>HG992031.1:5267000-6635500 GCA_905220475.3 Ennomos fuscantarius | reverse complement strand
TTATAACGACGAGATTTACAAAAACTTTTTTATTGAGCCAGTTATTAAATAAATATAAATAAATATTTGTGGATATTTCACACAGCACCATCTAGCCCCAAAGCTTGTCTATCGGAACCAGATAACTGATACAATACGTGGTCGTGGATACTTTTTGTTTGTAATATATACACAGAAAACAATAAAACAACACCCAGACACAGAACAAACATCGATGTTTATCTCACAAACGTTGGTCCAGGGTGAGAATCGAACCCACAACTTACAGCTCAGAAGGCAGGGTTACTACCAACTGAGCTATCGAGCCAGTTAATAGTTAGTATTTTCATCATTATACTTAACGCAAAGACGTTCAGATCGTCCTATTAAATTACCAACACCTGTGTAAAAATTTGTATCACTTCCAAACCCGAAGCTAAACCAAATATCCGTTCCACAGACTGTCGCCAGGCGCGATAAGAGTTAAGATCGATCATCGTAAATTCTGATATAAATCCTAATAACTCAGGGGACTCCTGAACAGGTCCGATTTCTTCACTAAGATAAGGTACCTTGGTTAAATAGTGAGCGCTGTGATGAGTTTTATAAAGTTAAATCAACTTTAGATAGGAAGACAAGCAGAAAACGTAAGATGAGTTTACTTTCTTGATTCAGAGGGGAAATTAATACTTTGAATAAATTAGTAAACTTATTCCAATTAATCCAATTATTAATTGAAATAATTTGTTCCAATTATTACGTGCCTATATAGAGAACCTAAAAATATCTACGTCAATGCGGGGGACGTGTCCATGAAAAGCTTGTTTTGCAGACAGAACAACCTACATATCAGGCGAGCTTATTTGTGTATAAAAATATGAGCTTGTATAAACAACACAAAGATGTCCACAACTTAAGTACAAGAAGAGCTCACGATCTTATACTACCGAGACATAGACTTGCTAAGTCTGGGAAATGTACTAGGGTAGCTGGTGTCAAAATTTTTAACGCTCTTCCAGACTCCATACGCAGTGTTGAAAATGTTCAGACTTTTAAAAATAAAATAAAGAGTTTTCTTATAGATATGGCGCCATACAGCGTCGAGGAATTCATTCCAAAACTGGTGTGATCAATTTAATTTTTTAAATTTATAAACCTACTATTTTAATAACATTATTTTACACAATAACTATGTTATTGCATTTATTATTGTATTTTTTATGCTTATTTAATAGTTTCAGACTTGTAATTTTTTATAATTATCAATAAACTTATCATTATCATTATCATTATCATCATCATACGAAATATACCTTAAACTAGATTCACCCACTAGACCCAGACGGTAAAATATTCGATATTATACTCATCTCTATGCTAAAAAGTTTTATTTTTGGTCTAAAAACGTAATCGAATCACACGCCAGAATCAATTCGAATTCGAGTCATGGTCTACTTAATTTCGTCTTCGTTTTTAGTGTTCCGCACGAATGAGGAAAATAATGTCTACGAGTACGAATAGACGATCTTTGCTGAAAGGTAGTAGTATAAGTGTGTAAGGCGAGGTGATTATGACCGTTTAGTTATGAGCGTGATGGTGCTTCAGAACCATGGTTATGGCTTGACTCCATTACTTGAGTATAGCGTGGTCGAACGATTTGGAAACTAAACGAAATTACCTGTATAAAGTTTATTGTAACCATATTCTTTGATGGCGACAATAATCATTGATTGAAAACCGGAAACTGTAAGTTTATTTAGGTCAGTTTTCCAAAATAGCTTTGGTACAGATTCGTTGATATTAGGTACCTACTGATTACTACTTTGTTAGTAGCTTAATTATCACATAGGCAGAGATTTACCACACATTTAATATTTTTTAAAGTTAGTCAAATGCATGAAATTGGTTAATTTAGTTAGTTGCCTCATTGGCCTTAGAACAGCTGATTTGTCTTAGAAATTTTATGGTTACACTTAGGAACTCACCTATATGGGCACACTTACAGCTGCATATTCGCATATCAAAAGTCATCTGTGAGTCACAACAGTGCAATGCTCGTGGAGCCTTTCACTTATTAGATACGAGTATGAGCGTCAAGGCTGTAGTTCGCTTTTGACGCTCAATCGAGTCTACCAGCACAAAGCCAGTATTGTCTTGACGAGATAAAAACTTATACAATCATTAGTCTTACATATTTGTTGTAATCAACCTTGAGCTAATTGTTGATATTTATTTCTAGTTATACTAGCGTTTGACTACATTTCTCCTGACTTAACCGACAATGTAGTGACTCGGTTATAAAAAATCTCTCCACGCTCCTCTTGAAAACTTGATTGCTATTCTGAAACACAGTTGCTGGTAAATAGTTCCAATCCTTAGCTGTTTGCGTTATAAAGGTCAAATCAAATCTTTTGTTACGGGTAAAACGGATGGCAACTCTATATGGATGATAAGATGCCGTACGTCGCGTACGATGGTGGAATGATGATGTGGGAATCAAATCATGCAATTCTATTACACACCAAAATGTAACCTATAAGACTAGCTTTACCCAGCGCATCAGAGCTTCATCAGATTTAGATTGTTGCCATAGCAGCGGACAAGTGCAGGCTGATGATGATGATGATAAATTATCATGACACATTTTATCGAAGCCTTCCTTACTCTCCTTTGTTTTCTATCCAAACAGAAATTTGTTTGATCCACCTAACAAAGTTTCCTCTGTTTTAAACTTAGGTAAGTGTGAAACCCAACTTGTCCTTGACGCTTCTTAACAGACAAGCATGTATTATACTAGAAAGTAGAAACTGTAAACAACTTTGTGTGTGAACAGTTTGTTGAAGCCAGGTTACCTCAAGTTTACACTTTAGTTGACGAATTCTGCGTCGTCAAGAGCGGTTTATTCTAAAAGTTTACCTACTTCGTACCTGTGATTTAATAATCGGGTAAAATGTTTTGAATTAATTGTTATAAGTGTTAATTATCTTTTATTAATGTTATATGACACTTTTTATACTTGCAGATTCTTTACTTAGGATAAGTACGTACTTTTATTCTGCAATTAAAGAGTTTCCATTGGAAAATGCGCGAGTGCGGGTGAAATCATCGGGTGCCGGGTCTGTACTGTACTTTTTTTTACTGTCTTACAGCCTTAGCTTTAGACTAGTTACACCATCTTTTGTCTCTTTCGATCCAGCTAAATATTCCAGTGGCAAAAAAAGGACAAAAGCTGATGTAACTAATCCGAGACTAATACCCGTTTATTAATAAGGCTGTTAGGGTTTGCGTTTGACTACATCTCACCTGATGGTACGTGACGATGAGTTGGAAGGTGGAGCACGCTTATAAAAATTCATAAAGTAACATAAAGTTAAAAAGCACTATAGTTTCACTATACTACACAAAATAGTTTCTATATACGCCTTCAACGAGTATCAAGACTTACAGCCGTTATTTCAGTTTCTTAGTCGCATGTATTTTTACTAGGTGGTAAGACTTTTCTGCAAAGTTCGTCTAAGTAGGTACCACCGCTTTGCTAGTTATTCTGCCGCCAAGCAGTAGTGCGCAAGCACTACTGTGTTCCGGTTTGAAGGGCACTGTAGCTAGTGAAATGACTGGGCAAATGAGACTTTATGACCTAATCTCACAGTCGAGTAATCTTATTGCTAGACTGTGCTGATGTCTCAGAATGGCGTGCGCAGTGCAGTGTCACGCGAAGCTATATTTTCAAGTGTCACTGCAACTGATATGGGCAGTCGTGTTGCTCAACATCAGGCAAGCGACTAGCTCGTCATGTCATTTTGTAAGATGAAAAAAATGTATGAAACGAAATGTTAGTTACAGTTAGACACATTTCTTATTTATTACATAATTCAACATTTGTAATGTAAGTAGGTGTTATTGTAACAAACACTATTCCATATGGACGTTTTAGTAGACGTGATATTGCCTTAATCGAGTTCAATATACATATTGTTAGGTATTAGCAGCTTAATTGAACAATCCGAAGTGTTATTGTTAGCATCGGAGGCAGCTCGATGCCTTACTAAGCAACTGACCCAGATTGTGCTGCTCCGAATGTCATGTTACGGGTGATGCCGAGCTTAGAATAACCTTAATGTGGCAATGTATAACAATTTGCATTGTCTTGGTATTTTGAGATTTGACATGTAATTATGTTATCTAGTAACGCAGTAGAAGGTTTCACACGGTATTTACTCCCTCAGTTTTCTGTGAAAAAAGTATTCCATATAGATCCCGATAGTGTAAGCCATCCGTGTGCAATATTTCATCTAAATCGGTTTATCTGGTTTTTTTTTGTGATAGCCATATACAATCCCAAAACTGATGGTATTTTATTTGGTAAAGAAACGGGAAATTATGATTTTATCAGCTAAGTAGGTACATAAGTAGATTGAGCTACGTGACTACTGTCCGTCTGCACTAAAGTTCGACAGATTGTGATTGAAGTCCGCACTTATCTCTCCAGCCCTCGGTTTTCCATACATCTTGTAATCTTGTATTACTTCTTATTGTTACGAAATAATAACCGTACCTAATATATTTTGCTCTCTCAAACTCTTTGAAATGTATTCATAATTGTATTGTCTGTTGAACTTAAATATAAAATAAAATAGCTTGAGTATTATATTCATATTATCACTGTAAATATTTGACAATAAGCACTTTGTAACTTTATATGCTTAGTGAAATAACTTAATTTTAAGTACCTAATATAATTTTGACTTGTAAAAGTGCTAAAATTAGCCTATTTGCAATAAATCTTTTGACTTTGACTTTTTTTTTTTTTACTTCAAACTTGTCTTGCATTTGACCACGCTCTCACCTGATGGGAAGTGACGATGTGATCGAAGGTGTAGCATGCTAGCCAAGTAAAACTTTGACATATAATGCTCGTCTGTACTAAAGTTCCTAAGTTCACACTTATATCCCTAGACCCTATACTTACCTACCCTACGCACCAAAAAGTTTACGTTCATTGATTCAATACAGCCAAAACTGGTTATTAACGAGCTTTCAGTATTTTGTGTGCCAATTTGACAGGAAATTAACACACTTACGAGAACCTGGGGTAACGTGTTTCTTAGCTAAGTTGTATTTTAATAGACTAGATGTAGATAGGCATAAGACAGGCTAGATTATAGAGAGGTATAGCATAATATGAGCTTATATACATATATGTAGTATAGACACAAGCAGCCTTATTAATAAACGGGTATTAGTCTCGGATTAGTTACTTCAGCTTTTGTCCTTTTTTTGCTACTGGAATATTTAGCTGGATCGAAAGAGACAAAAGATGGTGTAACTAGTCTAAAGCTAGTTCGTGTTTATTAATAAGGCTGAAGTTGACTAAGTATTGTTTGGTTGTTAATTTTATCGGTCAGGGCGAAACAACGTCACGCTGTCGTCTTAAGAAAATGCACGAATGTTGCACATCGTTGTGTGCTCATCACTGTTTTGAGTTTAATAGCTGCGTTTAGTTTCAGAATAGATAATAGTACTTAATTTGGTTGTAAAGTGTAGACAGTTGTTATTAAACTGTACAAAAATATGTGGCACGAATTAAGTAACTAGCATTGAGTAAAAGAGTAAAAAAAACTTGAGAAACTGAGTAATCACATCACACTATTACACCATATAATATTATGAAGGCGAAAGTTTGTATATGTGTTTGTGTGTATGTGTGTATGTTTGTTACTCCTTCACGCTCAAACGGTTGAATAGATTTGGATGAAATTCGGTACACATATAGGCTACATTTTATCCTGGAAAAAATGAAATTTTCCCGTGAGATGAGCAAATAATTAAAATACTTATTATCCGCGGGTGAAACCACGGGGTGCAACTAGTATGTAATAATGTAATGTATTTAATATTTAATTTATATTTAAATGTGTTTTCTAATGTATTCCCATTCAATCAGTTTGGCCTGGTTTTTCATATATTACATACTTTTCAATTTATCTCAATAATTGCACGAAAATAGCAACAAGTGTCTTTGAAGAAAATATAGCATACAACGATATGATACCATCATATAAATCCCAGAACGAAGTCGGGCCAAAACCACGAGATATCTCTATTTATATGTTGCTTTCCATACATTGAAAACCGTTTTAGTAGAACTGCTAAAATATAACTTCAATCTCAAAATACATTCAGGTCATATTTGTCGCCTTTGATATATTACATCAAATGGCATTTATTTTTTCAAAATTACAACTTTTTTGCAGTACCCTATGTCCAATCACTTGTATGGGATCGAACCATTGTGCGAAGGCTTGGTCAAATCCACGAAAAGCCGATGGATGCATAAGCCTCTAGTAGCCGTTCAAAATTGCACTCTATGGGGAGGCCTGAATTCATCTGTAGACGTGTTCAGGAAAGTGATACATGTACCATACATAATGACGATTAAATAACTCATGAATATTTTTAATAGCAGGTAGGTTTGTTCGAGGAAGGATTTTAAAGGTCAATTTATTAAGCAGAGTGATGTAACCAACCAGACAAAACAATTTTTTCCATGTTATTACCGCTAACAATGGACTCAACAAAAAGAATAATAATTTGTTTGAGCTTCCACGTCGAAATATTTCGGTGGGTTTACAATGTTTGTTCCTATTAGCTTGAAATATTGCTTGAAAAGGAGAGTTGAATTTTTTTTGTTTTTGAAACAGCCTACTTTGTTTATCTTACATTTTAGTGCATGGAATAAAACGATGTGAACATTACAAAAAAAACGATGAAATTCGGCTGTGAAGTATTTCTATAAGTAATTGACCATTTTTGTTCGTTGGACCAACTGCCAAAGATTTAGTCATACTCTTACCTGATATAGGTTCATAAAATAAAGCCATTAGTTACTATGCCATACCATATGTAAATTATTTATATAATATGTAAATAATTTACATACCTTATTTTAGTAACTGCAGTTATTAAATATTTTCTATAAGTTACTGGTAATACCTACTGAAAACCTTTAGCATTTTAGTACTCTTCCGAAACTTAAGCGCCATCCCTTCATGGCGAAATACCACCCATTCGTACCAAGCGATTTGATTCCACGTTCATAATTAGAACGGCTAAAGAGTGGAATGCCCTGCCAGCTGTTTCCGGCGTAATATGACCCGGGCGTGTTCAAGAGAAGAGTGATTAGGTATTTACTTAGCTCGCATGCTACACCTTCGATCGCATCGTCACTTTCGAATTCTAGATTACAAAATTGTGCCACTGTTTTGAAAGTTTAACACAAAACCTAAGTTACCTACAATCTACAACTAACCTAATTTAAAATTGAGAGCTGATATCCAACGCAATCCAGTTAATAGCGGTATTTATTCAACAGGTTGGTTATTACTTGCATACCTAGGTTGCGATTAGTCGACTAGTCTAGGCTAAGACCTAACGGTCTAAGATGATAGAAAACTGGGGACTGCAGTTACTTGAGAATTGAGATCAATGAAATGGATTACTTAAATTTAGATGATACGAGATTTGCTTTCCTGGATTTGTTTATAGAGTATCAATGTGTTCAAAGTTCACAATATAGATATTTAATACCTATATTAAATATCGTCCAGACTCAAGCCTAAATTTAACATTTAGATTTTCATTTAGGCTAATGTTTCGTTCCGTACCTAGATATTTGTATTTTATCCATACCAAGAAATGAGTTATAATTTCATAATAATCTACCTGTAGTTCATAATCTATTGTATTATCTATTAATTCAGGTAAAAGGGTCAAAATTGTGGCTCACTAAACATTTTAACAGTGGAACGCGCTTTTGTTAAATTTTGTACATATTTTGACAACTTCTTCGATGTTATACCTACGTAGTTATATACCTACGAAAGTCAAAGGAAAACTCTCTAAAAATAGGCCATAATGAACGCAAACTCACTATTATACTAATCATGCGAATATCGTTTGTTTTATGGTACCTATTATAACATTTCATCGACGTTTCGTATTGAAACTGTTCAGAATTATTATTCGAAAGAATAAACCACATCTTCCTACACTTTAAATAGGTATTCAAATATCATAAATTATAATTGTAAATTATTAGATACTACAATGCCCTAGTGGGTTGCAATGCATTGCAGTACAGTTCCAAAGGCGTGCCGTGAGGACATGCTTGTTAGTAGGCGGGACTATTACCTACTTTCCTGCTTTTACAAGATGTGTATGTATTGTACTTATTAGATGTTTCTGCATAAGTAGGCATGCTCATACCTCATCGAAATAAATTGATAATTACCACAATTTAAATGAGTTAATTTATTTTCGATTACGAATACAGTAGAAACCGTTTTGTCTTTTTAAACGCTTTGGCACCATAACTAAACGCTTTAGTACAATTAAATATTGTGTGTACCTACTTAACTATTGTGTATATTACGTCACAATGTTAAGTGCTGTTTCAGTAATATTGGCTCATTTTATTTTAACTTGTTTTGTTAATCAAAACAAGAGTTTAAACTTTTTTAACTTCACGCGCTCGCATTATGTATCTACAAAGTTATCATTTAACTTTATCGTACGTGTTACCAACATTAACGAAAGTAAGTACTCATCTCAATAACAATTACCTTCATTACTTAGGCCTGACATTAAATTCATGTGTCTGAGTTGCCAGACACATTACAGTTTATTAAAATAACACATAAATACACTATATTATAGTATATATTAGAATAAGTAATTAATTTCAACCGTGTGAAGTTGCGAAGTGGAGTTGAGGTTAAAATTAATAGGCATTGTTGAAATCTGAAATAGGCTGAGATTTATAGGTAGAGCTATTTAACCTTTAAATCACACTGTCTTTTGTTTGCAGCATCGCCCAATTTAAGACTCACGCATATTAGTCCTGTCCGCACCAAACAAACAAAATTCTCCTACATCACTTTCGTACAGTTTATATTGAACTAGTTTTTATTTTATACTAGTTGCACCCCGCGGTTTCACCGGCGGATAAAAAGTATTTTAATTATTTGCTCATCCTACGGGAACATTTCACTTTTCCGGGATAAAATGTAGCCTATATGCTAATCCAGTGTATAAGGTGTCTTGGTTTCGAATTTCATCCAAATCCATCCAGCCGTTTGAGCGTGAAGGAGTAACAAACATACACACATACAAACTTTCGCCTTTATAATATAAGTGTAATCTATAGTGTGCGATAGTTCATATAAAATTTACCTACAAAAGTAATGTATGCATTAGGAAGTTTGCTATGCGATGCGTTACGATGCGGCTCGTCTTAATGCAGCCTACAATAAAAAGCTTATCCTTTTTTTTTATATGAAGTTCACTCAGTCAGCATAAAAATAGTAAAAAAAGCTTCCTTTTACTGTTACACAAATTTAAATATAGTTTTTTTTTAGTGCCTACACTTTGCAAAAAATTGAGTAGGTATTATAAATTTACAATTCTGGAATTGTAATGCTGCGCTCAAGCGTTGGCAAAGATCTCCGCATGAACTATGAACCGGAGCTCTTAACTGAACACCTTAGTTATTTAATGGAGACGTTAAAAGGAATATGGAAAAGGAATAACGTAAGTTATAAAAGCACCAGCATCCAGTTGCATTTATCTATATGGACTTCATAATTCGCCCGGCGCCGGCCGGCTGGTGAAAGCGATGGGATTCCAGCCTTATTGGACAATAGCCGCTAGCAAACATTTGAAGTACATTTTCTACGTTCAACTTACATATTTGCTTTATTACTTTCAACGAGGATTCTGCGGAACTGAAAACTTCGTCTTTGTGTTTCAATTTTGTGAAACAATGTTGGCAGCACTTATGTGAAGTTTGAGTTTTCTATTTTGTTGATGTATGAGTTAGTGATAACGTTATGAAATTGATGCATTATTCTTAAGTACTTGTTGTTTCTATTCATTTTAAAATATATATGCTCATGATATGTGAGTCCAATATTGAGGTGTCTATTCTTACCTAAATAGACTTGCAAATTTGATGTTGTTACAAAAGAATTTTACTCTGAATCCGATTTACCCATATCCGTAATTGTCCGACAAACAAGGTGTGGAAACACCCTATTTATTATTGACTAGTTGCGCCCCGCGGTTTCACCGGCGGATAAAAATAATAATAAAAAGTAAAATGTAGCCTATATGTTAATCCAGTGTATAAGCTATCTTAGTACCGAATTTCATTCAAATCCTTTCAGCTGTTTGAGCGTGAAGGAGTGACAAACATCCACACATACATACATACAAACTTTCGCCTTTATAATATTAGTGTGATTTATTTATTTATTATTGTTCAATTTATAATAATTAGCTCACAGTTTATGACCAAAACGCTAATTATTTTAATGATTACTTACGTGTAAATTTAAAGTTATTACAAATAGTCCTTATGTTATCGTAAAATATGTCGACATGCTGGCACTCATGAGTGAATGCATTAAGTAGGGCCAGTGCTCGCAGCGTGGGTGAGTTATTGCAGTGGTGAGTCCGTGGTACTGGACAAGCAAACAACTGATGCCGACGACGTCCTGTTCGCAAATAATTGTTAGGAACGTACAGATTCATGGAAGCTAATACATCCGAATTATTAATTATGCCATGCAGTATTGAGCAATAATGGATCACAAGCAGTAGTTTATGCCTGTATTCCAATGTGTCAAGTGATGCCGTAGTGGATAGGCTCAAAGGAGATGAGTCTAATAGAGAGGTAGTTTTTATGAAAGCACAAACCGCTTAGACTATGTTCTTTCAGGTTTTCCTTATACTGCATTGTAACTCCTAATTACAAACTAAATGCACAATGTCTATACAACGTTAAGTGTGGGCTAACACACCAACTAAACATAAGCTCAGCCTGTCAGCGTGCAGCATTCTGTCAAGCAGGCAAAGCGGCTTAGTGAGTGCCTGCAGTCTCCCAGGAATATAACATTAATGTGTCTCTCGAGTCGTGCTCTGACCGTTTCCACAAGCGAGTGTTTCACGTTTATCTTTGCGATACTTTTTGAAGTAAAACTTCTTTTGGAGTTTTGGCGGGAAGACGAAAAAGATCGTGTCACCGCATTGTATTATTTTCCAAAACTTGTTATTTTCAGTGTTAGTGTATAAAATTGGTGGAATTTTATTCGTTAAGTGCTGGATTACAGGCGTGAGTGTGGGAAAATGGTATGATGATGGTGAAACGTTTCTTTTCGTCTTGTTTCCAAAACTCCATAGAAGCTTCAAGTAAAGTTGCCACCACTTTACTAGGAGTATGGCTTTGACTTGACTTGATGACTTCAACTGTGACTTGACACATATTTGCGTGAAATGTCATTAACTTGATAAATTATCAATTACTTGACACTGGCTAAATACACGGAGGTGTCGAGCTAAAAATTAAAAAAAAAGTTGGTTCACGTCTCCATTGCCAACATAAAAAAGTTAAATATTTGTATTAATATGTTGGTACGAGCATATCCGGTAAAATGACAATTTACAATTGTCAAGATGGCAGCATCGACATTGCCGGTTTTTTTACTAAACGTTTTTAATCGTCTGTGGAATTGAAGGCTGAGAATCTAATCAAAATTGGCAAATTTTGCAGAATTATATACACAGTGTGTTTTTTAACTGTGACAGTATAAAGAAATCCGAAACCATAGGAGATACGGAAAACTGTCTTAGGAATCACAACATCTACCAAATTGTAAGATATTAAAAACATTTAAGACAAAAAAATCATACTGTATCATATAAAAAAAGAATAGCAACTTCATAAGTGCGTAGTTTACTTTCATAAATCTACAGACCAATACATACTATCAGGCGAAATCGAACATTCAGTAAGTAAATATATAGCACGCCCATAATTTTCTCAACAATACGGCGTATATGAGAATTCACATTGAAGGAGAGTTCAAACGAGTTCGAAGGAACGTGTCTTCGACAGATGACAATGAAAACGCTCTTAGATCGAGGAGGGCCGTCTGTGCGCTGAAGAGATGGTTAAGACCAAATGGAGTTCAAGACGAGTCACTTGACTTGCATGCTTGGTCCCATACATCAGTCTTAATAAGCATACCTAATGTATATCTATCATTCTATACATCCTACGCATGCTATCGCAACGAAAGATACGACTAATTCTGTTATTTGAGTGGGATTAACAACCTTCATAGTTGTATAACGCAAACAAAAGGGAAAATATAAGCACGCATTTGTTGACCTTTTCCATTAGCAGATATCGTAAATCGTGTGTCGCAAATTGAATGATCTTTTGTTCGAGGCAATGGATCGAGATACAAAAAATAGTGATTGGTGAATAGTGATTCGGTTACCGCTTTCATATTGCCTTTCATTGTCAGATCTGCGTGTATAAATTATAATCGAAAAAAATGAAATATTTTATTTCTACAAAACCAATTACATACAGGAAGTAGAACCGTTATTTTATAATACGCTCAGATCCTTATAAATCCTTATTGATTGGGTATACCTACTAACGCACTATAGTGATTAAATTTCAAAACAATAGTTGTATAACATAATTTAAATGAAATGAGCAGGAGCGCTTCCAGAAGACAGAAACTGTTGAGTTGCCTTTTTGCTCACCTAAAATATCTCCAGTAATTTAATAAATAAGCCAATATAAAGCGATCGTCATCCTCAGTATTTTTCCAGACTTAAAATAGATCGTTGTAAATCTAGGTGGGCAAACTTAATTTGAAATTTGGCCCAGCAGGGTAATAAACGAGATTTTTACGAGATGGCTAGGAAGAATTAATCAGTAACATTTAATAACTGCGACTTATTTAATCCCCATAGCAAAAAATGTTATAAAAGATTTTATACCTATTCTATACCTTTTCGCCCCAATTTCGTAATCCAACGTTTTTATTGTGATTCTTATTACCAAGAAACATTAAGCCGTGTCATTTCAAAATGAATAATATAAAATATACTATTGTATTAATTTTATCAAAATAGATGTAGCAGTTCAACGATTATATCGAACTTTATTTAAAACTAACAAATTAATAAGTAATATGAAAGCTGTCGCGATTGGAATATTGTGGCGTTCAAATTTTACATAATAAGCGATAGGATTTTCAGATCTGAATCTCTTTTATCTGGTTTAACAATACTATATTATGAGCTTTTTACTAAAAAATAAATTCAAGCGTGTAAATATCTAAAAATTGCACAGACTACATTGCATAGATAGATATAATAGCCTGTTCGTTAGCTACCATTCAAGTCAAGTCGCAAGTCACTAATTCCGACTAGATTGAGCCAATCCGTCTGCAGCTTACCGCACTCTTAGATTGAGTGAACACTTAATATCCTGGGCGTAAACAAACGTGGGGGAAGATTGCTTTTCAATTACATTGTTATTTGCGTTGCTAAGCGGATGAGATCTCGGATGCAATGTTTTAATTAACAGCTTTTGTATCGTGATAAAGCTCGGAAACCCGGAGAGAGGATTGTTGATTAGCTCGAAGACTATTGGTTTTGCGATTATTTATAAATTTTTGTGTTTGTTAAATTAATGTTACTTCGTATTATATTATAGCTGTAGTGCAAAAAGAGGTAGTGATCTAAGGTTGTATATATAATCTACATATATCAATCCAGGTATGCATGGAGCTGATGCAGCCATCATTAATTTCAGTTTGGGCTCTAAATCAATATGTACGGTCATTGCATTAAAAATGTGTATAAATTTAAAGGTGGACATATGAAATGGATTGCCAGAAATTACATGAACACAGTAACACTAATATAATTATAGTAAGTAAACAGTTAGTATAGTATATTTTCTGTGTTATAACAATTTTCATCATAGTTATTATTGGTTTCCGTTCGTTGACCAATCACAAATGTTTAATTTTTTTTTTTTTTATGTTACGAAATGACATGACGAATAAGCCGCTCGCCTGATGTTAAGCGACACGACTGCCCATATCAGTTGCAGTGACACTTGAAACACTAAAATATAGTTTGGCGTGACACTGCACTGCGCACGTCATTCTGAGACATCAGCACAGTCTGGTAATAAGATTACAAAACTGTGAGGTTAGGTCCATAAAGTCTCATTTGCCCAGTAATTTCACTAGCTACAGTGCCTTCAAACCGGAACACAGTAGTGCTTGCGCACTACTGCTTGGCGGCAGAATAACTGGCAAAGCGGTGGTACCTACCTAGACGAACTTTGCAGAAAAGTCCTACCACCGAGTAAATATTAAGTAATAAGTATTTAATGACTTAATATCAAATATTTTATTTAACAAATAAGCCGCATCCTGTCGATTGATCACCGGTTTGGCGGTCCAGTTAGATGTTACATAATCCTACCAGAATTAATCACTTTGCACAAGCCCAATTAATTGAAGGCTGTAAACGTTACTATCTCTACATTTCACATTCTGTGTTCTAAAGTGCTTCTCTTACCACGTCTCTGTTACCTGTTACCCTGTTCTTATGTTACCAGTTACAATGTTACCAGTTACAATGTTACCAGTTACAATGTTACCAGTTACAATGTTACCAGTTACAATGTTACCAGTTACAATGTTACCAGTTACAATGTTACCAGTTACAATGTTACCAGTTACAATGTTACCAGTTACAATGTTACCAGTTACAATGTTACCAGTTACAATGTTACCAGTTACAATGTTACCAGTTACAATGTTACCAGTTACAATGTTACCAGTTACAATGTTACCAGTTACAATGTTACCAGTTACAATGTTACCAGTTACAATGTTACCAGTTACCACAGTTGATCCGACCTCGGCGCGTGAGAACCAATTTCCTTGGGTTAATTGCGTTGCTACGAAAATCGAGGTACTGAAGGAAGTGACCCGTTCAATTCATTACTGTAACCTCATATGCCTCGGTTGTGATACGTTGCCTATTTAGACGAGGGTCTAGTGGAATATTTGGTTACTGATAAAAAATTAAACTGTAATTGTTTCCTGTTGTTTTAAATTTTGATGTTGAGATTTGCTTGGTTGTTGTCAATTTGATCATTTTGTTTATTATTTTAATATACATACGTAATTTTTTTTTTTTAATGTTTTGGCTCCACACTTTTGTGTATTTAGCCAGTGTCAAGTAATTGATAATTTATCAAGTTATAAATATGTGTCAAGTCACAGTCGAAGTCATCAAGTCAAGTCATAGTCTAGTCAAAGTCATACTCCTAGTAAAGTGGTGGCAACTTTACTTGAAGCTTCCATGGAGTTTTGGAAACAACAAGAAAAGACACGTTTTAACATCATTATACCACTTTCCCACACTCATGCCTGTAATTCAGCACTTAACAAATAAAATGCCACCAATTTTATGCACTAACACTGAAAATAACACAAGTTTTGGAAAATAATACAATGCGGCGACGCGATCTTTTTCGTTTTCCCGCCAAAACTCATACATACGTAATTACAGTTATATACCTTGTATTATATTTATGGCATTACAATAACAGTGAGTGAACCTTAGCTCAATACAATATTTGACAAGTGCTGGAATTTTGAAACACGTTTACACTTTTTGAAAAGCGAATTGACGAAGCTATGGAAAGTTCAACAAAACAAAATACTATTAATAGCATCTAGTTGACTCGTCCTGGCTTCACACGGGTGAATTAGTAAAATGCTTCCGAACTCGTACTGCGTCGAACTCGTCCGTCTCCTAGTTCTAAGCTACCTTCCCACCACTTTTCAGCAAAATCGGTTCAGCCGTTTTTGAGTTATTAATAGTACTAACACGACTTTCGTTTATACATATAGATTTTTTTATTATGTATGTATGTACCTAATTAACAGATAAGTAATAAAAACGAGCAGGAGCTCCGTATCTAGAGACAATTTCTATTAAAATTTGAAGTTCGTTGTAGGGTGTAAGCTAAACGAATAATTTGGTTAATACATCATCCCTCATTTTAATAGCAGCCTTTGTTAAAAAATATTATGTTAAATGTGCTGATAAAGCTTTGCTAAATGGGACACTTCACGTGAGTGGTCACTGATGGATGAAACAAACTAGACCAAACGGGCCTAATGACATTTTTACTAGCATTTTAGTTAACAAATCTAATAATAATTGAGTTTAAACTTTAACTTTGTTATGTTGACAATGGATATCTACGTTAACCAACATCTTTAAAGTTCCGTTCGCCTCGCCAGCTTATTCCGCAAGACAAGCGTGCGTAATGAAGTTTTACTTCAAAAATGAATGATAAAAATAATATTAAAATGTAATTCTTAGATTTCAGCCAAGACATATAATTCTATATTAAATCTAGTGCCTTGATTCGTTGCGGTATATAAAATGATCATTAGGGAATTCAAAAATGTATTTGGTATTGAAAATAGAAAAAGGAACATAAAAGTTCACCTTGGCCTGGTTATTATATAGTATAGTATTTCGTTACGGTTAATCAAGCTAGATTAGGTACCTACCTATAAAATACAAATCTACCCATGAATGTCTTCAAAATTTCTTACTTGTAAATCCAAAGTTTCAATGTGTGATGGCGGCCTAAAAATTTTGTAGCTGACCACTTTTCGACACGAGAAGATTATGATAGCACAAAAATACAGCCTTATTCACACAGTTTGTGTTTACAACTGTGATTGATATTGCTTTTCTGAAGCATTGTTGATAGCCATCCAAAATTAATTTGCGATGAATAATGATTGGTGAAAATTTCCATGATTGGGGCACCGCCGGACATCGGACGTCACTAATAAAACACCCCGACGACAAATTGGCGGCACCGAGTGTTTTTGATGGTAATAATTTACCTTTCCAAATTTACGCAAAAGGATAGGTAAAATAGCTGTCTCAAGTAATTATGGCTATATTTTTGCCGTAACAATAAATCGTTCAATTAGACCGTTTAATTTTGTATTAAGTATATACTTTTGTTAGGTTCTAAAGCTTTTGGTTATGGCATAAATAATGCAAAATTGCAGATCCAGATGGATTAGGTTAGTGAATGAATGTAATCAGTTGGTGAATGAGCAGTACCTAGTTGTAGATATCTTAGAGTATGAGTTAGGGAATACAAACCTACAAAAATATCATAAGCGATATGAAAGTGCATAAGTGCACTTACGTAGCACTTTAATATTGTTTAAGATATTTTTAGAATTTAATAATAATAAGCATAAAACGAAGAATACGTTGTATATTATATAAATAAGTAGATTCTGATGGAGAATAATGGGAGATACTTGAGTAGTGACCACGAGCCGGAAAACGCAACGTAGGCCGACCCCCGGCCCCTCGCTAGATGAATCGTAGATCAGGGGGGTCGCGACGATGATCACGAAACTTTGATTTCAATGCAACAGGAGAAATTTCCATACTAACCATGCACATAAACTGCGTATTCAAACTGTAAAATCCATACAAATTTGTGTTTCTATCGTTTGCAATCAAGTTACGTGATCGCCCAAATTTCTGGTCAAAACTGCGGGGAGCTGATAGATGTAAGAGGCAAACACCGGCTCATAGCTCAAATCAGCACTTTAGGGGAGGCCTATGTTCAGCAGTAGACGTTTTTAGGCTGCATGTTGATGATGATAAGTGGATTATAACGATAGGTTATAATTTAAAACACTGAGTAAGTGTCTAACGCCTCAGGTATACAAGGTCGTAATAACGTAAAAAAAAATAGACCATTACTATGCCAGACGAAATTGAAACCAATCCAATAGCTAAGTATCTATATCGTCAAAACAAAAATTAATTGCTCTTTTGGAATAATAGTGTAACAGATTTTAATATGGTGAAATTTAATAGTTGATACGGTCGTTAAAACAGTATTATAAACACCAGACACACTTAGTTATTATTGGTTAGTCTTGTTAGTGTAATTTGCCAGTTGGTTTGTATTGTATTACTTTAAATATTTTTCGCAATCTCAATTTTATCTTATGACATTTTTTTAGTGACTTTGACAATCTATATGTCAAAGAAAAAACATCAAAATTGGTTCATCCGTTTGGAAGCTACGATGCCACACACCACGTATAGCACGTCGCTGCGTCGAGGGTTAAAAATTAAGGCTATTTATAGGTACCTGAGCCAATATATAAAGAGATGACAGATGGCTTTTTTCTCTATTTTCTATCCATTGTATTATGGTGACAAAGTGACATCTACTCTTATTCGAAGAGTGAATGTGAATGAGTGTGGGTCGGATATGCGGCAAGGGTCATTAGAAATCGAACTGTGTGAAATCATCTCACGACGCTCATGTGTATCACGCATATTAATAGGCCAATGTTTATTCATATGTAGGTATCCAGTTTAAATATTAATTTATTTTGATTTTTTAATGACGTCAACATGAAACTAAGAGAAATGTTGCAAAATGGCTTAATTAATTTAATAAACTTGATTGCAACTAATTGAAACTAATACTTACACGGATTTAACACTTTCAATGCGCTGTTTAAGAGAATAGTTAATAAAAAAAACAAACGAAAATCGTAAAAGCCGACTTCAGACTTATATGGTTTTATGATAAATGTCAGAACTGGGCCAAATGGGACTACACGAGAAGCACCAGTTTTTCAAATAAAAAAGATACATTACAATCGGTTCACCCAGTCGAAAGTTCTGAGGTAACAAACGTTAAAAAAACAGATGAATTGGGAACTTCCTTCTTTTTAACCAACTTCAAAAAAATGGAGGTTATCAATTTGACTGTTTTTTTGAAGTCGAAATTTATAATTCATAATGAAATTTCTCTAGGTTTTATTGTACATCAAGGGATCAAGAGTTAGGTACCCTATCGTTTCCTCGGATATATTATAATAAACATATTTTAATATTGTTATTTATTATAAAATATACTATGGTATATTATGGTATATTTTATTATATGGTATATTTTGTAGATTTTTAAAGCCTAGATTAGAAAATACTATGGTATTTTCTGGGCTTTAAAAAACTTTCAGTAACAAGACTTCATGTAACTAAAACAAGTCTGAAGAAACTACACATATGAGCATTGAATCTCAAAGTTTTCGCTAATGTTTGTTTTCTCTAGAATACTTTGAGCTGAAAATCCTTCCCCTAACAAGAGGTTTCATTGCCAAGTTTCACGAAGTAAACAGAAACACATTGTGATTTCAGATATTATAACATGTGCATTATTACCGCGTACACAGGGTCTAATAAATATATTATATTTCAAATTTACTGTGCTTGTGTGTTCTAAGATTTCTAGGAATTCCTAAGAAGCTTACGGCACAAGGCAAATTACATTTTAAAGTGCCTGTTTTCGTTGTACCAAGACATAATTAACTTTCAAGAATAGAACAAGGCAAAAGAAATGATGCCATGGAAATCATTTTTAGTCGACTCTACAATCTTTATCAAAGTCAAAATATTTTATTGCAAATAGGCTATTTTTAGCACTTTTACATGTAAAAATTATATTAGGTATTTAAAATTAAGTTATTGTACTAAGCATAAATAATTACAAAGTGCTTATTTCAAATATTATATAGCAAAGCTCATTACAATATATGAGTTTGAAAAAAAAAAAGTTCTCTTTTTCACTACTGGTGCAGGCAATTTTGAGTAACGAATGTATGTAATATGTATACATATACATACACTATGACATTTAAAATTTTTTCAATGTAGGTACTTACTACTAGATAGGAAGTCCTTTGAATCGATAGAACTATTAAGCTCAAAGCTGTCATTAGTATGAATAGTACAGCACTCTCACTACAAGTTCCATTAGTTTATTAATAATCAACCTCTGTGGTGCGGTAGTTGAGCAGGTCGGCTCAAAACCCGGAAGCGGCGGGTTCGATTATCACCATTCATAGTATTTGTGCGCAGAAAAAAAGCGCAAATACTTATTCTGAGTCTGGGTGTTGTGGGATGGTCCATGGTCCTCGTAGTTCCTGGGTCTCTAGACAGGGGTAATCCTATAGTTCCCCTTTCTTTATTTATTCACATTTGTATTTTTACATGAACATAGCTTAAATATTAGGTTCTGTAGGTTACAGTTGTACGCTAGATTGTGGAGTAGAAAAATCTGCGATTTGATACAGATTTTAGTACTGCAATCTAGAGAGAGAATAGAGGTGTAATGTTACCTACTTATTTATACAATATAGTGATATTTTTGAAGGATGTATGTGCTCGTTGGGCGTTATTATTATTATTACTATAAATCAAACTACTGTAACTGATCATAAATTTTTACGGCTAAACGACAACGTTGATTGATTTAGCATCGGACTTTTCTCGTAACATTTGGCAAATGAAATGCAGTCAACATGACCACCGACAAAAATGACTGAGTGAGTGATAAATAGACTTTAATATAATAATTACAATACAATTCATGTTACATATACGTTCTGGATTAAAAAATACCGGAAATTTTGTAAGTGGCCTACTTTGATTCATCAAATTCGGGCCGATGAAACTTTGGACCTCAAAACCACGGTCTAAGCGCGATTTTCGTCGGTTATTCGTAAACCAATGCGAACAAACCTCACTAGGTATTGTTCTCCGCAAACTATTTGTTATAGGCTGGCAGCTTGAACAGTTATTGCGTGAAAATTTCAGTTAGGAATTTCCAATTCCCGAAACACTGATGCTATAACTTCGGACCAGAAACAATATGTAGGGTAGTGTATTTTCTTGAGTTGTATAGGGGCGCAGTTGTTTATTATACTTTCAGGCGAGCTCTACTTAATAGGTCTTACTGAAAAAAATGGTTGAAATACGATTTCAAAAATAATTGTACGGGTACTCACCATTTGGACACGTGAAGATATTGCCCTGAAATAAAACAGAAAACAATTAAATAAATAAGTTGTAATCATTAAATAATAATCAGTAATAACAATAAAGCGAAAAATTAAATAAATATACGGAAAGATTTCTGAACTGAGAACAATTTCAGTCGATCGAAACTCAGTATTAAAATCACACTTCACACTAATATTATAAAGGCGAAAGGTTGTATGTGTGTTTGTGTGTATGTGTGTATATTTGTTACTTCTTTACGCTGAAATGGCTGAATGGATTTGGATGAAATTCGGTACCAAGATAGCTTATACACTGGATTAACAAATAGGCTACACTTTTTCTCGGAAAAATGAAATGTTCCCGTGGGATGAGCAGATAAAATTAAAATACTTTTTATACGCGGGTGAAACTGCGGGGCGCAACTAGTCAGATATATATATCAGTTGGTAGACTAATGTAACGATAATCCAGGCTATCTTTTCGTTACCGCGTTGATCACAAGCCATTTTTAATTTAACATAAAATGTATTCTCCGCGATTACTTTTTTTTTTTTTTTTTTTTTTTTTTTTTGTTAAGGAATGACGTGACGAGCTAGCCGTTCGCCTGATGTTAAACGACACGGCTGCCCATATCAGCTGCAGTGTCACTCGGAACTCTAAAGTATAGAGATTCGCGTGACACTGCACTGCGCACGTCATCCAGAGACATCAGCACAATCTAATAATAAGATTACTAAACTGTGAGATCAGATCATAAAGTCTCATTTGCCCAGTAATTTCACTAGCTACAGTGCCCTTCAAACCGGAACACAGTAGTGATTGCGCACTACTGCTTGGCGGCAGAATAACTGGCAAAGCGGTGGTACCTACCTAGACGAACTTTGCAATAAAGTCCTACCACCTACCACCACCACTTCTTCAGTATTCACGATAAAATGTAGAATTCGCGGCAGTTCGTTTTGTTATTATGTTACTATAATAAGTATACTCGTATTAGCATAGCAACCCGCCCTTCCACTATATTTAGAATCGTATTATGGTGTAGGTACATTTCTATAAAAATCTGCCTTCTAAAATAATTTACATACAGTACCTTCTTCTTTCATGTAGTCTGTGATACACATGAAAACAAGATATGACTTTGTTCAAAATTTGAGTACCTAATACAGTCGAACAAAATCAAAAGGTATATGTGAATATATTGATTAGAGTAACAAGAAAAAACTTACAAAAACAACTCCGTGTTTCCATTCACACTGCACCTATTGCATTGAACAAACTCAATTGTGTCTATTGTCGAAAGCCCGGCTCAATTATGAATACAGATTGGAATGGCTGTTGAAACAAAAACGTGTTGATTTTGCGTGACCACACAGTATAGGACTGACATTTGTATATACTGCATACATACCAGTTTTTTTTGTAGTTTTTCTATTCGGAAATTGATATAACTGGGCGGTCATGACAGAATGAAACGTTTCAAGCGGGTTGCCAAACCGGGGAAAGTGAGTTAGCGAGGACGTCCGCCACCCGTGACCGCGCTGAAACCGTATTAAGCGAACTCTGGACGTAGTCAGGGGAGGGGTACATACTATTAGACTAAGAAATAAACCAATCTTTGCATGTTGACGAAGAAAAATTTTAATTCTTGAAAAATTCTACATTAAATTGTAGTCACTAAAACGCTGTAACTTTTTTTTACAAACCTAGTTCGTAATAAAGGAGCTAAAAAGGGAAAGGTTTGGCAATACTTCTGTATTACTCTCTATACATGAAGGGTGTTTTAGGCTAAGGCATCTTTTATGAATCTCTTTAGATTCGGGCTGCTTTACGTTAAAACTTTTAGCATAATGTAGCTAAATCATGCCCTAATCAAAATTACAGATACGGCTAAAAAAAATAGCTAACTTATTTTAATAAGTAATAGGTACTTGCTATTTTAAGGGGGTCCCCTTAAAATAGTTCTATTAATTATAAAAAACTTACACTTGTTTACCTTCTGTACGATGGAACAGCAAGACTATAGGACTTTTCTTTGTATTTATTTTGAAGTCACCATAGTCGATATTTGAAGTATAGTCACCATAGTAAATATACGGTATTCGAAGGTGGGGGCACCTTAAAACCTTGACTACGTCCTCCATAAGAGTAACCGATACTGATACCGAGCTGTACTCAAGACAAATTATTTCATTAAACGTGAGAAAAGTGTTTGGTAGACGAGTAGACCATGATACTTATACTTGTTAAACGTATGTATTATCTCATCCATTTTATGATATATTAAAAACAGTGCTGATTTACTTGCACTATTCATATTAGCCTGGTAGATCATCTTTATCTCGAGTAAAAGAGTCGTTTGACCTATTTCTTAGCATTAATCGGTCATTAGCTTGCAGCAACTTGTTGCACGTAATTTATCGCACGCACGCAACATGCAAGTGCAAGAAGTTATGCATCTACATGTTTAGTATGTCAATGCCAAGCACACAGTTATAATTAGGTGATTACAATTTCTCAATCAATTCAATTTAATTCATCAATAAGAGCAATCAATCTTTTCGACTTTGATATAATTCCCAATAAGGGTCATAACATTAAAATAATAATAATAACACCCAACGATCACATACATAGATCCTGGACTCTTAACTAGTATTCCCTGTGTGGGGACCTAGGAACTACGCGGACCATGGCCCCACAACACGCAGACTCAGTATTTGTATTATAAGTATTACAAGTATTTGAGTTTCTTTTTCTGTGCTTAAATACTTGTCCTGCCGCGAGAATCGAACCCGCCGCCTCCGGGCTATGAGCAAACCTGCTCAGCCACCACAGAGACCGTCAAACCACCACAGAGGCTGTCAAAAAATAAACGACAAAACAAAAGAATTATGAATTTTTGAATGGGGCAAGATTGTTCAGTTTCCAAAAACCCTACTGTTGTGGATCTTATAAACATATCTATAATATACCTATATAGTCGTTGCATGTAGCAGTTAACCACATTTTTTTGTGTACCTGATTTATAAATGACTAATTGACGCTCAAAACGCATACATAACTACAACAAGTGCGTAACACAATTATCTCGCTAAATGTCGGGTGTTTTCATTTATAAATCCATTGATAAACAGCGCGCGGACGTTCTACTAAAAACTACTACAAACTACTACAAAAATTTTGGTAAATATGTTGACGCATATTTACCAAAATTTTTGACCAATCTGTTGCGAAAACTCAGCGCGATCAAGATACGAAAGCTGCCGAATAATTAATGTACTTAAGTATATCTGTATTACCCTATAAAATTATAGAGACACCATTTCACTAACGTAATGTTTCTCTATCAATTTGTTTCATTTAGTCGGGTTACAGTTTCAAGTCGTAATCGATTACGTACATACAAATTCCATGGAACGTAATTTACAGAGAACAGTTCAGTTATATAACTGTTACGTATTATGAGGTAGGCTTATGTTATGGGAATACGTTATTCTATGGCGCTTTTTCTCCACGAACATAGATTTATTGATTGTGAATTCAAAAAGTTGATTACTACACATTTATTAGCTACTTAAATGCTTTGGTTTTATCACTATTTCTGCAATAAAAACTTACAATTTATTAGTTATTTTCTCTGTTTTAATTATTGACACAATAGTAAATTCGTCGAGAAAAAGAGATGACTTTGAAGAGTATTATAGTATACATATACATAAGATCTAAGTAATGAAGTATGGCAAACGACTTCGTTGGTCATTTCGGCCATGACCAACTCTATCAAATACATAGAGTTGATAAAACATCTTTTTTAATACCAAAAATTTTAACACGAACAAAAGCGTTGCATTGGCAAAGAAGTTATATTTTAATAAATATTCAAGACCTGACAATATCAACACAAATTATAAGCCATCAATATTTGTTAAAAGCGAGTTAAATACTAGATTAGAGGTTACCATTATAATTACACTAATTATTAATAGTTTCCGGAGTCAACGAGATCAATGGATTTAATTCAATTTCGACATTGCAGCCGCACTCGGGAATGATTTATTAAAATAGATTGGACATATGTTTTGTGCTTTATAATTCAATTGTGGTATTATTTATTAATATTTAAACGCTTGTAATAATATGTTAATATAGAGCGTCAATAGTTTCGGTAATTCGATAATTATGTTAATATTCTCCCGTATGGTCTACCATTGTTTTTGCAGTCGGCTTAAAACAATCAAAACATTTTGTGGAGCACAGATGGTAATTGGTAAAAGTCGATAATAACCAGACAATGTGTTGCAAAATTACGTTGGCGCAATTGTGTTATTCTGGCTTATTTGTTTACCATACAATGAGTTGTATGATTGAAAACAGCACACTGAAACATCCGTTTTCTTAATCAAATCAATCATTTCCGCCTTATAACTTTTATTATGTACTTGTCATTACAAAATTAAGTCTCAGTACTTTGACCTTGGTTCACAATTAATTTATATGAGAACCCTTTTTTATAAATGTATATTATTAAAAACATTTAAAGATTTAGTACGAAAGTAGTAACAATAAGTACTATAATTACTTGTATTTGCATTTAATTTGAAAATGTTTTAAGATGTTGTATTTACATTTATTTGCAGTATTAAGTATAATGCAGTATGTATTGCATTCTATTTTTAAGTAGCTGGTTTGTACGTCACCAAATTGTTTATTCGTTTTTAATTTAACAAGGCATCAACTCGGCCTTATTGTCATTTTGTAATAGGTTTTAATTGAATATTTATATTAGTCTAATGACTTAGTTGATGCATTGGTTTAAATTTACGGTCAACAATTCATTACCTACCTACCTCTTTTATTAATTTATCTTTTGTGGTAGCTAGTTTCTTTTTGTAATGGAGACTTGATTGAAAACTGAAATTATCAAACTTGGGTTTAGGTAACTTTAACAATATAATTACAACCAATACTTAGATTATTTCCACAAATTTCAAACTTTCATTATTGATTTATCGGAATGTCATGTCATAAAAAGTGACACAATTTACAATTTACATTCCAAAAAATACGCCGTTAGAGAAAACACTTTAGACGTAAAATAAACACACAGCAAAAAAAAAACTAAATATTTTTTTAAAACATACTATAAAGCTTTAAGACACTAAAAGGATAAACTTTGTTTAAAAGCCCCTTAAAAATGGTTTAAAAAGTAAAATAAAAGACACTAAAAGTGATATCGCAGTATAAATTTTTGCTCGGTTTCACATTTTAGATTAGAGTTTAGATAGAATATGAAATAATAATGCAAGTGTGCTAGGAGAGCCAAGTCGCTGAGAGACAAATAAAGACGGTGCCATTATGGCTGAAACACATTAGTGGGTCCGAGTCCCACATGCGATCATCCACGTGGTGGCTGGAAGTAAGTCGGCATTTCCCACTCAAAAAAGGTAGCAACACTATACATGTTTGCGCACTTTGGAAAACATCATGATATACTCGTAGTTACTTTCAATGGTTCCGTGGCTCAGAATTACCTTAATCACTCACTTAATTATGTAAAAATTTAATTAAAAATTCGACAACTTTCCATCAGAGAAACCTTTTAAACCGATCTAAATGTAAGAAATTTAATGACTTCCTCTGAATGATTTCCTACTCTTCAGACACGATTTTGTTACTAATACGTTTTTGTTAGCAGTGCTAGCCCCTCGAGGGGAGTTTTGCGATTTTTATTCACATGCTACAGACGTATTTTCGCTAAAAGTTTGTGCGCGGTCGTTTCCAGTTTATGACTTGTTGTTCTACTGCATTGCGGGGTCAGCTCCGTCTCATGCAGGCATGCGTCATACAACAACTAATAAAATTTGATGTGTTTCTAAAAATTTTCTAAAAATTTCAAAAAAATTATTTAGAACTGATTTTATTATCATAGCTGATTACGAATCTAAGTTAACTACCGAGATGGCAACAAAATTCTTTTTTAACAGTTCTTTTTTAACTTATGAAAAAATGCTCTATCGTAGTTAATTACGAAACTTAATTATGAAAGCGGAAAAAATGAAATAATTTTAGTAATCTAGTTTAAATATATTAGTCGTCGGTCTTAATAATATTTTTTATCATAATTCTAATACTGCAAGTTGAAGTTATACAAAAGACATTTGCGAGGTAGTGCACGATGCTCGTCGGAGACTAGGTCCGTATTACAGAACGATGCTCAGTCATCGATCGGTGCTCAAGCAGAGGTTTCATTCACTAATTGATCACTTTATGAATGAAATCTCTAGTTGTGCTCACTAATTGATCACTTTATGAATGAAACCTCTGCTTAAGCACCGATCGATGACTGAGCATCGTTCTGTAATACGGACCTAAATGCCAGGCAGCACTAAGCATTAGCAGCTCTTAAATTTGCACTTATATCTACCTACTGGGTACGTGGGCACGTCCTAGAGAGATGTGTGAATTTAAGAACTGTCAAAGTTTAATCAGGCTTTATATAGCGTGTGCAAGATATAAAAAACTAGGTGATCTGCCGCTGCTGATACCGACAATATCTAATAATAATACCATGCTGAATAAAAATCCTCCGACAAGGTTACACACAATCCAACCGCACGGATTCTAGCCCGCCGGACCAGTATTTAATAATAATTATGTAGGTACAAGGCACCAACCGCCATACACACGTTATGACGGGGCTGTCTTCAGCCTTCCCGATACCTAGGACTTTGTTGCAAAGTTCGTCTAGGTAGGTACCACCGCTTTGCCAGTTATTCTGCCGCTAAGCAGTAGTGTGCAAGCACTACTGTGTTCCGGTTTGAAGGGCACTGTAGCTAGTGAAATTACTGGGCAATTGAGACTTTATGATCTGATCTCACAATCGAGTAATCTTATGCTGTGCTGATGTCTGAGGATGATGTGCGCAGTGCAGTGTCGCTCGAAACTCTATGTTTTCGGGTTCCGGGTGACACTGTTCTGTTATGGGCGGCCGTGGCGCTTAACATCAGGTGAACGACTAGCTTGTCACATCATTCAATAAAAAAAAAAACCTAATTATCTAGTAGATATGTAAATGGGATGCTTACCTCCGAGTATGTAGGTGTTGCAGCTAGCAGTAGCACGACGGCACAAAGTGCCGCCGGACACCTTATCAACATCGTAAATCTGCGGACAAAACATTAATAACATTTAGTTTTGTGACGGAAGCTGCAATTAGGGTTGTCAAAGAGATTCTACAAAAATTTAAAATCAAAAGTGAAAGTCAAAAAATTTATTGTAACTGCTATTTTAGCACTTTTTTTTTCACAAAATTATATTAGATACCTACTTAAAATTGAGTTGGTGTACTAAGCATATAAAATTACAAAGTGTTTATTGTCAAATATCATATAGCAAGCCCATTACAATTTGAGTTTAAAAAAAGAAGTTTTCTTTCTCACTACTGGTGCAAGCAATCCGGGACAATGCAGAACAGAAAACTTCGATCTGAAGCTTCGATTACACCTGTAAATAAGAAGCTACAAGAAGTGATGTATTTGGGTTAGCATTGCTCGCTCATATATAACACTTCTGAGTAACGGCCAAATCTAAATCCGCAATCTGGTATAAAGTATATGTAAAACGTCGTTTTATAAACTTGAATTTTATTTTTCTTAGGTTGGATAAAAATATTTCTGAATATGTAGCTACTATATTTTTTTATAGTTAAAACCAAAAATGCATATAAACCTAGAGTAATAATAAAAAGTAGTAATAATATAAACCTATTGTCTGTCTGCAATAAAGCAGATCCTAAGTTTATCTATCCCTCTATGACATACCTACTTCAATACATATGGGTATGTCAGGAATAAGTCCAAACTTAGGAGCTATCAAACTTTAGTGCAAACGGGCATACGAGTAAGTAGGTGGGTATCACTTTATTACAAACGCGTTATATTGAAAGGCTCCAGAGCCTAGCACGTTGACGTAAGATGGCAAGTCTGTCGGTCTTTTACAGATTACACCACGGTGAATGCGCTCAAGAACTGCATGATCTCATTCTCCCATCACCATTCCACTACCGGACTACTAGACGCTCGGCTAAGCGCCATCCTTTCGTGGTTGAAATACCACCCATTCGTGCCAAGCGATTTTTCTCGACGTTCTTAATTAGGCTAAGGATGATAATGCCCTACCAGCGTCTGTTTCCGGCGAACTATGACCCGGGCGTGTTCAAGAGAAGAGTGAACAGGTATTTACTTGGCTAGCATGCTACACCTTCGATCACATCGTCACTTCCATCAGGTGAGAACGTGGTCAAATTCTAGACAATTACGAAGTAAAAAAAATATTGTTGTATTATTTTATTAAACAGTTTTTGTGTCTGGCCTATGTAAGTAGATCTGATGATACTTCGTAAAAGAATACTTATTGCCAACCCTATAAAGTTACGTTTAAGAGCTTTGCAACAGAAAGCAGGGTTCCTAGCTTTAGTTTGCGGCGATGTTGTTTTTATTTCGAGTGCTATCGCAATGGAGGAAATGAAATAAAGTTAGTTTGTACCATTTGTCCAGGATATTAAATTATTACGCTTTTGGTAAAGTTAAGCGCAATACGCTTTATAATATAGTCTATGTAGGTATATAAAGATAACGCTTTATAATATAGTCTATGTAGGTATATAAAGATAATGCTATATCTAATATATAAAATTCTCAGTGTTTGTAGCAAAACTCCTCCGAAACGGCTTAACCGATTGTCATGAATTTTTTTGTGTATATTCCGTAAGTCTGAGAATAGGATGTAAAATATTTTTCATACCTCTAAATGATAAGGGTAGTACACCCAAAAAAATGAAGAATGAAGAAAATATATTTTTAGGACAATTTTTTTTAATGAAACAGAGGAGATATCTATATTTAAAATTAATTATCCCGTATAAAATCTGGGTGGGTCAGCTTATTATTTATTGTGATGAGTTATTTATGAATTACCTATATTCATACTTAACAAAAGTGTAAATTACAATTTTGGCAGTATTTAAGTGTTGAAATCGCAATTTGAAATCAGAGCCGATAAATGAACTATTCAGTATACGATATCACCATCATGTTTGCGCAGAGATGCGCGTTAATTAAACTCGTCAAATTTTAAACAAGGGAAATTAATTTTCGCATTTAGTGAACAATAAATTCATACCTTCCAATTATGATGGACGCAGTCACTGCATTGATATATCGTGTGTAAATAATATTGAATTCAATTTGTTGAAACGTTCGGGATGTGAGTTTTCTATAAGCTCTTTTTCATTTTATCATCCTCCTATTTTTTGTAAGCGCTACTTTCATACTTTTAGGTTTTCATGGGGTTTGTTTACATTAAAATGTTAATAATAATCATGATCTGTAAATTTTATAAATAACTAAGTACCTAATATGAGGGACTAGCGGCCTTTTTTTGTGTTTTGGCCCCACACTTTTGTGTATTTAGCCATTGTCAAGTAATTGACTTATCAAGTTAATATGTGTCAGGTCACAATCGATGTCATCAAGTCAAGTCAGAGTCAAGTTATAGTCTAGTCTAGTCAAGTCATACTCCTAGTAAATTTTACCAGAAGCTTCTATGTAGTTTTGGAAACAACACGAAAAAAAAAAAACGTTTCACTATTATTATAGTTATACCACTTTCCCACACTCATGCCTGTAATCCAGCACTTAACGTAAAAAATGCCACCAATTTATGCACTAACACTGAAAATAACACAAGTTTCGGAAAATAATATAATGCGGTAACGTGATCTTTTTCGTTTGCCCGCCAAAACTCCGACTAGTGGCCTTGCTCATGAATAAGTATACATTGTTTATTAGTTTAGTATTAGTAGTAATTGTTTGTTGTAGTTGTTTCTAGCTTAAATTATTGAAGAGCGAAATTTTCCCGACATCATCAGGAAAAGAACAAATGACCTTTGAACCCCTGAGCAGATTTAATTAAAACATAACTAAGAACATTCTCGATCAACTACACAGATGCTGTCAGTTCTGTACAGAATATAATACTACGGGACGTATAGATATATACACAGATATGTTTAGTCAGAGCTCAAAAATAAAAACAAGTTTCTACTTGTCTTTATTTTTAAAAAAATGTTGTTACTGTGAGAACACTCAAAATTTTGAAAGGAGTTTTGGCGGGAAAGCGAAAAAGATTGCGTCACCGCATTGTATTATTTTCCAAAACTTGTGTTATTTTCAGTGTTAGTGCATAAAATTGGTGGCATTCTATTCGTTAAGTGCTGGATTACAGGCGTGAATGTGGGAAAATGGTATAATGATGTCGAAACGTTTCTTTTCGTGCTGTTTCCAAAACTCCATAGAAGCTTCAAGTAAAGTTGCCACCACTTTACTAGGAGTATGACTTGACAAGACTAGACTGTGACATATTTCCTCCTTGATACCATCCGTCTAAATTAAACTGGTTGTTAATATCCTTCATTCTCAAGCCTTTGCGTCGTTCTTACAAACAAAACAATTGAGCGCATTGTAGTACCAACAACTACATAAACCTAAAGTGTGAGTAAACCACGGTTTTGTCCACAGAGTGAAACAATGTGGCTACTGTGGCCATTATTTAATTACTTTATCCTCCACTTGGAGCAACGGGCACGGTTAAAGTAGCATGTTACGTTCTAGTTATAGCAACACTGTGGAGGCAGCCCGGGGTTCCACCCATGTTTCTTTCATGCAACTTTTAACACCCTATTTCACCATGTTAGAAGATTAATTTTTGAAAACTCTTTATTAGTATTTCTCTACGCAATAAAAGGAAGACAAAATGAAATCTGAAAAGTACAAGGAAAAGGAATCCAAATTTCAAGTTCCTAGGACTATACTATAGTATAATACTTACTTCTAGTCCTAGGAACTTGATTGATTATACTATAGTATAATACTTACTTCTAGTCCTAGGAACTTGATATTTGGATTCCTTTTCCTTGTCCTGGTATACCAGCTGTGCCCCACGGTTTTACCCGCGGATAATAAAAGTAGTCTATGTGATAATCCAGTATAAGCTATCTTTATTAGAAATTTCATAAATATTCACCCAACCGTTGGAGCGTGAATGAGTAACAAACATCCGGACATACAAACATTCGTGTTTTTAATATTAATAGGATTGTCAGTAAGTCATTTCAGAGAACCAGCGGATGAAGCCTTTTACTAATACAGAAGATAGTAGGTTCGAAGCCGTAAAAGTTGTAAAATGGAAGTGGAATGAGACATATGGCATATTCTTATTAAGTTTTCTGATGGTTATAACCATTATAACGCTTAATTAGAGAGTAATAAGGTTCTAAAGGCGCGAAGCAACGACTATAACACGATTGATTAGGTATCCCAGACTTTACACTAAACAAAGTTTACCCCAAATTTAGGTCCAAAGGTCACCTTTTATTACCTTCATGTAATTGAAATAACAGAATCACTAGTAATTTTTATTTTATCGGATACACTTTTTTTCTTCCTAAATCAATTTTCACTTTTTTCAATAAACTTTTTTTAATTTCACAAACTTGTTTATTGCTTCTTCACAGGCAACTAGCGCAGCGCTGTATAATGCAGAAATCTTCCTAGGCAAAGATGCGTCTAAAAAGTCACTTATACAGTTTCCCATTGGGACCACTATAACTTGATCTTCTCGGATCTCGCAACGACTACTAGTTTATGTATCAGTTCAAAGTGGCGTAGCAGACAAGAATAGTTATAGTGCATCTCTTAACAAATTCATCACTTGAAATGTCGTTCCTAAAAATAGACAATGGCCGTTTGTTACTCTTCCGAGAAGTTTGTTTAGCGTCCATTATAGACTACTAGCTGCGACCCGTGGTTTCACCCACGGTAAAAAAATGTGCTAAAACAGCGTAAAAACTATCTCCATTTTAAATTTCACTCAAATTAGTACTCTTTTTAATTATTTGCTCATCCTATGGGAACATTTCACACATAACACATGTTAATCCAGTGCATAAGCTATTTCGGCACCGAACTTTATCCAAATCCATTCAGTCGTTTGAGCGTGAAAGAGTCATAAACATACACACATACACACATAGATAAATACAAACTTTCGCCTTTATAATATTAGTGTGATTATAGGAACAAGTAAGATGTACTTGGAAGGTTGGATGTAAAGCGATTGACCGATCGAGGGTTGGATATGGGACAAACGAGGTTGTTATCTATTGGATTTTGGGTCTGTAGGCTGAGCCAAAGTGTTATATTTGTGGTTTGGCTGCCAGACATTCTGATATAAATATTTATAAAGCTCGTTTTATGTAGACAGGCGAGTGTTCTACAAATAATTCGTCAAACGTAAGCTATCTAAGCTATCCATTATATAAAAAATGATAAAACTAGTAAAAACATATACTACAATTCACACCATTTTGAACTCGTAACCAAATATAATTAATGTACCTACCTCTACATATTATTTTATCTTATTTTTTTTATATGAATCAAATTATTATAGGTATTTCTATTATCATTATCATTTTCAGACTACGCTACTAGGCTGAAGAGATTCCGGAATGCTCTTCGTAACTTTTGCAATCCAACAAAATAAGTCCGCATTTTATATCACGAGTTCGTTACCACAAACGGCTCACAGACGTGTGAATTTCACATAATGGTCACAGGTTAAGGTGCTAATTCTATATACAGCAGCAGAAAGTAGAACAAGGTTGTCAATGGATCTTTTATCAGAGAACTGTTTAATCAATCGTCTTCTTCTAAACAGTAATTCACACTTTTGTGACATACACATACAGTGAATTTGAATTTTAAGTAAAAATCTATTGAAATAGATTGGAATTTGAAAGAATCCCAAAGCGCCAAATCATATATGTATTTTTTTTTAATGTTTTGGCTCCACACTTTTATGTATTTAGCCAGTGTCAAGTAATTGATAATTTATCAAGTTAATGATACTTCACGCAAACATGTGTCAAGTCACAGTCGAAGTAATCAAGTCAAGTCATAGTCCAGTCATTGTCTAGTCAAAGTCATACTCCTAGTAAAGTGGTGGCAACTTTACTTGAAGCTTCTATGGAGTTTTGGAAACAACACGAAAAGAAACGTTTCACCGTCATTATACCACTTTTCCACACTCATGCATGTAATCCAGCACTTAACGAATAAAATGCCACCAATTTTAGGCACTAACACTTTTCGAGTAGTAGAAAAGTGGGTACTTAATTTTAAATTTGGGAGCCCAACGTTGTACCCACGGCTTTTGGTGCAGAGTGATTAGTTTTATTATTACAATCATAGATTTAGAAGATTTCAACTTAAAACAATGAGTTTTTTTACTAATTACACAATTAAAACTTCAAACAGTTTCAGTCCAGACAATGGAAAGTGAAATATCAGCGAACTTTCATTTAATGTTAGTACTTAACCAACTACTCGTTACTTCAACTAACAATAGCAGACAATCCTTATAACCGATGATTAAATCAACGATCACCTTAACATTGATGAAATCTTAAATGACTGAATTATTCTTACGATGTCATTCAACGGTTGTAACATTAAAAGAAATAGCACTGTTACGGACACTTTCAGTTTTCTTTATTTATATACCGTGTCGGTTAATTGCAAATGTCGGATTGATGATACCTAAATTTGTAACATAAATATTTATGCGTTTAACGAAGTCGTCATCTCTCTTACAATGGTCATGTGTTTAATTCAATAGATTTCGGTCTTTTCCATTTCATTGATTGACTTTACAAACGATGTACTTTTTTTTGTTTTGGTATGGCTCCACACTTGTGTATTTAGCCAGTGTCAGGTAATTGATAATTTTTCGAGTTAAGTAATATATGTGTACGTCAAGTCACAGTCCAAGTCATCAAGTCAAGTCATAGTCTGGTGTAGTCAAGTCATACTCCTAGTAAAGTGGCCACTTTACCAGAAGCTTCTATGGAGTTTTGGAAACAACCCGAAAAGATACGTTTCACCATCATTATACCACTTTCCCACACTCACGCCTATAATCCAGCACTTAACGAATAAAATGCCACCAATTTCATGAAAATAATACCATATGGTGACACGATCTTTTTCGTTTTCCCGCCAAAACTCCCAAAACTATGTACTTTAACGGTAAATGTTAGTCAAACTTAAGAACTAACGTCGTCTAATATGCATCATTAAAAGCTAATAATATACTATTGTTAATAATGGTACTTAATCACGTATTTATATTTTATGTTACTATACCTACATTATTTAAAGTGACGACGAATGTACTTGTATAGAATTCTTTAAGTCTATGTTCTCATGGAAGTGACTTTTTGTCTTATTTGAGAATAAATTTCTTTAAACCTAATAATACGAGTACGTAATGGACCTACCACTAGGAAAATGTCTAATGCACAACTTCTGGCTTTGACGTGATTGAGATCATTTATGTCATTTTTATTCGATTTGCCGTATGTCTTAAGGAACACGTCATCCAACTTTGATTACTTATCTATATCATAATACGAATGTAGTAATGGTTTCATCAGCGCAGAATTTAATTCAGAAAAGATTAGCTCAGACCATTATGAAAATAAAACAAATCGAATCGCAGCTGGTAAAAGACGTTGTAACCTTTCGACCTTCGTTGATGATATCACCTTGTGTCCGGTTTAATTTGTTAGTTTGCAGACCTTCATCATAATAGTTTTTTGATGATGTAATCCGTTTAACGATTGATTTGTACTTTTAATTGTTTATTCTAAATTATTAAGCGTGTTCCGGTTTGAAGGGCACTGTAGCTAGTGAAATTACTGGGAAAATGAGACTTTCTGATCTTACAGTTGAGTAATATAATAATATTATTATTATAATAATATAATATAATTACCACTATGTTGATGTCTCAGGTTGACGTGCGCAGTGCAGTATCACGCGAAACTTTATATTTTAGAGTTCCGAGTGAAACTGTTCTGTTATGGGCAGCCATGTCGCTTAACATCAGATGAACGACTAGCTCATCACATCATTCATTAACTTAAAAAAATATATGAACATGGATTTTTTGGCATTTTAGTATTTATGGTTGTGTAGGTATTATTTAAATTCATTGGAATAATAATCATATTTTCATTATTATTGTATCTATAGTCACTTACTATTACACACACTTCCGGTAATAATTAATGTGCAAGTGGCCCAAAATATATAAGATATCTTTCAGGAACTACGAGGACCATGGTCCCACAACACCCAGATACGTTTAACTTATACATTATATGTATCTATTTATTGTTTATTTGTGAAATTATGAAATCTACGTAATTGCATTAATTGATGCTAATGTTGTTTAGTAATGCAGGAAGCTGAAGTCGATTTTATACAGGAATTGGGATGTTGCAAAAGTAGTGCCTGATATCGGTTTCACTGCACTGTTATTAAAACTGTTTTGCACCTACTTATCTAATTTTAATATACATTTAAATATTTTTTCGTTTACAAACCAGTTTGGCAGTTTGCAGTGTTGTGGTTGAGCAGGTCGACCCATAAACCTGAGGCGGCGGATTCGATTCCACGGCATGACAAGTATTTGTGCACAGAAAAAAAGTGCAAATACTTGTTTTGAGGATGGATTTTGTGGGACCATGGTCCTCGTAGTTCCTAGGTCCCTAGACATAGGGAATATTTTATGTTAGATTTTAGCTAAAAGGCAACATTAATCAGGCTATAAACATTATAATTTGCAATTACACAAATAAATAGATAAATAACGCCCAATGATCACATACATAGATCGTGGAGCCTAGCGAGGATTCACTGTACTAGGGACCCAGAAACTACGAAGACCATGGTCCCGTAACACCCGGACACTGATCAAGTATTTGCGCTTTTTTATTATGCAAAAATACTTGTCATGTCGCGGGAATCGAACCCGCCGCCTCCGGGCTACAGATACCGACATTTTCTGTGGATGAACCTTGTAACTTTTTCATTTGATCTTTATAGCCGAGACACGCTCTCAAAGCGCTTAATTCAAAAACGTATAGTCCAATTTCCCTTATGACCAATGAAATCCTGAAATACAAGACTTAACATGAAATAAATAATATCCTACCAATTATACAAATCTCATGCCTCATGTAATTGTTTTTGTGTAACTACACCAACCGCAATTATATGTTTAGATTGTTTGATTCCTGTCCATCCAAAGGTAACGGAGGGAGAAATCGCTTTATGTGATAAGGCCGCCCGTGGTTCTACCATTTTTATCTGATGTCATATGCATTTTTGTACTTTGGTATTCAATAAAGCTGTTTAATTTTTGCGTTGTATCACATCATATCACACTAATATTATAAAGGCGAAAAATGTGTGTATGTTTGTTACTCCTTCACGCTCAAACGGCTGAATGGATTTGGATGAAATTCGCTACCCAGATAGCGTATACACTGGATTAACATAGGTTACATTTTATTCCGGAAAAGTGAAATTTTCCCGTGGGATGAGCAAATGATTAAAATACTTTTTATCCGCGGGTGAAACTGCGGGGCGCAACTAGTTGTATTATAATCCTTTAAAAACGAGGGTTCAATTTTGCCTTAATTTCATACTGATGAGTTGTGTTGGCTATCTTCATAGCACATTGTCGGAATATGAATACTTTGATTGCATTTACAAAATGTATACTCATTCCATTTCCTGAAGTCACTGTAATAGTAGATTGTTAGTTATTACAATGGACTAAAATGACCCATTATAATGGGTTTTAAGGGCCGTGTTTTCATTTTACGTTTCACTACAATTGCGGGAAAATGGAATAATACCTATTTATATAATTAAATATGTATTTAATTATAATTCTACTTATGAATAAAGACTTTTTTGTTTTTGTGGGCTGGTTGGCAATAGACAAAATTAGAAAAAAAATGTTAGGAGATAGTAATATGCTATTTAATTCCTTTTCTGAGGGTTTTTGGCAGGAAAACGAAAATGATCGCGTCGCCGCATTGTATTATTTTCCAAAACTTGTGTTATTTTTAGCGTTAGTGCATAAAATTGGTGGCATTTTATTCGTTAAGTGCTGGATTACAGGCATGAATGTGGGAAAGTGATATAATGATGGTGAAACGTTCCTTTTCGTGTTGTTTCCAAAACTCCATAGAAGCTTCAAGTAAAGTTGCCACCACTTTACTAGGAGTGTGACTTTGACTAGACTATGACTTGACTTGATGACTTCGTCTGTAACTTGACACATATTTGCGTAAATCTTGAAAAATTATCAATTACTTGACACTGGCTAAATACACAAAAGTGTGGAGCCAAAACATAAAAAATAAATAATAAATCTTTTCTAGTAGTGAAAAACAAATTAGTTTGTACATAATATATATCGTTAGTCTAAACACTATCAGTCATTTGTACTCATAGTCATTGTACATACCTATCTATTCTGAATCGGCAGGTAATAATTCTTAATTGGAGGCAAAACATCAAACAACAGTTATTACGTACAATGTGTAATATTTCTTGCAACAATAAGGAAACACGAGAGCTTTGTCTGAAGCTCTTCCATGTAATTCGTTATGTCTGCCCTCCTGGCCCGTTCTCACGAGTCTACAGTCTAGGGTATCTCTAATATAATATTGCCTTTTGTAAGATGAGTACAAGTTTAATAAATAAGACTGTATTAATTAAATCTGTAGTCATAGTATTGCCTTCTAATGTACTAATTGTCTAAATATCAATTGTTAATGATCCATAAGTTCGATTGGCCTCAATCAGGCCTAGGTTTATTTGTACTGTAACATTGAAATTATAATATTCATGGTTTCACGTAAAGTCCTGTTTATTATCACACTAGGTGGTAGGACTTTTCTGCAAAGTTCGTCTAGGTAGGTACCACCGCTTTGCCAGTTATTCTGCCGCCAAGCAGTAGTGTGCAAGCACTGCTGTGTTCCGGTTTGAAGGCTAGTGAAATTACTGAGCAAATGAGACTTTATGACCTGATCACATAGTCTAGTAATCTTATAACTAGATTGTGCTGATGTCTCAGGATGACGTGCGCACTGCAGTGTCACGCGAAACTCTATACATTAGAGTTCCGAGTGACACTGCAAGTGATATGGGCAGCCGTGTCGCTTAACATCAGGCGAACGGTTAGCTCGTCACGTCATCCCGTAACATAAAAAAAATATCTCCACTGAGGCTGTGAAGGTGAAGTATCAATTACCTTGATTAATTTGATTTCAATTTTCTTTGAACTGATCTCTACAAATCATCCTTGATATTTTGGCATCATACTCTGCCTTTTTATAAATTTCACTGATACAAATTTTAAAAGCTTATTACTGAAATTTCAGATTTAATTTGTTACAAGCACTTTAGATTTTCGTACTAACTTATAATCATTTGATTTATTTGAGGTTGACTAAAACCATATAATTAATAGTCAACAGACGTTGCGTTTATTTCTATTTGAAGTTTAACTCATCTGTAATATTAATTGATTGGGTCATCACACCAACAACAAAGATAATCCACATAACTTGCGAGCTGCGACGCCATTATCACAGACCAAGTAGAGGATACTATGTATGGCCATTATTCCTCAAAAGAGGAGAAAAAAAAGAAGAAAAAAAATAAAGATATAATACTTCTTGGTTTATACCGTTATGCTACAAACTGTCACAGACATTACAATAATTATTAAAAAGGTTTTAATGTAATCAAAATGGGTATTGTTATTCAGTATTCACACATACCAATGTATAAAATCTACGTATAGATTTCACTTTTTGCGCATTTTAAACGCAGCCGTTGTACTTGTATATTCTGCTTAGATATGCCTATTTTAAATTTTGCTTAGATATATTTAAAATATGTTTGATTGGTAGGTATTGTGCGAAAGTGGAATTGTTGCTGGTAAGACTTGTTTGGAAGGTAAACTCTGCTATTAATTCCCGATATTTTGGTAGACTCGTATGTTAGATAAACTTTCATTTTGGAGCTGTTTTGGAGTTTTGGATATCAATTTTTTCTTCTTCGTTGGCACAATAATTTAGTATGTTCTTTATTTTCGTTCGTAAGTTTTTTATAAAACATCTATTAATAAGCTTTTGGCCCAACCGCCCTGAAGCAGAAGTTGCCCTACTTTTTGTTGTTCTTATGTAGAAGATAAGAGACAAATAATATTATATAGTGATAATTATTTGTGTTGTGTATACAAAAAAACATTATGATGAAATTGTGGCGTCTGAGCAATAATGGGTACGAAATGCTATTTGTAGTAACTTTATAGTAGACATATAAAAAAAAATTAAATTGTATAAAGTAAATATTTTTTTAATTACCGGAGCACCTACTAGTATGTAGGTATATTAGTATGTTTATGGTATGTATATTAGTTTTTTTTTGTAATATTTTCATGACTAATCTCATTCGAGGATCAATAAGCAGTAATCCAAAAAGATCAGTCACTGTAAACCCACATTTCTTATATACTCTATATGATATTAGTGTATCTTAATACGTACTTCTATATAAATCCATTAACTATAATGTAGGATTTGTACAAGACAATAATGGAAATTAGAATAATAAATTGCCTCACGTACAAACAAACATATAATCATGAAATGTTCCACTGGAATAGTTAGAGATAGGCAGACAAATAGACTTCTTAATACAATATTACCTTCAGCCTAATCTACTGAGGCCCGATTCAACTCGCTACCAAAATATTGGAGCATCCAGATTAAGAGATTACTCAGAACAACTGACACTACTATTGTTTTTATCTATGTGACTACAGCAGCGACAGTTCCCGAGATAACAGGATTACCCAATGCGGGTTGCCATTGTTCTCGCCAAAACCGTACTATTGCCATTTTAATTAGAACAGAAGCTCATTGAATGTCATTATTTGTCGCAAGTTCGCGGTTGTTTCATTACGAATGAATTTGCGCTCTATTTGTTTATACAGCTCATGTTAATGCGATTTCACCGCATTATTGGGAAGCAAATTAATTATATAATGTGATGCAGTAGAGAGCATCCTGATTGATGCCTCTTTCACAATGCGAATTGAGCGGAAGCAAAAAGCAAAATTGCGGTTTAAATTCAGACCGGTCCTTTAAAATAGAATGTCACTATGACCCTCTTTAGTTGCGCGGGCCTATGTTTTGGTTTGAAATTGGTTCCGCTTTTATAGTGGAGACCAGAGAGTGGTAGTTAACGATAGTTTCGGTCGGTGTGAATGAAGATAACCATCTGTTTAGATTCTCTAGCACTGATTGTTGGGCGTGCCTTTTGTAAGAATTTGAAGTTTTCCCACATTCCGTTACGAAGTCGCTAGCGGTTCGAGACGCTCTACTTAATTGACCATTGTTTGTCACAATGAGTAAATTATCTCGCACTGGCCTGCTTATGATTTTTTCTTGCGTTTTTTATGATTACCCGCAATAATAACAGGTGTATTTTCGAAATAACGTCTCACGCTTTTTGTATTAGCCGCACGACGATGGGTAAACTATTTTTGTTGGTACATTTTTATCAGGCGTTTGCTTAGCAAGTAGATGTCTTAACTAGAACAAAACAAAGTACTTATTCGATTTGCAAATATAGCAGGCACCTACGTAAGTACTATTATTATCTATTCTCTGGCAATAGTAGGTACTTTACTTAGCTACGTGTTAACGTTGTCGGCATCTTTGGTATTTAGCAGTCCAGCAGTGACTTGAAAATAAGGTGTTAATAGCAGATTTTTAATGGTGGGTTTAGCATAGAACTCGTTTATATGCGGGCCATATTCCACGTCCAGTCGCAGCCGTGACTAACAAGCCATGTTTTTTAAGAACCAATGCGAGATTTTGCGCAAACATTTGTTCCTAGAACAGGTTTGTCTAACAGCTCAAAGAATTCGTAGCGTGGAATGTCTATTATATACTTAGGTATTAAACTTTAAATACAAAGCCTCTGTCAATATTTGAAATTGTTCTTTGATAAATGTTCAAAGCTTGGTTCAAAGGCATGAGAGGCAAATTTCTGAGTAGATTCATAATGTTTTATTGAATTGATCCCCAACTTTGGACGTCGATTAAATTTTAGCTGTGTTAATGTTTATATTAAACCTGGAGACACTATAGATTTCATGAAATGTTTGCGATTTCAATTGAATATTTCAAATTATTAGTAACGAGCTTCTGCCCGCAGCTTCGCCCGCGGCGTGGCCTATGGGAAAATAATTCAACCACCCATTTCACCCTGTTAAGGGTGGAATTTCAAAAAATCCTTTCTTAGCGGATACCTACGTCATAACATCTACCTGCATGCCGAATTTCAACCCGATTCGTCCAGTGGTTTGAGCTGTGCGTTGATAGATCACTATGTCAGTCACCTTTGAGTTATATATATTTAGATTGTCCAATTTTCTGGAATGGAATGTCCAAATTTCAGTTGACGGGAATGTTTTCCAAATCTGCTGTAGACACCTAAATGTACTCTGTTGGAGTTTTGGCGGGAAAACGAAAAAGATCGTGTCACCGCATTGTATTATTTTCCAAAACTTGTGTTATAATCAGTGTTAGTGCATAAAATTGATGGCATTTTATCCGTTAAGTGCTGGATTACAGGCATGACTGTTTAAAAGTGGTATAATGATGGTGAAACGTTTCTTTTCGTGTTGTTTCCAAAACTCAATAGAGCTACTGGTAAAGTTGCAACCACTTTACTAGGAGTATGACTTGACAAGACTAGACTATGACTTGACTTGATGACTCGGAATGTGACTTGACTTGACACATATATTATACTTAACTCGAGAAATTATCAATTACTTGACACTGGCTGAATACACGAAAGTGTGGAGCCATACCAAAACAAAAAAAAAGAAACGTACTCTGTCGTTATGAAATGAATATTCACTGTGAAGCATTCTTGCTACCGTTATCTCATTTGACAACTGCGACCAGCCCCACAGTTGCAAACAACCTTTATAGCTTTAATCTACAACAGATTTAGATAAAACGAGGTAACAAAGACGTTCATTGGCAGTACAAAGTTAACTACTAGTTTGTGGTGCACCGTAACCCCCCAATTCGAAGTCTAGCTGCACCGAGGCTGAGCAGCTTAAATCCTATTAGACCTATTAAGGACGACCTGTCTCGGATCTATTAACTGCTTCGGGGGACGTTTGAGGTTTTATACTAACGGTTTTAGTGGATATTTCGAAAACTATTTAAGGGATTACTATAAAGATACAGCTGCTATTGATAAAGGTTGGATTTAAAGTAGATTGCTTTTGAAATTGAAGATTTTAATAAATGTTGGTTAGAGTTTACTCTTCCAAGAAGAGAATAATCCGAGTTTTGCATAATACCGAGTTTGTAACATTGAGAGGATTTGTTAGTAAAACTTAGATACTTTGATTCCTATTAGACTTGTGCTTATTATCATTATGTTTCAGTTTTTTTTTTCAAAGTAGATGAATAATTTTCTAAATTAGAAGAAATAAGATTGATATTCTGTGAAAGTTATATTAAAACGTGTTTCATCATGAACCTATTTATTTACGCTGTGATTAGATATTAACTAATTATCATGACAGAGTTCTTGCACTCGTACCTACCATAGGTTTCATAAGCTATGGATGTGTGGAGTCATTCAAAACAAATGCCATCAAATATAGGTATTCATTTTATACCTTTAGAATGATATTGAAGTTTTCGTCCGAAGCCTACTGCTGTTTTCAATTTAAATCTAGCTCTTTGATCGTAAACAACAAATCGAGAACAAATATTCGATTACCCACCCGTTATGTGAACAAGGACCGTCAGCAACGGTATACCACCAAAGTTGTCCTGCATAATAATTCACTTTGTCAAATAAAATCCAGCCGTGCACACAGCCTGAATTTACCGCTACGCAAACTTTGACGAATTATTTCATCGCGGAAATCAATCCTTGAATACAGATTAATCGAATTAATTATTTAATTATCTATCCGTATTGAAGACGCAACGTCTCAGTATAATTTCATTCCGAACACATTATTTGTCGTACTTTCTAAAGACAGTCGATTGATAAGTACTAGAAATGTTTGTAGAGAAATTTCTTGGAAGTATCTTTGCATCTGTAATTTATATTCACAGCATTCTTCGCAAACATTCACGTAAAAGCTTGTTCAATAGGACAATATTACAACTATTTAATATGGTTGTATAATACATATTTGCTCTAAAATTTAAGTTTCGTAAAATTTAATTATCATTCTCAGTGCATAAAGTACGTAATGGAATTTTGGCGGGAAAATGAAAAAGATCGCGTCACCGCGTTGTATTATTTCCCAAAACTTGTGTTATTTTCAGTGTTAGTGCATAGTTGGTGGCATTTTATTCGATAAGTGCTGAATTACAGGCATGAGTGTGGGAAAGTGGTATAATGATGGTGAAACGGTTCTTTTTGTGTTGTTTCCAAAACTCCTTAGAAGCTTCTGGTAAAGTTGCCAATGCTTTACTAGGAGTATGACTAGACTAGACTATGACTTTTACTTGATGAATTAGACTGTGACTTGATTTGACACAATATATGCTATAATATTAATTAACTAGAGAAATTATTAATTACATGACACTGGATAAATACACAAAAGTGTGGAGCTAAGACAAAAAAAAGTAAATAATATTCTAGTAACAACTGCTTAAAATACCTTTATTTTTCTCTCACGGCTGTAATTCACGCTTGATCAATCATTAATCTACAGTTTCGATGTTATACTTAGTATGTATTAGGTTAGCAAGAACGATGATTGACAATGTTCCAATCAATGGTAATAACTAGAAGGCATTAAATAGTAGGTGAGAAGCCGTCTACCGACAAATATTGACTTTCACATAGAACACGTGGTGGGCCTAAATTTGAAATATAATTCGAAGAAAGTGAGAGGCCAAGTTTTTTCTTTACTCAATGTGTTTGAGTGTACGCCGCCGGCTAGCTTAGTTACCTGCTCAACTAGAGGTTTCTTTTATTTCCTTTACGCTCTTCCTTGCTATCCATAGGGCAATTACCTGTGAACAGAAAAAATAAACTGTTAATGAATAGTCCCGCTTTTTACTAGCCATGAATGCAAGATTTATGTTATATTGCTTCACTGTAATTAAGGAAAGGCGTTCCATTGACATCACGGGAAGAGAATCTTGGCTTTTAAAATTTCAGTGAGGATGAGTGGATCATATTGAATTTTTTAAAATTGGATAGCATATGGCGCGAGTTTCTATTCTATATAAGTAAGAGTAGGTACATACAATTGTAGTGTAATTCGAAGGGAAAATACTGCCAGCATGTTATAATACCTACTGGAAGTGGGCTAGAGCATTTGGACTATTTTGGTCGGTTTGTCTATGTGTAATCACGGCTAGTCTATACCTAGTCAAAATATGTAGTAGGTAGTGTGGCTAGTAGTATTTAGTAGTAATTGTTACAAGATTTTTTTTTAATTGTTAGAGAATGTCGTAAAGAGCTCGTCGTTTACCTGATGTTAACCGTCACGGCCACCCATAAAAAATCAATGTCACTCGGAACTGCAAAATATAAAGTTTCGCGTGGCACTACACTGTGCACCTTGGATGAGCACAGTCTGGTAATAAGATTGCTCGACTGTGAGATCAAATCATAAAGTCTCATTTGCCCAGTAATTTCACTAGCTATATTTCCCTTTAAACAGAAACACAGTAGTACTTGCACACTGCTTGGCGGCAGAATACCAATTTGGCGGCGGAATATAGGCAAACCTACCTAGAGGTACTTTGCAACAAAGTCCTACCACCTAGTACAAGAATAAAGGCAATTTGGTACGTACTAAGTAACATTTATTGGAACGTTGAAGATTTTATCGGTAGGTGAAATGACGCGACACGACCCACAGCGTATAAATAACTGCAACCATAGATATAGCTGCAACACGTTGTAATCTATCGATGTAGCTATATTTTAACCCGTTGGCATGTCGATATTGAAATATTTTCAATACTGAAAAACAGGATTTGGGGACGCATGAATGAGCTCCTAACCTTAAGTTTGTTTTCTAATTTCTGAATAAATCATTTATAATTAAAATATGCATGAATTCTTAGAATAAGCAAGTATATCAAGCTGTTTGTATACTTAAAGCACCTAATGTATCTGAGCTAAAAGATCAGAATGGGAATAATAGGTTTTAAATTGAAAATAGATCAAAGGCTACGTCACTAGCAAATAGTGAAGGCTTTGATCAAAATAAATGGAACATAAATGTTTCCAGAAAATGAATCGTCATTTTAATTGCAGAGATGTCAAAATATTCAAAGAACATTATTTAATTAGTGTGGAATATTTCTTTCAAATTTTTGTTATTCTTTTATAACACAGAAGAAGAAGAACAAATAAAGAAAGAAGAAAGAAAGAAAATTTATTTTGTAAAAGAAACAGAAAAATACATGAAAATTGCCTAAAAACGTTGAGTTCAGTACCTACATCTATTTATTGTACACTACACTACACAGTAGTGTTGTAAAATTATCGATGTTTTTGTTAAAGATCGATAATTTTTACGACATTACTTAATATGAAGCACCTACGTACAAGTAAGAAGTACTAAATAATGTTGAGCTTCATAAAACCACAAGCTGCCTCTTGAAGTAATTAATACCAATGTAGTGTAAATCATTATGAAAATGTTGCTTCTAATTTCGATTAAACTCAAATTGCATTCAATACGGCTAACAGAATTTCATATTTAAGCCTAGGGTTAGTTCTCTTGGTTCACTGGAAGCTGATCGTTTCCACTCATTATGCTCGTCAATTTGAGCGATTTACGCAACGCTTCGTTACCCGGAGCCCGTACGTGTAACGGAATGCATTCCATGACAAGATGGCGGAATTTACAGCGGCATTGCCTTTAATTACCTCCACTGCCTGAATAGAAACAAGTACGTGCTTTAGAACTATCTAGTTAAGATAGACATGATGCTAGCTTACATAATCATCAAAGCCGGGATTATCACGCTGTCAGGTACTGCGTAATACGAAATATTTACTCTAATATAGATGTTACTTTCTCGTAATTAAAACTATAGGTAACTAAGCACAGTATTAGGTACTTACTAGGAATAATAATATCTTTGTATATTTAGAACTTGATGGTAACAAAACATCTATTCATTCCATTTTTTTAAACAATAAAACTAAATTAAAATTAAAACCTATGCATTAGCAAAACTTCGTATAAGAAGCCGCTACCAGTTGCCAACGTGCCCAATTTTTTTCATGTTAGTGAATGATGTGACGAGCTAGTCGTTTACCTGATGTTAAGCGACACGGCTGCCCATAACAGAACAGTGTCACTCGGTACCCCAAAACATAGTTTTGAGCGACACTGCACTGCGCACATCATCCTGAGACATCAGCACAGTTTGGTAATAAGATTACTCGACTGTGAGATCAGATCATAAAGTCTCAATATCCCAGTAATTTCACTAGCCACAGTACCCTTCAAACCGAAACACAGTAGCGCTTGCACACTACTGCTTGGCGGCAGAATAACTGGCAAAGCGGTGGTACCTACCTAGACGAACTTTGCAGAAAAGTCCTGACACCTAGTAAAAAAAAGTAGTAAAATGCTGCATTGCCCCATTGAATGGCAATGCTTAGTCTTTGGGCTAAATAAAGACCAGCATTTTGGTCACGTCTTGTCTCAATCAGTCGTTCCGAAAGATCTTTGTAAATTTTGTGGGCACTCGGTCCCCACGGCCCCAACGAGGTTTGCTTGTAATTGATAATGAATGTCGATGCTGGGTTAAGAGGAGAATTTAAGTTTTGGAGTTATATTTGTGTTTGACGGCTAAGTTCGCACTAATATACCTAGCCCCCGATTTCTCGTACGTTTGTCAAACTCGTGTCAAGTCAACATACGAATACTTTAAGCTCATTGGTTGAGACAGCCGATGATTAACAGGCAACCAATGAGCGTTTAGTATTTGATCAGCCAAGTTGACACAAATTTAACAAACGTATACGAGAACTCGGGGAAAAGTGTCCCTTATCTATATTAATATATTTTAATAGACTTTAGTACATACGGGCATAAGTGTACAACATTAATTTTTAGAAACATGTATCTGAAAAAGAGTGAAGTAAGGTCGAACAGTTCACATCAGGCGAACGGCTAGCTCGTCACGTCATTCCTTAACATAAAAAAGTATACTAATGTAGAATGTGAAGTAAATAAAAAGGACAATTTATATTGCACAATGAAGGAATATAAGAACTTTACCACCCCCGAATTTTAGAAGGTGAATAAACTACAAGCTTTTATCTCGGGATAAAATATGTAAGGGAACCGATTGTATCAGTCACAGTAAATCTAAAGACCACAAATAAAACCTTTACCCAAAGATTCATTTTGTTTTTGTGTTTGCGATGCGGTGGAAAGTCGGTACGTGCCGAAACGACACACGTAGGCCATACGTGACGGACACCTAAAACGGAATACCCTCTCATTGTCAGTGTCAGTCGTCCATTGACTACTTTACAGTTACTGCCTGTTTCTATCCTTCGCCATAGAAGGCGATGGGTGTGCCATCAATATTCATAACTGCAAAGCGAAAGAGGGACGAGGGCGGGATAGTACCTATTTTATTTAACAAAACCATCTCCATCGCAGCAAACTATTATCTATTAGCGCTAGGCACGAGAAATGACGAGAAAGCTAAAGTAACATCGGCCTCTAAGTATTTCCGCAGACAAGGTCTTAAGGACTTTGTCGGTCAGTGTGTCGTTTTCGCTTGTGCTACCTAATGTCGGACTTAAGTGGAAAAACTTTATCTTTTCTATAGATTTGAATTGTCACTGTATAGGATTACCTCTGCGGGAAAGGTATTGGGATAAAGATTGAACGCTTATTATTGTTCTCAAGCTTTCGTATAAAGAAACTTAAACTAAGGTAAGGACTGGAAACTTGCAACTTGCCAACAGACTATGTAGTTCAATCGTATATTGTTAGTGGTATTTTCCACTGACTAGTGCAATGGCGCGGAAGAAAACGCGGGTTTGAACGACTTGTGCGGAGAGAAAAAATATCTTGTTAGAAAATGGGAAGTCAGTTGGAAACTGGTTAAGCGGGTATGATCTTAGTGTAAGTATTTTTATTTACTTACATAAGTAATCAATCAAGTAAATACTAGGAGAGGGGGGAGTTGGACACGATAGCAGCTAATTTCACATCCATAAGTGTTATGATGGTTAAAACGAAGTCGTAATTACTCGGTCAACCGACTGTAAAATTCTATTGTCTAAGATTCTTAACTGCTTCGAGCTGAGAAACATTTTCTACGTCTGTTTTACATTTACGCCGAGTCACGACCCAAAAAGTAAAAGTCGGTTTAAATACCTATTTAGAAGCGAGAAATAACGAAAGTACAGCGTAATAAATTGCCAAAGGGGATTTTGCCAAGTCGTGCTTGTACCACGAAGTTGCTGTCGAGCCTAGATTCGAGGAAATGGCAAAAATCCGGTTTTAGAATCACGTATGAATATTTTATAGCATATACAAGCATTGCTGATATCGGTGGAACTTTTAGCTACGTGGCTTCATTTATTTAATGCATTATTGCTAGATGAGTCACTATTTGGGTTTATTATATACAAAGAAGGCATTCTTCAAATCAAGACTGAACAGGTATCGTAGGTAAGCTTACAACGTCGTAGACAGCGTCATCAGGCAAGACATTGGCCAAATGCTTTATACTTAAACAATAAAGAAAAATGACTATCGGCGTATCAGTAGTACAATTCCAATTTTAGGTTATCGTTTAAGTCCTTTGAGTCATAGAAATTGCAACCAAAATCTATATGCTACAAAATTAACCGATCTTTTAAAATAAATGAAAGGACATAAAAATACAGAAGCCAGAGATGCTTAAAGCGGTGACACCAACTTTAATTCACTCACAACCCTGCACCACTCTAGTTAATAGCGTCAAATTAAACCCGGAGGGCATGTTTGCTCCGAGGCTTCTATCACTATCTACAGCCAACACATTACACGTGATGCGCGAACTTCCCCTACAAAGCAGGTGGGCATATTATTAGTAGCACCACTTTCCGTTCATTGAACCGACACCGTTAGTTCTACGCATTTAGCTCTCGCCGACGGCATGCGACATGACACAAATAACAATTGGCCAATTGGTTCCTATAAGATATAGGATAAAGATAACGGTTAAACACTAGAACATGTAATGATGACGTTACGATCTAAATATCTAAACGGTGTCAAATTACGTGACAGAATAGTTCATTGATTTTCTACAGGTGGGTACCTATATTGTTTCCAATTGACAATCTGGGTGTTGTGGGATCATGGTCCTCGTAGTTCTTAAGTCTCTCGACACAGGGAATCCTAGTTAGTGTCCAAGATCAATGTATGTGATCGTTGGGCGTTATTACTATTATTATTAATTCAAACGCGGGTAAGTATACGTAAAAAACAAAAAAGGAGACTTTCTAAATTTAAGGTTACAAATTCTAATATTCAAGATCATTCAGTATTATTACTTTTGATAAGTCTTTTACGGTTTTGTTCCAATTTCAAATGTAAGCATGTATTTTTGTCTGCTCGTGCTCACTATATTTTTATATAGGTATGTAAGCCCTGTAATTTTGACAGCGGCTGGTAGGTAGATAATACTTATATACTTTATACAGCCATTGTGCTTACCTACTTTTTTCTATCTTGCTCGTTAACTTTAAATGATATTAATGAAATTAAGTATACGACCGTGTAAAAATCAGGTAAATAAAACGTTTGCCGCATTGTTATTCAGACGCAACCAACATGGATGCATCCGCGCTCGCGTTTTCGCGCGTTTTTTGCAGCCGCCATCTTGTGTTCCTGTTGCGGCGAGGTTGCGGAATTGGCTGTTTTATGGCAAAAGTGAAAACGTGATGACGCGGAAGGTTGAATGACATTTGTAGGTAGTGGGTAGAGGCCCTGTTGTAGCTTGATGATGAATGCAGTTATAAGACAATGATTTTTAATCAGACTTTCTTCCTTTGATCATGCCTGCTGTAGTTTGTTGTGAAGACTCTACTAGCGGTAAAGAAGATTGTCAAAAACTCAAGCATTGGGTAAATGAAAATAAACAAAACTCATGGTCACAAACGCTTCATGTTCGAGAAAACGTTTCAGTAATCATAGAGCCGGTGGAGGTTCGAACAAACTACATTTGTACCTATGCATCAACTAAGTCCTACTTACAATAAAAAAATATTATTTTGACGTTTTTTGTATATTTTAAAATTTTATTTACTTAATTAGAAATATCAAAATAGTATATTAGTATATAGTATAGTATAGTATGGTATACCTAACTATACCTAATATTATTTTAGACATTTCAGTTAGTCTCTAAAATTTAACGAGGGATGGTCCTAAGAAAACAATCGCGAAATATTTTTACTTCAAACCGAATTTATACCCATTCAGTTGAAAATTAAACCAAGCTATTAGCTCAATGTTATGGTATTACCAACAATAATATTGAGCGAAGCCTGTCCTTTGAAAGTTAATTTAAAGCAATGATGTATAATGTACTACGTTTCAAACTAAAACGGATTTCTTTTTGGTAACAATTTCTATAACAATTTAAATTATTGTAAAGGTCATGTTCTACCTCTTAAAAATATTTAAAGGACGATATAACTAAAAACTGTTGCGATTTTCAAAAAATTCGTGACAAGAAAAAGCAGTTAAGTGATAAAAATTTAAAGCTGGTAACATCATAAGTTGGCCAATTATTCATGCTTTTATATTACAAACAGGTTTTATTTGTGCGAAACTAACTGTATAGAGAAATTTTCATATGCTTTGGCAGGATTAAGAGTAGAACGTTTTGTATTGCTGTGAAAAATCACAAAATGGATAGTGGTCAAACTGGATAATTATTCGACTTGCCAGTTATCTTACCTACCACACAAAGAATAAATTTCATACTCGAAATTCGAAGAATCCTACTATTTCTTTGCAGCAGAAATTCCTGATGCGTCATCATATCAGGTTTTGCAACTTTTTGAATGGAATAAAACTGTTGGTATTTATCTCATGGTATACAATTAAAAGGTTAAAATCTATACGTCTCTACAGTCAAAATGCAAGAAAATGAATCTAGTTCATCAAAAGTGACGGTACAACCAATAATAGCTAAAGCTAAAGTTAAAAAAAGTAAAAAAAAGTTAGTAAACTTTTTTGAATACTTGCTTTTTTATGTCAACTATACAAAATGCGTTGCCTCAAATGTTGTCAGCATAACTGACTGAAAAATTCTCTTAAATGGACCACACCGTCACACACTATGTCATTTGAAAGTTGTCCAAAAGTGAATCATGGTGTTTATCACTGGGTCGTTTCTTTGACATCGAAAAGGTAGGTAAGTGACTGTATATGATTTCTACCTGCACCATGAGTCACCTAAGATCCTTTTGTATCGTTTAGTGACGTCGATGTTTGCCGGTGAAAAGGACTGCCTTTTACCTGCTTCTGCTTTGTAACTATTTGACCTTTAAAACACGTTTTCACTGCTCTTGCTTAAAAAGTTCGCCATTGTAGCCTACTAGAGCGGGGATAACATATCGCACCTTTAAAAATAAAGTGAATCAACTCAAAATTCATGATTGTTGGGAAATCACGTTTAAAGTTTCACAAGTCTACCGCTGACTATGTTTCAGCGAATATTTCGATTTTTGGAGCACTTTAAAAAGTAAAATGTCTTTAAAGTTTTGTCAAAATGATGGTGGGACATAAATGGACTTCAAAATAATTAGAATTATTAATATTTGCTAAAATATTGAGGTTTGAAATAAGAATTAAACATTTTTTGTGATGCAGATCTTTTTTTGATTAAAAATTTCGTCAAGTTTTAATCATGCTTCATGACACAATACTTATTAGTACAGTCTTTATGTAAATAAAAATATTGCAACAAATGCAACACTAGTATTTAATGCATTTTGTTAGTAAAAACATAGTATGAAACAAGGTGTTTTAATATATAATGCTGTTTACCATTAAATGAAAATTTTAGAAAAAAAAAGAAAAATTGATAAAATGATTTATTTTGAATTATTCCACTCAAGCACACGTCTCAGTTTAATCACTGCTGGAGCATTTCTGATTGGTTCGTTTTGTGATTTCGGAAGGGATCGACGAGTCAATCAAAAAGAGACGAACGTTCCTTTATCTCGCTCGTATAGCCGTGAATGCAGCGGCTGTTAAACTGTACCTATTCTTTAGGAGCATAGAAATCGTTTTACTACAAAATCGGCGAATCCCAATTTTTTGACTTGATTCACTTTATTATTAAAGGTGCGATATTTTCCTAGCATTTTTTTTTCTATTGAAATAATACAATATTTCTTTTTAAGTTTTGTCTGTGTCCAAAAAGCCTACAAAATCGAACAAGTATTTTGTCTTTTATAGCCGCAAGGCAATACACTGATTACCAAAAGATTGCCGCTTTTACTACCATTTTCAAAAATTAAAAGTTCCTTCTTCTTTTTTCATGAAACAGTAAATAAGGCGAGTTTTTATTTAAGATTATTCTACTTACGAATAAAAAAAACAAGTTTCTTTAGACCACACGATTGAAGTAAATTTCTGTAGCTCCATCTCTTTTGCCCCAACAGTAAATACGAAACGTAACTCTCTCTTTCCTTCTTCTTCCGTTCGCCTCACCGGCTTATTCCGCAAGTCAAGCGTGCATAAAGAAGTTTTACTTCAAAAACCTTACGTTAGTCTCATACAAGAATCTCCACTATGATTAATATTGCGTTTTATTAGAAGAGGCATGCATAATTTCAAATTTAAAGCTTAAACAGAGTGTTTAGTCTATTCAAATTTCCAAATTAAGGAGGATACGACAACGATATACATCGCGAGCGGAATCGTACAAGGCTAACCAGTTTATAAATGAAAGAAACCATGAAATATAAAGCTCAATTTTATTATGAAGGCGTACTTTAGATACATACTAAGAATCATGATTTGTTTTAAACACTTTATCTAACTTTATCTATACTTGGAAATAATAAATATAGGCTTGGAGGAATTAAACTGTCACAGAATTCACCCTATTTACATATAACTACAACTATTACACGGCTAAAACTCACAGCGGGCGACGCGAGCCATGGTCCGCAGTCAGCGCCGAGCCGCCACCGCCGCCGCGCGTACTCCTTGAGGATGGGCATCTATATTGCCCGAACACCGGTCGAGTTATTCGACTGTATCTCGTGAGTTTTAGCCGTGTAATAGTTGTAGTTATGAGTACTACTCACGTCAGTTTCTATAATACTATTTACATATGTCTCATATAGGTATATATGCAGGTAAAACCATTCCATTTTATATATGCGAGATATGGCAAAATGCATAGACAAGTATTAAAATAAAAATTAATAATCTTTTATTTGTCCTGAATACCATTTTTATCCAGGCTTTATAGTCGCCATTGACATATTATAATGTTAGCCACACTATTTTAGGATAGCTTGATTTTATTTTACTAAATTACCAATAGATCACCGACTTAGTTGAGCCGCAGGGATTTACGTTACGATGCATCATCCACATTAATCATTGCCCCTTTATGTCCCGGGTATCTATCAATCTATCATCCACGTTGACATCGGATATTGGATGTATTGAGAACTTTAGATCTTCACGGACAATGTTTTTGAAATTTGCGAACAAAAGACTAATTTTGTGGTGTCAACGAAAGCTTGTAGCTCTGAGGTTGGTTGGATGGCTGCGCAGTACTGTAGCATGTACAAAAATCATAATGTCCACGTGTTCATATTTTTGTGTTGGAAAGACTAAACTATATTATTTCAGAATAAAAAATTATCTATCAATGAATTTTGACTGGCCTGATAGCTCAGTTGGTAGTAGCCCTGCCTTCTGAATTATGGGTTGTGGGTTCGATTCCCCAGGACAAACATTTGTGTGATGAACATAGGTTTGTTATGTGTCTGGGTGTATAATTGTATTCTATGTATGTATTTACAAACAAAAAGTATCTAAGTATTCTATCATAGATAGTTATCTGGTTCCCATAACACAAGTTTTGCTTAGTTTGGGGCTGGATGGCGCTGTGTGAAATCTACACATATTTTATTATTATTAATATATTTTTTGATTCATTTTAATATTATATAAAACACCACACTTAGTTATTTAAAAACTCGTTAATTTCTCTTAAAGAAATCTTGTTGATGTAGTTTTTGACTATCTTAGTTCCAAAAAATTAAAGCTACGTATTGAAACAACAATAAAAAAATTACTTAGAGTACAACACAGTATACTTTTACAATTGTGTATACATGTTACATATGTCATATAAGTAACCATATTTTGAGCTTTTCAATTGTAATTATGCAATTCTCAACCGTATAGCTACCACCATAACAATCTCAATCATAAGCAGCTTGGTGAAACAAGCGAGTGTTGTAATAATGCAATGCCCGTCTCCACTAAAGTTTGATTGACAGTGGTAGCTGTGATCCAAAAAAAAAAACAACCAGACTTTCTCCATATCCACGCCGCAATATAGGACAGTAGCCGGTCAAAGTGGCACTCTAAATGGGGGGCTGTTTTCACTAGTGGATGTCTTCCAGCTGGTGTGATAATAATTGAAGGGTTGAGAATAAAAAGGGTTTAACTGTCAAATTGATAGTTTCGAAAAAACTGACTTTAAACTTCAACGGCGTCATTTTAATGTAGAGCGCTTATAAGGTAATAGAAAAGGTTTATGTAAGTTTCAGTTGCTTGAAAATATTTTAATTCTATTCTAAAATACTAAATATAGTACTAATTCATACAATTACTGTAAAAATATAATATAATAAAATAAATATAATAATGTTTTTATGCTAAGCGAACTATTGTCTGTGACAGATAAACCGTTTTCAGACTCAAATCTCGAGATTTAAGCCTCATTTCGGTATTTTGAGAATGTATTATTTTAGATAATTTCACGCTGAATCTAACGTTACCCATTAGTCATTTTGTGAAAAAAATCAGTTAAATCCTTTTTGTTTTCACCCCTTCAATTATGATGATGAGTATCTAATTAAACGGACTTTCTGGCTGTCTGGCTATATTTTATAATATCTGAGATTGCTTTAGAACTTACTCAATATTCAATTATTTATTTCCAACATAATATGTACTTATTATATACATACTCGTATATACTTAGCAGTGAAGCTATAATGTATAAATAAATCAAACCAAATAGAGTGACTAACACTAAAAAATAAACCTTTCAACATCCTTTAGAGTTCCTCAAAAAGTACAAATAGAAAATCTAAAACAAAACCGTCCTTTGCCATGAAAGCACTCGTCCTCCTGTCGAGCTTCACAAACATTGGGCAGGGGTGTCTCGTTAGCTCCATTCAGCGTTCTGGTACTAGGCAACTACAGGATTTTTGTTGCTTGTTCTATAGTCGCCTTTTTATTCTGTCAACTCTAGTTGCACTGTCGTTTACTTGGTTGGTTACATCAGTTCTCTATTTTGTAAAGTGATTTTGACGGATTCAATTTAGTATCAATTTGAAGTTCACAAATGTTCAAATCACTTCACATTATCACACTATAAGCCTACTACCTACCGGTTGGTACTCTTTCACGCAAAAACTACTAAACCAATTTTGATGAGATTTGGAATGCAGATATTTTATACGCTGGATTAATACATAGGATACTTTTTACCAGCGGGTGAATCCGCAGGTAACAACTAGTAATATTATAAAGGCGAAAATGCGTGTATGTATGTACTATTGTTACTCCTTCACTCTCAAACGGCTGTACGAGGATGAAATTCAAAACATAGATAGCTTATACACTGGATTAACAAATAGGCTATTTTTTACTGCAAGTGAGACAACGAGGTACAGCTTACACAGCGTACAGTTATAATTATGGATACTGGCGGAGTGACCAATGCTGATACAATTAAAAACACTATGTCTATACTAAAGCCTATTAAAATATAACTTAGCTAAGCAACACTTCCCTGGGATCGATACGTTTGTTAAATTCGTGTCAACTTGGCAGAACAAATACTGAATGCTTATTGGCTGCTTCTTGATCGTCGGCTGTCTCAGCCAAACCTTAAAGTATTTGGCATGTTGACTGGACACGAGTTTCATAAAAGAACAGGCCAATATGTGCGAACTTAGAAGCTGTCAAACTTTAGCGCAGCCGAGCATCAGACTTCACAAAAGTATTATCTGTAAAGATAGATGAAGTCGTGAGTGTAAATTATAATATCCAACTTGTAGAACCCGATTAAGATGTTGTAGTTCTCAAATGAGTCATTCCGTCAGAATCCTTGGATATAAAGTCATGAATAACATTAACTGTCATAGACATCTACTATTATTCATAATGGAACAACTATAAAGCCGGATATTTAAATTGCTGATGGTCTTATCATACTAGTATCGTTCCAAAATAGATTTAAAATAAGGGTTTCTGGTCTCAGAGAATCGCCAAGAAGGTAGGAATTTTGACAAAGCCGGCATGGCTATATTATGTATGCCTGTAAGAATCTGGGCAAGTACCTACAGACGTAACAGTGATTGTCATCGTATGCGATAAGAGACTGAACAGACTACAACAGCCAAGAACAACACTCTAAGGTCCGTATTACAGAACGATGCTCAGTCATTGATCGGTTCTAAAGCAGAGATTTCATTCATATAGTGATCAATTAATGAATGAAATCTCTGCTTGAGCACCGATCGATGACTGAGCATCGTTCTGTAATACGGACATAACGTTGACAAATCATGGTAAACGGCGTGCCTTTATACGAATCAATGAATTCAGAGTAGAATCAACATCATATCTTTGTTATAAATATTATGGTACTTAAGTCAGTACATAATGATGCACATTTTTTGTAGATATTTCACACAACGCCATCTAGCCTCAACCTAAGCAAAGCTTGAACTATGGGAACCGGATAACTGATACAATAATTATATACTTTTTGTTTGTAAATACATGAAGCTAAAACAGAATTTATGCATTGCTTATTTTTTTGTTTCGTTTGTATTTTTGAGATGACTAATAAAAGCAAGTTTTAAATATGCAGGGCTGTTATTTAGTAGCGGTTTCGAAACGACCGATCGGATATCGAGACTGCGAAGCAAAAGTTCAAGGTCTCGATGAGGTGCCGTCCAAGCCAACCGCTCTTTTTACGTCCTCAATTCTTATTCTATGCATATTTTATTTTACTACAAACGCACATACATTTTACAGAAGCAGCTTGTGCGCATCTGCACTAAACTAAACAGCTCCTTTGCACTTATGTACTATGACGTACCTATTGAAGCCTATTTTTTTTGTTTTGGTTTTGGCTCCACGCTTTTGTGTATTTAGCTAGTGTCAAGTATTTAATTCCTCAAGTTAATTAATATTATATATGTGTCAAATCAAGTCACAGTCCAAGTCGCCAAGTCATAGTCTAGTCAAGTCATACTCCTGTAAAGTAGTGGCAACTTTATCAGAAGCTTCTATGTAGTTTTGGAAACAACACGAAAAGAAACGTTTCACTTTCATTATACCACTTTCCCACACTCATTTTCCACCACTAATTTTATGCACCAACACTGAAAATAATACCAGTTTCGGAAAATAATACAATGCGGTGACCCGATCTTTTTCGTTTACCCGCCAAAAATAAACCTATGTGTACCCGAATAGGTTTTGCTTACCATTTGGTAGATACGGTAGGTGAGAACTTAAAAGCTGTCAAACTTCAGCGCTTACCTAAGACACCTAATAGCAAAATATTAAATTTGACAGCCTATTTTACTAGGTGGTAGGACTTTATTGCAAAGTTCGTCTAGGTAGGTACCACCGCTTTGCCAGTTATTCTGCCGCCAAGCAGTAGTGTGCAAGCACTACTGTGTTCCGGTTTGAAGGGCACTGTAGCTAGTGAAATTACTGGGCAAATGAGACTTTATGATCTGATCTCACAGTCGAGTAATCTTATTACCAGACTGTGCTGATGTCTCAGGATGATGTGCGCAGTGCAGTGTCGCTTGAAAGTCTACGTTTTAGGGTTCCGAGTGACACTGTTCTGTTATGGGCGGCCGTGGCGCTTAACATCAGGTGAACGACTAGCTCGTCACATCATTCAATAACATTTAAAAAAATCTCCTAACTATTCCATTTATTTGTTATCCATTTAAGTGTTTGTGCGGGGTAGTAAATTGTCTAATCTTCCAATTAATTAATCCTATATTTTGAATCATCATACCTATTGTGTATTGTTTAATCTATTGTTAGTTTTACAACCGTTAACATTCACGGGTAAATAACCCAGTAAACAAATGATGGCATTGGGAAATATGATATTGTATACCTGACTCATATTGTCTAAATCAATCGATTATGCAAACTTATATACCTTATAATGACTACATCGATAACATTGTTTTATTTAAACACAGCAAAATTCGTTGATAAAGTCATAGCCGACTCGACCTTCAGTTTCTCTTCCGCTTTACTTGCAAATGCATCAATTATACAACATATTCACTCATTGTTGTTATTGTATTGATATAAACCTGATTCAACACGTTTTGTTTAAGTTTGTATGATTGTTATGCTCATAGACATGGGCTTTATTTTTGTAGTGAACTTAAACTAGTGTCAAAGAATTTCACTTACTTTATATAGGCGGCTAGAATATTATAAAAGTTTGGCTCTATAAATTATAGAAACAAGTAGAACTCGCTCAATAAAATTAAATATCTTTAGATGGCTAGAATCTAATAAAAGTTTGTCTCTATACTATGTCGGAATAAGTAGAATTGTCCCAATAAAATTAAATATCTTTTACTAAGACATCGGAACACGTCTGCGAAGTTTTCCATGCAGGCTTGTCTTACAACATTCTTCTATATTATAATAAACAGTATGGCAACTGCTGCACTCTATCTACTGAGACTACCAGTTTTTGCTAATTTTGAAATATTGTGTGTTAAATTGTAGTTTGAGAGCGTTAAATCTTTGGTACGGTACTTTGCTTGCTGTTTTTGTCTCTTGGCTTGGTAAAAAATGAATCGGATTTCCATGACGATGACTGCGGGGTACTATAAAATCAAGATTGTGAACAATTTCTTGCGGTTTAAGCGATATTACCTCGGCGCTAATAAAAAAAATTGTGGTAACAGTATCCTAGTAGTTTTAGGCTGTATACCTCCCCAAACTCTGATCTCCTGGGGGATTAAATTAGAATTTTCTCCACACAGATCCTATGGGAGATTTACTTGAATATTATATGCATGTGATCGTTGGGTGATATTGTTATTTAGTCCATAAAGATCTCTTGATTCTTTTTTCTTGATTTGTTTGTTTTTTTTCCACACCGATCTCTATAGGTATCGTTTATTTAATAAATCTATTTTATTTTGTATGTATTTGCTTGTTTATTATGGTATTCTTTTTACTATTTTGACCATATGAGTCCCTGAAATATTTGATTTTGAGAGTAGTCCCTTCGGAAATGTACTATTTTATTAATTGTTTTTAAAGTATGAAACAGTTACCAGGTGACAATAAATATTGAGGAGGTAAAGTTGGAATAATAATTTTGGAAAATACGAACAGTTCCTGTGCCCATACTGTAATTAGACTGTGATTTCGATTGGGCTTAAAGATTCCATTAAAAACCAAAGAAGCATAGGGCAAAGGTGAACCTGCATTCAGGGAACGATTACACGAAGAGACAGGGCTATATGGTAAAAAAAATCATAAAGTTTCTTGTTTAATATGCTGCTCTGAAATTACATCCGATAAAGAATTACGTTGTTAAACAGATGATTGTATTGAACAAATATTGGAAGAGACTACACAGATTGGTTATTATTATAACTTGTTTTGTTTGTATTTTAATTAAAATTTTATGCTGTAGAATACTGCTAAAAGAGAACAAAATTATTAAGCAAACAGGGAGTTAATTAAAAATATGTTTGGCATAGATTGCTTAATACAAAAACTGCCATGAATGAGTGGAAATCGGTTGTTTTACGACATCTTGTAATTAAAATACGGGGGTGTTATATTATGAACAGATGAGTTATCTTTATAAATGATCGTCATCTGTTTAAAATGTAAACCACCGTTTTCTTGTGTGACAACCTTAGTTCCTTAAAGGCGGTATGCAGTCTAAGACAAACTTCGGTAGTTTATCGTGGTTTCATTATGCAGTTTTTGACAAATCGGGAGAGATTTTATGAAGGCATTAAATTGAGTATATTTTTATGGATTTGTTGGGTAACTATTATCTATAAGTATACTGCAACGATTGATTATGAATATTATTATAATATTATTATGAATATAATATAAGTAAGTCTTTTAGATATTCAATAGTTTTCTCAAAAATTATTCACATAGGCGAAATGAGACAACAAGAGGTATTTATTTAACCGAATAAATATAGATATAAATGGGAACATCTTCTCAAGAAATACAATAACCAAGTTCTTGCGAGAAAAATAATTTTACTACCATAGTATCTACAAAACTGAAAATCGATAGTATCTAGAGTCGCTAGAAATAATGAGTTCTTTTGCATTCCCCGCAGCACGAATCCATTCGAAACCACATTCCCAACGCTTCCTTACCTTTCTAACACCATTAACAGGCAGTTAAAACTAAGTTGTTTTGTTACAGCAGCTTAAACCATCGGTTTGTATTCTGAGGGCGTTGGAGAGTGGTGATATCGCCTGGTTTTCTTTAGCAAATGGTCGTACAGTGTTATCGTTTAATATTCTACCGGCCACAGTAATACGGCCCTGGAATAATAAGCGAAGTATAGTATGACTTCAATCTGAAATCCGACCGCAGGATTTGGCAAAGGACGTATTTTTTGGGGAATTGTTCTTACAATTTGAAAGGAATGCCTTTTACAGTAATACTTCGAAAAACTTATACTTAGACACATAATTAAATAAAAAATATTACTTTTGAGCTGTGTTACACTATATGGCCTAAAGTTGTCTTGAAATGGCATTATTTGATCATTTATTTACTACCGCTGTAAAGGGAAAAATTTGAGTTTCTTAATAAAGGCACTAATTGCTAGGAGTACTGATCTGAACTTAGTAAGTTTTTCATTGATAGAAGGTTAGACTTTCCTTAAGTGACATGGCTGATAGGTTTCTGATAGCAAATTATTATTATATTATCTATGGGCAAACGAAGTATATTAATATTTTGAATTGTTTAAAAGTTATTCAATTCAATCCTTGCGTCATTTTCATGATAAAATAATACGGCCCGCCTCCACGGTGCAGAGCTATATAGATAATCTAATTACGTGACGCGATCTATAAACTGCGACGAGACATAGCTGGCAACGAAGATGAAGTCAATAATCATATAGAAGAGAATAATGGACGATGAATGGATGCACCACCTTCCTTCCGCATCGTCGTTCTATTCTTCGCCGCCATTCTAGTGCCGTTCCATCCATTTATTCTTTTCCCCTATCTTTATTCACTCTACCTTCCTTCTTCCATAGAGCAGGGTTAGGGCGTAACATAAACTAACACGTGCGGAGCCGGGGCGGATCAGATAGTGTAAAATAAAGTTTACAATGTCAGAATTACTTAAACAGGCAAAATAATGTATACCCGCATAAGTAGGTACTTAGTAAAGAAGAATCTTTATTACATCGTTGTGTTCTTTGAAGAAAATGCAGCAAAACATGGCGGGGACAGTCACGTTCCACTGAGGAGTGCCCGACGGTTACGGACGTGACAATATTTGCTTTGACATCTGTGTGGATAAGGATAAGTATTGGTTATTTGCTAAACTAGTGTTAGGCGTAGCGAGATTTATTAACTATAAATTTTCTCGCGTGAAAGGAAATTGGGAAAATTACAGATGAAAAAAGTATTATGCTGAGATTGATGACGTCATCTTGAGTTCACATTATTTCAGTTTTATAGGTAACGAAAAGGAATACTTTGTATTAGCTACTATAAGTTATTATGTAAAATTAATTAGGCATGTGGTATACATTAACGACCTTGTATTACGTACCATACGTAATAATGTAAAATTAATTAAGCATGTGGTATACAATAAAGACCTTGTATTACCTACTAATTAAGTGCAAAAGTACTGAAGACTCTACTGAAGCCTACAAACAAGAATAGAAGTTATACAATTATTGTGACATTAATCCATCCCTAGGGATTTTTTACAAAAAAATTGCCAAATTCTAAACAAATTGTAAGCGCTTACAATTTGATTAGAATTTGTAAGAAGAGAAGAAATTTCCATTTGGCACAGATTCTCAACACCTGGATGAACTCATTATTTTGTTTACACGTAAATCTCAAATGCATAAGAGCACTATTATGTCCAACAGCGTTTAGAAAACTGAGCGATGCTGTGCGGCGTTTGATCAATCAGTAGAGCCTTTACTCAAGCAATCAAATAATCAATTCAAAGTAATAAAAATACTCACTAACAATAAATATCGCAGTGTTTGTTGTACTATTATTCGTGATTTGTTATCATTTATTTTATGTTGTATTATTTTTTGATACTCGCTTTTTCAATGTTGTGTGGCAAATGTGCGTGTGCATCGTCATTTAAAACCTTACGAAATGAGCACTTTATGAAAAGTTACGTAAGTCGGCGTTTCTATTGGTGACCTGATTTTTCGATTCTCTTTCTCACGCACATCATAAAAAATATCTTATAATTGACATGAAAATAATTTGTAATAGGTCATCAAATTGGAATAAATAATATAAGTATATAATGAAATGTGGTCATTTCACTATCTATATAAAAAATCATCAAAATATATTTACTTATCTATACATATAAAATTCAAAGTCCTGACTGACTGACTTATATATCAACGCACAGCCTAAGCCGCTGGTTTTAGAGACCTGAAATTTGGAGGGTGTTCTTTGTAAAGTGTAGGTATCCACTAAGAAAGGGTTGTTCGAAATTTCATCCCAAAGAGGGTGAAATGGGTGGGTGATTATTATTATTTATTTTTTTCAATTTCATTTCAAATTGCCTTTATTTTCTAAATACTACAATTATATAATAACTAATACTAAACACCACCTACAACTACTAAAAAAAAATAACAAATATTAAAATTGAATGAATTTCCAAAAAAAAAATTATTCTTCGTTTCCTATAGGCCACTTGGGCGAAGCCATGGGCAGAAGCTAGTTGTTTATAGCTTTGATTTTATGTAATTTCTTAAGTAGAATAACTTATAATGAAACATACACATTCTATAACTTAATAAATCGAGTCAAACTTAAGTATTTTCCTCAAACTTAGCAATGCATGTACTAATAAGAACCAGATATTTATAAATTAAATTTTAATCTAATTCATTTGTTTTGTTTCTACGACATTCTGAAAATCAACAAGCTATTAACATCCTTATAGTCTGCATTCCAAAGCATTAAAATGACATTAAGATATTTATGTTGCGTCACGCGCCAATATTAGTCGACGGACATTCGTCGGTAAGTCGGGTATGTAATGTAGGTGGGATAACCGGTTAACGTTAGATTTCACGATACATTTCATAAACCGTTTTGAAACATTAGACCTGAATGATACTCCAAGCGGCGTGAGCTTATGTACTGAATACACCGTACTGTTTGAAAACGTGTTCAAATTTTTTTGTGTAGCCAACTGCAGTTTTTTTTAGACTGTAACATTCACGGTTGTAGTTGGAAATGGGACCGGTTAGCCGGCTTTTTACGGATGACCTAAGGTTCAATCGTCTTAAAAATAAAAATAGACTTAGTAACGTCTTCAAATAAACTTAGAGTAAAATGTTTAACAGCGACAAGAAAAAAATGCATGTCACTTTATTTTGTACTAGTATCTAACGTAAACGCAAAGATATTACTTATTTTTATTACGTTATCTTTCTTTTTTTTATATTTTGGCTCCACACTTTTGTGTATTTAGCCAGTGTCAAGTAATTGATAATTTATCGAGTTAATGATATTTCACGCAAATATGTGTCAAGCCAAAGTCGAAGTCATCAAGTCAAGTCATAGTCATACTCCTAGTAAAGTGGTGGCAACTTTACTTGAAGCTTCTATGGAGTTTTGGAAACAACACGAAAAGAAACGTTTCTCCATCATTATACCACTTTCCCACACTCTTGCCTGTAATCCAGCACTTAACGTATAAAATGCCACCAATTTTATGCACTAACACTGAACATAACACAAGTTTTGGAAAATAATACAATGCGGCGACGCGATCTTTTTCGTTTTCCCGCCAAAAAAACTACGTTATTTTTATGAGTACATAACCTGTTGACGTAAAACTATCGCAAGTGCAAAATTTCACACACACCGTGAAGTGTTTGCAACACAGTTGGTATGTTAGTAAGCATCTAAGTAATCAAGTTACTGAGTATGTTCCCAAAAGGTCAAAGATAAATCTATTGTAAAGCCTCTGGCAATGTTTTGGAATCTCCAAGATTATAATATTGTTAATAATACGGTGTTAGCTTTGTAAGCCCAGCTGGTTTGAAGCACGGACATGCCTTAGAATAACTTTATGCAATATTGCCTTGACGACGGTATTTTGATTGGCAACAGCAGCCACACAACTTCTACATTGGTTAGTTCAAATGTAACTATGTCCCATAGTTCTAATACCAGCTGCCTCTAAACTTTAACGTGCAGAGTTAATAAATCACATCACACTAATATAATAAAGGCGAAAGTTTGTATGTGTGTATGTATGTTACTCCTTCACACTCAAACGGCTGAATGGATTTGGATGAAATTCGGTACCACGATAGCTTATACACTGGATTAACATATAGGCTACATTTTATCCCGGAAAAGTGAAATGTTCTCGTGGGAAGAGCAAATAATTAAAATACTTTTTAACCGCGAGTGAAACCGCGGGGCGCAACTAGTAAAAGATAATAATCTGTGGACATTTCACACAGCGCCATCTAGTCCCAAACTAAGCAAAGCTTGTTCTATGGAAACCAGATAACTGATACAATACTTAGATACTTTTTGTTTGTATATACATGCATAGAATACAATATAACACCCAGACACAAAACAAACATCAACATTCATCACACAAATGTTTGTCCTGGGTGAGAATCGAACCCACAACCCACAGTTCAGAAGCAAGGAGAACAACAGGCAACCAACTGAGTTATCGGGTCAGTTTTATAAACATTGTGACTGTGTCTAGACAAAAGTAATTTCAAGCGCTCTTATGATAATCGTTATCTATTGTTTGTAGCCTACACTAAAATAATAGTTAAGTAAAACAGTTTTCTAAGACCTTATTTAAAGGTTTTTTTTGTACTTCAAACTTATCTAGCCTTTGAATTTTGATCACATCCCGGGTCATAAAAAACTGTCGCGACTCCATTATTTAGATTTGAAAAAAAGCGGTACCTACGTTAACTAAAATGGTATTGGCCACATTTGCCTTCCACACTTTTTTAGTTTTTAGGAACATAATTATAATGCATATCTAAAGTATATGTAGCCAAGCATACATAGTAAGTAGTATGGCTATTTCAGTGTATCTGCCTCTGACTGTTGTACGAGTATAACGAGTAAATTATATGACAAATTATTGCAAAACTTCATTGAATTCGTTCAGAGGGCGTTAAAAAGCTTCCTTAAAATAAACGCTGGTTTTACATCTACATATTTTATTGCATTGTTATACATATAAGTAACGAGCTTCTGCCCGCAGCTTCGCCCGCGGCGTGGCCTATGGGAAAATAATTCAACCTCCCATTTCACCCTCTTAAGGGTGGAATTTTGAAAAATCCTTTCTTAGCGAATGCCTACGTCATAACATTTACCTGCATGCCAAATTTCAGCCCGATCCGTTCAGGGGTTTGGGCTGTGCGTTGATAGATCACTATGTCAGTCAGTTAGTCACCTTTGAGCCATAATATTTAGATATGTGGCTATATAGTTTTATAATTTCTGTAAAAAAAAAACATAAATCGTTAAGATGATTACTATTGAATTTCTTGTTTTTTTTATACAGTTTAGATAAGAATGTTTGGACATTGACCTTTGAGCGTTGTAAACATAATAATTATCGTACAGTTCTCTTATGAATAAATAGTTTCATAAAATTTATGGACTCTCATAAAGCATGTTTCACTAAAATAGTCGGAATCTTTAACTATTTGTTTTATAGCCAAACATTGAATTATTACACAATAGTTTTTTTTACAAGTTTGTTAATTGTAGATAATTATTGTTTATTGTAAGAATTTGTAGATTTACTATAGAGTTGTAATATTTTTTGAATGTAGGTAGTAACCTATACTACTAACTGGTTATTAATGTTATTGTGTAAGAAAATAATTGTTTTATCTTATGTAATTTTTCAATAACTAGAACTATAGATTGTACCAAAAAGTGGTTTTCCAAGTTACAGGACCATATCTGGTAATTATTATTTTGCTAAGTAAACAATTTTATCATATTTCCATCTACTGAAATTTTAATATTTTGCTAACATTTGGGTGAAAACAAACTTGAAAAAACCGATAAGAATAATGCATAATAAGTTCGTTATAAGTTTATTTGCAAATGAGCAGGAAGCAAAAGAAACTAAATTTGACTTTTGGAAAAAAATAGATAGGTAACAAAAATATGTATGACGTGTAACAACTCTGCATTACAAATAGACAATTTTACTAATGTCAAAGGCACTAAAAGATATCCAGATGAAAAACTCAGCTAAGATTATCTGTTTACAAATAATTTTAAAAGCGAACTTGTTAGATAGATAAAACTCTTTATTGAAACACCACATTACAGGAACAAGTTCACAATCTTAAAAATTATGTGTCACAATGGGCGGTGTTGTCACTTAAAGCGATCTCTTCCATACAACCCAATCATCAGATTGACCCTAGATGATCAACTAAAATTTAATAGGAACAGTTTCTAATGCACAACCATCTACGGAGTCCGGATGTCCTTAAATGTATTTCCTAGGTCGGAATAAGGTTACCCAGTATATTAATTTGACGTGTGTAATTTCTAGTGTCTAGTATGTTCTGAAAACAACATTTAATTAACATTTTTCTTTTCTTGACATAGATGATTATTTCAGAGTTTCAGAACTCTCCCAACTCACCCAACATTAAATAAAGGTCATGGTTGAGCGATCGAAGATCTTTAGTTTGCAGCAAATTATATATATAATATACTCTACTCAGTTCAACTCTCAAAGCTTTGTCAATTCTACTAAACATTTGTATATTTTTTTTACATTTGACATTTATTTTTTTAAGTAAAACTTTATGCACGCGTGCCTTGGGGACTAAGCTGGTGAATGCGAGGCGATCTACATTAAAAGTCAAAAATTACTTTTAAAAACTTAAAATGTGTATTATTATGTCGGTATGTTCGGTAAAATGACCATTAACAATTTTGTCAAGATGGCCACATTAACATTAAACAAAGCAAAAACAAAGTTTTACCAGCCGATAAATGGAGTTAATCTAAAGAAGTTTTACTTCAGTCGTATGGTCTAAAGCACACTCGTTTTTTTATCTTTGTGGTTGGTATCTACGCACATTTCATTCCTTAATCTATATAATGGTGACCGACGGCAGTCAGACTTATAAAAGTTATTTTTTTTTTTTTTTTTATGTTATTGAATGATGTGACGAGCTAGTCGTTCACCTGATGTTAAGCGCCACGGCCGCCCATAACAGAACAGTGTCATTCGGAACCCTAAAACATAGAGTTTCAAGCGACACTGCACTGCGCACATCATCCTGAGACATCAGCACAGTCTGGTAATAAGATTACTCGACTGTGAGATCAGATCATAAAGTCTCAATTGCCCGGTAATTTCACTAGACTAGCTACAGTGCCCTTCAAACCGGAACACAGCAGAACTTGCACACTACTGCTTGGCGGCAGAATAACTGGCAAAGCGGTGGTACCTACCTAGACGAACTTTGCAGTAAAGTCCTACCACCTAATCAATATATTTTGACAAATGTCATGTCTAAATCACATTATGTTCATTATGAAATTTAGCAGCATACCAATAGCTCGATTGCTAGTTGCTACCAACGCAACTGCTTTTCATTGCTGACAATACGAAGTTGTACTCCCACTGCACCGGTTTATTTGGCAATAGCCGATACCTGTTTGAGGTCGTGGTTATTTATTGCCAGAAAATTATTGCCATAAACGTTAAGGCTAACCTACTTGATTTTTGTAAATACTGATTCAGCTTATAAAATGAGGAAGTACTGGAAGCATAATTTTAAAGCAGGAAAAATTTGAACCTGGAACCGGTATTTGAACCCATAGTAGCTTAAGTAAAGCATGCATCGAAATTAGGGGCAGATGGATGCAGTTTCAAATCCCGCTTAAGATTTAATTTTTCCCTTTACATAAAAAATATCCGCTTATTACGCTAAGCAAGTGATACTACTATAATAAATCATAAATACCTGAAGCATCTTTTCAGAACTACAAGACTTCGTTACACCCTTACGTTGTTAGTGTACCCCAAGTCCGCACTAAGCGTTTTGTTGACTCATTTATATTCCGAACGGCCAAGGAATGGAATGCTCACCCAAAATCAGTGATTCCTTCAAGGTATAACCTAGGTCTTTTTAAGTCAAGAGTGAATAGGCATCTCATGGGCAAGCGTGCTCCACCTTAGACAACTTCGTCACTTACCATCAGGTGAGTTGTTGTCAAACGCATGCCCATTTTACCATAAAAATAAAAGAAGTAGAGAGTAAACCCAAAAATTAATAAGTAACTTTAATAAGTAATAATAACTTGCTACTATATTCTATTGAATTTCGTAGCAAGTTATTACTACTTACCTACTGGTACTGGTTAGTACCTACTAGTGCTAGTCACCTTTAAAACTTCTCTGTCACTTATTCCATTCAATGGTGTTTCTACTAGGAAAGTTGTTTCATCGCCTATCTATAAGGTTCGTCAACAAAGCACAGCAATGCGGTCGCATTCCTTGTGAACAAGCCTTGCGACAAGCCAAGGTCGGTTTGTGAAGGGATCGAGTCGACTGTATAGATCTACGAAAACTATTATAGGCAGTCGCAAATAGGAACCTGATCTGGATGTACTTTACTATTTCATTTACTCTATGGTTTAACAAATTTATGCTTAACTAGTTGCGCCCCGCGGTTTTACTCGCGGATAAAAAGTATTTTAATTGTTTACTTATTCCACGGGAAAATTTCACTTTTCCGGGATAAAATGTAACCTATATGTTAATTTAGTGTATATGCTATCTTGGTACCGAATTTCATCCAAATCCATTCAGCCGTTTGAGCGTGAAGGAGTAACAAACATATACACATACACACAAACACACATAAAAACTTTTCCCTTTATAATATTAGTGTGATATCAATTATTTGATGAAATAAAATGATACTAAGAGAAATCTTAATATAAATTTACTCTCATTACTCTTCATTTGGCCCGATAGCTCAGTTGGTAGTAACCCTGCCTTCTGAACCGTGGGTTGTGGGTTCGATTCCCACCCAGGACAAACATTTGTGTGATGAACATAGGTGTTTGTTCTGTGTCTGGGTGTTATATTGTATTATATGTATATATTTACAAACAAAAAGTATTTAAGTATTGTATCAGTTATCTGTTACCCATAATACGAGCTTTGCTTAGTTTGGGGCTAGATGGCGTTGTGTGAGATGTCCGCACATATCATATCATTATTATCATTATTTACATACTTATTACGTATCGAAATTAATATTATTTGGAAAATGTTCATTACCTTTTACGTAGGACTAGCTAATCTTCGTGAAATTTAGAATAGATTGATAGGCATATGATACTTTTTATCACGATAATTGTAGTCCACGCGTGTGAAGTCGTGCAGCTGCTAGTACTGTTAATTATTGACCCTAAATAAAATGATCAATGTTATACCTCGGGCTTCAATTTAACAATAAATACTCAAAGCATCTTTTCAATGGCAATGAAGTTCGTTTTATTTTGCAATGGACTCCATAAAAAGGTAAATACCAACGCCTTCTTGACCCACATATCCTTGTGCAAACTAGTTTTGAAGAAAAAATGCAGGTAGTTTGAAGACTGAATAGGAACAATCTTCCTGCACGAAACCGCGCAAAAAGGAACAGGTGGTAACATAAATAAATGTAGAGCTCTGTAAGAGACCTAATGAATATTTATTAGCCATTATAATTAAGCTCATGTGACCTTTCAGGGTGAAACCTGCTTTTTGGAGACTTAGGTCCGTATCACAGAACGATGCTCGGTGCTCAAGCAGAGATTTCATTCATAAAGTGATCAATTAGTGAATGAAATCTCTGCTTGAGCACCGATCTTTGACTGAGCATCGTTCTGTAATACGGACCTTAAACGCGCTCCACCTAGACAAATCTATTGGTTTCCAAGCGGTGAAAATTTGCCGATGCATCCCGAAGCTTCAAATATAGAAGTATACTGATGTTACCACTTTGCGTAATTGTACAAGCGAAGCGAAGTCGGCTTATCTCACCCGAACTAACTCCACCGAACCAACTGCAAACGGCACAAAGCGCAATTTGCAATATTCAGATTTGTTACGTATGAAAGTACCCCGTGGGGCATGCAAGGGAATTGCCGCGTCTCGGGAAATGACCGAAGAATAGGTAATTGGGCGAATTCTGCAGATGGGTTCCGTACTGGAACTTTCTGAAGATTACAGGGCAAATGTTAAAAGTTCAGGTATATATTTCGGGGAGAATATCGTGATCTTGTGTGGGAAGTTCCTTCCTTTTATTCCCAAAGTTTCTATATGTATTAATCAGTTCCTTATTAAAACCTTTAAAATGGTTAAAGATTGCGGAAAATGGAAAATACATTTATATGCCGTTTTATTTCAAGGTAAATACAAAAATACAATGTTTTCCTCTTAAAGATAAACGCTTAAAAAAAAAACAAAATTCAGTTACATTGCCACTTGTGATGAAAATAAAATAAATTTAATTAACCTATCTTTCTGTAATAAAGTTGTCAAATCAAATAGTTTTGTTTAACAATTAACAAGATGTTAAAGCTTCTACCGTAACTGATTGGTCTTGACCGTTATTTGGATTCCACGACGTTTCCTAAATACGTTTATACGAATGCAAATTAACAAGTTTGTATGTGGACCGATGCTGGACACTCAACGGTCGGTGAGAAGGTGAACAGACTCTGTCCGTTACCTAGTAACTATGCATTAGGCTGTGTAACTACCGTACAATATGGATATTCGATGCGTGTCCACATTCCGTTGAGTTTTCAAACCAGTGGAAAGTGGGACTGGAGTAGAAGTGTTGATCATATAAAGATAAGGTTAATATTGTCAAAGCCAAAAGATTTTTTTTTTTTACTTCAAACTTGTCTAGCATTTGACCACGCTCTCACCTGATGGGAAGTGACGATGCGATCGAAGGTGTAGCATGCTAGCCAAGTAAATACCTATTCACTCTTCTCTTGAACACACCCGGGTCATATTTCGCCGGAAACACAGACGCTGGCAGGGCATTCCATTCCTTTCCATTCCATTCCAGATTTATTGCAAATAGGCTATTTTTAGCACTTTTACAAGTCAAATAATACTATGTACTTAAAAATAAATTATTGTACTAAGCATATAGAATCACTAAGTGCTTCTTGTCAAATATTACATAGCAAGCTCATTACAATATATGAGTTTGAAAAAAAAAGTAGTTCTCTTTGACATTACTGGTGTTAGCAATCCGGCACAATGCAGAACAGAAAACTCCGATCCGAAGCTTCGATTACAACCGTAAAGAAGAAGCTACAAGAAACTTTACAGTGGTGTTTTTTGTATATACACGCATATACACGTAACCTACCTTTCATAAACATAATGAATTTAAGACGCATATCCTACTTCCTTTCACAATCAAACGGCTAGATGCATTTGGATGAAATTGGTAATATACATAGATAGCTTTTTTTCTGTTGTGGCTCTACACATTTGTGTATTTAGCCAGTGTCAAGTAATTAATTTCTCTAGTTAATTAATATTAAAAATATGTGTCAAGTCAAGTCACAGTCCAAGTCATGTCAAAGTCTAGTCTAGTCATACTTCTAGTAAAGTGGTGGCAACTTTACCAGAAGCTTCTATATAGTTTTGGAAACAACACGAAAAGAAACGTATCGCCATCATTATACCACTTTCCCACACTCATGCCTGTAATCCAGCACTTAATGGATAAAATTCCACCAATTTTATGCAATAACACTGAAAATAACACAAGTTTTGGAAAATAATACAATGCGGTGATCTTTTGGAATCTTTTTCATTTTCCCGCCAAAAAAAACCAGATTGCTTTTGAAGTGGAACAAAACAATATATTTTTTATGTTCTACAAATCGTTTTGACTCGTTATTAGCTTTAAATAAATTGAGTTTTGGTTAATTTAGATATTAAAACTTCCAAAAAATTGCGATCCTGCCAGGATTCGAACCTGGAATCTTCTGATCCGTAGTCAGACGCGTTATCCGTTGCGCCACAGGACCTTGTACTGTACCAACAAAATTGGATAACACTTCAACGCCAAGAAAAACCGTACCCTTGGCTTGGTACAAAAAAGCTTTGCAATCATGTTTTCGGCAAGGTTTATTTCTTTAGGTGTTTCGTGTCGAGCTCAATGCTATTTTTGTATGTGCGTGATTTACTATATTGGAAACGTTTTGTGAGATTGAAATAAATTTGAAATTGGTTGGCTTAGTTGTATAGGTTATTTTAAAATTAATTTGTTGGTGGTTATTGTTTTGTACTATCCTTGAAATGTAGGTTAAATCTGCTAAGCAAGAAGTCAAAAATCACTAAGTACAGTGAACTTAATGTTTTAACATTTTTCAAAATTGAGAATATTTGACCGATGCTGTTAAGTAATAATTCGGCTGAAGAGGCGACACGGTAACTTATATATATATATATATATATATATTATGGTTAACTACTACCTTCTTAACTCTATGGTATTATAATTGCAATTAATGGCATTAATTAACACAAAATTTGATGATAGTCTCTCGACTTTCCTCGTGTAGGTAAATGGCCAAGCGCTTGTCAAATCGATTTTACCTGTTTTCCACTAATGTATACCTAACTATATTAATTTAACATAAGTACCATAAATGTATTTCATCTACTAGAAAACTAAAACTACACTTTTTTTTAGATGATATGCAAATACAGCATTCTCCTAAACAACTTTTTCAAGTATTCAGATATAAGTACAGTATTTATCGATTTATTAATAAATAACATGGTTGAAACTCTATCGATTTCCCGCGATAGTGTGCTGTTGAAAGTGTGCGCACGCGACGGTTGACCTGCTTACTGCTAACGGGCTGGTAACCGTTGGATGCAGAGATGCGCTCGTATACCTGGTTAGTGGTTACATAAGAATGCATTTGAGAATTTTTGAAATAAAACTTCTTTACGCACGCTTGACTTGGGGAGTAAGCTGGTGAATGCGAGGCGAACGGAAGTTGAAGTTGGATCACGTAGATCTCTTTTGTCAACATTAAAAAGTTAAGTGGTATTATTATGCTGGTACATCCGGTATAATAACAATTTACAACAGTCGATCGAGGAGATTTTGAGATAAAATCATTTCAAGAACCCATTCTTACTAGTTACACCCACATCAAAATACTTTAGACTATACTATGTAGGTATTAAAAGAGTGTACGACTTATAATTAAATTTAAAATTTTAAAAACCCCCACATGAAATAATATGGAAAAAAATTAATTCACCATTTTGTAGTGACGGCCATCTTGGTTTGAAATGTATCATAGTGTATAGTATTTACCTAGTCAAGTCCTTTAATTCAAAGTCCCTTAAAAAATAGTTTATATAAAATTCCTTTCATTTGATACCTATGTGGCTGGAGTTGTAAAAACATATATACTTAATCTGCCATTTTGTAGCGGCGGCCATCTTGACCCGGTTTTCATAAAACAAGAACAAATCCAACTAATTCACCTTTCGAAAAAAAAAATCAAAATCGGTTCATTCGTTCGGGAGCTACGATGCCACAGACGTACACACAGAGACACATCAAACTTATAACACATCGAGGGTTAAAAGGTATATGAGGCATACAGAAATTACATCAATAACATTAATAAAGCGATGAATCGAATAGGTTTTCATTGTTTCATACAAATCTGCTTGTTGATTACATAATGATGCACTGACACAGATTAAGATGTTGCTTCGTTTGGTAACAACGTGGGAGTTTAACCTATGCGCGGTGCGCAGGGCATGAAATTCGCGTAAGTGACATAAGAGGTATTTTGACTTGGTATTATAAAACAACTAGTTGCGCCCCGCGGTTTCACCCGCGGATAAAAAGTATTTTAATTATTTGCTCATCATCAAAATTTCACTTTTCCGGGATAAAATGTAGCCTATATGTTAATCCAGTGTATAAGCTATCTTGGTACCGAACTTCATCCAAATGAATTCAGTCGTTTGAGCGTGAAGTAGTAACAAACATGCATACATACACACAAACACACATACAAACTTTCGGCTTTATAATGTTAGTGTGAAGTATGATAGTGTGATAACGTCATAGTTAAATGTGGTTGATCCGGGATAGTTCATAAATATCCATTAACTTCCCCATCAGTGGGGATTTGTGAACTTAAGTTCGCTAATACAATGATCATTGATCATTATGATAGGGATATGCGCATTATTATTAACGTTAATTTGTACTAGTGGCTTATTTTAAATTACCTTTTCATAAACATAAAATAATGTATGTTAATTTTATAAGCTTGTTGTCTGAAATAAATGGCTTTTTATTATATTATAAAAAAAATGGAATTCACAAATTATAATTTGGTTTCATTGTTTGAAAAAATATAACCAATTAGCACTAAAACCTTAGCCCCGGATTAAGTAATAGTTACTACGTAGCTGTGATGAGCCACATGATGATAGATAAAACAAATATTTTCTATGAAAGTAGGTTTACATTATTATTATTATGTGATGTCATGAATAAAAGATGCTGGATCTTATTTGTCCCGAGCAGTGAGTACCACACAAAAGTAAATAAATAAAGATATGTAAAATAAATTTTAAGATCACACAATTAATTCTGAAGATTGGAAATACATTTTTATCAACGATGTAATGTTATATTCGTAAATAATCCACAAGAAAATATATATAAATAAAAATATATTATATTCATTAATAAATTACTATCTAACGGCAATCATTCACTACCTAGATAAAAATATAAATAAAATGATAATTTTGTTGGTCACTTTTTTTGTTAAATATACAAACAAGCTGGACTTAATAGAATATAAGAAGATTCAAGAAAAAAATCAACAGATATTTAAATTTAATCTCCAAGATTCTAGTGTCAAAAATACATGGATGTAAGAATCCTCCTAGATACAAATATCCGGTAAATCCGAAGAGTTGTACGATCGACCTTCCGCAATTTTATGTCACATTTTTGGTTGCGTAAATCTATGTATACAATTCATTCATATTCCACTCTCTACGGCAAACATTTACTATGCAGATGTAGTGAAAATACCTACTAATCTGTTATGCACTAACTGTTTGTACGTAGTACTTTCACCTTTACGAGTTTTGGTGGCGTAATTATAGACATTTAATCAATGAATGTGATATTTGAGGATATATATTCATGTTTAACGGCGAAAAAGTGCTGTTACCATTGCATGGTACAGTAGTTTTGGCTACTTGTGACACACCTCCCGGATACATAGTCGATTCGTTTGCAATGATAATAAAATGGAAAGTGTTCGCATATGGGTGTAATTTTTACAGCACAAAAATTAATTGGATAATGTAAAACGTCAAATAAAAAACGTCAGTACTTGGATTTGAATTCCGAAAACTTCATTCTTAAGAAAATGAATGAAATGAATGAATTATACTCTTAGATAAAATCTAAAAATTATAAATAGAGAAAGTTAGAAATAGAGTTAAGCCCTTTTCGACACCACTGCTTTCGTGCTATTATCTACTCTGTTATTTCTCTTATTAAATACTTTTAACTAGGTACTGTTTATATTTAATTGTATTCTCTTGTTGTTCTTCTTGTATGTTCTTGTAAATTTTATTTTATATTTGAAAGTGAGTGTTGAATAAATGTTTTTCTCTCTTTCTTATAATAATAATAATAATAATAATAAACTATACTATATAAAAATGAATCTCTATTTCTCTTGGTCACTGCGTAACGGCTGAACGAATAAAACATTTTCGTCAATTCTTCTTTTATTGTGTTTATTATTTTCAGGAGAAAGCTCTTATGAAAGAAAAAGTTAAGAAGGTATGGAAAATTTTCACCACGCGGGTAAAACCGCGGGGCACAGCTAGTAATAAATAGTTGTGGATATTTTACACAGCGCCATCTAAGCAAAGCTTGCACTATATGGAAACCGGATAACTGATAGAATACTTAAATACTTTTGTTTGTAAACACCTACATAGAATACAATATAACACCCATACAAAAAAAATATCGATGTACATCACACAAATGTTTGTCCTGGGTGAGAATTGAACCCACAACCTACAGTTCAGAAGGCAGGGTTACTACAAGCTGAGCTATCGGCCCAGTCAATATATAAGGTGAATAATAATTTTGGTTTTTCAATAAAGGTAAAACATTTTTCATATGCCTAACCCTCTAGTGAATTATTTCTTTTCCGTCAGCTCCACGCCATGCCTATTATTAGTTTTTGTACGAAAATCACCGATAATAATCTGCTTCATGTTCTTAGAAATCGGTCCTTTTACACCAATAGGAATACGAGAGAATTTTATACTTTTCTTAATAATAACTCGGTACCCACGCCCCATTTCAAAGCGTTCACCAAAGTTCTCTAAGATGTCTCTACCTGGTATAAATTGTAATCCTGTTTTGGGCACGTTCTTGTATTTATGAATTTGTAAAATGTTTCAATATAATATCATCATTAACATCATCATCTTCTCGACTATTTTAGAATTACATTTTTTTTTTCCAATATAATCTCTAACCATCAATACATAGTATAAAACGAAGTCACTTTCTCTGTCTCTATGTATGCTTAAGTGTTTAAAACTACGCAACGGATTTTGATGCGGTTTTTTTAATAGATAGAGTGATTGAAGAGGAAGGTTAATATGTATAATAACATCCATTAAATAGTGGAGAAATACTGTTATTTTTCTAATGCGATATCGTAAATAATTACATTTTTCCCTACTGAACCCTTCGAGATTTAGCAAAATATTGTACTAAGAATTGTACACATAAAATGTAGTGTATGAATTTAGATATTCCAAAGATAGCAGAAAATCTTCATGGTTTAGAGAAAAAAGAATTGTTTTACTCTAAATTTAACGCATGCGGGCCATGGGCAGTAATGAATAAATCTAAACTACTGGATCGATTTTAATCAATCAAAATCAATCATTTTTTCAGCGAATGACATAGGCTTTATATTTTATACCCGTGCGAAGCCGGAGCGGGCCGCTAGTTTTAGAAATAAAGTACGCAATGTTATGTAATTCAAATAAACAAATAATATTAAAAGTCTATTTACGTTATCAAAAAATGATGTTCGTTAACTAATTAATGTAAACATGGTTGTGATATCAATGGCGTTGATATTCAATTCATCCAATTAATATTAAGTAACTTCTGGGAAAATTATTGAAAGCTCTATTGAATGAGCACTGATTGGCAGTTTTATTGGAACTTTGCGTCTATGATATAAAAGTCCTATTCATACTATATTCGGTTGTTTTCCATTCATATCTGAATAACGATTTCCTTTCCCACCGATCGTGATATATTCAGAGGTCGAATGTTAGGAATTTCTCTCCCTCAATATGATTTATTCATACAGTCAAGTTACTAGGTTTTAAACCAGTTTGAACCTTATTCCAGTGATATAATGGCACTGTGTTTGTACATTCTCAGTTTACTAATTACACTTGCGCCACAAATTACAGTCTCAGAGATATAGATTCATTTGCACTTCATTATTTTAATTATCTGACGTCAGAAGGATAATTTTGTATTCTTTGTATAATTTGGCAAATGTTTAAAAAATCTCGCATAAAAATAATACAAAAAATCTTCCGCGTCTGTATTGCCACGGTTTTACTAATTGAGATTTATTACGGGCTCTTGAATTACGTTTTATAATATTTTTTTTCCTCAACTGTCTTGTAAACTCGTAACGTAATACGGCATTATTCATTATTTCATAAAAGTAGGTAATAAGCATTATTTTATTTATTTCTTGGCATGTATTTTATAAAATCTTTCTGATAAATTCAATGAGTTTTATTAAAGATTTAACTTAGTTGCTCTGCTCTACCATAGAAGTAGAGCTACTTTCAATCTGCTGTATATTTTATATTGTAGAGCTTAGTAAGACTATTTTAAATAATAATTTTGGCAGAAATTATAGATTGGTTGGCAGAAAACTGGAATTTAAGCAATTTCGTCTCTGAGTATAAGCTTTTAGCATACATTTTGACGTGGAAAAATGATCACAGGAATTATATTATGTCCTCAAATCTAAGTTTCTCTAGAAACAGGTATAGGCAAGGTAAAATATATCGATGCTTATCACCAGTCTACCTGTATTTCCAGTAAGGGGGCATTAGTTTATTTAAATACAGATGCAAAGGATGCGCTCAAGCACATCACAGCAACTGGGTAAGGAGGGGGGAGATGAGGAAGGGGGAGAAGGAACCGGTTCGACTACGACACTAGTCTGTATACTTTGTCCTCTTTTGCATTGACTTGTTTATGAAAGCTATCATAACAGGATATTGTAGGCGGAAACAAAACCTGCGTCAACGCAAATAAATACATTTTGTAACACTTATAGGAATTGACTATACCGCTTTTGCTAAAGTTGTTTCAGTAAAAGTTATCAATATCTATGTGAACTTGCAAAAAAAGGTAAAAAAGGTCTGTAACACATTGTGAATTGAATAAAAAAATTACTATTAAAAGCATTTATACAACAAAAGAGACAACGTAAAGGATTGTTCTAAATATAACAGAAGATAATCATAAAGATAATGCGGTATAATGAACGGTAGAGCAATCTAAACGGGGGACTACGACAGCAGGCACTCAGAGCGCGTTGATATCTTCCGTTCGACGCCACGATTCCGAGCTTTTTACAACCATTTATATCCCTTGCGTTATCAACAAACAAACGAAACGAAATACTCAAGATTATAAAGATAAACGTCGCAGAACTACAGCCGGAAGAAAGTTGCTCAACGGAAAGTCTCTAGAGATCGGAATTTTGGTCGTACACGTATTACAGACACAGAGCGGGCGCGCCCACCTGCCAGCCACCACACCTGAACCAAAAGTGTGTCAACAACGCTGACTCCTCGACGATCGATCGTCACAACTTTCACATTACCTTAAATTAACACTCGACTGAGCTAGCACTGATACGTCTAGATAATAATGCAAGCGGCGTACGCAACGAGACCTACCTTTTTCACGCCGCGGGGCGTTCCGTGTTAAAAATCCGGTTAGGCACTATCAGGGGTTGGGGTTAACGCACGGGCACTGTGCTTGAACACAAAATTCACAACACTTGAGTCACAAGGTCCACATTGTCGGCAGGCCGGAGTGATCGCGTCGGCCGCCAAGTCAGCACTGAGGCGGAGAGGCTTTCTTCGAGACAACGCGCGTACGCGCAGCAAAGAATGAGACTACGCTACGGGCCTTTCGCACACAAGCGCATGGAGGCTGTGGTGTGAGTGGGGCTGAAGTCATAGATTAGGTAATAGTGTCTCCTGCGGTATGCTATGGCGATGGTCATAGCATAGCAAGCGACTCTACGAGCGTCGACTCTACTGTAGTGATTTTTGATTAATAATAAGTTTCTATTTGTATAATAATTTTGATAAAAACTTTTTACAATAATCGAAATAAAAATTTATTTTTATTGCGCAATATATATTTCATAATATATTGTAATTTTACATAAACAGATATAACTCGGTATGTTGTTTTAATAATTTAATAAATCGTAACTTTGGTATAATTTAAATCCAAATCAGTCAATACATATTGGAGAATCTTTTAGAAACCATTAAACGTTGGACCAGCTTGTTCGTTCCCAAGTTAAATTTGCATTTTTAATGAGCCTCAAAATTCACGTAAGTTCTGTTTTTAGTACAATATTATTTATTCTGTACGTACAATTGAAGCTTCCATCTTTATACCAACATAGTGGATCTAACTGTTACTCATACCACCTCGTGGTTAACATATTAATGGACGGTGAATATGGCGTATCCAAATGGAACACAACGGCACTGTCGCCTTTTGGCGTATTGATATGTGCTATTTTATTGCTTGGATGTAGAATGATAGTATAGTGCTGACTGCTGATACAGCTCAATATACACACACACACACAGGTTTTAGTTATCTATAGTTAGAATATGTAGAGGATTGAGTGTGGCGCAGCGGTAGCCCAAACGACTTTCAAACCGACGCATCCTGTATCGAATCCCGCCCGCGCATTAAATTATGTGCGGAATTTTCACTCGGTGAAGAATGTGTCATCCACCAAGTCGTACTTGACTATCGTAGTGGATTAAGTTCTGAGGAAGAAGGCCTGCATTCCAGTGGAAAGGAATGATGAAGAGAATATGACGGAATACAGTTTTATGGATGGTTTTTTTTAAATAGTTTGATTTATTTGAGGTTATGTGTTTGACCACTATCTCACCTAATAGTAAGTGACGATGTGGTCTAGGATGTAACACGCTTGCCTAGAAGATACTTGTTGATAGATAGATAGAAGGATATACCTGATGGATCATCTTAAAGTTTTGTTTTACTATTAGTTGTTTCAGTGTGATTTATATATATATTTCCATTGCATTTATTTCTGTTGTCTTTTTAATATTCTGAAAATATCTATCACAAATTGACCCAGGGTCCATTATTAATGATTTAATTATGTTAACCATAAGTCTTGACCTCTTACAGCCTTATTAATAAACACAAACTAGCTTTAGACTAGTTACACCATCTTTTGTCTCTTTCGATCCAGCTAAATATTCCAGTAGCAAAAAGAAGACAAAAGCTGAAGTAACTAATCCGAGACTAATACCCGTTTATTAATAAGGCTGTTAGTAATCCATTGATGCTTAACACCCGTGAACCGTACGACCGCGCGTTACGGCGGGTTTCTCGCCGCGACCGCCCCTCCGCGCCGACAGGCGGCGCTTCACACACGGGGTACCGCGTAACCATGCGGAGCATTGTAAGAGAAAGACATGCTTCAGTTAGAAAAAAAAACTTTATTTCATGTCGAAAAGTTAAATCCATCCACCGCGCGGCGCACCGCTACAAAATCCGCTTAACCGCCTCCGCCCAAACGTGGCGGCGCGCGGTGCTATGTGATAACCGGATGGATGACATGAGTCCCAATGTCTCTACTTATGATGTTTGTTTATGTGGCATTAAAGTACAAAACGTGTTAAACAATGTCTATGAAATTTTGCACACAGATTGTCTCACTCAATATCAACATAAAATACCTAATTTTATCAATTCCGAGTGTCCGCTAGAAAACGGGTAAACAGTAGGTGAAATTGAGGACCGCGTCTGCGTCTAGTGTAGGTATAATACAAATGGTGAATTATAAACATCAAGAATAAAATGGCAATAAAGTAAAATAAAAAAAACGACCAGTTTTCATACATTATGAATGTGAATGTTATTTGATGCTCGCTGTGAAAATAAAGCTCTATTAAAAATCTTTAATTTATTTTTGCAACATTACTTTCGCTTCATTTACATTCATTAATATTTTTATAAGCTTATGGCTAGCAGCGTGGAGTACTTGAAACATCAACAAGTGGCATTGTAGTATAATTATTTAGAAACTTGATGCACCCATAATTTTACCCACAAATTAACCGTTTTCCCGCGGGAACTAATATAAAAACGTATCCTACATATATCCTAAAATAAGCAACCAAGCATTTTGTGTAGTACCTACACAAAATTACATCCAAATCGATACAACTGTTTTAGCGTGAATGTTAGACCAACAATCAAACAAACCTAAAAAAAATATTTATTATATACTAGCTGCGCCCCCGGTTTCATCTGCAAACAAAAAGTACAAAAAGTATCTTATGTGTTAATCCAGTGCATAAGCTATCTCTGTTCCAAATTTTATACAAATCCGTCCAGCCATTGTGACGTGAAGAGGGGACAAACTCACACACTTTCGCCTTTATAATATTACATAGTGTGATAATTAGTAGGGACTAGGGACTATTTAAGCGGTCACTTAATTTATAGGTTCTAGATATGTGGTAGACTTAATAAAATTCATTAATTTACCTGTGCTGACTAAATATAATTTCCTTCTTTCTTTTCTTTACCTTATTCTGATAAGCCCTTACAAATCTACGAAATGGTCACCTTAACCTCATAACACCTGTCTCAGACCTTGATTTAATATTACCCATTCCGTGATCAGACCGCAAGGCATTAAAATGCAAATGGTCACTGAAACTTCTAAAGTTACGCAAACCAGGTTCAAGAGCCCGAGAACATATGTAAATGTGGATCTAAGAATGTCATACTTTCGCCGGTAAAAGCAGAGACGTCATACGGTCAAGCAAGCTACGAGTTATCGAAATATTAATTATGTGTGAGACACTAGCACGGTTATAGAATTGAAAATGGAACGAACAACGGACTTAGTCATATACGGACCTTTCCGAATCCGATTTGGTTATCTGTTACTTTTAAATAACTTTATGAATAAAATATAAAGGTTTGACGATGGGGAAGAAAGGTTCTCGTGTGGCCACCATGAACCCAAAGACGGAGCCAACGACTTAAGTCAAAATCATGGGAGCCGTTAGATGCAGGAGGCAAGCCGCCGCTTAAAGCCGTAACAGACGTTCAACCGCTGCTGACACGGATAAGATGTAATGATAATAATGTTAACAATATAGGATTATTTACGCATTACACAAATTAAATAAAAAAGAGTTGCTATAGTTAGTCAAATTATTTACAATATTTTTCTTCAAAAGTGTAGTATTGAATAGTGTAATTGACTTGTGGACGTTTTGTTGACTCGCCACTTGGTGGCGTTGTTGTCGACTGTCATAGCAGAAATTTGTTACGTCGCCTCTTTAAAAAGGGCAGAACGTTGTTCAGCATAGTTCAGTTGGTCTTCGGCAGCGGAGTCCATACCACAAAACTATTACCGATATATTGTGAAACAGTTATCATATTATCTGGAGGTTGGTTGTTAGTTGTGCTGCAAATGTCTGTGAAGTTAACAATACCATGCCTCATAAAAATCCTCCAACAAGCCTACACACTCCAACCGCATGGATTCTAGCCCGCCCGACCAGTACCTATTTAATAATAATTATGTAGGTATAAAGCACCAATTACCATACACACGTTATGACGCAGCTGTCGTCAGCCTTCCCGATACCTAACTATCTAGTAGGTGTTTCAAAGTGGCGCTCTATAGAATCTCCCCCATAGATGCCCCCTGAGCGGCATTTATATGCCACCTAGGTTCAGCAGAGGACATCTTTAGGATAATGATGATGAAGAAATTTTTGTAATATAAATAACGGCTAAACTCACGTCAATTAAAAAGTCGAAATTACTCCGAGCCGGTTTCGGACATATTAGATGTCCTTCTTCTAAGAGCCAGTTACTAACGCAAGCGACGGCGTAAATTTAGCCGTTACTTATTTAAAAAAATTTCATACTCACGATAGTTTTCAATATAAAATGATGATGAAAGGTCCGGAGTAAACTGGCGTAGTAACGTATACCGCAGCGGATTGTTTCAACTTACAACCTTATACCACCTCAATTAATTTAAACAAACGTAGTTTTATTGAAATAAAAGGAGTGAATGCGTTTTAGAGTATTTATATGAGTGAGAAAAAATCTTTCAATCATAGCTTTTAAAATAGAAATTCATAACAAGTTCCACCCTAATTGATCACCGTACGTAACTGACAATTACGTAAAAATGATAAAATGTCTCTGAAACAAGAATTATTAATTACAATCAGCACAATTGCAATATTAATTCACCATTGTGAAACTGCTGTTAAATAGACTAGCTAATTGTATTCGCCGAAGCGGTAGCAATCCGCGCGTTTGAACAGCATCAAATTCTTTAATTTTCTACTTTGCTACGTTAGTACAAGTTTAGTAATTACGTCCAGATTTATTTGTTTGGAATGTTTGGACATAGACGCAACCAAAATATTTGGTGATGTAATAATGCGAAATGGTGATTACGACAAGCGTTTTGTTTTCAATTATTCTACACAGTAGTTTCTAACAGTTATTTGTGACTGATTATTTATACGTCAATCAATCAATCAATGATGAGATCAATCAACAATTCAATAAGTAAATAAAGAAAACTGCTTCCCATTAGCGCATCTCTATATCCGAGATGTGCTTTAAAAACTTACCAGTATGTATTTATATGTAAAGGGTCTAAATTACAATAGATATAAGTGTCTTTAGTAATATCCTTAGCGATTCCTTTTTGCAGCATTGCTCATTTAAAAAGTTTAATCCAAATACGTTTAAAGCAGCCATTTTAGCGAATATTAAAAAAGATCTATGGAATGAATACAAGCTTGCTATTGTCTAAGCCGCAAGATAGTTCAAATATATTTCATTGGTGGAACAATAAAGAGTTCTATATCTATCTATCTATAACGTAGTTCCTACTGATGGATTAAAGAAGCTATTCGAAACTATGCATACATGAAACCCGATTTTAAAGAGCACTTGTATACAGGGTTACAGGAAAAATCGTGCTAGATCCGTTAAGGGCGTGGAGTACACCCTAACACCCTAGCCTAGCCTAAACTTAACCCTTTTCGAGATATTCGACTTTTAATTATTTTATCAAAAATTGCCGATTTTTAGGCCACAAAATTTAATTATGTTTATTTTCTTTGGGGCGAGTTGGCCGGGGGCGAGTTGGTTGAACCGCAGTCGCGACCCCTTCTCGCCCCCGGTACGGCGGACGAGGGCTCACGGCGGGGTTTTAGTGGGTTCGAGTCAATACCCTCTGCCACCACGGGGTGGCAGAAAGCGCGAGGGCATTTCCCCCCTCCAAAAAAAAAGTGTTTCATAGTGAAATAAGTCAGAAACGATGGGTACTCCACGCCCTTAACGGATCTAGCACTATTTTTCCTGTAACCCTGTATAGTTTGTAAGTCTCATCAAAATGATAGCATCAAGAGTTTTTGGAAGCAATGCTGCTATTGTTTTAAAAATTACGCCACTACTCTATTTGCACATTTTTTAATACCACCTTGTTGCACAGCAATTGGCTGCTAATTCATGGGATACTTCAAATAGTCATTGTATGTATAAGTATTGTAAAAAAGCGTTACATTTTCTTGTATACCTTCCTTATAACACTACTTGTAAATTAATAACATTTACAATAATATTTGTTTAAAGGTTTATGGTTTTTTAAATCTTTTTTATTGGCATCTTTTCTAGATCTTATTTTTCTAGCAATTTTTCACGATCTTTTCCTGGAAATGGTCCAAGCAAAGCTATGCATCTTATAGGCGTCCTAGAGCTGGTTGTCCCTTTGTATGTCTGAGTGCGGTTTTTTCCTCAATGTATTAAAATTAGCAAAAAGCAAATTAAAAATTGATCATATATGTCAATAAATCATAAAATCAGCATTGCAATTCAACGGGACAATGGTGCCAGCATGTTGAGTACGCTACTAACTGGTAATGAGCTGGAGCATTTGGACTGTCTAATATCTATAGGTCATCGCGGCAGTATATAATAATAATGTTAATTAACAATTTTTTTACGTCAGGCGCATGTACATGTGCTTCTAGTGATGTTTTAATAGTATAAAAGACACAAAAATATAAAACGGGATTTATCATCTGTGATTACATTTTTTGCATGGATAACTTTTATAAAACTAACTTATTTAATTTTTTTTTGTTTGGTTTTGGCTCTACACTTTATTGTATTTAGCCAGTGTCAAGTAATCGATAATATCTCAAATTAATTATTATCATATAATGTGTCAAGTCAAGTCAAGTCAAGTCAAGTCAAGTCAAGTCACAGTCCAAGTCCAAGTCATCAAGTTAAGTCATAGTCTAGTCAAGTCAAACTCTTAGTAAAGTGGTGGCAACTTTACCAGAAGCTTCTATGGAGTGTTGGAAACAACACGAAAAGAAACGTTTCACCATCATTATACCACTTTCCCACACTCATGCCTGTAATTCAGCACTTAACGAATAAAATGCCACCAATTTTATGCATTAACACTGAAAATAACACAAGTTTTGGAAAATAATACAATGCAGCGACGTGATTTTTTTCGTTTTCCCGACAAAAACTCTTATTTGATTTTCTTTGTATTCTGTCATAATTTGTAATGGCAACATTTCCCAAAACAAGGACTGTTTATTGTTAAAAATTGACTCGCTTTTTTTAAATTTCGCAGCGGCCAACGTTCCTTTCAAAGGTAATTCAGATATTCCTATTACGGTTTGCCCTGCTTATATTACGACTGCCTGATGCCTTATGGGCTAGTATGATTCTCTTGCGGTGCTTAGCGATGAGCTACAGTTAATTTTGGATTCTTTATAAATGGTTAGCCAAGTATCCATATGAAAATGATGATACACAAGTTAGTCAATTATCAAAATAAAACTCTTAATAATGCAAATTTTCTACTTAAAGTTGTGGATTTCACAGTACCCTTTTCGCCGTGTTAAAGAACTACGGTTTCCGTTTCAGAAAAGACCTTACCATAAAGTCCATTTAATCTGGCTTGAAGTACATGAGGCGTGGTTAAATTTCACAGGACATTTGCTGACATTTCACGGGTAAGTTGGAGAAAGGTGCGGAAGCTACGTATGCCCTAAAGCAGTGCCGGATTAAGAGGAATTGGGGTCAGTCGATCGGATATCGATTTGGTGAACCTAACAGGATAACGTACTGACAACGGCGATTTTATGATGTAGAAATTCTACGTTGGGTATATCTATAAATTGCCTAATAACTGTTAGTACGGCTATTTGAACGGTCAGTATATTCTACGAACTGGGCGTATTAAAATAAAAAGAAGAATTACATAGTTTACGTCGTATTTTCCATCAGTCGAGGTAAGAAAACGTCAAAAAACAATTGCAATCGAACGTACTCATCGCTATTGCGAAAAACCTTTATATGTAGGTACTACTCTGTGGCTATTGGCAAGCAATTATTAGAGTAAACCATTCTATCGCTCCTTATTTGGGATGCTGATGCTGTTCATATTTATACACGGTGGAATTTAATTCACTCTTTTCCTTGAATGTATGTACTCAGACCATGCTATAGAATGTTCGTACAGGGGCCAATTTAAAAATAAGGTTTAGTTTTAATATTTAGTGTCTCCGAAAATAACTGCATGACAGCTGAAATGTTTATTTAACGGTACACAGAGCGTGGGCCCCAGCTGAGTGCTTTGTAAACGTTTCGTCAATAGGCAATAAAACACCTGCTTTGTTCAATGTCGCAAGGCTTTTCTTTAGAATTTAAATTTAATAATACCTAGATTTAAGTTTTATTTCATAAGTACTTTTTTTATTTAGTTATATGAAATCATTCTATACTATGGACTGAATACATTCTATGGACTGAATACATACATCAAAGGAAAAGAACGAATTAAATTCCACCTTGTATTTGGCGTGTTCGGGCACCTCAACAATAACTTAATCCAGCCCTGTTATACATAAAAAGTCATAAACTCGGATGAAAAGCCTCACCCTGTTAAATAAACTTATTGTAGTGTATCCATGTTTAAAGTGCTTATGAAAAGGCACAATGATACGGTTTTGATAAATCTAAAAGGTATCCTTAATTTTCTTTTGCAAATGAGTAATAGGGAGTACCTACCGGTAGAGTCCGAGCAATAGAACTTCGCGCGCGGAAGTAAATGCATAATTGCCGATTTGTAGTTTATCATCGACAGATAATTACTGAATTTTTGTTTTCATTCTATTTTAAATTTAAAAATAGAATGTACTTCGTAATCTTGCGCAGACTAATACATAGTGAACGTGGAAAATTTAGGTAAATTAAAAAAGAAAATTTTAAATAAAGTTTTCTAACCATTGGTAACTTAAATGCAAAGCTGAATTACATTACTTTTTCGTAGTATCAAAGGCGAGCATGGAAGTATTTTATTATTACAAAGGCCAGTCAAAACATTTGGCTGAACCCTCGCAAAACAAATATTTGCGGGAGCCTGGAATTGATTCTGGTTGTATCTGTTTTATTAATACGGTTCATTTTCGTTAGTTATTATTTTAGGAAATATTTAAGGATAAAATAATATTTTTGAACACAGGAAGAGAAAATTAGGCTTGTTTTCTATAATTTTGGTATTCATAAAAATGATGCTTAAACTAAGCATCATTTTTATGTTATTGAATACGAAATAAATCATAAAGAAATTCAGCCCATTTTTTATACTTTTTAGCTACCACAGTGCTCTTCAAAACAAAACACAGTAGTGCGCAAACACTACTGCTTGGCAGCAGAATAACTTGCGTTGGTACCTACCTTGACGAACAAAGCGTTGGTACCTACCTAGACGAACTTTGCAGTAAAGTCCTACCACTAAATATATTATTATTATAAATAATTATCATTGTAAAGTAAGAGTATGTAATATGTATTTAGATATACATTATGCTGTATGTAGTATGTATTGTATATGCTATTTATAATATGTATTGATAAGTATATTTTATAATATAGTGATCTCGATTGCGGTTACATATTTGAGCCGTTTGGTGTTGAGACCCTGGGTCCGTGGGGACTGGGATCTCATCGAGTTTTCCAAAGTTAAACAGAGTGCCAGGTCGATGCGACGACGCCTGAGTGTTGGCACTTATTTGGCACAATAGATCAGCATTGCTATTCAAGGAGGCAATGCTGCCTGCATGTTGGGTACGCTACCTTCCGGTAATAGGCTGGAGCATTTGTACTGTTAGTCATCGCAGCTAGTATTTAGTCCAAATTTTTTATTTGTAGTAGGTATTGTTTAGTAGTAGTTGTTACATTATTGTAGTATTTAATTAGTTGAAAGAATAATGAAAAAAGGATGATATCATGATATGATTTACCTCTGTAGTGTGGCAGGTCGGCTCATATCTCGGAGGCAGCGAGTTCTATTCCCGTGGCAGGACAAGTATTTGTATACAGGGAAAAAAGGAAATACTTGTTCTGAGTGTGGGTATTGTGGGACCATGGTCCTCGTAGTTCCTGTGTACCTAGACAGGAGGGAATCCTAGTTAGGGTTCAGGATCTATGTATGTGATCGTTGGACGTTATTATTATTAATACCACATTCCGCAGTGTTAGAAGTTTACTGTACACCACTGACCTCTCTAGCTTATCGATCTGTTTCTGTCCATTCGAAGGTTGTCTGGAAGAGATTGCTCTAAGCGATAAGTTCGCCCATTAGTTAGCCCGTTAGTACAATCGTCAATGTTTTTTATCGTTAGTTACTTATGTATTATCTTCTGTATTTTTGTGTGTCATAAAATATTCTTGTATTCTATTCTCTTTAAACAAACGAGTTCTATAATGCCACACTTGCTACGCCTGAATAGTTGCAGGTAACAGAAAAAGATTGTTAACCCGGAAAATTTCTAAAACGAATTGTTTTCTTGTTTTAGAACCACAATATTTTGCAGTCTTTTTGAGTTCGCATTTAAGTACATTTTCGCACACACTCTAAATTAATGTAACAAGTATAAAGTAGCGCGGCTAGAAAGTTTCACTGAAACATTAGTAACACTACTGAAAACTTGCCAGAGCTAAGTGCAATGCTATGTAGCAGGTGGATTAAATTAAAGAAACAACTGTTTATGGTCGTGCAGAATTTGACTTTAAAAAACTTTTGCGCACTTAAGTACTCCGGGTCCCTACACACTGTGCTTAGCTCTGTTTTACCAATTTTCCCTAAAATTGTAATGAAAAAGAGGCGATGCTTAATAACTCGGGATGGTCTTCTATTAATGCACTAGAGAGCATGTTTTTGGCTGTACGAATTTGTTCTAAATTCTATAAGACATGCGATGGGGCTAAGGTCATAATCGTCTAGGTTGTAAAAAGTCTGTGTAAAAGTGTATGTAACCATGCAGGCCAGGTGGAAAAATAATCACTAATGATTTCGATACCGTTGCAAGCTACTATCTTAAGTTAATCTTTATAATTCATAGCTAGCCCGTGGTTTTACATGCAATTACCTGATTTCCCACGCGAATTTTTAGTTTTACATACTATATATCATCAATAAACATGTGGGACAGTCTTTAGGTACTGCCGATAGAAGTGAAAACTAAGTAATTTGTGAATTGTATCGTCAAACTACTATTAGTTTGACGATACAATTCACAAATTACTAGTCACTCGCCTGATGTTAAGCGACATGACTGCCCATATCAGTTGCAGTGACACTTGAAACTCTAAAGTATGGTTTCGCGTGACACTGCACTGCGCACTTCATTCTGAGACATCAGCACAGTCTAGCAATAAGATTACTAGACTGTGAGATTAAGTCATAAAGTATCATTTGCCCAGTAATTTCACTAGCTACAGTACCCTTCAAAAATTATCATCATCAGGAAACAAAGAAACCGGGAATGAGTTCCATTCCCTAGCAGTTCGCATGAGTCAGCGAAAATTTCGGCATTTTGCGAAACGAGTTGGCATACAAACAAACATCGCATCACTTTTAGGTATTAGTGTATATAGATTAGTAGGAATGTCCACAACGATACATGTACGAATTGAAGTATTTAGTAATGTTGGTCGTCCATATATACCTACCTATTAGCGTTATTATGTTCTTTCAAGTTACTATTTTCCACAAACCGCAAAAATCAGCGTAATATTTTATAATCCGTCATATTTCACCATCAGATCCTCATATTCGTGTTAATGAGGGAATGTAAGATTTATTCACGTTCCAGAGTGTACCTTAAATCCCTAGAATAAAGGCGCTTACACCCGCCGCGTATCCTTGTTCTGCACATTTATCAAAGTAATGGGAGAATTATGGGAATGTATATAATATGTGAGTATTTATGTGGTCTTCATTGTAATCAGAACGTCTTCGACGGTGGGTAAAAGTCAAAATAAATTTACTCGTCCTAGATTAGTTGAAAACCAACAGTTTATGTATCACTAGCTATGTCCCGCGGTATACCCTGCAGACAAAAAGTGCCAGTATGTAATAAACTAAAGTTATATTATAAACTATCTCTATTCTAAAATTCATTAAAATCCGTTCAGCTTTAGCGGCGTGACGACGAAACAAACACAAACACACACACACACAGACACACACACACACACACACACACATACACACACACACACCATTTTTCTAATTTATGTGATTACTTAAGTGGTTAAATAAGTAAGACCACAAAAATACGGGCTGCAAATCTCAAATCGAGCGACTAAAATTCCACATAATTTCATATTAATAGTATTGGTACCCAATACATAATGAAACAGTTGTTTTCACTATCCAAAATTGTAAATAAAGAATAATAAAAATTACCTATTAACCTATCATGTACAATTGCAGTGGTATAATAATCCCACAAACCAGATTCCTGTTAACGCGTCAAAGCAACGATTACCATAAAACAAAACTGTCTAAGCGAAAAACATGTTTTCGCATGCCATTACAGAAACGATACGCCGCGATACGCTCCGCCTGTTAGCCCCTCAAACTCGCTCGGCGCACGCTTCACCAATGAAAAGGGATAATTGCATATTCTCTCCCATTATTTTTTCTCATTTCACCTCGCAAGCTGCTTATCCTGTTAAATTGCGTTTCAAAAACTCCTTCTATATTAAATACGGTGACGCTTTATTGTCTTAGTTTTAGGGGGAAGTCTCGTACCGCCGGACACTCGTATTATTTCAATGAGTCCAATCGCGTTCGACTCATGAATAGGTGAAAAGGGCGCGGGGGAATATATGAGTACCCAGCCGTGGAAAGCGGTGGGCCAGTGATCCATAAGGCCAAGGCATGAGTCATAGATTGATCTGCTAAAAGCAGCAGATGATACTTGACGTGACGCGATATACGAGTATACGGTGTATAAAATTAACAATTAATAGCTTAATTATTAACATTCACTTCAATGTTACGTAACATCGAAGTGAGTGTTACTGCTTTTGTGCTTTGTTTTGGTGCAGTGTTTGTACAATTTATCACATCCATTTATATTTGAAATTAGTGCATTCCTGGTAGCGGACATTAAAGCATCCCATAAGACGAGACAGTAAGCTAATAATTGTTAATACTTTTTATAATAGATGTTGTATGCAAAATAAAGGAAAATGGGAAAAGCAACGATGGAGAAAATTTTGGCAAAAATGTCGTGATGAAGCCTGGATAAAATTCTCCGTTGCCGTGGACAATCTCATGAAGCTTGTGCAGATATCCCTGAATATTCATATACAATATACATAGCCTATACAATCTCTGCACACTATTTTGAAGATGCTCGGCACTCAAATGGGGTTCAAAGTTAAGCCCATCCGGTACTAGGTGCCGGGTCTTCAGAAGTCTAAAAACTTTAGATGTCCGCCACTGGGGGACTCCCATCTATGAGTCAACGTAATAGCGTATAAGTAGTCGTTTTCTAAGAGGTACAGTTTTAATTTTAATTAAATTTGTTTTGATCTATATCTTAAGTTATCTCTTTCTTTTCTCCTTCTATTTCTATTTCTCTTTCTATTCTCTATCCAAATATATATAACTCAAAGGTGACTGACTGACTGATATAGTGATCTATCAACGCACAGCCCTAACCACTGGACGGATCGGGCTGAAATTTGGCATGCAGGTAGATGTTATGACGTAGGCATCCGCTAAGAAAGGATTTTTCGAAAGTCTACCATTAAGAGGGTGAAATGGGTGGTTGAATTATTTTCCCATAGGCCACGCCGCGGGCGAAGCTGCGGGCAGAAGCTCATCTATCTATAAGTTAAGTGATTAGCAAAGTTTATTGACAAACTTAACTGAAACGGAGGTTTTTCAATCTTTAAGTATAACATGACGACAAGACTCAATATAGTTAAAAAAAACTCCAAATTTACACAGACTAATTCAGATTTCCAGAGCAATTTGAAATTACACTGGTTGTGCTCATTAGCCGCGGAAGTCGGGCAGTAGTCGCCGGCTGCTACATTCAAATCTTTTGTAGTAATTTCACGCAGACTAGCCGCTGATTGCATAGAAGGGAATAGTTAGGAAAATAGTTTCAGCACAGATTAAATTTTGCTAAGAATCTTGCTAAGAATATATTCACACTCAAATAACAGCTAAAATTTTAGCGTTTTATTTCTGCGTAGTTAGCTTAGCTTAATATACAAGGAGACACTTAAACACAAAAACATTTAACTTTATGCCCTTCGTAAAAAATGAAGGCTTTATGAGCTCTCTTATCTCCCGAGAGCTTTGTAGGACCATTCATGTAAAATACAGTTTTGTCAAAGAAAACGCATCTGATACTTCATAATGGTGCGCTCACTTTATTTGGCACCTAAAGCATTTACTTCCTTTTATTTTCCTTTCAATTGACACATTTCAAGTCCCTTAACTTTTATTTTATGGGCGTATACCTAAAATAAAATGGTAATAAAAATAAACGGAAGGTCTCGTACACAATATTCCGGAAATGTACCAAGTGGACCGCAAGTAATTTGCTCTAAGTTAATTCTAAAGGCATACATTTCAAGTTTTGTTTACATCACAACCCTTTTACATAAAACGTAATGGATTCTTCGTATAAAATTAAGGTGTCGCAAAGTTAAAACTTTAGTTTGTTGAGGTACCCCTCATTAACTTGTCTCGTAATTTTCACCCTTAATACTGCATAAACCCTGACTAATCACGGTGTGGTATTATGCAAAGTGTTTTATTGCTCTGTTTAATTTATGAGGCTACAGCTATATTATGGCTTTTGCAGAGTCCAACTTGGATGCATATCTTTGCCCAAAGACTTGTAAAACAAGAATTTTTGTTTGTAATCTACATACTAATGCTAGTACTCTATATGGTCCGTATTACAGAACGATGCACAGTCATCGAGAGATTTCATTCATAAAGTGATTAATGTGAATGAAATATCTGCTTGAGCACCGATCGATGACTGAGCATCGCTCTGTAATACGAACCTATATTTGTTTTGTCGTACGTACGCCTCTCCCCCACCCGGTAAATGTCTGAAGACAGCACATGCCAATTAAAAAAAAGCGTAAATATTCTGCATCTTTTTAGTTTTTTTCTGTTCTATGTTATTACCCCAGAATTCACCCTATAGTCTATATTACCTACTTACCTATTTTTGGTTTGTTTCATTATATATAAACAAGGCTTTGAAAGACGTCAAACATGTGTGTTTAACAATACAAAACAGCAGTTTGAGGTTCGTATTACAGAACGATGCTCAGTCATCGATCGGTACTCAAGCAGAGATTTCATTCACTAATTGATCACTTTATGAATGAAATGACTGCTTGAGCACCGATCGATGACTGAGCATCGTTCTGTAATATGGACCTAACACTTTAAGGATTTTTAACAAATTTTAACGTCCTTTTTTATTTTATCTAAATAGAGACTCGTGTCGGGTACTCTCGTTTCAAAATTATGAATTAGGATAAAGTTTCATTAAAATTCATAGTTGCTGATAAAGGCTTTATTTATAAAGTGAGAAATGTTGGCAATAAATCATGTGCGATTATTTATTATGTTATGATTATATACGAAACTTTATTGTTTCTTCAGTTTAATCAGAAAATTGAAAGAAAACTACAGTGTGGGAGTTGGAAATGTTGACATTTCAAATTATGACAGAATACAAAGAAAATCAAATAAGAGTTTTTGGTGGGAGAACGAAAAAGATCGCGTCGCCGCATTGTATTATTTTCCAAAACTTGTGTTATTTTCAGTGTTAGTGCATTAAATTGGTGGCATTTTATTCGTTAAGTGCTGGATTACAGGCACGAGTGTGGGAAAGTGGTATAATGATGCTGAACCGCTTCTTTTCGTGTTGTTTCCAAAACTCCATAGAACCATCTGGTAAAGTGGACACCACTTTACTAGGAGTATGACTTGACTAGACTAGACTATGACTTGACTTGATGACTTGGACTGTGACTTGACTTGACACATACATGTATATAATATTAATTAACTTGAAAAATTAATTACTTGACACTGGCTAAATACTCAAAAGTGTGGAACCAACACAAAAAAAACTACAGTGTGTGAGAGAGAGAGAGAGACAGAGATCTCTATCTCACAGTAATTACTCTGGGGAAAAGACTATTATTTTTGTCTGTTGGACTAAGTGTCAAAGTCATAACGAACATTGAAAATATTACAATATTTCGACGACAAAAAAAAAACAACGCAGAACAGCTACGAACTTTTGTCTTCGGGCAGCGCCTTAAACTATTAATCAAAAAAGCCGAAAATTAGTTACCTAAACTAGAAATTGTAAAAAAAAAGCTCACAGAAGTTAATGATGCATAAGGAAAATTTCATAATATGTAGAAATTTTACGCTTACAGTGAAAACTGAGCCTTAATTATGGGTGCCCAATTTCCCATATCATTTACTGCCTAATAAAACAGTTTCATTTGAAAAGGAATATTTAGGTGTATTTTATGGTTACCACATAAAGACCTTATTCGCATGAGGCAATTTGGATTTGGCTTTGAGTAATTAGTGACTTACTGAGTACTTACTTGCTGAGTGTTAATGATTGCACCAATTAGCCTAATATTGTCTGATTTTGACAGAGGGCTCTCAGTTAAGACAATGCTTGGGATTTAGAATATAATAGATACTTTATAATTTTAAGCTATGATTTTAAAGAGTTCACAGTTTCTATTAGCACACAGGCTTACTGAAGTAATAAGTGCGTATCATACTGCCTACTTAGATATTATTTTTAAGGTGGAATCGGCATCTTGGAAGATGTAGTAAGTATGGTAGCAAAAAGTTGAATTAGCGCTGTCTGAAATTTTCCGTTTCATTTCATCTTTCCGCGCTAAGGTAGAATGTAACAAGCAGGAACTAATTTTATCTGTGGTCCACCATTATTATCACCAGATTATAGGTTATCAAATGTGTAATCATTAAGTTACTAGGTCATTTAAACTTTACCAGCTCAAACGTCTGTTTTCATGTAACATGTTGAATTCATGTAAACAAGTGACAACCAAAGCTGTCAGAGCAAAATTACGTTTTCGGGTGAGAACTGTGAAAGGGAACCATTGTATCATTTATTTCCTTTACAAATTAGAAGGATGTTTCTCAAAGTTTCAGCTGTAGCGGTCGGTGTTATCCGGCGGGACACAATGGGAATGTTTTAATTTAAAGTGGGGAAATGAATTGTCTTATTCAGTTAAGTTTGAGCTAATGTAGTTGTTATGCCGAAATTACATGTGAATTGTTAATCCATTCTAGCATATTATACCTAGCTCTCGCACTATAGATACACGTAGGTACTTAGCGAATCTGCTATTAGGCCCATATTCTCCAGGGCCCGCATCCCTGCAGTGGAATCTTCTGCGGGCAGATGATGGATAGGTACTTTTGATATTAAACAAGCTACGGATCTGAGCATAATCAAAAATATCTGATTCAAGGAATGAAGGTGGCTACCCTTTTCTTTATTAAATTATTATTAAGCTTGACTTTGGTTTTCTAATTAGACATGCTTAAGCCACAACAAAATAAATCTGAATACTCAAAATAGACCTGTTGTTGTTACACATTTATTTTCTTTGCGAATTCAACGACATGGAGAAGTTTGCGCAGTTGAGGTCTATTTATGTCTGGTGTAACACAATGGGGGCGTATATATTATTCAGTGGTAACGTTCAAAAGTGTTGAAACACTTCGCGTTGTAATGATATTATTTTGGTTTTACACGATGGTGTAACAGAGATATCTGAGAAAGTTGAAAGCAATTTATTTAGTTTATACATAGGTATAGAGAACGACGAGTTTGTTTTAACTGTATTGTGTATCGTGAGTAGCTTATCAGAGCTTATTGTTTAAGAATTACCCCTCCTCTTCTCCTCAACTCCCCATTTCTCCCCGCTAGTGCCATAAGAGCTGGGAATTGAATGGGCATCAGCATTCTCCTCGGTCTCCATTATACTTATACTGTGATCACCAAGATGACCAAGGGTAGTGATTATGAAAACCTAAGGTTTAAACCTATATTCAGCAATACACGACTTCGGGCTGGTGATGTGATATGATGTCTTTACGATTAATACAAATTAATCCAAGAAATGTCGGATGCACGACACTGGTACTCCTTTTAATTGATTAATCTATTGTTATGCAAACTACTGTATTCGACCAGTCAAACGGTTAACTAACTGTGTTACTTACTCATATAAGTCTATCTTGTTACTTGTATATGTATACAAATGGCGCCTGTCGCTTTAAAACAAGCACCAAGATATTGTACCTTTGCTACCCGATGCTATAACATTTTAACAACTTTGGGTCTTAGGCCCGTATTACAGAACTATGCTCAGTCGTCGATTGATGCTCAAGTAGAGATTACATTATCTATTTGATCATTTTACTAACGAAATATTGTCTTGAGCAAAGATTTTAGCTGCTCAGCCGAATTAGCCGCGGCGCCAGCGCGGCTAATTCGGTGTCGACGCAAGCAGCTTCCCATACTAAAAGTTGCTCCATCTTTCAGGGAACCAGAATTATTCCGTCAGTTCTTTTACCATCATACTGCAACATTGAGGGTAGCAAAAGCCCTGTGAATTATGTCATTGGCGTAGCGCAAAATCCGAAATTCGCTTCATTACTACCATATAATATTGTTTGTGATGTGAAATGCGCCAAACATTTAGGCGGGTGGGTCGGCAAATCCAGTTCGGGAAACACCAAGGCCGCGGGAAATTTTTTAAGATTCTATTATTGGACAGCCTCTGTGGTGTGGTGGTTGAGCAGGTCGGCTCATAACCCGGAGGCGGCGGGTTCGATTCCTACGGCAGGACAAGTATTTGTGCACAGAAAAAAAAGCGAAAGTACTTGTTCTGAGTCTGGATGTTGTGGGACCATGATCCTCGTAGTTCCTGGGTCCCTAGACACAGGGAATTCTAGTTAGGGTCCAGGATCAATGTATCTGATCGGTACTGAGAACAAAGACCGAATGATCGTAAAGAGATCGTAATCGAGTTTGAGCCATCTATGGCTGATGGAATCTATGGCTGATGGAATCTTAGTCCCTGATGCGTCCTGTATTGTCAACATTTGTGACTTCAAAGGTTTTTACGATATGCACAAACAGTATAAAATATAGCTTCGCTTACCATGTTATATACTATCACTAACTAACTATCACTATAGTTATTTTATTAAACATACTTAATTAAACATAATTTTTTATTCCTCACAAAAATGACGAATGTACATTCACAATTTTTATGGCAGAAGTATTTTTATATAGTATAGGTACCTACTTACGATAAATAAAAGTTGTCACATTAAAGTGTTTATTGCTAATATACAAAAATTTACCACAGCCATTGATACTATCGATACGTTATTCTTAACGATAAAACATACAAAAGATAATTAATTAGGTATAAAAATAATAATTACCACAAATATGGTACAATACCAGTATTAAACTTCTAAAAATATACTTTATTAATGGTAGTCATTTAAAATAGTAATAAACCCTCATAATGCCAGTTTTATACATACCTATTTAATCCACTTAATCTATAAAAAATCACAATATTTTATATAAGTAACTTTATTTATAAAGTTGCCAACATTCGATAGCTCGACGAATTGATTTGCAGAAAAAAACTAGAAAGCCTTTTTTTCAGTGTTAGAATATGGTCTAATAAATTTCTTATCTCTAAAATTGTGAGGCTTTTTTCTTATTAGTTGCTTGCTCTTACTGATGAGTGCTTCGTAAAATGTGTTCATCCTGAGCTGAGTTTCAAACTTCTCACAATGTTCTAGAAGTGTTGGGTAGAGATACGTCAGTTCCGCGTGGTCCAGTGTTGGAAAGAGATGGTGGAGCGCGTGGTCTCCGAATCGTGTGATAGATTTGAAGTGGTTGCCAGCATAATCGATCCTTTCTACTATGGTATCGAGTTGGTACAGCCCCCAATCTATATATTCTTCTCTGAAAAAAAAAAATATCTAGTGTATGTATTTATCAATTTAGTTTAGTTAGACGTTCATCTACCATGCACGTAAGGTTTATACCTACACTATAAGAGTCACGAAAATTTGCTTAACTTCTATGACCAAATTATTTTTTACGTTAATGAATTCGATTACCCATAACAGATGCAGTGTTACTCGGAACCCTAAAATAGATGACAGACAGCTGAGCGATTGATTGCAACCGATAGAAACACAAATTTGTATGGATTTGATAGTTTTAATACGCAGTTTATCTGTATAGTTAGTATGTCAATTGCTCCTCTAGCATTGCAATCAAAGTTTCGTGATCACCCCCTGATCATCAATCTCATTTGCCCAGTGATTTTACTGGCTACCAAACCGGAACAAAGTATTTCTTGCATATTACTGCTTGGCGGCAGAATAACTGGCAAAGCGGTGGTACCTACCTAGACGAATTTTGCAGAAAACTCCTATCACCTAATAAACGACTGTCGGCTCCTCCCACCTAGTCAACTACGACCAAAATAGACCAAATAATAACAAAAAAAATCTACTATTATATACTGTATATATTATCACATTAATTTATTTTCTGTTTTATACTAGCATAAGTCATAATATAGTTTTATGATCAAAATCATAACTAATTATAATATACAATATATTAGTATTAAATATAAAACATAAAATATGAACCATTCTTTAGCTATAAAAAAATTGTATCAATGCACACTTAGTAGAGATTGGCGTCATTCTCTCCTTTTAAGAGTTTGACGGACCTGTATATATAATTATTTAGTCACGTAATCATATAATAAAATCGATATACCTTATCTTTATTTCGAACTTTGAGTTTTTTATGGGCACCAAAATTGGTAGGTATTTGAAAAAGGACAACAACAAGGTGTACAAGGTAGAAATTCCTCGAAATCCTATAAAGCGTTTTAACTCCTCATTTATAATTATAACATCAAAGGAATGGAAAACCTAACCAGCATCATTAATTACCTGACAAATAATCTATGAGTTTTTAAGGCTAGAGTCAAGAAGTATTAAGTATTATTATAGTATTATAGTCAAGCATGCTCCATCGTCAACCGCATCGTCACCATCAGATGAGAAAGTGGTCACATGTAAGATTATTGATCATAAAAAAGGGAAAAAGGGGAAAAGGGAATGGAACTGAATGAATATAGGGAGAGTAGGGTAAAAAACGGGTTTGAACAAAAATGATTTAAGTGCGAAGCCACGGCGGGGAACTGCTTGTATATATAGTATGTAATAAATAAATAAATTAGCTACCAGTAATTTTGACTCGTTGCTTATTGAGTGGCTTTGTATTAGATTAAGTTTATAATATGTATACAATATACACAACATCAACTGCATGATATTTAGACAACCAGCTAAGTTAGTTAATTTCCGCTTGTAAAATAATGCAAACAAAATTCTTGTTTTGTAAATAATTGTAATACTGATTAGTATTTTACTGATGAATGTCTGTGTTGAAAGGTGACCAGTCGAGAGTGTTCTTAGCTGATTATAGTTAGGAACACAGAAATTAAATTAGCTCTGAAGAATAACATTATTCGTGGATATTGTTATTCCTGAGTATATTGTTTAATCTCAAGCAAATATTTACTATAAGTATGAATAGTGTTTTGACTCGAATATCTATTTACTTAACATACGTAATAATGTTAACAAAATATATATTGTCTTCCCCATATACAAATATTGTAAATTCTCGATCAATAAATATATTCTCAAATTAAAATGAAAGTATATCTCAGTATTTCAGTACTTTCATATTCTCAACATAAAACATACATTTTGTGTCAGAGGTAATATAATTTTTAACTGCTTGTAGTTTTTAAGAGTTTAAAATTTTTCAAAATATTGTCAAAAATAATTTTTCGGTTTTCTCTAGGAGTGCCTCCTACTACATAGTATAGATCAGTAATTTCAGTTAGAATTAAAATTGCTGCCATGCTATGTATTTGCTGATGCCTAGGTAGGTGTGGCTTAAATTCAAACTTTGCTGGGAACGTTTAATTTCCAAGTTCTGAGCTTGAATTTAAGCAAAAGCACTTTAAGCTAACATTGAGCCATTTATACTCTGGACTACGGGGGAATAGAAGAAGGAGCCCAAACAATTGAAGGGTTGAGAAAAAGGGTTTAATTGTCAAATTGATAGTTTCGAGAAAAATTACTTTAAACTTCAACGGCATCATTTTATTGTAGAGTGCTTATAAGGTAATAGAAAATGTTTATGTAAGTTTCAGTTGCTTGAAAATGTTTTAATTCTATTTTAAAATACTAAATATAGTACTAATTCATACAATTACTGTAAAAATATAATATAATATAATAAATATAATAATGTTTTTATGCTAAGCAAACTGTATTCCTGTGACAGATAAACCGTTTTTAGACTGACAATCTCGAGATTTAAGCCTCATTTCGGTATTTTGAGAATGTATTATTGTAGATTTCACGCTGAATGCAGCGATACTAATAAATCATTTTGTGAAAAAAAATCAGTTAAACCGTTTTTGTTCTCACCCCTTCAATTATGTTTAGCTGTAACTCCTTAGCAGTTCGTGAGCTTAAATACTTGTTTTTTGTTCTTTAAATTCATCTTACGCAAAAAATCTAAGTTCAAGTCATTACTTTTCTGCTTCATAAAGGGTCGTTAAATAATTAAGTAGTGCAGTGCTTAGATACTATTCGAATAATAATCAAATATTAATTTAGAACAATAACGACCCCACCGTCCCACATAACATTGGGCAGTTATACCGTTGATACAATTGGCATCTAATTATCCCATTAGTGCCATTGATGGTAGAGATGGTACTGAATAATTGTCACCAGGCTACATGTAAGCAAGCAATACCATCGATGGTAAAATTAGCAGCGAATGACAAATCTAATATTTATTTTTTGTTTTACAGCATATGCAAACTTCTTACCTTGGAATATCTCCTTCAAAGAAATTGTTATGGGAATGGTGCCCTGCTGTCAAACCGAAGAGAATAAAGAAGAATCCACTAATCAATAAAATAGCGAGCCATAGCATCACGGTCCAAATAATTGATAGCCCTCCAAAAATCCACATGTGCACCGGAACGAGGAAAGGCAAAAGGTTTGGCCAGGCTAACTTCTTGCCTTCTATGCCCATTATGCCCGCAGTGATCCTGAAAACATAGTAAATGCGTTGATATAATACAATTCCTTTTGCTCACTATATAATTGTTCTAACTCAAAACTAATATAATTGTTTTTTTTTTGCTTTCTTTCTCGTGTAGGTAGGTAGGCTTGCTTTTTGTTGCTTACAAATTTTTGATCCGCCTGAAAAGCTTCTTGATTAGCGGTCATCCGTCTACCGCAGTAGTAGCTGCAGAAAATGCTGCTTTACTTTACGGATAGTTTAAGAATGTCTAACAGGCGAGCTTTGCAATGAGCGCTAAAAAATATTTAACATGGCTAATGTATTGTTACGCCCATACGACCAGCACACATCTCCAACATGGGGGCACTGGAGGTTAGCAGATTATTGTATTTATTATATAAATGTAAAAGTTTTTCGCGGTTTCCACTAGTGCTATGCTAGTACCTATATCATTGGCTAAGTAATGTAACATTACTATACTATTACTACTATATATTAATTTAAAATGAATCACACTCATGAGAATTTTAATACTAAAATTACTATACTATACCACATACCACAGTAACAGTTAGTGAGATTACTTTATTCACTATTCTTTTCCCCGTTTTTCTAATAAATCTCAGTTTTCCAAAATAAATACACTACTATAAGCCAGGATGAGAAAGGTTGATGATTTTATTTAAGATGAGCATTATTGTGAAAAAAGTTAGGACGATGCCCTGCACAAGGAAAAAGGAGCCATAAATGATGAGGAAGTTAAATAAGATTTAAAAATTTGTGGTTGCAGTATGCTGTTAATTAAAGTCAAATATTGTACGTATAAGATATAAATTCAAAAAATTACTTTATATACTCACTCTTTAACCAACATTGCCACTGTCCCGAAGAGGTAAATGAAGGGCCAGTAAAATGCTGCTATTTGGGCCCATATCGGTTTATTTTTATATGGCAAAAACATAAGAAATGGCTCCAACATACTAAGTTCAATATCTTGAACCGTATTTGTATGCATGTGATGAGACATTGCATGCGATATGCGCCAATCTCTGAAAAAGTAGTCGAAAATAATCAAATGTAGTTTATTTGTGTAATAGAAATTATTTTTAATGTAGATTGATAAACAAACGGCAAAACCTTTATTATTTCAATTAGAATGACTTGCATACATTTTAAACACTTACGCGTAAGACAGACCTCCTAGGTTAAATATATACATGCGCCAATTGTCCGATCTATGGAAATAGTTATGAGCGCATATAACTAAAGAACTTAATGCTAGACCACAGAATACTGTGAGGGCTGCACCGACCACCAAATTGTTTTTCCACGACCAACAACATACAGGAATCAATATGAGGACGGCCAGTAATAATGAGTCTGTGACTAAATCACTTTTCTTTCTCACATCTTGAGGTATATCGGCCAGTTTGTTCATTATTTTTAGTTTCAATGTTTTGTAGAAGCCGTCTTCTTTAAAGGTGAATGGATGGTTCCTCGGAAGTGTAGCTTTTTTCACGAAGTATGTTGGTAATAGGGTTTCGGCGATTCCTTTAAGGTGGTGTGTCTCAAACTGTTCTGTGATGTCTGTTCCCTGAAACATGATGTTAAAGATTGATTCTACATCATTATAATTTGATGTCAAACTGGGTCCATGCATGAAAATGTTTTAATTTTGCAGGTTTTTTCTAGATCATGTAAAATATGGATATCAAATAAATATTTTATCTGCTCATTCCTTTAGAAAATCAGTCTTGCTATTTAATTTGTATAAAAATGTATTGTTATCTCTGAAAATTTGGAGAACTATGTTCATAAAAAGTTTTAGTAAACTGAAGTGCTTAGTTTTATTAGGATATTCTTGTACATCGTTTATAATCTATTAAAAAAATGTTTTCATATGATTATTTATTTAAAGGTGCTATTAAGACATACCACGTACAGGTACTGACTACTGCTAACAGCTTCGAGAATACTTTTTTTACGGTAGTAAGTTGAATTGTAGAAACTGGTTAAAGAGCCCAAACTCACGGACCTTGATAAATGAGTCAGTGTCCGAATATGTCAGTCTATTTCTTGTTTTTGTAAGTTTAAATAGGTACTTATTATCATATTGTTGCATGTGTAATTACTTTGGTTAAGTTTATTTCATCCTACAAGTTAGGTATATTATTTTTTTATCACTGTTTTATTGTTATTATTTTCTCAACGCAGTCTATAAGGACGTCTGTAACACTATACGTGCAATTTTTAGATTATTATTTATTTAATTTAGTAAGGAAGTAGTAGTAGTAGTAGAATTTAGGTTTTTGTTTACAGCAAATTAATATTATTTAGGATTTTATTTTTTAACAGTTAATTTTACTCTACCATTTTAGCTTAACATTAATATGAGCTTGAACTCATTGGTTTTATTGATCATGAACATTTATTCCAACAAAACATATTGCCGTTTTGTATCAACGAATCGCTTGATTCTGGTTTTGTGACCTTCGAATAATCTAGAACGTTATTAAAATGTAGGTATAAACTTCCTGTTAAATCACCTTCAATTTTTGGTGGAAGAATACTAGTCTCATTTATCGACGTACGTTTTATGTATTTTAATTTAAATATGATTGAGAAAAGTTTTGGTTGCATAATAGCAAACTCAAGACTTAAGATTAATAGGTAAAATTTATATTTATTTAATATACTATACTTTATGAAATATACTACGCCGCAGTTCTCCTACAGCATACAAGTAAATGAGTAGTTTACACATATACTATATTTACTAGGACTTTTCTGCACCTCTTAGCACATAAGAGGCTCATAGGTAGCGACTTGTTTGAGGCCCGACTGCAAAGCCTCGACCATAGACGCAAAGTTGCCAGTTTATCGGTCTTCTATCGAGTGCTTTGTGAGCTTAGTGAGTGTGCATTGGAATTGCATAACCTGATTCCGCCGTCACCGTTCCACCATTTGACAACCAGATATACGAAAAAGCGCCACCGTTACATGGTTAATATCCCATATGTGCGAACAAAAAGATTTGGCTCCACATTTATCATGCGAATAGCCAAAGAGTGGAATGCTTTACCGGCATCCGTATTTCCCGAAAACTACAACCTTGGAATCTTCAAATCGTGTGAACAGGTATCTTCTAGGCAAGCGTGTTACATCCTAGACCGCATCGTAACTTATCATCAGGTTCGATAGTGGTCAAACACGGGCCTATCAAACAATAAAAAAAAAATTACCTTCGTAAACTCAATCCATTGCGTGCCTCCAGGATGTGATGATATGAAGCTTGTCAAGTCGTACAGTCCATCATGAATTCGCCAAAGACCTTCAGCGCCATCTTGGATTTGCTTTCCCTTAATCCATTGCTGAGCAGACCTGGGTTCCTCATTCCGGAGTAAGGGATACTTCAGCTGTGGAAAACTTTCATGACGTCTGTCCGGTTCAGGTACCATTTCTGAAAAGAATCATTTGATTTTCATACTTTAGTCAGTAACATAGTAACAACCAGAACTGCCTTAAAATGGTTAGAGTGGATATCTTAATGTGTAAAAATGAATCTCTATTTCCCTTGGTCATCGCATCACGGGTGAACGGATAGAACATTTACGCTATTTTCTTTTTATTGTGTTTATTATAATCAGGAGAAGGTTCTTATGAAAGAAAAAGTTGTTTTAAGAGTTATTTGTTGTGATAATTGATAGAATCAGGCGTGACTTCGCGGAAGTTCATGTTAGATACAAAATGAAATAATAATATCTAGTGTAATTCCGCTGAATTCAGCGGAATTACACTAGATATTATTATTTCATTTTGTATTATTTGTTGTGGTAAGACTTTTCTGCATTAAATCGTCTTACCACTGCTTTGCACCATGCAGTAGTGTACAAGTACCACTATATGTTCTGGTTTGAAGAATACTGTAGACTGTAGCTTGTCGATTTAGTGCAGGGCAAATTAGACTTTATAACCCAATGTTACAGTCTACAAATCTTTTGATCATAGGAAAAAGTAAAGGGATTTATGTTATTTAGCTAAATGAAACATTGTATATTAGGCTAGATAAAAAAAACAAAGCATATTTCTAGCAATCTTGCCCGTTTGATGATGCAAGTCAAGGCTACCTAGATAAATAAAAATAATGTACCTTTGAAAGAAGATACATTATTAATTACTCGGGTTTTATTACTTCCTAGAGATAAAACATTGCAGTTGTTTTGTCTTTTACAAATGTTTTATTACATTGTGTCATTAAGTGCAAATGGTTTTAATTATATTCGTTTAATGACTGTGGATGGGGATGGACTTTTACCCAGTGTCTTTTTTATTCTGTGATGGTTATACGATCATAACTTTGTCATACGTCATTAAAATTTGGAATAAGAAATACACACATACACACATTTTATATGAAAACTTTGGTCTTCAATTGTACACAAACCTGCTTAATTTATTGATGTTATTAATTTTCCAAACATTATTAATAATTTGCGCCCTGCGGGCCGACCCGGGGAATAAAAATTAGCCTATGTATTAGTCGAGTGTATAACCTATCTATATTCCAAATCTCGTCTAAATAAGCGAGCATAACAAAGTAACAAACACACAAATAAACAACAAGAGTAACAAACATATACACACAATAAACACTCGCATATATAATTTTCTATACATATAAAATTCAAAGTCATGACTGATTGACTGACTTATATATCAAAGCACAGCCTAACCCGCTGGGCCTAGAGACTTGAAATTTGGAGGGTGTGTTCTTTGTAAAGTGTAAATATCCACTAAGAAAGGGTTTTTCGAAATTCCACCACTGAGATAGTGAAATGGGAGATTGAATTATCTATAAAAAAAATTTCTTCGTTTCCTATAGGCCACGCGGGAGAAGCCAGTATCAGTATGAATGTCTATCAAACGCACTACAATACTGGTGTATTCATGATTGGACCAACCTAATTTGTTTTGACTGATGTTTATTTAATTTGTATCAAGGAATATTCATTAATACACAACAGTCACGTCTTTTTTGTAGTGTTTATTACTGTGGTGTGCAGCAGTGTTGGTATGTATTATACCTACATAAAACATTATTCTTTAATTTACAGACGTAACGTCGTGGCAATTAAGTATCTACATTGTCAAAAGTACTTACCTACATGTAGGTACTTTTTACAATGTATGTAGGTACTTCTTACGATGATACTTAATTACCACCACGTTATGTCTGTAAATTAATGAAAATGTTATATGTAGGTATAATGTAGGTAAAAATAGTGCAAATAATACATAGCGCAAATTGTGATTCTATCATAGATTGTTTTCACAGACAAAATTATCATTTTATGAATGACATGTCTACTTGGGAACTGATCAATGACTTTGCGCCTTTCTAAAACTCAGGAGCTAACCTAAGGCTAACTAGGTGGACCTACGGTCACATAACTTTATATTACTATTACTACTACTACTTCTACTATGTACTATTATTTACTAAGTGGTAACTTTTCTGCAAAGTTCGTTTAGGTAGGTACCACCGCTTTGCCAGTTATTCTGCCGCCTAGCAGTAGTGCGCAAGCACTGCTGTGTTCCGGTATGAAGGGCACTATAGCTAGTGAAATGACTGGGCAAATGAGACTTTATGACCTGATTTCACAGTATTATTACTAGACTGTGTTGATGTCTCAGGATGACGTGCGCAGTACAGTGTCACGCGAAACTCTATACTTTAGAGTTCCGAGTGACACTGCAACTGATATGGGCAGCCGTGTCACTTAGCATCAGGCAAACGGTTAGCTCGTCAAGTAATTTTTTTACATAAAAAAAATATAAAATCTACTACAAAAAATGTCAAGTTAAAAATGAAATTTCTGATGGTGCAAACAAATTTACATAACCACCTCTCAAAATCTCCAGGAAGCCGTTGGATGATGGGGTTCAGCCTTAAGGTAGCTGATCAAAGTGGCGCTCTATGGGGACATCTTCCTTTGTATTTTATTGTTTACCAGCTGTGCCTCACGGTTTCAACCGCGTGGTGCCACTTAACTTTCTTATTTTTTCTATACATATAAAATTAGACTACTGACTTATACCACAGCTGCTTGTCTTAGAGACTTGAAATTTGGAGAGTGTGTTCTTTGTAAAGTGAAAGTATACAATAAGAAAGGGTTTTTCGAAATTCTACCCCTAAGAGAGTGAAATGGGTGGTTGAATTATCTATTTAAAAAAAATCTTCCTCATTTCCAATAGGCCACGCGGGCAGAAGCTATTCTTTCTAACCTAATGTAATGTACTTATTTGCCTTTATGCAAATAAATGTGTGTTTGACAGTCTCACATGATGGAAAGTGACGACGCAATTTACGATGGTGCATGCTTGCCTAGAAGATGCTTGTACTCTCGATAGTTAGGTGAAAACAAGGACGCCGGCAAGATGACTGACTGATGTAGGTAATTATTACTTTGTACATTTATATAATTTGTGTACACACATACAAACTTTTGCCTTTATAATATTAGTGTGATTAGTGTGATAATATTAGTGTGATACACGACGAGACTAGGAAGACAAATTTTAATATTTTTTGCTTTCGTCAAAGCCAGGGTTAAGTGCCAGAATATGATATTATAACCACACGCTGTTTCAGTGCTTCCGTTTCGTTAACAAGGTCGGTTTCACTTAAAATGTCTAATTAATTTCAGTAGGTTCTCGTCATATTATTTCCACGGTGTATGTTTTTTATATTAATGAATGACGTGGTGGGCTAGTCGTTTACCTGATGTTAAGCGACACGGCCACCCATAACAAATGCAGTGTCACTAGGAAATCTAGTGTAAAGTTTCGCGTTGCACACGTCATCCTGCGTCATCAGCACAGTCTAGTAATATGATTAATGGATTACTGATCACGAATGTCTAGTAGAATGAAATGTTTAGTACTAAGATTACTAGACTGAGATCAGATCATAAAGTTGCCCAGTAATTTCACCAGCGGCAGTACCCTTCAAACCGGAACACAGTAGTGTTTGACTATTTCTGCTTAGCGGCAGAATAACTGCAGGCAAAGCGGTGGTACCTACCTAGACGAATTTTGCAGGAAAGTCCTACAAGCAAACGTTCCACCGCTGCTGACACCGACAAAATGAGATAATAATACCATACCGGATAAAAATCCTCCAACAAGCCTACACACACTCCAACCGCATGGATTCTAGCCCACCAGACCAGTCCATCAGTATTAAATGATGATTATTTAGGTATGCAGTACCAACCACACGTTATTATGAAGCAACTATCATCAGTTTTTCCGATACCTAACTAACTAGTAGGTATTTATCACCTAGTAAAAACCTGCTTGGTTCCTGATGTACTATTTTTGTGTTTTTGATGGATTCTTCTCGTGCTTTCTAAATTTGTCCATAGGATATAATGGTATATAGGGTTATTTTATATTCACTAAGAATTTTAGGCTCTAACTCATTATCAAAGACAACTTTAGCAATTAAACTTTAACAATTTATTTTCAACATACAGATTTTTGCCTTAAATCTTGTAGTTGTTTTTTGTCTTAATGTTATTAAATATATAGGCTCGCGGGTAATGGAATGGTGGGCAAACTATAGAACTACAGTCCTTCAGCATGCGCACTGGGCCGTGTCCGCAACAAAAATGATCCGTAGTACACCGACCGCTCCCTTTTTATAGCCAGATGGGTGGGGGAGCGATGACAGTTGCCGGTGCTGCCACTGTAATAAATTTAAATGCTACCACAGGGTAAATTACGGTACTGCCCGCTACGCATAGAGTTTACAACTGGACGCTGCCGCCGTCAAATACAATAAAAACGTAATAAGGTAGTCAATGAAAGAAAATAATAACATTATTGGTTTATATTAAATAAATAATAAAATACATACGTGTGGACATTTCATACAGCGCCATCTAGCCCCAAACTAAGCAAAGCTTGTACTATGAGAACCAGATAACTATTACAATACTTACTCGATATATACATTTTGTTTGTAAATACATACATAGAATACAATATAAACACCCAGGCACAAAACAAACATCGATGCTCATCACACAAATGTTTGTCCTGCGTGGGAATCGAACCACAAACTGCAGTTCAGAAGGCAGGGATACTACCAACTGAGCTATCGGGCCAGCGAGAGTTGGGATATAAAACAAGAATTGCGATGGTTTTACTTAAGAAATATGGAGCTCTAAAATATATTCATTGCCTAACGTTACAAAAAGCATTCGTGCGTCAGTGACCTACGTAACATCTTCTGTATTTCCATACAAAATAATGTGGCTTCTTCATTTAAATCATTGGCATATTTAACTATGTGTCAATTAGGAAAGTATCTACAAATTACAATCGGAATTTTGGCGGGAATGCGAAAAAGATTGCGTCACCGCATTGTATTATTTTCCAAAACTTGTGTTATTTTCAGTGTTAGTGCATTAAATTGGTGACATTCTATTCGTTAAGTGCTGGATTACAGGCGTGAGTGTGGGAAAATGGTATAATGATGCTGAAACTTTTCTTTTCGTGTTGTTTCCAAAACTCCATAGAAGCTTCAAGTAAAGTTGCCACCACTTTACTAGGAGTATGACTTTGACTAGACTATGACTTGACTATGACTTGATTTGATGACTTCGACTGTGACCTGACACATATTTGCGTGAAATATCATTAACTTGATAAATTATTAATTACTTGACACTGGCTAAATACACCATAGTGTGGAGCCAAAACATAAAAAAAAATTACAATCATTGTCAGCTTTTTTGCCAAAACTTATGTAATTTCAAGCGGTAACACAGAATAGGTATAATTGTAGTGTGTGTAATAATGGCGGTTTATTAACTGTTAACACCGATATTCTAAGTCAAAACCTCACAAGTCCCTCGACTTTACACGGTTTTTTTATTCAAATAGAAGGATGGACAACAGCTTGGTCACAAACTTTTGTCGCCGCCCGAGACACGTCTTGAGCGACCCGGATGATCCTGTATCAGCCGTTGTATCGTCTGCGCTAGGATCACCGGACCAGTCTACCGTCAAACAACTCTTTTGACTCAAGTACCGGTTTCAGCACCAGTATAGGATACCAGCGTAACACAATTAAACTTCGACTCCATCGGCGAGGTTGACTTTCATCCCGTCGTCGATTAGCTAGAACGGTCGCGACCTTCAATAGGGCCTACTCTTCCAGTGGACATAGTCTTCTTGATCCTTTAATCCCGGTAAAATGGCCCAATCCGAGGCTCACACCCCAGGGCTGCCCTTGAGCTAGTTGCCTCCCACTTTTGACGGCTGAGAGCTTAATGAAGCGCCGCCCGCCTGGTGGCGCTGTAAAGGTCGCTAGAGACCAATAGCGTTAGCACGTTGAAAAAAAGTCAGCTTGGTCATCACGGTCTCTTGTTCATCTATATGCACAAGTATCCATTCCGACTATATCGCAAAAACCAAATCAAAAACGACGCAAAAATGTATCTATCGTACATTAAAATTTAGTTCTTGTGTAGAATCTGTAAGGACACATTTACGTTATTGACGACGCCGCGCCGGCGCCGAGCTATATAAGGAGCGCGAGATTTAAATAATCGAACAGCTGCTTGGTGACGTTTCTCGCCCGGTGACGCTGTAAAGGTCGGTAAAGCAGTAGCCTGTTCAAAAAAAATTGAGCAGTAGCATAAGCAGTTCTAAGGCGGTCGTAATTTTATGAGTTTTTTGTGTGAATGTGTTCAGTTCGTGTGGACTATATATTTGATGAAAAGCAATAACATTTTTTATTTATGCCATTTCAGTAGTGAAATTATTAATTAACATTATACGTTCAAAATCCATGTTTTGTGACATTGAACCTAATGAAAAAATAATAGTATAACTTATTTCAAGAGCAAAGGTGCAATAAATGTGCGGAATTACTATTGTGGTTTTAGCAATTGTGAGAAACGAAACGTTTTGAGACTAGGCACTCGCTAACCGGAAGCAAACAATCAGATAACAGTGATTAATACAAAAAATATTTTTTGCACAAAACGCATCTGTATAAATTATGCATATAAAAAAATACATTAAATTTAACCTTGCCTTCACTTAATATAGCTGGACTCCACCAACTTTAAAATGGATGTCATTATAATATAGTCAACGGCCGATTAAATATTTTTAATGGTTAATATAATAAAACTGTTACATTGTTTTGTTTACCCGATGGTTTATATAATAAATTAAATAAATGAATAAATATTTGTAAACATTTTACACAGCGTCATTTAGCCCCAAACTAAGCAAAGCTTGTACTATGGGAACCATAGCATGCCCATTTTATCATAAAAAAAAAAAAAAAAAAATCCAGATAACTGGCAGAATACTTATACTCGGATTACAGAACGATGCTCAGTCATCGATCGGTGCTCTAGCAGAGATTTCATCCAGAAAGTGATCAATTAGTGAATGAAATCTCTGCTTGAGCACCGATCGATGACTGAGCATCGTTCTGTAACACGGACGTTAGATACGTTTTTGTTAGTAAACACATACATAGAATACAATATTAACACGCAGACATAGAACAAACATCGATGTTTATCACACAAATGCTTGTCCTGTGTGGGAATCGAACCCACAACCTACAGCTCAGAAGGCAGGGTTACTACCAACTGAGCTATCGGCCATTTAAATTACCGTAAAGTTACTTCTAGCTTCTTCTTTACAAGTGTGATCGAAACTTCGGATCGGAGTATTCTGCCGGATTGCTTGCTCTAGTATTGGGAAAGAGTGCTAATTTTTGTTCAATATCATATTATAATAATATTGTGACTAATAAGCTTGCTATTATAGCATTTAAACTTAAGTGTTTTGTAATTTTATATGCTTAGGACAATAAACTAATTTTAAGTAGCTATAGCCTATTTGCAATAAAATTCATTGATATATGACTTTGATTTTGACAAAAAGAGTTTTTCTATTCTATTATCAAAGAGCATATAACCACTTGTTCTATTATTTTTACTAGGTGGTAGGACTTTGTTGCAAAGTTCGTCTAGGTAGGTACCACCACTTTGCCAGTTATTCTGCCGCCAAGCAATAGTGCGCAAGCACTACTGTGTTCCGGTTTGAAGGGCACTGTAGCTAGTAAAATTACTGGGCAATTGAGACTCTATGATCTGATCTTACAGTCAAGTAATCTTATTACCAGACTGTGCTGATGTCTCAGGATGATGTGCGTAGTGCAGTGTCACTTGAAACTCTATGTTTTAGGGTTCCGAGTGACACTGTTCTGTTATGGGCGGCCGTGGCGCTTAACATCAGGCGAACGACTAGCTCGTCACATCATTCAATAACATAAAAAAAAAAGAAAAAAAAAGCGAATGCAGCAATGGGACGATTCTAGTAGTTACAATAACGTCATTATTAATAACTTTTGTAGTACATTTTAAATAGTATAGATATGGAATATTTACCGTAACTGGAATCACCAGATCCCGTAAGTTGTATGTGGATAACCCGTTTAAGTTTAATACAGTATTATATAGTAAAATATACTCATTATAAATGTGTATATCAATCATTGATATGCACATGAATAATTGAATAAAAATGTTACTCATATCACAGAAATCAACAAAACCTGCAGTCCAGGTAAATGAGGAAAGAGCTCCTACCGGAAAATGAGTACATTACTAGGTGGTAGGACTTTACTGCAAAGTTCGTCTAGGTAGGTACCACCGCTTTGCCAGTTATTCTGCCACCAAGCAGTAGTGCGCAAGCACTGCTGTGTTCCGGTTTGAAGGGCACTGTGGCTAGTGAAATTACTGGGCAAATGAGACTTTATGATCTGATCTCACAGTTTAGTAATCTTATTACTAGATTGTGCTGATGTCTCAGGATGACATGCGCAGTGCAGTGTCACGCGAAACTCTATGTTTTAGAGTTCCGAGTAACACTGCAGCTGATATGGGCAGCCGTGTCGTTTAACATCAGGCGAACGGCTAGCTCGTCACGTCATTCCTTAACATAAAAAAAAAAAATATACCAAAACGGCGCGGCGTTAGCTTCAAGATATTAGTTTGATAATAATAAGAAGGGTATATAATAGGTCTTTACCTATGAAATTGCCGTATTGCAGTACAGACTTTTTCAAACAAAAAAAAAGTTTTGATTGGCTATGAATTCTAAATTCAAATTAATTTTGTTTTAAAAATATGACATTTTATTTACAATATAAGTCTTTTGTTTATTGATTAGCGTTGTATTTTCATTACATTTCAACATTTTTCATCATAATGGATACTTTGAAATTTCGTGTAATTATGGAATATGAGTTCCGTCGTGGCACCAACGCGGCACAAACGACACGTAACATCAACGACGTTTACGGAGAGAACTGTACAAACGAACGTACAACCCGTTATTGGTATGCTCGGTTCCGTTCGGGGAATTTTGACTTGAAAAATGAACCTCGTGGTCGTCCGGAAACTTTGGTCAACAATGATGAATTAAAGGCGATTGTGGAAGCTGATGAATCTCAATCTACAGCTGAGCTGGCAGCAGCTTTTGATGTTAGCATCAAAACAGTATTGGTACATTTGCGACAGATTGGCAAGATAAAAAAGCTTGATAGATGGGTGCCCCACGAACTTAACGATCGCCAGCGCAACGTACGCGTCGAGACTTGCCTTGCGCTGCTTAACAGGCACAGAAATGAAGGAATTTTGAACCGAATTATTACGTGCGACGAAAAATGGATTCTTTTTGACAATCGAAAGCGCTCAGCAAGTTGGTTAGATCCTGGTTCGGTACCAAAGCAATGTGCAAAACGAAAAATGACCCCTAGAAAGGTGATGGTCACAGTTTGGTGGTCTAGTGCTGGTGTGATTAATCATAGCTTTTTACAAAACGGCGAGAACATTACTGCAGATGTGTACATTGAAGAACTGACCACAATGATGGCGAAACTCGCACGTCTGCAACCAGCTTTGGTCAATCGGTCGTCTCCACTGCTACTTCACGACAACGCGCGACCCCATACTGCACAACAGACCGTCTCTAAGCTGCATGAGTTGGGTTTGGAAGCTCTCCCTCATCCGCCATACTCACCAGATCTTGCGCCTACCGACTATTACTTTTTCCAAAATTTGGACAACTTTTTAGCGGGAAAAAAATTCAATTCCTGAGAGGCAGTACAAAACGCCTTTGAAGAGTTTGTGGTCTCCCGTCCTGCTGATTTTTTCAAGAAGGGCATCCATAAACTGCCACAGCGTTGGCAAAGATGCATTGATTGCAGGGGTGATTACTTTGAATAAAAGAAATAAATAAGTTCGAAAAAAAAATACTTTAACTTTTTTCAAACAAAACGGCAATTTCATAGGTAAAGACCTAATATTACAAGCCTCGTTATAATAATAAGGCTTTATAAAATGACTAAAAGTAAATTAAATCTTAACTAAAATAAATTATATATCTAAATCTAAAACGATAAATATCTAAACTTATAAATAAATAAAAATATGGCTTTACGTAGCACACGAATGCTTACAGAGATCTTTGGCAAGCGACCCATATCAGTTGCAATGTCAGTTGGAACTCGTATAGAGTTTCGCGTGACACTGCACTACACGTCATCCTGAGATATCAGCACAGTGTAATAATAAGACTACTAGACAGTGAGATTCGGTCATAAAGTCTCCCTTGTCCAGTAATTTCACTAGATACGGTGCCCTTCAAACCGGTACACAGTAGTGCATGCACACTACTGCTTGGAAGCAGAATAAGCGGTGGTGGTGGAAAAGCAAAAACCTAGACGAACGTTGCAAAAGCCCTACCAATTGGTAATGATTAATCTATTATAGTTTTTTTTAATGTACTTTTACATAGTATTACGTACCGGTACAATAAAAAAACGAAAATAATTTATTAACTATTAAACAATTTTAAAACTATAAATTTTAAAACCCTTGTTTAAAATTTTCAAACAAGAAACACAATGTCACAAAATATATGCCCTCGACAGTATAATTTTCTGTAAGTATAATGAAATAGCAACATTTAGGTACATTTTTTACGCTCTCTTGGTTTACACACACAAATGCACCAAAACAAAATATCACTGTTGTATAATAATCTACAGTCCCTACGAAAGTTGAAATAGAGGCCAATGAACTTGGATACAGTTAAAAATTAAAATAATCTAATAAATTGTACCGTTAGACTTACCTCTTTGTTTATTTGAAATCCTGATTTTAAGTAATCTTTTCGGTTATTAATTATGAGATGTTAAACTACACAATCAATATTTTGATAAATGCAACGCCGACACGCGACCGGCACTTTGCACCGATTGGCTCTGACTAAGTGCGTGTGAGTTTGAATTTTTGTTACGCTTTTTTTTGCCGCCGATACTTAACAAAGGAAAGACACAAACAGTGTCAGTACACAAACTTTGTTTGTTTTTCAAGATTTTTTTTGCTACATTTTTTTTTGTAGATTTTGTATTTTAATATCAAAGGGGACCCCTTTGATATTAAAATCCATCAATCTTCTTTTAGTTACATATTAACTATCATTATTAATGTAAACCAGGACAGGAAAATGGTTTTTTAAGTCAGATAAGTAAAAGTACAGTTAAGGCGGTCTTGCCAATAAAAAGCCTCTGTTGTGCGGTGGTTGAGCTCATAACGCGAAGGCGGCGGGTTCGATTCCCGCGGCAGGACAAGTAATTTGTGCACAGAAAAAAAGAAGCGCATATACTTGTTCTGTGTATCGGTGTTGTGGTTTAGTACCTAACATTTTCTTTATATCAAATCAATTAACAATATGGGTTTTAAATACGATTTTGATATTGTTTGCATTCCGATTTCTTTTGCGCCTGTTTTTTTTTTCGCGCCCTTGTTTGCGGTTAAGTATAGATCTTATCTTTTTCTCCCTCTTTAGTCGCCGTCGCGCGATAAAAGAAACCTGTATCATTTTTCACGAAAGTTAACATCAATACATGTCTATTTTATCCTCGCAAGTGTAATAAAAAACCTGTTACGAAACGCGTGGGCATTGATCATTACACTCTCTGTTCCCTTATTGGGCTCGCCTGCGGCTCCCGTGCCTAATACCACCTCGAGTGCAATGATGAACTTAGCACACTTGTATCATAATGTAGTATTATATAGATGTATATGTACTAATACTTACAATATAATTGAAGGATTTAACTGTCAAATTGACAGTTTCGAGAAAATTGACTTTAAACGTCAACGGCGTCATTTTAATGTAGAGTGCTTATAAGGTAATAAATAGAAAAGGTTTATGTAAGTTTCAGTTGCTTGAAAATGTTTTAATTCTAATTAAAATTACTAAATATAGTACTAATTCATACAATTACTGTAAAAATATAATATAATAAAATAAATAAAGTAATGTTTTTATGCTAAGCGAACTGTATTCCTGTGACTGATAAACCATTTTTAGACTCAAAATCTCGAGATTTAAGCTTCATTTCGGTATTTTGAGAATGTATTATTGAAGATAATTTCACGCTGAATCCAACGATACCCCTAAGTCATTTTGTCTAAAAAATCAGTTAAATGCTTTTTATTCTCACCCCTTCAATTATGTTTTAGAATTACCAAATAGATTACTTATTGATGAGAGACCAAGTAGGTACTCACTGTCTGTGCTAGTTTTTATTCTTAAATATAAATAATGAGAAATAAATATTATTAACCAGAAATACACAATAGAATACGTCACGCAGTTAGCTGGTCTGCAAACAAGTTAATGATAACAAAGAAACGTAGGTCATTAGCATTTACATAAAAGGTGCACTTTGCAACGTCACTCGTGGCAATGAGAGGGCAGCGTGAGCACTTCTTATGCTGCAGATAGGCAATTATGCTCGCTCAGTTGTGACTTGTTTATTGCGTTTAAGAATAGGTCCAGTTCAAAATCTGTCCATCGTTGGTAATCCGATCAATCGATAAGTCTAGAAATTCCGGTGCGCGCTTGTTTGTCATTCGTTATCATCATCAAATGAATTGAATACGAAACGAAAAAATCATTGTATACTAGTAATAGCTGTTCGGAACCAAAAGTTTGTAGAACTATGACCTGAATGGATATCTCCAATAATACAAAATGTTTGATCAATGTTGACGATAAAGATGACTATGACACTATCACATCACACTAATATTATAAAGGCGAAAGTTTGTATGTGTGTTTGTGTGTATGCTTGTTACTCCTTCACGCTCAAACGGCTGAATGGATTTGGATAAAATTCGGCACCAATATAGCTTACACACTAGATTAACATATAGGCTACATTTTATCCCGGAAAAGTGAAATTTTCCCGTGGGATAAGTAAATATTTAAAATACTTTTATCCGTGGGTGAATCCGCGGGGTACAACTAGTATAATATATACTGAATACTTGTTTGAAGACTAAGAAAAACAGACTTTATATTATTTTCTATTAGTAGATTGAATACTCCTAATTAAGTAAATATAACGTACCTATCTTGTTTTCATTATTTTGCCTCCAAGATTGGGCCGAAATCGTATAAATTCATGAAAAGACTATTAATACATTCATTTTATCAGAAGTTCTGGATAATACCTGCCTTGATTTATATGTCCTCATTTTTATGTCTTCTTTTTTGGAGTTGAATAAAGAGGTAATTTTCTTGTCACAGAAGAAAAGTATCTGGCTTATTGTTTCTTTCTATCAAATTAGTACTTGACAAAGAGAAAATACTGCGTAACATACCTACCGACGTTTTCATATTTTTCCTTGCTCTCTGCCCTCCGTCTTGCCTCTCCCTCACGGAGGAAACGCCTGTTCAAATAAAATAGCAATAACACTTGTGAGCGTGCTCGTTACAAATATTAGGTTTCTCCACGTTTTTATTTCAATTTTGGGGTAATCATCGCCCATTTTATTTTATTACCACGGGCTAAGTTTTCAGGGCAATTTATGGCTTTGTTATATTTTATGGGGCTGCATTGAATTTGAAACATAATTATTTTTGACGATGAAATTGTATTATTAACCGATTTCAATAAAGGATTCTCAATTCGACTGATTTTTATTTTTATTAACTTGCAACTGGGTGAACCGATTTTGATGATTTTATTTTATTTGAGAGCTGGTACTTTCCGTAATTAAAATTAAAATTTGATCAAGATCTGACAGGTAGTTTTTGAGTTATCCTTAATAATGCGATTTCGACTACATTGATGATATTTTCATTTGAGTTAAAGGCGGTTAAAACTCTTTTTTTAAAAGGAATTATCTTTTTGATGCAAAACTATTTATCCTTATATCTTTTTTATCACTAGGCCGCGTTTGATAATATTGTTTTTCACATAATTTTTTATGTAAATTTTTGTTCGATATTCTGAATGATAGCAAATAAAAGGCATAACTAGCAGCTAAGTAAATAGAAAATTTAATGAACAGCGGCTAAAATAAATAAAATAAGATTTTAGTTTGAAAACTATCGCGAGTATGATTCATAATATTAGAAATTAATAACTGCCCAACTCACGTCAGTTAAAGTCTAAATTACTCCGACCAAGTTTCGGACATAATTCGATGGCCTTTTTTAGGAGCTAGTTACTAACTGGGTGTGTTTGGCCGTTACTCATTCCAAAGTAAGATATTTTAAATAGCTATATAAAGTAAGTAGTATATAAAACGTAAAAAAGCAATTATACTGTTTGAAATTAATACAAATAATTAGATTATCAACCGTCCTATAGTAATAAAAATGGGTTTTCTCCCCTTTATTTTTCACTCATTAATATTCATTATTGTTATGCTCACTCAGCTTTTCCGTTTTTCCTTTCCTCCGTAATAAGGAGTCGTGAGATGACAAAAAATAAGAAAATGTCAAGTCAAAGTTTTGCGTTCAAACTTAACATCGCAGTTTGCCAAATTCCTCAGAGTAAATGAGGGAGAATTTAATTACTTTCTTCGATAAAAATAATAAAGTTAATGGACCTAGATAAAAAAATCGCTTTTTTATTTAGCGACGTCTTTTGGTTTCTAGATTAGTAGTAGATTCTATTTAGTTTTACTAGGTGGTAGGACTTTTCTGCACAGTTCGTCTAGGTAGGTACCACTGCTTTGCCAGTTATTCTGCCGCCAAGCAGTAGTGTGCAAGCACTACTGTGTTCCGGTTTTAAGGGCACTGTAGCTAGTGAAATTACTGGACAATTGAGACTTTATGATCGGATCTCATAGTCGAGTAATCTTATTACCAGACTGTGCTGATGTCTGAGGATGATGTGCGCAGTGCAGTGTCGCGCGAAACTCTATGTTTTAGAGTTCCGAGTGACACTGTTCTGTTATAGGCGGCCGTGGCTCAGGTAAACGACTAGCTCGTCACATCATTCACTAACATAAAAAAAAAATTACGTCCTATCCAACTATAACAAAACTGGTCCTTTCTGTCTTCTCATATAACTGCATGGTCAGCCCTGGTGAAACTATTACCGATGTGACGTTAAGCACGTCAGTTTTTTTATGACATACATAGACAAACAAGCTGACAGCCCGCCTGATGGTGAGCAGTTACCGTTCGCCTATAGACACCTGCAACACCAGGGGCGCTGCCGATACGTTGCCTACCTATTAAGACTATTTACTCGTCACGCGTTTGAAGTGCCCCATGTTTGTTGCCCCATGTGTAGAGGAGAAAGTGTCACGCACATTACGGGGCTTATCATGAACAAGATTGGGCTGACAGTGGAGGAGCGGGATGTAGTGGAGGCTCGCCGGGTAGGCCCCGTGCGCGTGGGAGAGGACGGCAAGCAGCGGCCACGCCCTATAGTGGTGCGGGTGACTCGGCGTGCGGTGTACGAGAACGTGATGCGCTGTGCACGCTCCCGACGCAACATCTCCACGGGTGACATCGGAGTGGCTGGCACCCCGCGCCCTATTTACATCAACGAGCGGTTGACAAAAGAAAATAGAATGCTATTCAGTCGAGCTCGCACTCTGTGTAAACAACACAAGTGGAAATTCGCCTGGACTCGAGAAGGAAAAGTTTTAATAAAAGAGGGAGATGGAAAGCCTGCGTTTCGTATTCGTAATGAGGATGACTTTATCAGGGTTTTTAAGTTGCGTCCCGGCAACAGTATTAGTATATAAAGTTGTAGTAGACTATGTAAAATTAATCATTTATTTATTCACTCTTTTATATAACCTTTATTTTAATTTAGCTATAAACTCTCTATTAGTTATAAACTATATTAAGAGTTGGTTCGCATATAGAATATGCGAACCAACTCTTAATAATTATAGGACAGTAAAGATTATCTCAACATACTCAAGCACAGATTCGTTACAATACAATATTCACACAACATCATACACATTTTCACATAACACTAAACATTACACTTACGTTACACCAACCAGTTCGTGGTATATAAAATTCTGTTTATGCTTACATATGTGCGATTTTAATGGTTAATACAACCAATAAGCGCATAAAATTTGGTCTTTTGAATGTACGCTCACTCAACACAGGTAGGGATGAGCTAGAAGCGAGTATGGTGACAAATAAACCTGACATAATGGCTCTCAATGAGACGTGGATCAAAGACGGCCAAGAAATGTTAGCACCGAATATTCCAGGTTATGTACTTAAACATAGAGCTCGAAAATCAATACAAAAGGGAGGTGGAGTTGGCTTCTATATAAAAAAGGGCCTTCGTGCTAGAGTTCGTGCTCACCCGGATTCCCAATTAGAGCAGTTGTGGTTGGAGTTGACGCTGCCAGGGGCTCGTATGGCAGTGGGCACGGCTTATAGACCAGAGAGTGTAAAAGTTTCTACTGCTTTAGATGCATTGAGTGACTCTTTGAGCACGTTTGCTCACTGTGACTATGTCTGCTTATTGACCGACTTTAATGTGGACTTACTCAAGCCGGACTCTCCAAAAGCTAAAGAGCTGTCAATGTTCTGCGCGCAGCAAAATCTTGTTCAGCTAGTTAGCGAGTCTACTAGGACAACAGACGGGTCTAAAAGTTTAATAGATCTTGTAATTACGAATGTACCTGAGAGATGTAAAAAAGTTACTATCTTACACAACAGCTGCTTGAGTGATCACGCTATGATTCTGTGTGACTTCCATATTAAAAAAAATAAGCCAGTTGCACGCTATATAGAGTCACGTTCAATAAGTGATATAAATCATGAGTTCTTTGATTTGGACCTAAAATCAATAAACTGGGAACCTATTATAGGAATTCACGATGTAGAGTCCAAGATACAGAAATTTCAGGATATAATTATTGAACTCTTTGACAAACACGCCCCACGTAAACGAAAAAGCAAAAATGAAGTACCCAAGCCATGGATCACTAATATGATAACATTTATGATGTCTCTTAGAGATATAGCTTTAGTCAAAGCTCAAGCTAAAAAGACCGACTCGTCTAAAAATTATTATAAAAGTCTAAAGAATTTAGTTACAGGAGCAATAGAGAGAGAAAAGTCAGCATTCTTTACTCACTACATAAATAAAAATTTACATCAACCTAAAAAAATGTGGAGCTACTTAAAAAAATCTAAAACCATTGGCGATGGTAATTTCGTGGGTATACCGGATAATCTAATGGACCCTGAATTAATTAATAGTCATTTTTTGAATATTCCACGTGATGGCGAAGTCGATATTAATACTTTAACCTATTTTAATACAAATAATAAAACAAATGACCCGTTTTCCCTAAGCCCTGTGTCAGAGGAAGCTATAAGTAAAATTATTCTGAAAATCCATACAAATGCTACTGGTTACGATCAATTAAACGCGGAGATGATAAAATTAACGTTACCAGAAACTTTAACAGTAATTACGGACATTATAAATACTTCTATTCTAACAAACAAATTTCCAAATGCTTGGAAACGTGCTTTACTAAAACCTATTCCTAAATCCAATTCCGTTGAAAAGTAAGGGACTTACGACCTATAAGTATTCTCCCGGTGTTGTCAAAGGTGCTAGAGAGAGTAGTATATGATCAGATGGAAAAGTTTGTACAGCAACAGAATATAATACCTAAGTACCAATCTGGATTTAGAAAAAATCATGGTACTGAAACAGCTCTTTTGCAAGTGTCTGACGATTTGATAACAGCGTCTGACCAAGGACTTAGCGTTTCACACGCGCGTTTGATTGTTTGGATCCGGAACTACTCATAGCTAAGCTAAAATATTATGGGTTCACTGTAGATACATGCAACTGGTTTAAAACTTACCTAATTGGTCGTGAACAGTACGTGGACATGGAAAATCCGGATGGCAGTAAAAACATCTCTAATCAATTTCAAAAATCTTTATTTTTTTTCATGAATTAATCCTAAGTACATAATCTAGTGTACATTAATTAATCCTAGATATGACTACAATTTATATTTGATACATTTTTAAAGCATTTCACTTATGATAAAAATTTATGATACAATATAATGTATTAACTAAGACAATGCATGAAATCCAAAATAAAATCATAGTAAATGTCCTATTATCAATACTTTTGTTTGCTTTAGTAGATAGCATAACAATTGCAAAAGGTAATAAAATAATTCAACATTCAAAAAGAGTAATAACTGGGGGGTAGTATTATAAATTTGTATGCGCGAGCGATGCGGTCCGCAAACAACAGCAGGAGCGACGTCATATGCAATGACCCGCCCAAGCGCCCGCTGCACGCCAGATGCAAGTCACACGCGCCATTGCGATCCTCATATCACTAGATAATACGGGTGGGAATAGCGCGCACGACCGCGGGGCCGGCTGCGAGCGCCTGCGCCGGTGACTGTACCTATTCAATAGATTCACGAGTCAAGGAATAAGTGATGTGGAAGTTTGTAACGATTATATGTATCGATATAATTTAAATCATGTTTTCTTGTTTTGCATATTTTATTTATAAGTTTATTTTTACTTTTAGGGTTAGTGTAGAGGTAAAATGTTTTAGATAATTTGTAAATGAATATTTTGATGCTGGGTATGTTGATTTTTTGATGTAGTTTTAAAAGGTTCGTGTACATAGGAGTGTTGTATGATATTTTTATTGCTTTATTTTGAATAATTTGCAATTTATTTATGTTAGTGGGACACGTGCTACTCCACACTGGACAAGCGTAGGTTAAACAGGGACGTACCAGGGTTCGGTAGATACTAAGTTTAGTATGACTGCTAAGGCAAGACTGTCTGTTTAGTACGAGACTTAACGCATTTAAGGCTTTTGTACCCTTGAGACACAGTTCCGATGTATTCTCAGTCCAGTTGAGCTTGTTGTCTAATAGAATGCCTAGATATTTAACAGAGCGACTCCAAGGGATTTTATAGCCGTCAATCTGAATTTTACGCACAGGAAAGGACCGTTGTCTAGTGAAATATATGGCTTTAGTTTTAGATGCGTTAATCTTGAGCTTCCACGTTCGAAAAAAGGTTAGAAGCAGATCAACGGATAATTGGAGCCGGCCAATTATTAAGTTAACATCATCAGAGGACGTAAAAGATGCAGTATCGTCAGCAAAACAAGCTATGCTTGTACGAGGCTGTTTCGGGATGTCATTTAAGTAAATCAAGAAAAGGTAAGGGCCTAATATGGAGCCTTGAGGCACTCCAGCCGGTACGGGCTTAGGTAGGGAACAGGAGTTACCAGCACACACCATGAACGAGCGATCAGTTAGGTAAGATTGTATCATTTTTACTAACTCTATGGGAGTATTAAGAGTGACTAGCTTGTGCAGAAGGGCGTCGTGCCATACGGTATCGAATGCCTTTTCTATATCCAATAAGAACATACCGGTAGATTTATGAAGATTTAAGTTGTGTGATACCGCTTCAGCTACCCTTGCCAGCTGCTGAACAGTTGAATGACCCTTACGAAACCCAAATTGCTCATCCAACAGCTCATTGTCGGTAGCACGCAACAGCCTAGCGTAGATAATCCTCTCAAACAGTTTACCTAAACAAGGAAGCAAACTGATAGGGCGATACGAGGTGGGATCAGATGTGCTTTTACCTGGTTTGTGTATGGCGATTACTTTAGCCGTTTTCCAAATTATTGGAAAGTAGTTCAACAAGAGGCATGCATTGAATAATTTGGTAAGTAATATTATGGCCTTTTGTGGAATATTCCTGATGAGGAGGTTTGTAATTTCATCATGACCAGGTGCCTTACGTGTTTTTAACTTCAGGATGTGTTTTCTGATTTCGAGAGGGCGGACAGGCATGAAGGAATGATTATCAAAGTGATGTGTGTTAAGTGCCGTTAACGAGCAATCAATAGCTGGTTGTTCGTCACTACACCAGTTGTAGGTTAAAAGCATGTTGTCAAGGAATGAGCCTGCAAGTACATCACACTGTTCCTGCTGGTTTGTTAATAATGTGCCGTCGTTAGTTTTAAGAGTAGGGATGGGAGAAGGTTTTGTTGACCTCAAACTTTTTACAACTCGCCATAGGTCAGCATGGGGGTTGTCGACTCTATTTAGTTTTTTGATCCATGTACTATCACGGAAAGATTTTAAAGCGGTATTTATTTCTACCTGTAATTTATTAACCCTTTCCTTAAGCTGTTTTCGTATTGATATAACCGATTCGACCGCAGCATATCTGCGGAGACGGTTCTTTGTCATGATTAGCCGTTTAATTCGTCGCGGTATTGCTCGCGAATTCCAAGGTTTTACTTGTGAAATTGGGACACACTCATTCCTAGCTTCAATAATGCTATTCTGAAGGCTTAAAATTGCAGAATCAATTTCTTCTGTTGTTTTGTAGGTATTTGATGAAAGGTGGACATTGTTGTTAAGTGATTGACGGTATTTTGTCCAATTAGTCTTAGCAAAATTAAATTTAACTATGGGCTCACGAGAAATATTAGTATAGAAATTAGCAAAGACTGGGAAATGATTGGATGACAAAGCAGGTATTGTGTATATGCTGTCCAGGCTGTTAATATTTTTAGTAAGTAGGAGATCTGGGGTACAGGGTGTTAGTCGAGCATGATAGTGTACCAAAGTTGAATCTTGAGGACTGTGGATGAGAAACTCACTGTTCAACATGTAGTCGTATAAGAGTGTACCGCGTGAGTTGGAGGGACCAGAAGACCAGTAACGATGCTTGGCATTCAAGTCGCCCATGATCAAGACTCGATTTCCAGTATCTAAGAGCGCGTCTAAATCGCTGGTGAGGAGTAGCTTGTTGGGAGACTGGTACGCAGATATCACCACAATATTATCGCTAGATGTTTTAAGGGAAATAGCAATGGCTTCGAGATTTTCTGTGGCAGGAGTTGGAATAAGGCTGTGTAGCAGATATGATTTAACCAGTATCGCTACACCCTGGCCAGTACCATTGTAGTGCTTGTCCATGCGATAGCAAGCAAAACCCGGAATATTAAATTTAAGGCGTTGTGTGAGTCGTGTTTCGCATACGGCGACAATATCTACATTTAAGTCACTTACTACAAGTTCGGCTAGCTCCTGCTGCTTTTTGTGGACGCCATCAGCGTTCCAATATAAAAGTCGGAGATCTAGGGGCTTATCAGACATAATGACCCAGGTGAGTTAGGATCAATATAACTTTTTCCATAAAAGTTTTACAATTGGAGAATTCATGCTTAATAGCCTTGATAGCGTTTAGAATCTCTAACATTTCAGCCGTAGCTAAATCATGAGTTAACGTCCTCTTGACGACTGGTTCTTTACGCAGGTCATACTCCGCTCGAATTGGTATCGAATCAAAAGACATCAGGGCATCGTTGACAGTCTTGTTTATGGCCTTGGATGTTCGGTTATCAGAAGAGTCTTCATTTGGCCTGGTATCTTGTGGACGGCGTTTGATGGATCCTGTTACTTGCGCCCAAGTAGGGTTTGATTGACTAGGATTAGTTGTTATCGGAGTGGCTTCTATTCTTGGAATAAGCGTTTTGCGCACAATTTCTCGCTTAGATTGGATTCTATCTAAATATTTCTGTCTTTCAGTACATTGGGAGTAATTAGCTGGGTGGTTTTGTTGACAGTTACAGCAAAGAGCTGGTTCACCTCTGTCTTTTTTCTGGCATTCCCACGTGGGGTGATTGGAGGCGCACTTGACACATCGTGCAGGCCTGTTACAATTTTTGGATCCATGCCCAAAACCCTGACACCTGAAGCATTGTGTTCCTGCTTTGTTGTTTGGCTTATACTTTTGAATATCCACCACACAGTTTGATATGTATTTAATAAGCTTGAACTTGCCCATGTCAGTTCCGGTTGGGAGCTGGACGAGTAGTGGAGGGCACTCAGTGGGGTGGAGAGTCCTAAGTTCAGTTACGGTTGCTCCGGGAAAGCCAATTTCCGATAGTTCAGTGGGTACAGTGTCACGCAAATATTTAGGTAAGCCTTTTAAGACACATTTTGGCAGCTTCTCGTCTTTGCGAGAGAATGTATGGAAGACCACATTTTCCTTAAGGAGTCCCTCTTTAATTGATTGGTGACCTTTGGCTGAATAACATTGGACTTTGACTTTATTACGGCCTCTGTACTGTAGGTGAAAGCTTTTCTCATATTTTTCAATAGCATCTTTTATATTTTTGTGGCTCCAGTCCCCCAGGAGTTCGACCAAGATGGGGGGAATTTGCGAGACTTGTTTTTTCTTGGTGGCTTTCATGAATGGCTCGGAGGCCGGTTCATCTACTGGTAGGCCACTGAAGCGATTGTTCGTTTCAGTTCTATCATCCTTTTTCTTTGGAGAACCCTTGGAGCTTGCGAATTTCTTCGGTTCCCGCCACTGATCTGATGCAGCAGGTCTTTTGCTGCTCAGGTTGGGATTCGACGATGATCGGTTGAGGTACTTGTCCATGTTATCGATAAGAAATATCGATGACGACTTTTTCCATCTCTAATGTAAACCCGATACGGTATAGCACAGAGTAACTTCGATAGCGTGCGCTCTCGCTGGAAACCGAGCAACTACTGTAAAACCTATTCCTAAATCCAATTCCGTTGAAAAGTAAGGGACTTACGACCTATAAGTATTCTCCCGGTGTTGTCAAAGGTGCTAGAGAGAGTAGTATATGATCAGATGGAAAAGTTTGTACAGCAACAGAATATAATACCTAAGTACCAATCTGGATTTAGAAAAAATCATGGTACTGAAACAGCTCTTTTGCAAGTGTCTGACGATTTGATAACAGCGTCTGACCAAGGACTTAGCGTTTCACACGCGCGTTTGATTGTTTGGATCCGGAACTACTCATAGCTAAGCTAAAATATTATGGGTTCACTGTAGATACATGCAACTGGTTTAAAACTTACCTAATTGGTCGTGAACAGTACGTGGACATGGAAAATCCGGATGGCAGTAAAAACATCTCTAATGTTAAAAACATACCTAGAGGGACACCGCAAGGGTCCATATTAAGTCCAATCCTGTTTTCGATTTTCACGGCAGATATGCCTGACCACATTAAGACATGCAAGTATCACTTGTATGCGGACGATACGCAGATTTACCATAGCTTTAAAGCTGAGGATACAACGCGTGCTCTGTCACTAATTAATAAAGACTTAGGTGAGATATATACATGGGCTACGCGTAACCATTTGATTCTCAACCCAGCCAAATCCAAAGTGGTAATCCTAGGTACTAAGACTCAAATTAGTAAAGTCTCCTGTCAAAATCCTAACTTAACTATTAATGGAGTAGACATACCCATAGAAACAGACGCGCGAAACTTGGGTTTAATTATGGACGGTGAAATGAGATTTGTCAAGCATATTAATGATAAGATAAAAAATGCATTTTATAAATTAAAAATTTTATACTCCATAAGGAAGCATATTTCGGAAGACATAAGAGTACTACTTTGTGACCTTCTGGTGCTCTCTCCCTTTAACTATTGCAGTGCGGTGTACGGGCCTAGGCTATGGGCTAAGACAGAATGTGCCATCCAACGAGTGCAAAATACATGCGCTCGGTTCTGTTTCACCATACCAAGGAGAGCGCATGTCACGCCTTATCTTGTAAATAAAGGTATTCTAAATATGAAGATTAGAAGAGAACTTCACCTAGCATGTCTCGTACAAAAGGTTATTTGGAGTAAAAAGCCTGAATACCTATTTGAAAAGCTCGTATTTAGTAAGGACGCTCATCACCATTTAAACACACGCTCGAAATCACAAAACATGCTAGCAATCCCAAAACACAGTACTGCCGGGTTTCAAGGTTGCTTCAAGTATCGTACGTCGAAGATATGGAACAACCTACCACCGCCTTTAAGAAAAAAAATCTGTAGTCACTCGTTTAAAACTACACTAAAAGGGAATTTGTTTCTTCAACAACGAAAAAATTATGAGGCAACTTTTAAGCCGCAGAAGTAACACAACTTTCGTACATACTAACACGCACACTCTACTTCACTCATACACAATCTATACATGTGCACAATAACACACCGTCACATTCACACGGCCGGTCGCAAGCATACACACACACCCACACACCCACACACACACTCACACGCACACACAAACACACACGCACACACACACACATAAACATACACGCACACACACACACACAATTGTTTTTATTTTTCTTTTCATCATAATAATTTTTCATGCATATTTTTATATTTTATATTATTTCATAAAAAGCTGTTGTGGATATTGCGGTTAATGTACACTAAAGTATTGGCGATGATACCCGCTTGTACCGGTTTTTTCTTCTCGGCGATCATAAGTCCGAGCAAGGGGTGGCTTGAAAAACAGCGCAGCGTGTACGTGAATACGTACATGCTGCACAACGCTGAAGTCATCCCTTTTGCTTCCAATAATAATAATTGTGATCTTTATGTTGTTATTTTATGTTTAAAAAAAGCAACAAAGTACATTTTTATTTTTTTATTATTTTTATTTATTTATGTTGTGGCTCAGCGGAAATACCTCAGAGGTAGCTCAGCGTTGACTGACCCGTTAGCTCAGTTGGTAGTATCCCTGCCTTCTGAACTGTAGGTTATGGGTTCGATTCCCACCCAGAACAAACATTTGTGTGATGAACATCAATGTTTGTCCTGTGTCTGGGTGTTATACTCGTATTGTATTCTATGTATGTATTTACAAACAAAAAGTATCTAAGTATTGTATTAGTTATCTGGTTCCCATAGTACAAGCTTCGCTTAGTTTGGGGCTAGATGGCGCTGTGTGAAATGTCCACAGATATTTATTATTATTATTCCACAGTTTATTGTTAGTAAGAGAATTTAGCCAGTACGATGTCTTGCATAATCTGCTAGCCCAATACAAAAGGTAGGTCACAGTATTACTTTCAAAATTACTGTATTGTTACTTGCTTACTAATCGTAATTATTTTCGATTTTTTGGTAGACTTGTTGTACGGTTGACTGGAAGAGATATATCGCTTTTAGCGATAAGTCCGCCCATTGTACATTGTACTATAGCTTTCAGTTTCATCATCAGTAACTGTTTTTTCCTAGTGAGCAATAAAGAATTTTTCTATTGTATAGTATTTTATGACAATAATAATAATAATAATTTTGCTATACAAATATTTATTGATAATTTTTATATTTAGTCATGCCATTTTCTATGATTTTCTTCATTGTAACGTGTTCCATTTAATGTAACATCGTAGCTTTGATTACCGAAACATTTAGTTACCGCTTCGACCTTTTTCAGGCTCTTATGTAAAGAGGTTGTCGAAACACAATTACAAACGCCTCTAAAAGGTTTGTTGAAGGTGAGATTCTCACTCCAGTCCATTACGAGAGTGCCCTCAAAGTGGTGATTTTATAAACTTATTTGTACTACTTAATCTGAAATTCAAATTGTACGAAAACTTTACGGCGGGTCCCTCGACATTTACATTATACGTTACTTAGCATTTTTCCCAGTGTCTCATGTGTAAACATTGAGAAAAGTTTGAGGGTTTTGCATTTTTATTATGCTTTCATCATCACCATCAAACTGACGTATATAGTCCATACTGCTAAATATAGGCCTCTCCTATAGAGCACCAATTTAAACAGCTGCTTGCTTCCTGCATGTCCGCACTACGATGCGTCTCTGGGTTTGGTGGTTTTATCCATAGGTTTGCTTATAAATATTCCGGATCTCTCCCGGAAATTCTTCGTACCCACTGCTTGGTCGTTACCATGACCCTTCAAAGTAGCTCCTATGCTGCTAGTGCTAAGGTACATATTATACGTAATGATGCTATATTTCAATGGTCTTAAAAATACTTGTTTTTGTTTATTGTCTACTTTGGCATAAAACATTTCCTACTAACAATCACGGCCCGGGGGTTTTTTGGCGGGAACGCGATAAAGATTGCGTCACCGCATTTTATTATTTTCCAAAACTTGTGTTATTTTCAGTGTTAGTGCATAAGCCAAAACATAAAAAAAACACGGCCCGCTAAACTCATTCGACCTTAAATTTAATAAAACTATTTTAAGACTAACTTGTAATTTTGTAAGACTTTGGTCACCATGCTAATAGCCAACAATTTTTTTAAATGTATTATAACGAATGATGTGCTAGCTAGCGTACTTAATGTTAAACGTCACTGCCACCCATGCAGTGCCATGAAGTGACTCTTGTAACTCTGTAAAGTCTCACGAGAGACCTTATTGCGTACGTCATCCTGAGATGTCATTACAGTCTGTTATAATAATTATTTTGTTTTTGTTTTGGCTCCACACTATTGTGTATTTAGCCAGTGCAAGTAATTGATAATTTCTCAATTAATATTATTTATATATATGTGTGTGTGTCACATCAAGTCACAGTCGAAGTCATCAAGTTAAGTCATAGTCTAGGCAACTTTAAAAGAAGTTTCTATGTAGTTTTGGAAACAACACGAACAGAAACGTTTCATATACCACTTTCCCACATTCATACTTGTAATACAGCACTTAACGAATAAAATGCCAACAATTTTATGCACTAACACTGTAAGTAATATAAGTTTTGGAAAATAATACAATGCGGTGATGTGATCTTTTTCGTTTTGCCGCCAAAAAATCTAGTTATAACATTTGTAGACTGTGAGAGTTGACATCAAGACTCATTGCCCAGTAGTTTCATAGTTCCAGTGCTCTTCTAACCGGAACAAATTTATAGTGCTTGCATCAAACTACTGCATGGCGGCAGAAGCTTTAGCATATTTGCGGTACACCAACCTCAAAACAGATTAGCTTTTCTTAGCACCCACATAACCTGTCCAATGGAGTCTGTGCCATAAAACTCTTATTGTTGAGGATTTACTACTGGATGTGATGGTTCCATTTTTATATTTCATTTCACGGTTCATAGGTTACGTTAATTGAACTTTAACGGCCCAAGAAATGGGACATTATTGACTTTCAGTACTGCGTTTTGTAATGTATAAAACAGTTGATAAGATCCACTCATAGGGCCTTACTAATAAACACACCTTTGAGAATAAGAGGAAAAAATATAGAAGTGTTCAACAGTTCAATATTTTTTTCTCCTTTATTTTTGTCCATTTCAAATTCAATAGATATTAATATAATAATTTAATTGATGTTATTAAACATATAAACCTTCCTCTTCAATCACTCTATCTATTAAAAAAACCGCATCAAAATCCGTTGCGTAGTTTTAAAGATTTAACCATACATAGGGACAGAGAAAGCGACTTTGTTTTATACTATGTAGTGATATAATTTATACTTGTTAAGTATTATCAATTATAATGCAGATAAATCGCATAAGTTAATCGGCAAGCAGTTATTGTTTTTTGTTACGATCTGTCGTCATGACCCTCTACAGGGTGATTAGTTTACGGATCTATGTTTGCTTGTTTCTTATATTCTTTAAAGATGGGCTTCCTTGTACAGGCTGCCGTGTCGCACTAAGGGGATGTCACATTTAAGTGAGTTGCAACCCAGTGCTGTCACACGTTAACGCGTCGCACCTCAGCCTGTCGTCTAGTATAGGAAATTCGCAAATAGATGGTTAAGATTTTGGCGAAAGAAAAAATTACTACGGTAGAGTATATTCTAGTATTAGTTGTAACCAAGCACTTATAATTATTATAACACCCAGTTTTCAATTTAGCGTGACTTCACCTTTGGTGCCTTTTGACAGAAAATACCTATCACCTAGATACCGTGTTATTAACACGGTATCTAGGTGATAGGTCTTTTCTGTAAAGTTCCACTAGGGAGGTACCACCGCTTTGCCAGTTACAGTGCGCAGTCGAAGTGCGTGAGCACTACTGTGTTTCTGTTTGAAGGGCACTATAGCTAGTAAAGTTATTGGGCAAAGAAGAATTTATGAACTAATCTCACAGTCTTGTATTATTACCAGACTGTGCTGATGTCTCAGGATGAGGTGCCGAGAGCAGTGTCACGCGAAACTCTATAGAGTTCTGAGGGACATTGCAACTGATTTGTGTAGCCGTGTCGCTTAACGCGGATGATTAGCTCATCATGTCACCAACATAAAAAAAACAGTTCAGGTGGCAAAACGATACGGAGTCAGGTAAGGATAAGTTAAACAGGTTTTAGAAAATGGGACATAATAAAGTGCTCTTTATTAAGTGCCCTTAAAAAACTTCCATCACCGCTGTTTTGCTGAAGATGAATCACTGTCCGATAGTTTACTGTGTAGTTCGTAGGTTACACAGGTCGTAAATCGCAAGGGTTAGGGGACAAGGGCCGCGTGATGTAGGGCAGTGTTTGCCTTTATCAAGATATATGAGGTGACTGGACTGTGGTTTTTGTGTAAGCCGATAGTATTTACTAGACTGTGGTTAGGCTATATGCATTAAGAAAATAATTCTCTTACCTACCTTATATGTATTTTTTATTGTATCACAATAATATCTACATAAATATATAATTGTGATGATTGGTTTTTATTGTGTTTTATAAGTGTAGTGATAGAAAGGATTATATATATCTATTCTGTGACATGATTATTTATTAAGGCCAAGTCTTATTGTCATCATACTGAGGAATACTTGGATGATATTATGCTACATATAGTTTTTCCAGTTTTATAAATTTAAATCCAAACTAGTGAACTGATTTTCATGAAATTTCTGTGAGACCAATCTGAAAGTATATTAAATCTTTTTTTAAATCGGTTAATATATCGCAAAATTCTAAGGTAGCAAACATTTAAAAAACACACCTACAGTAAAAATGACAACTTTCTTTTTTTTTTAAATAAGTTGAAAAATAAATGATTGTATGAAATTGTTCTGCAATGTTTTTTTTCTTAATAACCTGTATCTTTTTTGTAAGATAAATAATGGCTAAACTCACGTCAAAAAAAGTCGAAACTACTCCGGACCAGGTTTTGGACATATTTGATGTCTTTCTTCTGGGAGCCAGTTACTAACGCGGCGGCTTTCGCAAGCGTCAGCACGTAACCTAAACGTAATAAAATGTAAACGATAGTTTTCAAACTAAAATTACACGATTTTATATCTATAACTCTATCTTTAACTGTTTATTAATTATAAAAAAAATAGACTTTCAGAACTCTGTTCAGTTATAAAAGTGTCAATAAAATCATTAAAATATTATTTAAAGGCAACACATATTATTTAAAAACTTTTACAGTAAGGTTTAATATAATACACCAGTAAGTAATAATTCTACAGTAACTATTATACATAATGTGGTACTTTACTAGCTACAGTTTAGTGGGTTAGAATAAGCAGGAGTTAAAAAAACCGCTCATTGCGTACGTAACGGCTAGCGATGTTCTAAGTAAGCGATGACGTGACAGGACCTATGTATATTTATATTTATAGAGTACTTGCATACAAACTCCACGCTTGAAAGAAATAAAATAAAGCTGCAATGCCCATTGGCTACAGACAAGCTGATATTAGTATCCTCAAACGCAAGTAGAATGTATCCAATTGATCACGTTTCGTTCTTGAGTGGATACTCATGTAGCGCTGAGTGCAGGACTGTCTCCAAGCAATAAAAAGATCTGAACGTTATGAGAACCTACTTAAAATTACAATAGGGCAAAGGAACTAAATTGCTATTTGTTATGTATTAATATTTCGTACCTATACCTATACCTTTTATTGATATTTTGTATGCGATTAGTCTCACATCGCTAATAAACGTCAGTCTGTATAAATATGGTTTGATTGAGAATTGCTCCCCGTCCTTTTAGCAAATAGAACATTTTTAAAGTAATTTTCAATTGTGTGTACAATGGGTTCATTCATACACCTCTAATTTACATCTACCTCTGTGGTGTGGTGGTTCAGCAAGATGGCTTATAACCCTGAGGCAGGACAAGTATTTGTGAACAGAAAACAAAGCGCAAATACTTGTTCTGTATCTGGGTATTGTGGGACCATGGTCCTTGTAGTTCCTGGATCTCTAGACACAGGGAATCCTGGTTAAGGTTCAGGATCTACTGTAAGTGATTGTTGGGCATTATCATTATGATATTATATTTTCAAACTGGAAATTAATGCAACGAATGCATCAAAAACACGTACTGACGCGCGCGCGGCGCGACGTGGCCTGTGTTAGTAACTGGTTCTCAGAAGAAGGACATTGAATATAACCGAAACCTGTTAGGCGTTCACTGAACTTTATTACAACAGATATAAAGACAAATATGGATTTAATTTAACACTTTAAACTTTTTTAGTTTCAGTTGTTTCAACTTAGTTTGTGTACACAGGTATTATGGAGATTTTCATATTAAGAATAAAATTTCTCCTGTTGCATTGCAATCAATGTTCCGTGATCACTGCAGATATAATTTTGATATTTAGCAGTTATTAATTTCCAAAATGAATGCAATGAACACATGAAATAAAATAGTAAATGAATTTTTATCAACAGTCAACTGCTCATATCTTTAAAAATAAATTTACATATTTATTCATAGATTTTATTTTACATTCTAATTAATTCCCTAGATTAAATACGCCCATGTGTGAGGGCCAATTTTGAATTTAAAAAAATAAATGAAACGATGACGACGGGCCAAGTGGAAGAAAAAGATATACTGCACCGGTTCGATAGCGCCGGAAGTTGATGCACGTAATTATGGTAAATATAGTAAGGTGTAGAGATAGTTCTTCAGATACTTAGAGTGTTTCTCAAACTTAGTCAAGAAACTTAGTTTAGAAACTTAGTTGTTATTATTATTATTATAAACATACCAGTTAAAAGTAAAGTACTTGATATAAAGCAATTTAAATTATAACTTTGACATTGAGCTAATGGCGCTCATAGCGAAAGCATTTCTAATTGATAGGTAAAGTTAAGGAACATTCGCTGCGGTCACTGCTTGGATGGGTGACAAATACAAAAAAAGTTATTTACAGCTGAATGCTACCATGCTTCGAAAGGCACGTTGAATGGTATTGGGTGTTGTCGCAAATCTGGCACCACACCATCCAATCAGATCTGCTGGAATCATGGTCAATTGAGCCGCAACACGACTCCACACGATGCGATTTGACTGATTGAGCTTACTTCAACTTCAACTTTTTATTATAGCTTCTGCGGGGTAACCGCAATTTCGCCAATGTCGCGTGATGATTGAGCTTACAAATCGTGTGGCAGTTTGTATGACATGTAGAGTACTTGAGACCAAATTTGATAAGCTAATAAGGAGAAGCATTAAGGCAGCCTTAAAATTTGGATACCAGAAGGGTAATCACGAAAACTTTGATTGCAATCGAACCGGAGAAATTTCCATATTAACTATGCACATAAACTGCGTATTGAAACTGTCAAATCCATATAAATTTGTGTTTTGTATTTGTTGTAATCGAGTTACGTAATAGCTTAGCAGGGTTGACTACTTGCCTACCCTAAAAAAAGAAGAAATATTAAGCTGTATATCTGACAATTTCAAAATTTCGAACAATAACATGACGTTCATTTTTCATTTCAACAAGGTTTTCGTTCATGTGACATTTACATTTCCTGACAACAACGTTAATTAAAACAGTAAACACTTGTGCATACCAAATGCTCCATTTTATCACAAAAGAGACACTTCTACTGTCACATGGTTGAAAATACACTGCTGGTAAATCTTTTTCAACGCGCAGTGGGTGTTCTGAAATTAAAAAATAAACAAATGAATTTCCATACAAGCATGGTCCTAAAATTTTTTGAATTATTCTAGTCCTTATTTTGATTTGACTAAATTTATGTCGTCTAAATAATTCAGTTACTAAATTCAGTATAGTATAATCGCATTTAGTAAGTTAGATTATTAAATTTAGTAAATAGTGTGGTTGATAACTTGCTGAATCATTTAGTTGACCAAATAGAAACGGATTTTGAATGAAGTTTATAATGGCTTTAAGTCATCTGCCGTGCATCTGTCACAGAGTAGTACTGTATATGGACACGGTTTTGGTATTCGTAATATTCTCTTCAATCAATGTTATAACAAACGATCTCGAATGCACTCGTAGATAATTTATGAAGTCCGAAAACACTCATAATGTTTATGATTGCTAACTTTTCTTGCAGCAATAAATATTCTTTCACCCATGTTTTTGTTATTCCTTTTTTATTTTAAGTGAGTCAAACCCAGGGCTATGGCAAGGCCAAGTTTCTGGTGTTTGGAAAGTATTGAAGTCATCTTGATTCAGTAACTGAATTTAGTAATGTATGATCCGAAAAACTTAATAATGCCATGAGTATCTATTATTCTGTTGAAATATCGTGAATAGAGATGGAAGCTGACCTAAAATGTATATACGGCGTTTCAGACAACACAAAACAATGCTTTTAAAGAACATTTACCAGTAAATATAATTTTAATACTGTTACATATTTTCCGTTTGTATCGTCCTTAAATTTACTTGAATTATGTTGGCTTTGTTTGGGTAAAATTGAGAAAGATCTACACACTAAGTTGTTGTGTTGTGTATAATTAAATAATGAATTATAATGGTTTCAAGGCATTACGCCCCGCTACCTGTTGGTGTCAACGAGTTGGTTAAGAAAAGAACTATGTTGAAATTATATTTAATTTAACCTTAATACTATTATTTTTTAACTAACCAACTACTACAATAATCTAACAATGACTACTGCTACATGCAACAGAAAAGTTATTTTAACATTTAAATTGTTTTTTTTTTGGTATTCATTAAAAGAGTAGTTGAGAACATAGTATAATAAAAGCATTGCGTAGTTAACATTTAATGGTTCTTTTTTTCTTGAAGTTAAGAGTTAATTTGGCGAATTTGCAAGTCCATTTGTGATTTGTTAGTACGGTATTCTGCGGGCGTCGGTATCGGTTTCACCAAATTTGCTCAGATTAATTTGAATGCTTTGACATTTTGATTTACGAATTCATTAAGTACTCTGTGTGGGTAATATTCACAAATTGGCATCGAATTTTTAATTGATTCAGTCCGTTAATGAAGCAACCGCTTCTAAGACTTATTCTTCGAAGACTAATTTTTTGCGGTAACGATTAAGTAAGTACCTTTCTTAATTTACATTTCTTATTGTCATCCAAAATGAAGATTTGCTAAGGACAATGGAAAAATCATATGATGTTAAAGCCTTCCTGGATCTTCAACTAGTTGAATCTGCAGACAGAAAAACATAGATTTAACAGTATTTTGATTCATAATTTTTTAAACTGTTTTCTGTCAGAGGTTCTCAATTCAATAGTTTGTTTATTACCTCCGAATACCGACATTTAAAAAACGTTTTTAATATTTTAAAATGAAACCATACTTACTTACTTTACTTGATCAAATATGGTTTAGTAGTTTGGTTTTTATATTTATTATGTATTAGTAAGTAAAGACAATTGACGTTGGTTTCACCCTTATTTAGAAAGTATATTATAGTCTATAGAACCTGCCAATAGCACCATTAATAATTTGAACCAAAAACTTCTCTCGTATGCTAAACATTGCTCCACCTTAGACAACTTCGTCACTTACCATCAGGTGAGTTGTTGTCAAACGCATGCCCATTTTACCATTAAATAACAAACATTAGTAAGGGAAACTGGTTAAAATATACGTAGAGAGTATATCGGACGATCCTAGCTAAATTTTAGCTGTCGTTGGCTACACTATCGGACTCTGGCCTAAATGGATTACTATACATGACGTTGACGAATGTCTGTTGTTGCTATCCATTGTCCGTGGTGCTACTGCGCAGTTATACAGCTGATAGTTACCATGGGAATATTGCTAGTGTTGCTTTTGCTCGCAGTGCTCAATAACAGCGACGATTACACGGTCAAAGTTAAAAGATTTTATTACTACTTTTAGCACTTTTACAAGTCCTAATGAGATTTGTATTGAGAAAGTACTTTATTTTCAAACTAAATACTACAATGATATAATAACTAATACTAAACACTACGTACTACAAAAAAACATTTAAATGAGTTTTTATTTCGAATGAGATTAAATCAAAATATGCATGTTACTCGTAGACCTAACGTTTCTTATTCTGCACTTCACAATTGAAGGGTTGAGAATAAAAAGGATTTAACTGACAAATTGACAGTTTCGAGAAAATTTACTTTAAACGTCAACGGCGTCATTTTTATGTAGAGTGCTTATAAGGTAATAGAAAAGGTTTATGTAAGTTTCAGTTGCTTGAAAATGTTTTAATTCTAATTAAAATTACTAAATATAGTACTAATTCATACAATTACTGTAAAAATATAATATAATAAAATAAATAAAGTAATGTTTTTATGCTAAGCGAACTGTATTCCTGTGACAGATAAACCATTTTTAGACACAAAATCTCGTGATTTAAGCTTCATTTCGGTATTTTGAGAATGTATTATTGAAGATAATTTCACGATGAATCCAACGATACCCATAAGTCATTTGGTCAAAAAAATCAGTTAAATCCTTTTTATTCTCACCCCTTCAATTAATACAGCCATGACGTGCAGACAATAATAACAATAATGATTTTATGAAACTTTTTTCAATGACTTTAACTTTTTTCAAAACGCAGCTCAGTAAAAATCAACAACATATTATGCGTGTGTACAAAAAATAACATACATTTTATTCATGAAAGTTAGTGTTTGTAAAGTAATATGCTAGTGCGATCACTGTCAAAGCGGGTAAAACCACGAGGCACAGTTAGTCATCAATTAATATTATTATTCTTATAGATAATTTGTGTTCGTTAAAAATTCTATAAAATGCTAAAGTTTTTTTTAATAATCTCGGTAAAGCAGCCGTATTTATGTAGTCGAGTAACGTAAAATATTACCAGTTTATGTGCAGAAAATTGGTTTTGTCTGTAATGTAGGTATATTTTTGGCAAATGGAGTGAACTTTTCTTTTGGAAATGGCAACCCACTGCTCCGTCCGCAATTTTGGTAGACTACAAAGTAGCTTTTGAACTCGAAAACTTACCCGTAAAAGTATGATAATAGAGTATTAAGTCCCAAAGAATAGTTGCAATGAACAAATAAACTTTTCCTATATGATATTGGGGTATAGATATTTTTTTGGCTGCTCATCTCAAAATTTACTCGTTTGAATATATTATTATCATAGTATTTCTTAAACTTTCATAGTTTTTTTTACTCAAGACTTAATCACATTAAAACACATTGATATTTGTTATGTTGTGTGTTTTGTATAATAATTATGTTGTATTAAGTTCTTTGCAAAAGATAATGTTAAATTATTAAGACATATATTACGTAAGCTAAGTTACTTACTCTGTATGAAATAAATAGAAAAAAAAAGACCATGTTCTTTAAATATATTATAAGAAATAAAGTCAAATCTAACCTGTATTCCATGGATTAATCAAATCATCAATCAATACCTTAGTTTTGTCTTTAAGCAGTCAAAAGAAGACCTACTAAATTATTCTAAGTTTGCTTATCCCAATTTTCAAATGTATCGAATGCTTAACGCATATTTACCGCAACTCTACACCAATAAAAACAAGTAAAATATTGTCGTATCTTGATCCCTAGAGAGTATTTCAGGATTCTGCGTCGGCGACATTTTAAGCTGCTTACGGGCGGGTTTTACCGCAAAAATCTCAGCTCAATCTCAATTTTTATACCTGTCGACTTAAGGGCTCGATAATCAAAGTAAATATTGCAAAAATTGGTCAAGATTAACGCTTTAGTAAAAAAATAATAGCCGGCTTAAATATATATTAATGTATATATAGAAGACAAAATATTTGGGATGAGAGTATTCTATGTTGGTCTCGGTGGAGGAAGTACAAGTATGTACAACCCTTTCAGCGTTTTATAAAGAACAAGTAACAATAATATAACGTTCCTCTTTTATAGGTAGCCTCTAAATAGGAAGCAGGGTTATAATATTTTAGACACTAACGTAAGCAGTATTCATAATTATAAATAGTAAATGTTTAGGATTTAATGAGTTTAAGCCATTTATTAGTTGAGAGCTTATAAAAAATCATGTAACAATATTAATACAAAATAGGATCTGAAAAGGTTGGATATTATAAACGTTAAAACAGTGTTCCTGTAGAAAACTAGATATTTTATCGTGGTCACTATGTGTATTCTATAACAAAGTTTTATATAGGTACATGTTTGGTGTTGTGTTATTGTACTTAGGAAAAAACGCCCACAAGAGAGCTGTATCAGTAATAAATAATATAATTTCTTTTATCTTTCTTTTTCTTTTTTCTTTATCTTTTCTTTCTATCTATCTATCTAATTTCTTTTCAAGTTTACGTAAATACTTATCAAATAAATAATTCTCAGTAAAATATTGCCTTCAAATAAATATGACCGGGCTTAAATCATTTTTCAATGTTCACATTTAAACGCTTACATTTTGGTATCAGCTATAAATATTCTTCGTTCCATTTTTTTGTTATATACCTACATTATTAACGTTTGCTTAATTATTATAGTGTCATTTATTACGATTATTAAATTTTTGTTTTGAACGGTGTAGTGTAGCCTACAGTTAAAAGAAAACATTATTATTTACATAAATTATATACATTTATTTACATAAGCCCCTATTTATGGTATGCCCTGAATTTTAAATTAAATTCCTAAAATATATATATAATGTAACGTAACCGAGTTGGAGATGAAGAAGCGAAGACTGGAAGTTGACTTGACTTGAAGTTGAAGATGATGAAGCAAAGTATGGCCCCGAAGCACACCCTGGAGTCGATGTAGCCGCAGGGAGACGTCCAGAGGCGCAGCGAATGACCGCTGCTTGTGCCGAGCTTAGCAACACGGCGGGCAGCTGTCACAGAAAGCCACCTGCTAATGAAAAGGTCTTATCAACTGTTCACGCCAAATCCACTGCAGGCCGCCGTCACCGGTGGAGATTGCCACCGCTTAAGGCCTGGTTTAAACAGGGGTGGTCCGCAACCATCACGAATAGATAGGCGAAGCGGAGAGGAACTTAGGACGGAAAACTGCCTATCCGTGGCCACACAGAGTGCCACTTGCACGGCAGTACCAAGTACACTTCAGTTACACTGTTCAGATTCAAGAATACAGTTCTGTTCAGAATATAATTTAGTGGTTAAGTCTAGAGGAAGACTGCCCTCGCGTGGCTATTTTTCAGTTTTATAAAGCCTCACGCAGTCACCAAAACAACAGACAAAATCCTTGAAAATCGCGAGAACGAAATATTTGAAATCCTGTCACAATTTAATATCAGCTAGCATTAAAATAGGTCGATGAACAAAGACTAATAGAAAATCCTAAACAACCTAACCTTAAAATGTCGTAAATTCATGAAAACTTATGGTGAGAATCTCTTTCAGGGAATTAGAAAAGTCAATAGATGACATCTGTCCAAAAAGTAAACAAATATTAATATCGTTATTTTAGTGCTCCTACTGGAAGAATCACTACAAAAATGCAATGAAAAGCCATAATAAAATCCGCTTCAGCACCAGTGAAAATTTGGTGAAGATCTGTGAGGTAATATGAAAAAGTTATTTCTTCCTGAAACACCCGTAATTTAGGGTAAAACTTAGGGAAACGACACGTAAGATGTTCCTGTGATCTATATCTACCGATCCACTGCCAAAATAACCCATACCAAAGGCTTTAAGTACAATTTTAGAGCACAACATTTTATTCACAATAACCAAGAAAACAAAAAGGTATTACTAAAGTGTTTTGGAACATTTCAGGAGCCTGCAAGGAACGTTCAGATTAAGCTTTACAGAAGAAATAAAATGAAAAACCAAAAGCCGTAAAAATATCATAAAAAACTGAAACTATTCATTAATAAAAGTGTGCTACTAAGCACTATGGCGTAGGGGTAACCCTACAACGGGCGAAGTACTTTTATTTTTTTAACTAATTCTACAATGATATAACTAATACTAAATGATACAACACACTACCTAGCACAGAAAATGACTGTGTTTTTTATTACATTAATAATGCTCAAAAAGGAACTTTTAAAATGAGAGTGAATGGGTAATTTAGAATATATTATAATACTAATAATAATAATAATATATTATTATATCATAATTGTTAATTAATTATGATAAAGACAAGTTAGGAAGAATCAATTTAGAAATGGGCAAGTAAGGAAATAGCCCAAGTCACCCGAAGAGGTTCTATTCTCCTCTGAAACGTGGTAGTTTAATTTAATAATAATACAATTTGCTTGGCCATAAAATTGGGAGGAAATATGACCCACAGTCACGGGAGTGCAAATTAAGCAATCCCGTAGTCTGATTACGTAGCACATCGCTACGGTTTTCGGAGCCGTAGCGCACTCGTAACCTGCAATTACGGTGAGCAGTAAATCATGTAGACGCCTGTTCGTAGCTCTACGAAAGTAATTCTCTAACGGGAGTACGCCCAAATTATTTCAAAAAATTATAACAAGAGCGTATTTTGGATGAAAAATGACGTGAATCCGAAAATAAAATGCTTTATCGGCGAGATAAAGTCACAATTACAATTTCCACTTAATAATTATTCTGCTCACGTCGGCTTATTGTTGCCCCGGTGTTATAATGCTTTTGTTTTTCATTAATTCTGGATTGTTCCTGTTTTTGGTATAATTTTGCTCCGTAATGGAAGCGATAATGACTTTCTTGATTGTGTTTTACATTAAAGGCTATTGTGGAGAATTAGCCTTTATAAGATCTCGTCGTAGCTTATAAACAAAAGATTTAAAAATGAACAATAATAATGCCTTTTAATAATTCTCTCCTTGTGCTTTTTAGTTTATTTTTTATCTTCAAACTAATAATAATAATATGTGTGGACATCTCACACAACGCCATCTAGCCCCAAACTAAGCAAAGCCTGTACTATGGGATCCAGATAACTGATACAATACTTAAATACTTTTTGTAAATTCATACATATATACATATTATACAATATAACACCCAGACACAGAACAAACACCTATGTCCATCACACAAATGTTTGTCCTGGGTGGGAATCGAACCCACAATTCAGAAGGCAGGGTTACTACCAACTGAGCTATCGGGCCAGTCAACTAAGAATATTAATATTTGCTGAGCAGTAGTTGCAATCGTCGTGATTACAACTAGCGCTCAGCGAAATAGTGTTGGTCTATCACGGACATTTTGAAGAAGCTTTGGGTTCAAATTTCATTTTAGGAACAATGTATGAATATTTATCAATACCTAGATAGAACACAGACTTTTAAAAGTCACAACAGTATTACAACATAACATAGCCATGAAAGAAAAAAGAAGATTAATAAACAAATGATTAACTTATAAAACAGGTCTACGTAAAATGAACATAGGAAAATCAACAAACTCTGGTATTAATGATAAGATTAATACATTTTGTACACAAAATGCGCGTAAATAAAGTATTCATACACGGACGGTTGGATTCCAGCAGCGTATTCCCCTCACGTTCGTACGAGAATTAGACAGTTGTTTTAACCGTACCTCGTATTTTCCTGTCTATGTGCTTCTTTAACGGTGAAACGTGAAAAAGTAAAGGAAACACAAAAAACAACTTTGGTGTTTCGTTCCATTTGCGTAAGTTTTCGAATTCATCTCGCAATTGACTTCCTAATTAAAATTCCACAGACTATTACTATTACTATATAGTATTACTATTACTACTTATAGTATATATATAAATACTATATACACGGTGGAATTTAATTCAGTCTTTCCTTAAATGTATGTACTCTACCATGCTATAGAATATTCGTACAAGATCCAATTAAAAATAATAATAATTTGTTTTAGTATTTAGTACCTCTTAAAATAACATGACAGCCAAATTGTCTATTTAACTTTACACACAGCGCAGGCATCAGCTGAGTGCTTTTTAAATGTTTCGTAGGCAATAAAACACCTGCTTTGTTCAATGTCACAAGGCTTTTCTTTAGAATTTAAATTTGAAAATACCTAGATTTAAGTTTTATTTCATAAGTACTTTGTTTATTTAGTTATATGGGAGTATTCTATAGCATGGACTGAATACACATATTAAAGGAAAAGAACGAGTTAGATTCCACCTTGTATATACTATATAATATAGTATTGTTTCCATAACTACATAAAACGCAAATCTGAATTATTTTACTGTTTTACCTTCCTGTCATTCGTTAAACGAATAAGTCCGGCCATCCGTCACAAATATGATTACATCCCCCGAAGCATGTTAAACGCTGCGATATCAATTTAAAAATTCATCGAAAACACGGTTAAGCACTTCAGAAACACTCAAAATTCACTGGATTTTTAGCACTTAGCGAGATTAATTTAGATCGTGCTCGAAAAGCGTTAACGGCCAACTTTGTTGATCAGGTCTGAGTAAAAGGCCTCAGGCTAATGTCAAAAGCAATGAACCTAAAGTATAAAGCAGTTTGACATGTTAGATATTTCGAAGTTCAGAGTTCGGAAACTATTTTGATGTAGGAGGATGTTTGTGCGCTTATATATATTCTTGTGGCGGTTCTATATATTTAATATTGGTTAACCAGTTAACCAGCACGTAACTCTAATTGGTTAAATACTGCACTAAAATGCAGTTATCTTTCTTCTAAATATATATAACTCAAAGGTGACTGACTGATTGACTGACTGACATAGTGATCTATCAACGCACAACCCAAACCACTGGACGAATTGGGCTGAAATTTGGCATGCAGGTAGATGTTATGACGTAGGCATCCGCTAAGAAAGGATTTTTCAAAATTCCACCCTTAAGAGGGTGAAATGGTGGTTGAATTATTTTCCCATAGGCCACGCCGCGGGTGAAGCTGCGGGCAGAAGCTCGTAGTAAAATACAAGTTTTACGGGTTTTTCTATGTTCAGGGGTATGGTGAGGTTACTATTATTGGCCTTTTATACCTGGATTGGGAATTAGGTCTCAAACTGTAACCTGTAGTCTCAAGTGATGCTGTCAAAACAGAAGCGACATATTCGTAAATCAAATGCTGTATATAGCTAGCAAGGCAGATAGCAATAGCACATCCATTAGTGACATTCTATAGACATAACCTAATATTCAATTTGCTTTTACCCGATGCGACGCCACTGGTAACCTTGTTAGCCTTTTATCGGCAATCGAGACCGAGCTGTATCGAGAGTCGACGCCGCCTTCGCCTCTACAATCGTGAATTCGAAATCGATAGGTAACACTGACCTACTGAAAGGCACTTTAAATAAAATTTGTTTCCTCTACATCTAAAAAAACCTTTTTTTATTTTGCTGATGGTAAATCCTGACGATTTTGATGTTCTAGTAGGTTAAAGTTACAGTTACTGTCTATAGGTCGAAGCGGCCAGTATATAGTCCAAATGTATTTTTTTTAGTTGGTAGTGCTTAGCATTAGTTATTATATAATTGTAGTATTTAGTTGAAAAAAAAGCAATTTGCAGGTAAAAAAAATTTTTTTATAATATTTGTGGTTTTTGTTGTATAATAATTGTATGTATAATATTTGTGGATATTTAACACAACGCCATTTATTCCCAAACTAAGCAAAGCTTGTACTGTGGAAATTAGATAACTGATGGAATACTTGTATGCTTTTTGTTTGTAAATACACACATATAATCGATATCGGTCCGAGCAAGAGATGGCTTGAAAAACTGCACAGCGTGCATGTGAAAATGTACATGTTGCCCAATGCTGAAGTCATCCTTTTTTTGCTTCCAAAATATGATCTTTATTACATACTTTATGGTATAGGCAATAAGGTAATTTTTAATTATTTTATTAGAATTAAAATAAAACAATGTTACTGCCTAATGAATTATGGCCAGTCAATTTAGGGTTAGACAGATGCACTGAATACTCATTATAATCATTGGCCGTATGACAGTCTCTTTGGTGTGGTGGTTGAGATGGTCGGCACGTAGCCTGGAGGCGGCGGGTTTGATTGCCGTGGCAGGACAAGTATTTGTGCACAGAAAAAAGCGCAAATACTTGTTTTGAGTCTGGGTGTTGTGGGCCCATGGTTCTTGTAGTTCCTGGGTCCCTAGACACATTAAATCCTAGTTAGCGTCCAGGATCTATGTATTTGATCGTTGGGCGTTATTATTAATATTATATCAACGTGAGAAGATTCAAGCACAGTTTTGAAGTTATTTATAGCATTTTTGTGATGACAAAAAATCTGGTGCATATACTAATCTATAACGAGACCTGTCATCGGCGTGGGAATGAGTGTAATTTAAAAAGGGTACGTCAGTTGGAAAGTTGCACGAGCGACTGCTGAACCACACTGGCTTTTTCTATTTACTTCCCCTAAAGGTATCCAAAAAGCTTAATGTAAATATATAAATATAAATATAAATGTGTGGACATTTCACACAGCGCCATCTAGCCCCAAACTAAGCAAAGCTTGTACTATGGGAACCAGATGACTGATACAATACTTAGATACTTTTTGTTTGTAAATACATACATAGAATACAATATAACCGCCAGACAACAAACATCGATGTTCATCACACAAATGTTTGTCCTGTGTGGGAATCGAACCCACAACCCACAGTTCAGAAGGCAGGGTTTCTACCAACTGAGCTATCGGGCCAGTCAACAACAACTACTGATATGGAAAGATCTAGTCGAGGCCTTATCTATCTTTCTCCCAATCTAGATAACGTGTTATTTATTATCCAGTACAAAGAGTCTCCAATTTCGTTAATTGCGTACTTATCACGAGCTCCGATGGACGAATTTAGCCCATGTTATTTATACCGATCGACCGCTCTATAGCAACATGGTTTAATTAAGAAAGTGGCTTGCCTTGTTTACTCGTATATAGGGTATATGCATCAAAAATATTGAGTTTGAGCCTACCGTAAAACTAGGAAGTACCGCATAAAAGTTTTGACATCAGAGCCATTTGGTAATAAGGTTTCTTCATTATAGCACTTTCACTTACACTTGACGACTGAATTTAATAAACTAAATAAAATGTAAATATAAGAAAAAATATATATATAGAGAAAATAAATCGTCTATACAGTTTTGGGTATAAAACGACAAATTATTTTATCAAAAAAACATCAGTTAATTTTACATATAATATATTTTATTAATTTTACAATTTTACAGAAACAAATTACCTACGTTAAATTTATATAATTGGGTAAGCTTTAATAGTTATGGATAAATGAAATTGTTAAAGGTTACTTAATTAAGATAAACTTTTATTGGTATTAGAAGATACCGCAATCAGATTATCAATTAGGATAAAACAATAACCAGCGTTTATTTTGTAGAATAATTTAACAAAGTTTACAAAGAAAAGAGCGATGACTAATTAATAACACAAATCCTAAAAGTAGCATCACAACGCAATGCATTCTTGACACAAATGTGCACTTTACTTTCACAAAAAACCACACTTGGAATTTTAAATTAACCGTTACTCCTGACAGGGAGGATAATGGTCTCTTTTTTACATAAATAATCTAAAAATAAAGGTTGTATAGATATCATGCAGTACTTAATCTCCGAATGTAGCCATTAACTTTTGGTTTAACATCCCACATCAATAGCCGAAAAACATCCATTACATTTAATATACACGGTGGAATTGAATTCACTCTTCTTCTTAAATGTACGTACTCAGACCATGCTATACAATATACGAAAAAGGACCAATTTAAAAAAAAAATGGTTTTGTTTTAGTATTTAGTGCCTCCTAAAATAACTGCATGACAGCCGAAATGTATATTTAAAGGTACACACGGCGTGGGCAACAGTTGAGTGCTTTGTAAATGTTTTGCAGGCAATAAAGCACCTGCTTTGTTCAATGCCGCAAGGCTTTCCTTTAGAATTTAATTCGATAACACCTAGATTTAAGTTTTGTTTCATAAGTACTTTTTTATTTAGTTATATGGAAGCGTTCTGTAGCATGAACTGAATAGATACATTAAAGGAAAAGAACGAATTAAATTCCACATTGTATATATTTAAAAAAAAACTCATAAAATAATAATAAATAATCACTCCTCCATAAAACGCCACTTTCGACTTTTATCTTACGGGGTGTTTACCATAATCACCACTGTTGGCTGGCGTCATGGTGATATAAACTGGTGTAAAAGTTTTAATTAATATTTATTATTTATTTATTTGTAATACAATATTTTTGACCTTGATTTTGGCGCAGTAAGAAAACACTGCTGCTCATTCCCTGGATATTCCCTTAGCCAGTTCTTACGGCACCCGCGGAAAGGAATAGGATAGCCTTATTCTCACACGGCCTACTTTAGGATTCATTATTTTCAATTCGCTTTTGTACTAGTTTATTAGCTCCAAAATTATGAAATACTAGTTGCGCCCCACGGTTTTACCCGCGGATAAAAAGTATTTTAATTATTTGCTGATCCCACGGGAAAATTTCACTTTTCCGGGATTAAATATAGCCTATATGTTAATCCAGTGTATAAGCTATCATGGTACTGAATTTCATCTAAATCCATTCAGCCATTTGAGCGTGAAGGAGTAACAAACATACACACAAACACACATACAAACTTTCGCCTTTATAATATTAGTGTGATGTGAAGTGTGATATCGCGGGCTTTACTTTGAAATTAAATTATGTGCAACTGAGGTCAGATTAAACTTAAGAGTATGAGCTTATAAACTGTTATTTTTTATGTATCGCGATATAGGAGTGCAAGTGAAGCCGTGGCCGTGGGCTTCAAAAGAACAAAGAATGGCTGGTGAATGCTCTTTATTGTTTGCTTCACAATATAAAAAGAGCTTTTCATGTCAAACGACTTATGCGAAAAAACAAATAGGGAATAGAAACGTATTTTTTATTTTTCACATTGAATCTCGTGCGGTGTGGAAATTATTCTGCTATATATACAGTATCATACAGTTCAATAGATTTTGGTCATTGAATTGAATCAATGCACATAATAGGTCAGGTTAAATGATGTATTTGAACACTAATTTCTATTCACAAAATTGACATTATAACCAAACCTATTATTTTAGTTCCGATAGCTCAGTAACTAATTTCCCAAAATATTGACATTGTTAAACATCGCCCCCTTTGCCGACAGGTATCAACATAATAAGGCTCCAGAGGATTTAATATTTCAAATCTCATCCTCTTTGTGCGGTAAATATAGGTAATATTGTGCTGAAGGGAGGAAAATTAAATTTTTGTTATAAGTCCAAGAGATGTTTATCTAGCAGCCTGGCTGCCCCCATAACTCACCTGGGCCGGGACGAATAGCCAATTTGGTTAGAATGAATTGCGCAGATTTGCGGATAACTCCACCCCTATGCCCAATCGAAGTACTCGTAGGTACTAAGAACTATTTTAGGGCGAGGATAAAGACATACTAAAAGTGGAACAACTATTTTATTATAGGCGTGTTGCGTTCGGCCGTGGATAAGGCAAAATCAGCTTTAATGAAAATTAAGAAAAAATTATGAATATACAAATAAGTAAGAGTTTAGGCACATGTTACGACTGCATCGCTGACTTCTCCTATTGTGATACTATCCATCCAAACGTTGCCAGGAAGACAGTGTTTTGGAGTTTAATGATAAGGCTGCCCATTGTGCTACCTATTCTAGAACTTTAATATCTAGTTTTATTTTATGTTGGTATACGCATTAAAGAGTTTTTCTATTCTATTCTACGACTTTATATTTGTAGATTTTGCTTCCAAATTTAAAAGAAAATTGACGACTAATGTATGACTTTTTTGAGCGTTTTATCTTACACCTAGATTTAAAATTTATGTTTGGCACATGCATATAAGAGCTGGTAAAATATTAAGGTTGCGCGAGCATACCTTTTGCCTGTCTTGTGTCTACATAGAATACCGTTTTGTATTTTGAATGTTATGATGAGTGTAAAAAAGGCGAGACTAATAAATCAATCGTAAAAACACGGAGCAAAAAGAAACGAGGTTCATTAGAGCGGTAAATTTTATTGTTGCTTCTGTTACATCTACTCAAATTGGCCCGAACGTATACAGTCCAAACGTTTTTTAACCGACTCCAAAAAGGAGGAGGTTGTCAATTCGACTGTTTTTTTTAAATATTTGTTACCTCAGAGCTGCCGACTGGGTGAACCGATTTTAATGATTATTTTTATTTGAAAGCTGGTTCTACCCATGTGGACCCATTTAAATTTGGTCCCGTTCTGACAATAGCATAATAAAAAAACTATACAAGTCTGAAGTCAGTGTTTGTTAATTGTGCTTTGCGTTTGTTAGTTTAGCTAGTAGAATCTAGTGATTCTACTAGCTATAGTAGTTGGTATAATTGTAAACCAATTTGCCCAAATCGTAAATCTACTACAAATAACAAGTGGATTAAAGTTTAGTATCTACTATTTTTTGTACAAACGAAACGCAATTTAACCTCGTTGGACCTGCATTGCATTTTGATTGTAAGCCAATTTGTAACATTTTACTACGTGCTTACTAAATAAAATCTCTAAAGCGGTATTATAATTTTTATTTATTTAATCTAAGAGTTCGTTTTCTAATTGAATATTAATTAGTATATAAATCATAATTTGCGTAGGTAAACTAACCCTGAGGCTGGTTTACATTAACGTTTTAGAACACATCTGATATTTATGTTCAATCAAGAATAATAAGTATACTAGTTTTACTAGGTGGTAGGACTTTTCTGCAAAGTTCGTCTAGACAGGTACCAATCGCTTTGCCAGTTATTCTGCCGCCGAGCAGTAGTGCGCAAGCACTACTGTGTTCCGGTTTGAACGCACTGTAGCTAGTGAAATTACTGGGCAAATGAGACTTTATGACCTAATTTCACAGTCTAGTAATCTTATTGCTAGACTGTGCTGATGTCTCAGAATGACGTGCGCAGTGTAGTGTCACGCGAAACTATACTTTAGACTTTCAAGTGTCACTGCTGCTGATATGGGCAGTCGTGTCGCTTAACATCAGGTGAGCGTCATGTCATTTCGTAACAAAAAAAAAAAGAAATATATCATATATATTATTTTAAATAAATTACTAAATATAATTTTTTTCCTTCTTGTTAACCAGAGAAAACCTTTTTCACACAATGACATTAGAGCGTTTTATCATAAATAATTGAATGAAATAATTTAAAAAAATGGCCTTTCATGGAATGGATCTCTGCGCCGTCTTTTGTCATTCAGTAGTTTCGGAATTATTACTAATGAAGAGTATTATTAAGTATCTAATACATGTTATATAGATGTCGCCACGGCGCCCCGCTTCACCCGCTTGGTAATATTTTTTAAAACTTTCGTAAAAGGAGGTTAGACTGATCGAATTAAATAAAATAAAGAGGGGCATTCTTGTTGCTGATTTGGAAGAGTCGTGTTTTGAAATAACAACTGTCTTACCATCTAGTTGTTTTGGTTCTGAGCTCTTTATACAAGTACCTTAACTCCCGCGAGCATAAATTCCTGTTTGAGTCCGCTAATGCGAAAGCAGTTTAATTACAGATTTTATGTCAAAAATGAAAGCCCGATCCACGCTATCCCTAAAGAACGCTAATAACTTTAGTCCGAAACTACACGAAAACATTATCCCTAATATTCATAGCTCAATCACAGTTTCCCTTCTTCTCGTGTAAGCAAGTGGTAGCCTTGCATCTTATCCCTAAAATAAAACATTTCAGCAAGAAGATAAATCATTTATAAGTGCCTCATTTTTTGGTCATTTATTTTATCAGTTTGTTTTGCATTTCTTTCTTTATATTCGTAAATATTCTGTATTGTTTCTGTACATTGTTCAATGTGTGTGAAAAAGTTATGTGATTACCTAATTAATTATGGTTTTTGCCACTTATTAAATATTTTTTTATGTAATTGCTAGCTCCACTTAATTTTGTGACATATATCAAGTTATAATATTATAGAAACTGACGTGAGTAGTACTCATCACTACAACTATTACACGGCTAAAACTCACGAGATACAGTCGAATAACTCGACCGGTGTTCGAGCGAAGTCACTGACTCAGTGCTGTATCAACGCCGAGCCGCCACCACTGCCGCGCGTACTCCTTGAGGATGGGCATCTATATTGCTCGAACACCGGTCGAGTTATTCGACCGTATTTCGTGAGTGTTAGCCGTGTAATAGTTGTAGTGAAGATATCAAGTTTTTATGTCTAACCGGTAACACGACGTATATGGGCCAGTATACAAATGAATTCCAGGAACTATTTATACCATTCCAGAAATCGTCCACTCACAGAGTTATTCCAGTTGTCCCATTGAAAATCACTAAGTAGAAAATATATTAAGGAAGTAAGTACTTCCTCAAGCATCTTGAGGATTTTAATACGGACGGCTATTTCGTAATTTTGAGGAGAGGAGTAATCTCTTGGATGCTTCAATTTCGAGTGCGGCTTATTTCATTTCAAAGCTACGATTTCCCGGTGTTAATTATTACCGGCCGGCTAGACTGCTACAGTTAACGTAATACTTGTGACCAGTAATCCTGCTCAGTGGATCTCGTTATTTTTTACTTAAAGGACACGTTAAGTCTAACTAATTTTTATCGTAATTGAATCATGCGAAATAATGAATAATGAAGATTAAAGTTGTTTATTTTTAAACGTTGCAACCTAAATTAAACCTTAGAGTAAAGATAGCTATTTATGAAACATCATAAAAATACCATGTTATTTTATCTGTAGTAAGAATGTGACTTTAGCAGTATAACATTCTTTACATCATCACTCGGCCATGCAGTAAGTGCCTATGTCTAAAGGGCGTTGGTTTGATCCTTACTGATATATAAAACTGTCTGTTAGTCTGTTTCTTTGTATATTTAAATGTGTGGTTTTCACGCGTAAACGGTTGAACCAGCTTGGCTGTAACTTTGCATACAGATTGCAGAAACTATCAAAATTAATATGGTACTTATTATTCCAGAAAATTTGAGCGTCTACGGAAAAATGGTTCCATCCCTGGTCAAACTGCGTCGTAGCTAGATATAAAACAATAAATGTAAAAGTAAACAAACCATAAGTCACTCTACTGTAGTAGCTACTGTCCAGCAACTAGATCCACTTTAGTCCAGTGATGAAGATGTTCCAGCACAGTTAATGGGGCGTCGCGTTTCCAACTCTGACCCGCTTTGTAATTCAACAAAATTTATATTTACAAGGTGATGAGGTAAACAGGTTTACTGTATATTTGATTACCATCTTGCGACTGAAGTTTTAATTTGTTATATAGTAGGTACTGATGGTTAATTTAAACTACAAAAGATACAAAAATAATTTATGAAAATTTCTAGTAATTTGTCATTTTTTACCCTCTCGTTATAAAATCATTAAAAAACACAATAGAAGATAATAATTCTTAAAAGGACTCCTTTGAAAGGATATTTATGGACGATAATCTTCAATCAAAACGATCTATATAACAAAGCAAAGGCGAAGTAACACACCTAAAATATTATTATGTGTTATTATTTTGCTATATAAAATAACGAGCTTCTGCCCGCAGCTTCGCCCGCGGCGTGGCCTATGGGAAAATAATTCAACCACCCATTTCACCCTCTTATGGGTGGAATTTTGAAAAATCCTTAGCGAATGCCTACGTCATAACTTAAACTTAAAAAAAACTAACAAAATCAAAATCTCTTGAATAATATATCGAAATGTGCGCAAAGCATTCCTTTGAAGTCGATCTGAAGCTTTACAAATACAGAAATATTATAATTTAATTTTCAGATTCTTCATTTTACTTTAACATGTTTAATTCTTAATAAATCATTGAAAAGTATTTTACTGTTGAAACCGCTTATAACGAGTACATAAAAACATTTTCAGAAATCTGAACTTATAGTTTTTAGAATATTATGTTTATTCATACTATCCAGTCTTTGAAATGTGATGAAAATCTTTAAAACGTATAAGAAAACTCTCAAACGACTTTTGATGTAGATTTAAGCGACCAAATATTTATCAATTTATAGATAAATACTGCTTAAAATAGGTAATTACTATTTAAAGTCAACGTAAGGACTATCATCTATTCATAATTTTTGTATCAGTAAATATACATTCTAGTAGATCGGTTGCCAAAAACTACAATATCATGGTTATAAATTACGTTTTAGATAAGTTTGATATCATGTTATTTGTTAACGTTCGTTTACATACAATCACAACACAGACACAATTCGTAGATTACTGCTATGTAAACTTTGCGTTAAAGTAAATATTATTAATAGGTTTGTTCTATCTAGTGGTCTTGACCTGACCTGGCATCATCTGATAAGATACAGACAAAAATTAATACCTAGCGCCTGGGAACAAATATTTTACAGAAACTTCTAGAGAGTGAATGTCCCCGCAACAGGAGGCTCCATGCAACTAGTATGTATGTAATTTTGCCAAAATTTTAAAGCCTATTTAGTTCATATTTTAATTTGAAATTTTTCGCCCAAATTGGCGATTGGGTGTAACTCGAAGTAAAAATATATGTACCACAAGTGGCAACCCCAAAGTATACCTGACATACAACATACAAACGAACAAATCCAAAATGGCTGCGGACAGACAGACATTGGCATTTTAGAATTTTATTATATACATTTATTTTAAATCCATGTTTGATAAAATTATTTTAATTATATAAATAAACCCACTTAGTGTCCTTTATTTTATGGCCATTTATCCTACTCACAAAATATTACCAGATTACTTATTTAATAAAGAAATAGGTAGCTGTTATAAAGTGAAAATAATTCGCCAATATTTCTGAGACAGCTCTGTTATATTTTGATTATGAAGCCTCAAGCTACAGGTTTTTTTTATCAACATGCATATTTTTGTTCCACATAATTAACCGTAAAATTGACGATATTTATTTTAAAAAATCTATTAGGCAATTTTATGTATTATATTTAATGTACCTGTGTATTTTGTGTGTGTGATTTTTACATCTTTGGATACCGAAATACGTACACTAATTAAATTAAAAAAAAAAAATGCCATGTCATCGCTTTTTACTTCGTACAAACAAACAAATTTTTCTTTTTAGTTACCAATTCCCATTTTAATTACCACAAACTTTGGGAAAAAAAATTAGACCTGAGTTTTAGTGTTCTTGTTTAGGCCTAATTACTACAAAATACTTTTTTTAATCTTCCAAAAGAGTAGGATCTGTTTTCAACGTCATTTTAATTTGCCCAACAAAAAGATCTAAAGATGACGTCAGTCTGAAATTCGCACGGAATTTTTGGCAGTGCTCTAAAAATACAGGATACAGGTAGGGCAACACTGCATGGTCCAAAGTCGGGAACAGATGATGAAGGGCGTGGTCTCCGAAGAAAGTCATTACTGTGAACAGGCTGCTATTAATATCTCTTCTATCCATAACAGCTTCTAGCTGATGCATACCCCAGTCGGGAGTAACGTCTCTGAAAATGATAAATAGCTCCATACATCATGTTGAAACTTAAGAATATGGTATTACTTGTATCAATAATAGTCAAGATGAAGTGTTTTACAATCAAAGTAACTATATGTACTATGATGCTAAAGAGTTTATTCGTGTACATAAGTGATTAATGATTTACGAGAAATTTGGACTGAACATGAAGGTTTTGACAATAAACGATTTGACAATAATTTCGTAGCGTGGACTTAAAACATTTTCGTTTATTATTGAAACCATTTGAATATTTTCATTCAGTGTCATAAAAATTGAATATTTGTTTTGATTGTTTTTTAATTGACTAATTATCGATGTTGGTACCTAATAGTTTAGTTCGTACAATTATTTTTTAATTTCCAATCTTATATATCCATACTAGTTGCGCCCCGCGGTTTCATTCACTGGAACATTTCATTTTTCCGGGATAAAATGTAGCCTATATGTTAATCCAGTGTATAACCTATTTTGGTACCGAATTTCATCCAAATCAGCCGTTTGAGCGTACAAGAGTAACAAACATACACACATACATATATATACACATACAAACTTTCGCCTTTATAATATTAGTGTGATTATAACCTTCAATTAGATTAAAATATACGGTAAATGTTAACATATGTGGGAATCAAATTTTTGGAGTTACATGCTGACGCTCGCAAAAGCCGCGGCTTGCGTTAGTAACTGGCTCCCAGAAGAAGGACGTCGAACAGAATAGAATCGGAGTCATTCCAACTTTTAATTGACGTGAGTTTAGCCGTTATTCATTTTTCCAAAATTATACTACATACTACAACTAAAGTTAAATAAAGATTCGCAATATGAGGATTACTACACCAGATACCTACAGTTATACTTTTTTTTTATATGTTGAAAATTAATGGTGAGAAGGATGTTATCTTTCTAACTCTGACAACAGGTTCAGGACTTTGCTCTACATTTTTGCGTATATAGTGCCTTAATACACAGATTATTTTTCTAAAACATAATATCTATCCGCAGTGTCACCATGTGTATCAGACGTTAATATTCCAATTGTTCAATGCTCACCTTACTTGGTCACCGTCTTTGAATATCTTCGGATGATGATGAGCTGCGTTGGTTCCAATAGTTAGAAATATGTAGCTGGCGGTGCAAAAGATCCAAAACCACGAATACAGAGCGTTGGCTAATGTTTCTCCGCTAACAATCCATATGAAAATTGGCAAAAAAAAGCCTATGCCATCGTGCCAACGATAATGTTGGTTGAAAAAATCCTTATGGATAAAGTTTAACACAAGCCTGAAAAATTTTTAAACGCCAAACTCAATCCGTGTTTCCACAAATACATAAACAAGACATAGACAGACTAGACTTTAAACAGACATCAGATGTCATCATCATCATCATCATCAGCCTACAATAGTCCACTGCTGGACATAGGCCTCTCCCAAAGCACGCCACTGAGCCCGGTCTTCGGCTCTACTCTTCCAGTTACTGCCAGCTACCTTGCGCATATCATCGCTCCATCTTGCCGCAGGGCGTCCTACACTACGTCTGCCGGTTTGCGGTCTCCACTCTAGAACACGTCTACCCCAACGGTTATCGGTTCTTCGGCAGATATGACCAGCCCACTGCCACTTCAGCTTGCTAATTCGCTGAGCTATGTCGATAACTTTAGTTCTCTGGCGAATGACTTCGTTTCGGATCCGATCCCGCAGAGAAACACCGAGCATAGCTCGCTCCATAGCTCGCTGAGCGACCTTAAATTTGTGGACCAATCCTACCGTGAGTGTCCACGTTTCGGCTCCGTAGGTCATGACTGGTAGGACGCACTGGTTGAAGACTTTCGTCTTGAGACATTGCGGTATGGACGATGAAAAGACATGACGAAGTTTCCCAAATGCTGCCCAGCCTAGCTGTATTCTTCTGCTGGCTTCACTATCGAAATTGTTTTTCCCTAGTTGGAGCGTCTGCTCTAGGTAAACGTACTTTTTAACAATCTCAAGAGCTACTCCATTTATAGCAATCGGTCCCGGAACAACGTGCTCGTTGAACATGACCTTGGTTTTATCCAAGTTCATCCGTAGACCGATGCGTAAAGAAGAATCAGCTAGGCCGTCCAGCATCCGTTGCTGATCCTCCAGCGATTCAGCCATTATGACGATGTCGTCTGCAAATCGCAAGTGAGAGATGTACTCGCCATTTATATTGATGCCACAACCCTTCCAGTCCAGCGTCTTAAACATATCCTCCAAAGGGTTTATGAACAATTTCGGGGATATCACATCCCCTTGCCTCACTCCGCGACGCAAGTGGATATGTTTAGACGGCTGGTTTTGCAATTGGACGGTCATCGTTGCGGCATCATATAGGCATCTCATCACTTCGATGTATCGCCAGTCAACTTGGCATCGCTGTAAGGAGTCCAGAACAGACCAGGTTTCGATAGAGTCAAAGGCCTTCTCATAGTCCACAAAAGCTAAGCACAGGGGTCGATTGTACTCCTCGGTCTTCTGTACAATCTGCCGCACTGTGTGAATGTGGTCTATGGTACTGTATCCGCTACGAAACCCGGCCTGTTCCGGAGGTTGAAACTCGTCGAGCCTTCGCGCTAGACGATTCGTGATCACCCTTGAGAACAGCTTATAGACATGGCTCAGAAGCGAAATTGGTCGATAATTCTTCAGAAGGGTTTTGTCACCCTTTTTGAAGAACAAAATGACCACGTTTCTGTTCCATGCCTTCGGAGTTCTCCCAGCAAAGAGGACAGAATTAAAAAGCACCTGAAGCTCTCTAAGTACTGGAGTACCTCCAGTTCTTAAGAGCTCAGTCGTAACTCCATCCTCACCTGAGGCTTTTCCGTTCTTAAGCTGCTTAAGGGCCATCGCGATCTCGTCCTGGCTGACTTCAGGCAGCTCTTCGGTAAAGTGGCGTGTTAGGGTGGCTCTGCAGTCCTCTGTATTGGGATCAGGTCGGCAAGCATGTGATGCGTAGAGCTGGCCATAAAAGTTTTCAACTTCCGAAAGGATCTCTGTCTTTGAGGAGACGACTTCACCCGTTGATGTAGTCAGCTTCGTCAGATGGCTTCTCCCAAGTTGCTGGACGAACACTTTTGACCCCCGATTCTGCTCTATAGCTCTTTCAATTTCGAGCGTATTGGAGGATCGGAGGTCACGTCGTACCAGCTTCTTAATAGACTTGTTGAGTGCCTGTTGGTGTTGTGACGAAGTAGACGAGGGGTTTTCACATCGCTCCTCTATAAGTTGCAGAGTCTCCATCGAAAGTTTCGACTTTCTGCCTGTACGCTTCTTTGCACAAAACTTCGCACCTTCTTCCCTTAGGACATCCACCACTTGGTCGAGTTTCTGATCCACGTCATCTGTAGTTTCCAAGGCAGCGAACCGATTTTCCAGTTTTAGCTGGAATGTTTCAGACCCTACCACGGCTTGGAGTATGTTCGGTCGGAGCGTGGACTTCATCAAGCGGGCTCGTTCCAGCTTGAAGTCGATATTCAGAGTGCCTCTTACAAGCCTGTGATCACTTCCGGTATTGAACCTAGTGATCACTGAAACATCTCTGAATATACGCCGTTTGTCCGCTATGATGAAGTCGATCTCATTTTTTGTCATACCATCAGGGCTCTGCCACGTCCATTTCCTTTGCGGCTGTTTCCTGTAGAAGGAGTTCATCAAAAAGAGTCCCTCCTTCTCTAGGAAATTGACGAGCATTTGGCCCCTATGGTTTCTACTACCAAAGCCGTGTTGTCCTATTGTCGATTCGCTGCAAGTCTGTACTCCTACTTTAGCGTTAAAGTCCCCCATAACAACGTTGAAGTGAGCCTTAGAGGTGCTGTGCAAGGCTCTTGATATGTCATCGTACATATCCTCTACCTCATCGTCCGAGTGTGCCGAAGTCGGTGCGTATACCTGAATAACCTTGAGGCTGTACCTCTCGGTTAATCTGATTACAAGGTACGCGACCCTTGTCGACACACTGGAGATTTCAACAACGTTGTTACTAAGAGCTTTATTAACCAGAAACCCGACGCCACCCTGGGATAGCTGGTCTCCTTCTCTGAAATACATAAGATGGCCCGATTCAAGAGTTATGGTGTCCTCCCCCTCTCTTCGGACTTCACATAACCCCAGAATGTGCCATCTTATGTTGTTCAGCTCTTCCTCTAGCTGCACAAGGTGTTCATTGAGTCGTAACGTGCGTCCGTTATACGTTGCCAAGGTCAGTTGGTTTTGGCGGCCTACCGTAGCCCGGGGATTCTTAGCACCCCCTGCCTTGCCGTTACCATGACCACCGCCGTGGTCAGGAATAGCAGGGTGGCCGGGAACTAGGGGCCGTGGTATATTGAGACTTGCCATTAGGAGGGTTTTGCCCATAATCAGATGTGTGTTTAAACAATACAAAACTCCAGTTCAACGCTTGTTTAAGGCTTGTTTAAATTTTTTGTGGCTAAGGCAAAAAGGATTTAGACTATTGTATCTTATTAATTGAATTAAATATTGTAGTGTAGGCGGTGGTTAACCAAATCGGATTTATTTTTTTTTAATTTTTACTGTTACGCGTTCAACGTTCACTTAGAGAGATCCTGGACCCTAACTAGGATTCCTTGTATCTAGGGATCCAGGAACTACGAGGACCGTGGTCCTACAACACCCAGATACAGAACAAGTTTTTGCGCTTTTTTTTCTATGCACAAATACTTGTCCTGCCGCGGGAATCGAACGCCACCTCAGGGTTACCAACCGACCGACCTGATCAACCACCATACTACAAAGGCTGTCGCAATTAATAAAAAGTAAGAAAATAAATCGATTAGTTACAATATAATTGGTTTTAATTAAGGTTTAGTACCTCCTCAAGAAGTTTGTCAAGAACAAAAAAGGAAACACAATTTGTTCAATCATAAACGCAAAATTGGCCAGTGCTGGTTGTTTCCTTGGATTCCAGAAGACCATTGGCTCAAATCCACTTACTTCTAAGTCCATTAAAGTGTTCGTATACATATGGTGTGAAAGAGCATGGGATACTCTGAAATCCCTAAAACAATCAAACAAAACAAGTTATTTGTTTTGTTATTTAGAGTGATGTGATATTTGTATTCTTAATTTTATATTAAATTCTTTTTTAAATAAAGTTAATGGCACGAGTAAATTTTCAAGAACCTAATTATTAAATAATTGGGGGTTACATACATTTTTGACTTCTAATATTTGAATTAATTACTTTTAAAACTGATGGTGTTGTTGTTGGGATGCCTTTAACTTCTAATAAAACGGAATAAGCATTACCTGTACGACCACATGCTCAAGTTGAATAGATACATCCTCCAATTTGGCTTTCTATGTATATAGTTGTGAGAAGCAACCACCACCCAGGCCAACGTCAGAGAGGCTATCAAGTAGGACACCATTACGACCCAGTAGTTTTTTGACCAGCAGGACAGAGCTGAAGTTATCAAACAAGTCGCCAATAGTCCATCTATGATCATATCAGCTTGTCTAGGCACATTTTTCGGGACTTTTTTTAGCTCTTCTATTACAGCTCTTTTCAATGATCTGTAAAATCCATCGTCTTTGAATGTAAACGGAGAGTTTCTCGGAGTCTTTGCATCTCTTACATAGAACTTATCTAGCATTTTCCATACAAACAAATTCATATGATGGGATTCGAAAGCCTCTGTGATATCAGTGCCCTGTAAACATAAAAACGTGTATTGGTAAAGAGAAATCGCAAAAATGAATGTTTTATATCGGAACTCTGTATTAGTTTGCATGTTTGCGGAGTGAAAATGTAAAAAAAAAAAATGAAAAGTAGAATTTCGATGGTGTTATAAAATTCTCTATTGTTGTTGTATGCTCACAGGTAGTACCAGGTACGGTTTAGTTAATTTACATTAGAATTTAGGCAAAGAATGACACATTACGAAGTAATAATATTACACCTTACCTTAGATAGTTCAAGCCATTCTCTCCCACCCGGGTGTCTTATTATGAAATCATTTAAAGCGTAAAGTCCATCATGTACCCTCCACAAGCCTTCAGCTCCATCGTCCATGGCTTTTCCTAGTAGCCATTGGGTTGGGTGCTTTGAACCCTCATCTCTCAGTGAAGGATATTTCAACTGAGGAAAACTGACATGAGTCATTTTCTCCGCTGCTCTTTGATGAGCAATCGCTGTGTAATCGTCATCTTTTGGCAACATATTATTTTTAACAAATACTTGTAAAATTTCTAATAAGGATTTTTCACAACTGCTAAACACAAAACCACGAATAATACTAAATTAAAATAACATCTGAATATTAAGTGTATTTATTTTCTAGAAAGATACCTTATATAAATAATGAAGTCGTTAACTATTTTATCGTGTTTGAGTATTTATTGTACTTGTATTTGTGCAAGTGTTTTTAAATTGCGCAATGTTTCAGTAGAATAAATTGCTTTCAATAATTTGAAACATAAAGTTAAATATAGAGTGATATTTATAACAAGTATTGATACTTTTTAACATATACGAGGTTGCCAGATGATTAGAAATAATAATAATGACCGAATAGGGTATGTCGAAGAGATTTGATGCAGTCAAACACAGTTAACAAGGGAAAAAAAAACTATAAAATACGTACATAAATACGTTAGCAAATTATAATATAACCAGTACTAAGCCTACAAATATATGATGCTTTTGTCGTAAACAATACATCAGCATAAAATGTACAATGATATAGAAGCAGGATGTCCAATAAAGGACTACATAATAAAGGCTGACAAAAAAATAAACTTAACAATGTGAAGTGAAATGCACTACTTGCCTAGAAATAGATAGAAATGTAATTACGCAACTAGACTTTAACTCCTTAATGACACTGATGAAAGAATAAAATAATGCCAATATATAATATAAGAACTACGGTCACATACACGCCATAATTTTATATAGAAGATATTCTGGGTATGTTTCGATAATGTAGTTCAAATAAAACATGACGTTTCAAACATTCAAATTAATGTACCTACAATACAAATAATTTATGTAAAAATCTTGTAAAGGTTAAAATATTTTTGGTAGTATAGGTACATAGTAACTAGCTGTAATCAGATATTTGGTATATATGAGCATGTCGAGTTTCCGTGAAATATTGGAGCAAGATCAAGAGTAAGGTGGGTAGAAAACGAAGCCAGCATAATTAGCAAACCGTAGTGGTGGGTAATGTAAAACCGAATAGAAAATAGAAAACCTTTGATAGTATATTCTTGAGTGGAAACCGTGATTTGGAAAACGTAGTATTCCTATACTATAATGTAATGATATACGCACACCAATAAGTTTGCATATATCAGTGCGTAGGTATGCCAATACGCAGCATCTGGATGAGAAGTGCCGAAGATTTAGCTCAATGGCCTATGGTCAGCTGTGCACGAATATAGTTCGATGATAAAATATACCTACAGGTATTTTAGTCAAGAAAGGCAATATTTTTAAATAAAAAGTAAACAATAATATTTATTGATCGTCTAAAAGTGTAGGCTCCGTTTTCAGTGTCTGTTTAATTTGGCCAATAAAAAGGTCCAAAGATGAAGTCAACCTAAAGTTTGCGCGGAATTTTTGACAATGCTCCAAAAATACGGGATAGAGATAAGGCAGCACTGCATGGTCTAATGTTGGGAACAGATGATGAAGCGAATGATCCCCGAAAAACGTCATTACTGTGAACAAGTTCTTGTTGATATCTCGTCTATCCATTACGGCTTCCAATTCATGCATGCCCCAGTCCGGGGTGACGTCTCTGAAAATAATTACAAAATGAACATTAAAGGTCAGGTACTATGCTTTACTGTCCCGCGCAGCCTCCTGTGTCGTAAACAAATTAGTGGTGTCACACGCACTGTCGCTGATTTTTATTAGTGTTTGTTTCATCTAGTACTTTATGTTGGAAATAAACTGGTGTGTTTATGTCAGTGAACCAGTGCAAGCGTGTGATTTTCACGCGACAAAGCGTGAAAAGCAATTTTAATGTAATTACGCTATTTACCAGTAACTTATCTGGAAACGTGCACGCCTGTAAGTTAAGTCGCTTGTGTGTATTTGTAAATTAAAGTAGTGTTGTGCCTACCAATCTTTTAAAGTTGATTCTAAATTGTTTTAAAACTAAATTTCATATTTAGATGTTATTAGAATTACTTTTCAAAACTACCTACCTACATTACTTACATGGAAATATTTGCGTAAATTAAATTTTAGGTATCTTTTACAGCATTAAGTATCCTTAAAATTGACTGCACATTTACAATGCCTGATCACTGCCCTATGTTTTGCTTTGGTAATTATAAAATAATAGAGTTTAAGTTTTTTTTATAAGTACATTGCCCTTAGAAAAAAAAAATAGGTACTATATAAAAAGAAAATCATTATCGTCAACAGTCTGAAGACGTCCACTGCTGAACATAAACCTTCCTCACAGTTCGCTACTTTTAGCGCTGTTTGCCTCCTGCGTCCATCGTCTCCCGCAGATCGTCGATCCACCTAGTGAGGGCGATCTACGCTGCATATTCCAATATGTGATTGCCACTCGAGAACCTTTCTTCTCCATCAGTTGTCAGTTATATGAGTGATGTGGCCTTCATTGTCATTTTAACTTGCTAATACTAAGAGCTATATCGGTCACTGGTTCTCCTGTGGACCTCCACATTTCGGATCTTATCTCCCAGGGAAATACCGAGCATAGCTCTCTCCATAGCTCTATGGGCAAATTTATACTCATGCGACCAACGTTAAGAGTGTCCCAGTGCTATAAGTAATCTTCTATCTTTTATCTTCTATCTATCTTGCCAATGACTAAGTAAAGTCATTGGCAAGATACACTGATAGAAAACCATTGTTTTCAGGCTCTGCTATTTTTTGTACAAAAAATAGACCAAAGATTCCCTAACGCTGCTCAGCTGAGTTGGATATAGTTGGCGCCGGTATGTTTCATCCTTAAGGCCGCTAAGTGACATCATAACTTTGATAGAGACATTATCTTAAATCATCCTCTCGTTAAGATATTTGTGTAATTATTTTATACAAATAACATAACTTTAGTATGGTGCAAACTTGAAAGTAAAATAAATAATAAATAAATGAATAAAGCAGCATTATGTGGATTTAAAGACGATCTAAACATCCAGGTAACATCCCTAATTCTTGGCCACAGCCAGAAATACATTCACAAAGTTTCAATTTAATTGCTCACCTCACTTGGTCTCCATCTTTGAATATTTTTGGGTGATGATGAGCAGCATTGGATCCAATTGTAAAGAAAACGTAGCTGGCTGTACACACGATCCACAGCCAGGAATAAAGAACGCTGGATATTGTTTCACCGCTAATAATCCACATCCATAACGGTAGAAGGAAGGGTACGCCGTCATGCCAACGGTAATGTTGTGTAAAAAAGTCTTTACGGATGAAGATTAATAGAAACCTAAAATATTTATAAAATTTTAAATAGATGCATAATATTATATCTAAAAAGATACCAAAATATAAACGTTTGACATCTACGTACCTTTTGGTATAGTTCAAAATGAAAAAGAATGGAAATACGACTTGTTCAATCAGGAATGCAAAGTTAGCCAGTGCAGGTTGTTTCCTCGGATTCCAAAAGACCATGGGTTCGAACGCACTCACTTCTAAGTCCATTAGCGTATTTGGATACAAATGATGAGATAAAGCATGGGACACTCGGAAATCTCTGAAATATTATATATATATTTTTTTTATAATATATATTTGTAATATCAATCAAAATAAACACTGTTCATTTGGCAGATTTTTTTGAGTGCCTATTGCCAATCGAGGCGTAGGCTTTGGTAACACTTGATAGAGCTACACCTTGGAAACTGATACCGGGACAGTATTATTAAACATAATATACATTTATCATATTATTTTGGCTGGCTCGTTATATGGCCTGCGTGTAAAACAATAGTGAAATAATTAAAAATTTTGATACTGGCTCTCACTGTTACTAGATTATGGTATATTACCTGTAAGACCACATGCTTAAATTAAAGAGGTACATCCTCCAGTTGGACTTTTTATGTATGTAGTTGTGAGAAGCCACCACCACCCAGCCCAGTGTCAGAGAGGCTATCAAGTAAGACACCATTACGACCCAGTAGTTTTTTGACCAGCAAGTCAGAGCTGACGTTATCAAACAAGTCGCTAATAGTCCATCTATGATCATATCACCTTGTTTCGGCACATTTTTTGGAACTTTTTTTAACTCTTCTGTGACAGCTCTTTTCAATGATCGGTAAAATCCATCGTCTTTAAATATAAACGGAGAGTTTCTCGGAGTCTTTGCATCTCTTACGTAGAACTTATCTAGCGTTTTCCACACTGAAGGATTCAAATGATGACATTCGAAAGCTTCAGTTATATCTGTTCCCTATAAATAAATTAAAATATTTCAGAGAGTTAAATGTAAATATTTGAGTTACGTGCTGACGCTCGCGAATGCCACCGCGGCTTGCGTTAGTAACTGGCTCCCAGAAGAAGGACATCGAATATGTCCGAAACATGGTCGGAGTAATTTCGACTTTTAGTTGACGTGAGTTTTAGCCGTTATTTATCTTACAAAATTTCAGAGAAAACGCAAAAATAAAACCATTATGTATAAACACTCGAAGATACACAAATGAATCAGATTAAACAAAATCATACCTTGCTAAGTTCCAGCCATTCTTCTCCTCCAGGATGCCTTTTAATAAAATCGTTTAAATCATAAAGTCCATTATGCACTCTCCAGAGTCCCTCAGCCCCATCGTCCATGGCTTTCCCTAACAGCCATTGCACAGGATCTTTTAAGCCCTCATCTCTGAGTGAAGGATATTTCAACTGTGGAAAACTAACATGGGTCTTTTTCTCCTCAGCTCTTCGATAGGCTGTCTCTCTATAATCCGCATCTTTTGGAGCCATTATGTTATAACTGAAGGTAATTTCATAAAGTTAAAACGATTAGATACTTTATTAATTGATGACGACTGATTTGTATGGCATTGCGCTCAGAACTATTTGATAATAAGGTCTCAATAATGTTATCTACATTTATTTGTATAGGTATGTGTGTATGTGTTTTATCAGAATGTTTCGGATTCTAAATAACAATAATCTGGTAATCTTATGTAAATAATAAAAATCGATTAGCAGGGTGGGTCAAAATAATGGAAGCTCGAGGATAGATATGTTTTTTTTTTTTGTTAAGCATAGTAATTTTTTTCTTAAATAATATCGAATGAAAAAAGTAGAACTTTATGTTTTTTTTTATTCGAAAATGTATTCATTGCAAATAATATTCTAATTATTAAAAAAAAATCCATCACGTCTGGCCTCAAACACAGTTTGTAGCAACTCTGCCTTCTGGACAGTAGGTTTTAAGTTCAATTCCCACCCAGTGCTAATATTAATTGTGCAATGAACATTGATATTTGTTCTGTGTCTGTGTATAATTAAATATGTATATGAAATATGTGTATTTCTCCAAACAAAAAGTACTTATGTAACAAGTTTATTGAAAAATATTTGTTATTTCAATAAACTGGAAAGCCTAAGCTGGTCACTAGTACTGACCAAATATTTTTTAGTAGTAATGCATTTAAAAAATAATTCGTATAGTATTTACAATGAATACAATTTCTAACAAAAAAAACAGAAAGTTCTACTTTTTTTCATTCGATATTATTTAAGAAAAAAAATAACTATGCTTATGCTGCAAAAAAAACATAGGTATCTATCCTCTAGCTTCCATTATTTTGCCCCACCCTACGAATCGGTTTTAATTCTTTACATAACATTACCAGATTATTGTTAATCAGAATCCGAATTACTCCGATAAAACACATACATACCTATACAAATAAATGTAGATAACATTATTAGGCCTTATTATATATTAATTAGTTTTGCGCGAAATGCCATATAAAGAAGTCGTCATCAATTAATAAAGTATCAAATCGTTTTAACTTTATTAAATTACCTACCTACAGCTATAACATAATGGCTCCAAAAGATGCGGATTACAGAGAGACAGCCTATCGAAGAGCTGAGGAGAAAAAAACCCATGTTAGTTTTCCACAGTTGAAATATCCTTCACTCAGAGATGAGGGCTTAAAAGATCCTGTCCAATGGCTGTTAGGGAAAGCCATGGACGATGGGGCTGAGGGGCTCTGGAGAGTGCATAATGGACTTTATGATTTAAACGATTTTATTAAAAGGCATCCTGGAGGAGAAGAATGGCTGGAACTTAGCAAGGTATGATTTAGTTTATTATGATTCATTTGTATAACTTCAAGTAATCATCTATAATGTTTTTTTTTTCGCTTTCTTTGAAACATTTACATTTATTTATAGGGAACAGATATAACTGAAGCTTTCGAATGTCATCATTTGAATCCTTCAGTGTGGAAAACGCTAGATAAGTTCTACGTAAGAGAGGCAAAGACTCCGAGAAACTCTCCGTTTATATTTAAAGACGATGGATTTTACCGATCATTGAAAAGAGCTGTCACAGAAGAGTTAAAAAAAGTCCCAAAAAATGTTCCGAAACAAGGTGATATGATCGTAGATGGACTATTGGTGACTTGTTTGATAACTTCAGCTCTGTCTTGCTGGTCAAAAAACTACTGGGTCGTTATGGTGTCCTACTTGATAGCCTCTCTGACACTGGGCTGGGTGGTGGTGGCTTCTCACAACTACGTACATAAAAAGTCTAACTGGAGGATGTATATCTTTAATTTAAGCATGTGGTCCTACAGGTAATATACCATAATCTAGTTACAATGCGAGCCAATATTAACATTTTTAAATTATTTCACTATTGTTTTACATACAGGTTATATAACGAGCCAGCCAAAATAATATGATAAATGTATATTATGTATAAAAATATCGGTATCAGTATCCAAAGTGTAGTGTACTTTACCTTAGTTATGTTAAGTGACAATGTAACCAATCCTACGTCTTGATTGGCAATAGGCACTAAAAGAACTGCCGAATAAACAATGTGTATTTTGATTGATCTTATGAATACATTTATATTAGGTCTTTACCTATGAAATTGCCGTTTTGTTTGAAAAAAGTTAAAGTATTTTTTTTTCGAACTTATTTATTTCTTTTATTCAAAGTAATCACCCCTGCAATCAATGCATCTTTGCCAACGCTGTGGCAGTTTATGGATGCCCTTCTTGAAAAAATCAGCAGGACGGGAGACAACAAACTCTTCAAAGGCGTTTTGTACTGCCTCTCGGGAATTGAATTTTTTTCCCGCTAAAAAGTTGTCCAAATTTTGGAAAAAGTAATAGTCGGTAGGCGCAAGATCTGGTGAGTATGGCGGATGAGGGAGAGCTTCCAAACCCAACTCATGCAGCTTAGAGACGGTCTGTTGTGCAGTATGGGGTCGCGCGTTGTCGTGAAGTAGCAGTGGAGACGACCGATTGACCAAAGCTGGTTGCAGACGTGCGAGTTTCGCCATCATTGTGGTCAGTTCTTCAATGTACACATCTGCAGTAATGCTCTCGCCGTTTTGTAAAAAGCTATGATGAATCACACCAGCACTAGACCACCAAACTGTGACCATCACCTTTCTAGGGGTCATTTTTCGTTTTGCACATTGCTTTGGTACCGAACCAGGATCTAACCAACTTGCTGAGCGCTTTCGATTGTCAAAAAGAATCCATTTTTCGTCGCACGTAACAATTCGGTTCAAAATTCCTTCATTTCTGTGCCTGTTAAGCAGCGCAAGGCAAGTCTCGACGCGCACGTTGCGCTGGCGATCGTTAAGTTCGTGGGGCACCCATCTATCAAGCTTTTTTATCTTGCCAATCTGTCGCAAATGGACCAATATTGTTTTGATGCTAACATCAAAAGCTGCTGCCAGCTCAGCTGTAGATTGAGATTCATCAGCTTCCACAATCGCCTTTAATTCATCATTGTTGACCAAACTTTCCGGACGACCACGAGGTTCATTTTTCAAGTCAAAATTCCCAGAACGGAACCGAGCAAACCAATAACGGGTTGTACGTTCGTTTGTACAGTTCTCTCCGTAAACGTCGTTGATGTTACGTGTCGTTTGTGCCGCGTTGGTGCCACGACGGAACTCATATTCCATAATTACACGAAATTTCAAAGTATCCATTATGAGGAAAAATGTTGAAATGTAATGAAAATACAACGGTAATCAATAAACAAAAGACTTATATTGTAAATAGAATGTCATATTTAAAAAAAAAAATAATTTGAATTTAGAATTCATAGCCAATCAAAATTTTTTTTTGTTTGAAAAAGTCTGTACTGCATTACGGCAATTTCATAGGTAAAGACCTATTATTTCAGAGATTTCCGAGTGTCTCATTCTCTATCTCATCATCTCTATACAAATACGCTAATGGACTTGGAAGTGAGTGCGTTCGAACCCATGGTCTTTTGGAATCCGAGGAAACAACCTGCACTGGCTAACTTTGCATTCCTGATTGAACAAGTCGTATTTCCATTCTTTTTCATTTTGAACTATACCAAAAGGTACGTAGATGTCAAACGTTTATATTTTGGTATCTTTTTAGATATAATATTATGCATCTATTTAAAATTTTATATATATTTTAGGTTTCTATTAATCTTCATCCGTAAAGACTTTTTTACACAACATTACCGTTGGCATGACGGCGTACCCTTCCTTCTACCGTTATGGATGTGGATTATTAGCGGTGAAACAATATCCAGCGTTCTTTATTCCTGGCTGTGGATCGTGTGTACAGCCAGCTACGTTTTCTTTACAATCGCTTCCAATGCTGCTCATCATCATCCGAAAATATTCAAAGACGGAGACCAAGTGAGGTGGGTAATTAAACTGAAACTTTCCGGGTCTAACCTTCTGGGCTGTCGCTGAATCCGCATGCCGCTGTCAAAGTGACAGTGTAATAATGCTACTATAATGTTATATAATATGTGACGTCACTACACTTCCAATTTATTTCATATATTAATTTTTGTTTTTAAGTTTGTGGTACAACATTACTTTAGTTTACAACTATACACGCATACTATGCAATTTAACTTACAATACACAGGCGTGCACGTGTCCAGTTTAGTCACTGTGTAAATTGCATAATTACATTAAAATGGCTTTTCACGCTTTGTCACGTGAAAATCACATACTTGCACTGATTCACTGACATAAACACGCCACTTTATTTCCAACATAAAGTTCTAGATAAAACAAACACTAATAACAAATCAGCATCAGTGCGTGTGATCCGACTCATTTGGTTAAGAAGCAGATAGCTGCGCGAAAAAGTACGGCGTCGCACCTGAACTCCGGGCAGGTGACGACTTGGGGCTACCCAAAGTTAGACGCAAGTTGTTTAATCAACGAGCATGCGTCGAGTATTTTTGAATGAAACGGCGAACATTCATTTTCATGTGCGAAACAACGCAGACAATTAATTACTTATTGATATTATATTTTTATAAGATTTTCTTACATTGTGTTTAGTTTTATTTTTCATCATGGATGTTTTTTGTTCTTGCAACAGAAACCGCTAATTTTTTTGGTAATTTAAATTGAGTGTTGTAAACGTATCATAATGTTCATTTTATAATTATTTTCAGAGACGTCACCCCGGATTGGGGCATGCACCAAGTGGAAGCCATAATGGATAGACGAGATATCAACAAGAGCTTGTTCACAGTGATGACGTTTTTCGGGGATCATTCGCTTCATCATCTGTTCCCAACATTAGACCATGCAGTGCTGCCTTATCTCTATCCCGTATTTTTGGAACATTGTCAGAAATTCCGCACAAACTTTAGGTTGACTTCATTTTTAGACCTTTTTATTGGCCAAATCCAACAAACACTGAAGACGGAGCCTACTCTTTTAGAAGATTTATAAATACTATGGTTTTCTGATTCAGTACATTTAAAAATAACGATTTTACTCACTACAATAGCTTTTCATCGAACTATATTTGTTCACAGCTGAACATAGACCATTGAGCTAAATCTTCAGCACTTCTCATCCAGAAGATGAGCTCTTGATCAGCTACTTCTCTGCCAGTAAGTGTGCGTATATCATTACTCCATGTAGTTGGAGAAGTAAAATGCATCCCAGAAACTCATCAGTTTTGATATTAATTAATTCAAATATGAGAAGTATGTATGTATGTAAACCCCAATGAATTAATAATTAGGTTCGTGAAAAATGTACTCGTGCCATCAACTTTAATTAAAAGTGAACTTAATATAAAATTACACACACAAATATTACATAACCCTTAATTTTTTTTGTTTCAATATTATATTCAAGAGATATTGATTTTGTTTATGTTTTATTAAGCATCAAATAGATTATCTAGTAAATTGATTATCATGACTATTAAACTATGGTGACCTGGCTCTGCTATTTGAAAGTTGAAACAAACTTCACTCGTCTATTATACTTAAAGAGAAAAAAAAAAAAACGAGTGTACTTTAGACCACATGACTGAAGTATAACTTCTTTATTGCAAAGATAAAACGGGTCTATTCGCGCACAAAAATTATCAAAACATAATTTTGACTAACCTCGACGTTTCGACCAATATAGAATAGATCGCGAAAGTTTAAAAAATGTTATAACTTCTTTAGTATAGCTTCATCTATCGGACGGTATAACTTTTTTTTCCTTTTTTTAATGTTGATGTCGCCAAACTGACAATTATAGTAGTAATTTTTTTTAAATCTATTACTTCTGGCCTCAAACGCAACTCTGCCTTCTTTACTGTAGGTGTTTCTTAGGTTCGTTTACCACCCAGTGCTAATATTAATTATTGTGCGATGCACATTGATGTTTGTTCTGTGTCTGTGTATAATTAAATATGTATATGTAATATATGTATGTATTTCTCCAAACAAAAAGTACCTATGTAAGTATTCTATCAGTTACCTGGTTTCAGTACTAGCTTTACTGACCAGTTTAGACTTTCCAGTTTATTGAAATAACAAATATTTTTCTTATCACTGTTACAGATAATGATAATAATAATAACGCACAACGATCACGTACATATGGAGATTTGAACCACCATCCAATCACCCTTCATGAAGATACATCCTTTTCTTAAGCTATCGTGACAAACGCTCTCATGTCCAAAATTCTTCTCCTTCTCTACCAATTTAAGGGATTATTAATTTTATGTATACCGTTGCCACACATCGCCATTGCCTAATTCACTCACACTAGGCTAAATTTGATAATTCATAAACTATTTTTTTACTTCAAACTTGTCGAGCATTTGACCACGCTCTCACGTGATGGGAAGTGACGATGTGATCGAAGGTGTAGCAATCTAGACAATTAATTACTAAAAACTAATTACGAGAATCACTTACTTAAGGTCCTATAACATACACATCAGTATAAATAAGTTGCATTATATTATAAAATTTTTGTCACATTATTTATTAGTATCTTTATAAAAACTTTCCAACAGACATTATCGGCTGCAAAAATTACTACGTAGCCGGAATATAGCTTAACAATTTGAAGCTACGTAAGTGAGTTACTAAATTGCTGGCACTTTCTAAGTAGACGAGAGAGTTCTGTGATAAGGTTCAAATAATACTCCTTACTATTTATTACAAATGTAAGAGATAAATACAATTTTTAATTAAAGTTTTCTGAAGAGATACCTACTTGTTGATAATTGAAAGCCATATAATTGTTTACTTTTACGAGTAGCAACCGATAGATACTTATTAACAGTCTACGTAAATAGAGATACTGCAATAATTTAAGCAAGCTACCGCGGAATCATTAGGTATACGAATTTTAATTAATATATTTTTATTTTTATTTTCCTAACTAAAAGTCGCTACGTTATCTTCAGGATTAATCCGAATAAGATTTTATTAACTTGCAAACAAAATTGACAGTTATCAAACAAGGACAATAGGAACATTGTTTTTCCTGACAGTCTACGAATTTTATTAAAATTCATCATATCCAGAATATATTTGAAACTCATCAAAACCTGTCACAGTCCATTTCATCGTGCGGAAATATTTGGAATTGTTTTCACACGGTATACCGCAGCATTCCGCCCCTCTTTACTATTCCATTAACGTTCTCAATTATACAGACTCATTCAGGAAACATTCGAATTGAATAGAGGTGACACACTCGACTAAAAGTGGTTTTTAAGTACTATATATCATACAATATAACACACGATTTTTTAACTCAATCAGTCAAAACCTATCGTGTGAAGGCGTGTTGTGGCTCTATTGGCGATTTCAGCCGGTCACGTGGCAGATCGCATGGCAGATTGGATGGTGTGGAGTCACTTTTACTTCAAACGGTACGGGATGATCCAGGGCATGGTATACACTTGTGAAGATAAACTTAATGTTTAAGATGACTATGATATGTACGAAAACAATGCATGGCGACTTCTGTATTATAAAACAAATGCTATCATAGGAAACAGATTTTTGACGTACGGAAATAATGTTCAGTAAAAATTATCTTATCTCAGAGCTATATTTTATCACGTAGTTTCTTTCACGAAAAGCGAAATTTCGAAAAAGAAAGATTTCACGAAATTTATTGCATGATCCAAACTCACGACCTACAAATCATAAGTCAACATTTGAGCAGGATTACTCTGAAATGTTTAGTGAAAATTTGTGGGTATTATCTATATATCTCTACCTTTATTGCTTAGAAAAGCCAAACAGAACCTTAAATATACGATAAGTAGGTACATTAGCAGGTAGATTGTAGTAATACTAACTTATTATCCGATAGGTGCACTCTGGGCATGGATCTTTGCAATGTTACTAGGTTTTTTTCACCAAGGGACGTTTAATGGATGTGTTGAAAGCGATCGTATAGCAACATAGAAATCTTTGTCGTATAGGCAGTACGGTAAAACCTCTACCAGTATTTTTATTCTGTGCAGCTCACATTCAAATGAATGTCGTTTGTGATTACCAAATTGGCTTTTGTGGAAATTGCTTTCATTATGTACGCGTTATAAAGTTAAGCAGATTAATTGGGCATGAATTGTGCTTATGTTAGCAAGGGGATAAACTTTTCAATTAATTCTATAAACTCTTAATTTTCTTTGACGTAAATACTGGCTTAAAACGCTCGTGAGTACTTACTTACACAAGTTTTGTATTAATCCAAAAATGTCAAATTCCATCAATGAATGACAAACTAATTAAAAAGTATTACTGTTACAGCTAAGTCTGGTAACAATCTGTCTTTGCTAAGTACTATTTGTAGATCCACATAATTGCTTTCTAGTATAGGCCTCTATCATAGAGGTTACTATAATCACCACAGTTGGCAGGCAGCGTGGTGATCGCAATAGATTGTATTAAAAACTAAGGAGTATACCGCTGCCCATTTCCTGGACATTCCCGTAGCTGACTCTTACGGCACCCACGGGTAGAGATTGGGTGCTCCTAACCGCACACTGCGATCACACAGTTAAACCTCACTATTAATTCAACGCAACGTGCAAATCCACTTTCAATTCAAGTCATGAATTTGTACTTCCATTCGCGATTCAACGAGCGCCTTGATTTATTGCCGGCCCTTGTCAATTTTCGGAACGGTGGCGATCGTGACCTTAAAATATTATCACACCCTACTCTTTCAATGAAATTCAATTATACGCCGAGAATGATGTATTTTTATCGTTCATTTCTGGCTAAATGTACTGAAACGAAAGATAAAGAAGCAAATTCTGAGACGACGCAGATATTCTTTGGTGCGGTGCTTTATTAATATAATACTTTTGGTTTAACTTGATTTCCTGAGATTCTGTAGCTGTCTGTAGATTCATACAATATAATATACGACATATTTATACTAGAGCTGATTTGAATTAAACTTTTCACATATTCCAGTTTTAGGAGGACCCTCGGATTAATTGATAAATTTCGAGCGAAAACGCGAAGTGCCTCTTATTTACGGTTTTATAGTGGACTGTGAATTGTATTGATTTGAATCCTTGCCGTTGGTCTGAGCAACGTTATAAACTGTGTGTATAGAAATGTTTATTCATGCAGGCGGTACAGTAAAATATGCATTGCGAGCGAATGTGAACGTTTCAAGAAAATATCGTGGGTATTAGACAAAAGCTTTTAGAAAGCTGAGATGGGTGGCATTATGGCGTTGCATAAGATAATATATTTCGTACCTAGAGGAAGAGTCTTATTGTGTCTTATTTTATCGAACAAAAAAAATTTTAGAAATTGAAATATATTAAAAAAAACCGGTAAATTATTTAAAGGTACTTAATATCCCGATTCATAAAATGTAATAATTTATAATATTAAAAGGCTTTGTTCTAAGATGCTGTTTGACAGACAAAAAACGTACATTGTAAATTTGTCATAACCGTATGACTTCTCAGTTTTTTGGCCTCTTAGTATCTATATTTTTTTTAAATCCATTGCATTAACGCCCTCAGTTAGGTTGTTGAAAAGTGGTTTAAGTAGCGTTGTGCACCAGCTATGATTCTGTATAATGTATAATATTTTGTTTATTTTATTTGTATTTGATGGCTAACTATTATACTTTGTTATAACATTTTCAGATTTTTCTAAAATCGATTTCACGTAATTTGTGTTCTGCAAACTTTGCCACTTTAATACAATATATACTTATGTGTACAAGTGTTATTATTCGAAGTAGAGACACGGAAACAAATTCCACCATCCGCGGGAAGTGGCAACAAACCTGCTGTGCTGGCCACTATAACTTTGTAGGCGAACAAAGTGTTGATCCAATGCCTTTAAAATTTTAGAACCTCTAAAAGTGTAAAAGGTTTCCTTCTATAAGGAATTGTGTAAAACATCTTATTCTTTGTTGCCTAACATACAAGCACATTTTTACTATTAACATTTAAACAATGCTCGCAGTGATGATTTCGCCGCCCTCCCTATTGAAATATTGATGTATCTGTGTTCTGTCTGCAAAAATGTTTGTTTCGCAATCTAAAAAGTCACGCGCGTGGAATTCTCCAAGCTTTTACACATATTTAAACACGTCGCCTTTACCATCCACTCGGGACGTTCACCTTTATAATGCTTAAGTCTTTTCAGTCCGACTCAAAGCAAAGCAATTCTCTTGCAATGGCTTTGAAAGACGTAAATTGAATTAAAAAAATGATGAACGGGTTCTGTGGAAAAAGATTGTTTATCATGGCTTTCTCACCCTTCATAATGTCTGAGTGGTACTGACTCTTCAATTGAAGGTAGTACTTTGAACTGAAGTAAACGACGCTGTGGGTTTCTTTTGTGAACGGCTTTTCCTGAAGGATTGTAGGAAATGAAAACAATTTCCAAGTCTACTTGTTTCTAGGTAAATTTCAAGCTTCGTCCACCAAATGATCGCAACGTTTTTCCCGGTGAGTTGTGCTAACCAACTTTTGCTTTGACTATTTCGGAACTACGAAATACAGTAAAATATTAAATGGATTTTTTGTCTAGGACTGAAATAAACTTTAATAATATTATTAAACAGACTAGTTGCGCCCCGCGGTTTCACCCGCGGATAAAAGGTATTTTAATTATTTGCTTATCTCACGGGAAAATGTCACTTTTCCGGGATAAAATGTAACCTATATGTTAAACCAGTGTTTAAGCTATCTTGGTTCCGAATTTCAACCAAATCTATTCAGCCGTTTGAGCGTGAAGGAGTAACAAATATAAACACATATACACAAACACACATAAAAAACTTTCGCCTTTATAATATTAGTGTGAAATGTGATAATATCAGCCGATTTAACACTCACTAATATGGCTCAGCAGGAGTCATATTCCCTTTCAGTAGGAGAAAAAATAGGAGCAATATAGGAACTATTTTTGAGGCATGAGTTATTTCTTTGAATACAGAGACACATAAAAGGTTATCACCCTCTAATGAGAAAATATTGCAAAAGCTTATAAGCATCACATTTTTAGCGTACGAACCCATTTTAGGACATTTTCGTTAATATAATAATTTCATTGTCATTTGTTTTAGAAAGACACATTCATTTTTCATAAAACAAAGTAAATTCTAAATTTGAGTAAACAAAGGTGGCATGCATTTTGCGCGTTTATTTTTTCATAAATTCTTTTTCTAGTTTCGCGCGCGGTTTATCTTCTAAATATATAACTCTAAGGTGACTGACTGACTTACTGACATAGTGATCCATCATCACGCAGCATGCATGTAGAATAATGTAGATGTTATGACGTAGGCATCCGCTAAGAAAGGATGTTTCGAAATTCCACCCTTAAGAGGGTGAAATAGGTGGTTGAATTATTTTCCCAAAGGCCACGCCGCGGGCGAAACTGCGAGTAGAAGCTCTATATATAATCACAGATAATATAATATTATATTATCTGTGATTTATCATTACAACCTGTTACTCGTTTAAACAATGTCTTTGGTGATTAGAACTTTTAACTAACAATATCTACATTACAAACTCAAATCACTTCTAGTCCCTAGGGTTAAAAGAGCTATTTTAGTCCCTCTTTACGAAGAAGAAACAGGCTCTTTTCGAATAGACGTGGAAAAAGTAATTGTCACTCTGGCTCAAAAAATTCGTCATTATAGCGTACCAGAGCGGGGATAAAAAAGCATATTATCCTCTAGAGGCTAAAGCTTTATTTGCCTGTTATCAACGGCCCTGTTAAAACCAAAAAAATCTTTACTCATAAGTGGAATAATCATGGATAAAGAATTTATTACTGTTACGAAAAAATACTTTTGAAAATGGAATTAAAATCAGCGAAATCACCTCTTTGGTAGATTGCGTGCATGCGTTGCTTCTGCAGAAGAAATTTAAAAAGGCATTAGTGTGAAATCTTGTTATATTTTTTCTAATTACAAAAGACCGTAATTTACTTTACGAATATCATCAACTAGTGAGAATAGAGAATTGCAGATAGAAGAGCAAGGAAAATAAATAATTTTCAATCTGTTGCACTTGTTGTAACGCATGGCGTGAAAAACTCATTGTAGCTTTTTTTTACTACTTATTATAGGCCACCAAACTTCTAAACTGGCATTAAAAATACCTACAACACACAAATTATAGCTTAATAAACAAAATATATGTTATGTAGTTTGGTGTTGGACGGACGGTGGAAATCTACAAAATGATATTTTCGTTGTTGAAATCTTTGATAAATTTCTTCCATGTACTTACGCGAGAATGTTTTTGAGCGAACTCAAAGAAATAAATGGAGAGCAGAAATAAATCTAGAACAGTCGCAATCAAATCGTCGCCGTAAGGGAAGACCGATGTCTCCCATGTGCGCTCTCCCGTTATATTTACCGCTTTATTTTGCAAATAATTGCCTTATCTCTTCATTAACCGTAAACAGGTTTAAATACTTTTACAGACTCTTCCACGAACTGCCCCTAGGGTGTATTTTGTGAGGAAGGTTTTGGACATTTTAATATAACGGTGCCATGAAATGACAGGAGCAGCTTTTTCGGTAACAGAAATTTACTTATTCATTCCCAAAAATTTTAAAGGAAATTCTCACTATAGAAATTAAATTCCTTTGATGTTTTTCTTTTCTAGGTAATGTTAAATAACCTTTTCATGAATTATTTTACCGCTTTTTGCATTATGCCATTATTATATTATACAGCTGTTAGTGCTAGCGAGTTAATTAGTTTGAGACCCTAAGGGAAACGTTCCATCTTCCCTATTATGTATGTAGGTATATTTTATTTTTATAACTAAGTATATTATATGTAATATTTTTAGTATTTTTCTTATGTATACGTATTTTATTCCAACATCTATTTTACTGCACCGCTACCATTTTTTTCTTGCACATCCAGGTTGACTGGTAGATAATGCTTCATAGCATTAAGTCCTCCTTGTACATTATTTTGTGCTAAAGTATAAATAAATAAATGTTATTTTGATAAATAAGCTAAACCATGCCATGTTTCATTTAAATCCGTACATCAGTTTCAGTATGATGCGTGACAAATGGACAGACAGATGGAAAAAAAAATTATTTACTTCTTTACAAATACGTAAAAGGTAAACATAATTTAAAAAAAATGTATGTTCGGGTTTATTTTAGTTAAGTTAGTTACATTTTTATTGTATAGAATAGATAAAATCTATATTTTTTCAATTCTTTATAGATGACTATAAAATTGCAGTACTAAGATAGATTATACACTGGATTAACATACAAGCTACATTTTATCCCGGAAAAGACAAATTTTCCCGTGGGATGAGTAAATAAAGTACTTTTTATCCGCGGGTGAAACCGCGGGGCGCAGCTTGTATTGTATAATCGTGTTTAATTGCTTTTTTTAAAAGCTTTCCTCACGAAAATTCAGGAAATAAATTCGCGCAGAGTAGTTACATACTCATGCAAGCAAGCATCCAGCAAGCAACCGCATAGATATATACATTTTGTGATTTTGAAGCGGACAGGTGCATTTACGGCTTTCAAGTTGCTATAGGATTCAAAACAAGGTTAAATAATTCTTCCTTAAAACGATTTTTAGGTAGGGTAAGTATTTACTTCAAAAGCTCCAACACTCGTTATAAAAACCAACACAAAAGGAAATTAACAGGGATTTATTAGGAAATTAAACAGCTCATTCTACGAGTGATATCCCGGGGTCATCTAAATGCTACATTAAGTGAGAATGTTTTGATAAGCTCATCTCCAAAACTCATAAAATTAAAAAAATTACAATCTCATTTATTCTCTCGACGTTTTTATATCTTCGTTTTGAACTCTGTCCGCATTGTCTTATCTGTGAGGACCATTTTAAATTGTATGGAAACTCTATGGTTTGATTCATATTTTATATTCTACGAAGATAAGATCTAGGTACTTTTACTTTACTGTATTATGAATGGTCGAACATACGATGCAGTGCATGATCCCAAATAATGCGATCACAGTAAGAATGTTGCCATTTAACCTTTTCTGTCTAGAAGTGCTTCTATTTGGTCAATGCCCTAATCGGGTGTCTCACTCCTGAAAATAATTACGTACAAGTTTGAGTTTGAACATGTAGACAGTAAACAAACATAAGCGCGTTGAACTAGTTTGATCAAGTGGTGGTTGTTACAAAATAGATAGATAGATGGATACATCAACCATTTATTAGACACAGCAACAAAAAAATTACATTAATAAAAACTTACTTTACTTAGTTACTTATAACTTACTAGTACAAAAGAAGGTCGTATCGCTTAGAGCGATCTCTTCCAGACAACCTTTGTAACGGAGGAAATCTGTCTGTGGTGTTATGGGCAGACTGCCTATAAAATTACTTAAAGCTCTAAGCTACAGATTACGAAATTACATTAATATTATTATTATTAATATTATAATAATTTTATATTATTATTAAGAGACAATGTCTTATGTTTGTTATGTTTCCTTTATAATTTTAATTTTGTTTTAATATTAATGTACGTGTTGTAATATATAAATAGCTTGTTGCAATTTTTTTCCCCACATTATCTAAGTGAGTTTTGCGTTAATTAATTTTATAATTTTACCAGCATTTTAGTGAGTTCGCCTTATTATTAAAATATGATGTGGGATGCAAAGATTAACGCAAGTAAAGCCATGCAGGCATACATCTGTACCTCAAAATATTTTGAACTTGTAATAAGAAAATTTTGTGACACCGCGGCACGTCGCTGATTCTTGTTCGTTTGTACTTCTTTCCTTGCCCTGAGTTAATTTAAAATTCGTAAAGCAATCAGGACTTGGTTTATCTTCGTAGTTAACACAGTGAGAGATATAATTGTGTAAAGCTTCAAGTATTTCTTAATAGCTTTCTCTTTATACATTATTGACCTGTTTTATATAAATTATTTTCATACATTGGATCGTCATGAATTAAAATAAGAAAATACTTTTTTTTATATCATCGTGTTTATTTTTCTAAGCACAAAGAGTAAGCTTTGATAAAATAGATACACATATGCTCGCGGTTTGAAAATGCTTACGACCTTAAGGTTGGTAATTGCATACACAAATGTATGTCAAAAGGTCAATAATATTATGTAATTTGATTAGGCATAGAGCATAGAACTTTTTATTCAATGAAAATTGGTCGCTCACGATAGTCGTCTCACAGTGTGCCAAAGAATCTGATTTGAAAACTGATAAACATTTTTAGACCCTGATAGTACATTTGATCAAAGCAGAGTCGAGCAACGCATAAAGGTTCTTGTCTTAAATACTTATGACGTATTCTTTTGTTGTTTTTTTTAAATCATCCATAACCGAACAGGAGTTTTGGCCAGTAAGCGAATTCTCAGGAACTTACCAAATTACTCAACCAAATTATATACATAATACTAATAATTACGTAACGTGTACCACAATTTATGCTTGAATTCACATAATACTTTAACATTATAGCGAAACTATTTTGTACTTATTGGAAACATAGATTCTCGTTTGGCTGCACTCCGTATTGCATAACATGTGAAATGAATGTCTGACATGTATTAGACTTGAAAACATTCGTCTAGAGTGTTTTGCTACGTTTTCAATGCTCTGGTAGTCTCTTCCGTCACTTCAACATAGTTGTTACGAACTACCCGCAACCTTATGCATTAGACACTTATAGCTTACCCGTCTATACATATAAAATTCAAAGTCCTGACTGACTGACTGACTTATATATCAACGCACAGCCTAAACCGCTGATCTTAGAGACTTGAAATTTGGAGGGTGTATTCCTCGTACTGTGTAGGTATCCACTGTTTGAGCGCGGCGTGAAAGGTCCAACAAGTTAAAAATCCCCGGAAAATGATAGCTTTATTTCGAGATACCATAGGGTTCATTTACTCCAAGAAAAGACTCCAATAATAAAAATGAATTTGACAAATATACTTAATTGCTAAGAAAAAAACACCACCGCGAGCTAACTTTTCTAGTGACGCCATCTAGTTGCAACAGGCTTAAATAAATATCAATAATCTTTTAACTACATGGACTCAACATCCACTAAGAAAGGATTTTTCAAAATTCCACCCCTAAGAGGGTGAAATGGGTGGTTGAATTATCTATTAAATAATCTTCTTTGTTTTCTATAGGCCACGCGGGCGGAGCCGCGGGCAGAAGCTAGTCAAATATATAGCATTATATTTAGTACGTAAATTCCGGACAAAATTAAAATAGCTAACAACTAAACATTAACATCCTTATTAATAAACGGGTATTAGTCTCGGATTAGTTACTTCAGCTTTTGTCCTTTTTTTGCTACTGGAATATTTAGCTGGATCGAAAGAGAAAAAATATGGTGTAACTAGTCTAAAGCTAGTTCATGTTTATTAATAAAGCTGTAAACGTTTGCATGACATAAAAACAATGTTCCAGTGAAACTATTTATCACACCAAAAGCACTAACGTAACGGAAGAAAACGGGTATGTAATAGTGAAAACACATTTAGATGTGATGCAATCTGTCACTTATGTCGTTGTCACTACTAACTAACATACATAACTAACATCACAGATAGTGATCATAACTCGAGAGGGTTGAAAAGAATCCGAAAATGGCGGTTGTGAATTTTGAACTTTTTTCCATTACCCGTGTATTATTGAATTTTAATGTGTAATAAGGGTGGATAATCCTTTAAGTGTTCGTGAACGTGCACTAGTGTGAGCAAATGGTTCCAAGATTTGAAGCCATCCCTTTTCGTTTTAAACCCTCAGAGAGAGAGTCAAAATGCCTCAGTAAAATGGTGGATATTTTACTCAGATCCTTCAGTAAAATATCCACCATTTTACAAAGGCATTTTGACTGACAAAATAAGACTTTGACTTGCCATAACCGTACAAAATTCCTCACTTGACATTGGCAGAATTATCGCTAAAAAGCGGTAGCAAGCCATTAAACGAAGAGACGAAGAAGAAGAAGTGATCATAACTCGTATTTCCATAAAAAGTACAAAAGAGCTTCGTTCCATAGCAAGCGACGCAACAACATTTTGAACCGGGATTACACAATGCTCAGTGACAATATGCAAAGAAATACGTACACAAGAGTACTAGCCCTTATTATAACGTTTGGCCTTTTGATTGTAGCCTCAAGTAGTTTAGATATAGATTACACAACAATCACTGTTACTAACAAAAATAACGAATGATACATGATTGACCACATTTTCAGTATAACAACTTTCATGGTCTATAAAGACGACCAACAAAATGACTGCTTTTATTAGGTTACTAGCGGCCCGCTCCGGCTTCGCACGGGTATACAATATCATCTATGTCATTCACTGAAAAAATGATTAAAATCTATCCAGTACTTTTGATTTATTCATTACTGCCCGTGGCCCGCACGCTTTAAATTTAGTGTAAAATAATCCTTCTTTCTCTAAACCATGAAGATTTCCTGCTATCTTTGGAATATCTAAATTTATACACTACATTTTTACTTATTTACTTTTTACATTTTTACATGTTATTATACATATAAACTTTCCTCTTCAATTACTCTATCTATTAAATACCGCATCAAAATCCGTTGCGTAGTTTTAAAGATTTAAGCATACATAGGGACAGAGAAAGCGACTTTGTTTTATATTAAGTAGTGAAGGTACCCTTTTATTAACTCGCAATACTTATAACAAAATTTATATATTTACATGCTTACACTTTTTCCTTCACATTAAAATTTAATTAATATCATAATTATTTATGTTGTATGATATGCAGTGTTTATATAAATCTTGTTTTAACATAATAATCATGAATTGAATTACATTCAGTTCGTGATGATTGTGTAAAAATAAGTGATAGGTCTTGACTTATTTAAGATGATAAGTGTTTGAAGAAACTACTATCAACTTTACGACATTTGGCTAAATTAATAATCATGTACAATTACGATTCATAAGTATAAATATATTTAAGCAGGCAAATCACACGCACTTGTGTTGGCCGGTGGATTATGCACCACCTTAATCAATTTCATTATATTCGCGTTTTGCAAATCTGATAACGCTCGTAATAGTAACTAAACGAGGGCAGTTCCTAGAGTTCCTAGACCACGCACGTTGACTCAAAGATTCTCCGAGAAAAACTGTTCACCTACAAGCCGAGAGCGCCCTTCCTGCAGCCACCATCAAACAACGCCATCTTTCCTGGATGCCATTTTGTGTGACTTCATTAATTCCAAAACTGTATCCATAAATATACTCGCAGATTTTGTGGGAAGTATATATGTAGGAGAACGGTTTCTGCACGGGTTGCAACCTATATAACTATAAGCCTTCAGCGTGTGCACCGGGCCGTGTCTGGAACAAGAATGCTCGTAGTACACCGAGCGATCTCTTTATATAGCCAGATGGGGCAGCGATGACAGTTGCCGGTGTTGCCACTGTAATAAATTTAAATGCTGCCACAGGGTAAATTACGGTACTGCCCGCTGCGCATAGAGTTTATAACTGGACGTAGCCGCCGTCATATACAATAACGACCGTAAGAATGTTTATTAGTAGCAGATCCCACAGTATATATCTGTAAGACAAAACCTTTGGACGAAAATAAAGTTTTCTGTGTAATTAATCTTTCAGTCGTTCATAGATTTCATCGAGTTTTAAAGTTCATCCTATACATCAGCGTGTAAAATTTAAATTTCCCGTCTTGCGCAATGCAGTGAAAATGCAAATTCAACAGTGTGGGTTCAATTAGTTCACCAAATCATATTCAACAATTCAGAAGTACGGTTTCCGTCCAATTAGCGAAGTTTAACTTTTATTTTCACAAAAATCTTCCATTTACTGGATTTACATGTAGATTTATTTGGCTTTAATGAAATATTTTTGACAGCTTGCAAGTACTTTTTTTTAATTGTTTACAAATAATGTCCTAATTTTGTCAACAACCTTAGAGAGAGAGAGAGAGAAGAGACTTGTATAGGTATTTGCTGGCTGGGTGTGATATATTATGTAATTGCAATAATGAATCTTTACGAGAAAGATCCAAAATTAGGAGATCCGCAAAAGATCTAAAGTCACCGATAAGTCTCATGAAAATCATTGAATCACCATGAGAAATGTGGACAAGCCTATATATTTACTTAATAAAAAAAGCAAGTGGAAATAGCAATGGGGTGGAATGGTTCTCGAGTGGCAACCATGAGATCATGTCCTCATGTCACAAGATCCAGTGGGAGTTTTGGCGGGAAAACGAAAAAGATCGGGTCACCCCATTGTATTATTTTCCAAACCTTATCTTATTTTCAGTGTTAGTGCCTAAAATTGGTGGTATTTTATTCATAAGTGCTGGATTACAGGCATGAGTGTGGGAAAGTGGTATAATGATGGTGAAACGTTTCTTTTCGTGTTGTTTCTAAAATACCATAGAAGCTTCTGGTAAAGTTTCTACCACTTTACTGGGAGTATGACTTGACTAGACTAGACTATGACTTGACTTGATGACTTGGACTGTGACTTGACTTGACACATATGTATAATATTAATTAACTTGATAAATTAATTACTTGACACTGGCTAAATACACAAAGTGTGGAGCCAAAACCAAAACAAAAAAAAGATCCACTGCAGTGAAGCCGACCACTGGTAACCGGACAAACCTAACGGGTGCCGTTGCAAGAGACAAACCGTTACTTAATGTTGCATTCTATGGAGAGGCCTATACTTACCAGTGGATAACGTTAGGCTGAATTGCAGATAATCTTGTTCAAATTATTAAACATCTACCATGTAACAGGCGTTTGTTCTGTGTCTGGGTGTTATATTGTATTCTTTGTATGTATTTACAAAAAAAATTATATAAGTATTGTATCAGTTATCTGGTTCCCATAGTACAAGCTTTGTTTAGTTTGGAGCTAGACGGCGCAGTGTGAAATGTCCACACATATTATTATTTATTTTTATTATTATCATATTACAACAAATACATAGGTACAAGGCTTAGACAGACGTCAAATGCGCGTTTAACAATCCAAACAGCAGTTAAACACTTTAAGGCTTATTTTAATATTTTGTGGATAAACCGCTAATGACAAGATCCGAAGAAAAATCCACTTGGTATATATATTTTGTTTTTAGTAAATGAACGCTCACCGGATTACATGCAAGCCACATACGAATCTGAACTCAAGTAAATCTGACACTCGTATAAGTCGTGTCCTTCCAGATCGCAAAATATAAGGAAGGTATATCCCCCAATCTCAAAAGTGCTGCGGCCGCATATAAATTCACTAGCTTGAGCCCGCGTCTTACGAAGTAGCGAAACCTTGATATAATATATACCTACACATACGAGCAAAGAGAAAAATGAGTCTATCTGTAAATAAAAGTGATCTTCAAATTTTAAGGGATATTATGAAAATTCTACAATATTTAATTCCTTATTGATAGATTAATTACGCTTAATATTATAACAGTTTTTTTGTGTATGCGTGTGTGTCTGTTTATGTAAATGCGTGTGTGTTTGTGTGTGTGGCAAATCAACAATATTTTGAACCTATAAAAACACATCATCAAGCTTTTATTAAAATATCTTCAATGTAAAGACAGCCGGTTACAGTTTTATTGCGCCTATATATCGGTTATAGAACTTTTCCGCTCCACTGAATATTAACGCCGGGGCCGATTCATATCGCTTATCCGAGATTAAGTTGAGTGAGAACAAATATTTCGCTGAATTTTTCGCTTCATTTCTGCGTAGATTTACATTTCCTTGCGCAAGCACTTACTCGCATTGTGAATTTTCAATTTCTTACTCTCCATTTTATTTACACTTTTTGCGAAATTGATATTCGGCTGCCTCAAAGGGGGATTTGTTTGACTTTATGGTCTGATAGTGATTTGTTTTTAGAGGAACGCAATTGAGGTAATGCACCCTTGTTGATAAATACGCTTAGTAAACCAAACCGTTGTACGTATAAACATTTGTGTTTCGCTTCCACGCATGGCACTTCTCGTTAGTGAGAAGTTGACGGAGTAGTTATTTAGAAGCAGAGTTTATAGTGTTTATACAAAAAAGAATTGATGTAGTGTGTAGTGAAAATTTTAAAAATTAAGTTTGCGAAAATGAAAAGAACGTTTATTATCATAGTAGGTAATGATCTATTTTCTGTAAATTTATTATTTCTATAAGCTCTGTAAAGGAGGTAATTATTTATATTCTATACATTTATTATTTCTTTAAGCTCTGTAAAGGAGGTAATGATTTATTTTCTGAACATTTATTATTTCTATAAGCTCTGTAACAGGTGTGATTTCCAAACGTAGATCACTATCTATTCAATTGGATTTCTATTACGACATAGATGATTCAGGTTATTTTCTTTATTTTTCTATTATAGGAAGTTTTATGATGACACAAGACGCTGAAGGAAATATCTATCACAGGTGTTACCGCTTCGGGTATAACGTGTTTCATATAATGTTGGTCCTTATGGTTACAATATACTTACAATAGAGTGAAACAACTAATAAAAGGGTACTTCGAAAGTTTTGTAACACGAGCGTAAACTCTTTCTCTTGCAGTAAAACTGGTGTTGCAAGAGAAAGAACACAGAAGAACATTTCCGATAAATAAAGCTTACAAATTTAAGCGATTTGGAACATGTTAATAGTAAATTTCTATACCCACAAAATGGTCGTTAACAAATAATTGACTGTGTTGAGCTTTTCAAGCTTTTATAACACTGTTTTATCACTGTGGTTAATTTGTAAATTAATCAACTTAAACAGCTATCATAAAAGTATTCTATCTTTAGATTACGTGTTAGATTTATAGAATTTTCTCTATGTTTCCGAAGGTATCAAAGACATTTTAACTTATATGAAAATGAGCGTCAGTATTTCCGCCTCGTTTCTTTAGTACTAAGTAACTGTTATGTAATCTGTGGCTCAAGTTAATATCATGTGAACCAAGGTACTAGTTACATGAAGTTATTGTGCAATGACCGTCACAGGGGTCCCAAAGCGGGGCGCAGTGTGAAATATAGCCCGATAAATTACTACATTATCTCGGACACGAGCGATTTTGCTTCAACCGTTTTCAAATACTTCACTAAGTCCCCACTGAACTGGTATACCTACTTCGATATGAAAATTGAGAGTTGAAACATTGTAGAGAATAATATAAAATTTAGAAAAAAAAAACTTGCGAGGTGTCAAGGGACACCCGGATAGAACGAAGTTCCTTTCGATTAATTAGTAAAGGAATTGTATTTTTTTTTATTATTAACAAATATAATGTAAATAGAAAGAATATTAATATAATATGAATGCGAAATAGAAAGACGAAACAAAAATAACTGGCTTGCTTGGCTTGGCTGAGAGAGAGAGAGAGAGAGAGAGAGAGAGAGAGAGAGAGAGAGAGAGAGAGAGAGAGAGAGAGAGAGACACGCGCACGTCGCATGGCTTCAAAAAGTGTCGTTACAACTTTTGGTCTTAATTTTTTCCGTCTAGCCCCTTTACGCAACGCGCGATAATTCCAAAAGTATAAAAATTAATCATTGAAAATAGGTACATAAATAAACACCATACATTTATTTATTTAATTGTAAATATAACCAGAAGCACATTTTATACTTTTGTTTATTTTTGATTCTTCAGTATCTGTAGATCGTAACTTTTGACTGTGAAACCAAAGACTAGAAAACTGTTTCCAATCGAATTTTTTTACCCAACCGTCACTGACTCACACTCTCTTCCATCCCGCCCGGTGACGCTCCCGTCCGGTGACTCTATCCCGCCCGGTGACGCTATTCCGCCCGGTGACGCTGTATAGGTTGGTAGAGACTAACAGCATTAGCACGTTAAAAAAACACTTTCTTCCAATCTCGTCCAGGCAGATACAACTGAGTGCAGTTTTACTGAGTGTTTTAGATTAAATCTCTCTAACATTGAAACACAACAACCTTGTAGGTACTCTTGTACCTACAATGTACTTTACCTACACACTACATTTTTTGCATCATTAAATTTTGTGCATCATGGAAACTCAATAATACAGGAGTAATAAAATAATAGAGGAGTATAAGATATTAAGCTATATTTCAAACCCTACGCACAATATGTTCATGCGAGCAAGGTTTTATAACTTAATCCTTCTTTTGATTTATCTAGCGCAATATCACCAAACCCCTTTTCAACAGACGCGTGGTGCATATGAAACTTTTGCGCAGGCGTACTTAATGTGAAATAATATTAAAAGATGGCAAAGGTTCATGGTACAAAATTATAACCAAGAATTAAGAACATAACCTTGGTACCTTGTGTCATGAACACAGATTAGAGAATAAACAATTGGTTACATTATGGGAACCTTACCATGCGGTGTTTATTTTGTATTATTATATATATTTTGTAAAAAATAATGTTTTATTAATTGTAACTTTTTATTTATAGAGTGCCTGTACTTATTAATATTTCAGTTCTTTTGATCCTTTAATATTAAGAAAATGACCAAAAATTATTAAAACTTTAATACTTTAATTAGGCAGTGAAAATTGGCTAGTTTTATACTTTTAGTGCTATATTTTGTTTATACAGACTTATTGGTTACTCCCACTCCTCCCTCCAGTTACTGGTTGGTTGGTGTGGTGAAACTTCTGTTCTTCTTTTAAAAATAAAAAGATATTGTTTCGTATATGGTCGAATGTTCACAAATATTGCTTCAGTTGGCAGAACTTGCTGAAACGTTCACAAAAATTTTGCCAATCATGATTGTCACGTGGCTCTGTCAAGTCTTCCGTCTGTTAATGCGATGTCTATTATTTATCTCGATAAGATGATTCTATCATTTAAATTACGCAAAAATATGTGTAAAATAAAAAGCCCTCTAATTATAATGGTTGGCAAAAAACTCGTAGAGATCATCAATTGGATGTAGAGTAAGTCGTTAAATATGTATTTATTTGAACTCGTGTGACTTTACAAAGCTATATGCGATTGTGTGGCATAAATTACACGGCAGAGAAACTTTTGCTGTGTAATTCATTTTACGGTTCGTTAGCTGTTTTTACTGAAAATTGTGAGTCCTCTTATTTGGGGTAACGTTAGGGGACATTGGTTCACCAAAATACAAGGTATTTTGATCATTTATATGATTTTTTAAACTGCCGTTAGTAGTAGTAGTTAGCAGTGTTTTCCGCAATCTATTTTTTCATATGTGGATTTAATCGATTATTTTTAAACGTTATAGACTTGTTTATATAAATCTGCAACGAATGAAAATGCTCTATTTGGGAATATTTCAATACTATGCTACAACTGTTTAAGTTAAAAAGTAATTTGTATAAAAATATTGTAACTTGCTTTATTAAGATAATTCCCCATCCATTTAATACTTTTGAGTCGTTAAAAGTGTTAGGCGACTGTTTATCAAATTTTAGTGTTAAACTTACGAGAGCTAAGTAATTAGATTAGTTTTTACTGTACTATCTTAAAAACTTAAATGATATGAATTAGCTTGTAAAGCATTTTAAGCTTTGAGTGCCACCCATTTAATTAATTACTTCATAAGAAACGATAATTATGTTCTCAATGCAAAAAAAACGCTTTAAATTGTTTATTTGATTTATGAAAAGTTTTTAAGTTTGGACTAAAAAAAAAGAAGGCTTTTTTCGTCCAAAATAAGTAAAAATTTACCTTTACCTGACATTGTAAAAGTTTTCGATTTGCAACAAACTCATTTCAATGCCAGCGTATTTAAATTCAACTGAATTGAAACACGGTTCGAAAGAGTTTTCAATAGATTTTAACATTCGGGTCTTGTATTGGGGTATTGTCAACACAAAAGAAAAATACAAGAATCTTTATTGTAACAATCAATCCTTGAATCTTTGTCAGAAGTCTTCGAAGTAGTTCAATCAGGCAATCACCGAATACAAAAAGTATAGACACATTCATCTACAGGAATACATTGGAATGAAATAAGTCATCTATTTCCAAAAACATTTACTCCAAACAAATGTAACTGGTATTGAATTCAACAAAAAAGATAGAAAAAGTAAAGATGGTACGTGAGAAGGAAACAGGATTAGGGGCTATCACCACTTGTTTTGTAGTCGATGGGAGACTGTCCAATACAGTGCAGAACTCTACCCCAAGAAAGGGTATATGATGCAGAATGACCCAAAAAATAATAGGAAGGGTAAGTTGAATATTTTGCTCCAACTACTTAAGAAAAATCATAGAACTGTTACAAAAATGCCTTCGAACCTTCCATTTGATGAAGAGCTTAAACATAAAGCATTTTTTTGGCTAAATAAAAATATATAGCATTCTGTTCATAGTATTCTTGATTCCTAATCGGGAACATAATATAGGTCTAATTATGTTCCCGACTAAATTAAATTGACAGTTACAGCCTTATTAATAAACGGGTATTAGTCTCGGATTAGTTACTTCAGCGTTTGTCCTTTTTTTGCTACTGGAATATTTAGTTGGATTGAAAGAGACAAAAAATAGTGTAACTAGCTAAAGCTAGTTCGTGTTTATTAATAAGGCTGTTAGAGAGCATGTGTAGTGTTATAGACGTCACTTTTGACTTCAGCTTAAAAATAATGATATTATAGAGATATTGTCTGCAATTGAAAGATATTGTATAGAGGCGAAATGGATTATGGTTTGTTTGCAATTTGTTAGGTATTTCTATTGTTGGCTTCAATTTTTAATTATTACGATACCGTCTGTGTGGTCTGTTCAGTCTGAGTCGCAATGGCTTTGCGAAATAAGCTTCTGATGGTTGTCAAAATGGCAATTAAAAATTACTTGACCATAAATATCTTGAATGTAATGGTAATTTATACCAGCTTTTAGGTTTATTTTAGTCATTATTTAGATATATTTGACTATTAATCTTTGTAAATTTACTGAATGAAAACAACGGCTATTTGTTCTATTTTAATTATGACATTGTGTTCGTTAATTTCTTATGGTTTATTAATTGTGATATTATTCAATTTAAAAATGGAAGATAGCAAAGGATCAGCAAAGTATACATACTAAATATTTTTTTCTAGGAGTTTAAATAAACCGTCTAATATCTGGCCACTTTAGTGCACTGGCCAGTTCGTTTTTTTTTTATGTTTTGGCTCCACACTTTTGTGTATTTAGCCAGTGTCAAGTAATTTATAATTTATCAAGTTAATGATATTTCACGCAAATATGTGTCATCAAGTCAAGTCATAGTCAAGTCATAGTCTAGTCAAAGTCATACTCCTAGTAAAGTGATGGCAACTTTACTTGAAGCTTCTACGGAGTTTTGGAAACAACACGAAACGAAACGTTTTACCATCATTATACCATTTTCCAACACTCAGGCCTGTAATCCAGCACTTAACGAATAGAATACCACCAATTTTATGCACTAACTCTGAAAATAACACAAGTTTTGAAAAATAATACAATGCGGTGACGCAATGTTTTTTCGCGTTCCCGCCAAAACCCCTCCCAGTTCGTTTTAGTTCGTGCTAGTTTCCATACGGTAAAAATTGTTAACTAATATGAAAGCTTATTGATAATGTAATGTTAAACCATGATCACAGATGGCGTTACGTGAATGTAAGTCTTATTTCATGCAAATGTAGTAAATAGTGGCAAATAACTAATAGCGGCCAGTTACACCAAGTTTTACCCTATATAAATATATAAGATTTGGTAGCACAATCTACAGTCAAATCTGCAGCTAATCATAAATAATCTCTAGCTAAGCGGAAATGTGTTTGCACTATTAAGCTGCTGCAAAATAAATTTCATTATTGAATAATAGCAAGTTCTATCTATCTAATAAGATAGATTGCTATTATAATATAAGTTCTATCTCATTAGATAGATAGAACTTGCTATTATTCAATAATGAAGTTTATTTTGCAGCAGCTTAATAGTGCAACACATTTCCGCTTAGCTAGATATTATTTATGATTATTGCAACTATGCAAGGTCGGCCAGTAAAAGTAAAGTTTATAGTTAAGAGCGAACAAACATTAAAGAGAATGGAACGTTTAGCTGCTACATGTAACGATGAATAATGTAATGATTAAATTTGTGGTTAAGGTTAAGGTTCAGATTAAAGTTAATTTTGACTATAGCAGTATAGCAGTAAAGATTAACCAGTTTATGGTGGAACCCAGTGTTATATAAATATTATCTATTAATTACAGGATCCAAATAAAGCAAACATAGAAATATAACGGGGATATACTTAAATACTTACAAACTGGTAACAGATGATATATTTTTCGTTCAGTATATTAGTCACAAATATTAATTAATTTTCTAGAATAAATAAAACTATTTAAATATATATTGTTATATTTTTAAGCATCATATTTGTTAATTACTTAAGTCTGCTAGCCGTTTAGTTACCTTTATGTTACCGTTCCTACTCACATTTAAAAATGTTATTTTGTATTTTCACTTGCAAGTGAATATGATTCTTTTAGTGCAAATAAATATCTTAAACCTAAAAAAAATAAAAAAAAAAATTTAATGTTGCGACGGTCATCGAAAGGAAAATAGAATATCTACGGTTTTCCATACTCGTTCTCGCACGGCCGTTTTTAATTTTTCAGGCTAAATATATTGATTTAGTTAACTAATAAACATCATATATGTGTGGGCAGGAACGTGTTGTGGGTAGGTAGGTTGCAACCTATATAACTATAGGCCTTCAGCATGTCCGCACCGCGCCGCGTCTGGAACAAGAATGCCCCGCAGCACACCAATCGATCCCTTTATATAGTCAGACAGGTAGGGGCGCCATGACAGTTGCCGGTGCTGCCACTGTAATAAATTTAATGCCACCACAGGGTAAATTACGGTGCTCAATCGCTGTGCATAGAGTTTATAACTGGACGTAGCCGCCGTCACGGCCATACTGACGTGCGTACGTCCTCGTACGCTTAGCTTCACTTTGTACCTGGTGAGGGACATAAGTATCAGTGTTATTGCTCGTTCATCCTGACAATTAAATTGAGTTAAGCTTTGAGTCAAAGTCAAAAGATCAGATTTCAATTTGATTAGTCAAAAGCATTTTAACCTGCCAGTCATCGTCAGGGTTAACCCTTCAGGACCATTAGTATACCTTCATTTATAAAAAAATGGACCGAGTAATGCTAACCGGATAGATATCCCTTTAGCAACCAAAAATCATCATTCCTACATTTTTTTTAATGGACCAATTAGTGCTAGACCGGATAGATATCCCTTTAGCAACCCACATTTTTTTTATGGACCATTAGTGCTAGTCCGGATAGATTATCCCTTTAGCATTCAGACACATTTTTCTTGTCATCATTTTTACATTCTCTTTTTTTCTCGAAAAAAAACGAATCGTTACTTTTTTTATATTTTTTTTTCACTGGTTTGGGTTAACCCTGCAATTAAATTTGATATAAGTGTCACCCGCCGTCACGTCATCATTCACGTCATGTCACGTTTCGCGTTGCTTGAAGAGTGATGTAGAAATGGGCAATCCCACTTCTGATGTCGACAAGAACGGTTTGTGGGTAGATAGGTTGCAACCTATATAACTATAGGCCTTCAGCATGTCCGCACCGCGCCGCGTCTGGAACAAGAATGCCCCGTAGCACACCAATCGATCCCTTTATATAGTCAGACAGGTAGGGGCGCCATGACAGTTGCCGGTGCTGCCACTGTAATAAATTTAATGCCACCACAGGGTAAATTACGGTGCTCAATCGCTGTGCATAGAGTTTATAACTGGACGTAGCCGCCGTCATATGTATAATTCTATCCAAATCGGTTTAACTGTATTGGCGTGAAATCCACATACAAACAATAAACAACGTTACATTATACTAAGTAAATGCTAAAATACGATTTAAACAGAAAATTTATGAAAACGCGTCCATAATAATATGTAACGCCCAACGATCACGTACATAGATCCTGGACCCTAACTAGGATTCTCTGTCTAGGGACCCAGGAACTACGAGGAACATGGTCCCACAACACCTAGATTCAGAACAAGTGTTTGCGCTTTTTTTTCTGTGCACAAATACTAATTGCCCTGCCGCGGGAATCTAACCCGCCGCCTCCGGGTTATGAGTCGACCTACTCAACCACTACACTACAGAGGCTATAATATTATAGAAACTGACGTGAGTAGTACTCATAACTACAACTATTACACGGCTAAAACTCACGAGATACAGTCGAATAACTCGACTGGTGTTCGGGCAATAAAGATGCCCATCCTCAAGGAGTACGCGCGGCGGCGGTTGGGGCGGCTCGGCGCTGACTCGGCTACAGAGGCTGTTAATATAAATATATAATGTACCTAATAAGTTCAATAATATTTGTTTTTATTTTGTTTATACTGAACTTATAAATATTTGTATACTGTGTGTGATATTGTGTGTCTATAATAAATTTATTTCATTTCATTTCACTAGATATTTGAATGAGGATTTGTCACAGTCGCTCTCCTAAGTCTCACTAATATTATAAAGGCGAAAGTTTGTATGTGTGTATGTTTGTTACTCCTTCACGCTCAAACGGCTAAATGGATTTGGATGAAATTTGGCACCAAGATAGCTTATACACTGGATTAACATATAAGCTACATATTATTCCGGAAAAGTGAAATGCTCCCGTGGGATGAGCAAATAATTAAAATACTTTTGATCCGCGGGTGAAACTGCGAGGCGCAACTAATAGTTATATATAAAAAAAAACTACAAAAACTACTATGTATCCGTCTAATCTCAGCTTTACTCGCGGAAGGAAGTTGGAAAGGAAATAGATAATAACAACCGGAAGAAAAAACAAACCAGATACGGTTTGCTGTCAAGGCCCGGAAAAATCTTGTCACGCGGAATCCGGTTCACCGGGCCGCTTTAGTTATTGTTATTGACGAGGTGAATTTATTTATTCACTATTTGACCTTCTTTGTCTTTACGATCTTATATTGGAGTTTATGGAAGCAAGTGGATTTTTCTCCTGTGTTTTTTCTGCTGCCACAACTTTGGTGGCATACAGTTGTCCAAAAGAACTGAGCGAACGCTCCTGTACAAAAATTTCCTTGGACTTATTGACAAATAGCAAGGTACTCGTATATGTAAATTTTTGTTCCAGAAAACTAATCTTACTCAGTAAGTAAAATGTCATATTATTTTTTCAATTATGTGAACAAATAAAGAGAATTTCGACTATTATAATATTTAATTTGACAACCTTTGTGGTGTGGTGGTAGACTCATAACCCAGAGGTGGTTGGTGGGTTCGATTCCCGCAGCATGACAAATATTTTTGCACCGAAAAAAAAAAGCGCTTATACTTGTCCCGTGTCTGGGTATTGTGGGACATAATGGACATGGTCCTCGTAGTTCCTGGATTCCTAGACACAGGGAATCCTAATTAGGGTCCAGGATCTATGTATGTGATCGTTAGGCGCTATTATTATCATTTTATTATTATTATTTTTATATAAAACGTTTTAACTTTCAAAGTCATAGTTAAACTCTCTTTGTGTAGTAGTTTATTGAAACCTTATATAAATATCGACTATGGTATCCAGTATTTATCAGACCCCGTGTATGTATCTAAGTATGTAAATTTCAAGGCGAAAAATATCCAATTACTATACAATAGCACTACTTATCCTTGATCTAGAAAGCAGTCCCAAAATTGGTTAAACCATCCGCAAACAACGGCCTGAGTTGTTTTCTTAAGCCTCACCTGTTGTAACATAAATCACTGTGATTCATCTTTAATATTTGGCCCACGAAAATGTAGCCCCATCAAAGGGTGATCCATCAAAATAACAAGATTTTGAAAATACTTTGTAACTCTTACATTGAAATATGTTGTATAAACTGCGTACAATAAATATTACCAAGATTATATTGTTTTATTAATTGACGACTTCTACGCAGTATTGTTCATGTTTTTTTACGTTTTGGCTCCACACTTTTGTGTATTTAACCAGTGTCAAGTAATTGATTATTTATCAAGTTAACGATATTTCACGCAGACATATGGCAAGTGACAGTCCAAGTCATTTAGTCAAGTCAGTAGTAGTATTCTAGTCTATGTCATACTCCTAGTAAAGTGGTAGCAACTTTACTAGAAACTTTTATGGGGTTTTGGAAACAACACGAAAAGAAACGTTTCACCATCATTATATCACTTTCCCACACTCATGCCTGTGATCCAGCACTTAATGAATAAAACACCACCAACTTAATGCACTGAAAATAACACAAGTTTTGGAAAATAATAAAATGCGGTGAAACGATCTTTGTCGTTTTCCCGGCAAAACTCTCTTCAATCGTCGCTCACATTATTGCGCGTTTTAATTCTCCTTCCACAGAGTTTAGACTATTTAACAGTTCAAAAATGTTGGCCTACTTACACGAACATAAACAGTTAAAAAACATAAATAATATAAGTCTAAGCTCTATAAACCTATATAGAAATAGAGCATGCTTTATTTATTATATATTCCTTCCATTACATATTCTTTTCTTTTTAAATTCCTCTATCATATAACCGCCTTTGTTTCAGGAACTTTAAATGAAAATTTTCATATTTTATTTCAACTTTGTAGCTGCTTATTTGCATGAGCCCTGCAGGTAGTCGCAGCTCACATTCTTTGAGCGCGTACAGTCACTATGTTTCACTTGAAAACTTGGATATAGGTAACAGTACTTCTTGGATACTATCTAATCTAATTGTCAGCCTCTGTGGTGTGGTGGTTGAGCAGGTCGGCGGCTGGTTCGATTCCCGCAGCAAGACAAGTACTTGTGCACAGAAAAAAAAGTGTCGGATGATAGTTTTCTGTTCTACATTGTCCCGTTTTTTTGTTTTGTTTTTTTTTTTTTTTATTATCTAATTGGCTTGCTATATAATATTATATTACACAATAAACACTTTGTGATTTTATATGCTTAGTACTATACCTCAATTTATAGTACCTAATATAATTTTGACTTGTAAAAGTGCTTAAAATAGCCTATTTGCAATAAATCTTTTGACTTTGGTGGGAAAAACTCACAAATTCTCTGTTACATCTCTAATTATGAGCGATCACACTTCGTATAGTATAAAATACTTTTACAAAAGATCCGACATGCTGTACATAAATACGGTTAACCGCAAACGAATTTATAGCACCGCACATAAATCTATATGACAATTAATGCAAGCTGAGATCAGCGGAACAGCGTTTCCGTATGCCACCACTATTTCATTTGTTAACGAGTGACATTTTATGGCGTATAAACTCTGCTATGAAGCAGTATCTAGTGATAACAAGGCTCTTCATTTTATAGTAAAGATTCCAAATATCCTGAACCACCACCCCCTTCGCGGCGCAACTACAGCAAGTTGCTAAAGGGTAATTTTAGAGACGAACACCGGTTCAGCTTATGCTGGTTCGGTTATAATATAAAGGCCATCAGAAGTCAAGAGGATCGTGCCTAAGAAACTTGAGCCGTAACAAATCTTTTATTTTCTTTTCTTGTTTAATGATGTGTACCCGCAGCTCTCTGACTTTGGAAGGAATAAAAAATATGCAGGGGTTTGTTTTGTAGCGGCATAAAAGAGAGTAATTTGGTATTTTGCTGTGCAGAAGTTGCTGTATACCCCTAATTTAATGTGAGGGTTAGCAGATAATCATATTACGCAAGAAATATAAGTATTTTGCCCCTAAAAAATTATATTATTATTAATATTATTAAATCAGTCACTGACCAAGCTCTTAACGAACTTTGTATTTAACTGACTTAAAAAAAAGAGGTATCCAGTTCAGTTTTATTTTTTAATATGTTATATAATATAAAATGTTATATGTACCTTCAAACTGGTTCCATGGGAATTTGATTCCGCGCGGTAGTTTGGTTTTTATATTAATATAATATTATACAGGGCATCATACAAGTATTTCTCAGTATAACATAAAGGCGATTGAACACAACTTAACCCAAAGACGTATACGCAGTAAAAATCTATAATAAAATCCCGGAAGTAATTCTCGCTTCAGAAAAAGACTTTGTTTTTAATAAGGTTTAAAAAGATTTTTTGATCAAGAAATGTTATTATAATTTGACAGGATTTGGTTAATGACAAAAGTAAGCTACTTAGCTACGTGCGCAATGCAGTGTCACGCAAACCTCTATACTTTAGAGTTCCGAGTGACACTGCAGCTGGTATGGGCAGCCGTGTCGTTTAACATCAGGCGAACGGCTAGCTCGTCACGTCATTTCTTAACATAAAAAACAAAAAAAAAACTTTAGAATTTACTTTGCCCAATAGTATTCGTATAGTTATTTGTTTATTTAATGGATCGACTTGGTCTTCACCTAACCTGTTGTTGTCATACCCTAATGAGGTAATATGTTTCGCAAACAAATCAATAACAAAAAAATTATAAAAAAATAAAGTCTACATACAAACATCGCGTAAGTATAAGTTAATACTATACTAACGAAAACTAAGAGAGTTTTGTCGGGAAAACGAAAAAGATCGCGTCGCCGCATTGCATTATTTTCCAAAACTTTTGTTATTTTCAGTGTTAGCGCATAAAATTGGTGGCATTTTATTCGTTAAGTGCTGAATTACAGGCGTGAGTGTGGGAAAGTGGTATAATGATGGTGAAACGTTTCTTTTCGTGTTGTTTCCAAAACTCCATAGAAGCTTCTGGTAAAGTTGCCACCACTTTACTAGGAGTATGACTTCACTAGACTAGACTATGACTTAACTTGATGACTTGGATTGTGACTTACTTGACTTAACACATTATATGATATTAATTAGCTTGAGATATTATCAATTATTTGACACTGGCTAAATACAAAAAAGTGTGGAGCCAAAACCAAACAAAAAAAAACGAAAACTGACAATAATTATGATAAATGATAATAAAGGCAATAAGAATAAAGTGAATAGTAAGCTTATTGGCGGCTACTAATAAAAAATCAGAACAACATAAACAGCACAGCACAAATAACACCTGTATTAGAAAATAAGCACATTTGTTGGCAATAAATAGTTGAGTATTGAGTATACTATATATGCACATCCTAAGTCTGCAACTTAACCTCTTTTTACAAGGACTTTTTTTGACAAGTTACAAATCATTCGTTTTATTCACTTAACCACGTGAAATATGTTCAAATTGTATGCTTTACAATAGTTTATATGTTAGTAATAACGATATAATCATGTAAAACGACATCAAACGTTTCGATTTCGAAAGGTGAGTAGGCTGGCTATGAAACGACCACACTACTTCCATTCGTGAATTTTACATAGCGGTTGCAGGTGCATTGGCGGCATCGAATGGTTTTAACTGCTGCTGGTTTTATCTCGAAGTACTTATTAATGTATCGACTGAAGTATAAAATAAGTAAACACATGGAGTTTTGGCGGGAAAACGAAAAAGATCGCATCGCCGCATTGTATTATTTTCCAAAATTGTGTTATTTTCAGTGTTAGTGAATAAAATTGGTAGCATTCTATTCGTTAAGTGCTGGATTACAGGCGCGAGTGTGGGAAAATGGTATAATGATGGTGAAACGTTTCTTTTCGTGTTGTTTCCAAAACTCCATAGAAGCTTCAAGTAAAGTTGCCACCACTTTACTAGGAGTATGACTTTGACTAGACTATGACTTGACTTGATGACTTCGACTGTGACTTGACACATATTTGCGTAAATATCAATAACTTGAAAAATTATCAATTACTTGACACTGGCGAAATACACAAAATGTGTGGAGCCAAAACATTAAAAAAAAAAGTAAACTCATACTTAATATATAAAATAATATTTTTAACCTAGATAACTTTCGGGAGCGCTTTGAGGTGATTTTTAAAACTATTATTTCGGATTTTACGAAATTTATTTAATATTAATAGAGTTTTACAGTAAGCGACCGTCTGTAGAATTTGATACAAGAACGACTGCCTTCCGATCGGCTCAGGCCACCGTTCCAGCGACGGATGCGATAACATTCCGCTGATCATGCGTCTGGGACTGTGGCGTGACTCTAGGCAGCGGCCGGTGGAGGCCGGTTATGGGTACATAACTCCTCCCCCCTTAGCTCGAAGTTATTGGGAATACAGAGTTTTCCAATAACTTCGTTAACATTTATCGTGAAATTAACAATAAGGGTGGCTGAGGCTGGTTCTCTTGCTGATCGTCATGGACCTGTCCTCTTCCACATCTTCTTATAACTATATTTTTAAGCCTAGGGTAGACTAAATAACTAACACATATAAAGACGATAACATAAAGTACTATAGTCGCGACACTGACACTGTTGATTTGATCACTATTATATTGCCCATTATCACTTTCAACACTTTTTACACTTTTCTTCAACAGGTAGTTTAGGTGCTGCACGTCTTCTAGGTCAACTCCCTTGAGGTCGACAGGTTCGGTATTCTCCACCAGGTGGTTCTGCTTTTGTTCATGTACTTCAGGTAGAGTAAGAAGCGGAACAGGTTTATATCCGATATCCAGTGGGTGGTAGCGTCGTCCGTATATTACAACGCCATCGATAGAAACATCGCATGCTTCCGGGGTAGTTAATATGTATGTTCCCTGTAGGGCTTCACGGACTACGTCATGACCACAGGTTTGTGTTAATATTTTATTACATTTAGAGTATAATATCCAACGGGTTGATGCTATTCTCTGCAATTTCAGGTCCTCTGAAAGAACTCTACGTGGGAAACATCTGGATAAATTGCGCCGGTACTCCATCAGCTGCTCGATACAGGTCTCTGGAGCATATGGGACGAGGTCGTCTTGGGAACATAAGTATTCTTCGGCCGTTATTTCTCGGCATTGGCGAGCGGTTGGACGATATTTCGTACCTTCTACTAATAGGAATGGGAATTCGGGAACAATGACGTAGGTTTGAGAGTCACGTGATATGGGTAAGGGGTACAATTTAAAATAATTATACGTACTGTTAGCAACTAATGGAACATCAATTATGAATCTTATTTCATCATTCTTAAGGTAAGTTTTCACTGAAAGTGTTTCTTCTATATTAACTAGACTTTGCTCAGTGACAGAATACATCAAATTATCATATCTTGAGATTTCGGACAGCAAGGTTAAGAGTTCCTTTGAATCGATCACAGATTTATGTAATACGGATACTTTACTAAGTGCAATAGCAGTTTCCAATTCATTAAGTTTTATATATAGAGTTCTGAAATTAACAATAAACATATTCAATACATTAGTCAAATATGATATAAAGATATACATGTTCTCTCTCGACAAATCTGCTACAATAGTTTCAATGCGTCGCAAACGCTCATTCATTACATTAATATTGTCATCAATGACTTGAGTAGAGTTCAGAAAGTGGTCCAACATTTCGGATACAAGAGTAATTTTATTTGATATGCCCTGTTCTCGAGTCTTGAGTCCTGTAATAAGTTTGTCATAACGTATTGCGTCATCGTGGTCAAGGTTACCGGTTATAATTTTAATGACAGATCCGAGGGGGTTGATGAGACCGCGTTTGTATCTCTTGGAGGGAATTAATTGCTGAATCTTGTTCGTAGTTTCATCACGGAGGTAATCTACTTGAGTCTTTAGTTCCAGGATCTCATTGACGTATGATTTATTCTGGCTAATAATTTTATTAAACTCCGAATATTTATCTATGTTATAGTTCAAATCGGTTATAATGCCTTTGAGGCTGTTAGTTTTAACAATCGACCATTTATCGTGTTGCAGGAAAGCGCGGCCCTGCTTTACCGGTAACATGCCAGGATTTTGTTCAAGTTTTATCACTTGAAGGTTCTGGCTGAGAGCAACTTGACAAATGATGGTCCTGATCATCGACGTCCATACCAGGAGTTTGCACCACCTGCGGAGGACGTTTAATATTTTTAATTGGGACTTTGGTCTGCCTCTCTTTTATTTTAATTGGCAAAACATTGCGTTCGACCTGACCAGTTACTATGGCTTTTTGGAATTTAGGTTTGTCCTTGGACTGCCTTTTGTTTACAGCCTTTGCGAATATTGTTTGCCCTAAGTTAAAATCTAGTCCTGTTTCACCACCACGTTTAGTTACTACCTTATTTTTGGAGTTAACCATCTTGTCAGAAAGGTGTTTGTACAGTTCGTGTGTTCTTTTTCTATGGTCTTTTATCAGCTGTTGTCTGTACGCTTTGTCAAAGTCAATGTCGAATGCGGAGTTTAGATCTGTGTGGCCGAATACAACCTCGAATGGCTGTTGCACTGTGTATAGTGTTATTGTAGGCCATAACAGCGTATGTCATTACAGACGCAGCGTCTGTACACTTCTTGTCATACTTAGCTAAGCGGTATATTTCGATTATGGTAGAGTGGAATCTCTCTATCATGCCCATGGAATTAGGGTTATTGGGCGTACCTATGTGTAATTGTATTTTGTGAAGGTTTGTCAATTCTTTGAGTAGTTCATTATTAAATTCAGTCCCCGGGTCACAGCTTATTTTTCGCGGTATACCATAAAATGAAAAGTATTTTAACAATGCCCTAACTATTTCGGGGGTCGATCTCGATGGTACTTCAATAGCCTGTCCAATTTTACTAAATGCGTCTATGAGAGTAAGATAGTGTTTAGACTCTATTGAAAATATATCAATGAATATTTCTTGAAATGGAGAGTCATGCGACTGTGTAAGCTGTAGTACCGGTTTTATAGGGTTACGATCATACTTAGAAGTTTTGCATTTTTCACAGGAGTTAAGCATAGCCGCCACCGTTTCCTGCATGTTAGGCCAGTGGTAAGTACGCCTAATTCTTTTAATGGTCTCCGTGATTCCACGGTGACACGTTTTTCCGTCATGTATTTTATCTACTATCGCTTTTTGTTCTTTTTCATCCTCTATATAAATAACCCTTTCCGTACATTCATAGAAATTTATTGTCCCTCTCTTAAATAGTGCTATAATAACCCTGCTAAAATCTTTCCGATGTTCTTGATCTTCAAAGTAGACAAAGTACTTGACTTTCGGCCTAATGTATTTCTTTAAAAACTCTTTTATCAGTTCCTCATTATGAAGGGGTAAAAAGACCTCGATTACCTTCTGATTATTCCTAGACAAGTCGCGGACTTGCATATTATTACGGAACCAGCTGAACACTAGAATCTGGTTAGGTTTGGTGTCTACTGCTTCATGAAGTATGGGAATGCCCAATAATTCCATATCCCTAGCTGAATGAATCGTTTGTGTAGTGCTAGATTCTGATCGTATGGGATACTCCTGATTTTCTTCTATGTCTGAGTCTGGTATAGTCATAGGGCTAGCGGTAGCCGTCCTGTCGGAGTCAGATATCGTTATAGTCCCTGAGTCATTGGTATCACGTCGTTTTGTTAAAGTCGAGCTTTGTTCCGTCACTTGTTGCAAATGTTCCTGGAGTCGTTGCTCTTTATCGTCAATGTTAACAATCATGGAGGCGTTGTCGTCGTTACCCAGTGCGTTTAGTTGTATGCGAGATAGTGCATCCGCGTTTGCATTTTGTTTTCCGTTTTTGTGTATAATATCAAAATCGTATTCTAATAAACGTAATCGCCAACGTGTTAATTTGCTACTGACCTCTTTGAACTTATTTAACCATGCAAGGGGTTGGTGATCGGTGTACACGGTAAATTTATTGCCATATAAGTAGGGCCTAAAGTGTTTCGTCGCCCAGACTATTGCTAATAGCTCGCGTTCGATCGCACTATATCTTCTTTCGGTTTCTGTTAGGGTTCGGCTTGCATATGCAACTGGTTTATCCGAACCTACTGGCCCTTGCGATAGTACTGCACCGATTGCTACCTCGGAGGCGTCAGTCGTTAAGATAAACGGTTTAGTCATGTCGGGGTATTGTAATATGGGAGCATTAACCAATAGCTCCTTACATTTTTCGAATGATTCTATGAACTTAGTATCTGTCACTACTTTCTTGCCCTTTTTTAGACAAGCTGTCAAAGGTTGGGTGATTTTAGAAAAGTCTTTAACAAATCTGCGATAATAACCGACAAATCCTAAGAACCGCTTTATTTCAGTTTGTGTCTGTGGTACGGGATATTTCAGAACTGCTTCTATTTTGTCGTTATTTGGTCGAAGTCCATCTTTAGTCAAAGTATGTCCTAGGTACTGTACTTCTTTGCGCAAGAATTCCGATTTGTCAAGTTGTATTTTAAAGTTTGTTTGTCGAAGTCTGTCAAATACGGCTCGTAGTTTCTGAAGGTGGTCCTGTAAACCATTCGAATAGACCAGGATGTCATCTAAATAAACGAGACAATGAATGCCCTGCAGGCCCCTCAGCACGTTGTTCATGGTTCTTTGAAAGGTTGCCGGAGCCGTCTTTAAGCCAAATGGCATCCGGAGAAATTCGTAATGTCCATTTTGGGTTGAGAAGCCGGTCTTCTCTCTATCAGATTCCTCGATTTCGATTTGGTGGTAGCCTGATGCCAAATCGAGAGTGGTGTAGTAATTACTTTTACCCAGTTTATCGAACAAGTCACATATGTTTGGGATGGGGTACCTATCATCAATTGTGATTTCGTTAAGTCTACGATAATCCACGACCATTCTATACTTGACCTGACCTGAAGCATCCATCTTTTTGGGCACTATGTGGACCGGTGCACTCCAAGGAGAATGCGATTCTTTAATCACATTATCCTTGAGCAACTTTTCGACTTGTTGTTTGATTTCCTCGGCTTGAGCCGGTGCCTGCCTGTAGGGTTTAATGTAAATTGGGTCCTCATTAACCGTTCTAATACGATGTTTCACCTGGTTCGTAAAGGTGAGAGGTAAGCTCTCACAATAAAATATGTCCTTATAGTCATGGCACAATTGTTGAATTGCTTTAGTCTCTTCGTCATTAAGATGGTCTAATCTCAACTTAGTCAAATTGTCGGTCAAAAGATCATCTACTTCTACGTCGGTAAGCTCAGAATAGTTTATATCGCACGCTATGTCATCGCTAAATTCAGTTACTGCAAAAGGTGCCGTTATCGTTAGTGTGATCAAATTTTCGGTGGTGTTTTGTATTACCGTAGTAGCGGAATAGTTTTTACACTTAACTATTGCCGTTGGCATACGTACGCCATCGTAGAACTGTTTGAAATTTAAAATAGCGTCGCCATTTTCTAAATTTACTGGCAATTTTACTCTATGTTCTGACCGAGGCTGAATTGTGATGATGTGGTCATCATTATAAATGATCGGTATTTTAGCTCGTGGGGTTTCTAAAATCTTATCTTTTAAATTTATTTTGGCTTGAAGCCGTGATATCAGGTCACATCCTATCACCCCATCGTAACGGTTGTCAACGTTATAGACATAAAATTTATGTTCACCGTCTTCTTGGAAAATGGAGAAAAGTGGAATGTTAACCACCTCATGATGGATACTGGAGGCATGAGTACTTGTTACCATGAATGGTTCATGGGATTTTAATGCCGCATAATGTTCGTTGGCTTTTGCAGAACCTAAAAACGATCGCGTACTTCCAGAGTCCAGCATGAACTTTCCGTCTATATCCGGTACGTATATATATGGTAATTTTAATGAGGCGTCATAATTTATTTCTATCATTTCGTAGTCATTGGAAATACACCTACGTGAAAATTTTCAGGAGCATTAACTGTCTCTTGCTCATTAGGTGCTGAGGGCGTAATACCGTGCTCACTATTTTCACTCCTATCATTTTCAGCGGGGTGGTCAACTGAAGGTTCGTGATAACCATACATACCGTCATAGGCATCGGGAGTCATATTATCGTAGGTCTCGTAAGTTTCGTAGGGATAATAATAATCATGGTACTGACCTTCTAACGCATATGTTTCATTTACAGGTAACTGCTGGGGTCTTGCTGGGGCTGTTCGCATGGACACGTCGTTTGAGTATTGATGAGGTGGACGATAACCTTGTGGCTGTGGGTGCCTATATCCGAACTGACCTGGTTGTGGCTTGAAACCAAACTGACCTGCTTGCGGCTTGTACCCGAACTGTCCTGCTTGCGGTCTAAAGGCAGTCTGACCTACCTGCGGTTGTGGTCTGAAGCCAAATTGTGGTCGCTGTCCAAACTGTGGTTGAGCTGGTGCGGTATTGAACTGTGGTCTATATCCAAATTGTGTTGGAATAGGTGCACGATATGCAAAGCTGGGTACATTAGGACGGACGAAATTGTTTGCCTGATTTGGTATACCAAATTTAAATTGACCTTGAGGCAGAGGTGATGGCCTAAAGTTAATTTGCACTGGTTTGCTTTGCAGCATTTTAGAACGCATGTTATATTGCTCTTGAAAATTAACTTCCTCCAAGACATGTTGTAACGCTTCCTCTAACGAGCTCGGATTTTTAATTCTAACTGTTCTAACCATATGTTCTGATAAATTGTATAAAAATACATTTAGTGATGTATTATTGTAAATTACTCGCTTCGCTTCTTGGACAATTATTACACAATTTACCTTGGACAAAAGGATCGCGCGAATATCCTGGATCCGGCCACAAAACTCGAGGTAAGATTCACTAGGCTTAATCTTAAGGGTCTCCAGCTCTATAGCAACACATTCTTCACTCCTAGGGTCTCCGAAATGCTGAATCAACAGTGATTGAAGCTCATCGAATGTTTCAAAATCCCCTCTTTCGCTAATCAATGCCGCTGCTTTACCAGTTAACTTACTAGTAAAGCACTGCATCAAATACTCATTACGTGCCCTTGTGCCCTGGTACCGTTCAATCACATATTTGCATTTTCTTAAAAACAAGCTTAGAGTCTTCGTTTCACCATTATACTCTGGTACTAAACTTAAAACATCCCGTGGTACTTGCAGTTCTGAAGGCTTTTGCGGTACCGAGGCAGGTAAGGGCGCGGCCATAGCTTGCATTTGAGGTTGAGCCATTTTAAACTATTTAATACACACTATATAATATAATATAATATAATATAATATAAGAGAATTTATGCGTCTTACTAGTCTAGTTAAATGGTGCGATTTTAGCCAACCACAAAATATATCTAACCAAAAATAACTTAATATTAACACCAGTTAGGAATTAGGCAGGGAAGGAAAGTAGAAGGATTTTACTTCTATTACTCACTGTCCAACCGCCATAGTCATCACGTTCCAGGTCCCACTAAGTATCTTATTTTATTTGGTTCGTATGGATTGCCGGGGAGAGCGCGATACCGATTTTAGGCATACATATATATTTTATAACACTCTCACTGTTAGTCACCACACGCGATTTTTCACACTTTTCCGAATTTCACGAAAAATATAGCGCTACTATTCGCGATGGCGATGGCCAGCAATCGTACCGGCTGCGCCAGATAACTTTCGGGAGCGCTTTGAGGTGATTTTTAAAACTATTATTTCGGATTTTACGAAATTTATTTAATATTAATAGAGTTTTACAGTAAGCGACCGTCTGTAGAATTTGATACAAGAACGACTGCCTTCCGATCGGCTCAGGCCACCGTTCCAGCGACGGATGCGATAACATTCCGCTGATCATGCGTCTGGGACTGTGGCGTGACTCTAGGCAGCGGCCGGTGGAGGCCGGTTATGGGTACATAACTACCTATATAGTGTAGTGTATTGAGGTAACTGTTAAATAATGGAATGATCGTTTATATTATTTTGATCGATCTTTACTTGATAAGCTCGTTTATTTAATGAGTATGTAAATTTTCCCTTTTGCACCATTGGCTAGTTGCTACATCTGATAATAATAATAATAAAAAATACCAATAAGTATTTTTATGAGAGCTGTGTACATTATTATTTCAGGTAAGTTCATCTGATTGAAAAAACTTCTAATTAACTTGCAAACGCAAACAATAAAAAGTTGCATGGCTATTACATAGCTATCACTTTCACGACTAAATCTATTACCCTCACAAATCATCATCATAATCGTCAACTGCTGGAGTTAGCCTCAATCTTCGGCCATTATTGTCTAATTTCTTCTCTCTACTCTATGTAATCGTAAGTATTTCATTTTGCTATTTATAGTTGGAGGGTGTCATACGCTTACCGATTATCGAGAGTACTACCGAAAAACCAGTTATTAAGGTCTTAAAACTTTGATTGTATGCTGAGTCGGAGCCCATTTGTAACATTGTTTTATACTTTTGGTGCTAAATAAATAAACATATAAATAAATATCTGTGGATACTTAACACAGCGCCATCTAGCCCCAAACTAAGTAAAGCAAATTATGGGAACCAGATTACTGATACAATACTTAGATACTTTTTGTTTATAAATACATACACAGAACACCAAGACGCAGAACAAACACCTATGTTCATCACACACATGTTAGTCCTGGGTGGGAATCGAACCCACAACCCACAGTTCAGAAGGCAGGATTACTACCAACTGAACTATAGGGCCAGTCTATGGGTTATGTGCTATCAGTTATGTGTCAAAAATAAATGTTTTTTCTTTCTTTTTTTTTCACTATTGTACCTAATCATACTTTTATTAAGACTACCCAGCTGCTACATGACTTTATAAAAGAGAGGTAAACAATCTACTAATAACTAAGAAAGTAGTAAATCTTATACTCTGGCATCCCAAATATACTTTGACAGTGGAAGTCCTCTATAAATCTTGAATCTTAGCAGCAAAGTTGTTTGGATGGAGGTCGAAACACCGGGCTTGTTGGACAAACTGTTACAGCTTTAAACTGTTCAGTATTACATACAATTTCAAGTGGAAAATTAGTGTTATTGAATATATTTATTGGCTTACACATATACTCATTCAAAGGTAATAGTGTAGATTCATAACAAAACATTTTTTTTATTTACTCGTATAGTGTTTTAAGCATTCTCTTCTTAATCAGTACATAAAAATATTAGGGATTAAAAACAATACTTTCATTTTTTTGGGAGCTACGATGCCATAGATACACATTTAAACCTATCACACTCCTCTGGTTGCGACGAGGCTTAAAAACACCGTCAAATAAAAAATCAAGAACCTGGCGGACACTATAAGGAAAAATTACATTAATCATGATATTAAAATAATCTCAAATAAAGTAATACTGATCAAAAGTGTGCGTCTAAATAGCAATGAATATTAAACATCATTGCGTCAAAGGCGTCAAAGAAAATCTCCCCCATAAACCTATTAAAGATTTATTTCAACTTAGTTCGAAGTAATCTTGGAGCCACAAAAAGTTAAATTGCGCGAGTTAGAATTTACGGAACTCTCCGAACACTCCGAAGTTAGGATTTTGCAAAAACTGAAACGTCATAACAACACTTGAGCTTTTGCTTGCTTTTCACTAATAAAGCAAAAAGACTAAGAAACGACTGATCGTTTTTCTTATTCAACCATCTGATTCATGAGCTTGTTCAATCAGACAAACCAGTCAGCATTGCCAATCTTAAAACAAAAGAAATCACCAAAGTCTATTTCAAAAATACTTCAATAGTTACGTGGCTCTAAAAGTGGTGTGGGTTCAATTCCCACCCAAACATTTATATATGACGGCGGCTACGTCCAGTTATAAACTCTATGCACAGCGATCGAGCACCGTAATTTACCCTGTGGTGGCATTAAATGTATTACAGTGGCAGCACCGGCAACTGTCATGGCGCCCCTACCTGTCTGGCTATATAAAGGGATCGATTGGTGTGCTACGGATTATTCTTGTTCCAGACACGGCGCGGTGCGGACATGCTGAAGGCTTATAGTTATATAGGTTGCAACCTACCCACAACACGTTCCTGCCCACATATACATATGAACGTAGGTGTTTGTTCTGTGTCTGAGTGTTATATTGTATTCTATGTATTTACAAACAAAAAGTTTATATGTATTCTATCAGTTACCTGGCTTACATACAAGCTTTGCTACTACTACGACTAGATGGCGCTGTGTGAAATGTCCACAAATTTCTATTTATTTATTTGTCGATGTATAAAAGCAATTTTCCCCGAATTCCCAAGATTTTGCCAATAAAGGCAAATTACGTATAGTTTATTGACGTCAAGATCAAGACTGATATCTATTGAAACGCTTATAAATGGCGTGACGATGATTTGCCGAAAAAACGGCGAAAATTGTGCACATTAGAAGTTACAGGCAGCGATCCATCATTGTCTGTAACTAATTGCGTTATTATCTGCTGCCACGCATTGATATGCCATGTTGAAAAATATTTATTTGTATAGAATACTAGGCCTGCGCCCCACGGTTTCACCCGCGGATAAAAAGTATTTTAATTATTTTCACTCATCCCATGGGAAAACTTCACTTTTCCGGGATAAATGTAGCCTATATGTTAATCTAGTGTATAAACTATCTTGGTACTGAATTTCATGCAAATACATTCAACCGTTTGAGCGTGAAGAAGTAACAAACATACACATATACAAACTTTCGCCTTTATAATATTAGAGTGAAGAGTGATTCCTACAGATCGTCGTTCGTCGGTCCACCTAAAAAGGGGTATTAGGTGGACCAACGATCTGTACAAAATCGCGGGAAGCCTATGGATACAGGAAACAAGCAGCCGCTCTATGGGGTTGGGGGCAATGCCACCAACATTTTGGGAACGTTGCTTACTGGTAGCGGCTTCTTAGATTAATTTTTACTAATTAATTTTTTTAGTTTTATTGTTTACAAACTTATAATTTGTTTTTGAATACATATTAATTAAAAACGGGTGAATCAGTCTTCACGCGCATTGTCTTTACCGTAAGCAATTCGTGACTGCTCAAAGAAACATCGATCTTCAGGGCGATCTTTTAAACAGTTTAATTAACAATCCTTTGCTTTAATTAACTACTCACTATAAAGATTTTAAACTTGTGAATATGTAAGGTCAAATCAATCTAGTGTTGTCCTGTTTAATGTCTTTTTTTCGTAATTTTTTAGTATCTTCAAATCAGTATCAGCACAAATTGAAAAGGATTTTGAAGACGTAACCAAATCTTTTCCAAAGCACATTTTGTGTAATAGCCGATCGGAAATGGAAAGAAATATTACATTTTATGGGTAAGGAGAGCTGAATATCAAAGTGGATTGAATTTTTCCAATTGAAGCCATACCATTTGATGCCTTGAATGCATTTTTATTCGAGCTCGACCCATACCGGCCGACGCCGACCGATGTAAGAAACCTTTGGCCTTTTGTATATAAACTGGTCAAAGATTTAATGTTTCGTTTCGGGGAAGTCGAGAAAATCTTTCTGAAATTGGATTATATAGTGAGTTATTTTATTAGCCTTATTCCGACTTTCATCTTTTAAAAAACTTTTGAAGCGTAATAAATTATAATTAATATTTTAACTAAACTTTAGACTCCAAGGCCAAATAGAATCCAAAAAACTTAAAAAAAAGTTAGGCGTTACTTCACACTGGCACTTATTCTGCACTAAGTACAAAAATCCGTCTGTAGAGTATTGCCACCATTGGGAGGCTCAGCCAAGTTTTTTTTTTAATGTTACGAAATGACATGACGAGCTAGTCGCTCGCCTGATGTTAAGCAACACGACTGCCCATATCAGTTGCAGTAACACTTGAAACTCAAGTGTAGTTTCACGTGACACTGCACTGCGCACATCATCCTGAGACATCAGCACAGTCTAGCAATAAGATTACTAGACTGTGAGATCAGGTCATAAAGTCTCATTCGCCCAGTAATTTCACTAGCTACAGTGCCCTTCGAACCGGAACACAGTAGTGCTTGCGCGCTACTGCTTGGCGGCAGAATAACTGGCAAAGCGGTGGTACCTACCTAGACGAACTTGCAGAAAAGTCCCACCACCTAGTAAAAGTGTCAACTTGATGCTTTAGAGTCCTTAGATCGGCGAGCTAAGAGACTGATGATGAAAAGCTGATAGCCTTGGAGTTGTTAATGTCTTGAATACCGCCATAAAGTTGCATATCTGACCATCTGAAAATTCATTTCGGAGAGCGGGGGTATTTGTACGATTTGTTCTTTTTTTTTTTACTTCAAACTTGTTTAGCATTTGACCACGCTCTCTCACCTGTGGTCTGGTGGGAAGTGACGATGCGATCGAAGGCGTAGCATGCTAGCAAGTAAATACATATTCATTCTTCTCTTGAACACGCCCGGGTCATATTTCGACGGAAATACAGACGCTGGCGGGGCATTCCATTCCTTAGCCGTTCTAATTATGAACGTGGAGTCAAATCGCTTGGTACGAATGGGTGGTATTCCGACCACGAAGGGATGGCGCTTAGTCGAGCGTTTAGTAGTCCGGTAGTGGAATGGTCATGGGGGAATTAGATCATGCAGTTCTTGCGCACATTCACCGTGGTGTAATCGGTAAAAGATCGACCGACTTGCCACTTTACGTCGATGTGCTAGACTCTGGAGCCTTTTGCCAACCAAGGTGTCGTCGTCAATAAGCTTTTTGGCACGCCGTTCTATCGAGTCAAGAGCCTCAAGCTGGTTCTTTCCATTTTCCGCAACAAGATAAGTAGACATTGGAGATAATTCGCCGATTCGCAATACATTTGGTAACTTCTTAATTTACGTGTTTTATCTTAGGTTACACCGTCTCTTACCATCCGGCGAGTTAGTGGTGCAACGTAAATCTATTACAGCTGAAAAAAACCGGAGCGAGCTAGCTAGTTCTATAATAATGTTATCAAACATTTTTTTATGTTAATTAATGACGTGAAGAGCTAGTTGTTCACCTAATGTTAAGCGACACGTCCGTCCATAACAGATGCAACGTCATTCGGAACTTTAAAATATAAAGTTTCGTGTGATACTGCACTTTGCACGTCATCATTAGGTCATAAAGTCTCATTTGCCCAGTAATTTTACTAGCTATGCCCTTCAAACCGGAACACACTAGTACTTGCGTATTACTGCTTAGCGGCAGAATAGCTTGCAAAAAAGAAAATGTAAACCGCAGAAAAAACCTACAAAACAGTAAAAATTACAACATTATTGTCGAATTCAAGATAAAAAACAGTGATTTGTGGAATTATTTATGTAGATACTCGGATAAAATTGGCAAAGTAAATAATAGTGACTATATTTTATTACTTACCTCTTATACCTAGTTCAATATTTATCTAGACAAAATTTGGTCATGGTTTATTCGTCTTAGTAACAAATAAAATAAAACGTATCTATTAATTACAGTAATGTAATATCATTAATAACTATCCTGTATTATTTTAACTAGTGAAATTACTAGGCAAATGAGATTTTATGATCCGTTCGGAGTAATGGAAATGTAAGTAATCAATGGCCTTTTGCTTTATATATTTTAAAATGAATCAAAATATATAACTCAAAGGTGACTCACATAGTGATCTATCAACGCATAGCCCAAACCACTGGACGGATCGGGCTGAAATTTGGCATGCAGGTAGATGTTATGACGTAGCCATCCGCTAAGAAAGTATTTTTCGAAATTCCACCCTTAAGAGGGTGAAATGGGTGGAATTATTTTCCCATAGGCCACGCCGCGGGTGAAGCTGCGGGCAGAAGCTCGTTTATCATAAAACTGGATATTTAAATTAATCAAAACGTTTTCTCGGCAACATTATAAGACTGAGCTATTTAGTGATCATTGGTTTTGCGAAACATAAAACTTACTGGACTTACTGGCATAATGTTATTAGTACATCTATAATAGTTAAAATCAAAATTGAGAGAGACAAAACATTACGGAAAAATACACGTGCCAACCTTAGCCCTTTTCCTTTTACATAGACGAATGGCAATCAGGAAAACTTCCACATTCCAGAGTTATCGAATTTGCTGCTCAGGAACGAATATCTAATTTCTGGCTAAGGAAGCAAAGCTGCCAGGCATGAATATTAAGTGCTGAATATCTGCCATAGTGCAGACACTGTGAATCTACTGCGATCGAGAAATGGAAATCGTACGGTTCACTTGAATTCTGTCATTAATATGATTTCAACTGTACGTTCCGACGGAATGAGTTTTCTTGAAATATTACATGAAAGTTTGATGCGCTGCATGGAATATGAATTATTTGAGTTATTCATTTTATTGCAAAATATCAAATCTCTAAATCTCCAAACTACAATTTGATGCTCTTTGCGATAATTGATATTTTAAACAATAACTGTTTTGCTATTTTATCTGTTTTGCTATGTTCAATTTCTGTCAATGTTAATGTCAATCTATATATTGATAGAATACAGTACTGTGCAAGTTTCTTTTGTATTTAAAGACCTGTACTATAAATAGCAATATCGCATTTAGAAACGTCATATGCCACCAATTTTATGCACTAACACTGAAAATAACACAAATTTTGGAAAATAATACAATGCGGTGATGCAATCTTTTTCACGTTCACGCCAAAAAAACCCTCATTGTTATTGATGGTGGCGATTCAGCGAGTTTGATTGGAGTTAATGTAATTTCAGTACTAAAATCCTCTCAGTAACTCTCTTTTTAAGTCTGACTAAGTTTACACAGTGCAGTGCAGCTGAGCTGTAGTGCTATAAAAACGGTATGGTGATATTCAAATGTCCCAGCGGACTGATGGTTAATGTAGAGAATTTTCAGCATAAATTCGGCGCAGAGAGCACAATACATTAGGCGTACATTAGAAGCATTAGGGAAATGCATTACACCAAACTAGATAAAACCAGCTGGGTTTTATAAAACGAAAACCCTGTTGTTTAATATACAATAGTAACAAAGAGTGGGAAAATTAAATAAACTACAGTAGATTTTAGGTAAATTTTTAATATACAAGGTAAAGTAATCACGCATAAATCATAACAAATAATACATTTGTTAAAAAAGAAAAGAGCGTAGTGAAATTTTGAAAACTTAGGAAAATAACTGACAAAAGTGACAAACAAACAATGTACAGCCCAAGCCGTATACGTATGTATTGTATACAATACATACTTGATATTTGGAGGGTGTATGCCTTTTACATCGCGAGGAAGTTCACTTAGCAATGGTTTTTGTAAGTTCAATCCATAAAGTGTTAAAGATTTTATAAAAAAACGTGAGGGAAATCGCGGGCTGTCTTTCTTTGTACTCTTTCTCGGCTCTAGTCACCTATAAATTATTTTTAATTTAGGTAGGTATATAAATAACTATGGGTATATTATTCCTATACGAATTAGAGATAGTATAATAACTTAATTTATAGTATTCAATTTAATTATTATTTTATTATGTACTAACTTAAGATAGTGTCTTTATTTGATATGATAAAAGATTTAAACGAAAGAATGACTTACCGTCTTTAAATTTTACAAATATATTTTAAGCATTTACACTTATGCGTAAATGCCGAGCTAATGTTACAAACACTTCTGATTTAATATAAATTGTTATCTACCCAAATTGTCGCTTTTATTCAGCACAAATTATTTAGCGCTCACTATACAAAAAAGCACTTAATCATTAAGCATTATTGAAAGGCACATAAACAGCATTATTTATGCATAAGAACTATGTATTAACATTTATAGGGTGGTATTAACAAATGTATGACTAAAATCAACATTCAGTGGTCTACCAGTCTAATAAATGTATACAGACGCGAATGGACATCGAGGTCAAATGCAGGTCCGTAGTCAGTTACAAAAGGGGCTAACTTAGGTAGAAAATAGGTTTTCACAAAGATGTATCTTACTAAGGAAACGATAATAATTGTTTACACCCTTACAAAAAGACACTTTAAAAAAACTCTGTTTATTTATTTAATTATTTTTTTGATAATTATGATATCTCTCTGTGTAAGGAAGCTAATCGATGAAAGAGCTGTAACAACTAAAAGACACCAGAAAACATAAAAGGCTAGATTAGATAGAAAAAAAAAGTATGGCCCTTAATAATGGCTTTTGTGCAAACAAGCATACAGTGCAAAGTACGGCAAAAAGTGCGGTGGAAAGGTCATTATCTTCTTCTCGGGTAGTCAAGGGTCAGCCTTGGTGGCAGAATTTTTAGGCCACCTAAAGCTTGACTTGAATTGGCTGTTGTCTTGCGACAACAGCCGGAACTGACGGCTTAACGCACTCGCTTATTTCAATACAATCGCTTAGTTCTCAATACCTTTTTTGTAACGGACACCCATCAAGGTAGGCGTTACTAATGCGTAGTTAACTCTGTAGGGCTCTTAACTACTCTATTGTAGCTTTGCAGAAATCCGTTAGTGGGAGCTCATTCCAAAATTAGGCAGTGTACGGCAAGAAAGCACGAATGAATCGAGTTGTGAGTGATTTTCACGATTCATCACGTTAATTAACTATATTTATTTGGATGAAATTTTGTACCCTGATCTATTAAACTACCGAGGTCAACATAACATATTTTTTATGACAAAATATTAAAAGCTAAAGCTAGTACATCGGCGTCTTTAGTAGGTAGAATATAATCAAATTTACTGAATCTATGTACATTAATATAAATTGTAAATAATTGTGAATTAGAATTTAGTAATGGTAAATGAATGACTAAAATGAATAATTAAGCAAGATTTAATATATCATTATAAACAGCTAATAAACTACAACTAAAGGCAGTTTAATTGCCAATTAAATTTACTCCTAGCCATAACTTTAATATTATTAATTCATCTAGAAGTTAATCTTATTGCCACGTAAGTCGTGACAACGTGGCAGGGCCATTTACCGAAAATATTCTATCCGTGGGCAGGGCGGCCTATATTCAGACATATAGACATATTAGCCAAGGACAAATAAAAACATGAAGTGATTATATTGCAGGCATTTATCAACAATAACAACGCATGAGTAACACCTAGTGTTGCAGGTATCCATAGCGACTGCTTCTATATATAGCCGCCTTCCGCACTATAGGTTGCGACTTCGATTCCCACCCTGGACAAACATTTATGTGACTAACATAGGTGTTAGCTCTGTGCCTGGGTATTTCATTTTGTTCTATGTATGTATCAGTTATCTGGTTACCATAGTACAAGCTTTGCTTAGTTTGGGGCTAGATGGCTGGAATGTCCACACATATTTTAATATTTCTCTTCAGGTGCACCGTACGCTCGTTTGCAACATTTAACATAAAAAATCTGGCTTTGAAATTAATTCAGAGGTAATTAAAATAATAATAATTAGTCCTGTTTACACGCCTGGTGAAACGCAAAACAAATCGGGACGCAAAAGGCATTGCTGTGGACATTTCGACATTGGACAGAGTTGCAATTTCCACGTGTCAGATACACGGAAATGAAACCGTATCGATAACGACCCAACGGGGCAGTGTACACGGTTTTTTAGAATGTTGATATACGCCGTGTACACGTGATGAATTCAGCTTGGATATCATGCAGCATACAGGTGAAAAGAAACAAGTGCTTTTGTTTGCTAGGCTCTATTGGTTACCCGCATAGCACTGTTTTGTTTCAAGCAACTGTGTGCCTTAACGAAAAGGGAAGTCTGCATTGCATTGAGATATATTACGTGCCTTCTACTCTAACGGGGATTAGTTATAGGATTGAATTTCCAATCCAACCTTTACGGAAACATACTTGTTAGTTAATGCAATTATACTTACATTGCTTTTTTTAACGAGCAGAGAGTAGAATGCTTTTGTTTTTAAGTTAAAATTTTATTAATTTAAAATCTAACTAAATCTGCTAGACTTATATATACTATCAATATATGTTTGGCTTTCACGTAAAATAGTTGAATCAATCTGGGTTAAATCTTGTACACAAATTGCTTTAGGAAAATTTAATGTTGAAATCAGATACCATAACACGCGTGAAAACGCAATGTCTTAAAAATAAAATTTATTGCATGAATCTTTGTAAAATTGTTTCTTCGCCGAGCATTTTTACTCGTTCTAAATTCTGACGGAACTTCAAAGTTATGACCTAGAAGGCGCTAGTTTTCACTCCGGGCTTTAATTTACGCTATTTCCCAGTCAGCTTTTAAAATAAAACTACCTCGAACCAAGCTTTTGGAAGTTTGGACTCTTAAGTGCGCGGTGTATCGAGACATGCACGTGACGGAAATGTTAAGTTGGTATTCGTGAAGTAAAGTTTTGAGTCTTCAGAAGAAAGTGGTCTTATAAACTAAACTAAAATCATGGTATAAAATAATTCTTTATTTAACACCTTTGCGTCCAGCTAATTGCTAATAGGTGGTAGGAATTTTCTGCAAAGTTCGTCTAGGTAGGTATAATAATAATAATAATAATATGTGTGGACATCTCACACAACGCCATCTAGTCCCAAACTAAGCAAAGCTTGTGCTATGGGAACCAGATAACTGATACAATACTTAGATACTTTTTTGTTTGTAAATACATACATAGAATACAATATCACACCCAGACACAGAACAAACACCTATGTTCATCACACAAATGTTTGTCCTGAGTGGGAATCGAACCCACAACCCACAGTTCAGAAGGTAGGGCTACTACCAACTGAGCTATCGGGCCAGTCGACCACCGCTTTGCCAGTTATTCAGCCGCCAAGCAGTAGTGTGCAAGCACTTCTGTGTTCCGGTTTGAAGGGCATTGTAGCTAGTGAAATTACTGGGCAGTTGAGACTTTATTATCCGAGTCGAGTAATCTTATTACCAGACTGTGCTTGTGATGATGTGCGCAGTGCAGTATAACTTTATATTTTAGAGTTCCGAGCCGCTGTTCTGTTATGGGTGGCCGTGTCGCTTAACGTCAGGTGAACGACTAGCTTGTTACATCATTCACTAACTTGAAATAAAAATAAAAAAATTGCTCGCAATAGATTCGCTCTCCTTCAACGTTGTAGTTAATGTCATTTTTAGCTTGTGATTCCGTAGGTGCCTTTTTGTCACGAAAGTATATATATATAGTTTCTTTATCCCAATTTAATTTAACTTAAGACTACAGCCAAATCTGCAGCTGAAATTCTAGTTATAGCATACGCCGGAAATATGATGCACCATTTAGCCATGGCTTAAGCGACGTCATGTTTTAAACCAAAGGTTAAAGGTATGATACAACTACGCAAGTTAATGTTACTGTTAATGTTAAAAATATATTCCAAAAGCTGTCAAACATTTAAAAAATTGTAGGACGTTGAACGACGGTTATCACATGATGGTGCAACACAAAAACTTCATGTTTAAGGTTATTTTTTTGTGAATTAATTTTTTCTTTCAGACTGCAGTAACTTTAACCAGGACCATGCAGTATAATACTGGCAATGGTACTAAAGTAAAAGTGTGTGCTTGTTTTAATCTAGTCTTAATCTTTATATAACGTATTTGCGATTGCGTATCATTAATTTTTATGAAGTATCAAAACGAGGAAATGAAAAAAAATTACGCGAGTACAAAACACTGAGGTAACGATCTTACATACCTTAACTCCCAACTAATACATTAGGAGTCACCCTAGCTAGGTATAAATAAACTAAATACAAGGTTCGGCCTTATAAGTTGCCTCGTAAATAATAAAGTTAGATGATTCCGCACAAGAACAAAACAGCATTAAATCAAATATCCCGAGAAACTACTTTCCTGTACTCACTAATACTTCGAGCATCTAAACTAATCAAGAAATATCCTGTTGGTATTTTACTTATTATAATAAAATAGATTAGATAATAATTAATATATAGATAATAATTACAAAAAAAAAAAAAAAAACTTTTTACTGCTCACAGTTTGACATGAGAGATTGTGGTGCTAAATTATCCTCTATGGTCTAAATTGCAATATGGCAAATTTTATTAAGATTAACCAATGCTGAATTATTAACTATGTAAAGCACGGTTTTAGGATTAGCTTGTTTACACACCAGTAAGTTAGTAGACGTCCGTTCTCGCTAGCAGCTAACACAAAACTGACTTCTCCACCAGCCGTGTGTTCAAGGCAATAACTTAATACCATAGATAGACTATAAAGTCTACAGATTATATAAACTACACTTATCATGAAAAATGAAAAGAAACTTTCAAATCTTGATCATGATACGTGGAAGTCTGATACAACGCGATTCATGTACTCGTTTCTTCCACGAACCTGCAAGATATATGTAGTAATAATAATAATAAAGCTGAACGATGACATACATAGATCATGAACCCTAACTAGGATTCCCTGTGTCTAAGGACCCAGAAACTACGAGGACCATGGTACTACGACACCCAGAGACAAGATAAGTAGGTATTAGTGCTTTTTTTCTGTACACAAATACTTGTCCTGTCGCGGGAATTGAACCCACCACCAATTAAACCATTGTAAGGTTATGAGCCAACCTACTCAACCACCACACGACAGAGGCTGTCAAAGTGAGTATGGGGAAAATAGTCGACACACCGACAATGCTTTACTAGGTGGTAGGACTTTACTGCAAAGTTCGTCTAGGTAGGTACCACCGCTTTGCCAGTTATTCTGCCGCCAAGCAGTAGTGCGCAAGCACTGCTGTGTTCCGGTTTGAAGGGCACTGTAGCTAGTGAAATTACTGGGCAAATGAGACTTTATGATCTGATCTCACAGTTTGGTAATCTTATTACTAGATTGTGCTGATGTCTCTGGATGACGTGCGCAGTGCAGTATCACGCAAACCTCTATACTTTAGAGTTCCGAGTGACACTGCAGCTGATATGGGCAGCCGTGTCGTTTAACATCAGGCGGACGGCTAGCTCGTCACGTCATTACTTAACATAAAAAAAAAAAAAAAAATGCCCTCGGAGTATCTATCACTTACCATCAGGTGGGCAGATGGCTTTTTTGCCACCATAACTTAAAAAAATATTTTATCACTTCATTTATTAACTTACCAGTTTCTTACAAAAACTACTTTCATACCCAAGTCAACCAAGTTTTTTCCTTTCTTTTTCTTTGTTAGTCGCCAATAGCCAATACTTATTAAATAGAAAAGCGGAACAAATTCAATATAAAATTCTATTAAGCAGTGAACGGCTGAACGCCATTCCGGTTCCGCTGGACAAATTCTGCACTGCACTATATGCAACAAAGTCTGATACACAAGTAAAGATAAAACTATTTTTCAAATGAGCAAAAATAAGTTTAAAACTCATCTAATATTCTTGCAACCCGTGGTATTTGTATTTGGACGAAACGCTCGAATGATTCGGATCGTTGGTGAGAAGAGACTTGACATCGTGACCATTCAGTTCCAGGTGGTACAGTGTAATCAGTAGTTTAGCAGTATTCATCTTTAAAACTTTTACCTCATATCATTACATTCCACAGTATTTTCCAAACTATTGTTCTCCAAAAACTACAACGGTGCTGCCACTGCTGGAGTTATAAACCTAAAAGTATTAAGTAACAGCATGAAATGGTAAGAGTTTGTAAAATCGATGATGATCGAAAAGCAAACTCTATCTGCCATTTTCCACCGGTTTCGTTACAAATACTTAGTAGATAATAATAAAATAGAAAAATAACAAGAGAGAGTGAAAGAGAGAGAATAAGTGAGAAAGATAGATATAGTAGGGATACAAGTCCACGCAAATGAAAATCCAAGCCAGCGTGTCCTGATTTTTACAGTCTATCATCATTTAATTTTCATTGACAGCCTCTGTGGTGTGGTGGTTGAGCAGGTCAGCTCATAATCCAGAAGCGGTGGGTTCGATTCCCGAAACAGGACAAGTATTTGTGCACATACAAATAAACCCAAATACTTGTTATGTGTCTGGGTGTTGTGGGACCATGGTCCTCGCAGTTCCTGCGTTCCTAGATACAGGAACTCCTAGTTAGTGTCCGCATGATCGTTGGGCGTTTATTATTATTATTTGAAGTCTACATGTGTACAATTCGCCCTTTTGGCCCATGCAGCAATCTAGATAATGTAAGATGGCACTAGAGCCTTATTTATATTGCAATAACAACCCGCTCTTTATTGGCCCAACATTGTTTACGAGCTTTAGAAAATGGCATTTTGTTCAACACGTTTTAGGATGAAATTGTTTTAGAAACTTGCGTGGATTTTCACAATTTTGTTAGAAACTTTAATACGGAGAAATGACGAAACTTAGATTTTTTCAATTTATTAGTAAAATAATTTCTGTTCTGTTTCACAAGTGTGTACAAAGTACCAACTAGAGAGTTTCACAAATACATTATAGTAAAATAGCTTCGTCCGCGTATAGAAAAATAATTCAACCACTCATTTCACCCTTTTAGGGGTGGAATTTCGAAACACCCTTTCTTAGTGGATATCTACACTTTAAAAAGAACACACCCTCCAAATTTCAAGTCTCTAGGATCAGCGGTTTAGGCTTATGCGTTGATATATGTATAAAACAGTCATTCAGTCAGTCAGGATTTTGAATTTTATATGTAAAGAAGAAGAAAATAGTTTCTTATACACATAGATATTTTGATGACGACCATTATAAATCATTATCCTTGATGGACCATCTAGTCCGAGTGTGAGAATAAGATCACCCCATCTCTTCCCATGACTCTTTGACAATGAGTCACCATATTATTAACATTACTACTTCACTAAAATATCATTTAAATTTAGAGACCTACTCTAAAGAGAATGAAAAACTGGATAAATGCGTTATGAATCCAAATCATTCTGAAGCTCTTTTCATATTTCCATCGATGGCCGGCATTGATATTGCGAGCAATAAAAATCTCATTTGAATTTTAATTGATATCGAATGGAAATTAATCCTATGTGAAAACTGCGAGAGAGGAGATCGGTATGTGCATATATGAACCGTTTAGTAGTTCGGAACTTCGGGACTTATTATGTCTTTGACTTCTGTGGCTTTACGAGTCTCTATTTACACTTTATGTATATAGTCTCACTTATTAAGTACAAACTTAATTTATTATTTTCACCAAGTAATATTTACTAGGTGGTAGGACTTTACTGCAAAGTTCCTCTAGGTAGTACCTAGATGAACTTTGCAGTAAAGTCCTACCACCTAGTAAACCACCGCTTTGCCAGTTATTCTGCCGCCAAGCATTATTGCGCAAGCACTGCTGTGTTCCGGTTTGAAGGGCACTGTAGCTAGTGAAATTTCTGGGCAAATAAGACTTTATGATCTGATCTCACAGTTTAGTAATCTTATTACTAGATTGTGCTGATGTCTCTGGATGACGTGCGCAGTGTAGTGTCACGCGAACCTCTATACTTTAGAGTTCCGAGTGACACTGAGCTGGTATGGGCAGCCTTGTCGTTTAACATCAGGCGAACGGCTAGCTCGTCACGTCATACCTTAACATAAAAAAAATAAAGTCTCATTCACATCATAACACTCCACGCTACACATTTCACACCCACGGTGCTCCAACACGTATCATTATTACCCACAATATCAATCAATCCATTAATTCCCAGCATTTTCGGCACCTGCAGATTTCCAAATACCATCAATGCTCAATTGCTCGGGAAACGCAGACAAACGCGGCTATTGAGAACGCCAAAAAGCCCTGAGATAAACAATAGCACAAATTCGATTAGAAGATCTCGTAGACCGACGCATTTTTGTCGTTTTCGGCGTTTTGGGCATCTGCACCAAAACTTATATCTTTAAAAATACATACAATACAATACAATACAATACAATACAGTAGAGTACAGTACAGTACAGTACAGTACAGTACAGTACAGTACAGTACAGTACAGTACAGTACAATACAATACATCACAATACAGTACAATACAATACAATACAATACAATACAATACAATACAATACAATACAATACAATACAATACAATACAATACAATACAATACAATACAATACAATACAATACAATACAATACAATACAATACAATACAATACAATACAATACAATACAATACAATACAATACAATACAATACAATACAATACAATACAATACAATACAATACAATACAATACAATACAATACAATACAATACAATACAATACGGGACGGGACAGGACAGGACAGGACAAGACAAGACAAGACAAGACAAGACAAGACAAGACAAGACAAGACAAGACAAGACAAGACAGTACAGTACAGTACAGTACAGTGCAGTGCAGTGCAGTGCAGTGCAATGCAATACAATACAATACAATACAATACAATACAATACAATACAATACGGGACGGGACAATACAAGACAAGACAAGACAAGACAAGACAAGACAAGACAAGACAAGACAAGGCAAGACAAGACAAGACAAGGCAAGGCAAGACAAGACAAGATAATACAACACAACACAACACAACACAGTACAACACAACACACTACAACACAACACAACACAACACAACACAACACAATACAACACAACACAACACAACACAACACAATACAATACAATACAATAAAATACAATAATACTTTATTGAACACCAACTAATACCTTAAAAAAACATACAAAAAATGGTAGAACAAAGGGCGGCTATGTAGCTCGTTTGAATGCAGAAACCACATGTGCACTATGTGTGTTTAGGTAATGGTGCACGGGCCTTTAAATGAGCTAAACTAACTCAACTAATATCTTCTTCTTCTTCTCTTCGTTTAATGGCTTGCTATCGCTTTTTAGCGATAATTCTGCCAATGTCAAGTGAGGAATTTTTCACGGTTATGTCACGTCAAAGTCTTATTTTGTCAGTCAAGATGCCACGGTAAAATGGTGGATATTTTACTGAAGGCTCTAGGAAGCCTTGAGGAGAAAACGAAAAGGAATCGTTTTAAAGCTTGGAACCATTTGCCAACACTAGTGCACGATCACGAACACTTAACGGATAATAATCCACCCTTAACACACATTAAAATTCAAAAATACACGGGTAATGGGAAAAAGTTCACAACTGATGATGATTCACAACCACCATTTTCGGATTCTTTTCAACGACCCTCCCAACATAATAATATGTTTTGTACACTATAGCTTGATGCACAAACAATATGTGGAGCATTGAATAACGACAGTGACAGCATAGCTGTGACGGTATTGTGCCACCAGCCGTTGTTTTACAACGGAGGCTGCATTGTGGTGCCAGGGAAACGTCCGGCCCGTTCTCTTTCCGGTAAGCGCCACAACTGCAGCGATGCCGTTTTGTGCTAGTTTGCACGCTACATTTGATTTTTGATATCTAGTAGGTATTCATTAAAAGGTTTAATTTTCAACCAACTTCAAAAAAGTAGAGGTTCTCAATTCGACAGATTTTTTAAAATGTTTATTTTCTCAGATCTTTCAACTGGTTAAACCTTTGATGATTTGATTGAAACGTTTGGTGATTATTTTTTGTTTTAAAGTTGGTAGATCCATTTACATTTGATCAAGATCTGACTAGTGGTTGTTGAATTATCCTTAATAAATAAAATAATTGAATATTTGTGGACATTTAACACAGCGCCATCTAGCCCCAAACTAAGCAAAGCTTGTACTACGGTAATCTGATAACTCATAGAATACTTAGATACTTTTAGTTTGTAAATACATTACATAGAATAATTCATAATAATTGTAATTGTTAATAATTGTAAACATTAATGTGATGAACATCGTTGTTTTTTCTGTGTCTGGGTGTTATTTGTCCTGGGTGGGAATCGAACCCATAATCCATAGTTCAGAAGGCAGGGGTATCCCTGCCTTCTAGTAGTACCAACTGAGTGGTAGTAGTACCAACTGAGGTATCGCCCTAGTCATAGATAATAATGCGTATTTCAGTTTAGACTACATTGATGATGTTCTCATTGGTATTAAAGTCGGTTAAAACACGTTTATTGAAAGGAATTATTTTTCTGGAAGCTTTTGGCTTTGGCAGTTCTTGTTTTATTTCACTAGCAGCACACTGACTTTTGAGTAACTATCTCCAAGAAGACCGACGTCTAAACTTCACGGGCAAATTTAATTAGCTTTGGCAGGTAGTTTTGAGATCTTAAAGAAGTCGTGTAGTCTTTCATATTTTAACTCTCAAAGGAATAACCGAGACCCAAGATGACCTTTTTAATTTTGAATTGTGGAACTGCAGAATTTTATGCTTCAAGTTTTAATTAAAATATTGTCTTCATTACTTTTTTATAATAACAGCTTTTAAGGTTAATGGTTCTTGCTCTTAAGTTAAAGCCTATTTTATGAATATCTTTGGTAATATCTATTGCTCCGATTCTACGCATTCCTTCTTTTTATGAAAGAACACTGTGCGCCATAGGCATATAAATAAATAAAATATTTAAGTACATTATGTTGACATTTCACGCTGCGCCATCTAGTCCCAAATTAAGCAAAACTTGTTGTACTAATAATTTTTTGTTTGTAAAGACATACATTGAATACAATATAACACCCAGACACAGGACAAATATCGATGTTCATCATACAAATGTGTGTCCTGAACGGGGATCAAACTCACAACCTGTAGTTCACAAAGTGGTGGTACCTACCTAGACGAACTTCGCAGAAAAGTCCTACCCAGTAAAGGTTTTCGTCTTTTGGCTGTTATGGTGATATTTTGAAAAATGTTTACATATTGATATCGTATCAATAAAAACAGCGTGAAAAGGTTATTAAAAATTTAATTTAACATTAAAGTCTAAATTATAAGCTTTACATTTACAGTTGGACTTATTTTGAGTCGTGCAATTTACATTTACTGGATTCTGTTCACGAGAAAATGGAACGAGCAGACAGCGTCATGCTGAGTTGAAAGCGATGAAAATTTACTTCAAATTGTTATATGTTTCCGACAGCTAAAGCTATTTATTCACAGTGATACGGCTTTGTTACTGCCGTGAATGAAATTCATTTGAAACTAGCTGTTATTTGCTGCTATAAACACGTTGGGGTGAAGTGGGTACTCAAGTAGATGCTAGACGCATATCACTATAGAAGGCACAAATCAAAGGTTATCGAGAACAGTTATTTCAATAACACTACAGCCTCTCATGGATTCGAACCTAGAATATTCTAATTGTATATGCGGGTATCACAATAAAAGTAATATTAATGCGATGATTAATCTATTTATTACCGATATCGACATTCAATCTCAACGGATTTGAATGGTAATAAACGCAATCCAAGTGAGACTGAATCTACTAACATCGTAATTTAAACATAACCCCCTTTGGCTTTGACTGGCCCGATAGCTCAGTTGGTAATAACCCTGCCCTCTGAACTGTGGGTTGTGGGTTCGGTTCCCACCCAAGGCAAACTTTGTGTGATGAACATAGGTGTTTGTCCTGTGCCTGGGTGCTATATTGTATTCTATGTATGTATTTACAAACAAAAAGTACATATCTATGTATTGCATCAGTTATCTGGTTTCCCATAATACAAGCATTGCTTAGTTTGGGGCTAAATGGCGTTGTGAGATGTCTACACATATTATTATTATTTAAAAGTTCCAAAGAGAATGCTACTGCCCATTCCCTTGGTATCCATCTACTCTTACTGCACCTACTGTGATCCAGTTAGAAGGGTATTGAAGCTAGTGAAATTACTGGGCAATTGAGACTTATGATCTAATCTCACACATGATCTTGTTACCAGACTGTGCTGAAGTCTTAGGATGATGTGCGCAGTGCAGTGTCACGTGAAACTTTATATTTTAGAGTTCCGAGTGACACTGACATAGTTTTGTTATGGGCGGCCATGTCACTTAACATTTTTTTTTTTATTTAAAAAAACCCACGGGTAGAGGCGGGATGATCCTATTCGCACACGGCTGGGACCACTTGCCCAATTATACAAACAAATTAAAAAAAAAAAATTAGTAATATAAAAGATATAATCGAGTTTTGGCGGGAATGCGAAATAGATTGCGTCACCGCATTGTATTATTTTCCTAAACTTGTGCTATTTTTCAGTGTTAGTGCATAAAATTGGTGGCATTCTATTCGTTAAGTGCTGGATTACAGGCGTAAGTGTGGGAAAATGGTATAATGATGGTGAAACGTTTCTTTTCCTGTTGTTTCCAAAACTCCACAGAAGCTTCAAGTAAAGTTGCCACCACTTTACTAGGAGTATGACTTTGACTTGATGACTTCGACTGTGACTTGACACATATTTGCGTGAAATATCATTAACTTGATAAATTATGGATTACTTGACACTGGCTAAATACACAAAAGTGTGGAGCTAAAACATTACAAAAAAAAAACATATAATCCAGTAAAATACCAGTTCTAAGGAAATCTAACTGCTTTGAATGAAATCTTGTCGCTAGGATATCACATAACGACTAGATTTATGGCAAGGACATGAGAACATTTAGTTTTACTGTGTACAATAATATCTTTGTTGAGAAATGATGCGAATAAAATTTGTTTGTCGCTCGAGTAGTTCCGGAAATAAAAATTGTATGTTGAATACTGCACCGCCCCACGTACGTGTCAAGCATTTTGATCGAGAAAGGATGCTCGAAATTTTTGCTAGCTTTTGTTGCGATGTATTTTTACATTACTTTATACACATCGCGGAATGCATATTTATGTTTCATAGGCCAATCCTTTCATATGGCTTTTATTATGTCATATTTGAAAGGCTATATGAAATAATTGTAAATATATCTAATATATTGAATTGGAAATATGACCCGGGCGTGTTCAAGAGTGAATAGGTATTTACTTGGCTAGCATGCTACACCTTCGATCGCATCGTCACTTCCATTAGGTTAGAGCGTGGTCAAATGTTAGATAAGTTTGAAGTAAAAAAAAATCTATTGCTGATTCGTAACAATGAAAAGCTCTAAGGTTAGTTGGACTTGTTGACGTTGGAAAAATACACCTTCCTTAGCTTTGTCAATAATAAATGTGTAATATTTATTTTTTATTTACTTTTGCCGTATGTTCTCGGTAGTTCACGGTGTCAGAATAGGACCACCACATCTCTTCCCGTGGGTACCGTAAGAGCCGGCTAAGATGATATCCCAGGAATGGGCAGCAGCGTTTGCCTCAATATATTAAAAACTTCTGCGAACACCAAGCTGCGCTGCCAAGTGTGCTAAATTTCAGCGCTAATGCATTATGTAAATTATCATAGTCACACTATACCTAGTGATTGCGACCAGAGGTACTGGAACAATGTGGCTCTATAGTATAATTGTATTAGTCACTGGAACTACACCACAACCGTAACAGCCTGCTGATGCCATCCCTTAATAATAATAATACTAATAGTGCCCAACGATCACATACATAGATCCTGGACCCTAACTAAGATTACCTGTGTCTAGGAACCCAAGAGTTAAGAGGACCATGATCCTACAACACCCAGTCGCAGAACAAGTATTTGCGCTTTTTGTTCAGTGCACAAATACTTGTCCTGTCGCGGGAATCGAACCCACCGCTCAGCCACCACACACAGAGGCTGTCGAATCGAATGTCGAGAATGTGATTACGTCAACATCGGAAATTACATTAAACAATAATAGTAGTGCTCTGAAAAAAATAAAATAACAGGCTGTGCTTGGAATAATTTGCTCGTTACGCCTGAAACACCACATTTATAAACTGTTGGCAAAGTGCCAGTGGCTGTATGCACAATTTGTAGACTCTTTTAGCTCGATGACGAGGCACAACGTGACCAAGCAGGCTTGCCCCTTGTGTCAGCAAGATGTCGTAGAGATTTAGGGACAAACGAGTCGCTTAGCTAAGACAGCTGGCTACTTAGCTTAGATCGATTTTAAGAGCTTGTAGAGTTGCACATTTCTACAAATTTGCTGAGCGACTATAGGATCAATAGTAATCTTACGTGAAATAGACATTGACAATTTTTCAATAGCTTATTTAGGGATAAAAACATAGCGATATCATATAGCGCTGTTATTCTTAAAGTCGTAAAAGCTCGCGAGTTCAGGCATTGTGTTTTAATGAATAAAAAAATTAGCTTTTGAACTTAGTTTTACGATGGTATATTATTACTCTATTATTATTGTCCTTTTATTTATTTGTTTACTTACAACTGAAATTTTCTCGACTATAATAACATTTATACCCAAAAATATACGCTTTCAATAAAAAATGTTTTCAAGTAATGTAAAGTTTTTTTTGTATTTTACTCTTTTATATGGCTGTTATGCTCGTAACAAATTTATATCTAGATATGTTTTTTATGTTAGAGAATGATGTGACGAGCTAGTCGTTCACCTGAAGTTAAGCGACACGGCTGCCTATAACAGAACAGTGTCACTCGGAACTCCAAAATATAAAGATTCGCGCGACACGACTGTGAGATCAGATGATAAAGTCTCAATTGCCCAGTAATTTCACTAGCTACAGTGCCATTCAAGCCAGAACACAGTAGCGCTTGTACACTACTGCTTGGCGGCAGAATAACTGGCAAAGTGGTGGTACCTGCCTAGGCGAACTGTGCAGAAAAGTCCTACTACATAGTAAAATCTTTTACGAAGCGTTTGAGGTAGAAATTTTAGATATAACTTGAGAAAGGTTTAGACAAAGACACCTAAGTTCCAAGACAATTTAATTCAACGCTTCAGTGAACATAAACGTCTTCAGTGAATGTCTCGCATTGGCTAATAAAGACGATTGAAACTGTTATACGGCAGTTGTTGTTTTCTTCACTGAAAATGCAAACATTGCGTTCTGGCACAAGTTACTACATCTGTCTAACGTTTTGTCAGCGCTCGCGTACGGTAGCATTGAAAAGGGAAATTTACTTTTTATAAATCGTTCTATTTAAAAATAGTTACCTAAGATGTGATTTTAGAACTTAAAAAATACATGAAACCATCTTTACAAAATTTAGTCTTTTAAATATACTTTCTAATCTATGTGACATATAAAATCAGCATCAGTGACAGATTTTTAACTGCATTTTTATATTATGTTTCCAAATTTACCTACTGGGTTTGTAATTTACATACCTATATTTATGACTTTCTAAATCACCAAATAAGAATTATAATAATAATAACGCCCAACGATCACATACATAGATCCTGAACCCTAACTAGGATTCCCTGTATCTAAGGACCCAGGAACTACGAGGACCATGGTCCGACAAAACCCAGACACAGCACAAGTATTTGCATTTTTTTTCTGTGCACAAATACCTGTCTTGGGAATCAAACCCGCCACCTCCGAGCTATGAGCCGACTTGCTCAGCCACCACACCACAGAGGCTGTCAAATGAAGTCTCTCTAACGTTGATGACGTCATAAAGCCTCACCCAAATTTGAAAGATACATCAACACACAACCGCCATCGGAATTCTGCACACTTTGGAAATTGCCGCAATTTGTTAACATTACGAGCCCCCAGAGCGTTGTACACACTCGCATTTTTGGAATTTACCGTAAAGAATTTTTAGTAAGTCCGCACTGTGCTGGACTGATTTTATTGTTGGAGTAATGAACGACTTTCATAAAACTACACTATAGAGATAAATTCAATAAAAAAATAAATAAATTAAAAGCTTTATCCGTTAGTATTTTTTATTTGTAACTAGTTGACCCGCCCCGGCTTCAGACAGGTGAATTAGTAAAACGCGGTCGAATGGGATAAAAGTATCCAATATCTCCTGGTCTTAAGCTACCTCCCCACCAATTTTCAGCCAAATCGATTCAGCCGTTTTTGAGTTATAAATAGAGTAACTAACACGACTTTCTTTTATATATATATATATAGATAATATATATATATATACATAACTAGCCGCGCCCCGTGGTTTCACCCGCAGATAAATAGTAGCCTATGTTTTAATCCCACTATATAAGCTATGCATATTTAAAAAAAAAACCTCCTAAGAACGGGATAAAAAGTACGCTATGTCCGTTTCCTGGTTCTAAGCTACCTCCCCACCAATTTTCAGCGAAATCAGTTCAGTCGTTCTCGGGTTATAAATAGTGTCACTAACACGATTTTCTTTTATATATGTAGATAGTGCATTGTTATTCCTGCTATTGAAGCATCGAGTATGGCACATATTCATACAAATCGTTTGCTAATATTTCAGAGAATTGGCAGTCCAAAATCGAGTCAGATGAAATCAACAAAAGCTAATACAAATCCGGTATTTTCCAACATGTTACCCAACAGATCTGAAAATTAATTCACAAATTACATAGGAATATCTAATAATTAGGTCTTGTTGTACTCGGCTTAATAACGAGACTCATTTAACGATACGTAAGGCTTGAAGTGGCACATGGCTCCCATCTCTGAACAAAAACAAAACATCATCCCATTTTAAAATGAACATTGACACATAACTTTAACCCTTCTGTCAACAAAACGCATTTTTGTAACTTTACCGTCAACAAATCAAAAGATAAGGGGCTATTATTTTTGTTTTCATACTATGTGCGCGTTTTTATTGTTTTGTATTATTGCCGAGATAAATAAAGGACTCTCTAATGTGGTCGTTTTGTTACAGTAACTCGTATCGAATAATCGTTGTCAAATATTTATGTTTATGATAAATGATGACATTTGATATTGCAAATAGCATTTTTATGTCATCAGCCCGCTGAACGAGTGAGCCTTGAAATATCACACAATTGTAACAATAGTTATTACCCCCTTACTAATAAGCACTGCATTATATTAAAATGGTTACTCAGTCTTATTTATCTCTTGTTTTGTCTTTTACCATTTCAAACTAAAGAAAGAAACTGAACACATCATAACGATTCCTTCACTATAGGTAGATACAGTATTTATTAGTAAGGGAGTTAAAATCCAAATTAACATTAGGTTAAGTATGAATATTGACGTTTCATTAAAAATATGTAGCATGAATGCAGTTAACACAGCAAATATTTTTCTTTAAACTGATATACTCTGGAAATAGTACAGAAAAAGCTATACAAAATTCCAAATGGCATATAATTATAATAAAAATACTCTTCGATCAAATCTTGACAAGTGTGCCTTTCGTAACATGATTGAGCCATAAATACGACGTAAGCAGAATAATTTTAATTTTTTAGATGGGCGTGCTATGGGTAAAATGCCGCATATTTAAAAAAATCGAAAAAAAAAAAAAAGTGCAAAATAAGCGCATGACCACGCGGCTATGGCGACACTGAGCGACGTGTGAGTTGCATCAGGAGAAAAGAGTTGAATAGTTAGGAAGGTTCCTTTATATTGCCATGTTTTTTTTTTAGTAAGTGAATGATGTGATGTGTGTGTGATAGTCGTTGACCCGATGTTAAGCGCCACTCCCGCCCATAACAGAACAGTGTCACTTGGAACCACAAAACATATAGTTTCAACGACACTGAACTGCGCACATCATCTTGAGACATCAGCACAGTCTGGTAATATAATTACTGGACTGTGAGAACAGATCCTAAAGTCTCAATTGCCCAGTAATTTGTCAGCAATATCAAAAATATTCGCAATATTGTTTGTTGTGTGAGCAAAATGCTCATAGCGCATCTTCTCACGAGTTAATGGCAAAGATTTCAATATATAGTTCACCAAAAAATCCAGAAAAATTAGCTCTTAAGATTTATATTTTAATTCCCTTTCTTTGTTATAGCTCCGATAAATAATTGATGGTTTAATTATATCGAGATATTTTCTCTATATTTCATTAAAATTTCTTATTTAATTATTCTATTTTATTTAAATACTATAATCTAAAATTGTAAACATTATTGTAGGGAGCCTCAGCTGGTGGAGCGTGGACTGTATTTTTCTTCTGAGAGTAGTGGTTGGAGGAACAAAACACTTGGAACGGTTTTACTGATTTATTGGTTATCTGAATGGAAAGAAAGCTGAATTATAAAAAGGACCGAACCAAAACCACACTTCGTGGTCCGGAAGCCAACTCGTCTGCAATATTGCCCGTACATCTCCAACAATTACTACCTATCTATGTTGTGTTGCAAATAATTATTAATAATCATACACCTTACCCTGCAAAGTTAGCACACCCTCATATTCATTCCTTTAAACATGCGTAATACAGTGCTAGTTGTGTCTCTTTCATTATGAGCACGTATCTACTATCAAGACCAATTATTGGCTGTATAAATATTCTGCTTAATATTATTATCACCTATATTATCTTAATGCTGTTGGTCTCTTAAGAAATAAATAAATAAAAATAATTTAAATACAAAAGTAGCAAAATGCTCCTCTTAAAGTTCAAGTCTAAAGCCAGCGTGGAATATAAAGGAAGCAATTTATGAAATTTAAGCATATTACCAACGGGACATAAAGTTAACAAACTAGTTTCGTGTTGACGTCAAAAGTAGCTCGTCTCTGCTGTCCCGTTTGTCTCGTTAAATAATGCAAAGCGCACTGAAACGTCCGGCTTGCTTAATTCCCTGGATAAGGCGCCAACTAATTAGTCACCATTCAACTCGGTGATTAATTGTTGGTAAGTTGGCGGGACCATCTGTTAGATTTGTTGTTATTTGGAATATATCTAGTACAATGTGCCTACATTTAAGTATTTCAAGGTGCCGAAACTCGAAAATCATTTCAAGATTAACCCATAAGAGTTTATTCAAAAAATATCAAACTTTTCAACATCTTTACGCGCACTTGACTTGGCGAGCAAGCTGGCGAATGCGAGGCGAATCATTTTTTTTTTTAACTATTTTTCAATCCCTAAGTTAACCCCAAAAAACTTATTTTCTTATTTTCGGATTTTTTTTAATTGTTATTAAAAAATACATGCAGCCCTAAATTTTAAAGAGGGCATTTAGGTGTAAAATTAATTAGCCTATATAAAGTCGGGTCGGGTCAGCTAGTATTACGTATTATAGTATGTGCGGTCTTCACTTAAGAATATTTCTTATAAACAAACTCATGGTATTTGCTTCACTATCAGTTAATATTTGTAAGTACTTTAGTTTTCTCGCAGTTCTAATATAATCTTTCAGATAAACTCCAAGAATAGGCCGCTGAAAGACTATTTAATGAAGGTCATTACATTAGCTATTATTATTATTATTTAGCTCATTATTGTCTATGCGTAGTGAAGATGGGCATACCTTTATAACCTTAATTATTTTGATTCATGGCCCGAGGTGGAAGGTTGGACGTAATTAATTACAACGATGATGATTGATTGATGATGCACCCTAGTAATGAGGTACATTAATTACCTAGGTTTTTCGTTTGTAAATAAAAGATAAGAATTGGTACAAGTTGATCTTTCGGAATAAAAGTATAAATAAATTTATTTTCTTTCTTTGTTTTCTTTTATTTCTAAATAAATAATATTTAAAGTTAACATTCGCTACTTTATCTCATTCAATATAAGTTTCGTCGAATGCAAAAAATAAATGCACTGCTTTGTTAGGGCAACCGATGATAGCCGATTCGACTTTACGTATAGAATTAATAGTTTATGAAAAAAAAAATTCAGTATCTAAACATTACAGATAAAACATAAATAATGATTTATATGTTTATTGCTCCAGTTTACTGATATATTCGCGACCAAATAGCAAAATGTTTATCTCCGTCTGACTACGTAGTACCAGACAATGTGTCAACAGCCTAACAGCTGGGATATTACGAATAGACAAGTCGTTTGTCGTATAAAGACAAAATAGACACAGAAGTCAGCCGAGGTCGTCACAGCCACCGGTGTGAAGTTGGCAGCCATATTTAGCTGCCATATAATCCGAACAAATTAAGATGGTAATTTTTGTCACGGTAAAAGCTACAAATTTCATGCCTATTTTACAGGGATAACTGCTGAAAAACTAATAACTGAGAACGTGCATTTCCAAAGATAGATAATAATGATTAACAACACTAAAACATCAGCTCATGAGAGAAATAAATAGAAACATTCGCCATACCGGCTGCTATAACATTGCGGATCATAAACCCCTGATTTATGAGAAAAAAACGATTGAAATGTAAAAGCGTATAACCAACGTACCATATCTATGCCTTTTCAGAGCGGAAGAAAGCCTATTTAACCCGAAAATAGTCACTCAAACATGACATGGATTTTTTTACCATGCTCTTTGAACAAGTGTTGGGTGCTGGTATATTACGATATCTTATCCCCTGATTTTGGAGAAAAAAACGACTGAAACGTAAAGGTATATAGCTTATGTACCATATCTATGCCTTTTCAGAGCGGAAGAAAGCCTATTTAACCCGAAAATAGTCACTCAAACATGACATGGATTTTTTTACCATGCTCTTTGAACAAGTGTTGGGTGCTGGTATATTACGATATCTTATCCCCTGATTTTGGAGAAAAAAACGACTGAAACGTAAAGGTATATAGCTTATGTACCATATCTATGCCTTTTCAGAGCGGAAGAAAGCCTATTTAACCCGAAAATAGGCACTCAAACATGACATGGATTTTTTTACCATGCTCTTATCTGGTGAACAAGTGTTGGCTGCTGGTGTATTACGATATCTTATCCCCTGATTTTTGAGAAAAAAACGACTGTTACGTGAAGGTATATAACCTATGTACCATATCTATGCCTTTTCAGAGCGGAAGAAAGCATACTTAACCCGAAAATAGGCACTCAAACATGACATGGATTTTTTTACCATGCTCTTATCTGGTGAACAAGTGTTGGCTGCTGGTGTATTACGATATCTTATCCCCTAATTTTTTAGAAAAAAACGACTGAAACGTAAAAGAATAAAACTTACGTACCATACCTATGCCTTTTCAGAGCGGAAGAAAGCCTGCTTAACCCGAAAATAGGCACTCAAACATGACATGGATTTTTTTCCATGCTCTTATCTGGTGAACAAGTGTTGGCTGCTGGTGTATTACGATATCTTATCCCCTGATTTTTCAGGAAAAAACGACTGAAACGTAAAGGTATATAACCTACGTACCATATCTATGCCTTTTCAGAGCGGAAGAAAGCCTACTTAACCCGAAAATAGGCACTCAAACATGACATGGATTTTTTTACGATGCTCTTATCTGGTGAACAAGTGTTGGCTGCTGGTGTATTACGATATCTTATCCCCTGATTTTTCAAGAAAAAACGACTGAAACGTGAAGGTATATAACCAACGTACCACACCTATGCCTTTTCAGAGCGGAAGAAAGCCTGCTTAACCCGAAAATAGGCACTCAAACGTGACATGAATTTTTTTACCATGCTCTTTGAACAAGTGTTGGCTGCTGGTGTATTACGATGTCTTATCCCCTGATTTTTCAGGAAAAAACGACTGAAACGTAAAGGTATATAACCTACGTACCATATCTATTCCTTTTCAGAGCGGAAGAAAGCCGACTTAACCCGAAAATAGGCACTCAAACATGACATGGATTTTTTTACCATGCTCTTATCTGGTGAACAAGTGTTGGCTGCTGGTGTATTACGATATCTTATCCCCTGATTTTTCAGAAAAAAACGACTGAAACGTAAAAGAATAAAACTTACGTACCATACCTATGCCTTTTCAGAGCGGAAGAAAGCCTGCTTAACCCGAAAATAGGCACTCAAACATGACATGGATTTTTTTACGATGCTCTTATCTGGTGAACAAGTGTTGGCTGCTGGTGTATTACGATATCTTATCCCCTGATTTTTCAGGAAAAAACTACTGAAACGTAAAGGTATATAACTTACATACCATATCTATGCCTTATCAGAGCGGAAGAAAGCCTGCTTTACCCGAAAATAGGCACTCAAACATGACATGAATTTTTTTACCATGCTCTTTGAACAAGTGTTGGCTGCTGGTGTATTACGATGTCTTATCCCCTGATTTTTCAGGAAAAAACGACTGAAACGTAAAGGTATATAACCTACGTACCATATCTATTCCTTTATAGAGCGGAAGAAAGCCGACTTAACCCGAAAATAGGCACTCAAACATGACATGGATTTTTTTACCATGCTCTTATCTGGTGAACAAGTGTTGGCTGCTGGTGTATTACGATATCTTATCCCCTGATTTTTCAGGAAAAACCGACTGAAACGTGAAGGTATATAACCTACGTACCATATCTATGCCTTTTCAGAGCGGAAAAAAGCCTACTTAACCCGAAAATAGGCACTCAAACATGACATGGATTTTTTTACGATGCTCTTATCTGGTGAACAAGTGTTGGCTGCTGGTGTATTACGATATCTTCTCCCCTGATTTTTCAAGAAAAAACGACTGAAATGTAAAGGTATATCACCTATGTACCATATCTATGCCTTTTCAGAGCGGAAGAAAGCCTGCTTAACCCGAAAATAGGCACTCAAACATGACATGAATTTTTTTACCATGCTCTTTGAACAAGTGTTGGCTGCTGGTGTATTACGATATCTTATCCCCTGATTTTTCAAGAAAAATCAACTGAAACGTAAAGGTATATAACTTACGTACCATATCTATGCCTTTTCAGAGCGGAAGAAAGCCTACTTAACCCGAAAATAGGCACTCAAACATGACATGAATTTTTTTACCATGCTCTTTGAACAAGTGTTGGCTGCTGGTGTATTACGATATCTTATCCCCTGATTTTTCAGAACAAAACGACTGAAACGTAAAGGTATATAACCTATGTACCATATCTATGCCTTTTCAGAGCGGAAGAAAGCCTGCTTTACCCGAAAATAGGCACTCAAACATGACATGAATTTTTTTACCATGCTCTTTGAACAAGTGTTGGCTGCTGGTGTAATACGATATCTTATCCCCTGATTTTTCAGGAAAAAACGACTGAAACGTAAAAGTATGTAATTTACGTACCATATCTATGCCTTATCAGAGCGGAAGAAAGCCTGCTTTACCCGAAAATAGGCACTCAAACATGACATGAATTTTTTTACCATGCTCTTTGAACAAGTGTTGGCTGCTGGTGTATTACGATATCTTATCCCCTGATTTTTCAGGAAAAAACGACTGAAACGTAAAAGTATGTAACTTACGTACCATATCTGTGCCTTTTCAAAGCGGAAGAAAGCCTACTTAACCCGAAAATAGGCACTCAAATATGACATGAATTTTTTTACCATGCTCTTTGAACAAGTGTTGGCTGCTGGTGTATTACGATATCTTATCCCCTGATTTTTCAGGAAAAAATGACTGAAACGTAAAGGTATATAACTTACGTACCATATCTATGCCTTTTCAGAGCGGAAGAAAGCCTGCTTAACCCGAAAATAGGCACTCAAACATGACATGAATTTTTTTACCATGCTCTTTGAACAAGTGTTGGCTGCTGGTGTATTACGATATTTTATCCCCTGATTTTTCAGGAAAAAACGACTGAAACGTAAAAGTTTGTAACCTACGTACCATATCTATGCCTTTTCAGAGCGGAAGAAAGCCTGCTTAACCCGAAAATAGGCACTCAAATATGTCATGAATTTTTTTACCATGCTCTTTGAACAAGTGTTGGCTGCTGGTGTATTACGATATCTTATCCCCTGATTTTTCAAGAAAAATCTACTGAAACGTAAAGGTATATAACTTACGTACCATATCTATGCCTTTTCAGAGCGGAAGAAAGCCTACTTAACCCGAAAATAGGCACTCAAACATGACATGAATTTTTTTACCATGCTCTTTGAACAAGTGTTGGCTGCTGGTGTATTACGATATCTTATCCCCTGATTTTTCAGAAAAAAACAACTGAAACGTAAAGGTATATAAACTATGTACCATATCTATGCCTTTTCAGAGCGGAAGAAAGCCTGCTTTACCCGAAAATAGGCACTCAAACATGACATGAATTTTTTTACCATGCTCTTTGAACAAGTGTTGGCTGCTGGTGTATTACGATATCTTATCCCCTGATTTTTCAGGAAAAAACTACTGAAACGTAAAGGTATATAACTTACATACCATATCTATGCCTTATCAGAGCGGAAGAAAGCCTGCTTTACCCGAAAATAGGCACTCAAACATGACATGAATTTTTTTACCATGCTCTTTGAACAAGTGTTGGCTGCTGGTGTATTACGATGTCTTGTCCCCTGATTTTTCAAGAAAAAACGACTGAAACGTAAAGGTATATAACCTACGTACCATATCTATTCCTTTATAGAGCGGAAGAAAGCCGACTTAACCCGAAAATAGGCACTCAAACATGACATGGATTTTTTTACCATGCTCTTATCTGGTGAACAAGTGTTGGCTGCTGGTGTATTACGATATCTTATCCCCTGATTTTTCAGGAAAAACCGACTGAAACGTGAAGGTATATAACCTACGTACCATATCTATGCCTTTTCAGAGCGGAAAAAAGCCTACTTAACCCGAAAATAGGCACTCAAACATGACATGGATTTTTTTACGATGCTCTTATCTGGTGAACAAGTGTTGGCTGCTGGTGTATTACGATATCTTCTCCCCTGATTTTTCAAGAAAAAACGACTGAAATGTAAAGGTATATAACTTACGTATCATATCTATGCCTTTTCAGAGCGGAAGAAAGCCTGCTTAACCCGAAAATAGGCACTCAAACATGACATGAATTTTTTTACCATGCTCTTTGAACAAGTGTTGGCTGCTGGTGTATTACGATATCTTATCCCCTGATTTTTCAGGAAAAAACGACTGAAACGTAAAAGTATGTAACCTACGTACCATATCTATGCCTTTTCAGAGCGGAAGAAAGCCTGCTTAACCCGAAAATAGGCACTCAAATATGACATGAATTTTTTTACCATGCTCTTTGAACAAGTGTTGGCTGCTGGTGTATTACGATATCTTATCCCCTGATTTTTCAAGAAAAATCTACTGAAACGTAAAGGTATATAATTTACGTACCATATCTATGCCTTTTCAGAGCGGAAGAAAGCCTGCTTAACCCGAAAATAGGCACTCAAACATGACATGAATTTTTTTACCATGCTCTTTGAACAAGTGTTGGCTGCTGGTGTATTACGATGTCTTATACCCTGATTTTTCAGAAAAACACGACTGAAACGTAAAGGTTTATAATTTATGTACCATATCTATGCCTTTTCAGAGCGGAAGAAAGCCTACTTAACCCGAAAATAGGTACTCAAACATGACATGGATTTTTTTACCATGCTCTTATCTGGTGAACAAGTGTTGGCTGCTGGTGTATTACGATGTCTTATACCCTGATTTTTCAAGAAAAAACTACTGTACCGTAAAGGTATATAACCTACGTACAACACCTATGCCTTTTCAGAGCGGAAGAAAGCCTACTTAACGCGAAAATAGGCACTCAAACATGACATGGATTTTTTCACCATGCTCTTATCTGGTGAACAAGTGTTGGCTGCTGGTGTATTACGATAACTTATCCCCTGATTTTTCAGGAAAGAATAACTGAAACGTAAAAGTATGTAAATATGGTACATAGGTGATATACCTTTACGTTACAGTCGTTATTTCTCGAAAATCAGGGGATAAGATATCGTAATACACCAGCAGCCAACACTTGTTCACCAGATAAGAGCATCGTAAAAAAATCCATGTCATGTTTGAGTGCCTATTTTCGGGTTAAGCACGCTTTCTTCCGCTCTGAAAAGGCATAGATATGGTACATAGGTGATATACCTTTACGTTACAGTCGTTTTTTTCTCAAAAATCAGGGGATAAGATATCGTAATACACCAGCAGCCAACACTTGTTCAAAGAGCATGGTAAAAAAATTCATGTCATGTTTGAGTGCCTATTTTCGGGTAAAGCAGGCTTTCTTCCGCTCTGAAAAGGCATAGATATGGTACGTAAGTTATATACCTTTACGTTTCAGTAGTTTTTTCCTGAAAAATCGGGGGATAAGATATCGTAATACACCAGCAGCCAACACTTGTTCAAAGAGCATGGTAAAAAAATTCATGTCATATTTGAGTGCCTATTTTCGGGTTAAGTAGGCTTTCTTCCGCTCTGAAAAGGCATAGATATGGTACGTAGGTTACATACTTTTACGTTTCAGTCGTTTTTTCCTGAAAAATCAGGGGATAAGATATCGTAATACACCAGCAGCCAACACTTGTTGAAAGAGCATGGTAAAAAAATTCATGTCATGTTTGAGTGCCTATTTTCGGGTAAAGCAGGCTTTCTTCCGCTCTGAAAAGGCATAGATGTGGTACATAGGTTATATACCTTTACGTTTCAGTCGTTTTTTTCTGAAAAATCAGGGGAAAAGATATCGTAATACACCAGCAGCCAACACTTGTTCAAAGAGCATGGTAAAAAAATTCATGTCATGTTTGAGTGCCTATTTTCGGGTTAAGTAGGCTTTCTTTCGCTCTGAAAAGGCATAGATATGGTACATAGTTTATATACCTTTACGTTTCAGTTGTTTTTTTCTGAAAAATCAGGGGATAAGATATCGTAATACACCAGCAGCCAACACTTGTTCAAAGAGCATGGTAAAAAAATTCATGTCATGTTTGAGTGCCTATTTTCGGGTAAAGCAGGCTTTCTTACGCTCTGAAAAGGCATAGATATGGTACGTAAGTTACATACTTTTACGTTTCAGTCGTTTTTTCCTGAAAAATCAGGGGATAAGATATCGTAATACACCAGCAGCCAACACTTGTTCAAAGAGCATGGTAAAAAAATTCATGTCATGTTTGAGTGCCTATTTTCGGGTAAAGCAGGCTTTCTTCCGCTCTGAAAAGGCATAGATATGGTACGTAAGTTATATACCTTTACGTTTCAGTAGTTTTTTCCTGAAAAATCGGGGGATAAGATATCGTAATACACCAGCAGCCAACACTTGTTCAAAGAGCATGGTAAAAAAATTCATGTCATATTTGAGTGCCTATTTTCGGGTTAAGTAGGCTTTCTTCCGCTCTGAAAAGGCATATATATGGTACGTAGGTTACATACTTTTACGTTTCAGTCGTTTTTTCCTGAAAAATCAGGGGATAAGATATCGTAATACACCAGCAGCCAACACTTGTTGAAAGAGCATGGTAAAAAAATTCATGTCATGTTTGAGTGCCTATTTTCGGGTAAAGCAGGCTTTCTTCCGCTCTGAAAAGGCATAGATGTGGTACATAGGTTATATACCTTTACGTTTCAGTCGTTTTTTTCTGAAAAATCAGGGGAAAAGATATCGTAATACACCAGCAGCCAACACTTGTTCAAAGAGCATGGTAAAAAAATTCATGTCATGTTTGAGTGCCTATTTTCGGGTTAAGTAGGCTTTCTTTCGCTCTGAAAAGGCATAGATATGGTACATAGTTTATATACCTTTACGTTTCAGTTGTTTTTTTCTGAAAAATCAGGGGATAAGATATCGTAATACACCAGCAGCCAACACTTGTTCAAAGAGCATGGTAAAAAAATTCATGTCATGTTTGAGTGCCTATTTTCGGGTTAAGTAGGCTTTCTTCCGCTCTGAAAAGGCATAGATATGGTACGTAAGTTATATACCTTTACGTTTCACTAGTTTTTTCCTGAAAAATCAGGGGATAAGATATCGTAATACACCAGCAGCCAACACTTGTTCAAAGAGCATGGTAAAAAAATTCATGTCATGTTTGAGTGCCTATTTTCGGGTTAAGCAGGCTTTCTTCCGTTCTGAAAAGGCATAGATATGGTACGTAAGTTATATACCTTTACGTTTCAGTCGTTTTTTTCTGAAAAATCAGGGGAAAAGATATCGTAATACACCAGCAGCCAACACTTGTTCAAAGAGCATGGTAAAAAAATTCATGTCATGTTTGAGTGCCTATTTTCGGGTTAAGTAGGCTTTCTTCCGCTCTGAAAAGGCATAGATATGGTACGTAAGTTATATACCTTTACGTTTCAGTAGTTTTTTCCTGATAAATCAGGGGATAAGATATCGTAATACACCAGCAGCCAACACTTGTTCAAAGAGCATGGTAAAAAAATTCATGTCATATTTGAGTGCCTATTTTCGGGTTAAGTAGGCTTTCTTCCGCTTTGAAAAGGCATAGATATGGTACGTAAGTTATATACCTTTACGTTTCAGTAGTTTTTTCCTGAAAAATCAGGGGATAAGATATCGTAATACACCAGCAGCCAACACTTGTTCAAAGAGCATGGTAAAAAAATTCATGTCATATTTGAGTGCCTATTTTCGGGTTAAGTAGGCTTTCTTCCGCTCTGAAAAGGCATAGATATGGTACGTAAGTTATATACCTTTACGTTTCAGTAGTTTTTTCCTGAAAAATCAGGGGATAAGATATCGTAATACACCAGCAGCCAACACTTGTTCAAAGAGCATGGTAAAAAAATTCATGTCATATTTGAGTGCCTATTTTCGGGTTAAGCAGGCTTTCTTCCGCTCTGAAAAGGCATAGATATGGTACGTAGGTTACATACTTTTACGTTTCAGTCGTTTTTTCCTGAAAAATCAGGGGATAAGATATCGTAATATACCAGCAGCCAACACTTGTTCAAAGAGCATGGTAAAAAAATTCATGTCATGTTTGAGTGCCTATTTTCGGGTTAAGTAGGCTTTCTTCCGCTCTGAAAAGGCATAGATATGGTACGTAGGTTACATTCTTTTACGTTTCAGTCGTTTTTTCCTGAAAAATCAGGGGATAAGATATCGTAATACACCAGCAGCCAACACTTGTTCAAAGAGCATGGTAAAAAAATTCATGTCATGTTTGAGTGCCTATTTTCGGGTTAAGTAGGCTTTCTTCCGCTCTGAAAAGGCATAGATATGGTACGTAAGTTATATACCTTTACGTTTCAGTAGTTTTTTCCTGAAAAATCAGGGGATAAGATATCGTAATACACCAGCAGCCAACACTTGTTCAAAGAGCATGGTAAAAAAATTCATGTCATATTTGAGTGCCTATTTTCGGGTTAAGCAGGCTTTCTTCCCCTCTGAAAAGGCATAGATATGGTACGTAGGTTACATACTTTTACGTTTCAGTCGTTTTTTCCTGAAAAATCAGGGGATAAGATATCGTAATATACCAGCAGCCAACACTTGTTCAAAGAGCATGGTAAAAAAATTCATGTCATGTTTGAGTGCCTATTTTCGGGTTAAGTAGGCTTTCTTTCGCTCTGAAAAGGCATAGATATGGTACGTAGGTTACATTCTTTTACGTTTCAGTCGTTTTTTCCTGAAAAATCAGGGGATAAGATATCGTAATACACCAGCAGCCAACACTTGTTCAAAGAGCATGGTAAAAAAATTCATGTCATATTTGAGTGCCTATTTTCGGGTTAAGTAGGCTTTCTTCCGCTTTGAAAAGGCATAGATATAGTACGTAAGTTACATACTTTTACGTTTCAGTCGTTTTTTCCTGAAAAATCAGGGGATAAGATATCGTAATACACCAGCAGCCAACACTTGTTCAAAGAGCATGGTAAAAAAATTCATGTCATGTTTGAGTGCCTATTTTCGGGTTAAGTAGGCTTTCTTCCGCTCTGAAAAGGCATAGATATGGTACGTAAGTTATATACCTTTACGTTTCAGTAGATTTTTCTTGAAAAATCAGGGGATAAGATATCCTAATACACCAGCAGCCAACACTTGTTCAAAGAGCATGGTAAAAAAATTCATGTCATGTTTGAGTGCCTATTTTCGGGTTAAGCAGGCTTTCTTCCGCTCTGAAAAGGCAAAGATATGGTACGTAGGTTACATACTTTTACGTTTCAGTCGTTTTTTCCTGAAAAATCAGGGGATAAGATATCGTAATACACCAGCAGCCAACACTTGTTCAAAGAGCATGGTAAAAAAATTCATGTCATGTTTGAGTGCCTATTTTCGGGTAAAACAGGCTTTCTTCCGCTCTGAAAAGGCATAGATATGGTACGTAAGTTATATACCTTTACGTTTCACTAGTTTTTTCCTGAAAAATCAGGGGATAAGATATCGTAATACACCAGCAGCCAACACTTGTTCAAAGAGCATGGTAAAAAAATTCATGTCATGTTTGAGTGCCTATTTTCGGGTTAAGCAGGCTTTCTTCCGTTCTGAAAAGGCATAGATATGGTACGTAAGTTATATACCTTTACGTTTCAGTAGTTTTTTCCTGAAAAATCAGGGGATAAGATATCGTAATACACCAGCAGCCAACACTTGTTCAAAGAGCATGGTAAAAAAATTCATGTCATATTTGAGTGCCTATTTTCGGGTTAAGTAGGCTTTCTTCCGCTTTGAAAAGGCATAGATATGGTACGTAAGTTACATACTTTTACGTTTCAGTCGTTTTTTCCTGAAAAATCAGGGGATAAGATATCGTAATACACCAGCAGCCAACACTTGTTCAAAGAGCATGGTAAAAAAATTCATGTCATGTTTGAGTGCCTATTTTCGGGTAAAGCAGGCTTTCTTCTGCTCTGAAAAGGCATAGATATGGTACGTAAGTTACATACTTTTACGTTTCAGTCGTTTTTTCCTGAAAAATCAGGGGATAAGATATCGTAATACACCAGCAGCCAACACTTGTTCAAAGAGCATGGTAAAAAAATTCATGTCATATTTGAGTGCCTATTTTCGGGTTAAGCAGGCTTTCTTCCCCTCTGAAAAGGCATAGATATGGTACGTAGGTTACATACTTTTACGTTTCAGTCGTTTTTTCCTGAAAAATCAGGGGATAAGATATCGTAATACACCAGCAGCCAACACTTGTTCAAAGAGCATGGTAAAAAAATTCATGTCATGTTTGAGTGCCTATTTTCGGGTAAAGCAGGCTTTTTTCCGCTCTGAAAAGGCATAGATATGGTACGTAAGTTATATACCTTTACGTTTCAGTAGTTTTTTTCTGAAAAATCAGGGGATAAGATATCGTAATACACCAGCAGCCAACACTTGTTCAAAGAGCATGGTAAAAAAATTCATGTCATGTTTGAGTGCCTATTTTCGGGTTAAGCAGGCTTTCTTCCGCTCTGAAAAGGCATAGATATGGTACGTAAGTTATATACCTTTACGTTTCAGTAGTTTTTTCCTGAAAAATCAGGGGATAAGATATCGTAATACACCAGCAGCCAACACTTGTTCAAAGAGCATGGTAAAAAAATTCATGTCATATTTGAGTGCCTATTTTCGGGTTAAGTAGGCTTTCTTCCGCTTTGAAAAGGCACAGATATGGTACGTAAGTTACATACTTTTACGTTTCAGTCGTTTTTTCCTGAAAAATCAGGGGATAAGATATCGTAATACACCAGCAGCCAACACTTGTTCAAAGAGCATGGTAAAAAAATTCATGTCATGTTTGAGTGCCTATTTTCGGGTAAAGCAGGCTTTCTTCCGCTCTGAAAAGGCATAGATATGGTACGTAAATTACATACTTTTACGTTTCAGTCGTTTTTTCCTGAAAAATCAGGGGATAAGATATCGTAATACACCAGCAGCCAACACTTGTTCAAAGAGCATGGTAAAAAAATTCATGTCATGTTTGAGTGCCTATTTTCGGGTTAAGTAGGCTTTCTTCCGCTCTGAAAAGGCATAGATATGGTACGTAAGTTACATACTTTTACGTTTCAGTCGTTTTTTCCTGAAAAATCAGGGGATAAGATATCGTAATACACCAGCAGCCAACACTTGTTCAAAGAGCATGGTAAAAAAATTCATGTCATGTTTGAGTGCCTATTTTCGGGTAAAGCAGGCTTTCTTCTGCTCTGAAAAGGCATAGATATGGTACGTAAGTTACATACTTTTACGTTTCAGTCGTTTTTTCCTGAAAAATCAGGGGATAAGATATCGTAATATACCAGCAGCCAACACTTGTTCAAAGAGCATGGTAAAAAAATTCATGTCATGTTTGAGTGCCTATTTTCGGGTTAAGTAGGCTTTCTTCCGCTCTGAAAAGGCATAGATATGGTACGTAGGTTACATTCTTTTACGTTTCAGTCGTTTTTTCCTGAAAAATCAGGGGATAAGATATCGTAATACACCAGCAGCCAACACTTGTTCAAAGAGCATGGTAAAAAAATTCATGTCATGTTTGAGTGCCTATTTTCGGGTTAAGTAGGCTTTCTTCCGCTCTGAAAAGGCATAGATATGGTACGTAAGTTATATACCTTTACGTTTCAGTAGTTTTTTCCTGAAAAATCAGGGGATAAGATATCGTAATACACCAGCAGCCAACACTTGTTCAAAGAGCATGGTAAAAAAATTCATGTCATATTTGAGTGCCTATTTTCGGGTTAAGCAGGCTTTCTTCCCCTCTGAAAAGGCATAGATATGGTACGTAGGTTACATACTTTTACGTTTCAGTCGTTTTTTCCTGAAAAATCAGGGGATAAGATATCGTAATATACCAGCAGCCAACACTTGTTCAAAGAGCATGGTAAAAAAATTCATGTCATGTTTGAGTGCCTATTTTCGGGTTAAGTAGGCTTTCTTTCGCTCTGAAAAGGCATAGATATGGTACGTAGGTTACATTCTTTTACGTTTCAGTCGTTTTTTCCTGAAAAATCAGGGGATAAGATATCGTAATACACCAGCAGCCAACACTTGTTCAAAGAGCATGGTAAAAAAATTCATGTCATATTTGAGTGCCTATTTTCGGGTTAAGTAGGCTTTCTTCCGCTTTGAAAAGGCATAGATATAGTACGTAAGTTACATACTTTTACGTTTCAGTCGTTTTTTCCTGAAAAATCAGGGGATAAGATATCGTAATACACCAGCAGCCAACACTTGTTCAAAGAGCATGGTAAAAAAATTCATGTCATGTTTGAGTGCCTATTTTCGGGTTAAGTAGGCTTTCTTCCGCTCTGAAAAGGCATAGATATGGTACGTAAGTTATATACCTTTACGTTTCAGTAGATTTTTCTTGAAAAATCAGGGGATAAGATATCCTAATACACCAGCAGCCAACACTTGTTCAAAGAGCATGGTAAAAAAATTCATGTCATGTTTGAGTGCCTATTTTCGGGTTAAGCAGGCTTTCTTCCGCTCTGAAAAGGCAAAGATATGGTACGTAGGTTACATACTTTTACGTTTCAGTCGTTTTTTCCTGAAAAATCAGGGGATAAGATATCGTAATACACCAGCAGCCAACACTTGTTCAAAGAGCATGGTAAAAAAATTCATGTCATGTTTGAGTGCCTATTTTCGGGTAAAGCAGGCTTTCTTCCGCTCTGAAAAGGCATAGATATGGTACGTAAGTTATATACCTTTACGTTTCACTAGTTTTTTCCTGAAAAATCAGGGGATAAGATATCGTAATACACCAGCAGCCAACACTTGTTCAAAGAGCATGGTAAAAAAATTCATGTCATGTTTGAGTGCCTATTTTCGGGTTAAGCAGGCTTTCTTCCGTTCTGAAAAGGCATAGATATGGTACGTAAGTTATATACCTTTACGTTTCAGTAGTTTTTTCCTGAAAAATCAGGGGATAAGATATCGTAATACACCAGCAGCCAACACTTGTTCAAAGAGCATGGTAAAAAAATTCATGTCATATTTGAGTGCCTATTTTCGGGTTAAGTAGGCTTTCTTCCGCTTTGAAAAGGCATAGATATGGTACGTAAGTTACATACTTTTACGTTTCAGTCGTTTTTTCCTGAAAAATCAGGGGATAAGATATCGTAATACACCAGCAGCCAACACTTGTTCAAAGAGCATGGTAAAAAAATTCATGTCATGTTTGAGTGCCTATTTTCGGGTAAAGCAGGCTTTCTTCTGCTCTGAAAAGGCATAGATATGGTACGTAAGTTACATACTTTTACGTTTCAGTCGTTTTTTCCTGAAAAATCAGGGGATAAGATATCGTAATACACCAGCAGCCAACACTTGTTCAAAGAGCATGGTAAAAAAATTCATGTCATATTTGAGTGCCTATTTTCGGGTTAAGCAGGCTTTCTTCCCCTCTGAAAAGGCATAGATATGGTACGTAGGTTACATACTTTTACGTTTCAGTCGTTTTTTCCTGAAAAATCAGGGGATAAGATATCGTAATACACCAGCAGCCAACACTTGTTCAAAGAGCATGGTAAAAAAATTCATGTCATGTTTGAGTGCCTATTTTCGGGTAAAGCAGGCTTTTTTCCGCTCTGAAAAGGCATAGATATGGTACGTAAGTTATATACCTTTACGTTTCAGTAGTTTTTTTCTGAAAAATCAGGGGATAAGATATCGTAATACACCAGCAGCCAACACTTGTTCAAAGAGCATGGTAAAAAAATTCATGTCATGTTTGAGTGCCTATTTTCGGGTTAAGCAGGCTTTCTTCCGCTCTGAAAAGGCATAGATATGGTACGTAAGTTATATACCTTTACGTTTCAGTAGTTTTTTCCTGAAAAATCAGGGGATAAGATATCGTAATACACCAGCAGCCAACACTTGTTCAAAGAGCATGGTAAAAAAATTCATGTCATATTTGAGTGCCTATTTTCGGGTTAAGTAGGCTTTCTTCCGCTTTGAAAAGGCACAGATATGGTACGTAAGTTACATACTTTTACGTTTCAGTCGTTTTTTCCTGAAAAATCAGGGGATAAGATATCGTAATACACCAGCAGCCAACACTTGTTCAAAGAGCATGGTAAAAAAATTCATGTCATGTTTGAGTGCCTATTTTCGGGTAAAGCAGGCTTTCTTCCGCTCTGAAAAGGCATAGATATGGTACGTAAATTACATACTTTTACGTTTCAGTCGTTTTTTCCTGAAAAATCAGGGGATAAGATATCGTAATACACCAGCAGCCAACACTTGTTCAAAGAGCATGGTAAAAAAATTCATGTCATGTTTGAGTGCCTATTTTCGGGTTAAGTAGGCTTTCTTCCGCTCTGAAAAGGCATAGATATGGTACGTAAGTTATATACCTTTACGTTTCAGTAGTTTTTTCCTGATAAATCAGGGGATAAGATATCGTAATACACCAGCAGCCAACACTTGTTCAAAGAGCATGGTAAAAAAATTCATGTCATATTTGAGTGCCTATTTTCGGGTTAAGTAGGCTTTCTTCCGCTTTGAAAAGGCATAGATATGGTACGTAAGTTATATACCTTTACGTTTCAGTAGTTTTTTCCTGAAAAATCAGGGGATAAGATATCGTAATACACCAGCAGCCAACACTTGTTCAAAGAGCATGGTAAAAAAATTCATGTCATATTTGAGTGCCTATTTTCGGGTTAAGTAGGCTTTCTTCCGCTCTGAAAAGGCATAGATATGGTACGTAAGTTATATACCTTTACGTTTCAGTAGTTTTTTCCTGAAAAATCAGGGGATAAGATATCGTAATACACCAGCAGCCAACACTTGTTCAAAGAGCATGGTAAAAAAATTCATGTCATATTTGAGTGCCTATTTTCGGGTTAAGCAGGCTTTCTTCCGCTCTGAAAAGGCATATATATGGTACGTAGGTTACATACTTTTACGTTTCAGTCGTTTTTTCCTGAAAAATCAGGGGATAAGATATCGTAATATACCAGCAGCCAACACTTGTTCAAAGAGCATGGTAAAAAAATTCATGTCATGTTTGAGTGCCTATTTTCGGGTTAAGTAGGCTTTCTTCCGCTCTGAAAAGGCATAGATATGGTACGTAGGTTACATTCTTTTACGTTTCAGTCGTTTTTTCCTGAAAAATCAGGGGATAAGATATCGTAATACACCAGCAGCCAACACTTGTTCAAAGAGCATGGTAAAAAAATTCATGTCATGTTTGAGTGCCTATTTTCGGGTTAAGTAGGCTTTCTTCCGCTCTGAAAAGGCATAGATATGGTACGTAAGTTATATACCTTTACGTTTCAGTAGTTTTTTCCTGAAAAATCAGGGGATAAGATATCGTAATACACCAGCAGCCAACACTTGTTCAAAGAGCATGGTAAAAAAATTCATGTCATATTTGAGTGCCTATTTTCGGGTTAAGCAGGCTTTCTTCCGCTCTGAAAAGGCATAGATATGGTACGTAGGTTACATTCTTTTACGTTTCAGTCGTTTTTTCCTGAAAAATCAGGGGATAAGATATCGTAATACACCAGCAGCCAACACTTGTTCAAAGAGCATGGTAAAAAAATTCATGTCATATTTGAGTGCCTATTTTCGGGTTAAGTAGGCTTTCTTCCGCTTTGAAAAGGCATAGATATAGTACGTAAGTTACATACTTTTACGTTTCAGTCGTTTTTTCCTGAAAAATCAGGGGATAAGATATCGTAATACACCAGCAGCCAACACTTGTTCAAAGAGCATGGTAAAAAAATTCATGTCATGTTTGAGTGCCTATTTTCGGGTTAAGTAGGCTTTTTTCCGCTCTGAAAAGGCATAGATATGGTACGTAGGTTACATTCTTTTACGTTTCAGTCGTTTTTTCCTGAAAAATCAGGGGATAAGATATCGTAATACACCAGCAGCCAACACTTGTTCAAAGAGCATGGTAAAAAAATTCATGTCATATTTGAGTGCCTATTTTCGGGTTAAGTAGGCTTTCTTCCGCTTTGAAAAGGCATAGATATAGTACGTAAGTTACATACTTTTACGTTTCAGTCGTTTTTTCCTGAAAAATCAGGGGATAAGATATCGTAATACACCAGCAGCCAACACTTGTTCAAAGAGCATGGTAAAAAAATTCATGTCATGTTTGAGTGCCTATTTTCGGGTTAAGTAGGCTTTCTTCCGCTCTGAAAAGGCATAGATATGGTACGTAAGTTATATACCTTTACGTTTCAGTAGATTTTTCTTGAAAAATCAGGGGATAAGATATCCTAATACACCAGCAGCCAACACTTGTTCAAAGAGCATGGTAAAAAAATTCATGTCATGTTTGAGTGCCTATTTTCGGGTTAAGCAGGCTTTCTTCCGCTCTGAAAAGGCAAAGATATGGTACGTAGGTTACATACTTTTACGTTTCAGTCGTTTTTTCCTGAAAAATCAGGGGATAAGATATCGTAATACACCAGCAGCCAACACTTGTTCAAAGAGCATGGTAAAAAAATTCATGTCATGTTTGAGTGCCTATTTTCGGGTAAAGCAGGCTTTTTTCCGCTCTGAAAAGGCATAGATATGGTACGTAAGTTATATACCTTTACGTTTCACTAGTTTTTTCCTGAAAAATCAGGGGATAAGATATCGTAATACACCAGCAGCCAACACTTGTTCAAAGAGCATGGTAAAAAAATTCATGTCATGTTTGAGTGCCTATTTTCGGGTTAAGCAGGCTTTCTTCCGTTCTGAAAAGGCATAGATATGGTACGTAAGTTATATACCTTTACGTTTCAGTAGTTTTTTCCTGAAAAATCAGGGGATAAGATATCGTAATACACCAGCAGCCAACACTTGTTCAAAGAGCATGGTAAAAAAATTCATGTCATATTTGAGTGCCTATTTTCGGGTTAAGTAGGCTTTCTTCCGCTTTGAAAAGGCATAGATATGGTACGTAAGTTACATACTTTTACGTTTCAGTCGTTTTTTCCTGAAAAATCAGGGGATAAGATATCGTAATACACCAGCAGCCAACACTTGTTCAAAGAGCATGGTAAAAAAATTCATGTCATGTTTGAGTGCCTATTTTCGGGTAAAGCAGGCTTTCTTCCGCTCTGAAAAGGCATAGATATGGTACGTAAGTTACATACTTTTACGTTTCAGTCGTTTTTTCCTGAAAAATCAGGGGATAAGATATCGTAATACACCAGCAGCCAACACTTGTTCAAAGAGCATGGTAAAAAAATTCATGTCATATTTGAGTGCCTATTTTCGGGTTAAGCAGGCTTTCTTCCCCTCTGAAAAGGCATAGATATGGTACGTAGGTTACATACTTTTACGTTTCAGTCGTTTTTTCCTGAAAAATCAGGGGATAAGATATCGTAATACACCAGCAGCCAACACTTGTTCAAAGAGCATGGTAAAAAAATTCATGTCATGTTTGAGTGCCTATTTTCGGGTAAAGCAGGCTTTTTTCCGCTCTGAAAAGGCATAGATATGGTACGTAAGTTATATACCTTTACGTTTCAGTAGTTTTTTTCTGAAAAATCAGGGGATAAGATATCGTAATACACCAGCAGCCAACACTTGTTCAAAGAGCATGGTAAAAAAATTCATGTCATGTTTGAGTGCCTATTTTCGGGTTAAGCAGGCTTTCTTCCGCTCTGAAAAGGCAAAGATATGGTACGTAGGTTACATACTTTTACGTTTCAGTCGTTTTTTCTTGAAAAATCAGGGGATAAGATATCGTAATACACCAGCAGCCAACACTTGTTCAAAGAGCATGGTAAAAAAATTCATGTCATGTTTGAGTGCCTATTTTCGGGTTAAGTAGGCTTTCTTCCGCTCTGAAAAGGCATAGATATGGTACGTAAGTTATATACCTTTACGTTTCAGTAGTTTTTTCCTGAAAAATCAGGGGATAAGATATCGTAATACACCAGCAGCCAACACTTGTTCAAAGAGCATGGTAAAAAAATTCATGTCATGTTTGAGTGCCTATTTTCGGGTAAAGCAGGCTTTCTTCCGCTCTGAAAAGGCATAGATATGGTACGTTAGTTACATACTTTTACGTTTCAGTCGTTTTTTCCTGAAAAATCAGGGGATAAGATATCGTAATACACCAGCAGCCAACACTTGTTCAAAGAGCATGGTAAAAAAATTCATGTCATATTTGAGTGCCTATTTTCGGGTTAAGCAGGCTTTCTTCCCCTCTGAAAAGGCATAGATATGGTACGTAGGTTACATACTTTTACGTTTCAGTCGTTTTTTCCTGAAAAATCAGGGGATAAGATATCGTAATACACCAGCAGCCAACACTTGTTCAAAGAGCATGGTAAAAAAAATTCATGTCATGTTTGAGTGCCTATTTTCGGGTTAAGCAGGCTTTCTTCCGTTCTGAAAAGGCATAGATATGGTACGTAAGTTATATACCTTTACGTTTCAGTAGTTTTTTCCTGAAAAATCAGGGGATAAGATATCGTAATACACCAGCAGCCAACACTTGTTCAAAGAGCATGGTAAAAAAATTCATGTCATGTTTGAGTGCCTATTTTCGGGTTAAGTAGGCTTTCTTCCGCTCTGAAAAGGCATAGATATGGTACGTAGGTTACATACTTTTACGTTTCAGTCGTTTTTTCTTGAAAAATCAGGGGATAAGATATCGTAATACACCAGCAGCCAACACTTGTTCAAAGAGCATGGTAAAAAAATTCATGTCATGTTTGAGTGCCTATTTTCGGGTTAAGTAGGCTTTCTTCCGCTCTGAAAAGGCATAGATATGGTACGTAAGTTATATACCTTTACGTTTCAGTAGTTTTTTCCTGAAAAATCAGGGGATAAGATATCGTAATACACCAGCAGCCAACACTTGTTCAAAGAGCATGGTAAAAAAATTCATGTCATGTTTGAGTGCCTATTTTCGGGTAAAGCAGGCTTTCTTCCGCTCTGAAAAGGCATAGATATGGTACGTAAGTTACATACTTTTACGTTTCAGTCGTTTTTTCCTGAAAAATCAGGGGATAAGATATCGTAATACACCAGCAGCCAACACTTGTTCAAAGAGCATGGTAAAAAAATTCATGTCATATTTGAGTGCCTATTTTCGGGTTAAGCAGGCTTTCTTCCCCTCTGAAAAGGCATAGATATGGTACGTAGGTTACATACTTTTACGTTTCAGTCGTTTTTTCCTGAAAAATCAGGGGATAAGATATCGTAATACACCAGCAGCCAACACTTGTTCAAAGAGCATGGTAAAAAAATTCATGTCATGTTTGAGTGCCTATTTTCGGGTAAAGCAGGCTTTTTTCCGCTCTGAAAAGGCATAGATATGGTACGTAAGTTATATACCTTTACGTTTCAGTAGTTTTTTTCTGAAAAATCAGGGGATAAGATATCGTATTACACCAGCAGCCAACACTTGTTCAAAGAGCATGGTAAAAAAATTCATGTCATGTTTGAGTGCCTATTTTCGGGTAAAGCAGGCTTTCTTCCGCTCTGAAAAGGCATAGATATGGTACATAGGTTATATACCTTTACGTTTCAGTCGTTTTTTTCTGAAAAATCAGGGGATAAGATATCGTAATACACCAGCAGCCAACACTTGTTCAAAGAGCATGGTAAAAAAATTCATGTTGTAGCGGTCAGCAGGTTTAATTTTAAATAAAAATGCGATAATTCGACGGAGACGTGTACTTCATATACAAGAGACAGAGAATCAGTTTTAAATATAGGGTAGGTAAGAGAAAATAATTTTAACTTAAACTAATGAAAGAAACGGGTGGCGCGAAGACTTGATTTCTTAACATGCCCCCACGCGTTGAAAGCTCGTCTTTCAACTGGAGACGTCATCCTCGGGCAGCAATGGAACAATCTTGCTGAAAGATCTTCGAACAACGCCATTAGCCGTTTTAATGTCAGCGACTCTATTTATCTGATCAGCACCAGGGTATACAGCTACGATACGTCCTAGTTTCCATCTCATAGGTTGAAGATTATCTTCCTTCAAAAGGACTAGAGTATTAGTCTTTAGAGAGTACTTGCAGGATCGCCATTTTGCACGCTGCTGGAGTTCAGCCACGTACTCTTTACTCCATCGAGTCCAAAAATGCTGGCGCATTTGCTCAATCCGCTGGTAGCGTGTGAGTCTAGTGACAGAATAGTCCTGGTAAGTCTTCTCGGGTAGGGAAGTGAGGGGCCGGCCGATGAGGAAATGGCCGGGCGTGAGAGGCGTCAAATCTTCTGGGTCCGACGACAGAGGAGTGAGTGGCCGCGAGTTAAGTATCGCTTCGATCTGCGCCAACGCAGTAGTAAGCTCCTCGAACGTTAAATTACAATTGCCCAACACTCTATTTAAATGATGCTTAGTCGACTTAACACCTGCCTCCCAGAGACCTCCGAAGTTAGGGCTATACGCAGGAATGAAGTGAAACTTTATATTATCTTGGGCTGAGACGGCAGCCAAGGAATCACAATTGGTTTTTAGAAACTTTGATAGGTCATTATATGCACCAACGAATGAGGTACCGTTATCTGAAAACATGTTTTTAGGTTTCCCTCTACGCGATATAAATCTACGTAAAGCTAGTAAGTAGTTATTGCTCGTTAGGTCGCCTACTAACTCCAAATGAATAGCCTTAGTGGTGAAGCATACAAAAATAGCAATGTACGACTTGATAAGCCTACAACCACGTCCAGTACGACTAGTGCAGGAGTGGGGGCCGGCATAATCGACGCCTGTTGCAGTTTCAAATGCATAACCGCCGGGTTCGAGTCTCTGCTGTGGCAAATTCCCCATTAACGGAGCAAATACCTTACCTTTCATACGATTACAACGCACGCAATTACGATAGCATTTCTTTGCTAAATTACGACCGCCAATTGGCCAGTAAGTTTCTCTAATTGTGGCCAACAAAAGCTGTGGGCCAGCATGCATTAACCTTTTGTGTTCAAATTCAAACAATAACTTTGTAACATGATGTGTGGACTGTAAAACAATAGGGTGTTTCTTTTCAAATGGAAAACTTGAATTATCTAATCGACCTCCGACGCGAATTAACTTATCTTCATCTAAATAAACGTTGAGCTTAATCAGTGGGCTTTTATTAGGTAAGTCATGTTTTTTAAATAATAATTCATACTCAGGGAACGACTGTTGTTGCGAATGTCTCATAATTAAAACTTTAGCATTCTGCAATTCGTCAACATTTAAATACTTGTCGTTACGCTTAGTCCTTTTCGTTAAAATATTTACAAAACGCAGCACGTAAGCAACGGTGCGTAGAAGCCTTGAAAAATTTGAGAAGCGACTGAAGTCTATGATTTCGCGAGAGGTGTTAGATGACGTATGTAATGAAACTTCAGTTCGAGTTTCAGGCAGTTTTTCGACAGTACTTGGAGTGGTAGGCCAGTGCGACTCATTGAGCTTCAAGTAACATGGACCACACCACCATAATTCGTGAGACTGAAGAGAACCAACACTTACACCGCGCGATATTAAGTCAGCGGGATTCTCATCAGTCGGTACATGTCTCCAAGTACAACTACCAGTTTTGTCTAAAATCTCTGCAATACGATTACGTACGAACGGTTGCAACCTTGCAGGTAACATTTTTAACCAACCCAAAACAATAGTGGAGTCTGTCCAAAAAATAACGTGGCTGATCTGTGCTCGCAATGCAGTGATGCATTTTTCATAAATACGAGCACCGATCAACGCACCACAGAGCTCCAGGCGGGGGATAGTTGTGGGCTTTATGGGAGCGACTCGGCTCTTAGCGAGAAGAAGGTGAACTGAGACCTCATCATTATAGTCAATACTCCGAACATAAATGCAAGCACCATACGCACGCTCAGACGCGTCAGTAAATATGTGCAGTTCCAGCCGGGAGTATGAGTCACAGATGACGCGTCGCGGTATGCGCAGGCTGCTCAGGCTTGGCAAGCTTTCGACGATCTCAACCCACACCCTACTTATCTCAGGAGGCAACTCGTCATCCCAAGATAGCCGTTGAAGCCACAACTTCTGTAAAATAATTTTCATCAGGATAACACAGGGTGATAAGAGCCCTAAAGGGTCAAAGATTTGAGCGATGACAGAAAGAATATCACGCTTTGTGTTTTTCTTGGTAGGACTGACAGAAAAATGAAACTGGTCTGACACTGAATGCCACCCAAGTCCTAACGTCTTATTCGATTCAGCATTGCCGAGCTTCAAATCAGTGAATGACTGACTAGCTTGTGGCAGCAATTGAGGCTCATTAGACTTCCACTTCCTTAGAGGCATGCAAGCTGATGCTAGTTCAGCAGTAACTTGCTCACGGATGCGCAGAGCTTCGCTGATGACGTCACTTCCGGTTAACAAGTCATCAACGTAAAAATCATGAATAATGATTTCCGCTATCTTAGGGTCTTTACATTCTAAGCCTATTTGTTTCAAACATCGGGTTGAAAGATAGGGGGCGCTAGCAGTTCCGTAACTGACACGAGTTAAAGCGTACGATTTAATCGAATTAGACTCGTTGTCGCGCCAAACAATTTGCTGTAGCGGTCTGTCAGCTTCATGTACCACGATCTGTCTGTACATTTTCTCCACGTCGGCTACAAGTACGTACTTGTGCTGCCGAAAACGTAGAAGAATTGACAGAAGGTCATCCTGCACCGTGGGTCCTATCATCTGGATTTCATTAAATGAAATTCCTGAAGAAGTAGGGCTGCTCGCATTAAATACGACACGCAGCTTAGTAGTAGTACTATCTTCACGGAGGACGCCATGATGTGGGATGAAATAATGAGGCACCTCAATAACCGGTTTGCACTCTGACATGTGACCCAGATTCTCATATTCACGCATAAATTCTTTATACATTTTACTAAATGAATCATTACCTTTAAGTCTGCGCTCCAGAGATAACAAACAATTTTTAGCTCGCTGATAAGAACTTCCCAACACGTCAGGTGTTTGTTTTAATGGGATTCTTACGCAGAACCGTCCATCTGCGAGGCGAGTTGTGTTTTTAACAAAATGTTCTTCACAAGACTTCTCTTCAGGAAAATACTGATTTGACTGAGGGCAGACTTCTTCAAGCTGCCAAAAACGCATTAATTGGTTTTGAACGTCATCATTAAAATTATTATGAGAAGTAATTGCATTAACTTGAGTAAAATTACAATTAATGTTCTGAGGCAATGACGATTCACGGCTGCTGTTTACCGGACCGGAAACTATCCAACCTAGTCTAGTCTCATAAAGAATCGGCTTTCCATGTCCCAGTTTAATACTTTGCGAACCTAAAATGTCCCAGAAAACATCAGCGCCGATAATCAAGTCAATGGCGGCGGGCGAATGATAATGAGGGTCCGCTAAGCAAATATCTGATGGAATATTTAAATTGCTAACATCGATCTGACACCCAGGCACGTTGTCAGTAATAGATGGCAAAATGAAACAACTTAAACAAGTTAAAAAATTATCATTTAACGATTTTATTGATAGACGACACATTCGACTAATGTGTGATGTAATATTGTTTATGCCTATGACAGACCTATCCGTGCGATCAGCTGGTAAGTTTAACTGTTGATGCAATCTTTCAGTCATGAGACAAGAAGTGCTACCGCTATCGAGGATCGCACGGGCAATGACCTGCCGATTATCACTGTCATATACTCTCACTAGCGCAGTAGATAATAAAACATGACACTGACCTTGACCTGTATTCTCACATGCAGTAACGTTTCCCGTAAGTGCGACGCTCGGATTCTGTGATCCACTCGTAATAGCGGAAGGCTGCTGCTGCGCTTGTTGACTCGAGCCAAAGAAATTGCCGTTATCGCAATCAGCTGACGTCAATGCAGTTGCAGGTTTCACACCAAAATCGTTTACGTGTATGAGTGTGTGATGTTTACGTTTACAAACCTTACATCCCGGTTTCTTACACGAGTTCGCATAATGTCCACTACGGAAACAATTAAAACATATTTTATAAGTAGGTAACAACTTGTACCTCGCTTCACTACTTAATGCAAGAAACTTCGAACAATTGTTTAGGTAATGTTCATCATTACAGTTAGGGCATGGTTTCATTGACGGCGCATTAGAATTATTTTTTAAATTATTATTAGGACCACCTTGCACAGAAACCATAGTCTCAATTTTAGTCGCATTTTTACCACCAGAAGTTACATTATTTCGTGACAGTTCAATCGTCTCAATTAAATCAGCGCGATTGCGTAGGAATTGTAGAAAGGAATCAAGTTTAATAGAATTATCTTTACATAACTGACCTTTATGCTCCTCCCACTCGCGGTATGTTTTCGTATCTAACTTGTGCGTGACGATATAAATCAAGAGAGTGTCCCATGACGTGACGGGTTCACCCAGTGACTCAAGTGCACGTAAATTCTTATTTACTTGATCTATCATGCGTTTTAAAGTAACGGATGACTCTTTTGTGACCGGTTCAATGTTAAATAAAGATGCGACATGATTTTGTATCAATAAACGTTTGTTATCAAACCGCTCAAACAAGAGTTTCCATGCTACGGAATAATTATTGGCGGAAAACTCAATTGATTGAATTACCACAGCAGCCGAACCCTCTAACGACGCCCTCAAGTAATGAAACTTATTGATTTCATCCATATCATCATTATGGTGAATTAAGCTTGAGAAAGTGTCGTGAAACTCCAACCAGTGGTCATATGAGCCTGCGAACTTCGGCAGCTGGATAGTAGGCAACTTAACGAGCCCGTGATTAGCACGAGAATGTAACGAAGCACTAGATGCTTTTTCTTCCTTAACATGTTCCTTTTCATAGGTACATAACATTTCCTGAGCATAAGCGCATGCTTTATAATACTGCCTATCGAAATCATTTCTTTCGTCTATCTGTTGGTCCATGTTTTCAGAAACGCACTCAATTTTTGATTGTACCTCATCGTATAAATCATATAAAGCTTCGATCTTACCGATACGCAATTGTAAATCCCTGGCTTCCGACGCAGTCATCTTCGAAACATTTATAATTTTTAAATGACTCGCGAACGCCGTTAGACGACCTTTAATAAGGCCGCGTTTTTTAATCAGCTCTTTTTCTTCGGTCATTCTGGGAGACTGGCTCGGTTGACCTGGAATTGATACAGGTAGCATATTTTACTTATGTACTTAGGATTATTACACAAAGTACGCAGAAAAACAACTAAAAATTACGATGAAATTAATTAACATTGAAATATTACAAACTTACAATATTTCAGTAATTAAATGAGGAACTTTTCTGTAAAATTATGGTTGCCATAATACCAAGTAAACAATGAATTCTGAGACACGTAATTTATGAATTTACACGATTATTAGTAACAGTAATAAATACATCTACACGAAATTACTATTTACGACAGACTGATATCTACCTACTTTTGACAATTAATTGTAACCTATGCAGAAGATGTTGCAAAAATAATGGTAAATAGGTTAAAAGTTAATGTTAGCTAAATAGTTTTGTTCCAACAAATTAATACAACAAACAAACATATAAGTATTTAACTAACTAACCTGAGTTTACCTAACATCAAGCAATCGGAAACATAACGGTTTTTGACTGTCATTACAATTACATAAAAATGGTACATAAATGTTACTAACCTTATTATTACGTCGAATTATACCTAAAATACCTGATTATTAGAGTGTTGGGTTCAAATTCTTTACACAAATATTCACTTCACGTAGGATTTTCACAGACTTAGACTTTGAACTCTCGACCACTCTCCAATGGCGCGCAATCCCGTCGCATTAATTTGCACTCCACGGCAACAACAGTGTATGAATTCTTCTTCCTCAACAAATCTGAGCTGGTAATTGCATCCGGCGTAGATCCAGGACCATGTAGCGGTCAGCAGGTTTAATTTTAAATAAAAATGCGATAATTCGACGGAGACGTGTACTTCATATACAAGAGACAGAGAATCAGTTTTAAATATAGGGTAGGTAAGAGAAAATAATTTTAACTTAAACTAATGAAAGAAACGGGTGGCGCGAAGACTTGATTTCTTAACACATGTCATATTTGAGTGCCTATTTTCGGGTTAAGCAGGCTTTCTTCCGCTCTGAAAAGGCATAGATATGGTACGTAGGTTACATACCTTTACGTTTCAGTAGTTTTTTCCTGAAAAATCAGGGGATAAGATATCGTAATACACCAGCAGCCAACACTTGTTCAAAGAGCATGGTAAAAAAATTCATGTCATGTTTGAGTGCCTATTTTCGGGTTAAGCAGGCTTTCTTCCCCTCTGAAAAGGCATAGATATGGTACGTAGGTTACATACTTTTACGTTTCAGTCGTTTTTTCCTGAAAAATCAGGGGATAAGATATCGTAATACACCAGCAGCCAACACTTGTTCAAAGAGCATGGTAAAAAAATTCATGTCATGTTTGAGTGCCTATTTTCGGGTAAAGCAGGCTTTTTTCCGCTCTGAAAAGGCATAGATATGGTACGTAAGTTATATACCTTTACGTTTCAGTAGTTTTTTTCTGAAAAATCAGGGGATAAGATATCGTAATACACCAGCAGCCAACACTTGTTCAAAGAGCATGGTAAAAAAATTCATGTCATGTTTGAGTGCCTATTTTCGGGTTAAGCAGGCTTTCTTCCGCTCTGAAAAGGCATAGATATGGTACGTAGGTTACATACCTTTACGTTTCAGTAGATTTTTCTTGAAAAATCAGGGGATAAGATATCGTAATACACCAGCAGCCAACACTTGTTCAAAGAGCATGGTAAAAAAATTCATGTCATGTTTGAGTGCCTATTTTCGGGTAAAGCAGGCTTTCTTCCGCTCTGAAAAGGCATAGATATGGTACGTAGGTTACATTCTTTTACGTTTCAGTCGTTTTTTCCTGAAAAATCAGGGGATAAGATATCGTAATACACCAGCAGCCAACACTTGTTCAAAGAGCATGGTAAAAAAATTCATGTCATGTTTGAGTGCCTATTTTCGGGTAAAGCAGGCTTTCTTCCGCTCTGAAAAGGCATAGATATGGTACGTAAGTTATATACCTTTACGTTTCAGTAGTTTTTTCCTGAAAAATCAGGGGATAAGATATCGTAATACACCAGCAGCCAACACTTGTTCAAAGAGCATGGTAAAAAAATTCATGTCATGTTTGAGTGCCTATTTTCGGGTTAAGTAGGCTTTCTTCCGCTCTGAAAAGGCATAGATATGGTACGTAAGTTATATACCTTTACGTTTCAGTAGATTTTTCCTGAAAAATCAGGGGATAAGATATCGTAATACACCAGCAGCCAACACTTGTTCAAAGAGCATGGTAAAAAAATTCATGTCATGTTTGAGTGCCTATTTTCGGGTAAAGCAGGCTTTCTTCCGCTCTGAAAAGGCATAGATATGGTACGTAAGTTATATACCTTTACGTTTCAGTAGTTTTTTCCTGAAAAATCAGGGGATAAGATATCGTAATACACCAGCAGCCAACACTTGTTCAAAGAGCATGGTAAAAAAATTCATGTCATATTTGAGTGCCTATTTTCGGGTTAAGCAGGCTTTCTTCCGCTCTGAAAAGGCATAGATATGGTACGTAGGTTACATACCTTTACGTTTCAGTAGTTTTTTCCTGAAAAATCAGGGGATAAGATATCGTAATACACCAGCAGCCAACACTTGTTCAAAGAGCATGGTAAAAAAATTCATGTCATGTTTGAGTGCCTATTTTCGGGTTAAGCAGGCTTTCTTCCGTTCTGAAAAGGCATAGATATGGTACGTAAGTTATATACCTTTACGTTTCAGTAGTTTTTTCCTGAAAAATCAGGGGATAAGATATCGTAATACACCAGCAGCCAACACTTGTTCAAAGAGCATGGTAAAAAAATTCATGTCATGTTTGAGTGCCTATTTTCGGGTTAAGTAGGCTTTCTTCCGCTCTGAAAAGGCATAGATATGGTACGTAAGTTATATACCTTTACGTTTCAGTAGATTTTTCCTGAAAAATCAGGGGATAAGATATCGTAATACACCAGCAGCCAACACTTGTTCAAAGAGCATGGTAAAAAAATTCATGTCATGTTTGAGTGCCTATTTTCGGGTAAAGCAGGCTTTCTTCCGCTCTGAAAAGGCATAGATATGGTACGTAAGTTATATACCTTTACGTTTCAGTAGTTTTTTCCTGAAAAATCAGGGGATAAGATATCGTAATACACCAGCAGCCAACACTTGTTCAAAGAGCATGGTAAAAAAATTCATGTCATATTTGAGTGCCTATTTTCGGGTTAAGCAGGCTTTCTTCCGCTCTGAAAAGGCATAGATATGGTACGTAGGTTACATACCTTTACGTTTCAGTAGTTTTTTCCTGAAAAATCAGGGGATAAGATATCGTAATACACCAGCAGCCAACACTTGTTCAAAGAGCATGGTAAAAAAATTCATGTCATGTTTGAGTGCCTATTTTCGGGTTAAGCAGGCTTTCTTCCGTTCTGAAAAGGCATAGATATGGTACGTAAGTTATATACCTTTACGTTTCAGTAGTTTTTTCCTGAAAAATCAGGGGATAAGATATCGTAATACACCAGCAGCCAACACTTGTTCAAAGAGCATGGTAAAAAAATTCATGTCATGTTTGAGTGCCTATTTTCGGGTAAAGCAGGCTTTCTTCCGCTCTGAAAAGGCATAGATATGGTACGTAAGTTATATACCTTTACGTTTCAGTAGATTTTTCTTGAAAAATCAGGGGATAAGATATCGTAATACACCAGCAGCCAACACTTGTTCAAAGAGCATGGTAAAAAAATTCATGTCATATTTGAGTGCCTATTTTCGGGTTAAGTAGGCATTCTTCCGCTTTGAAAAGGCACAGATATGGTACGTAAGTTACATACTTTTACGTTTCAGTCGTTTTTTCCTGAAAAATCAGGGGATAAGATATCGTAATACACCAGCAGCCAACACTTGTTCAAAGAGCATGGTAAAAAAATTCATGTCATGTTTGAGTGCCTATTTTCGGGTAAAGCAGGCTTTCTTCCGCTCTGAAAAGGCATAGATATGGTACGTAAATTACATACTTTTACGTTTCAGTCGTTTTTTCCTGAAAAATCAGGGGATAAGATATCGTATTACACCAGCAGCCAACACTTGTTCAAAGAGCATGGTAAAAAAATTCATGTCATGTTTGAGTGCCTATTTTCGGGTAAAGCAGGCTTTCTTCCGCTTTGAAAAGGCATAGATATGGTACATAGGTTATATACCTTTACGTTTCAGTCGTTTTTTTCTGAAAAATCAGGGGATAAGATATCGTAATACACCAGCAGCCAACACTTGTTCAAAGAGCATGGTAAAAAAATTCATGTCATGTTTGAGTGCCTATTTTCGGGTTAAGTAGGCTTTCTTCCGCTCTGAAAAGGCATAGATATGGTACGTAAGTTATATACCTTTACGTTTCAGTTGATTTTTCTTGAAAAATCAGGGGATAAGATATCGTAATACACCAGCAGCCAACACTTGTTCAAAGAGCATGGTAAAAAAATTCATGTCATATTTGAGTGCCTATTTTCGGGTTAAGCAGACTTTCTTCCGCTCTGAAAAGGCATAGATATGGTACGTAGGTTACATACTTTTACGTTTCAGTCGTTTTTTCCTGAAAAATCAGGGGATAAGATATCGTAATACACCAGCAGCCAACACTTGTTCAAAGAGCATGGTAAAAAAATTCATGTCATATTTGAGTGCCTATTTTCGGGTTAAGCAGGCTTTCTTCCGCTCTGAAAAGGCATAGATATGGTACGTAGGTTACATTCTTTTACGTTTCAGTCGTTTTTTCCTGAAAAATCAGGGGATAAGATATCGTAATACACCAGCAGCCAACACTTGTTCAAAGAGCATGGTAAAAAAATTCATGTCATGTTTGAGTGCCTATTTTCGGGTTAAGTAGGCTTTCTTCCGCTCTGAAAAGGCATAGATATGGTACGTAGGTTACATTCTTTTACGTTTCAGTCGTTTTTTCCTGAAAAATCAGGGGATAAGATATCGTAATACACCAGCAGCCAACACTTGTTCAAAGAGCATGGTAAAAAAATTCAAGTCATGTTTGAGTGCCTATTTTCGGGTTAAGTAGGCTTTCTTCCGCTCTGAAAAGGCATAGATATGGTACGTAAGTTACATACTTTTACGTTTCAGTCGTGTTTTCCTGAAAAATCAGGGGATAAGATATCGTAATACACCAGCAGCCAACACTTGTTCAAAGAGCATGGTAAAAAAATTCATGTCATGTTTGAGTGCCTATTTTCGGGTTAAGTAGGCTTTCTTCCGCTCTGAAAAGGCATAGGTATGGTACGTAAGTTATATACCTTTACGTTACAGTAGTTTTTTCCTGAAAAATCAGGGGATAAGACATCGTAATACACCAGCAGCCAACACTTGTTCAAAGAGCATGGTAAAAAAATTCATGTCATGTTTGAGTGCCTATTTTCGCGTTAAGTAGGCTTTCTTCCGCTCTGAAAAGGCATAGGTGTGGTACGTAGGTTATATACCTTTACGTTACAGTAGTTTTTTCCTGAAAAATCAGGGGATAAGACATCGTAATACACCAGCAGCCAACACTTGTTCACCAGATAAGAGCATGGTAAAAAAATCCATGTCATGTTTGAGTGCCTATTTTCGGGTTAAGCAGGCTTTCTTCCGCTCTGAATAGGCATAGATATGGTGCGTAGGTTATATACCTTTACGTTTCAGTCGTTTTTTCCTGAAAAATCAGGGGATAAGATATCGTAATACACCAGCAGCCAACACTTGTTCAAAGAGCATGGTAAAAAAATTCATGTCACGTTTGAGTGCCTATTTTCGGGTTAAGTAGGCTTTTTTCCGCTCTGAAAAGGCATAGATATGGTACGTAAGTTACATACTTTTACGTTTCAGTCGTTTTTTCCTGAAAAATCAGGGGATAAGACATCGTAATCCACCAGCAGCCAACACTTGTTCAAAGAGCATGGTAAAAAAATTCATGTCATGTTTGAGTGCCTATTTTCGGGTTAAGCAGGCTTTCTTCCGCTCTGAAAAGGCATAGATATGGTACGTAAGTTATATACCTTTACGTTTCAGTCGTTTTTTCCTGAAAAATCAGGGGATAAGATATCGTAATACACCAGCACCCAACACTTGTTCAAAGAGCATGGTAAAAAAATTCATGTCATGTTTGAGTGACTATTTTCGGGTTAAATAGGCTTTCTTCCGCTCTGAAAAGGCATAGATATGGAACATAGGTTATACGCCTTTACGTTTCAATCGTTTTTTTCTCATAAATCAGGGGTTTATGATCCGCAATGTTATAGCAGCCGGTATGGTGAATGTTTCTATTTATTGCTCTCATGAGCTGGTGTTTTAGTGTTGTTAATCATTATTATCTATCTTTGGAAATGCACGGTCTCAGTTATTAGTTTTTCAGCAGTTATCCCTGTAAAATAGGCATGAAATTTGTAGCTTTTACCGTGACAAAAATTACCATCTTAATTTGTTCGGGTTATATGGCAGCTAAATATGGCTGCCAACTTCACACCGGTGTCACAGCCAACTATAAGCATACAAGATTGGTATCACCAACAGTCTGCAATCTTAACACCCAAATCTATTATTTTAGTTTGAAAACTATCATGAGTATGACACATTTTGTAAGATAAATAACGGCTAAATTCCGGAACCTGATCGGAGTAATTTTGACTTTTTAATTGATATGAGTTTAGCCGTTACTTATCTTACAAAAAGTCTATTATTATATATCTATGACGATGTCAGTGTTAATTTCGTGCGCAAATGAGATTTGTCAAAATCTACTTAACCCATTTTGTCTGTTCAGACAGTTAAAATTGTATGTACAATAGTTTATTAACATAAACAACAAGCATATAAATTTATACATCCAAAAATACACGTATAGCCCCGTGCAAAGATTAACAAATTTCGTAAACATTCATTAAATTAATTAAGCCGTGTTTGCCAACAATGATGGATGAGTCTACAGGGTTGTCTCTCTGACTACCGGAAGCGACTAATGGATCGAGTAGCTGCGTAACTGACAGATTGATGTGAGAGGATCGTAGATTCGATTTCCTGTTAAAGATAAACTTTTGGGCGTAGAATGTAGTTACAACGACAGATTTTCCGCAGCCTTTAAAAAATAATCTTGGTGTAGATGTCGCTGTGGACTTGATGAGACGTGTCAGTTGTTGAGTACACACTTTTTTTTATTTTATTTTTTTGAGGGGGGGAAATGCGTTCGCACTTCCCTGCCACCACGGGGGTGGTGGCAGGGGGTATGTGGGACCAACCAACGCAACGAAGGATTTTCAGAGTTGGCTACTTACTGCATGGTCATTGGCATTCGAAGGTACGTCCAAATACATTTAGTGGTAAAGCAAACGATTGCTGACCTGATTCTGGCTCACATTCACAATTCGTCTGCATCCTACGCTTTCATACTTCAACTGAGCGATAGTTCCTTGGTCTTTGGTGACCGTACACACAGTTCGATTTAATGGTTCGATTCCTGTGATGCTATCGCCACGCTTTGGATCGTCGGCACACGCCAATGAACAATCGTTAATGGAGTTCGCTAAGCCATCCAGATAGCACGAACGAAACTCACTCACTGGCGTTCATCGGGCCACGTGTGTACCGAGCATGTCATTGTCAAGTTATCGACGTCATTTGATTTAAATAGATAATACCATTCATCTTCATACTTGATATAATATTCACCTAAACGAGTTAGTGTTGTTTTTGACATCAAACGAGCTGTGTGAATGAAAATGTTCCACAAATACACGTGACTACTATAATTGTAGTTAGTTCACCACAAAGGCCATGAACCAATAGTTGCTGTTATTCGACAACAAATAGACAATTTCCAGTAGCACTAATTATCGAATTAATGAAAATATATTTGGGTCAAGGGGTTCGTTTCAAAGAATAAATAATAAAATAAAATAAACAATCTTTGCATGCTTAAAAAAATATAGTTTAAACAGAAAAGTATCTGTGTTTTGTACAAAAAATAATAATAATACTATGAATGTTATAAACAACACGCGGCGCACGCCAATGAACAATCGTTAATGGAGTTCGCTAAGCCATCCAGATAGCACGAACGAAACTCACTCACTGGCGTTCATCGGGCCACGTGTGTACCGAGCATGTCATTGTCAAGTTATCGACGTCATTTGATTTAAATAGATAATACCATTCATCTTCATACTTGATATAATATTCACCTAAACGAGTTAGTGTTGTTTTTGACATCAAACGAGCTGTGTGAATGAAAATGTTCCACAAATACACGTGACTACTATAATTGTAGTTAGTTCACCACAAAGGCCATGAACCAATAGTTGCTGTTATTCGACAACAAATAGACAATTTCCAGTAGCACTAATTATCGAATTAATGAAAATATATTTGGGTCAAGGGGTTCGTTTCAAAGAATAAATAATAAAATAAAATAAACAATCTTTGCATGCTTAAAAAAATATAGTTTAAACAGAAAAGTATCTGTGTTTTGTACAAAAAATAATAATAATACTATGAATGTTATAAACAATCGCGTGCCTCGTGCCTTCATTCAGTGATTTATGAATTATTGATTAGGTAGGTATCTAGGTACGACTTACAATGCAACCAATAAGTGGATTAGACTATGATGAATAATGCATTGAACAATATTATACTTTATAAATCGACTATTAAAACTTGGCTTCAAGTTATTTACATTTTACAAGGTAAATAGATTTTACAACATTATCGATAAAAATCGACGCATATCGTCAGCTGAAACTTGTCTATGGATATGAGGCTCTTCTCCGGAACGCTACTGAGCAGGTTTTTAGATAAAGTATTGTATCTAGTATAATATTTACAGTTTCTTTCTCTTCTGCAAGTTTTAAATATGCTCATAATATCATAAATAATCACAATAAAAGAATAAAATAACTAACAATATGTAAGTAGTATTTTAAAAAAGAGCAAGAACCCAGGAGTCTGTGGTAAAGAAGAATTAAAATGTTTTATTTATTCGTTTAATCAACTATCTTTTTTTAAATTGAAATTTGACTTTTATTTTTGCCTGTTACACGACTGCCCTTAATAGTTGCAGTTCCACTCGGAACTCAAAAATATAAAGTTTCACGTGACACTGCACGACTTAGGACGTGAACTTCTTTATATTACGTAGATTTTGTGATACTGAATTATTTTTTCTAGTCTTTACTTTTTTTAGTTTTGAATGCACTATCTTTATTGTTCTTCGAATCTGATAATCTTGAGAATCAATAGTAATAATTAAAGTCTAAATCGCAAACTATAATAATTAAACAGACAGCATGGCTGTCTTAACACTAGAACGGCATTATTAATTAAAAGCCATATTGTATATGGGGCTGACAACCTTCGTTTCGTGATTGATTACGAGCAAACTGACATAATTCTGAACACGAACGTACAGGGGTGAAGCCAGATTTTTTATGGGGTACCTGACTTGTGGTTAAACTAGTTGTGTTCTGCCATACTTACGCATTTTAAAGAAAGTCTTTTTAAATTGTTAACCTGACATATATTTTAATACAATGCTTAATTGTTTACAGCCACTGATGGGTTAAAAATGCCCTGATAACACATAGGCATAAAGATGGAAAAAGCACCGCACCATTCTGATCCTTTTAAAATTCATACTAATTCCTAGTACGGTACCTTTATTTTTATATATTTTGGCTCCACACTTTCGTGTATTTAGCCAGTGTCAAGTAATTGATAATTTATCAAGTTAATGATATTTCACGCAAATATGTGTCAAGTCATAGTCGAAGTCATCAAGTCAAGTCATAGTCTAGTCAAAGTCATACTCCTAGTAAAGTGGTGGCCACTTTACTTGAAGCTTCTATGAAGTTTTGGAAACAACACGAAAAGAAACGTTTCACCATCATTATACCATTTTCCCACACTCACGCCTGTAATACAGCACTTAACGAATAGAATGCCACCAGTTTTATGCACTAACACAGTAAATAACACAAGTTTTGGAAAATAATATGATGCGGTGACGCAATATTTTTCGCTTTCCCGCCAAAACTCGTACGGTACCTTAAAAGTCTACATTGAGGTTTCTGGCGGGAAAACGAAAATGATAGCATCACCGCATTGTATTATTTTCCAAAACTTGTGTTATTTTCAGTGTTAGTTCATAAAATTGGTGGCATTTTATTTGTTAAGTGCTGGATTACAGGCATAAGTGTGGGAAAGTGGTATAACGATGGTGAAACGTTTATTTTCGTGTTGTTTCCAAAACTCCTTAGAAGCTTCTGGTAAAGTTGCCACCGCTTTACTAGGAGAATGACTTGACTAGACTAGACTATGACTTGACTTGATGACTTGGACCGTGACTTGATTTGACATATATACATATATTTTACTTAACTCGAGAAATTATCAATTACTTGACACTGGCTAAATACACAAAAGTGTGGAGCCATACCAAAACAAAAAAAAAAAGTCTACATAAATACTGTCATGAAAATTATATTTCATACCTGTGTCACAGATAATACCATCTATTCAATGGGACGTAAAACTTCACAAAATGAGTTCGTATTACAACATATTTCATTGAAATATGAGGTAAAGAAAATTTGACACCAGACTGATTTTTATCATATTTTATATAAAATTTTGTGAAATTTACATTAAGTTAAGTGAAAACATATCAAGTGTATTTTTATCATTGCAAAATCTGTCCAAAATTATATTTTTAAAAATATACACAGAATATATTTTTTATTTATTGAGCTGCAAGCAAATAAGTAAGTAGGTATAATAAAGGTATAAATAAAATTGATATTTTAAATGTAATCAAAAGTACGTAGGTGTAAAATAAAGACCTTATCAAAAATCGATACTGAAAACTTCACGAGTGTTTTAGTTCGTGTATTTTGAACATCATCATAAGGAATTTATTCATGAAATATTTAAATTTATTTTCTTTGAAACCTAAATAAATCCGTGACTTCACATGGTTGATGCTTTATCTCATGCGTAATTACGCTATCAGCCAGAGTTTATTTGTTTTATCAGTACCTACCGATAAGTTCACGTCTGAATTGAATGAAGTTTGTTTTATTTTTTTAATTGAGTTCACTCAATGATCTCCAGTGTAATGAACGCGTCGAGACGTGGCTTGCACTGCTCAACGGGCACGCAAACGAAGGAATTTAAGCCGCATTGTTTGTTACCGGCAACAAAATATGGATTCTGTTGGTCGATCGCAAGTGCTCAGCAAGTTGGTTAGGTCCTGGTTTAGCACCTAAACAATGCCCTTAAGGAAAACTTACCTAATGAAAAATTAAAAAAATAAAAACGCAATATTTTTATTATTTTTCTGATAACAAATACATTATTGTGTCCTAAATGTGAAATTTATATAGTTGAACTTAGGAGAAAGAAAAAAACTAAACAATACATAAGAACTTAAATAAATAATAATTGAAGAAAAAGTAATATTGTAGGTAAAAAGAGGGTCATAAATAAAACACAGAATTTAGATCACCTTCTGCGGGAAGCGTACTCAAAAAGCTGGCAACATTTCCTCGTTGAATAGCTAAGCTAATTCGTTGGCCAATAAAAACCAATGAATAAACAATTTATTAAGCTACTGCTAAGCTTTATGGTAGCCGTCAGTTGAGTAATAATAATTTTATTGCAGAGATTTCCGAGTGTCTCATACTATCTCTAAAATATCTATGTATAAAAAATCTTCTTTTTAGTGAGGGTTTAGGTCTGTAACTATTTTAACTAAGTGATTTTATTAATAAGTCTTCTTGTAAGAGTTCATATAGGTACCAACAGCTTCGAAAAATATTCTACTGCTAATCCTCAGGCGAGTCCACAGATTTGGGCACAAGAGGCGAAAAATTTGGCTAAATTTCCTTGATATATTTGATTACCATACTCTTTAGTCTCTTATATCATACTATTATTTACGTATACATAAGTAGGTTAATAAAACGATATGTATAATAATATTTTGGTTTTTTTATTTCATTATTGTGGATGGCAATTGGTACTTATTTAATGTATATCTTATTCATTAATTTAAACTTTAGCACAAAATAATGTACAATGAGGACTTAATGCTATGAAGGATTATCTACCAGTCAACCTGGATGTGTAAGAAAAGAAATGGTATCTCTTCATAGATCAAGCAAAGCTGCACTTTAATTTTTCACTACAACAGAAAATTTTAGGCCTTAAATATTTACACAAATGATGAAAATGTATAGCCACTTAACATTTACAATAATTACAGCAGAAGTTTTTATTTCCCCCCAAAGGTTAAAGTTCTTATTACGCCCCTACCCAACGTGTCGTGGAATTCGCAGACTGTCGCGGATTGATTTAACTAATTTGAACGTCTCTGTTCGTATTTGGTTAGCAAATTGAGATAGCTACTCATTTATTTACAGAAAATAAATTAGGACATATGATGTATTTGAAAGAATTAACTAAATTAAGGCATTTACTTCTTTTATTATTATAAAAGAGGCCTGAAATGAATTCAATTTCTTTGTACCAATCACCTTCATCATTAACTGAAGTTTTTGGTAACCAGAAAGAAAAATCTATTTATGGTAATTTAATCAAAATTTATTACCCAATGGTAACACAAATTTGTGACATATCACACCACCACTAGAGTAAATGATGATGAATATCTTACTAAATAGTCGCGGGTATAATAGCTTGCGGGAGCTGGTCTACTCGAGGTTTATACGCAAATAGAAATAAAGTAATTGAGGTTCCCAATATTTATATAGTGTCCATAAATTTAAGAAAATAGGAATAAAAAAGTGTATATAAGTCCCTTCTGTATATAATAAATAATAATAATAACACAACTAACAATATGTAAGTAATATATTAAAAAAGAGCACGGACCCAGGAGTCTGTGGTAAAGCAGCATAAAAAAAATGAAGATATTCTTCGTCATACTATGGTCAATTGAATTTCATAACCTTAAAGCTAAGTGACATATTAGATAATTGTCTGATAGAGCTCCAAATGCAGGTATTTTACAAAATGTTTTTATTTAAGTTATCCTTAATTAGTGGGTAATTTGTAGTCCAGTTACCTAACTGGCCAACCGTGTAATGGATACAATTAAAATGAAGCTCCTCGCAATAATACGACACGATCCAACAACATATATTCCAAACGCTATATAATTCCTCTAAATATATACTACTAACCGTAAACAAATATGTATGTAGTATTTATAGCATTTATTTGTTATCAATTTTTTTCCTTTTTTTTTACAATTTTGGACACTATGTAACATTGAAATATCGGGAATATGAAAAATTTTATTTCTTTTTTTTTATGTCTTGGCTCCACACTTTTGTGTATTTAGCCAGTGTCAAGTAATCGATAATTTATTAAGTTAATGATATTTCACGCAAATATGTCTCAAGTCACAGTCGAAGTCATCAAGTCAAGTCATAGTCTAGTCAAAGTCATACTCCTAGTAAAGTGGTGGCAACTTTACTTGAAGCTTCTATGGAGTTTTGGAAACAACACGAAAAGAAACGTTTCACCATCATCATACCACTTTCCCACACTCATGCCTGTAATCCAGCACTTAAAGAATAGAATGCCACCAATTTTATGCACTAACACTGAAAATAACACAAGTTTTGGAAAATAATACAATGCGGCGACGCGATCTTTTTCGTTTTCCCGCCAAAACTCCCTTCTAAATTTCTATATGCGTATACACCACGAGCAGACCAGCTCACCTTAATAATTATATAGAATTAGGTAGTAGGATTTTTCTGCAAAGTTCATCTTGGGAGGTACATCTGCTTTATCAGTTATTTTACCGCCAATAAGTAGTGTGCAAGCACTACTGCGTTCCGGTTTGAAGGGTATCGTAGCTAGGAAAATTACTGTGCAAATTTTACCTGATGATCTGATCTCGCAGTGTAGTGATCTTACTACTAGACTGTGTTGATTCCTGTCACAGGATGACGTGCGCAGTGCAGTATCACGTGAAACTTTAAATTATATTTTACTAGCTGTGCCCCGCGGTTTCACCCGCGTGGTGAAAATTTTCCATACTTTCTTAACGTTTTTCTTAATAAGAACCTACTCCTGAACACAATAAACACAATTTTTTTTTAAAGTTCCATATGTTCACCCGTGATGCGATGAAATAAACTTTTTGAAATTAAATTCCACGTCGCATCGTGTTAACTAAACATATTTCAGCAGATGAAGGTAGGCAAGTCGTTAACGCCGGGTGAAAGTTTACGGTGAATCTAAGTTAATTAGGTATGAATTAATACTAGTTTACAGAGATTATCGTCTCGGGAGCTAACATTTTCGTAATGGGTAGGTAGTTAAACTTGTCGGATTCTGTATGTTGACAAAAAAAAAACATGGGCTCTCCAAGAGAATATCAGATCTATGCCGTGATTGCCGTGCCAAAAATGTTGTATAGATTATAATGTGCTCATTTTGAATTTCTGTGTTATTTGATTCGATTCGGGTTGATTTGGTTTTATTTAATTTTTTTTTTTTATGTTAAGGAATGACGTGACGAGCTAGCCGTTCGCCTGATGTTAAACGACACGGCTGCCCATATCAGCTGCAGTGTCACTCGGAACTCTAAAGTATAGAGGTTCGCGTGACACTGCAATGCGCAGTCATCTAGAGACATCAGCACAATCTAGTAATAAGATTACTAAACTGTGAGATCAGATCATAACGTCTCATTTGCCCAGTAATTTCACTAGCTACAGTGCCCTTCAAACCGGAACACAGCAGTGCTTGCGCACTACTGCTTGGCGGCAGAATAACTGGCAAAGCGGTGGTACCTACCTAGACGAACTTTGCAGAAAAGTTCTACCACCTAGTAAAACAACATGTATGTTGACAAAAAAAATCATGGGCTCTCCAAGAGCAACTATTTGAGAATATCAGATCTATGCCGTGATTGCCGTGCCAAAAATGTTGTATGGATCATAATGTGCTCATTTTGAATTTCTGTGTCATTTGATTCGATTCGGGTTGAATAGAATTTTTTTTTTTTAAGTAATACCAAATGGTATTACTTAAAAAAAAAATCTATTTAGTATAACTTTCAATATTTACATTGATGTTGAGAAATTGTGTGCACCTTCTATCCTTGCTTCCCTGCCACTTATTCACTAAAGAAACTTATGTATGACGCATGCTTTGAAGCCTTGTTAAAAATCTACACACCACACCATCTTTCACATCACTTCCACTAGATTCAAACATGTTTCCGTTGCGTTACACCAAGAAAATTGAACCTCGTTCCAGTATGTGACTCCAAAACTTGTGATGTGGGTAAACTGCAATCTACCACGGGCTTAGTGTGCATTATGCGGGCGTTTGAGACGAGTGGAGATATAGATAGATATACATTATCTACTCGTAAAAAGAATGTAATAAAATCCACAAAATTAAATAATTGAATTGACTCATAGTTAGTGGCTTCCACAATTTCGCAAAATAAAATAGATAATCCGAAAAATTATATACGTATACAAACTCACCAACTTTAGCATTCATCATTTTATTAGGTAATAGGATTAGTGGGGTTATCTAATTAGTTTATATTTTACGGTTCAATTTTCTACGTAAAAAATAATATGATCTATGCAAGTTCTTGAATGTATTACTCCCTAAATAGTTACTATACTCTTTGGTAATACCTATAACGGTTAATATATTTTTATTTCTTTATAATGCCAAATGATTTTTCACATTTTAAATTAACACAAATTAACTTAATTGCAGTAGTTATTTCCGTGCCAACAAACAGCATGTACTTCCATGACACTGATTTTATTAAATGTATTTTGACACTAAAAACCTATAATATTATAGAAACTGACGTGAGTAGTACTCGTAACTACAACTATTACACGCCTAAAACTCACGAGATACAAATCGAGTATCTCGTGAGTTTTAGCCGTGTAATAGTTGTAGTTACTAAAAACCTTTTGCATAGTGAGCAATCCAAGCATTAATATACTTAAACCGGTAACCTGAACGCAGCAGTGCAAATACTCGAGGCTAGTGTTAGCTTAACTACTCTTATAGTTAGTCATTTAGCGCATTAGTTTAGAAGTATCGTTGGATTATAGCTTTTGAATTGACTCAGTTAACTTTTGCACGAGATCATTGTTGAAACTATAAGATTGTATTAGCACATAATAGAACGTAAGGTCATTATTCAGAACAATCTATCTTTCTATATATATAACTCAAAGGTGACTGACTGACTGACTGACATAGTGATCTATCAAAGCGTAGCCCAAACAACTGGACAGATTGGGCTGAAGTTTGGCATGCAGGTAGATGTTATGACGTAGGCGTACGCTAAGAAAGGATTTTTCGAAATTCCACCCTTTTTACACCTTTTTTTTCCTTCCAGTTTACACTGCGGCTTCCTGCTCGTGGTCGCCACTTGATAACCTTTTTTCCCCATCGGTGGTTCTGCGAATGACATCGCCAGCTCATTACTATTTCTATATTTCATACCTTTAGCTCACAAAGTTGTTAAAAAACAGGCCGTATTTTTCGTTATGATACCATTAGATTGCTTGATTGCATTTCCAGAACATTATTATTATCTATCCCAATTCTTTTGGTTTACCATAGGGTTTGTCCATTCATCGAATGGTCTATGGTAAGCCAAAAAGTCATGAGGCTGTCATGAGCGAAAATACTTGTTCTGTGTTTGGGTTTTGTGGGACTATGGTCCTCGTAGTTTCTGGGTCCCTGTATCTAGTTTGAATCCAGGATCTATGTATGTTATCGTTGGGCGTTGTTATTATTCTATTTCCGTAAGCAAGAAACCACCTCCATTATTATCAAATTACAGAGATAAATTATCGCTTATACAACTATGGACATTAAAATTTAAAGCAGATGTACTAAATCAGTAGTTGTATCTCGAATACACACCGCAAAGTGAAACAATCTATTCAGAGCAACGTCAGCGGACGACATAAAACAACTTCGATACATTCCCACTGAATTTCGATTTGTCTTGTGTATGTCTGAAAGAGTACCGAATTGGTGTCTCCCAACAGTCTGAGACGCAAACTAAATAGACTTAACGTTTTGAATTAAAAACCAAAGCCAGCCTTTATAAGTTGCAAGCTATTTCACCAGCAGAATATTCTCGAGCAACGATGATGAGTGTGAAGGTGATATTTGTAATCTATAGACTTGATAGAATTTTATAGATCTCACCTACCGCTGTTTGAGAAAAATTAAACGATATAATTGATTTTTCAATTGTTTTTCTCAAAAGAGCATATGAAGTACGACATTGGGTTTCTACACTCTGGTTGTTGCCGCATGCCATCTATTTAATTCTTCTAGCTTAAGCTTCTAGCGATGTATGTTTCAGTTATTTTGCACCGTATTCTATACGGGTCAGTGGCAGTTTATTGTAAAAGTTTTAGTAAAAGTTTAGCCATGTGTGCTTTAAACACAGTAGCGTTGTGCATTTTTTGTTTAAATTGACTTTAAATAACTTTATAATAATAAGGACGGGACAGTTTACTATAAATTTACTCAAACTGATGTATGAACTAATTAATATCACTTTAGCTCCAGAATTGGTTTTTATTTAGATATTTTTTATTTATTTGTTACATTTATTATAGCTCAGTTGGTAGTAACCCTGCCTTCTGGACTGTGGGTTGTAGGTTCGATCCCCACCCAGGACAAACGTTTGTGTGATCAACATCGATGTTTGTTCTGTGTCTGAGTGTTATATTGTATTATATGTAAACATACGAATTTACAAACAAAATATTATATGAGTATTGTTTCAGTTATCAGGTTCCCATAGTACAAGCTTTGCTTAGTTTCAGATTAGATGGCGCTTTGTGAAATGTCCACAGCTATTTATTTATTATTATTCATTTATTTATATGTTTGACGGCGGCTACGTCCAGTTATAAACTCTATGCACAGCGATCGAGCACCGTAATTTACCCTGTGGTGGCATTAAATTTATTACAGTGGCAGCACCGGCAACTGTCATGGCGCCTACCTGTCTGGCTATATAAAGGGATCGATTGGTGTGCTACGGATCATTCTTGTTCCAGACACGGCGCGGTGTGGACATGCTGAAGGCCTATAGTTATATAGGTTGCAACCTACCAACCCACAACACGTTTCTGCCCACATCAGAAGTGGGATTGCCCATTTCTACATCACTCTTCAAGCAACGCGAAACGTGACGAGACGTGATGTGAATGATGACGTGACGGCGGGTGACACTAATATCAAATTTAGTTGCAGGGTTAACCCAAACCAGTGAAAAAAAAAAAATGGAAAAAAGTAACGATTCGTTTTTTTCGAGAATAAAAGAGAATGTAAAAATGATGACAAGAAAAATGTGTCTGAATGCTAAAGGGATAATCTATCCGCACTAGCACTAATGGTCCATAAAAAAAAATTTTGGTTGCTAAAGGGATATCTATCCGGTCTAGCACTAATTGGTCCATTAAAAAAATGTAGGAATGATGATTTTTGGTTGCTATAGGGATATCTATCCGGTTAGCATTATTCGGTCCATTTTTTATAAATGAAGGTATACTAATGGTCCTGAAGGGTTAACCCTGACGATGACTGGAAGGTTAAAATACTTTTGACTAATCAAATTGAAAACTAATGTTTTGACTTTGACTTAGACTCCAAGTTTAACTCCATTTAATTGTCAGGATGAACGAGCAATTACACTGATACTTATGTCCCTCACCAGGTACAAAGTGAAGCTAAGCGTACGAGGACGTACGCACGTCAGTATGGCCGTGACGGCGGCTACGTCCAGTTATAAACTCTATGCACAGCGATCGAGCACCGTAATTTACCCTGTGGTGGCATTAAATTTATTACAGTGGCAGCACCGGCAACTGTCATGGCGCCCCTACCTGTCTGGCTATATAAAGGGATCGATTGGTGTGCTACGGATCATTCTTGTTCCAGACACGGCGCGGTGTGGACATGCTGAAGGCCTATAGTTATATAGGTTGCAACCTACCTACGCAGAACCCGTTTCTGCCCACATGTTCATTAAATGTAAAATATCTTGATACTTATCAACATTGATAAAAATACTACAATCATTACCATTGTACCACGCGAGAGCGTAAACATTATAGAGATACCTATTATAAAGTAAATAGAGACAGGCAAAAGTCAGTGGTAAAATAAATAAATCGATTCATACAATAAACGTCCTTATAGCTTATAAAATATTATAAGCTACTCGTATATCAAAGTGCAACGCCTACCGCCTCGGCCTATGCAAACAATAATTGCAACAAAACATTCCTCAGGCAGTTCCTTGTTCGGGCCGATAAGGCTGCGTTGGGTTATGACGAAACAACGACAGTCACGAAATATATCGCTGGCTGTTGTTTATTACTAGTTGCGCCCTGCAGTTTCACCCGCGGATAAAATGCATTTTAATTATTTACTCATCCCCGGGAAAATTACACTTTTCCGGGATACAAGTAGCCTATATGTTAATCTAGTGTATAAGCCATCTTCTTGGTACTGAAATTCATTCAAATCCATTCAGCCGTTTGAGCGTGAAGGAGTAATTTTTCAATGGCTGGTTAAAGCGTATCTGATTTATAAATTAAAAGCCAACTAAAAAAAAAATATTATATTTTTCAGTATTCCATTTACAAATTTCATTTTCATATTCATTGTACTTTGTTAATGGATGGATGGATAATTCTTATGTGAATAATTTAAATATTTTATTTATCCTATAAATATTTTTAACAACTCACTTATTATTTAAATATTTAAGTATATTATAGCAGTAATAAGTTATACAAAATAAGTTTCTATTTATATTTTTTTTAAGTATTATTGAAGTATTATCATTAAACCACACAAAACTTATGTGACTATTAACCCAAGCAAAAGATTTTGAAACCCATTCCAATCGTTTTGAATCCCATTCCAATCGTTTTGAATCCCATTCCAATCGTTTTGAATCCCATTCCAATCGTTTTGAATCCCATTCCAATCGTTTTGATTGATGCTACTTATCACACTAATATTATAAAGGCGAAAGTTTGTGTGTATGTGTGTATGTTTGTTACTCCTTCACGCTCAAACGGCTAAATGGATTTGGATGAAATTCAGTACCAAGATAGCTTATACACTGCATATAGGCTACATTTTATCCCGCAAAAGTAAATTGCTCCCGTGGGATGAGCAAATAATTATTTATTTATTTTTATTTATTTATTAAAAGACCAACAGCATTAGGATAATATAGATAGTAATTACATAAAAGCAGAATATTAATGTAGCCAATAATAGGTCTCGATAGTAATAAATTATGTGGAATTTAATCTAATACTCACATAAAATATCTTTATGAACTTAATATGTTCCGGAATAAAACAAACATTACTCGTTATCGTTACCCACATTTGTCCAGCATAGTGGATTATTATTATTATAGTCTCCATCGCCTTTTCCTTATAAAAAAGCCCGCATCCCATGCACGGGTTGTACTCATGATATTATAGCATTATTATTAAATTAAAAAACACAGCGATAATAAATTAATATGTTTATTTTACTTGTAAATGAAGTCTTAAGTCTATAATACTACTGAATTAACAATTTAAATATAAACACAAAAAAGTAAATGTACAAAATAAAACCATAGTAGTACCTAGTAATATTAATAATTTTAAAAGTCAGCTTCTTCTGCTTTAAATACCTAGTTTGCATAAAACTTATGTTTTGAGGAAAAATTCATGAAGTATTGTTTTAAAATTTATTAACAGGTAAAACCTGATATATGTATAAAAACAATTTATATTAAAGTTTGCTTTCGTATGAATTGTTAAGTGAATTAATATAGAGTAGTATTTCTATTTATATAGTATTATTTGCGCGCGTTGACATTCATAGCGAGAAAAATAAAACGCAATTTACAACTAAACTAAAGTAAACGAAGACTAGTGAGGTTATAGTTGTTATAAGGTCAACTTGCATTAAATAAAAAACTTATACATAGGCAAATAACTTCGTCATTTTACGGATCTAATGCCAGATTTATTAGCATTTTTGGTACAAAATATTCATAGTTTTTGTGGGTGGCCAAACAAATCAACTTTACGGCCTTATTCACAAAAAGTTCAAACTGTCTTTAAAACTTATGTTAATTTACTAAGCGGCTATTTTCTAGAATTTTGTAGGTTTGCAAAAGTTCAGTTGTTTTATTGACCCAATTGTGTCGCTGAACCGGTTAGCAATAATATATTTTGTCTCGTTTTACACGTCACTGTTTACGTGTCTACTGAATGGATACTTTAGTTTATTACGGTTTGACAACTACTAACATATTATGAATAAGGCCGTTAGTTTAAATGTGTTTTAATAAATACAATAATTATTATGTACATCTAATATGTATATTGCTTTTGTTAACTAAAATTACTATCGTATTCTATTTGCATGGTACATCTTCGTAGGTCGACTGTATTTATCGAAGTTAATTCTTCTGGTGCGCACTATTTCTGCATAGTTTAAGGCTGACAGTTTTGCCGTTCGGGTCCGGTCCGGACTGTCGAAATCCACGCTAAATAAGCCGAATTTGGTCCTGAAAAGACAAATAGCAGTTCGGAGTTTGTTAGCAATATAGAGTTGATTGGAAATTGCATGGCTGAACAGTAAACATGTAGGTTGGTTTTCATTTGTTTTATTACCTTAATACACTACTTAATAACTCTTAATACAAGACGTAATGGGAATGAAGTTTAGTGGAGATGAATAAAAAAACGAGTGTGACTTTAAACCACACGACTGAAGTAAAACTTCTTTAGTTTAACTCCATCTATCAGCCGGTATACCTTTGTTTTTGCTTTGTTTAATGTTAATGTCGTTATTTTGACATTGTAAATTGTCATTTTACCAGACGTATCAACATAATAATACAAATTTTGAACTTTGTTGTGTTGACAAGGGAGATCTACGTAAACCATCTTCAACTTCAGTTCGCCTCGCATTCACCAGCATACTCTCCAAGTCAATAAGCGTGCGTAATGAAGTTTCACTTCAAAAACAAATGTGATCTACACACAATGTAAAGATTTTGGTAGAGTGGTTATCAATTAATTCTAATTAAACACATAAAAAATAATATCTGTTAAGTAATATTAATAAGTAGGTGTGTAATAATAATCATACATCGAAAGCTTTTTAATTTTAAAATTATCGCGAGTGTGATTCATTTTGTAAATTAATAACGGTTAAAATCACGTCTCATTTCGTCACCGTCGTTTGACGTGACTGATTTTAGCTTTTTTTAACTTTAGTTTAAGTTTAGGTTTTTTGCAAGTATATCCTCGTATTCATTAAACACAACGAAGCGAAGCGACACAAACAAATGTAACGATTTCTTATCCAGTTATGTAAATGAATCAATTCAATTTCAATCCTTGGAAATTGTAAGAACAATAAAATAACACAATTATTTCCAAGGTTTACTGTTCTGCGATACCTTCAATTAAGTTTACGGATATATTTACAATGGAAAAAACTGACCATTGCTATTCAAGTATTCGCGTTTGATGGCTATTTTATAAATTTATGAGCTCTTAGTATAGTATCAGCTGCTTGTCGTGACTCACGGAGTAGTAGACCTACTATATATTTTATTACCACGAGATCGATTCGAGCTAAATAATTTTGCTTTTACAATTATTATTACTTTGTTTTAATGTGATTGTAAGTTTTTGCAAAATTTCGCTATTATTCATTTGTTTTAATTTTTTGGCAGCTGTGAATGTTTACCATAATCATGATTTTTTATCAGTATTCTTGCACGATACCGACTAATTGGCAGAATGATGTTACTACAATTACTACAATAAGTATATACCTATCTGGTTGTTTTGATTAAACAATCCGTTATTACGCACCACGTCGACGTTCCACGGGTTTGTTATGAACTTGTCTTCAAGCTAGCTACTAGCATGTTTTCCAAAAACATTATGCATGACATTGACAAGAACATAAAAGATAAACGGCCTAGAACTTTAAGAAATGTCCTCTTTTTATGTCAAAATTCTGTATAATTTATTATAGATAATTAGGTAATGCGTCCATTGTAGTGGTGAACAACATGCAAAATCAATAAATATAACAATTATTATTTATTCCGTGCTTCACACTTAAAGAATTTGGATGTAAATTATATACGGTTGAAACAACAAATAAATATTTTAATTTAATAATATATATAATCATTATAATTTGCTGTACGCATAGACTGAACTATGTAAATAGGGGGAATTCTTTACGGTTATTTTTAATAAATGCTTTAACGACCTTAAAATTTTTTAGACATTCATCCATAAAAAATATTAATGATTTGTTATTCATAAAAATAAATGCATTTCATATTGCAGATAATCTCAAAATTTAATGTAATGAGGATACGAAGCTTAAAAAAAAAGATTTTATTTGTTATTATGACTTACTGAAAACGCCCACGGCTATCCACCACGATTGATTTTCCCTTTTTCGGTGGTAATAACAATTTTTTGGGATAAAAAGTACCAAATATTGATATTATTATGTTGATTTCGGTAATAACAACATTTTTTTTCAGCCATTGAGAATATTGTACACAAACATATATAATATTATTAAAAATATATTTTCGCATTTATTGAGTAGTGTGAGTAGTGGGAATTAAGGATATTGTTCATTTATTAAATTCAATTTGATCTAATCTGTTACTATTAATATTGGAGCGATTTAAATAAAAAAACCTAAAATGATTCAGTACAATACATTTTATAATGTAACTACAATTTGTAACTTTACGTCTTTATTTAAATCGCGCTAAGAGTGATGGATTGAGTGCTAAGCCAAAACTACGGCTTAATAATATATTACACAAGCGTACTTTTATACAACATAGCTTTTAATACTTACAAATATCCGTCGGACCACTCAAAATCGTCCATCAACGTCCAAGCAAAGTAGCCCTTGATATTGCATCCGTCTTCATACACGGCGCGTAGCAACTCATATAAGTAGGTATTGAAATATTCCACCCTGTCGTAATCTTCTAGGTGGCCGGCATCGCTGACGCCGTTCTCCGTTATTATTATTGGAACCTTTTTGCCATAATTCCTGGTGATCCAATTGAGCAGTCTTCTGAACCCGGGCGGGTAGACCTGATTGCAATAAAAATGTAATCTAAATTCAATTGGTCCAACGCCTGTTGCATGTAAACGGAAGTGAAATGAAATGTTTGTACGTTTTTGCGCGGGGTTTCATTTCGTTTTAAAGGTTATATTATATTTTGATAGTTTAATAATATAGAAGTAAAAAGAAAGCTAGTTGTGTTAGAATAGTTATTTTAACACAACAAGCTTTCTTTTTACTTCTTTTAATTAGTTAATTAATTAATAAAAGCATAATGATTAACGAAATAATGCTACTCTGCTGATAGTCTTAAAGTGTAAAACAGAAATTGTTTATACGGGACCAACTGTGGCACTTAGAAACTTAAACAGGTTCTTATTATAATATTTTATACACTCATTAATTTGAATTGGTTTGGGCTGAAAACACAGTGGCTTTGTGGTTGTTAAAGAGTTGGGGCGAGGTATTTGTCAAAGCTAGATTACTTGGCTTATTTATTATTAAATAATAACTATAATTTATTATTATTAAATAAAGTCCACACAAAGAACAATAAATTGCGCAGCAGTAGTTAAAATTTTATTGTTTACTCTGTTTGATGAATGTATAAATTACAAACCCTTTTTTACATAAGCAAGTTTAATAGGCCAAGCAATTAGTGTGCAAATTTGAAGGGCACTGTAGCTAGTGAAATTACTGGGCAAATGAGATTTTATGATCCGAGTCCAGTGATTTTTTTTGACTGTTTGATGTCTCAGGATTACGTACGTAGTGCAGTATCACGTGAAACTTTATATGTTAGAATTTCGAGTGACATTGCAACTGTTATGGGCAGCCAAGGTGCTTAACGTCAGGCAAACGACTAGCTCATTATTATGACTTTCATTAACATAAAATTTATAGGGGTCGACATTGTGAATTTAACAAAGCTTTTCCTTTGTGTTCATAGCATATGCAATAAATAATCTCACATTATGTCTTCATTAAGTACACAAGAGAGATAAATGTAAATCACAATTAAAATAAAATAATAGGTGCCAGTAAATCCTAAATAAATTCAAGGAAATCCTTAATTATGCGCAACTTTAGGTTTTTAGAATTTATCTAGAGACAAACAAGTTATTTTTGCCATCAACGCTTCATGCATTGTCGCTCGATTGAACAAGCTTTTTTTATACAAGTCACCGTTCAAGGAATTCATATATCTGTATTGGTGTATAAGTTCTTAAGTATAGTTAAGATGTCAAAATTCTATGATGAAATTGCATCAGTTAGCTAAAACCCTAGTTAGATCGCTTAACCTTGAACTTTGTGAGGTATGCCCATATTATTTATTAACTGCACCTTTAAGCAATAAAACAGTTAATAATTGAAGGGATGAGATCAAAAAGTGTTTAACTGATTTTTTCACAAAATGACTTATTACTTATTATTATTACTTAAAATATCTACAATAATATAATAATAATAATAAATTCTCAAAATACCGATATGCGGCTTGAATCTCGAGATTTTCAGTCTAAACCGGTTTATCTGATACAGAAATACAGTGACTGAGCATAAAAACATTATTATATTTATTATATTTTATAATTTTGCAGTAATTAAAATATGAATTACTACTATATTTAGTATTTTCAAATAGAATTAATACATTTTCAGCCAACTAAAACTTACATAAACCTTTTCTATTATATACGCACTCTACATTAAAATGAAGCCGTTGAAGTTTAAAGTCAATTTTCTCGAAACTATCAATTTGACAGTTAAACCCTATTTGTTCTCACCCCTTCAATTACGTTTCATCTTAGAATGTAATTCGATCAAAGATCACGGTCAGAATTCCGATTCGGTTAATTATGACCTGGGTATCTAACTAGATGCTGGGTATCTAGTTAGATACCCAGTAATAAAAATATATATGCAGGCAGTTGCCTGCATATATATTTTTATTACTCGAATAAAGTCGTATCTATTCAGTCAACATCTACTGTTTTAGAGGCATCATTTTATCATACTTCACACTAATATTATAAAGGTGAACGTTTTTATGTGTGTATGTGTGTCGCAACTAGAAATCAAATAAATATTATATAAAAATTAAGATATTTATTGTGCACTATGTAGTAAACTTCCAAGACAAATCAGTAGTATTATTATTGCTTTCCGCGTTTGTCTGAAGCGACTCTATATATAAGCAACTGTAGAAACTATGAGAAACGGTAGATTGACCTCAATGACATGGTTAGGATATGCATGATAAGTCTATATTTAGCAGTGGAATTTCCAAGTTCAAAGAACAAAATACTTAATAATATTATATCTCAACTACAAACCGTCAACCAATCAGCACCCGGCATTGGCCAAGTCAGGTTTTGCTCCATTTTCACTCCGGTATCATGATCCATCGATGGTACTTTCCATTTTTTCTCCATTGATGATGGAGACATGAGAAATGTGGTGTAATGATTTAGCCCAAAGAAATCTGAGCTTCCTCGCAAATCGGCAACCTGAGAATAATTAAAATGATTTAGACGATTTTTTTACACCATAATAACAGTTGACTGGCCCGATAGCTCAGTTGGCAGTAACCCTGCTTTCTGAACTGTGAGTTGAGGGTTCGATTCCCACCCAGGACAAACATTTTTGTGATGAACATCGATTTTTGTTCCGTGTTGGGTGTTATATTGTATTCTATGTATGTATTTACAAACAAAATAGTATCTAAGTCTTGTATCAGTTATCTGGTTTCCATAGAACAAGCTTTGCTTAGTTTGGGGCTAGATGGCGCTGTGTGAAATGTAAAAAAAAGTTTATTGTTATAAGTAACTTAGAAGATGAATCAATTTTCACATGATCATACTGTGATATTTCCAAAAAAGTCCAGGGACATTAGAACGACCTTCTTTTTTTTTTTTTTTTTTTTTTTTTTTTTTTTTTTGTTATTGAATGATGTGACGAGCTAGCCGTTCACCTGGTGTTAAGTGCCACGATTGCCCATAACAGAACAGTGTCACTTGGAACCCTAAAGCATAGAGTTACAAGCGACACTGCACTGCGCACATCATCCTGAGACATCAGCACAGTCTGGTAATAAGATTACTCGACTGTGAGATCAGATCATAAAGTCTCAATTGCCCAGTAATTTCACTAGCTACAATGCCCTTCAAACCGGAACACAGTAGTGCTTGCACACTACTGCTTGGCGGCAGAATAACTGGCAAAGCGGTGGTACCTACCTAGACGAACTTTGCAACAAAGTCCTACCACCTAGTAAAAGCCTTCTGTAGCAAACGCGTGATGTATATACTAGAATAATTTACAAGGAATTAAAACTGACCTTGGTACGATTTTTTTTGTAATTTTGTGCACGTTGAACCACTAGGTTGGCATTGGCATTTCAGACACCACTAGTGTCTTTTTAGGAAATTATGTGAAAGAATATGTAATAAGTACCTATTACTAAGCGTGGTACTATTAGGTTCAAGTATAACAATGTCTAGAAATGTATATAATTAATAAGTAAAATATTATTACTTCTATAACTTTACAAGATATCAGTACAAATATTTTTGTAGATTCCATAGAATATTGTTATTTTGATCATTAATGCCTGGATATTGAATAATGATAATTAGGTTTTCATGTGTTTGTACAAAGAGAACTGACCTCTTTTTCTGAGAAATACGGTAGACGCGATCTTGAGAATCCTTGCTCCATGCTTTTGTTGTTTAATATCTGCCGTACTAAATCTGGGTAGTTGCCGGTCTCGGAGAATATCGGGTGCGCGTAAAGACCCAGCTGGAAGAAATAGACAAGTATTAATTTATTCACAAACTAACGTATTATTTCTTACATAAATTACTTTTACTCTTTTTTATTACTTTGAATTTAGTAGTGGAAATCTTCTGATAAAATTAGTTGAATTGGTCGACTTTTTTAATTCTAAATAATAACAATTCATATAATATAAATAATTTAGCAATCCCTTGACTAAATAATCATGATTAGTAAGTATAATGTCACTATAGAATAACGTAATAATGACTGAATGATATTGTGTATCATTATTTCTAAGCATTATTGTTGTGTTTTATATAATTTAAAGAGACGTTATAGTCTATAATCGTATAATCTTAAAATTGGTATTCATTCAATTGAAAAATTCATACTATACCCTCGTTATTATGTTTTCATGGTAACAGTGTTTAACTTACGTTCATTTGAAGATATCTTTCGGCCGCTTCATGGTCTTCTGGTTTCTTTTCATCTTTGGGTTCAGCCCAAAACGCGTCTAGAGTAACGCCAATAATTCCTATAACCAATGTTTTTTGTTATGTGCTGAAGTAATATGGCATATTGTCTATATGGGTTCCAGACCTGGAAAGCGATGTAGGTATAGTAGCTGCCCGAGCTACTTAGTTCCGTCTTACAAAATTAGAAGCTTAGTTAAAGTTTAAATAAATATTTGATAGGAATTTTGAAACGCCATCCGCGTGAAATTCAATTCTTTTTAAGGTCTATCCATTGCTAAAATAAATGATTTCCCGCTATCATAAATAATCTCTCTCCCGAAGATCGCAAAAATGTAGAAGAAATTAACAGTGTTCAATTATAAATGCAAAATGAAAGATTCGAAAATCCTCCTCCACGTGTAAAAATAAAATTATAAAACTCTTTCTTCGAAGATGACACGTTATTAATAATAGCTCAAGGTAGGTACTCAATATCCGGTAGAAATTTTGATCATGACACAGGAAGCACCTAGACGAGCGCCGTAAACGTTCAAATCAACTATGCGGCATTTTCTTTACGCCGACAAGCTCCAGACCGGAAATTCCTTGTCAGCTTATAAGACCTGTATACTGCGTCAGGAAAATGAAACGGCTATAGACCCTATATATACGCTCGTGGCTTGGCTTGAATAAAACCATGATAGCTTTATGGTCGGTGCTACAATGTGTAAACCATTAATAATCCTACAGAATATAGCTCATTGAAGTTTAACACAAAATTATATAAGAATAATTACTAGTGAACGCTAAAACACACGAAGCGGAGTTACACTGAATAAACATATTCTTATTTACGATTAACCTTCACGAGGTGTCCTTGAAGGCTCTCATGCCTGAGTCATTAAATTTAATTAAAGTTATTTTAAATTTTATTTATGAACTACTATAATTGTGACAAATTTCAACATCTTTTTTTTTATTTTGTCTTTCAATCTTTGATTATTCTCATTTGTATAGATCACCAGATATTTGTATGCGCTCAGCAAATGTTTTCTAAATGAACTTTTAGACCATTTATAAACCAATAATGTCAATCAACCCAACTAGGTAGACCGATGAACAGGATGATCACGAAACTTTGATTGCGATGTAACAGGAGAAATTTCCTATTAACTATGCACATAAAATGCGTATTCAAACTGTCGAATCCATACAAATTTGTGCTTATGGTTGCAATCAAGTTATGTGATCGCCCAGCTGGTCAAAACCGCGGGGAAACGATAGATGCAGGAAGCAAGCAGCCGCTCAAAGTGGCGCTCTGCGGTGAAGGTCTGTGTTCAGCAGATAATCTAATCTCTAAAGCTATTTAAAACTTTACAGGTACTGCCGCGTATTGTGTGAAAATGACAAAAGAAATTAAGAACTGCCATCATCAATACAAAAAGCTTTTGCATAAGTCCCCAAGTGGGCCCGTCCCACTTGGGGACTTATTCGGAAAAAACAAAATATAAGGAAATAGTTACCTTTTTGGAATGGTCGATATTCCTTGTCGTACAAATGGTAGACTCGAGAGTGACCCAGCAACATGTAATGGGCACATAAATAATCTCCAATGCCATGGGATGCAATTGCCGGTACGAAGTAATCTGATCCGTAACCCTATAAAGAAAAAAAATACCCACTCTTATACTTATACAGTTCATATACCTATTGTATAGGTACCGATGACAACTCAGCCTTCTTTATCACTTTCAATTTTATAAAATCGTCTGATTTCTCGAGTCAGTTTTGTATAGTCTTCAGATGTGAAATGGTATCTTCTAGGCAAACGTGTTAGCATTCTTTCCGCACCGTCACTTACTGTTAGGTGGAAAGTGGTCAAATGCAAGCAACAAAAAAATAATAACGGACACTTTTTTCTATTAATATAGAAAAGAGTTTTTTTAATTATATAATAGGTCTTTACCTATGAAATTGCCGTATTGCAGTACAGACTTTTTCAAACAAAAAAAGTTTTGATTGGCTATGAATTCTAAATTCAAATTAATTTTGTTTTAAAAATATGACATTCTATTTACAATATAAATCTTTTGTTTATTGATTAGCGTTGTATTTTCATTACATTTCAACATTTTTCCTCATAATGGATACTTTGAAATTTCGTGTAATTATGGAATATGAGTTCCGTCGTGGCACCAACGCGGCACAAACGACACGTAACATCAACGACGTTTACGGAGAGAACTGTACAAACGAACGTACAACCCGTTATTGGTTTGCTCGGTTCCGTTCTGGGAATTTTGACTTGAAAAATGAACCTCGTGGTCGTCCGAAAACTTTGGTCAACAATGATGAATTAAAGGCGATTGTGGAAGCTGATGAATCTCAATCTACAGCTGAGCTGGCAGCAGCTTTTGATGTTAGCATCAAAACAATATTGGTCCATTTGCGACAGATTGGCAAGATAAAAAAGCTTGATAGATGGGTGCCCCACGAACTTAACGATCGCCAGCGCAACGTACGCGTCGAGACTTGCCTTGCGCTGCTTAACAGGCACAGAAATGAAGGAATTTTGAACCGAATTGTTACGTGCGACGAAAAATGGATTCTTTTTGACAATCGAAAGCGCTCAGCAAGTTGGTTAGATCCTGGTTCGGTACCAAAGCAATGTGCAAAACGAAAAATGACCCCTAGAAAGGTGATGGTCACAGTTTGGTGGTCTAGTGCTGGTGTGATTCATCATAGCTTTTTACAAAACGGCGAGAGCATTACTGCAGATGTGTACATTGAAGAACTGACCACAATGATGGTGAAACTCGCACGTTTGCAACCAGCTTTGGTCAATCGGTCGTCTCCACTGCTACTTCACGACAACGCGTGACCCCATACTGCACAACAGACCGTCTCTAGGCTGCATGAGGTGGGTTTGGAAGCTCTCCCTCATCCGCCATACTCACCAGATCTTGCGCCTACCGACTATTACTTTTTCCAAAATTTGGACAACTTTTTAGCGGGAAAAAAATTCAATTCCCGAGAGGCAGTACAAGACGCCTTTGAAGAGTTTGTTGTCTCCCGTCCTGCTGATTTTTTCAAGAAGGGCATCCATAAACTGCCACAGCGTTGGCAAAGATGCATTGATTGCAGGGGTGATTACTTTGAATAAAAGAAATAAATAAGTTCGAAAAAAAAATACTTTAACTTTTTTCAAACAAAACGGCAATTTCATAGGTAAAGACCTAATATTACTAAGTAATAGGTGTGTTATTCAAGATTGTCACGGATTAGATAGTAGTTTCCAATTTTATGACCAAAGCTTATAGCAGGGGTGGGTTAGAAGATAGATAGGAGAGAAGATAGATTCACTCTTGACTTGAAAACTCCCAGGTTATAGCTAACTAGAGACAAGGACGCTGGTAAGCTGTTCCCGAGTAGTTTACATAATTACTAAAAAAACATGGTACAAATTTTACGTACACCAATTCGTATGAAATGTAAACATTTTTTTACAAAAATTTTTAAGAGGACCCAATTTTTGCCTTGAGGAAGAAGGGGAAGCAACATCATTGTCGTAAATTGAATCGAGAATACTTAAACACGAACAGCTTGAAAATTGAGATTCATCTCATTCACACTTAGAAAAGGTACGTTCTGATGTAATGTCATCAAACGTACGCAACCCTCAAATAAACAAAAACATTGATACTATATATTCTCAACTACTCACATGATAACAATGCTGATGAGGCTCATTCATGGTGGTCCAAGTTTTGATGATATCTCCAAACAAATCAAAAGCGACCCTCGCGTAGTCTTCAAAATAATTCACTATTACTGGGTTACTCCAACCTCCTAAGTCCATCAAAGGAGTCGGCATGTCCCAGTGGAAAAGTGTTACTATGGGAGTGATGTTCACTTTTATGAGTTCCTCAAATAAAGTACGGTAATATCGCACTCCGTCTTCACTGACGTAGTTGTCGGTGCCTTGGGGCAGTAATCTGAAATAAATAAATAAATAAATATGTGTGGACATTTCACACAGCGCCATCTAGCCCCGAACTAAGCAAAGCTTGTACTATGGGAACCAGATAACTGATACACTAATTAGATACTTTTTTTTTCTAAATACATACATATAATACAATATAACACCCAGACACAGAACAAACATCGATGTTCATCAGACAAATGTTTGTCCTAGGTGGGAATCGAACCCACAACCTACAGCTCAGAAGGCAGAGCTACTACCAACTGAGCTATCAGGTCTGGTAATATTGGTCCTAAAAATCTTGTGCTGTAAATCACATTCACTTCATTTGTCGTGTGGTGGTTAAACCCGGGCTCAATTCTCGCGGCAGGACAAGTATTTGTGCACACAAAATATATCGCAAGACGTGTTCTGTTTCTGAGTGTGGTGGGTCCTCGTGGTTCCCGAGTCTCTAGATAAAAGGTCTCTAGATAAGTATGTGATCGTTGGCTATTATTTATTTTATATTCCATTAATTTAATATACAAAACAATACAATACAAAACGCTTTATTGACCAAAATGCCAACCAAAAATAAACATGTAGAAAAGAGAATTACATAATAAGATAGGTACAATGTAAAGCCTTCATGAGGCTTCATAATCAGTTTAATTGAATCATTCAATAAATCCTCTGTAAAATTAAAAATTGTAATTAAAATATCCCTTTCAAAGATTAATTAAGTTTACACGTAAGCTTTAATAGTATTTACTGTTAGTTTCAGAATTCATGTTTGTCGACCATTACCTATAAGTAATTATTATACTGTTTTACTGAGCTTAATTTATCTTAATTCCTCTGCCCTGCCCGTACCTATGTTTTCTCAGTCGCAGTTTATGTAATCGCTCTTGAAATTGTGAAAAGTTGAAGATACTGTGGGATATCGGCATGATAGAAGGCCCAAAAAAAATAAAAAAAAATAAATAAATATCGGCATGATAGAAGGCTCTATTAGTAGGGGAAACATATCATAGGTATATATAGACTGATGGTATTAATACTATTAATAAATAGGCCGAGTTTTAATTTACGGTGGAGGGGCAGAGGCACCGATGCCGATTGGACTTAGTCAAAGCCAATGAATTCTAAATGAGATAACTGAAAATACTTAAATTTAGTTTTTGTACGGAGCATACAAAATTACAAAGTGTTTAAAGTCAAATATTATATAACAAGCCTATTACAATATGTGCACAATGCACAATATCCCATTATTGGTGCAAGCAATCCGGCATAATACAGAAAGGAAAATTCTGATCCGAAGCTTCGATTCGATTCGAGTCTAATGATGTGTTGTGATTGGAACATTATTAGCAAAACCTTACCTTGGCCAAGATATGGACATCCGATAGTATTTTACGCCCAAACTCTTGATCATATCTATATCATCCATGTACTTGTGATAAGAATCGGCTGCGATATCACCATTAGATCGGTCGGGTGTGTAATCAGGATGCTTGTGCAGATATGTGTCCCACATACTCTCACCTTTGCCTGTGAAGAAAAAAGCATTTTAAACAAACGTAGGTGTGAAAAAAAAAAAAAAAGTTTACTTTGCGTGTTAAACGCTGTGATGAAGAAGTTATAGACATGGGTATTAAATTGTGTATATAATGTCACGCTTTAGCACACCATCATCATCATGAACATAATAATCACCACCACCGTCGTTATCGTTGTCATCATCGATCATCATTCGCTTACCCATATTGTACTAGATAGGATCGGTGCAACATGTTTTCTGATCGTTGCACTGAATAGATTTAATATTTTTACCACCAGTCATCAGCTTCTTGACCTTCCTCGTATGTCTCATTGATAAAATGATTGCCACTATCAACATCAGTCAATTATATTTTCAACGACTTTAAAAAAGAGGAGGTTCTCATTTCGACTATATTTTTTATGTTTGGGACCTCAGATCTTTCGACAGGGTGAACCGATTTTGATGATACTTTCATATTTGAAAACTGGTGCTTCTCCTGTAATCCCATTTAAGGTTGATCAAGACCTGACAAATAATTATTGAGCTATCCTTAATAATGCATTTTTCGATTTAGATTACATTCATGATGTTCTCATTGGGATTGAATTCCTTTTTTTAAAGGAATGATGTGTGGAGCTATATTGTGTAATATTCATAATTGTTTATCCCGTCACTCGATTCTTATGACATCCACGGAGAAACGGTTTTTTGGATACCAAATTAGTTTAAAAATTCTCATTGAGTTCCCCCTGAAAAATCATAAGGAAACAATCTTCAATCTTCTTATAACGAGCATAAAATGCATCGTGCTACTGAGGAAAAATCTATGTGAAGTATAAATAATTATTTGACACGCTCATTTATTCTACTAGCGCTAAAAAACTTTGTGCCCACTAACACGCTGTTCTGATATGGGTTAACGTTGAAATGAATATAAGAGAGACAGATGAAAATAGAAGGACGACCGCAATAAAGCAACTGAACCTTTTTTTAGGAAGAAACCCCAAAAAGAGGTAAATCACATTCCATATTCAAACGCGGCTGTCGATACTGGTAGTTTATTGAATCTGAGAGGAAAAGCGTTTGAGGAATATGTTGCTGGAATCCTCCTTCTATTTTATTTGTCGTGTCTGTCGGTACTAAGTAGGAATAGGCAAATAACTAGCAATGCTCTTATGTAGACGTGATTTGATTTTGAGAGAAACCTTATTTGATGACTGACTTCTTGGTTTATGGTTTCTGTGGCTAGTTGTCACAATTCTGCCAATATCCGTTTTATCCTAGTGTCATGAACTTTTGGAGATGGTGCTAATACTAATAAGAATATGATTGAATTTTTGACAGGGAAACGAGAAAGATCACGTCACCGTATTATATTATTTTCTAAAACTTGTGTTATTTTCAGTGTTAGTTCATAAAATTGGTGGCATTTTATCCATTAAGTGCTGAATTACAGGCATGAGTGTGGGAAAGTGGTATAATGATGGTGAAACGTTTATTTTCGTGTTGTTTCCAAAACTCCATAGAAGTTTCTGGTACCACCACTTTACTAGGAGTATGACTTAGACTAGACTACGACTTGACTTGGGATGTGACTTGCCTTAGCTTGACACACAATATATGTAATATCATAGCTTGAAAAATTATCACTTACTATTAGACACTGGCTAAATGCACAAAAGTGTGGAGCCAAAACAAAGCAAAAAAGAATGTGATCGGTGGAGTAGTGGTAAACTCAATCCAAATGCTGAAAACCATGATTTATTCGGAATAAGCTTTCTACAATGCTGTTTAATTTTTTCGCGTAATATATCGACTTGAAAATGTGGCAATATATGAGTGAAAGTCCAATTAAATGGATTAAACATTAGACGTACTAAGTACTTAATTACAATAAGACAGCTTGTGGGACAACGTCAATAAATGCCACTATTTAAATGAATTAAAGTTCACTGAACTTAACTGGGTGAAATAACGTGATCGTAATAACGATTTGTTAAAAATAGTACATTTGTTAAACATATATAGAAGTCAATGATAGATAGAAAATGCTTTATTGCACAAACAACAAATGTAGGTACATAGGCGAACTTAACTTAACGTGACTGGCCCGATAGCTCAGTTGGTAGTATCCCTGCCTTCTGAACTGCAGGTCGTGGGTTCGATTCCCACCCAGGACAAACATTTGTGTGATGAACATCGATGTTTGTTCTGTGTCTGGGTGTTTATACTGTATTCTATGTATGTATTTACAAACAAAAAGTATCTAAGTATTGTATCAGTTATCTGGTTCCCATAGTACAAGCTTTGCTTAGTTTGGGCCTAGATGGCGCTGTGTGAAATGTCCACAGATATTTATTATTATTATTATTATTATTTATTAATGCTTTTATTATCTTCCAGTTAACCTGAGTGTAACGTAGAAATTTTCGTGGGGCAGTGCAACGCAGCTTAAATATAGATTGTATGTTAGATAAATAAGGGTGTAATGATTTATTGATGGGAAATGCTACAAGCTGATGCTTGTGTTTGAGCATTTCCGTAAGAGAAGTTTTTCTAGGTTTCCGTACTCAAAAAAGATTAAATTGGAAACAAATTTATAAACATATAATTTAATAAATTTAATTGGTAGACTTGGGGGTGACTTCGAGGAAGTTCATCTTAAATACAAAATGGAACAAGAATATCTAGTATGATTTTGAGTTAAGTAGGTTTTAGCGGAACTATACTAGATATTCTTGCTTCATTTTGTATTTAATGAATTTAATTATATGTTGAATATAATATTAAAGAAAGCATTTAAACAATACTTATAATTAATTCTCAGTAACATCAAAAACATGTTTAAATGATATAAAATGTTTTGAATTTTTTTTCACACGTTTAAGCAGGTTTATACCAGAAACAAATTTGAATATCATATTGAATAGATTATAAACAATCTTCGAAATAAGCAATAGGAAACTGTTAACCTGGCGATTTGGTTATAATCGTAAAATATCTAGAAATAAACAAGAAAGTTTCATCTAAAACCTGTATAATTGGAATGTAGAGACCGCGAACTTTACGTGATTTTAATTTGGATCAGTCTGGATAAAAATAGGTATGGAAAATTTCCCCTAATAGAAAAGAGATTTCGGGAGCCTTTATTATTTTATTTTACTGGAATAATCTGGTTGCAATATAGTGTATTTCCTAACGTGGTCAAAAAAAAATAATAATAATAACGCCCAACGATCACATACATTGATCCGATACATATATACACTACTAGCTGCGCCTCGCGGTTTCACCTGAGGATGAAAAAAAATTAGCTTATGTGATCATCCAGTGTATAAGCTATTTATATTCAAAATTTCATCTAAATATGTCCAACCGTTTGAGCGTGAACGTGTACCAAACGTCCATATATACAAAATTCCACGTTTATAATATTAGGAGGATGCATGCATATAATATATCACAAATCATCAGAAAGACTTTTGGTGGAGGTGAATTTGCTCAGAACGCTGGCTGCATCGCCACGCAGCTTGTCAATGCTGATTGTTTGGGCAGAGGTCACTTGTCATTGGAAGAGGTCATTCACCCCCCTTGTAAATGTATGCTAAGTGACATAGGATCATGATAACAAAACATCTAAAAAACAGTTTAGACTACCTGTGTCAAATGTAAGGAGCAGATAAAATTAATGGATTCTAAAATTTCAAATAGAGTGCTCACCTCCTGCGTTCCATCCACCCTCGATCTGAAATGCGGCCGTCGAGACTCCAAACATGAAGTCTTTTGGAAAGGAGTAGTTGCTCATCCCAGCGGGTCTTGGCTCGCTTGACCCTTGTGCCAGGCACAGCAAGCTGTGAAAAAAATATATTTAAGTATTGTTTGTGATTATCATTAAATGCTATGGGCTGTGATCGTCTAGCTTCCGTGGGTGCCACAAGAGCAGACTAAGGAAATATCGAGGACCGGGCAACAGCATTCTTCTCCTTCTTCATTCTAATCTACTGTGATCTAGCCACCTAGTATAGTTAAAATCAAGTCAAAGTCAGCTCCAATAAAGCGTTGGTTATTATTATTGAATGATTCAACATCAGCACTCGAAGCAAAAATTAACTTTGCTCTCTTGATGCACAAATAATTATTATCATACTGTATTTTAGCTTGTTAATTAGTGATGGATATAACATATGGATGATAGAACTAAATTAAAATCAACTTTGTTCTCTTGTTGCACAAATAATTATTATCATATTGTATTTTAGCTTATTAATTAATGATGGATAAAACACATGGATGATAGAACTAAATTAAAATCAACTTTGTTCTCTTGTTGCACAAATAATTATTATCATACTGTATTTTAGCTTATTGATTAGTGATGGATAAAACACATGGATGTTAGAACTAAATTAAAATCAACTTTCTTCTCTTGTTGCACAAATAATTATTTTCATACTATATTTTAGCTTATTGATTAGTTATGGATAAAACCATGGAAGATAGAACTAGATAGAACGAATGCAATGAAAACATAATGCAAATAAAAAAACAAAAAACTAATATTGAATTTTAAAATAAATCCATGTTTTTAAAATAACATTATTTGAAATTATATTTCTTAGCCAAACAAAAAATATTTTGTTTTGAATTGGAAAGCACTGTAGACAATTTCATAGGTAAACCTAAGTAAAATAGTAATACTATACTCATAGTAAACCTATTAGTATGACTGATTGTTTATTTTTACCAAAAACTTTTTATGTCTATGATACATAATATTTTATTATATTAGGATATATCTATATATATAGATAGATCTATAGGAATAATGATTCAGTAAAAATTATAGCAACAGGAAAAAATATGACATATAATGACATCATGACAGTCTTAATGCAGATGAAATTAATTTTAAAAGTTAAAATAAAATAAAATTGTTTTATCAGCGAACTGGAATTCCCACCACACTACGTCAGACAAATGACATTTACGTGTTTTAAATGCAATTGATTGATTAAATTATTTCATGCTACAAAATGAAATAATAATATCTAGTGTAATTCATAATTCAATACTAATATTTTTATTATTATTTCATTTTGTATCTAAGATGAACTTCCGCGAAGTCACGCCAGATTCTATCAATTATTTAATGTTGTAGTATGTCTTGCGCCAGAAGAAGAACTTAGAACTTAAGGCTTAAAAAAAATTGTTTAAAAGATTTTTTTTTAACCGAAGCTAAAACAGGTTGAACAAAAGATGCACAATTGATATAATTTTTACAAAAGCGAAACATACTACATATTTAAAAAACCTTCACCGTTTTGACATCTAAAAGGTACAAGGCTATTAGCTAATTGGGCTTATCGGTAAACCGACAACTCGCCTTTTACTGTAATTTTGTCCTTTAGGGCATATCCTGAAGGATATTAAAATAAATATTTTGTTATCAATTATTAGTTAATATCCAATAAAATAATGTAAATTAATGGATATTTTAATGGTTGTATTATTATTGACAGTAATTACATTTCATTGTAACTTACTTTAAAAATATTCTCTTTACCATTTTAAAGCTCTATCAAGGATTCAAGCAATAAGCAATAAACACGTCAGTACTTGCGGGATGATTACCGTAATCGGAGTCATTTCTGACCACCCGATATTTTATGTACACGGGTATTAGATACATGATATACCCAAATTGAAGAGGTGAGAATAAAAAGGGTTCAACTGTTTTTTTTTTTTTTTTTTTTTTTTTTTTTTTTACAAAATGACTTCGGTGTATTTTTGGATTCAGCGTGAAATTATCTACAATAATACATTCTCAAAATACTGAAATGAGGCTTAAATCTCGAGATTTTGAGTCTAAAAACGGTTTATCTGTCACAGGAATACAGTTCGCTTAGCATAAAAACATTATTATATTTATTTTATTATATTATATTTTTACAGTAATTGTATGAATTAGTACTATATTTAGTATTTTAAAATAGAATTATTACATTTTCAAGCAACTGAAACTTACATAAACCTTTTATATTACCTTATAAGCACTCAACATTAAAAGGAAGCCGTTGAAGCTTAAAGTCAATTTTCTCGAAACTATAAATTTGACAGTTAAACCTTTTTATTCTCAACCCTTCAATTATCTTCGATTCTATACATAATAAGGCTTTTAAATAAACTTAAATACTAGGTATTTGGCGTCCAGAAATAGTTTAGAAATATCGTGATATACCACCCCTTTTTGTTTGATAGGCCTTCGCTTGATTATGTTTTCAAGCAACCCCTTTAATCACAAATCCATTACCAATTAATTAACTGTGTTGATACCTATTGCAACCCATTTAATGACATACTAACCGATGATCTATGACCAATTAATTAATTGTATTGATACACAATTCTTGCCACTCATTACACTTATCACACATTACACAAAAACACTTAAAATAATAATGTGTCACATCACCTCACCTAATGCTTGCCAAAAGCACAGTGCACCAGGCGACTCCACTCGAGCTCCGCATTTTGATAACTAAAACAAGTCACCTCCACCTTTACCTATTTAATGGAAACAACATTCTCAATCACAACCTCAAACACACAATAAATAACAGTACAAAGTCACTGGATATGACCTTCACGAGGTCTCCCTAGAAAACGAGTCCAAACCATTGAAAACATCCTTATAATCATATACTTATATCGGAATATATATTTAGGCCCATCTTATGAATAACGCATACGCGATGGTTCAAGGTCTAAACTGAAAACTATGCTTCATTTTAAAGTTTTAAAAGAGTTTTTATAGAGATATAATTGACCAATTTATTTTTTGTTTACAAGATAAACGATTGAATTATTCCAAAAAATTTGAGTTTAAAGGTTGTTTGGAAGTATACATTTTAATTAATTGTAAAGGTGTTAAGATATTGATGGAGTAGAATGAATTAATTATAATGTATTATAAAAATATATCATCAGGCCTGTTTCTACCTCAGAGGCCTCTCTCCTAGAGCTATAAGGTATATTATTATAGGGTGTATTTATTTATTTATAATCTCCCAGAGCTGAAGTTGAATCAATTATTTTTAAGTCTTGAACCACCAACTAATACATAACAGCGCACCTTATAAAAACTTACAAAAAATGATAGAACAAGGTTATGATAATAGGTTATGATGGTAGTAGGTTATGATTTACCACGTGAAGATATTCAATAATATTGCTTGGTTTAAGCAAACTTATCATAGTATCTTAAGATGATTGAACTTTTAACCTCAATATTCATAAGATAAATTTACCATCATATAGTTTAATCTAAAATCTAAACATCGCTATCAGTTTATCATGCCCAGATCTGGACTAACAGTTTCTTTATGCAGCTGTGCCAACAATGGAAGTTTGCCTAAATATTTGTAAAGGAAAATAAGCCCATAAACAACTCCAGGACACCATCGGGTGGATGTTTCTGACACTCCCGTGAAACGTATATAAATCAGATCGCATACAAAGCAGAGCTGCAGGTGGGTGGGAAGACAAAAATGTTTTCAAAACACCATAATCGAATTTATTCGGCTTATAAGGCTTTTGGACCTGCACCTGGATTGACCTGGCTTTTGGACCTGCATTTTAATTGGCCAGAGTCCATAAGCTTATAAAAAAAATTAATAGGTTTTAATATGAGACTGGCCCGATAGCTCAGTTGGTAGTAACCCTGCCTTCTAGACTGTGGGTTGTGAGTTTGGACAGGACAAACATTTGTGTGATGAACATCGATGTTTGTTCTGTGTCTGGGTTATATTGTATTCTATGTATGTTTATAATTACAAACAAAAAGTATCTAAGTATTATATCAGTCATCTGGTTCCCATAGTACAAGCTTTGCTAAGTTTGGGACTAGATGGCGCTGTGTGAAATGCCCACAGATATTTATTATTAATAAGTAATATTTCATAAATAATGTATGTCATATCTTAATTTATTAATCGCTATATCACATCCGGCAAATTCCGGCACATTATTTAAAAGTATCCTTTGAGGGATTCCCTTTTTTGGAAAAATGTGCTTAGTATAAATACAAATTTGGTCTACAATCATATTTATAAAGTTTTCAGATGCACAGGTAGTAACCTACTACCTCAACACCTAATGACACCTCCCCTCTTTGGCAGGCTAAACCCCTGTCGATCTCAGGACACGGAACCTGAAAATAACGGTATTGATTTACACTTAAGTTTTTCTCTCTTTCGAATATAGACTCAATTATGAAAATTACCATTTGTCAATATACAGTTTAAATCCATATAATATGAACAGGGCAAATTGTTCAGCATTAGTCTCTTTCGCAACTTTTTTTCACATAAAGAGAGTAGCTCGTAGTTATTAGCCCCTGTGCTATGTAAAAAAAAACAAATAATTATCATAATATTATAGAAACTGACGTGAGTAGTACTCATAACTACAACTATTACACGGCTAAAACTCACGAGATACAGTCGAATAACTCGACCGGTGTTCGGGAAATAAAGATGCCCATCCTCAAGGAGTACGCGCGGCGGCGGTGGTGGCGGCTCGGCGCTGACTGATAAAATTAAATAATTATCAGTTAATATACCCAAAGATCACATATACAAGGACATACATAAAATTTGAACCCTAAAGGATTACCATTATATAGACACAGAACAAGTATTTGCGCTTTTTTTGTGCGCGTAATATTAGTCCTGTGGCTGGAATGGCCCATAGCTAATATGATCAGCCATCATACCATAGTGTCAAGGTAAATAACATTTAAACAATCAAATGCGTCATCTATACTTCATTTACCTTAGATACACAATATAGGCGCTTAATTTAACCGAGGTATTTCCAAAAGAGCACATTGATTAAAATAGAATAAACTATTTAATAATACTTTGTATGACTGGTTGTTACACACGCATTTTATAGTGTTAAGGAATTCCAAATGTACTGTAACAAAAATATTATTTAATATTTGCACACTTGCATGCAGGTTGAACGCAAAATGTGTAATTATTTTAAGTAACTTATGTTAACATCTTTTGTAAATTGTGTTCTAGCAAATAAACATTTGATTGATTGATAGGAAAATAAACAAAAAAAATCTCATAATAATTGTCTGTGATTCTCATAAATACATTGTTTATGTACGAATGATGTGTTTATTATCGATAAAAAGGTAACATTTTTTATTAAAAAGTGTTAGCTGTAATAAATAATAAATAACAATATAATAAGTAATAAATAACATGATGATGATGAGCTGTAATAAATAATAAATAACGCCCAACGATTACATATAGCTCCTGGGCGCTAATTAGGATTCCCTGGGACCCTGGCCCCACATCATACAGACAGAACAAGTATTTGCGTTTTGTTTTTCTATGCAGAAATAGTTGTCCTGCCACAGGAATTGAACGCGTCGCTTCCTGGTTATGATACGACCTGCTCAACTACCACATCGCAGTAAACATGTAACTATTGTAAAGGAGTTTTTGGCAGGAATGCGAAAAAGATTGCGTCACCGCATTGTATTATTTTCCAAAACTTGTGTTATTTTCAGTGTTAGTGCATAAAATTGGTGGCTAACTATTCGTTAAGTGCTGGATTACAGGCGTGAGTGTGGGAAAATGGTATAATGATGGTGAAACGTTTCTTTTCGTGTTATTTCCAAAACTACATAGAAGCTTCAAGTAAAGTTGCTACCAGGATAGGTTTTACTAGGAGTATGACTTTGACTAGACTATGACTTTGACTAGACTATGACTTTGACTAGACTATGACTTTGACTAGACTATGACTTTGACTAGACTATGACTTGACTTGATGACTTCGATTATGACTTGACACATATTTGCGTGAAATATCATTAACTTGATAAATTATTAATTACTTGACACTGGCTAAATACACAATAGTGTGGAGCCAAAACATAAAAAAAACTATTGTAAACTAAAAAAGTGTTTTTATTATTAAGCTAATTACTATTATACTTATTAATTAAAAGCTATGCCCACACTCGTATTTCAGAAGTATATGGTCTGTATACTGGCCGCGCTGACTTATAAGACAGTACACAGTCATGCTCCACTAGCCCAATATTATACGGGCAAAAAATGTACCCAACATGTTGGCAGCAATTATTGTGGTAGTAGATAGCTGAGGAAACTTCCCTGTTTAAAAAACTCGGTCAAGTGTGAGTAGAACTCACGCAGCAAGGGTTCCATACACAGTTACTTACATTTGTGATAAGACCAAATAAAATAACTTGCTAAATTGAATAGTAGCTGAAAACCTTTATCGCTAGTTCAGTTTGCACTTGGGTGATTTTTAGTAGGTATAGGTACTTATTTATTTATTATACTTGAAATTGAAAATATGCGCTATGATCATATTAAGTTGAAGGCTTGCAAATGGTACCAATTTGAGATACATATGTAAAAATAAAATAATAATTAAAACTTTGTATGACCACTCTTCAATTTTCCTTTTCGCAATTATTTATTATTTGTTAAGATTCTAACGGCCTTTATGGCGGTTTATTACGATCGTAGTAACACATAGTTTGTGAAATTTTAGCTGGTTAAAATCCAATCGTCTTAAATTGGTCAGACAGACAGACGATTTAGCGAGAACTAACAGGGTCTCGTTTTTACAATTTGGATACGGAACTCTAAAAACTTACTATTTTTGAGATTTAAGACTCAGTTCTGCAAATAAGCGCGGAAGGAAGTAGAGATAACTGAATCAATTATTTCCATAACCGCACACAGGAAGCGAAGCATGCCTGTTACTTAGTAGTTACCTACTGTTTAATCATTGGTTAATTTACTTGAGGTAAACAAAATACCAGATAGAAACAAACAAACAACTTTCAGTTGCAAAAATGAACAGGTGATTATTACACTACACGTTATAGCGGTAAAAATACCAATATGTTCTTGTGTAATGTCAATGGTAACTTTTTACGCGACTGTATATATACGTTATTAACAAAATGAGCAAGACTGAAAATTTAAAGTTTTTTTTTTAAGATTTCTGGTTTCGTTTATGATATTTTTAAGCTTCATTTGTTTTCTTTTTAGAATTGCTCATTGGTTGCCTCTAGCTCTACTTTGGGTTTAGTTGAGTGTTACCGTCAACTAACTTTTTTTATCTCGTACTTCATCATCAGATCCTCAACCAATTTAGGTAATCACATAACAAACAATTATTATATCAATATGGGTTCCCAGTTTATAGAAATGTCGATGAATAGACATTGTGTATAATAATATCGATGAACAGACAATGAGTGTAATAATATCGATGAACAGACATTGCGTATAATAATATCGATGGACAGACATTGCGTATAATAATATCGATGGACAGACATTGCGTATAATAATATCGATGGACAGACATTGCGTATAATAATATCGATGGACAGACATTGCGTATAATAATATCGATGGACAGACATTGCGTATAATAATATCGATGGACAGACATTGGGTATAATAATGTCGATGGACAGACATTGCGTATAATAATATCGATGGACAGACATTGGGTATAATAATGTCGATGAACAGACATTGGGTATACCCAATATCTGTTCAAGACCCTATTTTATAATATAGGGTCTTAAAAGTGTTCAAAAAGAAACCATCATTAAAATTTGAGCAAACAACCAATTAGTGAGTTCTATTGCTCATATATTTTTTTTGCCTAATCAAAATAGGTAATAATAATGCCTAACGATCACATAACCACATTCTGGACCCTAACTGGGATTTTCTGTGTCTAGGGACTCAGGAACTACGAGGACCATTGTTCACTATTAGTTCTAACCTTTTAAATTTGAATTCGCGCGTATTGTTTATGGGTTCAGATCGACCAATAACAAGGCTCTGTGATACCAGAGCATACGCACCTTACTCGTCTCTGATTGGCTCCGGCGATCAGAGCTGTCATCCCTCGAGGCGTGAAGCATCTCACGCATTCGAAACCACGTCAAGTTGTGAAATTCACCATTTAATTTTTGCTAATACGGATACCTGGAATCTATCTTATTAACTCTTGTCGGAGTGCTAAGTGGTGTGCAGAACTCAATAATATAGCTATATAGCCGTGAAATCAGTCCCACGGGCGGGACGCTCGCGTGGACCTACCCTACAGTACCTGCGAGGAATAAGACTTCGATAAAGCTCTGGAGGCACGTTTTGGAGGCTGGATTGTCAAGGTAAGGTGTTGTATGTACTTGTTATCTGGGAATCTGGACCACTGAACCACGCTCAACTTCGATTAACGGCGGAGTTTTCAATTTACACGTTCTCTGACCCAGAGTGACGTCAGGGACCCCCTTTTGGCAGGGTCGTTTCGTCACATCTTTTTGGTGCCGAAACCAGGGAGCCGTCTTTAGATCTTTATTTTGAAGTCATATTTAAAATACATCATTGGTTATAGCTGATATTTTCACATCGAAAATCTTAATTCGTTATTTCCGTGTCTTAAATATATTTTGGCTGATATACCTACATATTCAATTGTTATTTATCATAGTGATAAAATCTTAGATCTAACTAAACTCATCGGTTTATCATTTTATGATTGACAATATTTTGTAAAGTGGGTACTTCACAAATATCTGTTTGTATTTTATTGAGTGTAAATACGTAGTAACGGTTTCGCATAACGTTTTCGACCAGTTTGTTAATCACATTCATTCATCACTCACTCATTCATTCATCAATTATCCGTTCATTGTCCAAATAGCTCTGGGAACTTCAGTCTTTCTGAGTGGTTATACAAAGCAAAGCGTTCATACCAAACCTTTGTTATAACGCGACAACTTTAATGTGATCGCTTTGAGTTGAAGCATTTTTATTTACATCGAATATTTGTGTTTGCAACTTTGATTTGGTTTTATCCGTAATATTTTCCGGTGAATATAAGAGTTATTATAGATCATATATATAAACAAACTTTTCAACTATCGGTGTTTATATATATACTCATCGGCTGTAGTAATTCTGTATTCAAATCATCATATAAACATAGTCTATGTGAACCTAAATAAGTACTCGTTTCGCGGACTATTATCGGTAACGAACTTATTCGTTAATCACGGGGTTCAGTATAATTAAGTGAAGTATAAACATTCATAAATTTAAATTATCGTAGTGACCGTTTTTAAGTAGTCACGTTATTTGTTAGCGTTCACTTTGTAAACAAAGGTGAACCATTCGGTCGATTCTTTATCGAATCTTGTGGCTCCCTACTATTTATCTAGTTATACTTACTATCGTAGCTTACTCGTTGTTGTTGAGGCTTAAACATGTCTTTTAATCCTAAGCGTACTATTCGCAAACTTAGTTCGACGAGTAAGTCGAAAACAAAATATGCGGGAACAGTTAGTTATTCTGTTCAAGATTTACCGGCACTACGACGAAAGCGTACTATAGCTTTGAACCGGTTATCGAAGGCGTTGGCAGTTGGTAATGTAGCGAGAAATGATAACAGTCAATGCGACTTATTCTTTTCGTATTGTGACAAACTGGAGGAGTATGCAGATGAGTTTGAACATACGCATTTATCGATTTTGGAACTGTTAAGTGCGGGGTCCGATGATGGTGGTACTGTTGACGATGAGGAGCTGCGAACTCGTTTTGATGATACATATTTCCAGGTTATGTCGATACGTCGTAATTTAAAAATGATTGATTTTAAATCGTCCATTTCGTGCGAAGGTATGGCCAGACCCTCTTCATTAGCGCATGTCAAGCTACCAAAAATATCATTACCTACATTTTCAGGACAAATTAAACAGTGGCCTGAATTTATTGATACTTATAATGCGCTTATACATGACTGTGATTCACTTAAAGATGTGGAGAAATTCCATTATCTTATTTCCTCGTGGAGCGGTGATCCGTTAGTTCTTATTCGTACATTTCCAGTGACGGGTGATCATTATCTGGATGCGTACGCAGCGCTAGTGGGGCGTTATCAGGATAGGCGAGAGCTAGCATTTACCTGTTGGAAGGACATCTTAAACGTTACCTTTAAATTGCAGAATGCAAATGATTTTCGTAGAACATTAGACTGCATTGATGAGAACTTGAGTATTCTAAGGAAACTTAAACTACCAGTTGATCAGTGGGATTTTGTTATGGTTTATCACATCTTGTCCAAACTAGATTCAAAAATGCGTCGTGAGTTTGAGGAAAGATGTGCCCACATTGAGCTTCCTAGCTATTCGGAATTAAAGGAGTTTTTGCACTCGAAATGTGAGGCACTTGTACGTGACAATCATTTTACCGAAACCGCCAAAATCACGCATTCAGCCAAAGACACACCCAATAACTACTCAAAACGTTCTAATACGTCACACGCTCTCATTACAGATAACTCGAATATTCAAATAGCAAATCAAAATAGTCAGCCCGTGGCCAAATGTTCGTACTGTGCAGACGCGCATCTGATTACGCAATGTAAAGCCTTTCTGTCGAAATCCGTAGATGAACGTATGTCTGTTGCTGGCGAGAAACGATGGTGTTATAACTGTCTTAAATCATCTCATCATTTAAAAGACTGCAGTTCAATGTTTAGATGTTTAAAGTGTAAACACAAACACCATACGTTACTTCACAAGGATCAAGCTCCTGATAAATCGAACGTTAACACAAACGCTGCCGGCTCACAAGCAGTGTCCCTGCTCGCTAAGGGCTCGAATACAGCTCCAACATCGTTGACGAACACTACGGTACTACTTGCTACAGCTATCGTACAAGTGCAGGATGCGCATGGTCAGTACCACTTTTTCCGTGCGCTCTTCGATTCCGGCAGTCAAAACAATTTTGTCACACATGCGGCGGTGCAATGTCTGAACCTTAAGCCAGTCCCATCCGAAACCAACATTAATGGCTTAGGAGGCGTTGCAGCCGATATAACCAGCGTAGTGCATTGTTCTCTTGCTTCAAACAATAAAAAATTATTTGACGTAGATATGCACGTTATTTCACATATATGTGGTGATCAACCAATCGCGAAACTGAATACTACGGGTTGCTCTCACATTCAATCGTTGCCGTTAGCAGACCCAGGTTTTGATATTCCGGGACCAATTGATATTTTGTTAGGTGCTGATATATTCGCGGAATCTCTTCTTAATGAACGAATTAAGGGGGATGTAAATCAACCCTTCGCCATCAAGTCGGTCTTTGGTTGGCTTTTATTAGGCAGAACGCCGCTCGTCACATCTACTTTGTTACAAGTCTTATCGAAATCAGATGAGCTGGTTTCGATGGTACAACGGTTTTGGGAAATTGATAACGTACCTAAAGCCTCACCTTTAACACCAGAGGAAGCTTTCTGCGAACGAGCCTTTGCCACCGAGCATTATCGTGATTCGTCAGGAAGATATGTAGTCCGACTACCATTCCAAGATGGTGTGGAGCCAACGTTTGAAAGTTCCCGTGACATTGCACTTCGACGATTCAAGGCCATTGAGCGATCACTTTCACTATCACGTGATCCTAACCTACACCAACAATATTCTGAATTTATGGAGGACTACCATAAGTCTGGCCACATGACTTTAGTGGATTCTAGAGAACTGAACTTGGGTCGATACTATATACCTCATCACTGCGTCTTAAAACCGGATAGTGTCACAACAAAATTACGCGTAGTTTTTGACGCATCTGCGAAGGACGCTAAGAACAAATCCCTGAACAATACGTTGCTAACCGGACCTAAACTTCAATCTAGTATTGTTGCGGTCCTTCTCCAACTTCGAATACACGCGGTTGTCTTCATGGCTGACATACGTCAAATGTACAGACAAATCTTGGTCGCTGATAATCACCGAGATTATCAGAGAATCTTTTGGAGAAGCGGACCTAATCAAACGTTGCGGGAATATAGATTGAATACTGTTACTTATGGTGTTTCCTCTGCACCGTTTCTTGCTTGCAGAACTATTAAACAATTAGCAGAGGACGAAGGCAATAGCTTTCCACTGGCTAAACAAATTCTTTCTACTGACATATACGTCGATGACATCGTTTCCGGTTGTGAATGTTTAGAAAACGCTGTGGAAGCTAAGTTACAAATCATTGCCCTTTTCAAGTTGGGCCATTTTGAACTGAGAAAATGGGCCAGCAACGATCCTCGGTTACTGTCGGACCTTCCAAGAGAAGATTGTCTTCTTGATCATATACCGTTTTCTGATGGTCAACCTTCTACGTTGAAGGTGCTTGGACTTAAATGGGATCCAGTATCTGACTCGTTTCTGTCTGATGTTAAGCCATCTAAGCGCTCTTGCACCAAGCGAATTATTCTCAGTGAAATAGCAAGAACTTTTGATCCACTTGGATTCTTGTCGCCTCTAACCATACAAGCAAAATGCCTAATGCAGAAACTCTGGATCCAAGGAATTTCATGGGACGAGGATCCACCTGAAGAGATCACCAACGTGTGGGAATCCTATTGTGATCAGCTTCTTGCTCTCCAGGAGTTAAGACTACCTCGTTGTATTACCATTCCTAATGCGAAAACTTACGAGTTGCATGGCTTTTGCGACAGCTCTGAGCGAGCGTATGGAGCTATCATTTATTTGCGAGCTGTAGGTTGTGATGGATCAATTAAAATCCTGCCATTGTGTGCCAAGGCCAGGGTAACGCCAATTAAGAAAATCTCCTTGCCTCGATTGGAGCTGTGTGCAGCTGTGATTCTCGCGGATCTGGTTAAATTCGTTTGTGACACGTACCAATCAACATTACCGACTAGTAAGCTTCATGTTTGGTCTGACTCTACCGTGGTTTTATCATGGCTTCGTTCTCATTCTTCTCGCTGGACTACATTCGTGGCAAATCGAGTCAGCCACATCCAGGATATCATTCCTGTGGAGTCGTGGCATCATGTCTGTTCAGCTGACAACCCTGCTGATGTGTGTTCACGAGGGCAGCTACCTCGGGATCTACTTCACAACTCCTTATGGTGGTCCGGGCCAACCTGGTTGTTAGGAACTCCTGATGAGTGGCCATGTTTGGAAAAGTTCCCGAAAGCTACAAATACAGAAGAAGACATCATCAAAGTCGAAGAAAAGAGTTCAACGGCGTTAGTTACCGCAATGACCAGTCAATCAGTCACACCAATCGAATACCTTCTTGAACGATTTTCGTCTCTCGATAAAATCACCCGAATTGTGTCATACATGAGATGGTTTATTCATAACGCAAAAAAGCGTCACGCACCTCAACACGGTTCAATTTTAACTGAAGCTGAAAATCACCAATCGTTACTCACTATCGTAAAGTTCGTCCAATCGACATCTTTTGTTGATGAGATCCAGCAGCTTCAGTTAAAGAAACCATTACCGAAGCCCCTTCGTAAACTAAACCCTTTTCTTGATGAAGAGGGAATTCTCAGGGTGGGCGGTCGGATTTCTCGTGCAGGTCTAGAGTTTGAACAAAAACATCCCGCGCTTCTACCTAGTGATCATCCGTTCACGTTCAAACTTATCGAATCGATTCATCGTCAACATTGCCATACCGGACAAAATACTACTCAGTATTTAATTCTACAACGTTTTTGGGTGCTATGCGCAAAGCGAGCTATACGCCATTGTCTTTCGCAGTGCATCCGATGCTATCGAACGCATCCAAGACCATTGGAACCGTATATGGGTGAACTCCCCTCTTTTCGCGTAAATCAAGTTAAACCCTTTTCTGTGGTCGGTGTTGATTTCAGCGGACCATTTCGCATAAAACTCGGGACCCATCGCGGCGCCAAGATGGACAAAGCATATCTTTGTTTATTCGTTTGTCTAGCCACTAAAGCTGTCCATCTTGAAGTCGTGTCGTCTCTTTCAACGGAAGGTTTCGTGGCTGCATTGCGTAGGTTTGTGGGTCGTCGGGGGCGTTGTAGCATTATACATGTGGACTGCGGGACTAATTTCGTAGGTGCCAGCAATTACATTTCCTTTCTCGAACAGGCTTCGCAAACTAATCGCATTAAATTCGATTTCAACCCTCCGTCAGCACCCCATTTTGGTGGTGTGTGGGAGATTCAAATCAAAGCTGCGAAATCACACTTATATCGTATAGTTGGCAGTCAAGTGTTAACGTTTGAAGAGCTTACCACTTTATTTGTTCAGATTGAAGCGGTTTTGAATTCACGGCCCATTTGCCCATTGAGTTCTGATCCAAACGATTTGAACGTATTGACTCCAGGTCATTTCCTGACCTTGGAACCGCTAACAACCGTGCCAGATGAAGATCATTCCCATACCAAAGTATACCGATTAAATCGTTGGCAGCTTATCCAATCGTTTCTCCAAAACTTTTGGATACGATGGAAGAATGAGTATCTCCATTCTTTAACACAACGTGCAAAGTGGACGAAAGCATCAAAACCGTTATCTATAAATTCTATAGTCGTAATCAAAGATGATAATCGAGCCCCTTTGCAATGGTCTTTAGGAAGAGTAACCGACCTACATCCGGGCCTCGACGGCATCGTTCGGGTGGCGACCGTTAAAACAAAAGAAACACTGATCAAGCGTCCCCTTGTGAAGTTGTGTCCTCTTCCTACTGAACCTCAGAACTAATTGTATGCGTATAGAGTTAGATAAGTATGCGTATAAGTTAATATTATAGATAATAATAAGTTTTTTTTTTTAATCTTTTTTATTTTATTCAATTTCAAACCGGAAAATATCAGCTATATTTTGGTGGGCGGTATGTTCACTATTAGTTCTAACCTTTTAAATTTGAATTCGCGCGTATTGTTTATGGGTTCAGATCGACCAATAACAAGGCTCTGTGATACCAGAGCATACGCACCTTACTCGTCTCTGATTGGCTCCGGCGATCAGAGCTGTCATCCCTCGAGGCGTGAAGCATCTCACGCATTCGAAACCACGTCAAGTTGTGAAATTCACCATTTAATTTTTGCTAATACGGATACCTGGAATCTATCTTATTAACTCTTGTCGGAGTGCTAAGTGGTTTGCAGAACTCAATAATATAGCTATATAGCCGTGAAATCAGTCCCACGGGCGGGACGCTCGCGTGGACCTACCCTACAGTACCTGCGAGGAATAAGACTTCGATAAAGCTCTGGAGGCACGTTTTGGAGGCTGGATTGTCAAGGTAAGGTTGTATGTACTTGTTATCTGGGAATCTGGACCACTGAACCACGCTCAACTTCGATTAACGGCGGAGTTTTCAATTTACACGTTCTCTGACCCAGAGTGACGTCAGGGACCCCCTTTTGGCAGGGTCGTTTCGTCACAACCATGGTCCAACAACACAAATTTGTGCACAAATACTTGTCCTGCCGCGGGAATCGAACCCGCCGCCTCCGGGTTATGAGTACCTGCTCAACTATCACACCACAGAGGCCATTAAATAAATCTATGGTGTTCTGCAATCACATGTTGAAATGACCCAGGGCATAGATTATAAGTACCTACATTAATTGAAAAAAAAAAATAAAACCACTCCACAGCTGTTGTTTGCGTTCACGTTGAGAATTTACTCACTTAAGTCCGTATTACAGAATGATGCTCCGTCAAGCAGAGATTTCATTCCATAATTAATTACTTAATGAATGAAATCTCTACTTGAGCACCGATTGATAACCGAGCATCGTTCTAATACGGACCTTAGCCACGCAGTGATTCATTGTATTGAATACCAAAGAAAACTTTTGCCACTCGTTGACAATGACATGGAGTTCAACGAAGATACATCGTGTAGTCTGAGGCCTTGAATATTTCTCAAGCTATCAATATTAATGTCTGTTTGTTAAGACAAAGTTTGTACGAATTCCACGCCAACACAACAACAATTCTTTATTGCACACCAAATTTCTTGTTTATTGTTTATTTGGTTTGGTTTTGTTGTTTATTTGGTCTTATCGCTATACAGCGATCTTTTCCAGACAACCTCTAATCTTGCTGAAATTGTGCAAACAGGTTACAGGTGTCTTACAGATTCTACCAAAATAGACTATATTGAAAGAATATACCTACTTTTGATCTAGGAAAATAAAAAGTTCCCACGGGAAAACATTTTTGTGAATTTATTCGGATGAAAATCATATTTTACTAGAAAATAAAACTAAACTATTTCTACACTTCTGTAGAAATAGTTTGGTTTTATTTCCGATAAATACCTGCCATAATTTCAGTTATCGTGTACGTGCTCCAGAAACTATGAATAGTAGTTTAAATCCCATACAAACTACTCTTTCCTTTAGTTCTCGACTCCATTCAGTATATTATATAAAGTCAGAAATTCAAGCAAAACTTACACCACTTCCCCTAGATTCTAAACGTCTCTTTTACAATAACGGGTTCATTCTAGCTCAAATAAAAGGCTTTCATGATCGGAATGGTCTCACAAGAGCACAGAGGTTTAGTTCATCAAATGGACTTGGAAGTCGTCCAAAACTATTTATGGCAAATGACAAGTTTTCGGTGACGTCTTGCGGCATCCGAAATAGTTTGTTCTTAGTACAAGATATGTTGAAGTATTTACTTTCTCGGTGATGCTTCAAAAACGGTAGTTTTAGGGACACAGGTTTGTTTACGTTCTTGACTATGCCAGTGCCGACCAATTTTTTTTTTTTTTTATGTTAAGGAATGACGTGACGAGCTAGCCGTTTGCCTGATGTTAAACGACACCGCTGCCCATATCAGCTGCAGTGTCACTCGGAACTCTAAAGTATAGAGGTTCGCGTGACACTGCACTGTCATCCAGAGACATCAGCACAATCTAGTAATAAGATTACTAAACTGTGAGATCAGATCATAAAGTCTCATTTTCCCAGTAATTTCACTAGCTACAGTGCCCTTCAAACCGAAACACAGCAGTGCTTGCGCACTACTGCTTGGCGGCAGAATAACTGGCAAAGCGGTGGTACCTACCTGGACGAACTTTGCAGTAAAGTCCTACCACCTAGTAACCGTAAAGGGCGCGTGATTTAATAATAAAAGAGTTGTATAAGAGTAGCCTTTTGAGACGCGTGTCCTCAAACACCCTGGGCTTACTCATTTTGTAAGTATTTTGTGAATTATGTGTTCGGTTCTTGAGAACAATATATGTGGTGAAAAGCAACAATAAAACTTTTATTTATTCCATTCCGGTAGTGGGGTTATCAATGAACATAGCACGTAAAGTTTTGTAACTCCCATATGTTACCATTTTTACTTAATTTACTGGTGGAAATTGTTTTTGTATTTATTATTCGGGTGCACCTATATATTTAGAAAACAGGTTCATGTTGCAGTCTGTACACGTAATGTATTTTCTAAGTCAGCTCAAAAACATACTGATTCAATTTTAGATTTAAAAGTAGATCATTTACAAATGCTTATAGACAAGTTTTATGTAATTTTAGTGTCTACATTCAAAATCAGATAACTAAAGACATGCAAGAAGCAATAAATTTAAAAATGTTTATGTTTATTTCACACAATCAACTTCAAGAATTGCCTTTATTAAGTCAAAATTGAGAGATATTCATATTTACATGATTGAATATTCATAATAATATTATGCTACATTTAGCATAATGTCACAATTGCATCTGCAAATTATGCATCGATATCGGTCGAATTTGCACTGAAATATCTCTACTGTCTGTATCAATTGTGCATAAATAAAAACTAAAAGTAAAAAAAAATGAATGCACTTATACTTACTTGCGTACGTAGATTTTCTAGGTGATTAGACTTTTCTGAAAAGTTCGTCTAAGTAGGCTTTGCCAGTGATTCTGCCACTAAGCAATAGAGCTTGCAGTACTGTTTTCCGGTTTGTTGCGGCCGATTATGGGTAGCTAGTGAAATTACTGGGCAAATGAGAGTTTAAGACCTAATCTCGCAGTCTAGTAATTTTATTATTAAACTGTCAGGATGACGTTGCGCAGTGCAGTGTCACGCGAAACTCTATTTAGAGTTCCAAGTGACACTGCAACTAATATGGGATATGATATGATCTGCTTATCATCAGATGAACGATTTTATACGAGAAACGAGACGAGCTCCTTGGTTTAATTCCATAACATGTTAGATCCATATGTCAATGCAGTTGCAATGCAATTGGCAGCATTTTGGGTACGCTACCTACAGTTACTGTTTGAGTGACATGGAGCATTTGGACTATCTATAGGACAGCGCGGCTACTAAAATAATCCAAATGTATTTTGTAGTTTTTTTTTCCTTTCTTTATTTATTCACATATAAAATTTTGCATGAACATAGCTTAAACGTTGGATTTTGTAGGTTACAGTTGTACACTAGATTGTGGAGTAGAATAATCTGCGATTTGATACAGATTTTAATACTGCAATCTGGAGAGAGAGAGTAGAGGTGTAATGGTACGGTCTACTTATTATTTATACAATACTTATAGTTTTTTTTGTAGTACGCATAGTAGCTAGTGGTATCTAGCAGTATTTCGTATTATTGTAGTAGTTACTTAAAGATTGAAGGCGCATTACCTACACGCTATAAATATATAGTTTTCAAGAGGAGAGTGACCAGCAGCGCAAGTACGGTTCTTATCGATCGTTATAGTTTACGATCGGTAAGCTCGATAAACTTATCGAATCGTATCGTTTAATGCGAGTACGGATCTCTTGACGACAAATTTTATCGATTTTCACGATCGCCAAATTTTGTCGATATCATTCATTCATTGCTGCCATAATTTACTCGCAGACTACTAAAAAAAATATATATACTTCTAGATTTATTTACTTGTTTAAATATCAATGTCACTGTCAGTCACTTTAGTTTGTCAGAATCAAAGATATAGAAAATATAAAACATTGCCAGCTTGGGTATTTTACCCGATTTCGGTAATTTTGAGTTCTAGTGGATAATTTCCGGGTATAGAAAACTGCCGGATAATTTGCGACAAATCCGGGAAAGGAAAAAAGAAGTGAAATAAATCAAACACCTTATCCAAATCAATCAGATTTAGGTTGTCAAGCGTTATTTAGTAACCAACTTAGATACTTTTCGCTTGGGTAATTTCCCGTTCTATTTCAGCATTATCCGTAGTTGACTACTGGTAGCCACTGATTCTGCGTGTTGGGTGTTTATTGTTTAGTAATTATTTGTTGCAATAATAATAATTGTTATTAATATTATTATATAAAAATGTAGGGTGTTACAGGAAGGTAAGATATCTACCAATTATGTAGATAGATTAGTTAGAAATGAACTACATATAGTAGCAATATTGTCAAGCAAGATATAAGTAATAATTCATTAGGTAGGCACATACTTAGAATACTTACAACAATATGCATGGGTAAACCGTGAGATCGCGTCCACCTTACATCATTTTCGATGCCCTATATGAGGGCAAGTGATTTCACTGGAAATTCGGAAAAAAGTTCTAATTCGAGTACTTTCTTCCGAAAGTTCCAAAGGCATCCCTCAAACGACGTCTAACATTCATTTTTCTGCTGCGATTAGGCCTCTGCTTCATGTCCAAAATCAATATCCAAGACCAAAATCCATTTTCTTTCAACACAATTTTCGGACACCGACCTTTACCGAGACCATTTTCAAACTCGATAAAACAATCGTGTAAATCGACAAAATAGACGATTTCAAACGTCATTAAAAAGTTCCATGCTAGGGTTATCGGTAAATTCGTGTAATTATATCGAATTCATTCGTTCATTCGTTAAAATTATACGAATGTTTAGCGATTTTGTTTACCGATGGTTTAAGTTGGTTCCGTACTTGCAGCTGTCGATAAAACCATTTTTATAACGAATTTGACGATTTTAAATGTCAAACTAAGCGATCGACAAGAACGGTACTTGCACTGCAGGTTTCTTATAAGCAAGCATGCTGCATCATCGACTACGTTGTTACTTAACATCAGGAGAATTGTGGTCAAATGCAAGCGTGGCATAAAAATGTCTCTGAATAGAAATTACACGAAAAACAGACTTGAAGTCAGTGTTAAGAATTTCCATTATTAGCTTACCTTTATTTTCTCCTTTTCTCTTAATAGTAAGTTTTGAGAACAAAATAGACATTTATTTTGTTCTTCGTATTTTTTTTGTCATTTAGTAATTGTAAATAAAACCAACGACAAACCAGGTTTTTTATTTACATATAAACTTAATACTAAACTAAACTAGACCTAAAAAACTAAATTATACCTAAAATCTTAATGTAGATAAAACTAAAAAAACTTATAATAACCCATTAGTGAGGGAAAAAATGCCACGAATGTTGGTAGTATTACCACGTTGAATGGCAGTGCTTATTTTTTTACAAAATAAAAGCCAGCATTCTCGTCCTCCATTTCTTTTCTTCTCCATTTTTCGTCGCCTCCACCAGACGTTTAATCAGGTCCCTGTATATAAGGATATAATTATTTGTATCAACTATTCGTAAGTATATCACAGTTTTCCAACAAAATAGAGCTAACCAGTAACCTTACTAAACTGGCAACTTATAACGAGATTATCATAACTTAGTTCTGCAACCGATGCAAATCTCTGAAAGCTCCCATCTGCAAGTCTACCGCCCGAGTAAAGTGCAAGATTGGAATTTGAAATGTTCTCATCCCGAAAACATTTGTGAAAATTTATTTCCCTTTGATATTGGAGCGATGGTTTACATTTTAATGTGGGGAAAAGATTTTTGAATCGGTTTGAGAGGATTGCATTCGCTCTGTTAGAATTGTTCGAAGATTTAGTTCAGGCCATCGGATCAATTATACGTTCTTACTTCTGGGACCCAGACCTTACCTCACAGGAAGAGATTCGTGATTAATAATGCAATTACGCATCATCGATTGCGAGTTGGTAAATAATAATAGTAACAATATGTATATTTTGAAAAAAGTTACATGAGTTTATATATGTACACAGAGTATTTAAGAAGACTAAACGTCTATACATGATTTGCTGTGAGGCTCAAACTAGGCGATAGCCTATGTCTTGAGACTGAGATACGAATTACCGCATGATGGACGCATGTCTTTAAAAATTGATACACAACACTGATTAGTAGTAATTTTTTTATTAAATTTAGTAGAGTATAGTAGTAAATTTATAATAAAATTTTATTTTCCCTTATATAAATCTATAAACTACTTATGCTTCTATACAAGGTGGAATTGAATTCGTTATTTTCCTTTAATATATGTATTCAGTCCATGCTATAGAATGCTCCCATATAACTAAATAAAAAAGGTACTTATGAAATAAAACTTGAATTTTTTTTTTTTTTTTTTTATGTTAAGGAATCTAGGTATTATCAAATTTAAATTCTAAAGAAAAGCCTTGTGACATTGCACAAAGCAGGTGTTTTATTGCATGCGAAACATTTACAAAGCGTTATTTTTAAAGCTCATTTTAAGAGGCACTAAATACTAAAAAAAAATTTTTTTTAAGTGGACCTTGTACTATATTCTATAGCATGGTCTGAGTACATACATTTAAGGAAAAGAGTGAATTAAATGCCACCTTGTACATATTAAATTTAAAGAGGAAGTATTGTAAAAAGCATTAAAATAAGAAGTATCTTTGTATGTTGCCTTTTGACGACCTACAGCGCTATATCAAATTGGAGGATATTTGCCATTTGTAGGACATTTGGATATATTTTTTATCATGAGGCGTGAAAGAAGTAGAATAAGAGAAGTAGAATAAGCAGAAGTATGTTATATTTTTCCATTATACTTACCGTGTACAGCATTTTTTTCTATGGTAGTTTTTGGTTTGATTGAAGGTTACAACAAACCAGCGAACACGGTTTTACACGGCCGGCTTATTCCAACTTGACGTTCTCAAATAAAATAGACAAAATCCTCAATGAAAAGATAATATAAAAACATAGACTTCTGCTACAGATCGGTATCTCTGAGAACATCGGTCTTCCATAAGAAATAAACATGCCACGACGACGCTGTACCATGTCGGCGAGATCTAAGGAGAGATTTATTACTCTAGCAAAGGAGCTAGCAATGAGAGCTTATGCTTATATCTTTGAATATATAAAATTATTGTACATACTTCTTCTTTGCATTGCAATTTTAATAATAATTTAGTAATCTAGCCATGATTTTGAGCTCATCAATTCAGTTTATTCTAAATTTTGACAGCTTAGTTATAAGGTGGAAATTATAATGACGTCATCATCATCAGCTGGGAAATGTCCACTGTTGAACAAAGGCCTTCCCCTTATTATAATGCTTCTATGAACGGCTACTTACTTTTTGTATTCAACAGAAGTATTATGTACTTACTTTCAAGTGAATTTGGTGGTTACTCGATCATAATAACCTAGTCACAGAAAGCCCTAGGTAGAGATTATTTTATCAAGTTAGGAATGTACTCCTACTTAATTTCTCCACTGTCTTTAAATAGACTTTGTAAGGCTGCTTGCCTCTTGCTTATACTTATACAAGATACAACATGAAGATAACTATTCAAAGAAAAAACTACTGGATGATATTAACTACTTTTAGTGATAAGCTCACACCCATCTATACATATAAAATTCATAATCCTGCCTGACTGACTTATATATCAACACATAGACTAAACCACTGGTTCTAGAGACTTGAAATTTGAAAGGTGTATTCTTTGTAAAGTGTAGATATCCACTAAGACAGGGTTTTTCGAAATTTCGCCCCTAAGAAGGTGAAATGAGTGGTTGAATTATCTATGAACAATTTTATTCTTCGTTTCTTATAGGCCACGCGGGTGAAGCCGCGGGCAGAAGCTAGTTGTACTTTAAGCTCTAAATAATTTATTTTTGAAATAACAATAAAGTATTATTGTATTGTATCTAGGTATTTTAATAAAAAATAAGTCAACTGATGTTAAGTGACACGGCTGCCCATAAAAGTGCAGTTACTCGAAACTGTAAAATATAAAGTTTCGGGTAATCAGATCACTGGACTGAGATCAGGTCATAGTGTCTAATGTTCACTAGCTACAATACCCTTCGAACAGGAACACTGCCGCTAAGCAGTAGGTCTTGCGCACTACTGCTTGGCGGCAGAATAACTGGCAAAGCCACTGCTTTGCTAGTTATTCTGCCGGTAGCTAGGTGCGGTCTGCTAGGTAGGTACCACTGTACCTACCTAGACGAACAGAAAAGTCCTGCCACTTAGTGAAAAATAAGTAGAGTTTGGTTCTATAAAACCTTTTTTTACATTCCACATTGAAAAGGTGACAGTAAAAGTTGTCAGCTCTCAAACTCCTATATCCCCAATATTGATATTTTGAGAGCTGTGTCTCGTGATAAATGGGTACGTTCAGCTTGAATAATAAATATTTTGAAAAGCTATAAATCTGAAACAACATAGTGGCGTGTTGTGTTCGACGATGGCGTGTTTTATACTGAAAAGAATTTGGGAATTTTTAAATTTATGTTTTACTGTTTGCAATGGTACGGGTTTTGTTAAGGTTAAGTATAAGTAAAACAATAATTAAAAAGAATCAAAAATTTTAAAATCAATAATTAAACATTTAGCCCCCTCGTGACCACAGCCAATGTAACTTGGTCGAAACGTCGAGGTTAGTGTAAATAATGTTTTGATAATTTTTGTACGCAAATAGACCCGTTTCATCTTTACATATATTGCATTCATTATATGAGTTCAAGTTACGAAAGTTTAAAAAGTGCAATAATTAAAAGACATGAAACGGTTTTTTAAAAACTATTATTATCGTTTCCAAGTAAGGTAAACTTCCTGCTTCCAAAAAAAGATGCTTGGTTTTACACACGTTGTTTTAATTATGAATGCTTTGTTGAGTTTTTATCAGGCATATTGGTATAGATCTACTTACTTACTTTTAATTAGGATAAAATGGTTTTACTTTTTTTTTCTTACGTTGAATTGGAAGAAATCCTTTTTTTTGCCAAATTAAGTAGTCAAATACCATTCTATTTGACCTCATTCTCGCTCAACGTTAAGCAATGACGAGATCTAAGATGGGGCATGCTTGCCTAGAAGATATCTGTTTACTCTTGATTTGAAAACTTCCAGTTTAAAGTTCATTGGAAACAAGGATGCCAGCAAGTTGTTCCTTCATTAGCTGTTTGCACTTTGGAGTTAGTAGCGGAACACTTAGTGCGGATTGGAGGAATTTCAACCATATATGGGTTTTGTCTTTCCACATAGCTTCTATTGAGATGATTTGAAAACATACAGCAAGATCAGTTTTAAATGAACAGTTGTATCTTTCTTTCAGATTGATTATTTGAGTTAATAAACCACTCAAACTACCCTCACTAGTGGTGATTATTAGTGACACTGAGTTTTAATTAGTTCTATTAAAAGTTGGTTTAAAAAATAGCACCCTATTGCATACTTCTACGAATAGTAGTAGTAGGATAATTATCTCAGATGCGTTACATTTTTTTAATGCAACACGCTGCGCTCTTTCTTGGCTGTAGTATACCCGAACCAGTGTCATGTTCCTGTAGAATGAAAATCTCTGTTTTTATAGAGCAGACATTGATAATTATTCTGTGTTGTGAAAATTAACCAATCATGTAAACAAGTTACCAAAATGATATCAATATCATGATAAATGTAATACATAAACATCAGTTACAAATGTTTTATAGTTGCTGAGAAATATTGAGATTCCTGCGGCTAATATTTTCAATACGTCGTCTTAATTGCGACCCCATTTGTGTCCATCGGGAATGAAAATATAATTTACTACGCAGTAGAACCACGGGTCCGTTTATTATTTATATTATTATTATAAGAGTTCCTCAAAAACGTTTTTATTGTTCTGATTTTTGTGATCACATCCCTAGCGTTAAACTTTTGCATTGATGGATCCTTCCTTGATGTTCTTTACTCAAAATATTGATGCGAAGCACGAAGATTTATCATTCTAATTTTTTGTAAAGCAAAACTTTTATTTTATGTACAAATATCTACGTTGAAGTTGATTTAACTCTAGGGATTTCTATTGCTTTTCAACTACGTTATTTATATATAATTAACACACACACACACACACACGCACGCGCACACACACACACACACACACACACACTGACACACACACACACACAAACTTTTGCGTTTATAATATTATAACATTTAGAGTGATATTGCGAAATAAGAAATATATAAGAATCATCAAAATATATGAAACACACACATACATAAATTAGTAAGAAAGAACTTCTTCGCAATAGTGACGACTTATTTCCTCAAGTACTATATATAGATATTACGACTTATAAGTTCCAACATAACCGTGTACAAATAGAATGTAACTGAATTCTTAGATTTCAAATCAAGGCTTATCCTTAATCTGAGATTTGAGATCTTTCATATCCTCACGGATGTGATGCATGTTCAAAAGATGTTCATATCTCACGGTCTTGTGCTAAACCAATCGGAGCTGCCGATAGAGTTTCTCCTATTACCTGCATGAAAAAAATATTTTTAGCATAAAACAAAATATGAGTAGTATCAAAGCAATTACATTGACTGGCCCGATAGCTCTTATGGTAGTAACCCTGCCTTTTTAACTACAGGTTGTGGGTTCTATTCCCACCCAGGACAAACATTCGTGTGATGTTTGTTCTATGTCTGTTTGTTATATTGTATTATATGTATATATTTAGAAACTATTCTAGATAACTATTCTATCAGTTGTTTGGTTCCCATAGTACAAGCTTTTAGTTTGGGGCTAGTTGGCGCTTTGTGAAATGTCAATTTTTTTTTTATTTACTTAGCTATTATGAGCGTTATTTTAGGAGTGGCTGGCGTCAACGGTTTAAGTCTTAAATCTTGATTACAACCATTAAAAATACTGGTCGTTAATCTTGATAGTAATAAAACTCAAGAGAAGGCTAATCCTTGAATACCTAAAATACATCCAGATTAAAGAAATTTGAGTTTGAACTAATTATTATTTAGCATCAAATTAGCATAAATATACAAATTGTATTTTTAATTTAGGATTTGTTTTTTTTAATGTTCCAGTCTAGTTTGATTAGATTTTCAAATGAATTTCATTTGTAATTTTAATTTCGTTTGGAAACATTATTTTCCAAACTGGAACAACATGGCCCTTCTCCCACAAGCAGGTTGTGTTAGGTCATACTTCACCTCGCTGACCAAATGGGAGCTGGTGGATGACACATACCCTAGAATTTTCTGATTTTTGAACATGCCAATTTCCTCGTGATCTTTTCCTTCGCCGTTAGATAAATAGATAGATAACTCTTTATTGTCTCACCAACGAAATTCATACAATACAGGAATCATTAAATCTTACATACTAGTGCAACAATGGGCGGTCTTATCGCTAATAGCGATCTCTTCCAGACAACCTTTGGATGGAAAGTATCAAAAGATAAAACACGGCGGTCTAAAACAATTCAGAATAACCAGAAATACAGATAAAAATAAACTATTACCTATAACTTGGTAAATATATATATAAATACATCCTAATACTTACATTGTTGTTGTAAGTTATTGTAAATTGAACGGGTGAATTGAATTGGGTTAGTAATTTGGTGTAGGACCGAGCAAATTACAAACCAGGATGTATCAGCATGGTCTACTACTGAGCCAGACTCACTATAGTCTCTTACTTCATTCCAAATCCCGTTTCCGTTCTACCAGCTGCGATCGCGTAACTCGATTGCAAACATCATTAACACAAATTATGGATTGGACAGTTTCAATACTTAGTTAAAATGCATGAAAAAAATTCTCTTGTTAAAATTTCTCTTGTTGCTTTGCTATCAAAGTTTCGTGATCATAATGCTGATCAAAACAATAATAATAATATGTGTGGACATCTCACACAACGCCATCTAGCCCCAAACTAAGCAAAGCTTGTATTATGGGAACCAGATAACTGATACAATACTTAGATACTTTTGTTTGTAAATACATACATAGAATACAATATGACACCCAGACACAGAACAAACACTATGTTTATCACACAAATGTTTGTCCTGAGTGGGAATCGAACCCACAACCCACAGTTCAGAAGGCAGGGCTACTACCAACTGAGCTATCGGGCCAGTCAAAAACAATGAAACATTAATTATAATGCTGACGCCAGCACCGTAATAAAATTTTCCTTTGGCAAATTCGATAATGAGTTGACGTCAAAAGCGTCAATCATCCAAGTCGTAGCGATATTTGTCAGAGCTCGCAAGTTTTCACCCCTTAGACCGTTTAACGCAGTTTCATTATTGAGATATTTCGAGGGATTATTTACAATCACACTGTCACCCTAATATTATAAAGGTGACAGTTTGTATGTGTGTTTGTGTGTATGTGTGTATGTTTGTTACTCCTTCACGCTCAAACGGCTGAATGGATTCGGACGAAATTCGGTACCAAGATAGCTTATATACTGGATTAACATATAGGCTACATTTTATCCCGGAAAATGAAATTATCCCGTGGGATGGGCAAATAATCAAAATACTTTTTGTCCGCGGGTGAAACTGTGGGGCGCAACTAGTCATTTCATGAATTCAATTTTCCTTATAGCACTAAAGTAGGTACAGATAAACGATATTTTGAATAATTATTTTCAAATTGAGCTGTCCTCGGTATATTTCTAAGCACGACACGATTCGCAGCGACTAATTTTTCAAAGCAGGTTTCATAGTAGCGGACTCCAGTCATCAGGGTTAACGGGATCCAATGGTCCGCATGCGTAAACCTTTCCACCCTATCAGAAGAACAGTACTAACTGGGAGACGGTACGGGCTGCACGTCTTTTTACCCTGAACAGACGACCGCGATTGTTCGATCTTTCTAATCAAAAAGTTTAGTTTACTTTAAATGTAATATGATGCCAATGCATGCGCTGACATGGCGCAAATTTAAATTTTAAATCTTTTAAAATATTTTACGAAATAAACATAGATTATGTGGTTTTAAATTATCAATCAGTTTACTTATTAAACAAAAGTGTAGTGGTAGTAAGTGATTAAAAAACAAAAATCTAAACAAATGGGAATAAATTACTCAATTTTTTACCGTAACGTTGTGTCATCTATATTTCTTAATTAATAACGACCTCTTTCTGTAAGTAACTAAAGCCGACATATTTTTAGTCTTTTCCTTATCAACGAAAATGGGGAAAAGGAGTGGCACTGACCAAAAAAAGACAGCTCCAAGCTAAAGAGTTTATGGCAAGGGTTTATAGATCTAATCTTTGCTCTCGACCATTTACATAATAGCTCTTTCTAGAGGATCGCTTTAATAGTCTCTGGAAAATCTGCTTCTTCATTTTGAACCATCGGTTTGAATATATTTTTGGTGTGTACCCAATAATAAATAATAATAATAAATAAATATGATAACGATAAATAAATTATGAAAGTTATGGTTTAATAGGAGACATGCCTAAAATTAGCCAAATTGGATTATTCATGAATATACTATTATTATTGGATATAGATTTCATTTATTATTCGTTACTCAACTAAGTTAATTTACGTTTGATTCGGAATTTTTATGCCATAAATGATGGAAAGATTTTCCTTTTGCAGCTAAATGTACAGGAATGTTGCGCCGCCTTACAAATGTAAGCCCAGCGAACTAGAAACCCTCAGCCGTTTCCTTTTATCTAAACTTTCCCTCACTACTCCCTTTTCCCTTTTTACTTTTTTAAACCTCACAGCCAATTTGTTTCCCGTCGTTCGTTTCGTTTGGTCCCTCAGTGCTTTGTCACCTAGTAAATGTATTCTAGCAACAAAGGTTGTATTGAACCCTTTTCTCCGCCAGCATTCATTGGCATACATTTTGATTCGGCTTTCATGAGTTGGTGCCAAAAACTAAGTCTGACCTTTCGCAATATAGCGCAAGGACGTTCTGAATTCAATTTATAAGATATACCATCAATCCTATTTCATCAAATGAATGGTGCTATATTTTAAATAAATATATTCCCGGCTGTTACATACTCGCGTGTTTTTAATTAATATTTTAATAACATTTTTTTATAGTTGTGGACATTTTACACCGCGTCATTTAACCCCAAACTAAGCAAAGCTTTTACTACGGGAACCAGATAACTGATAGAATACTCATATACTTTTTGTATATACATACATTATTAGGTATACAAACTGTAGTTAATTTAATTAACTAATTGATTTAATTGTAATAATATTTTTATAATTTTTGTACGCGAATAGACCCGTTTTATCTTTACAATATGTAGTTAATTTCTTTTAAAGATTTTCTTTATATTTTGGCTCAAAACACTATAAATATATTTTTTTAAATATATAAACGCAATATAACATGAGCGTTATGATGTTAAGCGTAACGGTTGCTCGTAACAGTTGCAATCCCACTCGATACTCTATATCTTTCTCTGAATCTTTCATTTGGGCTAAAACGTACCCATCGTATTTGCCATTAATCACATTGCAGGCGGAAGTTGGTAAACGTTAACCCAAACTCAATCATTATTTTTAACTTACCTATAGCCAATTTGTTACCCGTCGTTCGTTTCGCCTCGTCCCTTAGTCAACGTTACTTTATCACCATCTGCGTTGTTCGTCTCTATTTTAGGGAAACCTTTACGTCGATCGAGGCTTTGGTTACGTGCCTCCATCGGCGCGGTCTCTTGGGAACAGTTGGGCGGGCGTGGATTCTCCTCGTATGCGTTTTTATATGTTCTTTTTTGGAGGTTTGGTGAGCTAATGCCGCAGATGTGATCCATATCCACATGTTATATGAATTTTGCTAATATTTTGTACGGTTTGTTGTCTTTAATCAGTTTTGACTGGCCTGATAGCTCAGTTGGTAGTAGCCCTGCCTTCTGAACTGTGGGTTGTGGGTTCGATTCCCACTCAGGACAAACATTGGTGTGATGAACATAGCTGTTTGTTCTGTGTCTGGGTGTTATATTGTATTCTATGTATGTATTTACAAACAATAAGTATCTATCAGTATTGCATTAGTTATGTGGTTCCCATAGCACGAGCTTTGCTTAGTTTGGGGCTAAATGGCGTTGTGTGAGATCACACAACGCCATCTAGCCCACAAACATTATTTATTATTTATTTATTTGTAATTTTTATTTATTTTTGTAAAACTGTGCCTTATTTTTGTTAAGATTGGATTGTGTTTTCTAATCATTATTGTGAACTGAGCCTTGTTGACATAGGATACCTTACTTTTCATAAAGAAAGTAGTCTGCGTCTTTGAAGAGTATGCACTGGATAAAAATAAGACATTAATAAGAATTGTGAATACTATTCCAAGGCGCGATTAAGAAATGATTTGGTATATCCGTAAAATATAAGAAACAAAGTATATATCAATAATTAATTAGTAATTAATACAACCGATTATAATATTAAAAAATATTCGCTTCCCATTCTGTAACTTGTCAATATATTTGGCTGGACCAAATTCGGTTTAACTATCACTGGCCCATAAATTTCATCGTTGCTTAGGTCATGTAATTAAAACGTTACGCTGTTTTATATGCAAAAAAGTCATCCTTAAACATTACCTTTGATGAATATATCATCAAAACATATTGAAACAGCAAACAAACCGCTTTGTTGCGGTAAAGCTCAGTGACCGAGTGTCTTCAAGCGTGAACTCTGCTATTTTGATTGATTAATGCTACGGTTTATCATCATCTTTAAATCTTCCACCAGAAAAGAAAGTTCTATTTCGTTTATATAGGGTTATTTTTAATTCACCCAACCTTTCAGGTCATTACTCAAATCACTGACACAACCAAATTTTGCAGTACTTAAAACTTTCAAAAATTTCAGATTAAATAACATATTTTGTTTTCATCTTTATTTTGATGAAACATACACAAAAAAAAACATAATACGTGTCAATTAATTTTAATACCCACCACATAAAGTTTCTGAAGCAAAGTTAGGCATTAACTCATTAACTACATTGGCGAAAATATAAACATTAAGTAAGTTTGAATTAAAGTTGTTTGTTTAAATGATGTGAGTTATTACCTAAAAGTTTTAAGGTGTATTCAAAATAGGCCTATTATTATTATTAAAAGTAAGTACTTTCATTTAGGTAAGGCTAGTGATGGGGATAAAGAGATTAGTGTGTTTTTCCTTCGCATTAACTCATTTTGTAGGACCTATCACATATACCAGACTCATTTTTATTTGGTTTTAAGAACTGCTGAAACTGTATACTGTTTTATGTACACACAGTTCATATAATATTGAAGAAGTTGGAAGTTGAACTTTCATAAAATCCTTATTCAGACTAACCAACCGACGCTGCCCACGATAAGGAAGACACCTTCCGAATATAACGTTTGTATAATAGTACAAAAGCAGCCATGTGATAGGACAAGAACAGCTATGTGATAAAGCAAAAGCAGCAATGTGATATGACAAGAGCAACTATGTGATAGGACAAGATCAGCTATGTGATAAGGCAAAAGCAGCGATGTGATATGACAAGAGCAGTGATGTGATAAGACTAGAGCAACTATGTGATAGGACAAGAGCAGCTGTGGATATGTAGATTATCACCTGTGTCGCTCAGTCAAGTTGGTCAATCAGGATTACTATATTTATATAACAGATATGTACAGTCAAACAGATAGAAGAAAGTCGTTTCATAGCTAAACTTCTAAAGGTCATAAACTAGCAATTTTTTCTTAAGCATGCAAAGTGCCTTTATTATTTTAGAGAACATCTACTACCAAAGGCTACTAGTTACACTATATTCTTACTTCTTTTTGCATCTAATATGGCAATTATCGTGTTTTATACAAATAGTGTTCAAAGAGACTTTTGAAAGATTCTTTAAAAATATAGCAATATAGACGCAGTATACTGAAACAGTCTGTACAATCGCCATAATTTATTTTACATCTAAATATAACTCAAAGGTGACTGATTGACTGACTGACAGTGATCTATCAACGCACAGCCCAAACCACTGAATGGATCGGGCTGAAATTTGGCATGCAAGAAGATGTTATGACGTAGGCATCCGCTAAGAAACGATTTTTCAAAATTCCACTTTTAAGAGGGTGACATGGGTGGTTGAATTATTTTCCCATAGGCCACGCCACGGGCGAAGCTGCGGGCAGAAGCTCGATTAATATATAAGATACGTCATATAACATTTGTTTTACAACATGGAATTTCAAATGAATTTAAAGTGGAAAATGAAACCCGCGCTAAAATAAAAGGAACACTTTTATTCATATCAATATAATTACATTAGTCTGTGAGAACGAAATGAAAGTGCAGTAGCAAATAACGTAAATTTTCTTTTAGCTACGGACTTTAAATTCCCTATTGTAACAACACTGCAATGCGATGGTAGCCGGACGTTCTGAATAACTTTACGTGCAAGTGTGAGTTGGGATCGTTTTGCAAAGAGTATTTTTATCTCTACTTTTTACTTAGCTTACAGATACATTTACTAGTTTTTATGTAAAAAATATCACATTATCAGCCGGAAAGCGTTCACTGTTAAATATGGGCTGTTACTGTTAAATATTGTCTTACACCAGTAATATAGACGACAAAACGTGTCATTGTTGGAGGAACGCTCAACTTCTTTGCACTCTTCATATCAAACATTTTAAAATATGCATGTTTTTTAAAGACTGCATTTTTAAAGCATCAACCGTGATCACATCTGTACAGCTTTAGGTAGGTATCTAGGTAGAGTTATATAATATATTTTTTATGATCTTAAGATTTATTGAATTTTTAATGGTACGTTTTAATGGCGTCCGTATTTCCCGAGAACTACAACCTTGTAGTTTTCAAATCGAGAGTGAACAGGTACAGGTACAGGCCTAGAAAGGCAAGCGTGTTATATCCTAGACCACGTCGTCACTTACCATCAGGTGCGATAGTGGTCAAATGCAAGCCTATCAAACAATTAAAAAAATAGCCCGCGTCCTTCAGAAATATCTTTACAGATCGAGTTTATAAGCAAAATCTTAAAACTATACATTTAAAACCTTTAAAGCCAAAGTAGTAGTGGTACTTGCATATGTGTTAGGAGGATGCAAATTCAATTGCCGCAACTGTATGAGTATTTGTGCATAGAAAAAATTCTAGGAAAGAACCTAATACTTGTTTTTTATCTGGGTGATGTAAGCTATGGTCCTCATATTGTTTGGGTTAATATTCAAAATTCTGATAGAAAGCTTATTATTTAAAAAATAAATATTAAATTACGGAGTGCAAAGAAAAATATTCAAAGAAGAGGTATATTTAAAACTATACGCGTACAGCCTTATTAATAAACACGAACTAACTTTAGACTAGATACCATCTTTTGTCTCTTTTGATCCAGCTAAATATTTCAGTAGCAAAAAAGGACAAAAGCTGAAGTAACTAATCCGAGACTAATACCCGTTTATTAATAAGGCTGGTAGAGTATAGTCTCGTAAAGGTTTGTATTACTAAAAATAAATAAAACTGGTTTGCTATAACTATAAAGACGAATATGAACTCGCGCGAGAAATTACATTTTGCTTCACATTGCACTATTTGAAAACTTTATATATTCATGATAAAATTCTTTCTGAAATTCTCGTCAGCGTTTCCGTTCGTGAAAAACTTCTGAAGACCGTGAATCACATGATACCTCTGACATTAAAATTATTCGCAGAGAACTGAAATAATTTATATTTAAGGAGCTATTTAATTTAAAAGCCTCAAGAGGTAATATCTCACCTTTCCAAATTATAATTTACTACCTTAAGACAATAATAGGTCCGTGGAGGCCGGCTGCCATGGAAACATATAGGGAGTTGGCCAAACGTTTGTTGTGTACAAAAAATAAGCATTGTCATACAACGTGGTAATTCACTAGGTGGTAGGACTTTACTGCAAAGTTCGTCTAGGTAGGTACCACCGCTTTGCCAGTTATTCTGCCGCCAAGCAGTAGTGCGCAAGCACTGCTGTGCTCCGGTTTGAAGGGCACTGCAGCTAGTGAAATTACTATATTATTAATTATTAACATAAAAAAAAAAAAAAAAATGCTGCCAACATTCTGGGCACTTTCCGATCCCACAACGGATTAGTATAAGTTTTTTTTAGTTTTATGGGGTATAGCAAAATAAGCTGGCTGAAGTTAGTATATAGAAACGTCGATCTTAACTTAGTGGACTTAAATATCAATTCAGTCTGAACTTCAGCGCGACGCTTACGGCAAAGACAACGCACGCTATGACGGTTTCTAATAAATCACCCTAATATTGTAAAGGCGAAAGTGTGTATGTGTGTATATTTGAGTTAATTCTATTTATCTTCTATCGGCGAACGTGATCATCAATATATATAACTTTAATTAATACATAAAATTCAGAGCTTTACATGCTGTAAGCCAAAAAACGTGCCAAAAATCACCTTTTTCGCAATACATTCGCCTTAATACATTTTGAGATGAACAACAGTTGTAATAGGAGACATGAAAAAAAATCACTAGTTAGGTTTGGAAAGCTTTGAAATAATTTTATCACCATGTACCTGTTTTCTTAACTTAATAGTTGATTGATCATTCCAATTTATAAACCATTTTATCCAAAAAGAAAATGCGAAGCTCGAGTAAGCAGCGTAATCTTAAAAAATATTGATTCTGATACGAATCGTGGGAAATCTCGCACAAACCAAAAATATAAGATAACCATAAAATATTCCAACAATCTTCCGGCATTAATCTACCCTTCAGAAATTCCATTCCAAAAGATTCGAGAGATACTTCCTGAGTAATCGATATTTCTACTTTCAAAATGTAGTATGGAGAAATACTCGATAGAGGATATTGATCCTTATTTATTCATTTACATATCACATAATAAATCATTAGAGGCACTTCCCGGTCTCATCTTAATTTCGTTGGTGTTCTCGCGGATAATTTTCTTTTTAAAAGTGGTTATATTTTCGGCTCTTTTTATTTGAAAGCCACACATACTCATACGAACTAAAATCAGATGCATTTTAATGTAAAAACTTGCTAGGTATTTTAGTGATACTGCTACTAGTGGTTTTCAAATCTTTCTACATTACAATATAGCTGTTATTATAGTACTTGTACTTGGACTTGTAATTTTAATACTGTTAAAATACTAGAATTTGTTCAATCACACATTTTATAAGCTCTTTAACGACGATACTTCGTTCTTGTATTATTTTTAGTACTCGATACCCGAATGCTGTGTGTTTACTTATTAGGTAGATATAATTACTGTTAGCTTTAAGATTACAGTAATTATTATGTTAGGTATTAAAGTGGGTAGAAAATTTGTGGGTACAAATACCAAATAAGTACGTAGACGTACTACGTATGACGTATCGATACTTGATACCAATACGTAAAAACATTATTCAACGAGATGAAATTTCTATCGCTGGTGACGAATTGCCATTATTCATGAGTTTTGCGAAAAGGGCAGCCGTTTTTATCACATGCCTGCAATTTATTGCCAGATTTATCATATCATCGAGTTTCTTTGCCTGCTATCATATCATCTAAGTACCCTAATGCTCCATAAGGGTCTTTAATATTCTGGTTCTTCCAATCTAGGTATTGCGACAGCAATCCTAGTAAACGATTATTTAATCAGTAGCAATTTTTTGTGGTTCTTACATTAGATAATACAATGCGACCAATATAAAACTGTGGTATATCACTAAGGCATGATTTTTCAATAAACAAAATGAGTTATTGAATAAAACAAACCACTGTGAAAATAAAAAGTAAATTAGTAAAATGAATAGTTACTGAAACAAAAGAATGCTTTATGTTTTAGTAGATTTATATAACGTATATGTCAGATAGCCTTTAATGGCTGCCTATGACTTTCTAACATGACTGATTCCCTCATAGTCTCTGACACCCAAAGTACAAGTATATGATCTTCCTGTAATGCCGGGCTTCATATAATTTGTATGTGTAATTTAATTAGGTGTGCTTTTCTGGAAACATCGCTAAAAGTAATTTTATCAATGTATGTTCCTACGGGAATAAAATTAGCCTATTAGCTACAAAAGAGCCTTTTGAAGGAACTAGCAAAGTTAACATTTTGTTATCCTGTAATAGTTATGCCTTTGCTATGCTTCCATAGCGCGACGCAAATTGGGTACTTATATTTCTACATAAGAATTATTATCTATTGTTACTTTTGCTTGATATTTTTCATACTCATTTTATTTATAATCCCTGAACTTTATTTGAGACATTTTTGAAACATTTAACATACAAATGTTAATCTTAGACGCCTAATACTAGACACGCCCAAACCGGCTAACTGGTTTGTGAATATCCATAATTCAATTGTGTTATGGTCAATATCGACCGCGAGAAAAAAACCTCAGAGAATTAAAAATAAGAGGCTGACATAAAATAGAAAATGAATATACTGAACAAATTGACAGAGATATATAGTTGAGTTATTATACAGAGTTAGCTGATAGTGTCATATAGAAAGAAAGAACCTCCCCACTGCCCAACGGTCCCGCCGATGAGCTTTGGTTTGCTCTTATTCTATTGTATAGCTTTACTTTCTTATTCAACCCGCGACTTCTGCCTCATCTTGCTTGCATGAAAGTTGAACGAATACTTCTATTAATAACATTATTCATTCGTTTACTTTCCAGTTATGCATACGGACGGTCAAACGCATTGTTTATGGAGATGAGACCCACATCGCTTGCATTGTAATAGCCTTTATTCTTTTACATTCTAATTATATAAGTGGTTTTAAAATGTTTGCTCTTCCTTCCTTCTTGTTAGGTCCTGGCTACAATACTAGTACCGAATCTTAGTCACAATTTTTAAGCCACTCGATGATTTGATTTGGCTTAGCTTGTCTTGGTTTTGACTCTTGGGTTACGAGTACGACATCAGCCGTAGGTCGACGTATTAACGCGACATTTGTAGCACGGTAGCACTCAGTTGTAAATATAACAAATATCATATTTTGTAGAGATTGCCCATCCACGTAGAGACTGAAGTAAAGATTGCTTAACTTTACTGATCGGTTAGGACCAGCTAGTCAAGCATTACTATGAGTTCTACACAACTTTATGTCAATGACATAGATGTGTATTTGTTAGTAGTTGCGCCCCGCGGCTTCACCCGCGGATAAAAAGTATTTTCATGATTTATTTATCCCACGAGAAAAATTCACTTTTCCGGGATGAAATGTAGCCTATGTGTTAATCCAGTGTATAAGCTGTCTTGGTACCAAATTTCATCCAAATCCATTCAGCCGTTTGAGCGTGAAGGAGTAACAAACATACACACATACAAACTTTTACCTTTATAATAAACAAAGTAACCGAATTAGTGTGATGAATCTTTTCTTACGCGCAGAACGATGCCGTTTTATGCATAGATAGTAAAGACAAGTTAACTAGATTTTATTTTAGCGCTAAGGCGCTGTTTTCATATAATAAGGCATTGCCAAATTGATTTTTTTTAAGATAATTTATTTGTTGTTGGGACCTTTGATAGTTGGGATCGTGCCGAGTTGGAGTGTAACTTCAATTGCTGTAACTTTTGATCTCTATCGAGTCGAGTTCGCAAGTGCTTTAGTAAGTTTGGTACCGAGTTTAGCTTACTGTTTTTTGTTTTTATTTTTCTGTTATATTGTTTTTGTCTTCTTATGTCGGGGTAGTGTTAAATAAAAGGTAAAACTTAATTAATTATTATGAACTCTTGGATTGATTGTTGGCATTCCATGATAAATCTTGTACCATGGTATACTTTATGAAGACCCTCCTTTCCCCCAAGACAGATATTTAATCTAAAAGTACATGTTGTTGACTGTGTGATAAGATAGGTAAAATAATTTGAATTATGGAAAAAGTGGATATAAAATCAGCATACTAAATAATATACACAAAAGTATTGTATCCACAGAGAAATGAAATGACAGCAATTTTCAAAATAAAAGCTTAAACGTGCGTATAAGCTAAATTTTACTTTGAAAGCATTAATGTCGTAACAAATAAAGTGTGAAAATGTCAAAGAAATCGAATAGACAATTTGAGCTAAGTAGAATAAACGAGACGTTAGAAAAGTGGTAGTGACGGGATGGTCAGTGAAGTGTGTGTGATGGACGCAGTGGTCACAGCATGACCGCGTGGATGGCGCTGTTCGGGCTAGTGTGGCTGCTACGCGTGCGCGGTTCCCTCTGCGGCTGCGCGGCGTGCAAGCGTGCGAGACAAGACCCGCATGACTTGCACGAGCACGAAGCAAGGCATGCGTTGCACGAAGCAAGACACGATCTGCAAGAATCAAGGCATGATCTGCACGAAGCGGAGTCGCATGAGATGCTCGAACGCCCGGATAGCCCGAGGCAAGAGGAGCGCGCGGCATTTGACGTCATCGCGTTACAGCAATACACGAAAGATGCGACAGTACAGACGGATTTCGATGATGACGAGGATCTGGATAAAATTGAGCTGCAAATTACAGAGGAATGTAAGTATCTAAATCTTTACTTAAATTTTTCCTCGAGTCCAGAAACGCGTGTTTTTTTTTATGTTAAGGAATGACGTGACGAGTTAGCCGTTCACCTGGTGTTAAACGACACGGCTGCCCATATCGGCTGCAGTGTCACTCGGAACTCTAAAGTATAGAGGTTCGCGTGACACTGCACTGCGCACGTCATCCAGAGACATCAGCACAATCTAGTAATAAGATTATTAAACTGTGAGATCAGTTCATAAAGTCTCATTTGCCCAGTAATTTCACTAGCTACAGTGCCCTTCAAACCGGAACACAGCAGTGCTTGGGCACTACTGCTTGGCGGCAGAATAACTGGCAAAGCGGTGGTACCTACCTAGATGAACTTTGCAGTAAAGTCCTACCACCTAGTCCGTGTAAAACAATTTATTTTTATTTACTTCTTTATTTCCCGAAGTCATGGTAAGCGTCACACCTTCATCATAATAAAACTGTATATTGACTTTGTATAATAAAGTCAATATAATAATTTGAACAAATGGTAAAATAGCTGGAAATATTAAATAAAGTAATGTTTGTGTCTAAAATGAAACTAAATAGAATAAGACTTATATTTGGCCTCTATACAAATCCCTTAGGGTAGTCAAATTTCATTGCAAAATTGTGTAAATTACGTTTCACAACCAGTGGGAAGAACTGGTTTATGGTAACTGGTTATTTCTTTGAAGTTTTTTATATAATAATAGTCTGATAGCTCAGTTGATAGTATCCCTGCCTTTTAAACTGTAGGCTGTGTGTTCAATTCCCATCCAAGACAAACGTTAATGTGATGAACATCGATGTTTGATCTGTGTCTGGGTGTTTTACGATATTATAGTTATATTATATTATAGTTATATTATAGTTTATTTTATTTATTGGCAGACTGGTTTGTGCGTAGGTTGCAAGCTATATAGCTATAGGGCTTCAGCATGTCCACACCACGCCGTGTCCGGAACAAGAATGATCGTAGTACACCGAGCGATCCCTTTATATAGCCAGATGGGTGGGGCAGCGACGACAGTTGCCGGTGTTGCCACTGTAATAAATTTAAATGCTGCCACAGGGTAAATTACGGTACTGCCCGCTGCGCATAGAGTTTATAACTGGACGTAGCCGCCGTCATATTCTATGTATGTATTTACAAACAAAAAGTATCGTATTGTATCAGTTATCTGGTTTCCATAGTACAAGCTTTGCTTAGTTTGGGTCTAAATGGCGATGCCTAAAATGTCCATAAATCGATATATAAATTAAATATATATTGACCACTAATTACTGATGTAGAGTGTTAGTGATCTGAAGTGGTGGTAAGTTGGTGTGATTATGTACAAACTGAAAACAAGTTTTGCGAAAACGTTTGTGCTTGCGAGGTCTATATACCGTTTGCAGAACCACTTAGTTACTTTAATAATACATACAATACCAGCCAAACACCCTTTTAGGAAGAAGTATGTCAAAAACTTTATCAGCCTTATTAATAAACTGGTATTAGTCTTGGATTAGTTACTTCAGCTTTTGTCCTCTTTTTGCTACTGGAATATTTAGCTGGATCGAAAGAGACAAAAGATGGTGTAACTAGTCTAAAGCTAGTTCGTGTTTATTAATAAGGCTGCTTGTGTTTTTAACTGGACTCTGTGAAGTAGATGTAAAGAAAGAGGCTTACGTAAAGAAGCTTCAGGACGACTTAATAGTTTTAAATTAAATCCAATTTAAGCCAGCCGGTGTTTTCGTTGATTATAATATAATTAATGAAGCCAATTGCAAAGTTAACGTTTGATCTTAAGAGATTTTGTAAATTGCTGACAATAATTTAATACAATACTATACTACAAAAATTCTTTATTGTACGTCAGAAAAAATAAACATTTACAGAAGATGAAACTTAAAGCTATAGTACAATGGGAGGACTTATCGCTATAAGCGATCTCTTCCAGTCAACCTTTGGATGGAAAGAATTATTGGAGAGATAGGTCGGTGGTGTAAACAAATTAAGTAATAAACAATAAATTGAATATACCCATTTTGTAAGTTAAATAACGGCTAAACCTCACGTCAATTATAAGTCGAAATTACTCCGACCAGGTTTCGATTATATTCGATGTCCTTCTTCTGGGAGCCAGTTCCTAAAGCAAGCGCGGCGCGGCGCGGCGGTGTTACGTGCTGACGCTCGCGAAAGCCGCCGCTGCTTGCGTTAGTAACTGGCTCCCAGAAGAAGGACATCGAATATGTCCAAAACCTGGTCGGAGTAATTTCGACTTTTAATTGACGTGAGTCTTAGCCGTTATTTATCTTACAAAATGTGTCATACTCACGATAGTTATCAAACTAAATATACCCGATTCATATAAATACTGGATAATATATAAGTATAAATACATATATAATAATGATATATAAATTATACATACTTACATAATAACGAAACTCGATTATTGATACCAATACTTTTCCCTACTTAGCGAAGTCAACAGAAGAACAGAATTTAATACAAAGTTAGCGGCTTCACGTTTTCCTTTTCCTATTATACTTTTGGTTCTGGTTTGATTATCGCAAAAGCCAAGGTCTTATTGATAAGAAATATTAAATTTGATTTAAATTATTACGACATTCTTGAGTAAAACAAGGCATAAGCGTGACCTATATCTAGCTTACAGCCTCAGTTGTATGCTGAGTCGGAGCCTATTTCTGACCTCATGCAATATCTGTTGTCTTCTACTTATTAATTATATTTTATTTGTTTTATGATATTGTGTGTGTGTTCTTGGAATAAATGTATTTTCTTTCTTCTTTCTTCTTTCCTCTTTCTTCTTTCTTCTTTCTTCTTTCTTCTTTCTTCTTTCTTCTTTCTTCTTTCTTCTTTCTTCTTTCTTATTTCTTCTTTCTTCGTTCTTCTTTCTTCTTTCTGCTTTCTTCTTTCTTCTATATCAACTTTATTGTCGATGTCAGAAAACATATTCGTTGTAAGTGTGGAATAAGAAATGGAATATTCTTCCAGCAACGGTGTTTCTTTCTGGGTGTAACCTGGGTTTTTATAAGTCAAGAGTGAATTGGCATCTCGTGAGCAACCGTGCTCCATCTTAGACAACTTCGTCACTTACTTTTAGGTGGGTGATCACGAAACATTTGATTGCAATGCAACAAGAAAAATGTCCATAATAACTAAGCACATAAAATGCGTATTCAAACTGCCAAACCCATACAGATTTATGTTTCTATTGGATGCAATCGAGTTACGTGATCGCTCATTGAGAGTTGTTGTCAAACGCATGCCCATAAAATAACAAACCTGCGGACTGTAAACCATATTTTAATGTAAAGGAAAAAATAATACCGGTTATAAAAATCTGTTTATTACACTAAGCAGGCGATACAAACAAAGAAAAATGTCTGACGGCGGCTACGTCCAGTTATAAACTCTATGCACAGCGATCGAGCACCGTAATTTACCCTGTGGTGGCATTAAATGTATTACAGTGGCAGCACCGGCAACTGTCATGGCGGCCCTACCTGTCTGGCTATATAAAGGGATCGATTGGTGTGCTACGGATCATTCTTGTTCCAGACACGGCGCGGTGCGGACATGCTGAAGGCCTATAGTTATATAGGTTGCAACCTACCTACCCACAACACGTTCCTGCTTACATCAGAAGTGGGATTGCCCATTTCTACATCACTCTTCAAGCAACGCGAAACGTGACGAGACCGGATGTGAATGATGACGTGACGGCGGGTGACACTAATATCAAATTTAGTTGCAGGGTTAACCCAAACCAGTGAAAAAAAAATATAAAAAAAGTAACGATTCGTTTTTTTTCGAGAAAAAAAGAGAATGTAAAAATGATGACAAGAAAAATGTGTCTGAATGCTAAAGGGATAATCTATCCGGACTAGCACTAATGGTCCATAAAAAAAAATGTTGGTTGCTAAAGGGATATCTATCCGGTCTAGCACTAATTGGTCCATTAAAAAAATGTAGGAATGATGATTTTTGGTTGCTATAGAGATATCTATCCAGTTAGCATTATTCGGTCCATTTTTTATAAATGAAGGTATACTAATGGTCCTGAAGGGTTAACCCTGACGATGACTGGAAGGTAAAATACTTTTGACTAATCAAATTGAAAACTAATGTTTTGACTTTGACTTAGACTCCAAGTTTAACTCAATTTAATTGTCAGGATGAACGAGCAATAACACTGATGTCCCTCACCAGGTACATAGTGAAGCTAAGCGTACGAGGACGTACGCACGTCAGTATGGCCGTGACGGCGGCTACGTCCAGTTATAAACTCTATGCACAGCGATCGAGCACCGTAATTTACCCTGTGGTGGCATTAAATGTATTACAGTGGCAGCACTGGCAACTGTCATGGCGGCCCTACCTGTCTGGCTATATAAAGGGATCGATTGGTGTGCTACGGATCATTCTTGTTCCAGACACGGCGCGGTGCGGACATGCTGAAGGCCTATAGTTATATAGGTTGCAACCTACCTACCCACAACACGTTCCTGCTTACATGTCTGATAAAAATCATAAATCTTTATGTTTAAAATAATTAAACACAACTAAGGTTAAAACGTGAAATTTCTCTGCCTGATATTAAAAAAAAACTGTAGGAATCACTATACTCGTATTACTTTTTAGAAGTTTAAGTTAAAGTAAAATTGCTTATTAGCCAAACATGGCTAGATTGTAATTCGATTATAGGTCCGTATTACAGAACGATACTCAGTCATCGATCGGTACTCAAGCAGATATTTCATTTATGAAGTGATTAATTAGCGAATGAAATCTCTGCTTAAGCACCGATCGATGACTGAGCATCGTTCTGTAATACGGACCAGAGTATCTACCTTGAAGGTACTCTAGGAATAAGGAAAAAGAAAACTATACACGTACATAGTTAAATTGTTTGACTTGTGGACAGCATCAAGTATAAATCATAAATATAAATTGCAGTAGAAATTTGGACTACAAGAACAAAATTTATCATACATATTTTCCAAACGTGCCCCAAGAGGTAAAGTAACCGAAAAATTTGACATTGAATATTTCACTCCGGCATCGATATCAAAAACCGTTTTTCTTATAAATAACGCTTGAATGTGTTGGCGTTGTTGAACAAAAATGAATTTTGTATAATATTAGTAGGGTAGTATTTTACGGTTCAATGATTTCAAAAAGAGCACCTAGATTCCATATTTCATTTCATGAAGCTAAGGATGCTGTATTGGTTGAAAGCATTACTGATTGTTGTTACTAGGGAAAGAGGGAGATTATCCATAATAAATAAGACGCAATATCTATTAGTCTTATATATGTAATATTTTGTATAATGTTATATATTTGCCTTTACATCAATACAGACATTAGCTTAGTAAGCGCCCAACAATAGCCAAGAACTTATATGATATAATGTATATATAGTTTCACAAAAATGTTCCCGAAACTTCCCGACTTCTCTGTCAAATAGTCGAATGCCGTAATAGAAGAAACAAAATATTTTCGGCGTTTGAACTATGCTTTGTGGATCAAATTACTTTCGGTGTCGAATGTTCCGGCAGGAATTTTCCTTGTGAAAGAGAAATAATCCTTGAATCCGAGTCCTTACAAATCCGTCGTTGGGTGGTTTTAGAGCGTGCCTGACTTATACTATAGACAAACCAGTTTTAATGATCATTTTATTTAAAATAATCGGCATAATATTTTGAAATATTAAATTGCCGGAAACAATCAAAGCTATAAAAATAGGATAAATAAATAATTTAATAAATAAAAGTACACGTTTCCCCAAATAAGAGCTTATACCTAGCTTGACAGCTTCTATGTTGTGGTGGTTGAGGTTATGAAAGATTATCAGCCTAAAATGTTTTTAGGTGTTATAATAATAATAATAATAACATATATATATAGTGTTATAATAATAAACTAGGATTTCCAGGAACTACGAGGACCATAGTCTCACGACGACCAGACTCGAAACAAGTATTTGCACTTTTTTTCTGTGCACAAATACTTGTCCTGCCGCGGGAATCGAACCCATCGTCTTCGGGTTATGAGCCGACCTGCTCAACCACTACACCGCAGAGACTGTCGAAAGTATTTGACTTTGTTATTGACCATATATCCGTATTAAAATGTACAGTGTGTAACTGTATAATAAATACTAATTAGTAAAAAATATTATTTGTTCTCAGCGAACGTTGGCAACTATGAGTGCGGGAGGGAACAAACGGTGGCAAGTCCAGGAAGCGGCCGCCGGGTGACAGGAAGCTACCAGGTTGGTTTTGTAATGTTTTTACTGCATACAAAGCAGTTGATCTTTATAAACCCGGAAAAAACTAGACATAGCGGCAATTTGAAGTAACATGCCATGCCTGATGAACCAGTGGGTAACTAATCCTTGAATATTATTACAAATGTAAAAAGGAACTGTCTAAGGAATATAATATACTAGTAATATCATTTTAAAGTCAAAGTCAAAATATTTATTGCAAATAGGCTAATTTTAGCACTTTTACAAGTCAAAATTGTATTAGGTACTTAAAATTAAGTTATTTCACTAAGCAATATAAAATTACAAAATGCTTATTGTCAAAAGTCAAATGTCAAACTAAAAAAAGTGTTGAACCGACTTTAACCTTCTTAATTTTATATACAGAAGTACTTGGAATCGACAAGTTCCATTGTCTGTCTCCAAACATTTTCATCAGATCTTCACTAACTTTAAATAGTTCGATGTTCTTCTACCAAAAAAAAACAACACGTAAGTCGATTCAGTAATCTTAGAGATATCGAATTACATAAAAAATACATACATTCAAACATAAAACCGCCTCCTTTATTGAAGTAAATAAACGCACCTACGTACATTCAAATATAAATTAAAATATTGGGAAAATTTTACTTTCGAATCAAGGTATAGAAAGCGCACGAGCTCGTAATATTAACTAGACGCGATCTACAAGGTGGGCTAAAAGAAGTCATCCGATGTTGTTTGGCTCTCATTTTTTTCTAAATGAAAAATTCGATTCTGTTTTTTGATTATGTTTATTTGAAACTTTAGAATTTTATTGGTCAAGTGGAGAAGATGATATCGGCCAAATGGGCGCCACAATTGATTGCTATAGATGATATGAAGAGATAGATGTAGGAGGCAAAACAGCTGCTCAAAGTGGCACTTTGCCTATATTCATCAATGGACGTTTTCAAGCTGTTGATGATGATGATGATGATTTCATATGTTTATTTAGGAGTATTCTTATTTTGAAAGTGGCTTCTAACAAACATTTCATTTTGTTTTATCGCGCGGTTGGTACCGAAAAGGGGCCAAAACTCTCTCCGATTTTCATTTCAATTTCAAGTCCATGAGAATTAAACGTTCACGTTCCTCTTATAGGCGACATTGGATAACGTAATCAACGCCATTTAATCGGATCACGAATACACAATTATGAAAACGTGATGGATGAAGGTCCCATTTTCAACAAAATCGATTCACAGATCTAATTATTTTTCCCTTTTCCCAATGACAGCGAATCAAGCATTGAAAACTGGAACGGTTTGCAAAATTTAATCTTGAGTTGAAACGGTAAGAAATATCCTTAACTCGACTACCGAAACCTTTGTTCTTCGTATTTTGCAAAAGATTAAACAAGATTGAAGTTACTGGAGTTGGAATTTCAGCTGGATTTTTATCCACGCTTTAAAACCTTAAAATCAAGCAAAACAAAGGCAGTGCTCTGGAACGAATGTACAGACAACGTTGACAACGTTGTTTTAAAAAAAAAAAAAAATTACTTTTTGAATTCATGTTTTTTTTTGTTGTTGATATAGCTCCACACTTTTGTGTATTTAGCCAGTGTCAAGTAATTGATAATTTTTTAAGTTAATTAATACTTATATGTGTCAAGTCAAGTCAGAGTCCAAGTCATCAAGTCAAGTAATACTCCTAGTGAAGTGGTAGGTGTAGTAAGGTGGCAACTTTACCAGAAGCTTCTATGGAGTTTTGGAAACAACACGAAAAGAAACGTTTCACTATTATTATACCACTTTCCCACACTCATGCCTGTAATCCAGCACTTAACGAATAAAATACCACCAATTTTATGCACTAACACTGAAAATAGCACAAGTTTTGGAAAATAATACAATGCGGTGACGCGATCTTTTTCGTTTTCCCGCCAAAACTCATTCATTATTTCAATCATAAATTATTCCAGAATGTATCATGGTAGGAGGACTTTTTGCATAATTCGTCTAGGTAGGTACTTACCACTGCTTTGCTAGTTATTCTGCTTCTTGACTGCAGAATAACTGGTGCGCAAACACTACTGTGTTCCGGTTTGAAGGGCACTGTAGCTAATGAAATTACTGGGTAAATGAGACTTTATGGCCTAATTTCACAGTCTTGTAATCTTATTACTAGACTGTGCTGATGTCTCAAGATGACGTGCACAGTGCAGTGTCACGCAAAACTATATACTTTAAAGTTCCTGCTGTAGTAATAGGCTTAATTAATAAATATAAAAAATAATCTAACAAAGGTGGAAATGTTAATGTTGTGGTTAACCAGATGTCTGTGGAAATGCAGTATAAAAAAAAAAATCTTCTGACAGTGCAACTGATATGAGCAGCCGTGTCACAAAACTACTAAAAGACGATATTTAAAAAATAAATGCTAAGGCCTTATTTAGAAAAGTACACATAATGTGATAAGCGGATTAATTAACTAAGTGGTAACGCTCGATTAGAAATCGGGACGAGTGTCAATTATAATCTACAAATGATTTCCATGTCACGGTATTTGAGAGAATTTATCAAATTTGCTGCATTCAACTTCTATTAATTTTACTGAACAATTTTTTAATCTGTTTTTGTTATAACATATTATTATGTGAAATTTAATTTGTGGCGGGCTCGAACAAATAAAAACAGCTTGTTTAATCATGAGTGTTTTTTTTTTTTAGTTTCGTTCTTCTTAGCACAATTTTAATTTAATTTAATTAATTTCCAGCTGAAATTGGGTTGTCATAATGTTGATTTTATATTGCCGCTGTTATAATTTCTTACTAATGAAAAAAAAAGCGCAAATACTTGTTCTGAGTCTGAGTGTTGTGGGGCCATGGTCCTCGTAGTCCCTGGGTTCCTAGACACGGAATCCTAGTTAGGGTCCAGGATCTATGTATGTGATCATTGGGCGTTATGATTATCATTAATTACATGGTAATTTATACTCTCCATACCGCACCACCGTTCTAGACTTGCTTACAAACTGCTGACGTAAAAGTCTAGAATATCATAGTGTTCATAGTAGTTCTAATGACTTTGTAGGCGTCAGGCGTGCTGTTTTACATTTTGATGATCACGTAGCTCTGAGTAGTTTCAGTAATACACCTTTCAACGAGAAATAAAATGAAGATTGAATGAAATGAATGAAGCAACAAGCATTTTGCTATATTTTTATTTGAAGCAAATAAATTATTTAAATTACTTCAGCCTGCTCCAAAGGTCCCTTTTCTGGCGAGCCTTAACGGTTGGTTGCTTTTGTGGACCCTCCCTTCGTATTTGCGTCAAACTCATCCTCCCTTTCGTATACGTGGAAAAAAGATAATAGATAATCGAAAAGATAATTTTACATTTTTAGCTAGTACAAAATAAGGATGAAAGATCCTTGTATTGCGGTAAACGTTGTTATTTAAAAAATGCTGATCTAATAGCCTGAACATTACATAAAAGAGTCATAAGTAATCAATGTAATCACTAGATCGTTATAGCTCCTAAAAATTGTATTGCAATGGGTAGTGCACTTGCAGAACTGACCATCGATGGGGAAGACAAAAAGGACCACGAACCGAAACACACATAAACTAGGTCATCCCTCCACTGGATCTACCCAGTGGAGGGCTGACTTAGTTTAACAGCTTGACCAGGTCTACCTGGGGGGTGATACTTTGGTGAACTTTGCTTTATTACAATGCAACTGGAGAAACCTCATCCCTAAATTGAAAATTTCCACAGTAATAATTGTACACACACTAATGTATCACAGTAGTTATCTATACATATAAAATTAAAATTCCTGACTGACTGACTTATATATTAACGCACAGCCTAAAGCGCTGGTCCTAGAGATTTAAATTTGGAGGGCGTATTCTTTGTAAAGTGAAGGTATCCACTAAAACAGGATTTTTTTTGAAATTGCACCTCTAAGAGGATGAAATGGGTGGTTGAATTATCTATGAAAAAATTTCTTCTTCGTTTCCTAAAGACCACGCGGGTGAAGCCGCGGGCAAAAGCTTGTTGAACATGAGCTGCGCATTGAGACTGTTAAATTCATACAAATTTCTGTTTTTATTGGTTGCAATTAAGTTAGGGAATGAAAGACTTATATAAGTTGAAGGTGGCGTTCCATGGAAAGGCCTAATAATGTTCAGCAGTGTAATGCCCGTCTACTAAAATTTGAGAGCTCCTAGTTCGCACTATTTCTAGCAAGTCAACATGCGAATTTAAGCTTATTGGTTGAGACAGCAGGTGATCAATGGGCTACCAATGAGCGTTCAGTATTTGGTCAGCCAAGTTGAAACGAATTTAACAGACCTAGACGAGAACCTGGGGGAAAATGTCTAATCTAAGTTGTATTTTAATAGACTTTAGTACAGACAGGCATAACTTTTTCGGCTGATGATCGTAACTTTTTTATGCAGTATTTTCTGTTAGCTGTTTAGTTTTAACAACTACGTCAGTCATTTGTTTTATGGCCCATACGAAACATAACATTTGTTCTACTTCACTAAACTGCCAGCTTACGCTTAAGCATAAAGATTAACCTTTTTATGTAGATTATTTTTATCTACAGAATCTTTAAGATAACGCGTAAGCTTTTAATCCTAAAGTAAAAAGAGTGAGTAAGAAGATGGCACCCATTAGAATGAAAAAGTAGAGTGATCAAAATAATAAAAAATAAAAGACAAGAAAGTATTTTTGGGATTACGTACTTAAAGAGCAAAAACTGGACTCTATATTATTTAACCGGTATTTGGCTGTTTATGCGACTTATAAACGGCTGTATCTTTTGAATGGAACCATATAATTAATAGCCACATAATAAAATTTGCGTTGAACAGTTGATTAATTAGCAAATTATAAAAAAATCTAAAATAAAATATTAAGAGAGGTCTTCATACAAGAAAAGTGTTTTTTAACCTTTTTTATCTAATGACGCTTTGGTCAAGGCATTCTCTTGAGCGTAAAGCAATGCCACCAATATTAATAGAGGTACCACAATATTGCATTGCTATCAAGATCACGTGACATGCGTTTAATATTAAATCTCACAATCACCTTGCATAGTACGAGAGATCTAATATGCATAGGTATAATTATATACGTATTATAAACTACTGCTTGTCAGAATATCTGCTGAATTATTACTTTATGATATTATACACTCCTTGCCCTTGTTATCGGGCTCAAATCCATCACCAAGGTAATTAGAGTCATTTAGTCACTCTTAAATGTCCTTAATGAGTCTACGTGCGCCATCTACATTTTTCTTTTATTCTTGAGTTAGGATCGTTCAGCTAATTTGCGCTCTGTACCTCCGATTATCGCCTCTTTTACCAAAAAATGGTACCGCTCGCAAAAAGGAATACTTATCTAAGGTAATAACTGTTTGTTTTATGGGCGCCGTGTATTGCCAAAATAAATGAGTTTTAGCACATGTTGTAACCCTAAAGAGGGAAAAGGTTACGTAAATAGCTTTGATTGAGGAAAATGTTCAGCAAAAATTTACTGAAAATTTAAACAGCAACGTGTACTCAGCAATTTCGTTGTATTCGTTGTTGTCTTTCGTGCTTGTTTACTTTTTTTTTTGCCAACGCAAAAAATTATCTCTCCATTAAAATTAATCTCTTTTGTTTTAGTACAAAAGCTCTTTTTATCTTTGAGTTTTAACTTTGCATCTGTCTTTCTAACAAAAGCGTTTATAAAAAATAGCAGAACGCGCCGCTTTCTCAACAATAGATAAATGCTATTCACGTCATGCACATTGCCGCGTCGTGTCTTAATCCGATAGTGTGATAGCAAAACATAGTAACGGGGACGTCGTGCTAAAATATAGACTACGCTGTGCCTTTCTTTTAACTTACTACTGCAATGCCAACTTCTACTGAATGCATGCATGCATTCAGCTCGTTTTTTTTTTTGTTTTTAATAGGTAGTGTAAAAAGTAGACACTGGTGTCGATTCTGTGTCGCATTCTCTAAAACTAAAGTAAACTTAAAGTATGGCGATACTCTTCTGATAAAGGGGAAATGAAAAAGACGGAAATATGTTAATATCGTTTAGCTTTAAAGAATGCGACACAGAAACGACGTCATTACCTATTAAAAACAAAAAACGAGTGTGTTTTAAATACGACAGAATTGAAACTTATTTAGTGTAGCTCCATCTATGGGCATCCATAGGTATAACTTTGTTTTATCTTTATATAATGTTAATGTAGCTATCTTGACAATTGTAAATTGTCATTTTATCGGAAATACCAACATAATAATATTATTTTTACTTTCTTATGTTGACAATGGAGATCTGAACCAACTCGCCTCTCATTCAGCAGCTTACTCCCCAAATCAAGCGTGCCAAAGAAAGTACAATACTATATATATTATACAATATTTTGACTTTGATTTTGAATTATTTTCGCTAGCACCGCAAATACTAATAATTATACTCAATAAAAAACTTTATTAATATTATTTGGAGGTTAATGTCAGTGCCATCTTTTCTGAGAAGCAATATAAAATCGCTATTTAAAACTTTGTTTTTCTCCAACCTGGTAAATAAACGCTTTAATATTTTGATAAAAACAATATTTCGTCTGCAGTATCCATCAGATTCTGACAGCGAATCGGTCTGGGAGACCAATGACGTGACACTCGAGCGTGGTGCCGGCGGGCTCGGTCTTAGCATAGCAGGGGGCGAGCCTGGCGGTGACGTCAGCATCACCAGGCTAGCTACCGGTGGAGCTGCGAAGAAGGATGGAAGGCTGCAAATAGGAGATATTTTATTACAAGTAAGTTTAACTATAACTTTTTTTGTTTATATACCGAGACAAAATATTTGACCACTGCCTCACCTGATCGAAAGTGATGACGCAATCAACTATGATGCATACTTGTCTAAAATACACACGTTGCTTTTAAAATAAAAAACAAAAAACTTCACTATTAGACCAAAGGCAAAGGAAAAAAATTAAAGAAAGAATACTATATAGTTGCAATGTCTCAAAAATATATCTATTTCATACTACCTACATCTATATATGTGTACTAAGCCAAAAAATTGAGTTTTATGATTTAGTAAAGAAATGAAAAGTCCAACATACCATAATGTATTTGTTTCTGTTCGAAAAAAGAAGTGCAAAATGATATAAGCGTCTCACGGTTTATCCGTTTCCCGGTACCAAAATTGCTTAATTTAATCCAAATTTATTCAGCCGTTATGGCATAGAAAGCCACATTAACAAACTGACGATGTTTCTCGTTTAATTAGTTAGGAAACGATACGATATTTCGTAAAACAAAGCGTAACACAATCCCCACAAAACGTGTATTAACGATCTAGTTTCGAGTTTTGGGAAAACCGTCCAATGCAGACAGATCCAACCAATATCTATTTCGTCCTGACTCCAATAAATAATTAGTAATGGAATAAAAGTTATGCAAAATGTTTAATGTGGAAGACTATTTTGGGCGATTAAGTATATTTTTTTGTTCCATGCATGAAGACGAATGAGTTTGACTGAACGGCGTTAATTTTTCCCTTGTGATTTTGTGCAAATTGGTTAGCACGGAAACAACTAAATAAATTATCAGTAATTAATATTGTATGGTTTCTAAATAGACTGCCGAATGTACAAAATGGCGATTTTGATCTTTTTCGTTATTTGTAACTAAAATATAGCTTTATTTTGATTCCATCAACAAAACCTAACAAAAAATTACAATATGAAGATTTTTTTACCAGTAAAGATCATATTTTGTCAACGTACGTGCCGTAAAGCAACGATAACGATACGGGCGCAAGTAGGCGCCCGTATCTAATGAAGTGCGATGCAAGCGCAAGTAGGCGTATAACTGCATAATTAAATTTAATATAAGGTGCATAATTATCTCACTTAACATCCGATATGCATAAAGCATGTTCATCTACAGGTGTAGCACAAATTACTTAATTTCCTTTTTTTGTAACTAGTACTACTGAATAAGTAAGTCACTTTCAGAAGTCCAGACCTTATTATAATTGATTATGCGAAAAATAATGAACAAAAATAAAAAGGCAATAGTTGTAATAGTATAATCATCAGATAGTTATCTATCTCCCTTTATCAAGGAAAGAACAAGGGCAAAAGTGAAAGCGAATAAATAATTCAGAAACAAGATATGTACAATAAAGAAACAAGAGACATTAGGCACATGGGAATGATAAAGTGCGTATAAATTATGTCATTCCGTTTCCAATTCCATAGCTGTTCATTTATATGGCAGCTTCGCAAGAAAAATAAAAAGGGGGTAGAAAAATAACGCAATTCAACTTTTTACCACGCTGTTAAAGAAGTCTTCCGTAGGGTTACTTATGCGACATTATGCATAAACTTTTCTTACTTTAATGAAATTTCTCGTGAGGTCGAACATTGAATTTGACAGGTAATTTCTTCAAGGTGTGGTGGAAATAACTTTTTCTCATTCGCAGCTATTCAAAATTACTTAGCACATCTGAGTTTAATGTATGTAGCCTAGCCACCCTAAAATGCCAAGATCTTGGTTAAAGTTATTGCTAAGTATACTTATTATATACGGTATCTATCTAAAGGTGGTCAGACCATGAAGTTTAATTTGCATGCGCCATCATATTAATCGTTACATATAACAGATTCAGAACAGTGTTCATTGATTAACAGGTTTTTTATCATAGCCTTACAAAGGAAATAATATGGTATAATTATGTCTATGGGACATACAAGAACAGTGTTTAGCGGGTTATTTTATTTTTTCTATCTCAAAAATTATATTCGACTATTATACTCGTATCAAACATGGTATGATTATCGAAATATATATAACTCAAAAGTGACTGATGACTGACTGACTGACATAGTGATCTATCAACGCACAGCGCAAACCACTGGACGGATCAGGCTGAAATTTGGCATGCAGGTAACATCTATGTTATGAAGGCATCCGCTAAGAAAGGATTTTTAGAAATTCCGCCCTTAAGAGGGTGAAATAGGTGGTTAAATTATTTTCCCATAGGCCACGCCGCGGGCGAAGCTGCGGGCAGAAGCTCATAGATATATAAGATATACATGTGTATCGAACATTTAGTAGATTCACACTCATAACCAGCTTATTTTCCACTGTATTTATTTACATCAGGCCAGTGTGTTTGGCCACATCTCGTCTAACTCCAGATATTTACTAAAAGATGATTATAATGACCTATAACCTATTGCACAGCAATAAGTTACAGTATTGATTCAAGTAAGACTTACTAATACGTACGTACGTACGTACTGACAATATTACGTAAGTATATTTAGTTTATACTCAATTTCAAAAGATCGCAAGTACTGAGTATTATGTGTTATAAAAACTAAAAACATTACTAGGTGATAGGACTTTTCTGCAAAGTTCGTTTAGGTAGGTACCATCGCTTTGCCTGTAATTATTCTGCCACCAAAAAGTAGAATACAAGCATTATAACTTGTGTTCCGGTTTGAAGGACACTGTAGCTATTTTAATTACTAGGCAAATGAGACTTTACACGTATAATCTAATCTCACAGTCTAGTAATCTTCTTAAGACTGTGCTGATGTCTCAGAACGACTTGTCACGGGAAACTTTATATCTTAGAGTTCCGAGTGACACTGCAGCTGTTATAGCCGGCCGAAAATCAGACGAACGCATTAATGAATAACGCGTTATTCATTAAAATAAAAAAATATAATGTATTTGTTATCATGACAATCACAATTACCGTATTGTGATCACAGTCCTATTACCTTGTGTTCTGATTATTACCTAGTGATAATTGTAATGGAACGGCCCAACGTTATGTAACGTAAATTATGATTAAACTAAAGGCAATAAAGGGGTTGATTAACATCTACACGATAAATGGGGTTGCTGTGTTTTATGTTTCTGATTCACGTACAGCTGAATAACGATAGGGTTTCATCTTTGATATTTGTGACCTTTGTAAACTGATTCAATCAATCTAGGCTTCCTATTGTTGGAATTAATTGAGATATCCCGGCATTCACGGCACCTATGACGTAAATACACTTTTACCACAACTTTTACACAACTTAATTTTTTTTTTATGTTTTGGCTCCACACTTTTGTGTATTTAGCCAGTGTCAAGTAATTGATAATTTTTCAAGTTAATGATATTTACGCAAATATGTGTCAAGTCACAGTCGAAAAAGATTGCGTCACCGCATTGTATTATTTTCCAAAACTTGTGTTATTTTCAGTGTTAGTGCATAAAATTGGTGGCATTTTATTCATTAAGTGCTGGATTACAGGCGTGAGTGTGGGAAAATGGTATAATGATGGTGAAACGTTTCTTTTCGAGTTGTTTCCAAAACTCCATAGAAGCTTCAAGTAAAGTTGCCACCACTTTACTAGGAGTATGACTTTGACTAGACTATGACTTGACTTGATGACTTCGACTGTGACTTGACACATATTTGCGTAAATATTATTAACTTGAAAAATTATCAATTACTTGACACTGGCTAAATACACAAAAGTGTGGAGCCAAAACATAAAAAAAAAAATAAAAAAAAAAAACTTTTTGGCAGCCAATAAATGTCAAAACATGAATTAATGTTGCCACATATTAATTATGGTGGTACAGTTACAGTTCAGGTTAACATGTGAAATATGCATCACTATCAATCACTCAAAATGTATCAATTCAACATGCTATTACGAGACCATAGTGTACGATCCTGAAAGTTTTTCCAATATTATTATGATACAAAAGGATGGTGTTCAAACCTTCAAACATTAAATTTAAACGAGTAACTCATCAATTTGTTCATTTGAAAAATAGTGATATAAAAAATGAGGTTTTATTCTTCAACATCAATTGTTTTTTTTTTTAGTCTATCTGCAATATCGTGAATCGAATGAGTAGTCCTATTAAAAGTATACCAAAAAGAGATAATACCCATTATTATCTATTCTGCATAGTATCCTCTACTTGGTCTGTGCTATTCTGTGCCTATATTTTCACTTTAGAAAACTGCCTGCTTTTTGATGTGTTTTATATTAATAACATAAATTTTGAGTTAATCGGTATAAAAGTCTCACTGTCTATTTGTCAGTTCAAGACTAAGCAGCTGTGCCAATTTTGATAATATTTGGCACCTATAGAGATAGATATACTTAGGTATCCAAGTGATTAAATTTATGACTACTATGTTCTTCTACAGAGTTTACATAAACGCTGATTGTTGACAGTTTATAATGTAGGTTGTAGCATTATTCATTTTCATATTCATTAATTTGCATTCATGTACAATTTATATATTATGTCAGGTCTTAACAGCTAGTTTAGTATGTACATGGTAGGGGTAGGTTGTAGCTTTAGAAGATATGTTCTATGTTTTCTTTGCATTAAAATAAATCTCGTGCGTAAGGAGCCCTTAGGGACGGAGCATGTTTAGTTTTGACCTAAGTTACGGGTTTGGTATAGAACTAGACGTTCAATAGAGCAAACAGTTCTTGCCCTAAGGCATTGATACCTGAAATAACTTTTCAACTGTATGAAATAACAATAGGTGTATTAACCTTCTCTCAAAGCAAGTGTGGCTTAGTAGTGCAAATTTCAAACCAAACACCGACGCACACAGATTTATATTCCGCTCGACCTTGCCACAATAACTTTAATAAATCAAGCTTTGTTTGGAATTTACATTCTTACAATGTTGAAGAAAACACCATCGTTAAGAAACCAGCATATTCAAGAATCACAAAATTCAAGAACATGTCATCTAACGTGGATTGCCACGGGGGTTGCCACGTGGGTTGCCACGTGGGTTGCAACTTGTGAGGAGGCCAGCTTGTGAGGATTACGACCTGTAACTCCATGTAAGAAAAGACCCGTATTCCAGTTCCAGCAGTGGGCTATTGAAAGAATAACGTTATTCATAAGCCAGTAGGTTATATATAATTATAATTATGTCATAATCATAATCAAATTAAACCGCTTGCGCACTACTGTGTTCCGGTTTGAAGGGCACTGTAGCTAGTGAAATTACTGGGCAAATGAGAATTTATGACCTGATCTCACAGTCTAGTAATCTTGTTACTAGATTGTGTTGATGTCTCAGGATGACGTGCGCAGTGCAGTGTCACGCGAAACTCTATACTTTAGAGTTCCGAGTGACACTGCAACTGATATGGGCAGCCGTGTCGCTTAACATCAGGCGAACGGTTAGCTCGTAGCGTCATCCCTTAAAATAAAAAAAAAAAATTATCGGCGAAAAAAAATTCAAATCGACTAGTTTATGAGGAACAATAAAATTTTCACGTCCGTATTAGTTTTTGGTTCTGACATGAATTCTTATATGAAATAACTCAGTGGCTTCCATTTTCTAATGCTTTTTGCGAGAATTGTGAACTTTCACCAAGGTTTCACACTAAATTAAAGATGTAGCCATGGACACATTTCCAAATCAAATTATTACAAATTCAAAGCTTTTTTCAAAAATATTTAATAAAATCTAGGTAGTGTATTTATTAGTTAAAAATAATATAATTATTGTTAAAATAACTTTATAACAGTAAGGATTTTATACAATAACATAATAAAAACATTAGTGAGGTAATGGGAATGGTGTAAGATGCTATTTTCCATTGGTGCTCTTTTAATTCGTGCTATGTTGACAATAATACTTCTTAATTATATTTATTTAAGAAATGTCAAACGCAAGGCATGTGTGCATCTTTTGATTGTGTATGGTTATGTAGCGCGTTGGATTTCAAAAACCTAATAAAATGTTCCTTGCAGGTAAACGACATTGCCGTAGAAGGCGCGCCACATTCGGTGGCCGTCGACGCACTACAGAAAGCGGGGAACGTTGTTAGATTAGTAAGTGTTCAAATTTGTCAAATTTTGAAGCATTTGTACACTTGTAATATGAAACTACTGGAAATTTATTTATTGTTGAAGTAAAACTTCTTTACGTACACTTGACTTGGGGAGCGAGATGGTGAATGCGAGGTGAACGGAAGTTGAAGTTGTTTCACATAGATCTTCAATGGCAACATAAAAAAGTTAAAAAAAAAATTATTATGTTGGTAAAATGTCAAGTTACCATGGTCAAAATAACGAAAATAAGCTAAAAGAAAGTTATGTAGGCCGATATATGGAGCAAAACTAAAGAAGTATTACTTCTTTAGTTTTAGTTTAGACACTAAAAAAAAGTTAGAACTAGTCTAAAGCACACTCGTTTTTTTTATAATTATCATATTATACTCTAATTTACAAACATTATGAAAAAGTAAAATGTAAATAATATTTATTTTATTATTTATTTTTGCGAGTTTTGTGCCGTATTTTTAATCGAGTAACAATGCCATTTTCAATTCTATTCCATGGTCAATAGCGATAACTTGGGCTAATAAATTACAAGACTTAATAATAACTATAAGTACTTGTAAGCTGGTATAAAATGCATGAAATGCTTTAAAACATTTTATAGTGGAGGAATAGTTGTTTAGTGTTTTGTTTCTCTCTAATGAGTTTGAAATTGGCAAAAATAAAACAAGAGAAAACACTGACTATTATTACACAATAATGCAACGTTTATTGGTGTAAAGAGGTTAAAATCCATAAATGGTTAGGTATAATAATAATATTTTCTGGCCATCGCATCTGCCCTTTCCTGAAATATGAGAATCTGACCCAATTAAAAAGGTATGAGCGTAGGCGAAAGTTCAACTCATACTTTATAATACCGACATTAACGTAACTTTTTCTAAACTTTTAAACGATCATTAAACTGGACGAAAGTATTTAAACAGTCATTTTCTTGCAGAGAGTACGTCGCGCTAGGCGCCCTCGGGTTGTGACACTGTGGAGAGGCGTTCGCGGTTTAGGCCTGGGCATAGCGGGCGGAGCGGACAACGCTGGAGGCGGAGGCGTTTTTGTCTCGCACATCGCTGTCGGTGGGGCCGCACATCATGACGGCAGACTGAGATTAGGAGATAAAATTTTGGCTGTAAGAGACGAAGATGTTAGTATGACGATTGTTGTTTTTTTTTGGCTCTACACTTTTGTATATTTAGCCAGTGTCAAGTAATTGATGATTTCTCAAGTTAATTAATATTATATAATTTGTCAAGTCAAGTCAAGTCACAGTCCAGGACATGAAGTTAAGTCATAGTCTAGTCTACTCAAGTCATACTTCTAGTAAAGTGGTGGCAAATTTACCAGAAGCTTCTATAGAGTTTTGGAAACAACACAAAATAAACGTTTTACCATCATTATACCACTTTCCCACACTCATTACTGGTAATTCAGCACTTAACGAATAAAATGCCACCAATTTTATGTACTAACACTGAAAATAACACAAGTTTTGGAAAATAGTACAATACGGCAATGCGATCTTTTTGGTTTTCCCGCCAAAACTCCCACGATTGTTGTTTTTTTACACAGTAATGCACTTAAAACCTTTTTGAATCGGGTGCTATAAAATCAACTGTCATTGTTTTATTTGAGTAATGTATTTGCACAGGGTATAGAAACATCTTTAGTAGGAGCGACGCACGCCCAAGCCGTGGCCGCCTTGAGAAATACTGGAGAACACGTCACATTGGTCGTGCTGCCTGCTGCGTCCTTTCCGCCCGTTGCAAAAACCGCTCCGCTATACTCTAGTAAGCACACCTTTATATATTAAATTATTTTGACATTTGTGACAATAGAGTCCGACCTCTAAAACAATGCGTTTGACAGCTATAATGGAATAGTCTGATGATGAATGAAAACCGTAATTTCAGATCATTTGAGATAATATTTTTTTAATTTGGGTGGTTGGGTTTATACTACAATAAAACAATCCATGATAAAATATTTAAATGGTTTAATACAGATTTGATTAAATCATTGTAGGTGCCACACGCTTTCTCTCAGCAGCGGAAATGTATAACTCATTATGTCATTACAGAGCCCAATGGAAATGTTTGCTATCGAAATTATTATGGTCTTGTTGTCACTTATTTCAGGAAATAAATTTCGAAATATAATGAATGATCATGAATTTATTTTAAATTAGCTTTATTTATATTATTTCTAAGAAAACTAATACTGAAATCGCTCTAAACTTTGGAAGCATACTTACTTTTGAAACTTTGCTTAAGTTACCATTCCAAATGAATAGCTTTGTGATTTCTGCGTTAAAAGCTATGGTACTCAACCACAATTGAGTTTCAAAGAGCATTTCAAAGTAATAAGTATGTTTGTGCAGCCAAAACGCAAGCCACGTCGTGTTCAACGCTTCACGAGCTGTTAGAAGAGGAACCAACGGAAATCCCGAGGTAAACTTTCATGCATTTTATTTACACACCTTTTTCTGGGATGAGAGTTAATTTGTCTACCACGCATTAATTTTACCTACACATTGGGGTGTGACACATATTTCTCATTGACACACACTTCAACTGGAAGTACTTACATGTTTTACTCTACCTACCGGGGTATTATTATCTTACTCTAAATTTTAGTGCAATAACAGAGAATTAAACCCAAACTACAATAAAATTATTCATTGACATGATTAGTAGTTATTTAGTGGGGCTTTTTTATGGAATTAAAATCAAAATCTTATTAAGTAATACACGCAATTTCAGAAATTAGTGATGCAAAACGAGGAAATTTTCGCTGAACTATCGCTACGCTTAAGAGATAGCCTTAAGTCCTGGTTAAATGTGTTTAGGTAGGGTGTGCCCTAACAGGATAAGGTCCACGAATCACTTTTTATATTGAAAAAAAAAATACTTTCCGATTATGTGTGGCATAAAAAAATACTTGTAGTCTACTTTTTGTTTTACTTTCATCTAAGCTTTAATGTAAGTAAAAGGTCATAAACGCAGCAAGTTAAATGCCAGCAGTTAGATTAATTAAACCAGTTGGCGCTGTTGTTAATTATTCAGTGATAACTCAAGTTTTACGTGGTTTGTACTAGTTTTAGATAGAGAGCTGCTACACCAAAATTGGTCAAGTTGCAACAACCGTAATCGCATTGTTTAAGAAAAAACTTTAGAAGTTTCAAAAAAATACCAATTTCTTCACTTGAACATGCCCTTCATAAATGACAGTCAATCCAATATATTTGCCTACAATGTTTTGTTTCACTCTAACGTTAATAACTCTCAGCAGGCTTAGCACGGCATGTGGAGAAATTGTCTTTCCCCCGGTTTTTTCCACCTGTCAGTTAAAATAATCCCCCTCTCCACCTTACGTAGCACGGGAACGAGGAGAGGAAAGAAATATTTCCCTTTGACATTATCGTAGACATTATATCCCGCTACTCCCCGGTTCAGAGCACGGACTCGGAAGAAAGTGGATAATATTCTCTTGAATTGACATAAAGCAGAGAGTATTTATCTTCGACTCTTGTAGGTGGGTATAAGGAAGTCAAAGTGTTTTAATAGGCACAAAAATGTCGCGTGCCTATTATAACTATGTTTAATCGCGGGAACTCGAATTTTGGAGCGAAAGTTACACCGAGAGAAGCATTCGGAATACAAGTAATCCCTTCTAAATCCCGGGAAAAGTTTCAATAAAAAAAAAATACATAGCGAAATATTCGTGAAAATACAATTATTAGTTTATTTTTAATGAGGAAATTATTTAATTAACGTAATTAACTTAAATGATGCATATATTTTTTGAGTATATTTTATTATAAAATATATACATATAAAAATTTAAAATATAACTACTACACAATAATTAATCACGTTTTTCCGCTCATATTACAAACAAAATAAAACTTTAATTTAAACTACTCACTTACTCTCACTCATATACATAGTAGTCGTTACATACTCTTTGATTAAAACAGGGACACAGAATCAAAAACCTTATATTTTCTTAATTTTTATATTTTGTCTTCAATCCCAGTATATTTAGCCGAACAATTATCGATGGTTTGATGGACTGAACAAAATATTGAAGCATGTAATGTCATTTTAGTTAAATTTTCTCGTACTGGCAACAATACGGTAGAGAAATCTAAAAACGATACTCCCGCCGTTTATCCCCCGGATAAAGCTTTCCACTGTCGCGGCCATGCTCGCAGAGTGGAATAAAGTGACAGTGAGGATAAGTTTGTTATCTACTCCCTGGGGAGAAGTTGTCCACCGGCCGTGCTAGGCCTGCAGATTATTTATTGTATAATAATCCTTGCTTACAATATATTGGTTCACTTTAATGCTGAAAATTCTCTGACTATTCATTAACGCTGAATAAGTTTCATTTATTTCATTGTAAATACATTTATATGAGAACACAGTGTGCAGTGCAGATGTATACTTTTAATATATAACTAGGCTTCCCAGTATCTCCCCGACTATTTGGCACAGTGCTATCTAGTTGGCTTTAACTATGGATGCTTAATGTCCTATGCATTCCTAACTGCTATCATAATGTGCTGGATTAATAATGTATTGTTGAATTGGGATTAGAATTACCAGCATTATTTTAGAGCAACAGCTTTGTTTAGTGTTTTTATAGAATATGATAAAGCGAATGAAAATTAAGGTTTTCTTTCTTCGTTATAAAAGAAATCGAAATACTCTCAAAGTTTAGACTAAACAGCACGTCACGGTCAGATCGCTGCTCAAAAATAATGCAAGCAAAATTGTTATCATCTCACAAAGAAGTAATTTTTTTATAAGTAGCTCTAAATATGCGCTATAAATCTATTCTACTAATCTTCCACAAAGCTGCATTGTATTATGTAATTATTATTTATTACCTATATTTACTTAATGTTGTAAAAACAGAATTCAAAACCAGCTCTGAATATGCATTTATAAATCTTTTCTCTAACTCATTCACGAAACTGCATTGTATTCTATAATTTTTTCTTGGGATTTTATCCTAAACCATTTCTATATACAGTTATACCTATACAGTTGGTTGTAAAAACAGAGGTTAAAAAACTTTTTTTTTATGTTTTGGCTCCACACTTTTGTGTATTTAGCCAGTGTCAAGTAATTGATAATTTATCAAGTTAATGATAATACACGCAATTATGTGTCAAGTCACAGTCGAAGTCGTCAAGTCATAGTCTAGTCAAAGTCATACTCCTAGTAAAGTGGTGGCAACTTTACTTGTAGCTTCTATGGAGTTTTGGATACAACACGAAAAGAAACGTTCCCCATCATTATACATTATATATTTTTCCACACTCGCGCCTGTAATCCAGCACTTAACGAATAGAATGCCACCAATTTTATGCACTAACACTGAAAATAACACAAGTTTTGGAAAATAATACAATGCGGTGACGCAATCTTTTTCGCTTTCCCGCCGAAACTCCGTTAAAAAAACTTAATAAGTTATTACTTGTTTAAAAACTCCTCACCGAATAAAGAGTCCCAGGGTACCGCTCGGGTTTAGCCAAGGTCTGCTACTTCGCAGAGACAAATAACTTAGTGTGCTCTGTGTAAATATTTGGCCAAGGTCTGAGAACAGCCCTGTTTGCGTTGTACCGTCTCAGAGACCGTAATTAGGGGGAGTTTTGGTTTGGCCTGTTGGGCTTGGCAAAACACGCTGGTTTTCAGATATTGGGTGCTTAAAAAAATATTTCAGATAGATTAACAATAATTGACATAATTAATCATTAGCAATAGGTTTTATCTGCAGTGGATAATAAATAAAAGACAATAACTATACATTTAAAAAATCACTGATGTAGATACACATATAGAATAGAAACAGGACATACCAGTTGTACAAATAAATGAAACTATACGAACAGCAAAGGTTTTCGCTAAAGTAATGTCCTTTCATGACTCTTGAAAATAAATAGCTTAGTCGTAACTTGATCTTAAAGCCCACAGACCCAAACCTTCTCAAATCTCAAGTGTACTTGACTAAAACCGCGCGAACCTTTTTAAGTGTCAACATCAGCATTTACAGACCAAAAATTGAGCACGCTTAATTTTTACTAGAAAAAATTATTTGAAAACTCGGTTCTAACGGTTAATAATATCAACCAACCTTTTTCAAATTTTTGAAGTTACGAAGAAAATAATTTTGTATTTAAAACGGTCTACCGTGAGGTTTGATGGAATATTTGAAATAAATGTTCTCGGACTTTAGTTCTTGCTTATCGTACACAGTATGAGCAGAAACCACTTCTCAAAGCTAACTGGACTGTAACGAGTTTATGCAAATTCCTAGTGTTGTTCACAACTACGAGTATACTTGCTACGTTCAACTAAAGGCAAGCTCCTTATCAACTACAATGCAAAAGCTGACTTCCCCGCAAACTTATTTACTGTGAATACTTACAAAGTGGCTTCGTAAGGGAACTTGTATTATTTTGCTTCTTATACATAAATCCTAGGTATATAAAGGTCATAATAATTGTGTTGCCGACCGACCAACCTTTTTATGTGTTTAGTTTTATTTTATTGTTTTCTATTTTTAAATTGATTTTTGAAGAGGGTTTTTTGTTTTATCTGTCATATAGAGATATGAAGATACATAGTATCCTCTACTTGGTCTGTGATATGAAGACAACTACTACTATGGATAGTGCGTTCTAGTTTTGGGTTTTAATAAATATATATTATTTCTTTTAATGGTGATCTTATTGTGATTGTACGCGTGCTCTACTTCCAATTGGACCTGCTCATCCTCAACAAATTGTAATTATCATAAAACAAAGCCAATGAAGGAGTCTTAAATAAAAAACAGACAACAATAAAAAGAAAACTTAATCTAACAAACCTCTACCAATAAGCAACGTGCTGCTGGCAGGAATTTGACAATTAAGCTAATCATTTTATGTTTATTTTATGTTTTATGTAACAACTTAACGTGTTAGATGGTACATTGCTGCCATTTTACATCATAATACCTAATAATAACGAATTGGCATTGCAATTCAACGGAGCAATGCTGCCAGCATGTGTACGCTGCGTACGGGTAGTGGGCACTTGGACTGTCTATAGGTCATCGTGGCTAGTATATTGTAGTAGCTTGTGTAGCATTTAGTATTAGTTGTGATATTATTGTAGTAGTTATTTAGTTAATAGAATAAAAACACTCTGCCTTTAAAAAATGCCTATTCATCAGATACATAACAAAACATAAAACTGAAATGTCAATACTGGAAAACGAAGATATAAGCTGCGAATAAAACCTTCTCTTCATATAATAAGACTCTTTATACGATATTTTAAACTCATATTTCATGTCTTATTAGACACCTGCAGGGATTTCAATATCACAACATGTCTGTCCATACTATTAAAGAATCATAAAATTATTGCTAACATTTTAATTTCTTATTAACAGTTTCCAAAAAAAAAAATTTGAAAATGATTGTAATATAGAATCATTTTACATAGTGTCTTATACTAATTTTTGTGTATAAAAGTAAGTACCTAAGTACTTAATATGACTTTACAGAACGAAGGTTTTACTAGGTGGTAGGACTTTTCTGCAAAGTTCGTCTAGGTAGGTACCACCGCTTTGCCAGTTATTCTGTAAAATCAATATTGTGCAAGCACTACTGTGCTCCGGTTTGAAGGGCACTGTAGCTAGTGAAATTAATGGGCAAATTAGACTTTATGATCTGATCTCACAGTCGAGTAATCTTATTACCAGATTGTGCTGATGTCTCAGGATGATGTGCGTAGTGCAGTGTCACACAAAACTTTATATTTTGGAGTTCCGAGTGACACTGTTCTGTTATGGGCAGCAGTGTCGCTTAACATCAGGTGAACGACTAGCTCGTCACATCATTCACTAACATAAAAAAAGTAGATAAAAAATAAGTTGGTTTCTTGTACAGGTGTGTCCGAATGGTTCGCCTAGTTCGTTCCGGATCACGTCTTGGCATGGACATAGTTGGAGGTCTCGGTGGTGAAACTGAAGGCATCGCTGGCGTTGAAGATGACACATGTGGAGTGTTTGTCTCAGGAGTATCCATGGACGGAGCCGCATATGGAATGCTCCACCGAGGAGACAGAATACTGAGCGTGGATGGAAGAGATCTTTCAAGAGCTACACACGAACAAGCAGCTGCTGCTTTAAAGGTTGGTCTTATTATTCGTCAGCCTCTGTGGTGTGGTGGTTAAGCAGGTTGGCTCATAACCTGGAGGTGGCGGGTTCGATTCACGAAGGACAAGTATTTGTGCAATAAAAAAAAGCGCTAATACTTGTTCTGTGTCTGGGTGTTGTGGGACCAAGCTCCTCGTAGTTCCTGGGTCCCTAGACACAGAGAATTCTAGTTACGGTCCAGGATCTATGTATGTGATCGTTGGGCTTTATTATTATAAAGATCAGTTATCAAAATAGATGGCAAGAAAAATCTTCAAATATTTTATTCTTACGCAGTAATTTCATCGTACATAAATCGCCGTATTAGAGTCCCACATAAGCACTTCTGGTCGATGAATTTAGTGAAAGTACGTGACGCGTTACTGTATCAGTAATAATACTTATCTGTTGTCGTTTTTGTGAAAATGGCTCTCAAAGGCAAACAAACGTCTGGAAGATGTAATAAATTATACATCTATTTTCTGCAAATGTTCGCCTCTTTGTACGCACCACTGCTTTTCCAGCTATTCTGCCGACTGCTAGTACTAATGTTTTAGTTTGAAAGGCACTGTTTGTAACTAGTTAAATTACTGGACAAACCCTAATCTCAGATTCTAGATATCTAATTAGGACTAAACTAAGCTTGAGGTCTTAGGATGTCGTGCGCAGTTCAATGTCACGCAAAACTTAATACAGTCCCAAGTGGCACTGCAACTGTTTTGGCGGCCGTGACTCTTAACATCAGCGGAACGACTAGATTGTTATGTAATTTTTTTACATAAAAAACTAGTGTGCTTCAAACCTCACGGATGAAGTAAAACTTCTTTAGTTTAGCTCCATCTATCGGCCGGTATAATTTAGTTTTTGCTTTGTTTAATGTTATTAATAATAATAACACCCAAAGATCATATACATAGATCCTAGCTAGGATTCCCTGTGTTTAGGGACCCAGGAACTATGAAGACCATGGTCCCACAACACCCAGACTCAGAACAAGCATTTGCGCTTCTTTTTCCTGTGCACAAATATTCGTCCTGCCGCGGGAATCGAACCCGCCGCCTCCGGGTTATGAGCCGTCCTGCTCAACCACCCCACCACAGAGGCTGTCTAATGTTAATGTCGCCATTGTATTATAAATTGTCATTTTACCGGACATACTAACATAATAATACAAATTTTTAAATTTGTTTTGTTGACATTGGAGATCTATGTGAAACAACTTTAACTTCTGTTCGCCTCGCATTCACCAGTACTCCCCAAGTCAAGCATAAGTAAATTTTACATCAAAAACACTTATTTATCAACAGTACTCCGGCACGTCTGTGACGATAGCAGCACAATATCAACCTGAGCACTACGAGCGACTTCGAGCAAGGATCAGAGCTATCAATGCGGCAGCCGTCATGTCACCCCATGCTCGCCACCAGACTCAAGTCCCGGTCCATACTGACTTACATGCTATTTATCCAAGGTAAAGTGAACTTTGTTATCATATATAATACTGCATTTCACATTACCTATACCAGAAGTTTCTTGCACACACGCATGCTCATAATCTCTTTTACTAGAATATACGTATAACATTTTAGCCATTTCACAGAGCACAAAAGCATTTCATCGTAAAATTGGATACGATTCCACCACATCATTCCAAATAAAAATTGACGGTTTTCCTTTCATTTAATTTACCATGTTTGTTAGAGAGATTTAATCCTTATGGTTGACCCTATCGATTGATGCCGAAAAAGTACAGCATGTTATTTCTTCGGATTTTAGTCGGTTAACCTTCCGAGTGTAAAAGCGAGTTTTCGAAATGTTTTTATGTTAAGGGATGACGTCCATAGCTAACCGTTCGCCTGATGTTAAGCGACAAGGCTGCCCATATCAGTTGCAGTGTCACTCGGAACTCTAAAGTATAGAGTTTCACGTGACACCGCACCGCGCACGTCATCCGGAGACATCAGCACAATCTAGTAACATGATTACTAGACAGTGAGATCAGGTCATTAAGTCTCATTTGCCCAGTAATTTTACTAGCTGCGGTGCCCTTCAAACTGGAATACAGCAGTGCTTGCGCACTACTGTTTGGCGGCGGAATGACTGGCAAAGCGGTGGTGCCTACCTAGACAAACTTTGCAGAAAGTCCTACCACTTAGTAAATTTGTTTCCTTAAAATAATAATATGACTGGTTTTTTAGTCTAATTTGCTATCTCCAGTATTTTCAGTACTATCCCACCGGGTGCGGTTAAGAAATTCCATTTTGTAGACGCTAAAACTTAGGCTAGGCGTTGATGTAGTTTTCACCCTTAATTGCCATTTGATCTTTAACGCAACTCAGGTCGTAAGTCACTCTATCTCGACTAACTACCTCACAAAGATAATAAAATTAACCCTTCGCGTTTTAAGTGAGGCACAAATTAATGTCAACGAATATACAAGGTAGGTAATAGGGTCTTATCAACATTACAGATTTTTTACTTTATCTCTCTTTCAGTGTTAGTAACAGCTATTTCTCAAAAGATACATTTATTATGAAGTGTATATTGCCGTCTTTACTAAAGTCTATTAAAATACAACTTAGCTAAGCAGCACTTTACCCGGGTTCTCGTATACGTTTGTTGAAATCGTGTCTGTCTTGGCGGACCAAATACGGAACACTCATTGGTTGCCTGTTGATCATCCGATGTCTTCACCAATGAGCGTACAGTATTTGGCATGTTGAGCCCGGGGGCTAGGGATGTAAGAGCAAACATTGGTTTTGGTGGGAAAACGAAAAAGATAGATTCACCGCATTGTATTATTTTCCAAAACTTGTGTTATTTTTAGTGTTAGTGCATAAACTTGGTGGCGTTTTATTCGTTTAGTGTTGGGTGTTGTGCTGATTACAGACATGAGTGTGGAAAAGTAGTAAAACGTTTCTTTTCATGTTGTTTCCAAAACTCCATAGAATCTTCGTATCTTAATCTTCGTACGACTTAGACTAGACTATGACTTGAGACATAACTGCGTGAAATATCATGAACATGAGAAATTATCAATTGACACTGGCTAAATACAAAAAAGTGAGGAGCCAAAATATAGAAGCTATCGAACTTACATACGGGCATAAAAATCATTTAGATGACACTAATATACTTAAAAGCAGTTTTTGCAGCGGTCTTTCCGCAGAGCTAAAACATTAAATTCGTATTTTAAAAAAGGGTTAGGCGAGGGTCCTGTCAGGATACCTAAGTAAGTAATTTACACTTCCAGTGACGATCTCCATTAGACAACTGTAACCGCTACCCATCTGATGGGTCGTAGTCTTTTACACTTCAACATAAAACACCAAAACAGAGTAAAACTAAGGAAATTAATGTAATAAATCACTGTGACAGACAAACAGTTTTCTCTAATCTAGTAAGTTTCTACAATCTCGAGATTTAAGCCTCATTTCGGTATTTTAAGAATATATTACTATAGATAATTTCACGCTGAATCCACCGATACCCATAAGTCATTTGTGTAAAAATCAGATAAACCTTTTTTGTTCTCACCCCTTCAATTGACATATCTAATTTTTTTAAATCGTCGTCAAGAAGATAAAAGTCGCCGACTACAAACAAAAAGTTTTTTCTGCTAATGAACTGTGTAACCTAGGGTTAGTTTGTTAACGGAAGCAGATTCAGGCAGTAGTTTATGTAAATCTTACCTCTCTCGAGAGATATTCGGTATTAGTTCTCCACCTTAGTATAATCCCAAGACCTGTGTTTAAACATAACTTGCTAATTGTTTGAGGTATGTGTGTAGTGAATCCTACCTATAAACATAAAGCCATCGGAGTAATTTTCGACTTTTAATTGACGTGAGTTTTTGCCGTTATTTATCTTACAAAATGTGTCATACTCACGATAGTTTTCAAACTAAAATAATGCCATCGAAATAAAATATTAAGAATTAAGATTCATCCATGTTTTTTTTTATGTTATTGATTGATGTGACGAGCTAGTCGTTCACCTGATGTTAAGCACCACGGTCGCTCATAACAGAACAGTGTCACTCGGAACCCTAAAACATAGAGTTACACGCGACACTGCACTGGGCACATCATCCTGAGACATCAGCACAGTCTGGTAATAAGATTAAACGACTGTGAGATCAGATCATAAAGTCTCAATTGCCCAGAAATTTCACTAGCTACAGTGCCCTGAAAAAAAAAACCGCATAAACGCCAAAATAGAAAACATTGATTGATGAAAATGAGATAAATTAAATACAATATGTAATTAAATCGACTTTAATGCACTGAATTGTTAATAAAACACCTCCAATTATTGGAAAATACTTTACGGATGTTTAAGGCTTTAGGCAAAAAAATACGCCGTTTGGACACGGTGGTATGAGAAAAAAAATCATTTCTTCCCGTGGTGCCTTACAGAGCCTACTAAGGTAAGCAGTTAAGTATGAAATGAAAAACAAATTAATGATAACTATAGAAAACAAAATATTAATTTGGCTCGAGGCATGTAGCAGTAGCAAAATTATCTCTAAACCAAAAAGAGTACAGCAGAATATTAATTGATAGGCAGGTATCATTTATTAGTAACATACAACATAATATTATTTAATAAACATAAAACAATAAAAAGGGAACTTAATCAAACAAACCTCTACCAGTAGGCAACGTGCCCATTATGCTGGCAGCATTGCCACGTTGAATGGCAATGCTCAATCTTTGGCCGAAGTAAAGGCCAGCATTTTGGTCACGTGTGGCTTTAAACAGACGTTTCGAAAGGTCTTTAAAAATTTGGTGAGCACTCGGTCCCCAAGGCCCCAGTGTCTCAACTGCAAAAGGCGCAAACATAAAATTGATAGGTAGTTTCAACATTGAAATATAGGTACTATATAGTACACCACAAGAGCGAAGTATTTTGTCAATTCACAAATAATATATTGCACTTACATGTAAATTTCTCATAGTTTTATCACTATAAAGCTAAAATTCTGTAAACAAACTGAACTCATAAATTATTACGCTAAAGTCTGGTTTCGCGTGATTTGTGTCGCGCATTTCGTTTTACTCAGAGTTTTTTTTTGTTGTTTTTCCACATTTTTGTGCGTATTTAGCGAAAACACGTTTCCTGTTTTATCATTTAAAGGGAGGGAGAAATAAAGTATTGAATGAGATATTCGGGCTACTTTGCGGAAGGCTAAACTTGATTTTTGAGATCGAGTGTAATTTTGAACAAGGTTTAGAAATGCGTTTTAAATACGTGTTTATGGGGCTGTGTTTAATTGATTATTTCAATTATTTTAATCACATGAAAAAGATACTGGAGTTATAAAGTAAAAATGTCAAATAATAACGGAATTTCATCAATACGAAAACCGAATATCAACACTTACAAATAAAATATGGTATGTATTCATTTCTTGACACGTCTGGGAACAGTTTTATTAGTTCAAGACTCAGGAATGCAAGCCGCAATTCATTTTACTGCTTTGAAACTAAAAATTTAAATGATCGTAAAAGTTGCTGCTGTAAAAATAAAAAGTAGATCCTCGCATTATGTAAATCACAAGACATTTGTTTTATTTGTTTCTCATGTCTGCAGTGCATTATTCGGAGTGATAGATTTTATATCACGTTCTTTATTATTGGTTTTATCATTGAGACAAATTAAATTCAATTGTTTCGTTTATTAAAAAACTGTGAAATAAACTACGGTTACAAAAATAATGAGAAGGATTTTTTTTTTGTTTTGGCTTCAAACTTTTGTGTATTTAGACAGAAGTGGTGGCAACTTTATCAGAAGCTTCTATGGAGTTTTAGAAACAACACAAAAAGAAACATTTTACCATCATTATAGCACTTTCCCACACTCATGGCTGTAATTGAACACTTAACGAATAAAATACCACCAATTTTATGCGCTAACACTAAAAATAACACAAGTTTTGGAAAATAATACAACGTGGCGACGCGATCTTTCGTTTTCTGTATGACAAACGGTTTTAGAAAAATAAAAATTCAATATGAACATTCAACCGAAATAAATTTGACCCATTTTAGAAGTCGTTTATTTAAAATTGTAACAATGATAACTGCTAATCGAAAATCTATTCCCGTTCTCTCAGTCGTAACTGGCTGTAGATAATCAAGACGAATTTCCTTTTCCTGGAGTGCAGCCAACATTAGTAACGTCCACATGAGGCGCCCAAATTTCGGATGCGTTTGCACTGGCAATGTAGAAGCCTGACTGGAATCGTCGACAACAGCAGCTGTTTGCACGAAGACGTGGGGAATTTGTGAGATTTGCCTTATGAATTTCGGGGCTTTGCACAGATTTTAGATGCTATGTTCGTTTATTCCCGCGTATAGCGTATATAGTAGTATTTGACCACAGTTGTGTGGCTGTACAAACCAAATAATCAAACTACGGCATTTTACGACACTAGGTGGTAGGACTTTACTGCAAAGTTCATCTAGGTAGGTACCACCGCTTTGCCAGTTATTCTGCTGCCAAGCAGTAGTGCGCAAGCACTGTTGTGTTCCGGTTTGAAAGGCACTGTAACTAGTGAAATTACTGGGCAAATGAGACTTTATGATCTGATCTCACAGTTTAGTAATCTTATTACTAGATTGTGCTGATGTCTCAGGTTGACGTGCGCAGTGCAGTTTCACGCGAAACTCTATACTTAATAAAAGAACGATACAAGGGATATTACAATTACGAAATTACGAAATTAATATTACAATTAAGATTAATTTACTCAACCACGCTGCTACAAGTTTTTGCTATTACGATTAAGCCGTGGAATGCCATAAATATCTATATATACTACTTAGTAAATTTAATGTGATTGCTTTTCACTAACCTTTTTTTGTTCTGTCTCGTCTCTGAGTCAACGTTTTAATAGGTCTTTACCTATGAAATTGCCGTATTGAAGCACAGACTTTTTCAAACAAAAAAAAGTTTTGATTGGCTATGAATTCTAAATTCAAATTAATTTTGTTTTAAAAATATGACATTCTATTTACAATATAAGTCTTTTGTTTATTGATTAGCGTTGTATTTTCATTACATTTCAACATTTTTCCTCATAATGGATACTTTGAAATTTCGTGTAATTATGGAATATGAGTTCCGTCGTGGCACCAACGCGGCACAAACGACACGTAACATCAACGACGTTTACGGAGAGAACTGTACAAACGAACGTACAACCCGTTATTGGTTTGCTCGGTTCCGTTCTGGGAATTTTGACTTGAAAAATGAACCTCGTGGTCGTCCGGAAACTTTGGTCAACAATGATGAATTAAAGGCGATTGTGGAAGCTGATGAATCTCAATCTACAGCTGAGCTGGCAGCAGCTTTTGATGTTAGCATCAAAACAATATTGGTCCATTTGCGACAGATTGGCAAGATAAAAAAGCTTGATAGATGGGTGCCCCACGAACTTAACGATCGCCAGCGCAACGTACGCGTCGAGACTTGCCTAGCGCTGCTTAACAGGCACAGAAATAAAGGAATTTTGAACCGAATTGTTACGTGCGACGAAAAATGGATTCTTTTTGACAATCGAAAGCGCTCAGCAAGTTGGTTAGATCCTGGTTCGGTACCAAAGCAATGTGCAAAACGAAAAATGACCCCTAGAAAGGTGATGGTCACAGTTTGGTGGTCTAGTGCTGGTGTGATTCATCATAGCTTTTTACAAAACGGCGAGAGCATTACTGCAGATGTGTACATTGAAGAACTGACCACAATGATGGCGAAACTCGCACGTCTGCAACCAGCTTTGGTCAATCGGTCGTCTCCACTGCTACTTCACGACAACGCGCGACCCCATACTGCACAACAGACCGTCTCTAAGCTGCATGAGTTGGGTTTGGAAGCTCTCCCTCATCCGCCATACTCACCAGATCTTGCGCCTACCGACTATTACTTTTTCCAAAATTTGGACAACTTTTTAGCAGGAAAAAAATTCAATTCCCGAGAGGCAGTACAAAACGCCTTTGAAGAGTTTGTTGTCTCCCGTCCTGCTGATTTTTTCAAGAAGGGCATCCATAAACTGCCACAGCGTTGGCAAAGATGCATTGATTGCGGGGGTGATTACTTTGAATAAAAGAAATAAATAATTTCGAAAAAAAAATACTTTAACTTTTTTCAAACAAAACGGCAATTTCATAGGTAAAGACCTAATATGTTCTATAATTTATATAATTTAAGATAAACCGCAAATTTTTTGGGTTGTGATTCATAACGTTTAATTATTTACAGAATTTGTAAAACTTGACAAATAATATTAATACTACATATTTGTTTAACTTCAGTAACACATATTTCTCGAAGAAGCCTTACTCATCGTTTAGCGATATTCCCTATAGACTGCGCGTCAGAAATAAAATCGAAGCTAGAAATGAATCTCCGATTCATCGAGGTTTTTGATTGCTTGCAGTCCGTGTGGAAATAGATCAATGTATTTCTGAGATGAATACTGCAGTAACTCCTATTGTTATCCACTAGGCTTTAAATCTCAGATTATATCTGTTGGCTATTGTTAGTTTAGATAGGCTAAGAAATAAACAGAAATCAAAAGACAAAATAACGATTAAAAGGAAAAATAAACTAAAGAAGAAGAACATAATAATGCTTCTGTTTATTTTTAATTTATAGTTCCTATCTAAAATAACAACAAAATTGTAAATTGCATATATATTTCTGATTGTGATTCATGATTTTAATGAAATATTCTTCTTCACAGGTAGCACTGCATCGAAATGCCTGCATATTCGACCACTCGAGAACTGAAAATAGTTAGTAAAACAAATTAAGCCCATTTTTATCAACAATTTCTCCAAACGTCAATAAAAATAGTGTAATTTTTTGGTGTTATTTATGTGACTACTTACTGAATGTCTTAAATAAATTAAAGTGTGTAAAGAGGAGCAAGGAGCTAGTACCCCATTCTAAGAATAAGATGTTGCAATTATCATATATGTTTTTGTTCTATTTGGTTCTAGGTTTTAGTTATGGAGATCAGTAATTCATTAAAAACTACATTGAAAAACTAGAATTCTTCGGTTACATTATATAGGCCAATGAAGTACACGTGTGCTTTTGGCGAATGGTAGCGGCTGCTTGTAACGCTAGTCGCCAAAGTGTGATTTAGGCCCATAACTATGAAGTAATGAGGAATGAAAAAGTTAATACCTAATCTTTTTATGTATTTTGTTATAAAATATTGTATTCATGTGACTAAGTTAAATAACATATATAGACAATGTGTGTTTATATATGTTATTTAACTAAGTCACATGATGAACAAAAATTTTACGTCACTCATATTTTTTAATGTTAAAAAATGACATGACGAGCTAGTTGTTCACCTGATGTTAAGCGACACGGCTGCTGAATGCCCATATCAGTTACAGTGTCACTCGGAACTCTAAGGTATAGAGTTTTGCGCGACACTGCACTGCGCACGTCAACCTGAAACATCAGCACTGTCTGGTAATAGTTACTAAACTGTGCGATTATGCCATAAAGTTTCATTTGCCCAGTAATCTCACTAGCTTCAGTGCCCTTCAAACTGGAACATAGCTTGTGCACTACTGCTTGACGGCAGATTAACTGGCTAAGCGGTGGTACCTACTTAGACGAAGCTAGTAGTAGATAATGAATAAATAATAGTACATTGCGAATTTTATTCAAATTGACCTGCCGCGGTCTCTGTTCCAAAAATCTCTGATTTATATCGAAACAATCATATTGAAGAAACACAATTATTAGTCACCCTCTAAAAATTTGTTGTTTAATCTTCTCTGCTTGTGTGTTTAGTATGCCTTATTCACAAAATCATAATGACTGGGTAAACGTCGCTAGCTCTCCTGCTTGTGCGACAGCCTATTAATAAACATGGTTGAGAATTCGAGAAAACTTCAGTTATTTTTGAAAAACTGGCGTATATTTATGTAATAATAAAATACTAATTTGATTATTAATGTGGCTATTATAAACGGCTCATGTCATATTTTATGTAACGGGTTACGATTAGTTACGGGACTTATAACTACAATAACAATATTTTTTTTTATATGAAAAGTATAATTTCAATCATATATAATCATAATAATATATGGTCCGTATTACAGAACGATGCTCAGTCATCGATCGGTGCTCAAGCAGAGATTTCATTCACTAATTGATCACTTTATGAATGAAATCTCTGCTTGAGTACCGATCGATGACTGAGCGTCGTTCTGTAATACGGACCTTGGTGTATTTTTTCTAGTATCTAAACGTAGTGTCATTTGAAACTAAGTTAAGTTTATACATCCCCCAAACTGAATATAAAAAGAGGCGTATTTGAATTGCCTCAAATTTAAAAATAGATACCCATTCCATATGGTATTAGTGACTTTAACATCAACCACCGCATTATAGACATTAATAAAATTATAATAATTAAAAAATCATGTTTTCGAAGGACTCTTAAAAATAGTAATGACTAATTTTGGCCAAACTCTCGTAAGGGACAAACATAATTAAAAATGAAGCTAATGCTTTGTTTATTTATTATTCATTAATATTTTTTAAATTATTAATTAGTCTTTGAATACTAAAGAACCCGATCCATCGTCTCATGATGAACAAGATCAAACAGTTATAAAGAAATATGTTGTTGTCAAAAAGATTATCAAAGTTTAATTTTATCATAATTTCATTATTAGAATTTTAAATATTTTAAATTTTTTTTAAATTAATTTTAATTTTAAAATTTCACTGTTAGAAAAGTACTGTAAAATAAATGACAATCACACTCAGACGATATGAAAATGATTAATTATTATATTCTTGTTCAATTATTAAAATATTCTTCGTATCGTTATCGTTTAGTTATAACAAGGCAATTCAATGTTTGTAAATATTCTAGCATGGTACGTTTTTTTATAAAAGTATAATTAAATACATACTCAACCGAATACTTAAATGTAAAATGATAGCTAGACATAATAAACTTAATTTATTACTTGCGAGTAATTTTTGAACTGTGATATTAAAATAATGTTAGCGTTATTAATTGTACCTACGGTAAAACTGAAATTTAATATACGATATTGCGAAAATTTTGTCTTTTATTTTACTATTCTGAATAACATTATAAATAAATAAGGGCTACGACAAAATGAAGAGCGGAGTGTATTAAGCGAGCATGAAAAGTAGAGGGCAAAGAGTGGAGCACGAAGAGTGCAATTTTGGTTCGGTGGCACACGCCAACTTTTAATAGTAGTATCTGAATTTCTCTATTAGCACTAAATTTTTTAACGGTTTTTGAAAACGATTTTTTTGGAGTTTTTATTTATTTTCTCATGTCTGAAGTATCTGGGATTCGTGAAACTTTTATTATATGATGGACCTGGTAAAGCGCTCTCGAATACCGATTTTGGTTTGGTGGCACACGCCAACTTTTCATACTAAAGTATCTAAATTTCACTCTTAGCTTTTTTGGCCCAAACTAAATAACTAATCCAGAATTAGTTTTTTATTTAGGTGGGATTGAAACAGAACGCGCAAGTGGGCCTTATAAAAGAACTTTTCATTCATGGCTTGAAGATGCCCAGATTAGTATGTTTTTAGTTGTACATCCAAGTACTGACCACAGTAAAGTTATGTAACTTTACCTATCGCCAATAATATGTACATCCCGTTCGACGTCCTGCAAAGTAAGGTAAATACCAACTTCTCGTTATATTATATAATTAAAAATGCTTCAGATGTTACAAAGATCTGATATTATTTGAAATCGACCTTCATTTCTTCGAATACACTTTATCCTAGATAAATCAATATACTTTTATGGTAAAAAAAAATTATGGTTAATCAGATATGTATTAAAACGAAATATCATATTTCAGTATGTAAGATAGTTAATATAATTTTTTTTTTGTTTCCATTTAACATTGCAACGGAATATATATTCTCATACTTATTCTTACGTAGCTTTGGTTTATCATGTGAGGCTGAGTTGTGAAGTCTTGAAACAAGTGAGAGACGCACATTTAAACAATTGCCTACTGACACGGCCAGCAGAAAAACATCGCCTCCGCTTTAGAGGTTTTTCAGTGGGAGTTGACATAAAATCCCACGGAAAAACCTGCAGGGTACACAAAAAGTAAATTCTTTTTGCCCACTGCCCACGCTTCTATTCTGGCCGCCGGGAAATATTTTAAAAAGAATGGTGTATTCGACGCCAGCATTCTTTCGCTGTTCGCAAACAATGCTGTGTAGTTGTGAACGGGCGCTGACGTTATCGCATCTCACTTGCTTCCTTTTCCTGTGCGTTTGTAAATAACCGACGGGACAAAGCGAGTACAACACCAGCCTAGAGTAATATTGAAGGCAGTGACCGAGTACGCGTATATTCTAGAGGTAGTCTCTTAGTGGTGGCAACAGAGTTTTCTTTTGTAAGAAATCATGATCGATGGCCTTTCAAAACAAATCATGCGATATAGACTTCACGGAGTTATTATTATTACAGTAGTAAATAACATGAAATTGGCTAAAAAGAACCTTGCACCTTTTAGTCACAATATTAGTTTATGCTTATCATGGGACGATCCAGGCACGTTCTTATTATAAGGTTTAAATTATAACATCATTAAAGACCAGGACGTGATTAAGTAGTTTGTTTAACCTTTTTGCTCGTAATTTCTGTCCGGCCCCGACCCGTATTATAATTTATTACGTTGAAACAGAAACACGTACGTTTCGGCCTTCAAAACCACTCACAGGGAGTCCTGGAGTAAATAATCAGACATTGTCGAGTACGCACACGAAGAAACATTTGGGATAAATTTATAGTTGTAGAACTTTTGGACACTTTTCTAGTTAAATATCTATAAATTTTCTAAACAGTCCTTTACTCATTTGCGTACAAAAAGGTCAAATTAAGTTATGTACAATTAAATGCTAATGACTAATTCAAATGTAACAAAATCAATGTTCAAGTTGATTGGTTGATTACAAAACGATATTAAAACAATTAAGTTTAAAATAAAAATATTCACGTATATTTTTAATGCTTATCAAACTTCAATTAGTAAAATAACATGTCAAGTAAATGTGGTAAAGTAAAGTAAAGGTTACAAAATTTGAAGGAAGAAATCTAGAAAATATGGCTTCATACTTAATTAAATTTTAATTTCAACAACAACTGGCTTTATAATCAAAATTACCTGATACAAATTTATGGAAGTCCGTGGCAGTACAATGGCTGAACAGTGTTGAGACTTTATAAGAAACTTATTAATAAACAAAAGTACATGATTCAAAGTGAGTGTGCACACATACTGCATATTTAAACTGTCACATCCACGCGATGTCTCATTAACTCCTCTTACACCCTGTGTGGTGTAGTCGTTGAGATCAGTACGTAAAAGGAGGCGGCGTGTTCGATTCCTGCGACAGAACAAGAATGTATGCCCAGGAAAAAAAACTTGCAAATACTTATTTTGTGTCTAGCTTTTGTGGAACCATGGTCTCCGTAGTTTCTGGGTCCCTATATACAGGAAATATTAGTTAGGGTCCCGGATTTATGTATGTGATCGTTGGGCGTCACATAACGTTCCATGAAAAAATATCAAGTTACATAATCGCATAGATTCTAGATTTGTTCTTTGAAAAATGAAAAAGAAAGTACGAAATTGACATTAATAATGCACAACGAAATCCTTCTTTCCTTTTCTTGTTATTTATATAGTAAAAATTGTAAGCAGCCTGAATGCTTTCGAATTCACTTATAAACAATAATGGAACGGGATAAATCCGATCCAAGTAAGACATTAAGATGGCTGACCTTAACGTGCCATAAAAAGCACGGGAAGCGTTGCGTTGTACATATATTACTTACTGTAGTCATTTCTAATCCAAGTAACGACCGCAACAGACATCGTCATCATCATCATCATCACTACTGAACATTAGGCCTGGGATCAGGATAGGGTAACTATATATTTGATAATAAGCACTTTGTAATTATATATGCTTCGTACAATAACTTGATTTTAAGTTAGTTTTATTTTGACTTGTATAACCGCTAAAAATTGCCTATTTGCAATAAAATCCTTTGATTTGACCATAGATTAGCACATTTTGACCGGATGCTTTTAACCAAACGGCTCCACAAAGTAACTCTACCGAACGGTTAAAAATAGAGAGTTGATCTTCTGCATGAGCGCTATGAATTGGAAGTTTGGGCTTAAAAATTATAGGCTATCTTATCTAATGCATGTTTATTTTTAACAACTCAACGCTTGTAGCGAAACGGATTAAGATGAAATTTCGTACATAATGTAAAGACATACAACCTAATATTAATGACAACACTAAATGCCAGTGTACTTAACTATACGCCTTAACTAACAAGAGTTATGATACTGTTTCCATTAATTACGTGTGGTGACGTTACTAATGTAACATTAATCGGTCACAATATAAAAGGGATCCTTTATAATAAATCCCGCCATGAAAAGCCACTTTATTTAACGGGAAAGACAGACAAAGGTTTAATCTCATTTTAATTGTTAATAATTAAATCCTTGAGTCTTTTTGTACCAACGAAATAATTACCTAACTTTTGTAGCCTTCTAAAGCGAAAGCGATAAGCTCATGGGTACCGCGTTGGGTGTAAGTATCGGCGTTTATATCCCAGTCCTTATCTTAAAATTTTCTGTACGTGTGTATATCATTAAACTTCTAAACGGCTAGGCTAAATTTAATAAATCGCAATGAACCTTATATAGTAAGGTTCATTGCGATTTATTAAATTTAGATATTTACCTCAAAATATAGTTATTTATCTTTCATATTAGGCGTAGGTAGATCTTCAAAGTTAAAACTATCCCATTTGAGTGCAATTTGAATTTGACATTTGTGTTAGATACCTTCTGCTAAACGAAACCTTGCTTAAAGGAAATATCCTTTAAGCAAGGTTTCGTTTAGCAATTAAGTAATAACTTAATTATTCTGTTGATCTTTATAATCCGAGAAATGCGTTGAGGCGTATTTTCATCAAACGAAGATTATCTCTATTATTATTGACATGCTATTAAAGTATTTTTAGAAAAGATAAAGTCTTCCTTCACAACCCAACATCAGTAGGTTGTAGGGGAAACTTTCTTTATATGCTTTAAGCCATCACAAAAATAAACAAATTCTTGAAGAAAAACATTCCAATGAAACAAATTTTTATCTGTGATAAGTTGCGTAGATAAGCAAACTGACGGCTCACCTGTTGGTAAGTAGCTACCGGGAGTTTTGGCGGGAAAACGAAAAAGATCGTGTCACAGAATTGTATTATTTTCCTAATTTTGTGTTATTTTCAGTGTTAGTGCATAAAATTGGTGGTATTCTATTTGTTAATGGTATAATGATGGTGAAACGTTTCTTTTGGTGTTGTTTCCAAAACTCCATAGAAGCTTCAAGTAAAGTTGCCACCACTTTACTAGGAGTATGATTTGACTGTACTAGACTATGACCTGACTTGATGACTTGGACTGTGACTTGACTTGACACAATATATGTTAATGAACTTGAAAAATTATCAATTACTAGACACTGGGTAAAAACACAAGAGTGTGGAGCCAAAACATTAAAAACAAAAAAAAGTAGCTACCGTCGCGCTTATGGACACCCGCAGCACAAGGGCTGCATTATACGTCTATGTGTGCTTGTAATGCACTGCCTGTACCCAAACGGTTACGACTTGGTCGACGGTAGAGCTTGGCTAGGAAGACGATTGTGTAAAATATTATAATATTGGTGCTGACACTTCCTAGTGTTCTAGTTCCTTCAAATTACAATATGCCAGCCTCTGTAGTGTGGTGGTTGAGATCGCCTCATAATCCGGAGGCGGCGGGTTCAATTCCCGCGGCAAGACAAGTGCACAGAACAAAAAGCGCAAATATTTGTTCTGAGTCTGGGTGTTATGGGACCATGGTATGTATCACTCGTAGTTCCTGGATCCCTAGACATAGGGAATCTTAGTTAGAGTCCAGAATCTATGTGTGATCGTTAGGCGTTGTTATTATCATTATTATTATTATTTCGAAAATCACTTAACACTACTTAATGCTTCAATTGAAAAGGACAGCTGCATCGATAGTGTTTTTTTAATCAGCTAAAACACAAAGCATTACCAGACATTCCACCGCTGCTGACATCGACAAAATGTAATAATAATACCATGCCAGATTAAAATCCTCCAACAAGCACACACACTCCCATCGCTTGGGTTCTACTCCGCCGACCAGTATTCAATAATGAATATTTTGTTATATCATTACCAACCACCATACACACGCTGTGACGCGGCTGTCCTCAGTCTTCCCGATGCCTTACCATTTAGTAGGTGACACTTCGTTTCTCGACTTGAACTCATATTGCAATGATAAAATGGGTCTATTCGCGCACAAAAATCCCCGTCGCGTAGTCCCCTCGTGACCACGGCCAATATAACTTGGTAGAAACGTCGAGGTAAGTAAAAATTATGTTTCTATAATTTTTGTGCGGGAATAGACCTGTTTCATCTTTACAATATCTAGTAGGTATCTTAACATCAGGCGCGAAGTATAGAAAAGAAATTGTCACAAAAAAGATACTTAACTAGAAAAACTCAGCCGTTTTATATCGAGGTACATATATATAATAGACTCCCTCATCTCAGTCAGACGTGACATAATTTTATGAGATGATTTTTATAAGGCATCTCATGACTCAGAGCTGTCGACTCAAATATTATGCTCGTGAAGCAGATACTCTAAGTTGTCACTTATTACAATTTGGTGAAAAAATGTTGAAGATGTTTCTGTGACAAATATTGAGAAGCCGTCGACAGTATGTTATTAGGATGTTCGTGATTATTTTACCAAAACTTGGCACGTTTTCATCTTCATTTTACTGTGAGATTTACGTTTTTTGTGATCGGAAATATTTTTCATGTATCACAGTTTGAAGAAAACTACTATAATATTTTTTATGTAATCTATTCACGTGATAAAGCTTGTCGTAAGCCTGACATATAGCTGCCATAACAGTAGCAATCCTTATAAATACATATTGTACTAAACAGTCACACTACACTGCACACGTCATCCTGAAACGACACCACAATCATCGTAATATAAATAAATTGAATATTTAAAACACCACTGCAGGATATAAGAAATTAACTCTATTATAGGGCTATTATGCTATTATGGGAGCTCTTTCAAGAGTTTTCATTAGACATCCTTGATAGCAGGTGCAAAGTTAGGGGCGAAGTAGATAAGCCTCTTCTACTTAAACATTTACGAAACAATTTACGCGGGACTTAAAAGATTATGCAACGGAAGTGTTATAACAATATCCACTGTATCCGCTTAGCTTAAACAAATACTGAGATGCTTGGATCATGTGGAAGTTTTTGGTAAAAAGTTCTTTCAAGTGGAAAATTTTATAAAGTTTGAGGGAAAAATATTTGGAGTATATATAGAGGTATTTTGGTTCAAGCGCAGAGTCCTTCTCAAATCAACTAAATAATGGTACGTTTTCTTAATGGCAAAACGGGCATGCGTGTGACAACAACTCACCTGGTGATGAAGTTGTCCAAGTTGGAGCACGCTTGCCTATATAATGCCATATATATTTAAGTAATACATTTCAGTCATTATTTTTCCCTGTTGATGCAACACTATCAATTTAACTATATTGAGCTGCCAATTTTTGTAAATGCCCAAATAGCCTTACGTAACTAACTACTGCTTTGACTACTACGATCATACAAATTATAAATTATTTATTGCAAAACACTTAATTAGATTTCACGATAAAGTGAGTTCTACCTTTTTCTTTAGTAATTAAACTGTGTTGCAAAAGGCAGGGTCTTCCTGTTAATGATCTAAAGGTTTAATAAAACTACTACTAAAATAAAATACAACTACTACTAATTTTTCTTTTAGCTACTATTAAAATACATATCGCCTGGCTGCGCTAAGCTACAGACAGTCCAAATGCTCCAGCCCACTGCCAGTAGTAAGCGTACTCAACAATCAACAAGCTGGTAGCATTGCTCTTTTGATTTTCAATAATGGTAAACGTCGTGCCACAAGGTAATAGGAATCGCAAGAAAACGTGTAAATGGCCGGTTATATCAAAGAGAATACGTTACGTGGATGATACTACGAAGCAGCTCTGATATATTAGTTGGTTTTCAGCAAAATCTTATCAATCATATCACCTAAAAGGAACTACTACACTTTGCAATTACAAACAATTGGGTGGCAAAGAAGTTCTTAAAATGGATGATTGGGGTACTCAGTGTCATTGTTTGTTTCTTCGGGCGAACAAAGCGTATTCTCCCCAAGTTTGCGGCCGCTAAGTTGTTTGCTGAGACAATAACTTGTATTTAATACCTTTACGTGTCTTTGCTTAGACATTTTTAGCTCAGACGGTGGGTAGTTGTTTAAATATTTTGCCTCTACTTTATGCTTCGTAGCTCGTAGCTACGGTCGTAGACTCGTAGCTACTGCTACCAAATCATTTCAAAGATCAAATGAATGATCTACACGTACTAAACTAGAAGTAATTTTATATTCTTAATATACTTTCTTAAGAGCAACGGTAAATATGAATGTATTTTTATATAATTATATAGATATATTCAGAAATCAATTGTATAAACGTCACCAAATTTCGTTATTTTCAGAAAAAAAAAATTGCTGATGATGATAATAAAAAAAATGTATTACAAACTCTTCTGATCTTATCTTTAAAAATATGAAGTAATTGCGACCTTATAAGATATTCATGGTCCTACAGATTTTGAATTTAACGACATCCATAAAAGGTTGAAACGTCTATCACCTTCCGACCGTAATTATCACACATCGCTTTCTAACAAGATCTTCCTGGCAGTCGTAAAATTAATAGCTTTTTATAGAACATGATATTTAACAGTCCCAGATAAAGTCTAAATTTTTCATGATGAATTTGATCTTGATTTATTTATGCAGCCTTTGTGAGGTGGTTGAGCGGGTTGGTTCAATTCCCGCGACAGTACAAGTATTTGCGCACAGAAAAAAGCGCAAGTACTTGTTCTGTGTCTGGGTATTGTGAGACCACGGTCCTCGTAGTTGCTGGGTCCAGGATTTATGTATGTGTTCGTTGAAAGTTATTATTATTATTTATAGCTTTCTGGATAGCTTTTTTACTAGGTGGTAGGAATTTTCTGCAAAGTTCATGTAGGTAGGTAGGTACCACTGCTTTACCAGTTATTCTGCCGCCTAGCAGTAGAGCGCAAGCAATGTTCCAGTTTGAAGAGCAGTTAGTGTAGCTAGTGAAATTACTGGGCAAATTAGACTTTATGACCCACAGTCTAGTAATCTTATTGTTAGTCTGTACTGATGTCTCAAGATGACGTGCGCAGTGTAGTATCACACGAAACTATACTTTAGAGTTTCAAGTGTCACTGCAACTGATGTGGGCAGTTGTGTCGCTTAGCATCAGGCGAGCGATTAGCTCATAATGTCATTCCGTAACATAAAAAAAGCTCAAATACTTGTTCAATTTTTCTTTCAACTTTTCAAAGTGATAGCTAGTAAATCACACTATTACACTTTACACTAATATTATAAAGGCGAAAGTTTGTATGTGTGTTTGTGTGTATGTTTCTTACTTCTTCACGCTCAAACGGCTAAATGGATTTGAATAAAATTCGGTACCAAGATAGCTTATACACTTGATTAACATATGGACTACATTTTATTTCGGAAAAGTGAAATTTTCCCGTGGGATAAGCAAATAATTAAAATGCTTTTTATCCGCGGGTGAAACCGCGGGGCTCAACTAGTGAACTATATAGTCCACACCTGCTGCCATAGTCAGCATGGTCATGGGTTAATCTTAAGTTACCGTTACACTGGCTATTAAAAGCCACAAAAACCATCAATCACTAAGTTCGGGGGTACATAACAATTGGGGGAAACTGATACTCTATTCTTAACCCAGAGCCGCATAATGATAGAAGATCAAAAGTCGAACCGTTATTCGACTTTTATTTCTTTAACGTCTATATTTATTTTCATAGATGCTATCGTTATCCTAAGATCATTCAAAGGTTGCATTCAGATTCTTTGAAGTAAGATTTAGATCGTATTTACGAGTATTTTATCAAGTGAATATCCACCATTTTCCTATAAAAATAAGATCTAATTTTAGAAAACCAGACTTCCACTTTTATGTGACTGAACACTTACCACGGTGTGGTAAAAGTGCGGTTTGCGAAAACAATCATTGTGGTCATTTTAGACACAAGTTACTTTAAATGATAGCGCACTATCTAAAGATGGGGAAACAAAAGCTTACTATGGTGTAAAAGAGTTAAGAGAGGCATATTAAAAAAATAGTTAAATATAGAAAATGAAATAAATGCAACGAACCACGACAGCACGTGATCAAATCCTAAAGTGACACTACAATGACATACAACACAAGATAAAAGGATTACCTTTTCCAATCTAATTATTTTTTAATCTTAAATATAATCGCATTTTGGAATTGATATAAATTATTATGAAGTGAATAAATGGACAATAATAATAATAAATTCTAAATAATAAGATCTTGTTTAAAACACAAACCTAGAATATTTTTTCTCCTCTCGTTATAATTGATGGTTAAAAAATTAGGACACTACAATTTAATAATCTTGCAATAAACTCTATGCAATAACTATAAGGGTTATTTTTATTTGATTTTCAGGTCACAACATAAAAGTGACCCTCGTCTGGTATTGGCTCTTTTAGCCACGACAATCTAGGCATCTAGATGTCTACCGTCTTCAAGTCCATAATGAATATGTATGTCGTCTGTCCTTACTTGAGTTGATCCTTTACAAAATTATCCTCCATTTTAACCATGATATTCTTTGTATTCAAAGAAATTGGATTTTAAGAAATAGACCATTCGTGATTGCTGTCTTTTTTGACAATAATTTAGTCTGATTTATAAATCTAGGTTTTATTGTACTAGGTGATCACGTAAAGTTACTGCGATTGATCGAAACTAAAGTTCGTATCGGTTTGAAAGTTTCAAGCAGTTTCTGAGCGTACTATGGAAAATTTTATATATCATAGCTACGCGATCTTACTTCTGGTAATTTTGTTATACTATTATTTAGTTGCAGTGCTAGTTACTTTTATAGCACTTATTTACTCTATTTCGTATATCATTTAGTTGTTTTTGACTTAGTATTTATATATAATTAAAATAACACAACATCAAATTATTAATCTTATAAACACATAGTTTTAGTGTTTTTGATATAAGTAGGTATAATTACGATAATTATAGTAAGTCATGGACGAAGAGATAAAGAGTGCAACTTCGATTTTTAATATTTATTATTGATATTTCATTATAAATGGGTCAACGATTCTTTGATAACCTTCAATGGATAAATATAACAAAAAAATTCGAAATCAAAACAAATATCCGACTGAAAAATACCATCTTTATCCAGTTCATAATTTTCCGTTAACAACTTGTCCTCATACAAAAAGTGATTTGTTACACTTATAACCGTATTTACGAAACTATCTTGTCCCCTCGAGTAACTTAATCGTAACATAACGTAGCGAGTTGGCAAATTAATTTTGTTTACTATTAACATTAACATAGGAATCTGTACCTTATCCCTGTAGACATAGGAGTGGTACGTATGATGCGCAGGTATATAAGTATAAGTCATTTTGAGGTAACTACGCGTGACAGAATGGCTCACCACATTAACCCCAGGTAAGAGTAACTTGACACTTTATTATCATGATTATAAGTGGAAAAGCAGGCAGAAAATTATGTTGTTTGTATTCGAATATTTGTTGTTTTAGTTGAAATTATTCTAAAGTATTCCTTAGAATCTTGATTAAATTTATCCGTTACGTTAATTATAACGTATTGAATTAAGATTCAGATTAAGTAATACAATGGTGCAGGGTATAGTAGTATTGGCAATCTACAATATGATTTATAGGATTTCTACAATACAACAGTTCTACACACTACAGAACTTTCGAGACCATGCCAAATAGACCGGAGGTGAAGGCAAGCTATTCACAGATTAGATCATAGAAAGATGAATGGAAGTCTTATATAAGTTGGTAAGTTGTTGGAGTTGGTGTCAAATATTAAAATTGCGATAGTGTTTCCCCAGAAAGCGTTCTAGAAACATCACGTTACGAGGGTGTGTGTGTGTGAGGGTTTTTTTTAATATTTTGGCTCCACAAGTTAATGATATTTTACGCAAATATGTGTTAATTCACAGTCGAAGTCATCAAGTCAAGTCATAGTCTAGTCAAAGTCATACTCCTAGTAAAGTGCTGGAAACTTTACTTGAAGCTTCTATGGAGTTTTGGAAACAACACGAAAAGAAACGTTTCACCATCTGTTCACGCGCAATACACGTGATCGCCACGGAAGAGTGAGGTGCGGGACGAGCCAGCTCCCCGCTACCCGCACTCCGCAACGAGATTCCCCAACGACCACCGACCGGAGCGAACGCATCTAAGCCTGCGCCCGCAACGCCACATTATTACCTAATATTTGTAAATTATAATAATAAACCTTCAAGAAATAAGAAGTCGTTTCCATCATTAACAAGTTTTTTGGCGACCTCGGACATCATCTGCATATTTGGAGAGGAAGATACATTGAAAACGCTGTGTCATTGGATTGGATCAGTGAAGTGCAGTGAATTGATAATAACGACGGGCGCCGGTCAAACAAAGAAAGTGAGCCTATCCTATTTACATTCCTTCTTATTTCCAATTACCAACTTCTATTTGTTGTGTGAATGCCTAGCTACTTCGCAGCACTTTAAGGTGGTATCTTGCTAAATGCGTACCATCTTAGCCTATATATTTGCACAAACAAAGTGTAGTTGTAAAAATAAATAAAATCTCTTTCCGCCATTACATAACTTATCTCACGGCAAATTATTTTTTCGTTTTCTTTTCGTGAGCCTTCTTAGCATTCTACGCTTGATTTCCTGTCTAATAAATAAATTATTGTTGTGGGTTATGCTTACATCATAAGTAACTATATAAGCTTATTTACTTTCATTCCTATTTTTACGTTTGCTTGATAGCAACAAATTCACTATCACCTATTAAGCGTTTGCAAGTTCATTGACCCTTTATCTAATAATCCCGTTACATAATCATTAAAGTCAGTAAATATTTCAATATTAATACGTTATATACAAAGTTTTATTTGTTAATTAATTTGCATAATTTAAGAAAAAAAAGAATTGCATAGTTTGAATAATTTAAGTGCCCAACATTCAGTTTTATATTCAAGTAGGGAAAATCAAACCACTCCCATTGTAACGCTTTATTTCAACGCCTATTTGCCGAACGTTTCCAGCGCCCACTGCGGGTTGATTCCTCACGCCGCGCCGGGTCGTGCTGTGTCCCGTGAGCGCTGTTGGCGGGCCTGACGACAGCGGTCAGCCGTGCTCCGAGTGGGCGGCTCGTGCTGTTGGCGAGCTCGGTGGTAGCTGTGGTTTGAACTGGTGGCGTCTGGATTGTATAACGGTTAGAGTGCACAAATTAGTAAAACTTAACCTACTCATTGTGGTGCCTTGATTATATTGTATTAATTTAAATTCACAATGTCGGAAACTGAATCTAAGCCGAGATCAAAAAGTCCTATACCTATTATAAATATTGAATCATCTGATAAAGACTTAAAAGAACATTAGCCCGAAAACGCGGTGGTATTAGAAGTAGATTAACTGTACATAAAAATGTTATACAAAAATACCAAGTTGGTTCATCTGCTGATCTCACAAGTTTAGAAATACGAGAATTATCCTTAAGGTTAACACAGTTGCAAGAATTAATGTCTAGTTTTGACCATGTACAAACAGAAATTGAGGAAAGTTCTCAAAATGTGGATGAGCAGATTTCCGAACGAGAAATTACCGAAAGCGAATTTTATTCACAAATCGCTATGGCGCAAGAAATTATAGATTCATTTTCTGCAAAAAATAAAAATTCTCTTAACGGTTCATCGAAGTCAAGTTGTTGTCATATAGCGAATAGTTCAGTAAAACTGCCTACTATAAATTTGCCCAATTTTGATGGCAACTACATTAAATGGTTGGAATTTAGAGACACTTTTGATTCTCTTATCAATGACAATGAATCGATCCCACCAATTAACAAGTTTCATTACTTAAGAAATTCTTTAGTGGGAAGTGCAGGAATCGTAATAAGTTCCATTGAGTTTGCCGCACGGAATTACGAGTACGCGTGGAAGGCTTTATGTGATAGGTATAACAATAAAAATATTTTGATTAATAATCACTTAAGCTCGTTGGTGAGCCTTAACCCAATTCAGAAGGAATCTTTTAGGGCCTTAAGATATTTGAGTGATCAACTTCATAAAAACCTAAACGCGCTTAACACCCTAGGTGTTCCTACGACTGGTTGGGATCCGTTAGTGATATTTTTAGTAGCTGCAAAGTTAGATCCTAAAACTAGCAGTAATTGGGAGGAACACAAAGGGCGATTATCGCACTTACCTACACTTGTAGAATTTAAAGAATTTATTGAAAATCGTGCAAATGTTTTAGAAACAGCTAATGGAAACCGCTTTAATTATAATTACGACAATAAAAGTTCAAACTATAAAAATAATAACCATTCGAACAAAGGATATTCAAATGTAAAATCTTTTACCGTTTTGGAGGGTTCTCACACCAAGGCATGTCTTATCTGCAACAAGATGCATCATTATGTGCATCAATGCCCAAAGTTTAAGGCCATGACCGTATGTGACAGACTTACCGAAGTACATAAACACAAGTTGTGCACCAATTGTCTTCGTAGTGGTCATAAAAATGTAGACTGTACCCTGAAGGGTTCATGCCGCATCTGTCGAGAAAAACATAATACAGTTTTACATAAAAACAATACAGTTAGTAACGTAGCTACTGAAAACACTGAATCATCGCCTATTCCGGTTATTTTATCAGCTGTCTCACCTGGTCAAGTCCTACTATGTACTGCTCAAGTTGAAGTCATAAATAAACAAAACAATTATACTTACCTTGCCCGTGCATTGTTAGATACTGGAAGCCAGTCTTCTTTTATCACCAAAAACCTGCAAGAAAAAATAGGATTAAAAACGGAGCAGATAAATTCATTTAATGTGTCTGGTATAAATGACGTCGTATGTAAAGTGACTGAAAGGTGTAATATCTTAATAAAGTCACGAGTTGGCTCTTTTAGTAAAATGGTGAGTTGCTTGGTAATACCTACAATAACTGGTACTATGCCTAAAGTCAAAGTTGATGTTCAGCGATTAAACTTACCTGATAATATTGTCCTAGCTGACCCTTCATTCTATGAACCTTCTGAAATTGATATTCTGCTGGGAGCAGATCATTTCTTTGACTTGATAAGTCCTAACCAAGTTAAATTGGGGCCAAATAAACCCGTCTTACAAGATAGCCTGTTAGGTTGGATAGTGGCGGGTAATACCGGGGAATCCTACTATCAACCTAATACTAATATCCAATGCAACTTTGTGAAAAATGATTCTATGATATCACTTCAAGATATTCATGATTCTTTAAAAAAGTTCTGGGAGGTCGAGGAATGGCCTACTGATAATACCTACACAACAGATGAACAGTTTTGTGAATCTCATTTTAATAAAAACACTCGTCGCTTACCTGATGGCCGATATTCTGTCATGATGCCGCTGAAGGAGAATCCCGAGCAGGCACTAGGCAACTCATTCCCTATTGCAATGAGACGTTTTATGAACCTAGAAAAGAAATTAAATAAAGATGAAAATATTAAAGAAAAATATAGTAATTTTATTAATGAATATGGTAATTTAGGACATTTAAATGAAATTGAGAAACCTGAATTCGGGTGCTACTTACCGCATCACTGTGTTATACGAGAACAGCGTGAAACCACAAAGCTGAGGGTTGTCTTTGATGCTTCGGCCAAAACCAGCTCTCAAAAATCGCTTAATGACTTGCAGGCTGTTGGACCGGTTGTGCAGAGAGACTTAATTTCAATTCTTCTTTGCTTTAGGATCCACAAGTTCGTGTTAACTGCAGATATCGATAAGTTTTATAGACAAATAGCATTAGATGAGTCTCAACGTCATTTACAGCTCGTGCTTTGGAGAGATAAAGTCGATGAACCTGTTAAAACCCTACAGCTACAAACGTTGACCTATGGAATGGCTTCTGCTCCTTTTTTGAGTACCAGATGTTTGGTGGAACTTGCTAATGAGTGTCAGGATCCCGTCATAGCCAACGTCATCAAAAACGATTTTTACATCGACGATCTGAACACTGGCTCGTCTACTGTGGAAGAGTTAACTCACATATACTTAAATGTCACCCAAGTGCTGAACTCAGCGTGTTTTCCACTGAGAAAATTCCGCACAAATTGCCCCCAAATACTATCTGATGAATCAAGAACTTCAAATTGTCTTGATTTTCATGAAGAGGCTAATGTCTTAGGATTAAAGTGGTCACCTGTTGCTGATCAGTTACATTTTCCTAGTGGTGTGGAAATTCCCCCAAAGATTACGAAGAGAAGCATAATTTCCACAACTTGTAAGCTGTTCGACCCATTGGGTTTAGTTAGTTGTTGCATAATAAAGCCTAAGATTCTTCTCCAAAATTTATGGAGTGCCAAACTAGACTGGGATGACCCAGTACCAAAAGAATTTGCCAGTGGATGGATTGCTTTCCTCCAACACCTACATCATTTATCAGATATAGCTCTACATCGCTGTGTTATAGGTGGCAGCCAAGAAAACCAATCCATTGAGTTGCATTGTTTTGTGGATGCGTCTCAGCACGCCTATGGAACGTGTATCTACATACGTTCAACTGATAGTGAGCAGAACATTGTCGTTAAGCTATTGTGTGCTAAAACAAGAGTCGCACCTCTTAAATCTCTCACAATTCCACGATTGGAGTTGACTGCAGCTTTGTTAGGGTCCACATTGACTGATAAGGTTCTAAAGTCTATACCCTGCAAAATCACTCAAAAATACATGTGGACAGACTCCACAGTTGTACTCGGTTGGCTAAAAGCCCAAAATAAAACCTTACACACATTTGTTCGCAACAGAGTGAATAAAATAAATGAAATTACCCAAGATTTTCAATGGAAACATGTTCCAACTGAATTCAACCCTGCAGACCTTGCTTCTAGGGGCATCGACCCGCAGCATCTGCAAGCTACTTCTTTATGGTGGGAGGGACCTTTATTTCTGAAAGAAGATCAGTCAACATGGCCTACCCAACCTCACCCTACGCCTTGCAACTTACCCGAAACCAAAGCTTTACTGTGTGACCAGGGTACTTCCAACGAAAACGTAGAGACAATTATTAATTTCGAAAATAATTCAAGTTATTTAAGATTAAAAAGAAGTTATGCTTATGTTCTACGATTTATAAATAACTGTAAAAAGATTAACGCTAAATTGACTGGACCATTACAAATTGATGAACTTGAACGTTCTTCAACCCTTTTATTAAAAGAGAGCCAGTCGCAGTCTTTTCCGAAAGACTTAAAACAAATTAAAAACGGAAAGGAGCTGCATTATAAAAGCAAACTCTTGCCACTAAATCCCTTCATAGATTCAAATGGCCTAATAAGAGTAGGGGGTAGATTAACTCAGTCTGACTGTCAATACGATAAAAAACACCCCATCTTACTCGATGCTAAGCATCATTTAACTAAATTATTAATGACCCATGAACACTTACGTTTATTTCATGCAGGCCCCCAGCTACTTTTGTCGTCTGTGCGCGAAAGATACTGGCCACTAGGTGGCAGGAACTTAGCTCGCGCCATTTCAAAGAAGTGTATCGTCTGCTCACGTATGCGTGGTCAAACTATACAGCCTAAGATGGGAGACTTGCCTTATGTGAGAATTAATCCAAGCTTTCCGTTCAACGCATGTGGTATTGATTTTGCGGGTCCCTTCATGATTTCATCTAAAAAGGGACCAGCAAAATCGATATCACAAAATAGTAACCGTATAAAAAAAGCCTATTTATGCATATTCGTATGTCTTGCAACGAAGGCTCTTCATTTGGAGGTTGTGAGTGATCTCACCACTGAAGCCTTCCTTGCATGTCTTCGCAGATTTGTGTCCCGTCGCGGCAGGCCCTGTGTAATTTATTGCGATAACGGCAAAACATTCGTCGGCGCCAAAAATGAGTTAGGAAGAGTTTTAAGGTCCAGCCGCCAATCGGTCTCAGATTACGCTGCTAATGAGGAAATTAAATTCATTTTCTCCCCCGCCTATTCTCCACATTTTGGTGGAATATGGGAAGCAGGTGTAAAATCTGCCAAGTTTCATTTAAAACGCATTGCGGGTAATGCCGCCTTAACGTTTGAGGAGTTGGCTACGCTTTTCTCCCAAATAGAAGCAATCCTCAACTCCCGTCCTCTTTCTCCCCTTTCATCAGACCCTACCGACCTCAACCCTTTGACTCCCGGTCACTTCTTAATTGGCCGTCCGCTGATGTCTGTACCGTCACTGACTGCCAGCTCGGCGAGACCTAGCCAATACCAGCGCATCGAGCAAGTTCGGCAACAATTTTGGGAGAGGTGGCGCCGGGAGTACATGGCTGAACTACAAAACCGTTCCAAATGGAGACAAGACCAAAAACCAGTTCAAGTAGGAGATCTTGTCATACTTAAGGAGGACAACCTAATGCCACTACACTGGAGAATGGGACGTGTCAGCAAACTGTATGAAGGCCGAGACGGAATATGCAGAGTTGCTGACGTCTACACCACAAGAGGGACACTCGGGCGGAGCGTCAACAAGATGTGCCCTATACCAACCTTTGAACCTGAACCTGAACCCGATGAACAATGATAACATTTCATCTCCATTGGACCTTCTGCTTCAGGAAGTCTACTACTACAAACTACATCTGCATACTTACCTTTTTGAAATCAAGCTTTCAACGCCGCGGAAGATGTTCACGCGCAATACACGTGATCGCCACGGAAGAGTGAGGTGCGGGACGAGCCAGCTCCCCGCTACCCGCACTCCGCAACGAGATTCCCCAACGACCACCGACCGGAGCGAACGCATCTAAGCCTGCGCCCGCAACGCCACATTATTACCTAATATTTGTAAATTATAATAATAAACCTTCAAGAAATAAGAAGTCGTTTCCATCATTAACACCATCATTATATCATTTTTCTACACTCACGCCTGTAATCCAGCACTTAACGAAAATAATGCAATGCGGTGACACAATCATTTTCGCGCTCTTGCCAAAACTCCTGAACTGATATCTTTAATTTATTACATGACAGTTGGACCGCTAATGCAGCTAGCTCAATCAAATGTCGACCGAGTCAATGTTTAACTTCGATCGGACGAAATTGTAACGTCCATCGATATCTGTTTGCGAATATAATGGGCGATTGATAGGAAGAGATTTTACGATGTAGCGACTATTCTTATCCATCTCGAAGTTGCCAAAACATTTCGTCGTTATTTTTGGAAGATTTGTAGCACATATTTTGGTAAAATGGAAAAGGTTTTTCGTTGTTGAGATTGAGTTTTTGGGGTAGTTTTATTTTATGGTTTCCTTGTTTATTTTAGATCATATTGATATGATGCATGAGCATTGCAATTCAACAGGGCAATGCTGCTACACGATTTTTAATAATTTTGCTAACGATAATGCATATTTTTGTGTAGATGACGCTCTACGTGCGTCAAAATAGTCACCATATTTTATGATTTTTTACATATGAAATTACCTTTTTTAAGAAACGGTTACTAAACCGTATTTTTTTTTGTATTTATTGTTTCTATACATCAAAGTTATCATCTATGCAATCGACGTATCTTTGCCAACGCAGGGGCAGTTATTGATGCCCTTCTTGAAAAAATCAGCTAGACGGGAGGCAACAAATTCTTCAAAAACATTTTGTACAGCCATGATTGGGAAACTAGACATACAAATTGATAGGTATCGTATTTTATAGGACCGATGAAATTCCCTCTGTGCCCGCGAAGACATTTGCCATTACATTTCTCAAGTGAATGACTTTTCCTTGAACTTGTCATTCTATTCTACGCTATAGGTTTGTGTGTTGTCCGAAACCTGGTTGAAGTCATATTAACAGTAAATAGATTGCCATAGCCATTTGCAGTATAGCCGGGACGTTTTCAAACTGTTTTTTTTTTTTTCATGTTAATGAATGATGTGACTAGCTAGTTGTTCACCTTATGTTAAGCGACACGGCTGCCCATAACAGAACAATGTCACTCGCAATTCCAAAATATAAAGTTTCGCGTGACACTGCACTGCGTACATCATCCTGAGACATCAGCACGGTCTGGTAATAAGATTACTCAACTGTGGGATCAGACCATAAAGTCTCAATTGCCCAGTAATTTCACTAGCTGCAGTGCCCTTCAAACCGGAACACAGCAGTGCCTACTTGGCGGCAAAATAACTGGCAAAGCGGTGGTACCTACCTAGACGAACTTTGCAGAAAAGTCCTACCACCTAGTAAAACCTAGTAAAATTATTAGATTAGTATCGACAAGCAGATTTCAGAAATGGCTCAAGATGGATTTTAGGAAATAGAGATATCTATGTCAAATGACCTTTATCATAGTCAGGTCCTAAGAGTCCAGTCACTATCAGTAGTCTACAATCGTTTGATTTTTTATCAACCGACTTCATAAATAAGGCTTGATATGTTGTATTTATTAAATAATTATTATATTTTATTATTATAAAGTTACTTATTCCAGCTATATTTACCTCTATTACATTATTATCTTGACTATGCGCTATTATATAATTATGACTAAAATCAATTTATTTTCAGGAATTTGAAAAGACAAATTTAGGTTTTGTAAATCATAATAATGATATAATTTGACTTCAATCCTGCCGAATCATTCATCAAAATCTTCCTACAAAATCTGACACAAATATTATTTTAAACGATAAAATTCTGAGGAAACAATCCTTGAGTTTTAACGGCAAACGAAAGGGGAAACTTTGCAAATACATTATTTTGAAATATGACGAAAACTTGATCCTCATGGGGTCGACGGTCCAAATATTTGCATGTCGTATTCCTACTCCATTATTTTCCAAAATTAGTCGACTTTTACGTACTGCAAAAAAGGAAATATCACTTATCGTCCAAAACAGACGTCGGAGTTTATTTGTCTAACCTAAATATTGTCCTATCTGTGTAATGTCAACCGTCACAGGCATGTGTATAAAAAAGCAATTAAACCGTTTGGGCAGGAGCCAAAATTTGTTCCCCACAACAAACGAAAACTCGCCGTAATTGAAGCACAAATCATGACGGACCCTAACAATTCTAATAAGAACAACATTTCACGTTTTACAGACTACAAAAAGAGATCCGCGAACAAAATTATCTTTATTTCCGTGAAATAAACGGTGTTTGTTCTGTTTTTGAAATTACTTCATTCTGTTTCTCGTTACATTTAATTTGTAATGATGTTGCCGCAAAAACTGGAGGCGGAACTGTTTACTTAATTATTTAAAAGTCATGGTAATTAATTATAATTTTTGACTCTACCTTAACAATAGTACTGAAATTATTCCAAAAACTGCAACAAGAAAATGGAAAAATGTTTATTTAGTAGTTGTATTAATTAACTTGATTAGCGTGGATACGGATGGATTTAAACAAATTAAGATCCATTATCTTAATTTGTTTAAATCCAAGCAAACAAGCAAAATGATTTTCGACCCTTTTTCGTTCAACTTTCTTCGACAATAGAAAACCTGTGCGGTACCAACCACGCGATACACAGAACATACACAACAATTGCCAATTCAGTCTGTAAAGGGCACATCAACTCCGACGGAAGACGAGTTCGTGATAGTAATTTTTGATGTACGCGTTTATTTGCTTTATGCAGGTCTACATACATTCAAGTATTCAGGAAAAATGAAGAATAGAATCGCGTAAACTAGCTCTATCCGGTGCGAATCGCAATACGACTATTGAATTTTTATTTTGTCTTACGTGAATAGAATGCTTCTCAAAAATGTTCTTTATATTTTTGATACCGGTTCAGAGAAGTAAAATATTGTCGTTGAATAAATTCTTTATTTTATAAAATATATATAAAAATCTGGTTTCGATTTTTTTCGTTCTGGACCTATTGTTTAACGAGTTGCATCAGAATATTTGAGCGATTGTTTCTTTAGTAGTTTATTTGTTTTAAAGACATCAGTTTTTATCAAAAAAAACTTACGAATTGATTTGCTGGTTCCGCCAAGTAAGAGGAAATTAATATTCCTTTATTGTCTATATTCCTAATGTTATTATGTTGTTAAAAAAAACTTATAATATGCTCTTGTATAAATATTTCGGAACATTTATATATGTATAGGTAAGTACTACCTTTAACTTGATTGAGTTTACCTTTGGCCAGCATGGTCTCATCAAGAAAGGAACATCAAAGATAAGGGAATTTGAGTGTTTCAGCTACAGCTGAGTCAGCCTTTACCAAGGCGATGACCCTTTAGTTAACACCGCACAGGGAAAATGCTAATTTTATTTCGGGTACCTAAATTCTGATTGCTTTCGGCTTAATGGAACTCATTTACAAAGCTCTGAGCCGCATATACAAACCTACTAATGAAAAAACTTTGTAATTAGCTAACCGCTCAACGATCTCAATTTCTCCCAGATTGGATGCGATTCTACTTTAAATTATCAAATCCAATCAGACTTTTGCATTGGGAAACCAAGTGAAATTATCAAAATGCTGGTTTCTATTTAGCCCAAAGACTAAGCATAGTCATTCAACGGGGCAAGGCCGCCAGCATTTTGGGCACGTTGCCTACTGGTTGGGCTTCTTAGATTAAATTTTGCTAATGCATAGGTTTTGTTATTATTTTAATTTTCTATTTATGTAAGTTATATTAATTAGGTTAATATTATGGTGAGTGAAAATCATGTTGAATTCAGTTCAAAAATATTTTCAAGGTATACAATAGACTAATTTCAGTACATACTTAATATTTATAAATCTATGATCTAAATAAATATAACTCAAAGGTGACTGACTGATTGACTGACTGACATAGTGATCTATCAACGCACAGCCCAAACCATCTATTGGTTTCAGAATTTTTAGGCGGTCCAGTGGCTTCTGATTTGGTTCACGTCATCAACATTTGGATATATAGGCTTGATAATATATTGAAAAAAAACTGATTAACAAGTAACGAACGTATAGCGTAAAAACCAACTTCAGACTCATACGGTTTTCTCATAGATGATTTTGTCAGAACTGGACCAAGATGAAAATGAGACAACATGGGAAGCATCAGCTTTGAAATGAGAAAAAAAATCATCAGAATCGATTCACCCAGTCGAAAGTACTAAAGTAACAAACATTTAAAAAACGGTCGAATTGAGAACCTTCTCTTTTTTGAAGTCAGTTAAAAAACCGCTCTTACATCGGTTTTGGTAGATTAAACTTTAAAAACTCTCAGTTTTGAATTAGCAGCCTGCAAGAGGTCTTCATCTTTTCAAAGGACTTCCTTATAAAGGAAATCAAGCGAAGTGGTTGTTGGCTAATCGAATTTGTAAGTGAACATTGGGAATTAACTTATGAATGGCGCCAGAAAGGGCGAGCAGACGGGTCAAGGACCTCGTTTAGAAAGGATGGTATTATCATTAATTTAGTTAGCACACCTTTTTGGAAATTGGTCTAAAATTAATTCACTGTTATTGGTTTAACTAAAACTAATAGAGAAAGGTAGGATTGGTGTGTGTGTGTGGACGCACACACCAATCCTACCTTGAAATTTATTTGATAAACATAAAACCTTTAAAATTTACATAAAACGTTCCATAGTATCAAACATTTATTTATAGCGGTTGCAGGAGACGCGTTTTTTTTTTAAATAAAATATATATGTTTAAAAAAATGATTGTAGAATTGTTAATGAATTTATTTTAAGAAAATTATTATATATACACCACTTCACGATAGAAATATGTTTATTCTCTTACAAATAAGATTTGCTGAGCCATATCCCGACGTCGCTAATAGCAGTATCACCTGCATGATTTTGATTTAATTTCGAGATGAGATCACTTGTCACGGTAGCTTGAATGAAGCGGATCCCGGCTTTAGGATCAGATCGATACGGGTTAATTCAATATTATTCTAATTTTAAGATTAAAAATGTATCTATTAAATAGTAATTTCCAGTTGATTCTGATAATTATTGGTCATGAGTAGAGGAAGTCATTAAGTGATGAAACGGTACTTGCTTATTCAATCATATTTAAGCTACGCGTGTATCTCATGCGATCGTATGTCTATTTTTATATTTTTCTGTAGTTGTTTCCATTTTTAATTGGATTTATTTAAAGAATTTTTATTTTATCACATCTAGCACCAATTTAACCTACTTTTCAATTACCTACCGTTCGGCTAACTTCGATTCAAAGAACGATTTAAAACAAACTAAAAGTGGGATGGGAATTACAGGTGGGTTCCTGGGAGGAAACTAAAACAGAAACTGTCGCAGTTCCTATACGATTTAATATTTTACTTCTGGCTGGACTTGCTAATTTTATTTTATTTAAGTAGTACTGCTAATCTAAACAAAAGAATTTAATATAGATAATAAAAAATTTCTTTCCCTATTAAGTATATAAATTATTTATACTAAATTCTTTTGTTTACTTAGTGGTTATGCTATTAGGTAATACCTAATTGTAACTTTAATGCCCATATGCACTAAAGTTTGATAGCTTCTAAGTACGCACTTATCTCCCTAGCCCCCGGGCTACTCGTACGCTTGCCAATTTCTGTCAAGTCAACAAGCAACCAATGAGCATTCAGTTGGTCTGCCAAGTTGACACGAATTTAAAAAACGAATACTAGAGCGCGAGTGAAAGTGTTACTTATAACTAAGTTGTATTATAATAGATTTTAGTACAGACAGGCAAAGAAGAAAAATGTATAATAATAATAATAACGCCTAACGATCACATACATAGATCCTGGACCCTAACTAGGATCCCCTGTGTTTAGGGACACAGGAACTACGAGGACCATGGTCCCACAACACCCAGACCCAGAACAAGTATTTGCGCTTTTTTTCTGTACACAAATACTTGTCCTGCCGTGAGAATCGAACCCACCGCCTCCGGGTTATGAGACGACCTGCTCAACCACCACACCACAGATGAGTAATAAACACGTATTTAAAGCCAAATTAAGCGTAGTAAGTCATCGATAATAATTCAAGCGCTGAATTATCTAAACTCCATTAAGTTTATCTTTCTAGTTTCCCAATATGAGTTTTCACTGAAAATCGTTCATTCACATTCATTCATGAACTATGTTGATGACGAGCTTCTGCACGCAGCTTCGCCCGCGGCGTGGCCTATGGGAAAATAACTGAACCACCCATTTCACCCTCTTAACGGTGGAATTACGAAAAATCCTTTCTTAGCGGATGCCTAGGTCATAACATCTAACTGCATTCCAAATTTCAGCCCGATCCGTCCAGTGGCTTGGGCTGTGCGTTGATAGATCACTATATTAGTCAGTCAATCAGTCAGTCACCTTTGAGTTATATATATTTAGATAATAAAACATCCCTACTTATATGATACTTGCACTTGTTTAAAACTATATCCACACCAAAAGTATAAAGTAAGTAATACGACATTAGATAGGCACCCAAAGACAATTTAAACCAAAAGCAATACTGAAAAAGATTTCCATTTCTTATGGTTGGATCCATTTTCTTATGCAATAAACACATATTTTATAGACACTTTGGGGGTTTAGTTTTCACCATCGCTTATCCCCCGGCGCATTTGTTCGCGATTTATCGGTTTCCGTTTCCAGTATACCCCTCCACCCTTTCCCTTATTGACACGTATAGGTTCTTTTGCCTGCGTTATTACCCCAATTTCCGTTTTCACCCCTTGAGGCTTTCGCTTTATTTAGGGTGATAGCAGATTGTATCGTTATGTATCAGGTATTTACAGTTCCATAATATTTTCAAACAGATAAACAATAAGCATTTTGTTGATATCTCTGATTTATCCCCATTATTCATAAGACATTATTCAACAAACCCTGTGAACTTTATTAATGAATTCCGTGTGAATCGTGGTAGCATAGCTTACTTCATTTTTCTCAAAACAGATTTTAATCCAAGATAAGCAAAGCTGAAAGAAATCACTTTACCAACATCTAAAAGATTATATTTCTCAAACAAATAGCAGTGTTAAATTCGATGAGCACCTTATCAAAGGTTTTTTTATCTAACTCTTTACTTACTTCTTCATGTCGTCGAGTTTCAAACGATCCATATTTTATGTTCTCAGTCGTGAATCCTGACACCAGTCCATACGTTAATAATATGGGTATTTCAATAAAAAGTCACCCACCGGGAACAGATGTGAGTGCCGTAGTCATAAAGTGGGCCTTAGGAAGTTTTACGGCTGAAGTACGTAATTGATTTCCCCTGCTTTTATTGTTGTTTTCATACCGGTACAGATCTTCTGCATACGCTTTTGTGGTGGGATTGAAGGGAAAACAATAGGTAGCGCAGTCGATATCAATTTTCCGGTTCGGAGTCTTGTACCTACTTATTGTTATTTTGTTTTTACGCTATACCTATTGTACTGCTTCTATATTGGGATGAAAGCTAGATAAACTAGAGAAAACTAGACGGCTATAAAATTTCTATCTATCTAAAGGTTTGGGAAGAGATTGTTTTTAATACTCGTAAGTCCACCCGTTGTAATATATAGCTCTTCTGCCTGTAGAGTACATTAAAGTACAATAAATAATTTTGCATTGTATTGTAAAATGAACACATTTTTGATTCATCTTATACAATACAAAATTGAAAATTCACTACTCATTATGTACTTCGCGACAGCATACATCATTGGCGTTTTCATTTTGAAGTATTAATGAATAAGTTATTTGATATTGTATTCTATTTCTGTTCGCTCATTATTTTCTAATTTTTAATTCCTTATAAACGAACTACGTCAGACATTAGAAATTACTCATTTTTAATACCCAATTTTTTTATAATAATTTTAATATACAGCCGGTTTATATAATAATAATAATTACGCCTATCACACACATAGATCCTGGACTCTGAGGACCATGGTCATATATGTCTATCTCGACGACCCACGAAGACTGCGAAGCTAGTGCGTGTATTGGCTCCGGATATACAACCAGCTTTCGGATAATATAAAAAATGCGCCCTCTTTCTTCTCTTATAAAAAAAAATATTAATAGCATAGTTAGTTAATCAAGTGCTCTATTCGTACGAAGAATTGGTTAAGCAAATATATTTAATATTTTATTCGTTTATTAATTTAGATTATTCATTTTATTTTAGATTAAAAGTTTATTAATTTATAATTGATTGATGCTATTTTATTTTATGGTTTTTATTTGTATTTTTGACCTCAAATTTTATTTATATATTTATGATATACCTATTTACAATTAGTATTTTTAGTATGGGAATTGGCCTGTAACAGATTGTTAAATATAGAGAACTAGGAATTATATATTTGGCACCTCTATAATAAATTATATTTATTATGCCAAAGATATTTTAAAAGTCGCATTTAGAATGCTAATAATAATTATTTTGTTTTTTACTATAAAGTACCGCAGCTTGAACGTAACTTTGATAACAACAAAATCGTTTTAAAAGCAGTTCCTTTGATATAATCTTAAAAGAATTTAAAACGATGTTCTGAAATTGCTCTGCGAGAGTCCTAACATAAGTCCTGAATATCCATTTCACTTTATTAGACATTCACAAAAGCTTCTGAGCATTCATTGAAGTGAATATAAGTTAGATACATAAAACCGGCATGTTACCCAATCAAGCGTAGGTAAAATTTTACAATTTTTTTTAAAATTAACTATCTGTTATTTTCGCTGAGATAAAAATTAATGAACAACACCTATATAGGCTACCCTTTTTGCACTATATTTTAATATCAAATAATAATAATAATAACGCCCAACGATGATATATGGGACATATAGGGACCCAGGAACTACAAAGACCATGGTCCCACAACACCCAGACTCAGAATGAATGACTATTTGCACTTTTTTCTGTGCACAAATACTAGTCCTGCCGCGGGAATCGTACTCGTCGCCTCCGGGTCATGATCTGACCTGCTCAACCACCACACCACAGAGGCTGTCCTCTAGAGGCAGTTAATAATGTTAGTATCAATCCAACGAGTATCATTAAAATGAATATTAGTGTGTCCGCTAGACGTTACAAAGGTTAAACTGAAAAAAGATTTTATTTGTATTTATATTATGCCTCTACTTTATGTGTCCAAGACTTTTCTCATTACCTATAAATGTCAAATAAACAAGCACTTTTTATTACATTCACATAGAAATAAAAATAGCTGGACCTATCCTTGCTCAATTTATCTGACAAACCTTTGTCCCACAACCAATTCTTCTTAACATTTTCCCTCGAACAATTTACAAGGACTAAAGGATCAGCTAAAACCTAACAAAAGAGCTAAATCCTAATACCCTACAACAATGTCGCTCAAACCGTAAATAAAAAGCTTTGCGCTTATTATTTTTTATGGGCATGAAAAGTCATACGCGCCACGTCTTGTACCTGTTTGGTGTGTTTACAAGTAACAATACGATACGATTTCCTTTTAACTTAGGCTTTATAATATCAGTTTTACTGAAGGAAGTGAGGCTGAAATCAATAAAAATGTTATAAAATTATTAAGATTCTGAACAGGTTTAGGTTTAAAGAAACTTATGCTCAAATAAGACCAAAAGTCGCTTCCATGAGAACATAGACTTAAAAATTTCAATATTAAATACATTCGTCGTCACCTTAAATTATGTAGGTAACATAAATACTTGCTTAAGTATTATCTACATTCAACAAGGCTTTATTTAAAACGTTTACTTTGGCAACTGATCCGTCATAAGGTATTGAGTCAGTTGCTTCTTGAATGCGTTAAATGACCGTATTTTTATGTGTGAGGATATTTTATTATAAATTTGTGCTACTTTAACAGTAGGCTTTGTTTTGCCATAATTTATTCTAGGTTTCGGAAGTACAAGAAGGCTACCGCGACGATTGCTGCGCTTGGAAACCTGTTTTAGTTTGGTGAATCTAAATCACATTTAAGTCACAGACATCGTATGTATCCAAGTAGTCCGCTTTATTATAACAAGGCTGCATTTCATCTAAAAGCTTAGTCTCAGTTTTGTCTCGAAAAATTATGAGTTCACGATAGAGCCACCCACCAGTATGAGACTTCAGTGTCAAAAAAAATTATTTTAAAACTGTCAAAAAGTGTCACCATAAATTTTCAAGCATGACGTTTTAAAACGCGTAAGGGAGGTAATGGATTGTTATATGAAGAAAATTACCAATATTGCTAATAAAAAAGAAGAGATTCTGAGTTGACGTGACTCTTGGTATGACGTCATAAATTTTAACAGCATAGTCAGATTTTAACGCTTCCTTATTGGATAACTCAAGGTTCCATTCTAGAAAAAAAGCTATTAATTAACAACTATTATAAATGGAAATAGTTATTCATTCTCTTATTTTTCATATCCAATCCTTCTTCCATACGTCATTTGTTAAGCGGTATATATAAAATGTTACTATGTAACTATTGATAAATAGTTAAATGAAAATAAATAAAATTAGATGGTAATGGTAAATTTATAAATTGTATTCGATCAAAACACCATTATTAAATCATTATTCCATACTTTCGGGTACCTGATTTGCATGATTGATTATTGGCAATATTGACTACTTTTGTCTATATGTTTTGTTAGTTAGTTTTACTGAAAAATCACACAAGTTGTATTTTACCTGTGAAAGGTGATTCCTGGACTAGCATTGTTCCAACATCATTTTTAGAACAAATGTCAACATTTATAAATTTTTTTAGACAAACTTGACGGGCAAAGTCCAGAGTAGTAATGGCGGGCTATAGGCTTACTAAGAATGTGTGCGTGCGTGGTCGGATGTATTATATTAACGTCCCAACTTACTAAGGGTGCTTAAATTTTATTATGGTAAAAACTCCAGCCAGCTTTCTTTTATACATCCATGTCGTCGAGTTTTTAACCGACTTCCAAAAAGGAGGAGGTATTATATTCGTGTGTATGTTTTTTTTCGATAAACAATTGTTTTATCTCCAATCTTTGCAAAAATGCGTCACTCACCATTCACCCGTGAGACGGGAAAACCGTTAAATAATCTCAAACTTAGCCCCTTGGAGCCTTACGTAAATGTCAAATGCCGAGTATAAGTACAATATTCGACGAAATATCATTTTAAGACTACAATAGTCTTTAGAAAAAAAATTATGTTTTTTTTTAATGTTAATGAATGATGTGATGAGCTAGTCGTTCACCTGATGTTAAGCAACAGGGCCGCCCTAGCCGAACAACCGCTCGGAACACTTAAATATAAAGTTTTGCGCGACACTGCACTGCGCACATCATCCTGAGACATCAGCACAGTCTGGTAATAAGATTACTCGACTGTGAGATCAGATCATAGTCTTAATTGTAGGGATGATATCAAAAAAGGGTTTAACTGATTTTTTTTTTACAATATGACTTATGTGTATCGTTGGATTCAGCGTGAAGTTATCTACAATAATACATTCTCAAAATACCAAAAAGAGGCTTAAATCTCGAGATTGTCGATTCTCGAGAGTCTAACAACGGTTTATCTGACACAGGAATACAGTTCGCTTAGCATAAAAACATTATTATATTTATTACATTATATTTTATTTTTACAGTAATTGTACGAATTAGTACTATATTTTTTTTTAAATATAATTAATACATTTTCAAGCAACTGAAACTTACATAAACCTTTTATATTACCTTATAAGCACTCTACATTAAAATGAAGCCGTTGAAGTTTAAAGTCAATTTTCTCAAAACTATCAATTTGACAGTTAAACCTTTTTTGTTCCCACCCCTTCAATTATGTTATTATTTTTACACAAAATATCGAGACAGACTATTTACTTATTTTTACACAAAATATCGAGACAGTTTAACTCTAATGGCTATTAGCCGTATCGAGTACTCCAAATGGCTACCTAACGTCACAACAGCTGACTATCCACATGATGAGGGTCCACTCAAGCCGTGTAAACTCATAACACAAGAAATATTTCACAGTATCTATTACAAGCTCCAAATATCTATAAAGGGGTTTGGGTCACGTCAAATGTGTTGAATATTCTGGGGTAAATCTCGGGTTCAACATGAGAGAGAACACCTTTATTTGATCTTAGATGTAAGGAAGTATTTTGTTTTAGACTATTCACATTTAAGAATAACAATTTCCTTTTTTCCTGTCTTCTTGTCTCTAATGTCTTCTGTTCTTTTCCTTTTTTTAGTTTCTCTGTGAGATAAGGTCCGAGATGAAGAGATCCGCCGAAGGACTAAAATCACCGATATATAGTTCTTAAAGCAACTAGTTGAAATGGTAGTGGGCCAGACTATATCGCTCGCAAAACCGACAATGGATGGGAAATAAAGGTTCTAGAATGACAAGCATGAACCAAAGAATGAAACGTAGGCTGGCTTTCCACTAGCTTTTGCTAGGTAAATATAATAATATAATGACGCCCAACGATCACATACGTAGATCCTGGACTCTAACTAGGATTCCCTGTGTCTAGAGACCCAGCAACTACGAGGACCATGATCCCACAACACCCAGACTCAGAACAATTATTTGCGCTTTTTTTTTTCTTTGCACAAATACTTGTCCTGCCGCGAGAATCGAACCTGCTGACTGCGAGTTATGAGCCGACCTGCTCAACCTCCACACCACAGAGGCTATAGGTTGCCGACTAGCTGGTGGACAATATATAGGTGATAATGATGAATGTCTCTCCTCAATTAGCCAATTTATATTCTACGAATAGGCCTTTTATTTTGGTAATAATAAAAAAGATATACCACTAGACTCTTCTACTGCTACTTGTACAAGCAACCAGTGCGTTCCAAGACAGACAACTTGTTACCATCTAAATATTAAAGAACACTCTACTCTAGCGCAAAGCGTTAAAGTTTGTAATGTTGCTTTTAAATTAGCTAGTGTAAGCTACATTTTTATGCTCGGTCTTGTAGAACTAGTTGAAAATTGCTCAATCGAAGTTACTTTTAAATGAGTTTTACAATTCTAGACTTTAGTTTCAGTGAATCTTCTTTATTTGGACGTAATAAACAATCATCATATTAGTGCAAATGGTTTTTTTTTTTCTTTGCAAGTCAATTTTACGCTAATTGAATCGTAAGCATGTCTCTATGTATTATAAAGATAAAGGTAATAAATGTGTACAAACTTTTTCTTTTATTAGAAAAGCCGGCAATTTATATGCCACGCAACCAAAAAAAATAAAACAAAATATACAGCTCTCATGAAAAAGTTAAGACAGCAAGAGCTATTCTCGAATAAATTTCAGTGTAGAAAAAATGAACCTATCATACGCGTAACTCTGTTCCAAAGGCGGAACTTCTCCAACTATTTATGAGCCTTAAAAGTCTGCCGATAACGCTGGAATACTGTGAAAGTGGCCCTTATCTGTCTCTTTGTGCGGAGTGTCGTTTATAGGTATGCGATTATGAGTAGAAGTGCTGAGATAAGCTGTGATATGAGAGATGACGCTTTAACTCCCTCAGGAGGCTTAGTAAAACTGCATTTAGACATAGCAGAGTAGTAATGACATTGTATATCAGTGTCAATGCTATAGTTACTTGATAATATAGGCGATTTGACTCAACGTTCTTAATTAGAACGGCTTAGGAATGGAATGCCTTGCCAGCGTCTGTGTTTCCGGCGAAATCTGACCTGGGCGTGTTCAAGAGAAGATCGAATAGGTATTTACTTGGCTAGCATGCTACACCTTCGATCGCATCGTCACTTCCCATCAGGTGAGAGCGCGGTCAAATGCTAGACAAGTTTGAAGTAAAAAAAAAATATTCCGTTCAATCAGAAAAAGAGGCCGACGAATTACTGAGGCGTTTACAAATGTTCTAACAGTAGAATATCATTCAAAGAGCTGAAACGAATCATTATATACGAGGTAGTTTTACTCCCTCGCTGAAACCGAGTTATAATGGATTTTTAGCGTCGTGTGTCACACTCTACTTATCAATACGATTGCGAATCTAATACAAAAGAATATCAAATATGTACCTAGCTTATTATTGTTTTTGTTCGTAACTTAATTATATATAAGCCGCTACTCCGTAACATTAAAAATGTGTTCCAAATAAGTAATAATAATATGTAATAAATGTATGTGATATTTTTAGAAAGTTTATCAAAATATTTAAGTGCACTCCTTCTTTAAGCGAACCTTTTGTTTTTCTTTCGTCTTCTTAAAAAAGGTAAATTTAAATATCAAATTGTTAAAAAATAAACTTTAGTCCCTAGAGGATAATGTGCTTCCTTATCCCTACTACAACACTGGCGGATTTTTGAGCAAGGGGAGTAAAAAACTGTTGAGGTAGGTAAGTTTTGACCCCTCAATCCATTAGGACCTACTGACTTGATCCACCAGTGGATTGGGATTTAAAAGTATTTACTTGCATACAATATTTTTCCAACTCCATACACTTATTTCAGCTATATAACCTTTAACAATACGACCTGTGGCTCATCTCTACCACTTCTGTACGAACGTGAATCTTCGAGATAATTGCATAAAAGGCACCATATGTTACAAGGGCCGGATTTGCGGCAAACGTGAGTACTATTGAGGGAAACCACGATGGGGTGGTAATGGAGTACCTATTATTAACACACTGACAATTATAACGACTTTATGGTTTTGTATGGCAATTTAGTTTCTATTGCGTCAGTGCGAATAGCGTGTTTTGTGGGATGTGTGCGAGTAATTGGTTTCAACGGACTGAGCTAATTTATAAGCATGTGCATTTATCAGCATTTATGGGGAACAGATAATCATCACGGATCCCATATAAAAGGTACGAAGAACGTGAAGAAATAAAAGAACTTTTCTTGGGATATTTGTCCTGAAACATTTTTCAACAGCTCATTTTGATTTTCTCCAAATGTTTCACACAAAAACATTTGAAAAGCACATTCACCATCCAAAACAACAATTAGTAAAAATTGGAGCTTAAATAATGCTCACTTGATATAATTGAAGAAAAGAATCAATGTGCATTGCTCACGTGCCTTTTTTCCATTTGCTTATCGGTTCTATGGCAGCATAGCTAAAAAACTTATTAAATAAAATCACATAAAACGTTCCCATCGTTTGCCATTTTAAAATTGGAAGTGGTAAGATTTCTGCTGTCTCGACAAAGACTGTTGGTACGATCGACTAATGCAAATGAGCCTTTCAAGTAGACGAATTTCAAATATCAACCAAAAGGACTCAAGAAATTAACATTTTTGCTACAAAATGAAACGGTCTCACCCTCCGTCCTGGGCATTGCTTGAGTTTCTCAAAACGCCTAGTCAGATTATTAAGGCAATTATCGTTGAATAAAGAGAATTCCAGAATATTCCGCCAAGGAATACACAGATTAAGATCGCGACTGTTCATTCTCTCTTCTAATCCTAATTAGTTAGGTACAAAGGGGCTACGAAGTGTACAGAAACTTATGTAATTTGAACCTTATCTCTTCAGCAGATTGTGATGCTGTTTGTTTTTATTTAGTCCGTGGAACTTCCCTAAAATGGTTTTAGTTTAGCTTAATGTTAGTTGTGGAAAGTGTTTAGTATCATAATAGCCAATTAGCTATGCCATGTTAATGGCTTAAATTACCACTAATTACTTTTGGCTACTTTCAAACTTGTGCTAAAACAGAAGATAACCATTTTTTTTACAGACTTATCACCAATGTAATAATGGTAATACGTAGATTTAATAATTGTTCCGTTAATCTATGTATAATAATAAAACTGAGGGTCGTTGAAAAGAATCTGAAAATAGCGGTTGTGAATTTTGAATTATTTTTCCATAAAACGTGTACTTTTGAATTTTTATGTGTGATAAGGGTGGATTATTATCCGTTAAGTGTTCGTAAACATGCACGAGTGTTGGGAAATGGTTCCAAGTTTTAAAACCATGTGTTCAGTTTTCGTTCAGTAAATTTTTATCATTTTACTGTGGAATTTTGACTTTGAACATAATAAGAGTTTGACTTGATATAACTGTACAAAATCCTTACTTGACAGCAGCAGGATCATCGCTAAAAAGCAATAGAAAGCCATTAATCGAAGAAGGAGGATAATGAAAATGTCATGAAGCCCATTCTGATAGGATCTGTACTGGAACCATTTCAGGATACTGTTGCCCTTCTCATAAGTAACACAAAATCTATCCAACTAAACCTTGCTTATGTCTGCTCTGACTATTATTATATTAGGTGACCTAGAACTTAATAGCCGACCTTAATTGTATGATGAGTTGGGTCGGAACCTTATAATCCTGACTTAATCTTCGTGGCAACCTCACATTATGATAATTAGTATATCCATTTATAAATTACGTCTGGTTTTTTGTCAATTTAACTGAATGCTGTAATGTGATGTGCGCGTCTCGATTAAATCTTATCTTTCTTTTCTCCTAAATATATTTCTACTTTTATCTTCATCAGTAAGCCCAAGCTTAAATATCTCATTAACTAAGACAGTGATTAGTACTTTCTACTCGTAACCTAGACTTGGTCTCGTTTTTGTTGTACCTTTCTATCTTTTCTAAGTCATTAAGCGTCTTTCAGCAAGCTTTTATCTCGTGAGTTCGTCTTTTTCATCGTAAATTGCAATTAACAACAAACTTGCGTCGACAACTTGCGAGTGTTGCGTTTAGCTTCTTCGTCGTTAACAGCTTGCAAGTAAAACTAACTAATTGCTTAATATGTTGTCGTATTAGAGCGCGCCGTGCGCTGCCGTTTTGTTTCTATTTTTTTCCTACGGCAATTTAAATGCTTCATTATAAAAAGTAAATTAATATTATCATCTTCATTATCATTACCCGCTAAGCGGCGTTGCAGTCAACTTCCCTGTTTGAGCTGGGTGAAATATCTGCTTACTCACAAACATTCTGTGAAATTTTAGATCATGTTTACCAATTTTCCTCAACTTAAGTTAAAAAAAATATTATACATGGTGGCATTTAATTCACTCTTTTCCTTAAATGTATGTACTCAGACCATGCTATAGAATATTAGTACAAGGTCCAATTTAAAAAAAAAAAAAGTTTTTGTCTTAGTATTTAGTGCTTCTTAAAATGAAATTAAATGCATGACAGCCAAAATGATAGACATTTTTAACGGTGCACAGCGCGGGCACCTGATTAGTGCTTTGTAAATGTTTCGTAGGCAGTAAAACACCTGCTTTTTTCAACGTCGCAAGACTTTTCTTTAAAATTTGAATCTAATAATATCTGATTTAAGTTTTATTTCATTAGTACTTTTTTATTTAGTTATATGAGACCGTTCTATAGCATGAACTGAATACATACATTAAAGGAAAATAAATAATTAAATTCCACTATGTATATATATAAAAAGTATCAATTTAGAGAGCATCTGTACATTTACATACGGATAGATAAAAGCAAATTTAGCCAGCTGTTTTGCAAAGACTTCGCTCGTTTCACTTGGAGGTCTTCATTAATTAATTCTAATTGAAACTTTTCCTTACAAATCTTTTAGGTAATTATGGTACTGTGCCTGTAAATATTTATCCTACCCTCACAAAATGATAAAAAATTATAACTAACTAAGCTTTAATTATCACACTAATATTATAAAGGCGAAAGTTTGTATGTGTGTTTGTGTGTATGTGTGAATGTTTGTTACTCCTTCACGCTTAAACAGCTAAATGGATTTGGATGAAATTCGGTACCAAGATAGCTTATACACTGGATTAACATATATATGGCTATATTTTATCCCGGATATGTGAAATTTTCTCGTGAGATCAGCAAATAACTAAAATACTTTTTATCCACGGGTGAAACCGCGAGGTGCAACTAAATTAAAATAAATTTTACTCCTTTTGTAAAAGTGAATAAATGAATAACAAGTAACAAACGCAAAGCGTAAAAATCCGACTTCAGACTTATATGGTTTTCTCGTGGATGCCATTGTTAGAACTGGACCAAATTAAAATGAAACCACACGGGAAGCACCAGCTTTCAAATAAGATAAATATGATGAAAATCGATTTACCCAGTCGAAAGTTAGAAAGGTAACAAACATTTGAAAAACAGTCGAATTGAGAACCTCCTCTTTTTTGAAGTCGGCTAAAAATACACTCTTAACGGTACACTCTTTATTCCACTAGAAAACCATAATAATATAAAAGCGTAATTTTTTCAACCAGCTTGTCTATAAAGTTATCTGCCAAGACTAGAAGGGCTATTCAACGCCGTCAAGTGTGAACTCAACCCGTGTTGAGCACGTTTCAATAGCCTCCGCATCACGTCCTCTCGGTTACGATGCCTCTGCGATATATACCGCTAGATCGAATTATCTTGAGGTAGATTTAACTATTGCTTTTTTAGAGGAAAAGAGCTATATCTACCTCAATAGTAAGGCACATTTAACTTTTGCTTTTTAGTGGAAAAGTGGTTTTATTTTTTAAACTATAAATAAATGTTTTTGGACATTTCACACAACGCCACCTAGTCCCAAACTAAGCAAAGCTTGTAATATGGAAACCAGATAACTGATACCTACGGATCTAGTTTTTGTTTGCACATACATACATAAAGTAGAATATAATACCCAGACACAAAACAAGTATCTATGTAGTTATTAGTAGCTAGCTATTAGTTGGTTATAATTAATTAATTTAGAATTAATTATGTATATTATTGATAAAAACAAAAAAGAAACATAGTATACAGTTCAAAATTGCTTTTTAGGATAAAAGTGGTTTTATTCTTTACACTGTAAATAAATAAATAAATGTTTGTGGACATTTCACACAACGTCATCTTGTCCCAAACCAAGCAAAGCTTGTATTATGAATACAAGATAGCTGATAAAATACTTTTATATTTTATAAAACAGAAAATAATACCCAGACACAGAACAAGTACCTATGTAGTTGTAGTTATTAGTTGGTACTAATAGCTAGTTACTAATAACTACACTACCTAGTACAAAAGAAACATTTGAACTTTATACTATGTTCCTTTTTTGTTTTTATCAATAACTAGTTACGCCCCGCGGTTTCACCCGCGGTTGAAAAGTATTTTAATTATTTGCTCATCTCACTGGAACATTTCATTTTACCGGGATAAAATGTAGCCTTTATGTTAATCCGGTGTATAAGCTATCTTGGTACCGAATTTTATCCAAATCCATTCAGCCGTATGAGCGTGAAGGAGTAACAAACATACACACATAAGTTGATGATCTACAAACGGCTGAATAGATTTTTTTAAAAACAATGTTTATTATGAAAAATACAACAAAAAAAAGCATTTGGGAGTTACGACGCCACAAACAGAGACAAACACAACTTATAACACTTTTTCATCTTTGTGGATGGCCACCGGGGAGTATTTAATATCATTTCAAAACGATAAACAGTTTAACTTCGCAAAAAGTAACATGATGAAATAGACCTCTATTTCTTCAGTTTACGAAACACGTTTTATGACGTCTTGTCACGTTTCCGTAATCCCGAGTGTGTTTCTGTTATCACAGTTAAAATGAATGAATATGAGGGTTAAAATGAAATAAATATATTGGTTAAAACGAAATGAATGTAATAGCTTTTCGGGGGGAATGCACCCACCAAACCACGATCATCCAGAGGCAAAGAAGTATATTTATGTTTTTCACAGTTATTTGAAAATGATAAGTATTTCTCTGATAATTAAACACAAAGCATTAAATCTCAAGTTAAACAAGTTAGCTTTATAAGAGGAAAGTATCAACTTTGCTAATCCTGTAAAAGTCACAAACTTCTATGGAGAAGCTTCTATGGAGTTTTGGAAACAACGCGAAAAGAAACGTTTCACCATCATTATACCACTTTCCCACACTCATGCCTGTAATCCAGCACATAACAAATAAAATGCTACCAATTTTATGCACTAGCACTGAAAATAACACAAGTTTTGGAAAATAATGCAATGCGGCGACGCGATCTTTTTCGTTTTCCCGCCAAAACTCCACTTAATGCTTTGCCTTTCTGTAGTTTTTTTAAAACAGTTCTCTCACTAAAAAGGTTTAAGAAAGTAGTCCTTCACGTATTTACGTATCCATTTTGAATAGTAAAATCGTTTCCATCTGTCCTCCGCCGACGAATACAATTCAATACACTTGAAACTTCGATGTTTGACAAATCACAAACTTAACTTTTAGATTACCATCATAATTTGCTGTTCAATCTTTGTCCCTATAGCAACCACTTAAGGTTTCAAATGTTGTTCTTTCCATTAGACGAGGGTAATAGTTTTTGGCTTTTGTAACCGACTGCCAGACACGTATTAAGCTCAGGTGCCAAATCCAGCCTACCGTAGTATTGTATTGATGGGTAAAATATACGAAGGTATAATGGTGTCGATTCTGTGTCGCATTCTCTAAAACTAAAGTAAACTTATATATGGTGGTACTCTTCTGATAAAGGAGAAATGAAAAAGACGGAAATATGTTAATTTCGATTAGCTTTAGAGTAAGCGACACAGAATCGACACCACTGTGCCTGCAAACAGCATAATACGTTCAAATTCACTTGATTAGTATTTAATACAGAAAAAACTAAGTAAGTAGGCTCGTACAGTAGAGCTGTTTTACTTTTAAAGTTTTTTTTAAATATTTTTAATCACTTGTTGCACCCCGCGGTTTCACCTGCAGATAAAAAGTATTTTAATTATTTGCTCATCCCAAGGGAAAATTTCACTTTGTTGGGATGAAATGTGGCCTATATGTTAATCCAGTGTATAAGCTATCTTGGTATCGAACTTCATCCAAATCCATCCAGCCGTTTGAGCGTGAAGGAGTAACAAACATACACACATACACAAACTTTCGCCTTTATAATATTAGTGTGACTATCAATACTAATAATAACATATTGCTTTTTGCACCTTTATTATGAACGCAAGTATTCGCCCGTGGAATTTAAAGGACGTTATTAAAAGGACGAAAAATTACGAAAGTAATTAAAAGGACGGTAGGAAACAACAGCATTAGCGTTCAAAAAGTAAACGCATAATGTCTGTCATCATAAGAATAAATCTAATATCTTTATTGAAAAGGGAGGTTGACAAGTATGTTTCCTATTACAAATACTTACTTACATGTACAAAGGGAAAGAATGAAAATAAGAATTTAATTTTACACTTGGCTGACCATTGAATGACATGGGATGGGCGTAGTATAACAGTATGGATATCGTTATTTTCAGAATGAATCCGTCAAGATAGCCTACAAGCATACAAATTGGCACAAAAATAAGTTGACTAAAGAATAACTTGCAAACAATGCTGTTTGATTGAAGGTTATTATTTTTTTTTATGTTTTGTCTCCACACTTTTGTGTATTTAGCCAGTGTCAAGTAATTGATAATTTATCAAGTTCATCGAAGTCATCAAGTCAAGTCATAGTCTAGTCAAGGTCATACTCCTAGTAAAGTGGTGACAACTTTACTTAAAGCTTCTATGGAGTTTTGGAAACAACACGAAAAGAAACGTTTCACCATCATTATACCATTTTCCCACACTCACGCCTGTAATCCAGCACTTAACGAATAGAATGCCACCAATTTTATGCACTAACACTGAAAATAACACAAGTTTTGGAAAATAATACAATGCGGTGACGCAATCTTTTTCGCTTTCCCGCCAAAACCTCTGAAGGTTATTTATAGTGACATTTGTTAGTCAAGCTCAAATAATAATAACAATAATATATTCTTTTAAAAAAAGAGGTTTGAGTACGCTGCCTAAAAGGACATGGCTTGGTCTACGGAAAGGTCACGGAAAATAGTTGCTAAAGTGCTCTTTATACGTTATAACAACTATTTATTGTGATCTTATAAGCTTTTTACCGTTGAAAAGTTTAATACAGGACATAGAACTGACAAGTACCTTATCAATTGAATTCAATGATCTCCAATCAACACTCTTTTTGCGTTACACGAGCTGTTTGTTGTAAAGGAGTTTCGTTGGGTATTTTTTTAGTCAACTGACCATTGAAAAGTATCTTGACATGCTATGGCTTGTGATTTATAAACAATACTTTAATTTTTTTATCTGTTAACACCGCTAAATGATTTTTTTTTCATATCTCTAGGATATCTTCAAGTTCATTATTAGGTGTCTTGAGCATTGATAGGTTCCTAAACCTATTCCCGAAGAATATGCAACATAACCAAATTAACGAAAAGTATTCTGTGATTCATTGGGCGACTACAGGTTTTATCTAGTATTTCATCAGACCCTCAACATATTTATTGGGGACCTACCTAGAAGTATACAAGTGTCAAAACTTGACAGCGGAGATATGTCGAATTAAGAACTAATTTTGTTGAAACCGCGATGTAATAATATAAATAAATAAATAAAAATAAAAAAGCCTTTATTTTTACTGCATATAAAATTACATATAGGTATATACACTTATTTAATTATTTTATGTTACAGAAGTTGCCTCTGCGGCATAGAATGGAGAAGGATAGGGGAGGCCCCCTATCCTTCTCCATTCCTCTCTTTCTCTCGCTCTTTGCATCCAGTCTGGTCCACATATTTCCGTAAAAATATCTCTCCACCTTTTTCTATGTCTTCCCTTAGTTCTTTTCCCGTCTAATGGAATCCATTCTGTGACCTTTTTAGTCCACCTTGTATTTTCCAGTCTACATATATGTCCTGCCCATTTAAATTTAAGAAGTCGCGTCCGTTCTGATGTGTCATATACTCTCGTTTTGTTTCTTATAACTTGGTTGCTTACTTTGTCTGCTCTTCTTATGCGTAACATCTAGGTGAATATAAATCGCGATGTAAGTAATTTTAAATCTTTAAATTCTCTGAGTTTTCATAATACATTGATAGTGCACGAGTCGTCGTACTGTTTATACGTGCACAATGACATGGGTTGGGTACGCCGTGTCTGAATGTCTCACTCGTCCTGTCTGCGCTGATTTTCTTTGCTATTTACAAATCACATTACCGTAAAGTTGAGAGGTTTTTGGCGCTGAAGATATGAATCATGACTGTGTTGTTATCTTTGGAATTTCTTCGAATTGGCTTTGATAAAATTGGTTACACATTCTATCGGTATTGTTTTTTTTTTAATTTGGCTGTCTCATTTTGTAGCGCAAAAAGATCTAGACGATAAAACATTTTTTTATTCCTCTTGGCCAAAAATTTCGTCATTGTAACGCGTGCCAGAATGGGGATCTTCTAGGGGCTATATAAAAAAAAAGTAGGGGTATATTTAAAAAAACACTAGTTTTTTTTCAATATTAGCCTGTTACCAAAGACCCAATAAAAATGAAAAAGTTTTAATTCATAAGTATATAATAATAATCATAACTAAAGACTCGACTTTTTACTGTTTCAAACAATGAAGAACATTTTACTTTTGGAAATGGCACTATAATTGGCAATATTTTTGGTAGATTGCGTGCATGCTACAGAATAAATTAAATAAGGCGTTGGGCCAAAATCTCTAGAATTCTAATCTAATTCTTAATTACAAATTGAGTTGCTGTCTTTAATTTAATTTACGATAGTAAAAATGTTATGGTCTATTGAGAATGGAGAATTTCAGATGGAAGAGAAATAATTTTCAATCTGTTGCCGCAAAAGCCTAGGTACCCATTTTAGGTACATAAGGGACCCCTTATATGCCTTAAATAGGTACCTAGTTAGTATAGGAAATGATACAAGATATGGTCGTTTGTCGCAACTGCCCATAGCACTCGCTGGAGTGGCCCCCGAAACGCATAATGCGCTGCACTGAGAATATAATTTCAGGTCAAAGATCATGTAAATTTAAATTGGATGGTTTTTATGATTTTTGTAGCAGTTCACCTACTTAGCATAATCAATAGATTAATCTGTAAAGGTAAAACGTTCGTGATAAAAATGTTTCCTCTACAGATTAATCTTAAAAAGTCATTTCACTATCAAAAAAATTACTTATTTTTAAAATGGATAAATACCTTCATACATTAAATTTACCTAAACCAGTTTTTTTTTATAAAACGCAACTCTGCATAACTCCATTTTCGTGAAAAGATTTTTAGCCACAAACGAGCTACTCATTTCTAGAATATTACAATACATTCACATCTCGACAGCCTCTGTGGTGTGGTGGTTGATCAGTTTGGCTCATAATCCAGAGGTGGCGGATTCGATTCCCGCGACAGGATAAGTAATTGTGCACAGAAAAAAGCGCAAATACTTGTACTGTGTCTGGATGTTGTGGGATCGTGGTCCTCGTAGTTCCTGGGTCCCTATATACAGGGAATCCTAGTTAGGGTCCAGAATCTATGTATGTGGTCGTTAGGCGTTATTATTATATTATTTTAATAACCACTCAACAAAAAACCTCATGAAGTCTAGCATATTGGCCCTATCAAGGAACCCCAGGGAAATACACTAGTCTGTATCGGTTGGTTCGATCATTGCCCAAATTAAATTTACTGCCACAAGGCCCAGATCGGGCGTAACGATATAACCACCATTTATTGGCAATAAATATTTTTTTACTAGCAGCTTTTACAGGCTCTTGTATCGTTTTTCACGGCGACCGACGACCTAACACGACCACGCCCTATGTTACGGGATAACTGGCAATTTTAGTTTTTGATAGCATGAGACTTTGTAAAACAAACGTGAAAAATTTAATTTACTGTCTAAATTGGTCATTTTCTAAAAACAACAGTTCAGTGTATCTTATTATTTTAACAGGTTATACATTATTAAAAAATATTTTAATACACACTTCGAGAAAACATTAATAAAACAAACGATAATTTAATAATAATGAATCTCTGATCAAACGACATACCAGACAGCTTGTTCTGGCTACGCGCCATAATGTTGGTGCAGTGATAATATGGCTTTCAAAATTCCACTAGATGGGTCAAACAAGCTTTAATAAATTATTTTTCATTAGAAACTATATACATAAGTAATTTATAATAGTTGTTCTCATTTTAGCACAACTCAGATGCCACATACTTAGCTATTTTAGGGAATAAAGGTCCCCTAAAAATCTTTAAGAATATGCTACAATTATTTTTTTCATTATTTTCTATTCTAGTTATTAACATCGCTATTAGTTTTTGAATTGTAACGAAACGATTCATAGCTTCTTATTTTTAATGTAATTTTTGTTTGAGCTTACAATCGTTTTTTTACCAGTTGCGATTCACTGCGGTGAGTTTATGAATTGTAAAGATTTAAAAAATTGAGTGAGTGTAATAATAATGGCACTGAGGTCGACCTTTGTCTATTTTAATTCAGTTTCAACTAGCCACCGTTTTATCGTTATTTATCTGAGCTGGACTACGCATCGTTCTTAAAACTTTTTTCATTTAGTCTTTCATTCAAGAAAATACGAGAATATACGTATACCTACCCTGGTTTTGCGGCTAATACGGTCAGCTTACTACTCTACAAAAAGTTCCCAGAAACATACCTCACTTTCTTACAGTAAATTACAGCTCCATGCCAACAAAGTGACACTTTTATTGTAACCTTAAAGTTTCACCAAACTTCGGGCGCCCCTTCGTGAAACGTCATTTATAAATTTATGAAGGTATTATTCCTTCCGTGTCCCACTTAACCGGAAAAAAGTGATATAAGATTTGGTAATAGATTTCCTGAAATATGAAAAAAAATTGGTCAGTATATTCTTAGAGCTTATTGAAGGAAATAATGCTTTATCTAGGACAAATTGGAGGTCATTTCAAAATTATTTTACAGCTTTGGTTTGATTTATATTATTTTTCTAGTTCAAGCTTTTATAACCTTGCAGATTATAGAACAGTAATTTAGAGGAAAACATTTTTTTTTTAAAGAAATACGCTTCTTGATTGTACCAATAAAAGCTCTAGCTCATTCGCGAATCCCAAGTCTCACTCAATTGAACTGACTTTGACCCTTTTCGGGAACTAACTACGCGTAACTCGACGTCTGCGGAATCACAAAACCTTACCATAAAACTTCTCGCGAAATCTATCGAACCTCGTTACGCACGAAACGTTTTGCTCTCACATTCATTGTGGGAAAAGAAAATAAATTGAACTGGTTTACTGACAACTATTTTATGGAGATGAAAATGTTAATCTTAAAATGTATGATGCACTCCAATATTTTGCAGGGGTTTGCTTTGTAGTCACCGTTGCTTATTATTTGTAATTTAAAATATATAGTCTCACTGTTTTTCTAATTTTACCTCTCAGCTTTTCTTTCCCTCTATCTCTACCTATTCCTTCTCATAATGGCTAACCTCTGGTATCGGAATGTTTATAACTAAACGAAGGATTTGTCTTAGCTTAACGGCTGTTAGAATTTCACATTTCTCTATACTAAGTGTTTTATTATACATCCTTTACCCTCAGTCCGTGCCTCTTGTTTATGATAAACTAGATAAGTAGATGAGTATGTAAATCCGAATAACCACCTGTACCAGCCTCCGGTGTTGCCAAATTAACGCTTCGATTAAGTTGAGTTTAATGGATTGTTGTTCTAATCTTCTAATGTGGAGCTTAAATATTATTATTGGTGTGCTAGACTAGAGAAATATTATTTTGAAGGTTTTGGATTAATTTGATTTATTTCCTAAATATCATTCAAGACTTATGTCTTTGTCTTAGTCCCAATCTTTGATTAAATTCTCAGTTTATCTCTACTGATCAATATGTTTTGTTATTCTTTTAATTCTAATATTAGGTCTTTACCTATGAAATTGCCGTTTTGTTTGAAAAAAGTTAAAGTATTTTTTTTTCGAACTTATTTATTTCTTTTATTCAAAGTAATCACCCCTGCAATCAATGCATCTTTGCCAACGCTGTGGCAGTTTATGGATGCCCTTCTTGAAAAAATCAGCAGGACGGGAGACAAAAAACTCTTCAAAGGCGTTTTGTACTGCCTCTCGGGAATTGATTTTTTTTCCCGCTAAAAAGTTGTCCAAATTTTGGAAAAAGTAATAGTCGGTAGGCGCAAGATCTGGTGAGTATGGCGGATGAGGGAGAGCTTCCAAACCCAACTCATGCAGCTTAGAGACGGTCTGTTGTGCAGTATGGGGTCGCGCGTTGTCGTGAAGTAGCAGTGGAGACGACCGATTTACCAAAGCTGGTTGCAGACGTGCGAGTTTCGCCATCATTGTGGTCAGTTCTTCAATGTACACATCTGCAGTAATGCTCTCGCCGTTTTGTAAAAAGCTATGATGAATCACACCAGCACTAGACCACCAAACTGTGACCATCACCTTTCTAGGGGTTATTTTTCGTTTTGCACATTGCTTTGGTACCGAACCAGGATCTAACCAACTTGCTGAGCGCTTTCGATTGTCAAAAAGAATCCATTTTTCGTCGCACGTAACAATTCGGTTCAAAATTCCTTCATTTCTGTGCCTGTTAAGCAGCGCAAGGCAAGTCTCGACGCGTACGTTGCGCTGGCGATCGTTAAGTTCGTGGGGCACCCATCTATCAAGCTTTTTTATCTTGCCAATCTGTCGCAAATGGACCAATATTGTTTTGATGCTAACATCAAAAGCTGCTGCCAGCTCAGCTGTAGATTGAGATTCATCAGCTTCCACAATCGCCTTTAATTCATCATTGTTGACCAAAGTTTCCGGACGACCACGAGGTTCATTTTTCAAGTCAAAATTCCTAGAACGGAACCGAGCAAACCAATAACGGGTTGTACGTTCGTTTGTACAGTTCTCTCCGTAAACGTCGTTGATGTTACGTGTCGTTTGTGCCGCGTTGGTGCCACGACGGAACTCATATTCCATAATTACACGAAATTTCAAAGTATCCATTATGAGGAAAAATGTTGAAATGTAATGAAAATACAACGCTAATCAATAAACAAAAGACTTATATTGTAAATAGAATGTCATATTTTTAAAACAAAATTAATTTGAATTTAGAATTCATAGCCAATCAAAACTTTTTTTTGTTTGAAAAAGTCTGTACTGCAATACGGCAATTTCATAGGTAAAGACCTATTATATGTAAAATCTTTAAAAAAGGCTTAGACAGACGCCAAACGTGTATTTAACAATACAAAACAACAGTTCAAAACTAGTTTACGGCGTGTTTAAATCTTTTGAGGTTAAACCGTTTAAATGTAATGTCTCGCGATTTGCAAATGTTAATTTTATGGTATACATAAGAACTTCAGTAGGATATATACGCTAGGATTATATTTAAAAGCCCATAGCTTAATAATGATCTGGTTGAGATAAAAATAAAAAACAAATATGTGTGGGCATTTCACACAGCGCCATCTAACTCCAAACTAAGCAAAACTTGTACTATCGGAACCACATCACTGATAGAATACTTATTTACTTTTTGTTTGTAAATACATACATTGAATCTAAATATATATAACTGAAAGGTGACTGACTGACTGACATAGTGATCTATCAACGCACAGCCCAAACCACTGGACGGATCGGGCTGAAATTTGGCATACAGGTAGATGTTATGACGTAAGCATCCGCTAAGAAAGGATTTTTCGAAATTCCACCCTTAATAAGGTGAAATGGGTGGTTGAATTATTTTCCCATAGGCTACGCCGCTGGCAAAGTTGCGGACAGAAGCTCGTACAATATAAAACCGAGACACAGAACAAACATCGGTGTTCACCACACAAATGTTTGTCCAAGGTGAGAATTGAACGCACAACCTACAGTTTAAAAGGCATAGATACTACCAACAGAGCTATCAAGTCAGTCGGGTCTCGAGTCAGTTGACTGACAAGTCTAGCTCCTGAAACACAATATCCTAGTTCCATTTTTTTTATGCTACTGAGTGATGTGACGAGCTAGTCGTTCACCTGATGTTAAGCGCCACGGCCGCCCATAACAGAACAACGTCATTCGGAACCCCAAAACAGAGTTACGAGCGACACTGCACTGCGCACATCATCCTAAGACATCAGCACAGCCTGGTAATAAGATTCCTAGAGTGTGAGATCAGGTCATAAAGTCTCAATTGCCCAGAAATTTCACTAGCTACAGTGCCCTTCAAACCGGAACACAGCAGTGCTTGCACACTACTGCTTGGCGGCAGAATAACTGGCAAAACGGTGGTACCTACCTAGACGAACTTTGCAACAAAGCACTACCACCTAGTAACTGGTTTCTGTCCCATACGCCCATAGCGTCGTCCCATAGAAACCGCTGTCCATAATTTTATCAAAGTAGACAACCCAGTGTCACCACTGGAATGCATCTCTCATAAAACCTTTTAGGTATTCTTCCCGTGAATCCAAATGCAATATCAGAGTCAGGCGCGCAAAGTAAATTCAAAGAAAGAATAATGGAGGAGATTATCGTGCCTCTTGAAAAACATCGTCGAGTCAGCTGCGAGTTATTCATATAGAGTAATCTTTTATTTCCCGAGCGACTCTAGTGGCACAGATTCGTAGATATTTATCTGCGCTCGTGCTAGCTTCGTAGCCACTCCTTAGATGGATGGTTATCTTAAGAAGTCTACATGTAGATTTACTGCCTAGATTTTAGATTTCTTTACAATACTTAACTTTCAATAACGTATTCTAATATTTTATTTTTCGCTACTTCCTTATACTTAGCTATTATTATTGTATACAAAACCCGTAGCATCCCATCGTCACTTACCATCAGGTGCGATAGTGGTCAAACGCAAGCCTATCAAACAATAAAAAAAAGGTAAGTTTCTGTTCATTTTTTATTCTTCCATATGCATTGTACATTTTCACAAGCAAACCAGCAAAGACTATGAAACTGACACTCATCTGTACTAAAGTTTTACAGCTCCTAAATTTGCACTTATTCAGGTTTAAAGAAATTTATTCTCAAATAAGACAAAAAAGTCACTTCCATGAGAACATAGTTAAACTTAAAAAATTTTATACAAGTACATTCATCGTCACTTTAAATGATGTAGGTATAGTAACATAAATATAAACACGTGCTTAAGTAACATTACATTTCAACACGACATAATTTAAAATGTTTACTTCTGCAACTCTCCGTCGTAAGGTATTGGAGTCAATTGCTTCTTGAATTCGTTAAATGAATATATTTTTTTAATATGCGAGGGTATCTAAATATATATAACTCAAAGGTGACTGACTGATTGACTGACTAATATAGTGATCTATCAACGCACAGTTCAAGCCACTTTACGGATCGGGCTGAAATTTGGCATGCAGGTAGATGTTATGACGTAGGCATCCGCAAAGAAAGAATTTTTCGAAATACCACCCTTAAGAGGGTGAAATGGGTGGTGGAATTATTTTCCCATAGGTCACACCGCGAGCAAAGCTTTTTTTTTTTTATGTTAAGGAATGACGTGACGAGCTAGCCGTTCGCCTGATGTTAAACGACACGGCTGCCCATATCAGCTGCAGTGTCACTCGGAACTCTAAAGTATAGAGCTTCGCGTGACACTGCACTGCGCACGTCATCCTGAGACATCAGCACAATCTAGTAATAAGATTACTAAACTGTGAGATCAGTTCATAAAGTCTCATTTGCCCAGTAATTTCACTAGCTACAGTGCCCTTCAAACCGGAACACAGCAGTGCGCAAGCACTGCTGCTTGGCGGTAGAATAACTGGCAAAGTGGTGGTACCTACCTAGACGAACTTTGCAGTAAAGTCCTACCACCTAGTAAAAGCTGCGGGCAGAAGCTCGTTTTATTATAAAGTTGTGCTCCTTCAAAAGTAAGCATTGTTTTGCCATAATTTGTTCTAGGTTTCGGAAGTACAAGAAGGCTACTGCGACGATTGCTGCGCTTGGAAACCTGTTTTAGTTTGGTGAACGTTATGTTAGTGTGGATATCCCTGTCGAGCGTTTTGCGGATGAATATGCAGATGTTATAGTTATATATTTTTTTTATGTTCGTTATTTTAGTTTCAGTGTAGATTTTTTTTGTTGGTGTTAAATAATGGTGGTAAAAAAGCATTTTGATAATTTTGTTTTGTAAGACTTGAAGTTCAACTATTTTGTTTTGGATGCACTTCCCCAAATTTCAATAAGGTACAGTTAGTATGGTTTTAGTAGAGCGTTATAGATAGTACATTCCTCTGTAACATACTAAAATATATTACAGTAGGTATGTCAAAGAGGGATAAGTGCAACTTAGGAGCTGTAAAACTGTAGTACAGATGGGCATAATTATTATTCCATAAAACTTTTTTTATTCAACTGCCACCGTCATAGTTGTTACCACTAGTGTTACCAACCGGAAAAATCAATTACCTAACTTATTTTAGTAATAACTGCTACAGAACGAATAAATAAATTTGCGAATTATCGAAAATAAAACTGTGGAATTGCATGGGTAAGGTTAGGCATAAAAAAAACCTTCAAAAGATGCGTAGAAATGACTCCTTATGTATAAGTTTATATGTACGCAATGTTTATCGACAAGGTCGTGCAGATATAGATTAAATATATGTTATACAAACGCTTTATATAAATATTGACTGACTGAGTGATAACACTGAAATTAAAAGTTAAGCCGTATAGACAAATATGTATGTGATAAAAAATAGTGTACGATAAACTATATTGAAATGATTTCGAACATCTTCCACCAAAGAAAGTAAACCAATACGTGCACAATTTAACACGTTCCTATTTATATTTAAGTATGAGTTGATATCGGAGGCATAAAGTAATTACTATACTATACTACTAACTAGTTTTTACTACTTACTGTTATATTAGTTGTTACTATCAGGGCCTGATTAACCCTTAGGCTAATTAGGCTGCAGCCTAGGGCGCGAGGATCGAGGGGGCGCGCTGACATCGTCTTTAGCATGCACTATTAATTTAGCATTTTTGCACCTACCCTACATATTTCAACTAGACCGAGACAAAACACTAAAACTAATGCGCTGTAAACTGAAAAAACTTAGCACTCCCTGATTTTAACAATAAATTTAGAAATTCAAAAAAGCGCGCTTAGCAAACACAGACTTGTCACTCGATTCGGTCGGTGGTCTTGGATTTTGGTCGTATAATGCGTGAAGTGCCTTTATGTATGGTCAGCTATAATACGGTTTGCCGCCCTAAGATTGAATGTCGTGCAGATTAAAGGACAACTTTTTAGGCCGACCGTAACACATACACCTGGCGGGGGCGCGTCCTCATAATTAGCCTAGGGTGGTCAGAACTCTTGATCAGTCGCTGGTTACTATATACTAATAATTAGCTTTAAAAAACAGCGCTTATAAGATGCCTTTAGAGGAAATCTGTGTTTAGCAAAAAGTATCGCTGTCGGTGCTCAGGAGTTATTATTCTTTTTATTATGTGGTCAGTCACAAATCCAGCTTCCAATGAGCGGTAATAATATGAAAGAACTGAGTTTCGTGTGAGAGTTTCGTGACGCATCGATCTTTTTTTTTTATGTTAAGGAATAACGTGACGAGCTAGCCTTTCGCCTGATGTTAAACGACACGGCTGCCCATACCAGCTGCAGTGTCACTCGGAACTCTAAAGTATAGAGGTTCGCGTGACACTGCACTGCGCACGTCATCCAGAGACATCAGCACAATCTAGTAATAAGATTACTAAACTGTGAGATCAGATCATAAAGTCTCATTTGCTTAGTAATTTCACTAGCTACAGAACTATTGGACTATTGGAGCACACGCTCAAAATGCACCTCGAGTGGCACGCGACATTAGATGCGTAATTCAGAGTCGCCGTGGATATGGACATTTCATAGACTGGTGCCTGCTCTCGGGATCTTGGACATTTTTGGACATTCTGAATGGAAGCGAAGCCCCGTACTTAGCGGTTTCAAGGTACGCGGTTGACCTATATTGGGCGGAATAGTAAACCTGAAAAAAAAAAAAAAAACTAAATCACAGAAGATCTAGGACTAAGCGATTATATCTAGATATCGTCATTATTTCTTGCTATCATTGCTATCTTATCGTATTATAAAATAACGGTTCTACTCTTTGTTTGTTATACTGATTTTTTTATGAAATAAAATATTTGATTAATTGGTTTAAGTCCATATACATAAATAAAAAAATATTTTAGTGAAGCCTATTCAGGTACTTATACTATTCAGAATTTCTTTCTTTTTCTTTCTTTCCTCATACTACACACACTCATTACTATTCTGTTTTAGATCATAACTTTTAGTTTTTTTTTATTTTATGTTAGTGAATAATGTGAGTAGCTAGTCGTTCAACTGATGTTAAGCGACACGGCCGCCCATAACAGGACAGTGTCACTCGGATCTCTCAAATATATAGTTTTGGGTGACACTGCACTACGCACATAATTTTGAGACATCAGCACAGTCTGGTAATAAGATTACTCGAATATGAGATCAGATCATAAAGTCTCATTTGCCCAGTAATTTCACTTGCTACAGTGCCCTTCAAAGCGGAACACAGTAGTGCTTGCACACTACTGCTTAGCAGCAGAATAACTGGCAAAGCGGTGGTACCTGCCTAGATGAACTTTGCAGAAAAGTCCTACCACCTAGTATATGCCTATTTTAAATGATAATGTTAAAAAAGCCGAAATATTTTTTTACCTTTCATGTCACGACGGTGAAATATGATCAACGTGTCACAAAGCCTCATTCACGGCCCGAATTACCAGTAAGGGCTGCGAGGTCACAGTTTATGATGCAGAAACACAAAAGTAACGAGCACATTATCTCCGAATCATTGCACTCGGTCAGAAGCTTTATTTGAATCCCGGTACATTTTGCCAGTCACCTTTTATGTTCTGTTCTTATCTTAAAAAATGCTTTGTATTCATTTTCCAGGTGAAATTGCTGGATGACACACTTGAATACACTTTCGGTGCTGTCAAAATTTTCTTATTTATTCATGCAGCCAAGTCAATACATTTTTTTCTAATATATTATATGTCAACTCATGGTGTTATATGCCGACTCAAATTAATCCATATTTTAAATCACTTAATAAATTGTCGCGCTTGTTATTTTTTTTGATGGTGTTTTCTGGATGTCAGGAATTAAAATAATTTGCGTTAACGACTAACACGTTAACCTGTTACTAAAGTAATAATACACTTTGCTCACTAATTAAGGCCAAACACAAACCGCTAGAAAAAAGCGTCATGTTTTTACCGTAGGTGCTTTCAGATCACATTTTATCACTAAAATTATTATTTACTAAAATACCTAAGATGTTTCCAATTAACATTAATCTTAAAGTACAGCATACATAAATTTTGCGGTGGTTGGGATAATAAAATCTTTATTCATCTCCATAATTAGGTAACTACTAATAAATTACTACCAAGACACAGCAGCTCTATGAAAACACAACGTACGTTAAGGAAGTAAACCATATTTATAATATACTAGCGATCGTTTCACTTGTCTCACGCGCTCCGTCCTTATACACAACAGATCCTTATTTTTTCTTGCAATCAAAATAGCCTATAATTATCAGTGATAATGTATCATTCAAATGGTGAAAGTATTTTTAAAATCGGTTCAGTACTTTTCGAACCAATTCGTTACAAACATACTTACATACAAATCTTTCCTCTTTATAATATTAGTATGGATGTATACCCTACACCAATACATTGAGTTGATTTGAGAATTTCGCGATTGTAGCCCGCTAAGGTACATTGCAGGTATGTGTAGATATGTTGTAGTCTTAAATTAAGGAAATCTTATTACGAAATTCCGACGTGTGTCGCTGACTAAAAGCCGGGGCGAGGGTTCCGAGCCTAATGAACGTGCTCAAAATTTATAACGCCTTTAACCTTTTAGTTACTTTGTGAGTAAATTGGACCTCAAACGCATTTACCTAACTCCTGCGTATGTTAACTTACGCGTAAAAGTAAAATAAATTGTTTAAAAGACTCGGCATAGAATGTCTTTCTATGCTTTCATTATTTACCTTTTTCCTGTCTTGTAATTTTCAAGAAATATAAACGATCAACATTTCCATAAATTGATTACCAATGCAATGATGTAGATTCTTAACATCATATAGGTCGCTTATAAGGAGTTACCTGCAATAATGAATCCACCTGATCTATACCCACTAATAACTATAAATATGTCTGTTTGCTTAATACTAGGTGGTAGGACTTTTCTGCAAAGTTCGTCTAGGTAGGTATTATTCAGTTATTCTGCCGCCAAGCAGTAGTGCGCAAGCACTGCTGTGTTCCGGTTTGAAGGGCACTGTAGCTAGTGAAATTACTGGGCAAATGAGACTTTATGATCTGATCTCACAGTTTAGTAATCTTATTACTAGATTGTGCTGATGTCTCTGGATGCGAACCTCTATACTTTAGAGTTCCGAGTGACACTGCATTTGATATGGGCAGCCGTGTCGTTTAACATCAGGCGAACGGCTAGCTCGTCACGTCATTCCTTAACATAAAAAAAAAGGTTTTTTTGCCAAAAAATGATGTGATGTGATATGATGAGTGGATTTGGATAATTTTAGTAAACAGGTTGCTTCTATTACCGAGACTAACATACGGAAGGTATTTTATCTTTACCCTGGGACACTTAAGAGTTCCCGCGGGAAAACTGATAAATAACAGGTGAAACACTAAATGGAAGTGACAAATTAATAAGTCCAGTGTGTGCAAATATTTGTTTAGCGATTGCGCGTTTCATTTTAACATAGATAAAAAACGCATGAAGAATGTTCCATTATCCAATCTTATCAGTACAATATTGCGATACCAAAAATACACGTGATAAAAAAACACTAAGCTAAGTAAAAAAACATGTTTTATTTAAAAGCTCATCATCATCAGAGTCATGAATTCCCAACAGCAGTGGGATAATAAACTAAACTTAGTATATATAAATACTTTGGACACTTATTCTATAAACTTCAGCTGAACATTTTCAAATAAACGATAGCTGCTAAAGCAAACAATCCTAGCTCTGGTTTGAATGAAGACGCTCCACCAGTCACGCTTCTAATCCACGTGGTGTAATTAGAAACTCTGGTGTATACTTCTGGATAAGTTGTCATGACACACTGGTTTGTCAGAGAGAGTATGCCGGTCAGCTGCCCTCCACAGACCAGAGCGTTTCCCACGTCACCCTGAAAAAGGCAAAAACATAACAGACAAGTTTTTTTTTACTAGGTGGTAGGACTGTTCTGCAAGGTTCGTCTAGGTAGGCACCACCGCTTTGCCACTTATTCTACCGCCAAGCAGTATGCAAGCACTACTGTGATCCGGTTTGAAGGACACTGTAGCTAGTGAAATTACTGGGCAAATGAGACTTTATGATCTATTGAAGCTTATATTATAACAACTAACGTTCATATATAAATACGGGATCCTCATTGGGATGATCTATAATTCTATATCACGAAAGGGTCTCTTTGAAGACGTTCACTGCTTAACATAAGTCGTGCTAAAAAAGAGTACGGACCCTGGAGTCTGATTTAAAACAGAATTTAAAAAAAACATAAGCCGATCGATCGCCACTTTGACAGGCTTATCTCTTGCATCCATCGGCTCCTCGCGGTTTTGAAGAGGTCATTGGTCAACTTAGTAGGCTGGCCTACTCTATGTATTCCGGATTGTGGTCGCCGCTCGAGAACCTTTCGTCCCCATCAGATCTCAGTTCTGCGAGTGATTTGGTCAGTTCATTGCAATTTCAACATTAATAGTCACGGGTAATACGAGTTATAGATACTTACAGTGCAACCAGCAGAATAGAGGTCATATGAAACGGCGCAGATCATGTTTGGGTGGATGTTCGGATACCCAACCAAAGTGTTGTACAGAATAGTACATAACTGGTGGTTGTATGTATACTTTGTAGTGTATCTCAGTTCGTTGCTGGCCTGTTAACAAAAAATACTTGTAGAAACAATCACCTTCAGCCTACGTCTGTTAGGCTACTTTGAGTAGTGTGTGGGGACGCGTAGTCCGATTAACAATTCATAGTAAAGATTCCAATTCGACAGCTACAATCTCTTCGTCCTTTATCTACATACGATGAAGGAGACGAAGAGAAGACTTCGTATCGGGATCTTTCCGATAATCTGTGAATTGGGCTGCTGCAAACTTTTTTGGTTGCTGCATAATAATTATCAGGGAATCTTAGTTAGGGTGCAGAAACTCTAACTAGGATTTCCTATATCTAGGGACCCAGGAACTACGAGATTAATCGTTCCAGAACACCCAGACACAAGTAGGCTCTTTTCTTGTGCTGTCGTGGGAATCAAACCTGTGTAAGCCTAGTATTGGTTTATGCAGATTGTGTGAAACTACTCTATCGGTCGCTAGAGACGCCGGCACAAAATTTCGACGCACTTGCTACTCCACAGAGCAGCTTAGCACCCAGATGCGAAACGTCAATTTCTTCCTACTCTGTGTGCCACTGTCTAGAAATAATAAAGCAAGGGTGTATCAGTATCATGCGAGTATTGTTGGATTATATACTGTATAAAACTTACAGTGACAAGAGTGTTCGGTGCTCCCCAACCAGCAAGGCTACAAAGTGTGAAATCAGCTGGCACAAATTCGTTGGTTGCCATAGGTATTGGCTCCACAGTTGTATTGAGGTACGGTGTTACAAGCTGAAAACAATGTCAAAAAGTTGATTTATAAAACTAGTTCATTCTTTTCACAAACTTCACTTTTACTTATAACTGATTCCTTTTAACCGGATGCAAGAAGCCATTAGCTAGTAAAAGAAAGTATATTTAAGGATTAGAGAGCTGAAAGTTGAATTTAATTAAAGCTTTACAGTTGGTAAGACAAATTTTTATTGAATTGGGTATCTCTTTTTAAATATTGATTAACATGATTGATGATGGATTAGATGATTATTGTATATATTTTCATTGGTTATCATTTTTTCATTCATTTTCATTCATTCATTTCATTCAGGTTTCATTGGTTTCATGGTTTACAATATTAACGATGTTTGTGCACAATTATTAACCAAAGTAGTTATTTATGTATTGTATTTATGTATGTATTTATGTATTGTAACATCGCTGATTATAATAAATAATTAAAAAATAACAGCTTATTAAATGTAGGCAAGACTAGGCTATAAATATTGATGATACAAAGTCTACGTAAGCCATAGGTAATATTACTTCAGAAATAATGTATTTTATCGGCTTACACACCTATTTTCGTCTTTTTATCTATTTTATCTTTGATGTGACTAATTTTGATAACAAGAAAGCACATTTATGCAGTGAAATTTATCAATTAAGGAAATCATATGAAGAAAAGTATTTCATATCTGTGAAATTCTTATTATTCATACTTAGTAATCGAGGTGTAGCGTACAGTAGCTTTTTCAACCAAAGTGTTAATTCATATCTAGTGAAATTCTGATCAAACGTGGGTAAATTGCTACCATGGCCAGGCCTAGTACACTCCGCATTTTAGGCAAAGAATAACTAACAGTACTTTGATACTACCGCTACGGTATGAACTTACAAGTATGGATCAGCTGGCCATTTATGCAGTGAAATTTATCAATTAAGGAAATCATATGAAGAAAAGTATTTCATATCTGTGAAATTCTTATTATTCATACTTAGTAATCGAGGTGTAGCGTACAGTAGCTTTTTCAACCAAAGTGTTAATTCATATCTAGTGGAATTCTGATCAAACGTGGGTAAATTGCTACCATGGCCAGGCCTAGTACACTCCGCATTTTAGGCAAAGAATAACTAACAGTACTTTGATACTACCGCTACGGTATGAACTTACAAGTATGGATCAGCTGGCCAGGCCGGCAGGGTCAATTTTCAAGAAGAGATTAGAGATATGCATTAGAAAGAGAGGCGGATAGTACTTTAAAGTAACGGCTTGTAGCACTGTGCGAGCTAAATTGCACTTTATTGTGTTTTCGCAAGAGTCGCTATTTAAATAAATATCTTTGCGGAGTGAATCTTCTGTTCTATTTTGTATTATATGCCCTAAATGATCAATAATGCACTTACCGTGATAACAGCGATATCATTATATAGAGCTGGGGTAATCAGATGTTCAGGATGCGCGGTGTAGTTGGCAATGTTCCTGATTCTTTCTGCCACGTTGTCACCTGTGAGAAGAGCTGCGCCCGCAAAAACTCTGTACTGATTTGCAGAAATTGGTACCATAGTCCTTAAAAGAAAAAAAGTAATAAAAATCACTTTGCAGTAAATAAGTAGTTGTTTTATTGTATACTGTTCGTTGATCATAAATAAATTTTGAAAAAAAAGCACCGATGTTAGAGTTGTGGTATGCTATCATAATTGCGTACTTTAGAAGAAGAAGAAAGAAGAAGAACTTGCACCTTTCCCTGTTCCCACTCAAAAGCAACGCCATCTTGCTTCTTTTTAAGATTTCTATAAGACTTGTCCGTCTGTACTAAAGTTTGATAACATCTAAGTTCGTACTTATTACTCTGTGACAAATCTAAATGCATTACAAAAAGTATGTTATAGAGGTATAAGTGCAAACTTAGGAGCTTTCAAACTAGTACAGATGATAAAATATGTACAGATGATAGATAAACTTACGATGACTTTTGGGGGAAAAACGAAAAAGATCGCGTCACCGCATCGTATTATTTTCCAAAACTTGTGTTATTTTCAGTGTTAGTGCATAAAATTGGTGGCATTTTATTTGTAAAGTGCTAAATTACAGGCATGAATGTGAGAAAGTGATATAATGATGGTGAAACGTTTCTTTTTGTGTTGTTTCCAAAACTACATAGAAGCTTCTGGTAAAGTTGCCACCACTTTACTAGGAGTATGACTTGACTAGACAAGACTATGACTCGGACGGTGACTTGAATGTATATATATATAATATTAATTTACTTCAGAAATTATCCATTACTTGACAATGGCTAAATACACAAAAATGTGGAGCCAAATAAAAAAAAAGACACCTTTACTAGTTTTCCACTACTTGTTCGAGAATACCCTTAATAATTTGAGAGACACGTCTTGAGCGACCCGGATGATCATATAGCAGCCGTGGTATCGGCTGCGCTAAGATCACCGAACCAGTCTAGCCCTTCTGGCTCAGGTACCGCGCCCGGCACCGGTATAGGATACCAGCGTAACACAATCACACAGACCCCGCCGGCGGGGTCGACGTACCCCCCGTGGGTTAGCTAGAACGGCCGCGACTTTCAATAGGGTCCACTCTTCCAGTAGACGTAGTCTTCTCGATCCACTTATCCCGGCAACGGCCCAAGCCGTGACGCTGTTAAGGTCGATAGATACCAACAGCAATAGCTCGTTCAAAAAAAAAAGCCTTAATAATTTATAACTACAGATATACATACCCATTAACAATATAATATGTACACGATGCTGTCGTTAAGGCATGCTGTAATGTGATCAGAGCGCCACCACATCTATGCGCTAGAACCTGATTTGGTAAAGCTGAAATCTGTTGGATAGAAATCTGAAACAATTCATAAGATTTTTATAACAACCGGTCATTAGCACATTAATAGGTCATTATTAACAGCCTCTGTGGTGGTTGAGATATAATAATAATAATAACGCCCAACGATCACATACATAGATCCTGGACCCTAACTAGAATTCCCTGTGTCTAGGGACTCAGGAACTACGAAGACTATGCTCCCACAACACCCAGACTCAAAACAAGTATTTGCGCTTTTATCTGTGCACAAATATTTGTCCTGCCGTGGGAATCGAACCCGCCGCCTGCGGGCTATGAGCCGACCTGCTCAACCACCACACCACAAATTCTATTATAGAACAACTATATAATGCAATAACAGTATAAGTTGTTACATACCACATAAGGGAATTGTGAGTCAGTTGCGACGTTTCCATTAGTTATCCTATTTGTTGGTTCTTCAACGAAAATGGCGTTTGCACCTAGAGATAAAAATTGTGGATTAATTATGTTTAGTAACTTATGTTTGGGAATTTTAAATTATGCAAATTAAAAAATTAATGCGCTTTTTTTAAACGTAGTTTATATTCTCACGTTTAATCTTTTTTAATTTGATTAAACTTACAGCAAACGATAGTGAAAATAACTAGAATTTTTTCCATTTTTCTAAATTGATATAATATTTTTTTTCTGTTACGTTCACTACGAAATTTCGATTATCACTAACATGAAGTGTAACTTGTTTGTTATATTTTATATAAAACAATGAATCATGTTATAATCTTATCAATTCCAGGGACTCTTTACGTTTATCTCTGATTTGAAAAGATTAGTGTTAATAACTTGTGGCATATTTTTTCTAGTAAATCCTTATCATTACGTCATATCATTTTTAAGGTTCCTTGCCCAAAAAGTGTGATCGGGACCTTAAGATAGGACCTTAAGATAAGGTATAGACCTTAACTGAGCCTTTCTTTGTGTCTTTATATAGAAGTGCATGTATATTCAAAATAAAATAAATAACTGTATGATATGATATTTTTGGAAATGGTAATAGTAAAACAGCTGAAAAGATTTGGCGGGAAAACGAGAAAAATTGAGACAACGCATTGTATTATTTTAAAAAACTCGTGTTATTTTCAGTGTTAGTGCATAAAATTAAATTGTAACTTTTTTTTCGTGTTGTTTCCAAAACTCCATGGAAGCTTTTGGTAAAGTTGCCACCACTTTACTAAGAGTGTGACTTAAACTAGACTATGACTTGACATTTAAATATATATTATGAAATATCATTACATAACTCGAGAAATTATAGATTAGTTGATTCTGGCTAAATACACAAACGTGTGGATACAAAACAAAAACAAAAAAAAAAACTGCTGAAATTGTCATACTTAAATTGATATTTATTTTACTGTATGGAACAGCAGGGGTCGCGTTCTACTCGCACTTTGCCATTTATTTATCAGATTAAATATTTTGTTTATTAAATATACATATTTTTAAACATCAATTACTATTTTTGTACTGATATAAATTTATTTTAATGCTTAATATATTATTAATGTTGGTGATTGAAATAAAATGGTACTTGAATAGATAGGTATTGGCACATGAAAATGTATATTTTGGAAATAGTAATAAAAGTCCCGCTACAAAAAAAAACTAAACAAAAATATAGTGTACTCCGGTTTGATATATTGGAAAGATCCCCAGTAAATCATATTCTCTGGTAAAAACTAACTAAATATTTAAGCTACTTATATAGAACTAGTTTCTGCCCGCAGCTTCACCCGCGTGGCGGCATAGGAAACGAAGAAGAACATTTTTTATAGATAATTCAACCACTCATTTCACCCTCTTAGGGGTGGAATTTAAAAAAAAAATTCTTAATGGATACCTACACTTTACAATAAACACACCCTCCAAATTTCAAGTCTCTGAAACCAACGGTTTAGGCTCTGCGTTGATATATAAGTCAGTCAGTCGGGACTTTGAATTTTATATGTATAGGTAGATCAGTTATATTGTACCGTATATTGCCTTACAGCCTGCAGCGTCATTATGCAGACATGACAGATTCTATTATGGTGTCAATATTATAAACATCATCATTAGGGTCTATTTCTTACAAAATATGGTGCTGGAAAATAATGCTGGAATACCCTGCCCATCGGACCAATGTATCTATACTTAAAGCTTAAGGTCAACCAGGCTCTCGAGCATCTGCCCAAAGCCAATTTTAGAGTACTTTGCCCACACTGCTAGGAAAGACGGGAATAACCTAAAAAAGCTAATAGAAACCAGTAAAGTGGAAAGAACGCGTTTGCGTGGGTGCAAGGCGCTGGTCCGACCAAATTTGCACCACATTAGATACCTTTCCCTATGCGTGGCTGAGAATAGAAGATTACGCGACATCAAAAAGGTCATGCAGGAAGGTGGAGACGTCACGACCTTCAGACCTGAGGAACAACTCAAGGAGGAGGGTGTGTCTAATTGTTGAATAGGTCTAATTTATGGGTTGTTCCTGACTCATCCCACGCAAACTCATCCTTCGTATTATTTTCTCTTAACTCAACCCATTTCTATTCTAACTCATCCTACAGCTATTTTATCATTTATTATTCTTAACTCACCCTTTTTTGTATTCTCAACTCATCCGACTTCAATATTATTGTGAATACCACAATTTGTACTGTTTACAAAAATATATTTTAAAAGATATTTTTAAATAAAAATTGTGAATAGCTGATAATACAACCTTAATAATATTATTTATGCACCATAACGGGTAAACTATTTGAAACCAACCAGGTACTTATACTAGACTAGACTAGTTAGGGCAATAACCCTAAAAAAAAAAAGTTTAGTTTGTGTTCCTAATGAAAACAATGTTCAGTTAATTTTATTCCTGTTGAATATTCATAATAATATTAACTTGTTAGTTATTTAGGAAATCGAGTTTAAAACGTTATCGTCTGATGGTCTGATGATTGATTGATGTAACTACTAATTAATGTCTAAGAAAAAAAAAACTATAAATTTTGAACAAAAAAACAATCACAGATTTGCAGGTAAATTTTTAAGAAAAAATATCTTTATATTAATATGTTAATAACAAACCAAAGTATATATATAAAATCACCATGTTAATCACAGTTATAATTATCTCTCATCGGCTAACTCTTACATCATTTTAAACTTATAATCATACTAAACGGCATTCTTAAAAAACAATTTCTCATAATAAGTAAACTACGCATATATACAGTACGAATAACACAACTTTCTGTAAATTTGGAACAAAAAACAATCACACTTTAAAATAAAATTTAAAACTAAATATAATATAATATATATATCAAAAACCTTAATATACATAAAATCACAGCAATTCCAATTTCCAGCAATTCTTGGATAGCACTGTGTATTCTATCTTCATTTTAATCTTTTTTTTACTGCATAAGATATTGACGCTCCAAACTCTTTCTGTGCTATCTTGGCTTCCACAACTTAATAATCTAAAACTTTTTCTGCTGTCTGCTGTCTATACCTTTTCTTAATATTTTTGCTTTGGAGTGAGCGTCGGTTGTGTTGAGAATACATTTGGGATGAGTTGAGAAAATAAATAAGTGGGGTGAGTTAAGAATACCAATTTAGGACGAGCTGAGAATTTTTTTATAAGAGGATGAGTTAACGAGGGACGAGTCAGGAACAACCCTAATTTATGTGTCCTATAATGTTGTAAGATAAATATAATGTAAGTGAATCATTTTAATCAATATCTACTTTTTATTCGAATGAAACACTAACGAATGTCCGGTTGCTGTGAATAATGCAATAATCATTCCTTAAATTTATATTATCATGCTTAAATTTATACTATCATTTGTTACATTTCATAACTGCGGTATGCGTATGACAAACCTTGTGACTCACAAATATTTTACAACACGGTCCTATAATTGAAGCTAATACATTTACTAATATCTATATGAGTTTGTTTCATGCGATAACAAAATACATAATTATAGGTAACTATGTTTTGGGGAACAAAGGTTCTCGAGTGGCGACTACGAACCGGAAGACACGACGTAGGCCAGCTCCCTACTAGATGGATAAACAACCTGGCGAAGCGCATTTCTACTGTGAACTTCAGTATGGTAAGCGTAAAAGCGGTGGTCAATTCCTGTGTTACAAAGACGTCCTGAAAAGGCACATGAAGAATTGTGATGTTGAGCCCTCTCGTTGGAAAGCTTTGGCCGAAGCCCGTCCTAACTGGCGACGCCTTGTCCAGAATCAGGTGTACGCGTTTGAAGACAAAAGAAGGCCTGATTTAGACCTTAAACGTGACCAACTCAAAAATAGACCGCCTTCTAACATCAGCTACAACCTCGTCAATAGCATCCTGATGTGTATTCACTGTGCGCGTACTTTTTCCGCTAAAATTGGATATATAAGCCATTTAAGAGCACGCCACCCATGCTCTCCGGATTGACGCAGAAGTGTCGCCGTAGCCGGAATCGGCAAGGATAACATCATCATCATCAAACAACCTGGAAGGTGATCACGGAACTTTGATTGCAATGCAACAACTAAATATCATTCCTAATTTGAAAATTTTCATAGTTACTATGCACATAAAATGCCTATTGAAACAGTAAATTCAAAGAAATGTATGTTTCTATTGGTTGAATTGTTACGTGATCGCCAATCTGGTCTAGACCGCGGGGAGCCGATGGATGCTAGAGACAAGTAGCCGCTCAAAGTAGCGTTCTATATGGCCGGCCCGATAGCTCAGTTGGTGTACCCTGCCTTCTCAAATGTGGGTTGTGGATTCGATTCCCACCTAGGACAAACGTTTGTGTGATGAACATCGATGTTTGTTCTGTGTCTGGGTGTTATATTGTATTCTATGTATGTATTTACAAAAAAAAAGTGTTTAAGTGTTGTATCAGTTATCTTGTTCCCATAGTACTTTATACTGCATAGCTTTGCTTAGTTTGACGCTAGATGGCGCTGTGCGAAATGTCCACAAATATTTATTTATTATTATTTTTATATGGGGGAGGCACTATTATGTTGAGAAGTGGACGTGTTTAGGATAATGATGATGTTTTATATACTCTGCAGGACAAAAGTATCGATCAACTGGCCTGACTGCTTAGTTGGTAGTTGCTCTGCTTTTTAACTATATAAGTTGTGGCTTCGATTCCCACTCAGATGATCATAAACATTTGAACATCGATGTTTATTCTGTGTCTGGGTGTACATTGTAATCTGTGTAATTCATAAACAAATAGTATATAATTTTTCAGTTATCTGCTTTCTTTCAGTTATCTATCTGGTTCCCATGGTATAAGCTTTGCTTAGTTTGAGGCTAGATAGCGTTGTGTGAAAAGTCTACAAATATTATAAAAATATAAACACACACACTCACACACACATACACACACACACGCGCAAACACACACGTTCACACACACTCAAACATACACGTTCACACACACACACACACACACACACATGCACTCAACTACTCACTCTTAGATGCTCGCACACACACATACACTCTCATAATATACACATCCCCACAAATATATTAATAAATTCAAATTTATATACATTTTTCATATATTATATATATATATATATATGTATATATATATATATTATATAGTGTTTATAATATGTATGTATTTTATTTATTTAAGTAATATTACACAGTTAAATACTATAAGAAAAATAAATATGTAAGCGTACCAATATCGGGAGCTATGTCAGCTAACAATGCGACATGAAGGGTATGCTGAAACCTACGACACAAGATAAATCTTAGTGTAGGTGAAGCACGACAAAATAGAGATAACACAAGCCATAGCTTTGTCACAGATTGTACATAGATCTAAGTAAGTATTAAAATGATTGTATATGTTTTGATGAAATAAAATTATGTTTATGTTTATATTTATTTATTTTATCAGCAGAAAATACACGTGAATTAAGGGGACATAAACAAAAACTTCGTTCACGGAGGAGTCTACCTATTTTTTTTTTCTTATTCCTAGAATGCACAATGACACTCTGCTAATATTACAATCTAGCCAACTATTTGACTAATGAGTAATTTGAATTTAACTTAAACTTTTACAATCGAATTATCTAAGAATGTGTCCAATAACACGTTTCTTATTGTCTCTACACATTGTTCTTGTGTTCTTTTTATAGCCTACCTAATAATGTAAATTTTAATGATTTAAATCTGTAGAGGTCATATGACCCAAGCGGGCGTCGGAACTCATTGTGCTTTTTGTACTCCATTCGTATGCTGATACGAGGCCCTAATAAAAACAAATGGGATCAAGTCCGATCTCAATATTAGGATACAAACGAGTTCAGCTTATAGATCTCTTTTTTGTGAACATAAACTGAGTTCGAATAGCGGCAACGGTCTGTTAAACTGTTTCTTTTTTACGCTTCCTCAGCGCAAATTTATTCAGCTCGTGTTTGTTGCTAGATCATTTCTTTATTTAAGTTTGTTTGGTTTCTGTTTGGTGCTTAAATCACTCAAGATTTAAAATGTCGTAATAATAAAATAGTACTTTAAACTAGCAAAATCAGTCAAAAGTGTATAGTTTTGACTGACTGATTCCGTCAAAAGTTGGTTTGATTGATTATATCGGATAATAACGGTCAATGAAGCATCAAAAGTATGTAATGCAGATACTGGGTATACCTGTGAGTGAAATTTTCACGGGATATGAAAACGTGTCAATAAGAAAGTTGTGTTTTGATGATGTCAATTTTTTATGTGAACGCGTAAACACCAATTAATATTAATTTTTATTAATTAATCCTCCATCATTTACAACCAAATTACGGGATTTATTACGATAACCAAACCAAACCAAAACTAAAGCAAAAAATCTGTACTAAAACCTTCACAAAATAAAGGTTAAAATCAAATCTGTGGCTATCATAAAAGTAACTAAAAGACGGAAGACAAGGCACTAGATTTTCAAAAAAGTTACTACACACATTACGTGCGTCACAATAACTATGACTAAATAGTATAGTTATACTATTAGATGCACAAATAGATGAGTCATTAAAAGTGAAAGATGAAATCATCTGCTACGGTTAATGACCTCTATTTGTAGCGACCCATTTTCATTAAGTTCGCTTATTATGATTAAAACAAATAATTAACGGTTGCAAACTAAAAATTTACCAAGTAAACACAACGAATTCATTATGCCACAGCCGCACTTCCTCTAACAAACATCATAAAGCCGTCCGACCTCTCGATTGTTCAAATTGTTCCGACTGGTTGTACACAAGCCCGACAACTTATATTAGTTCGGGGAAAATGTTCATTCGTATTTTGTTCGAATGTACCTACGGAATTAGCTGCACTTTCGAACACCAATTTTGCCATCCACACTTTCATTACAGATGGAGCATAAATGGAATACATTATTTTAGCGTCACGATAGTGTTTTTTTTAATTGAGCAATTAAACATAACTATAATACCGACTAATTTAAGTATTTTCACTCATTTTCAAAAACTCAAATACATTATAAATTGTGTTAGAAATATTTTTTTACTTTTCTTTTATGTCCTATTTATTTTTACTGGCCCGATAGCTCAATTGGTAGTAACCCTGCCTTCTGTAAGCTGTATTGTGGTTGCTATTCCCACCCAGGACAAACGTTTATGTGATGGACACCGATGTTTGTTCTGCACCGATGTATTTCTGGGTGTTATATTGTATGGTATGTATATATTCCCAAACAAAAAGTATCTAAGTGTTCTATCAGCTACCTGGTTCCTATAGTATAAGCTTTGTTTAGTTTGGGGTTAGCTGGCGCTGTGTGAAATATTCATAAATATTTATTTATTTAAAATGTTTCTTTTTCTAACGATATCCTAACCAGTTAAGTAAAAACAGAGCAAGCGCATAAAAATGGCCGAAAAAAAAAACGATTTACCTACATTACATTACATTCGTACAAAATACGAAAGGGTTTTTCTCCGACCTATAAATGTAAACCACAAAACCAACGCAAGGAATTCAATGAGCTTTAGAATTAGGTAAACATGTAATGAGAAGCGTTTTCGTACCATTTATTCTAAAACTTTGAGCCTTCATTTGCTATTTAACAGTTAGAAGCACTACAAACAAGCTTATTAATGCATCACGTGGACAATAATGGTTGAAATAGTCGGCTCGGTGCAGTATATAGATGTATAAATATATACTGCCACTACGCTTACGCAACTGAAATTACTGGACAATGAAATAATTTTGTGATAAAACTCTTTTAAAAATAGTAGTTACTAAAAATAAAAAGGGTACAAGAATATCGACATCCCAAACGGATCCAAATTGTGTCCAAAAAGGATCTAGGCCCAAAATTATTTCAATATATTTATATTGAGCATGTAACTCTGCTAAAATAGATAAAAAAATTACTAACATATAATATTGGACTGTATGAAAACGATTGTACGTAGGTTTAATATGATTAAATGAAAACTATATACATATTTGTATAGAATATTTTTAATACAAAAAAAAACGAGTGTGCTTTAGACCACACGACTGAAGTAAAACTTCTTCAGTTAAGCTCAATCTATTGGCCGGTATAACTTAGTTTTTGCTTTGTTTTATGTTAATGTCGCCAATAGTAAATTGTCATTTTACCGGACATACCAACATTTATACATATTTATACAAACAAAACATATAATACAAATTTTTAACTTCGACAATAGAGATCTACGTGTACCAACTTCAACTTTCGTTCTCCTCGCATTCACAAGCTTACTTCCTAAGTCAAACGTGCGTAAAGAAGTTTTACTTCAAAAAAATTGAAACACTAATCGGTCTAATGAGTTTTGGTGGGAAAACGAAAAAGATCGCGTCGCCAAATTGTATTATTTTCCAAAACTTGTGTTATTTTCAGTTTTAGTGCATAAAATTGGTGGCATTTTATTCGTTAAGTGCTGAATTACAGGCATGAGTGTGAGAAATTGATGCTGAAACGTTTCTTTTCGTGTTGTTTCCAAAACTCCATAGAAGCTTCTGGTAAAGTTGCCACCACTTTACTAGGAGTATGACTTGACTACACTAGACTATGACGGAACTTGATAACTTGTACTGTGACTTGACACATTAGATAATAGTAATTAACTTGAGAATATATCAATTATTTGACACTGGCTACATACACAAAAGTGTGGAGCCAAAATACAATAAATAAATAATCGGTCTAATGTTCATTTCTTCTCCCCGGCAACGCAACGGTCCAAACCGAGACTTGCATGCTTTTATACTTTTACACCTTCTACTTTTGGTAGCTTGCCGCCTTATGCGAGGTGACGCTTAAAGAGGTCTATGAAGACCAAAAGTATCAGCAATTTGAAAAAAAAAAAAAAAACAGAACTACACAAATATTTTTACATAAAATAAATTAAATGTGAATCAAGCTTAGTGAAAAGTGGCTAAATTCTTAAAGGCTATTTTCTAAATATTAAAGTAAACTCAATACATCAATAAAAGTTAATATTCGATGTTTATATCATCTGCAGTTGTTTTTATTTCCAGTCCTAACCTTCATCCGCGCATTGCAGAGTCCAATATAAGTCCAAAATATTTTTTTTTAAATAACCAGAAATTGAAATAAGGCTGATGAAACAATTTTATAAATACATTGGATTATTTACATTTAATTAAACCGTAGTAATCTGATAAAGTTTCTTTAAAAAAACCATTAATCACGGTGTGGCGGTTTATCGGATTTCCTTATTCAAACACGTTCTTACTTACGGAAACGTCATTTTCCTCTACTAATTTATCTTCACTCGATTGCTACTTTACATTTTCTTTTTGTGCGTTCGACGTGAAATACGGACCTCAGGTTGAAATAACGTTCTCGGCTCCCGAAGGAATAGTGCTCGAAGAAAAAGGAATGCTTAGATCTTGTAATGTAAAAATTGCTTTTGAACTCGCATTAGGAACTTACAGCAGCGATTTTTTTTCATGATCATATATTAAATTGGTAAACAGATTATATTTTTTTCAAAAAATTATAATTACAATATTCAATCAATTCCATCGAATTTCTCACTTCACTGCTCAGAATCCTTACGGGTACTAAAAATGCTATTATAAAAATTTGTATATATCTGACTGTAACTCACGGACAGTGTTCCGATTATTCGATATATTAATTAAAATGAATCACATTCATGAAATTTCTTAATACTTTAAAACAAACATATTATTAAAAATAGGAAAATAGAGTAAATTTATGACAAGGTAGGACTTTATTGCAAAGTTCGTCTAGGTAGGTACCACCGCTTTGCCAGTTATTCTGCCGCCAAGCAGTAGTGCGCAAGCACTGCTGTGTTCCGGTTTGAAGGGCACTATAGCTAGTGAAATTACTGGGATAATGGGAGTTTATGATCCGATCTCACAGTTTAGTAATCATATTACTAGATTGTGCTGATGTCTCTGGATGACGTGCGCAGTGCAGTGTCACGCGAACCTCTATACTTTAGAGTTCCGAGTGACACTGCAGCTGGTATGGGCAGCCGTGTCGTTTAACATCAGGCGAACGGCTAGCTCGTCACGTCATTCCATAACAAAAAAAAAAAATAATAAAAAACATTTTTATGGTTTCTTTCCAGCAGACACTAGACATCTTCAACTTATTTTTCGTTCATATGAAGGTAAACACTTTGGTCATTACTATTTATTTCGTCTCTAAGATAAACACAGTAGCAATAACCCACAAAACTCAATCAAAACCAGACAAACAGCGGGCTTATAAACCCTAATCAAATAGCGAATATTCTGCGAATAATGGCAGTGCAGGCAATAGGTATAATTTACCCGATATGAGTCGTACTGTAGGGTCCTATTACACGGACGTGGTTGGGAACTTTTTGTATGAAGTGGTTTTGTTTTATGTAACACATGAGGGTTAGAGTCATTCTGTCAATTTATATATATATATATATATTTTTTTTTTTATGTTACTGAATGATTTGACGAGCTAGCCGTTCACCTGATGTTAAGCGCCGCGGCTGCCCATAACAGAAAAGTGTCAATCGGAACCCCAAAATAGAGTTTCGAGCAACACTGCACTGCGCACATCATCCTGAGACATCAGCACAGTCTGGTAATAACATTACTCGACTGTGAGATCAGATCACAAAGTCTCAATTGCCCAGTAATTTCACTAGCTACAGATACTAGCTACAAGAACAGATCATTTATTTCATAGAAAACAAAACCGATCATATTAAACGAGTGCCCAGGTAATCAAAGCCACTGAAGGTCTATTTACGTTGCGGAGATTAATTACCGAGGTAACGAGACCTTTGTTCGAGAAAATCAGTTTGTTCACAAACGCCTTAGAGCGCTGCGTTCCTGTGGTTATTCAGTGCGGTTCAGTGATAAGTGTGGGTATTGGCTATTAAATTGGTTTAACAAAGATTTTAATACGATTTTTATTGAACGTTGTTTGCGAGCTCAATTAAATGAAAAAAAAGAGTGTGCTTTAAACCACACGACTGAAGTAAAACTTCTTTAGCTCCATCTGTCGTGCCCCTACAGTAGGTAATAAACGAAACTATGTTTTTTTTTCTATTTTCACGTAGAGAGGGAGATATAAGTATTCAACTTCCTCACCATCTAACTTCCTCATTCGCCTCACCAGCATACCCCCAAGTTAAGCGTGCGTAAAAAGTTTTACTTCAATAGATGATGCAGATCTCCCTCATATTGCTCTTCTATTATGCTCTAGTAGTGATACAGATTAAACAGACCTTGTGCATGCTAATTTAAGCGGATAAATAGATAATTTTTTTTTTAATATAAAAAATTATCTAACAAAAAGCAAGGACCCAGGTGTCGAAAAAAAAATTAAGCGGATCGCAGAAGATGTCTTATCATACTTCTTTTAAACCGTTGCTTATGTTACTTTCCCTTTGAAATCGATGTAAAATGCGAATTTACTTGCGTACATAAAAGTGAAACGCTGTCTATTTTTTTCTTTGTGTGGCTTTCACACCTAAACATCTGCACAGATTTTGATGAGATTATGTACATTGATTAATGATAGGATGCTATACCAGAAAATTAAAATTTCCAGAGGAAGTACTTTTTAGTTTTTCAAAAGCAACTTACGAGCTATTCCAATGATATTTTACTATTTTGTTCCCCCAATATGTGCGCAAGAAGATATGGAAAGAAAGATAGGAAAAAGTTCTATAAGTGCAAAATAGCCTATTTGCAATAAATCTTTTGACTTTGACTTTGAGAAAAAGAGGTTACCTTAATGCGCGTTAAAATTGACCATGTCGTTTTTGCGATGCAGTTCTGAACGCGTAATATCATAACTACCTTCTTAATAAAATATACCAAAGAACTGCATACAGAAACCTTTTTTAATTAAACAAACCAACACAACACTTACACTTATTATAGTAAAATGATATCTCATATCAGCTACATTTGCCTCATCTGACTTCCCCAAACGACTAATGCATATGGAAATGACTAAAACTTCCTTCGAAACTCTCGCTCTTGCCTCAAGACCGTTAACGCACAAAGTGGTAAGTTCCCAGCAGGTGCGAGTGTAATAATTCTTCGTAGGGTTATATTATCCACTCAGCTAGACATAACAGAGGCATTACGTAGCCCTCTGAGGAATAATCTGCATGGGAATGGCGCTTTTGATTGCTTTATATCAAAAAGTGAACAGCAAGTTACCGTTAGTGTCGGTAAGTGAAAATTTGATTTTATGAGCGTATTCTAGAATTAATGTTATTAGGTGGATATATTTTAATGTAGATAAAGGAAAATATTGAGTCACAGAGATTAGAAGCCACATTTTTTATTCTTATTCCTAAACGCATTTTTATGTTTATCATACACCTAAATTAATTTTTATTTATAATTATTTTTATGGATATAGATTAATATTTGTAACCTTGCTTAGGCATTTCCTTTATTATTTACGGTGAAAGAGGCCTGGACCTCATAATATGGACCCTGAGGCCTCATAATATGGGCCGGTTTTTTGAACTTAATGTAATGTTACTTATATGCCCTTTAAACTTCCAAAGGTAAATAATTTTGTAAATAGCATGCGTTTTTTATAATGGTACGCATGTTAACGTTCGTAGTTGCTATGAAATTCTCTAAACCCTACTCGTAGCATCAGATGTAGTATTTGCTGCATTTTTTAACTTTATACAGGCTAGCGTTTTACTCACAGATAGGGTTATCTGTGGTTTTACTAAACAGTGACAATATGTGACAACCTATCTGTAGATTAATGTCACGTGATAATCTACACGGATTGCTCCAGTAAGCCTTTCATAATACACTGTTAAGGCGTAGTAAAATGACTCCAAAGTTTGAGACTAAAAAAGTTTTTTTTTTAATGGTAAAATGGGCATGCGTTTGACAACAACTCGCCTGATGGTAAGTGACGAAGTTGTCTAAGGTGGAGCACGCTTGTCCATGAGCTAGCTCATATTTAGCTACAGTCTGAATATTTGTATACTTTCATATAAGTAATTCTTTCATACAAAGTAACGATACGAATGGAGCTCATTTTATGACACTAAAGGGAGTCACTTAAAGCAATGACCGTTTTTATCCATTACAAAGTTTGCTCCAGAGATACTCTACTAATATAATTAAATACAAAAATGTAACGACTAATGATGAATATTTAAAAAAAGCATCGTTCATGCTTTTTTAAAATATTTCATGAGGCTAGAGGAACGAATGGATGCGGGGACAAATCCCACTCACGCTATGGTAACAAAAAATCTTTAACGTTAAAACTAATCTGTCATTTAGACCGCCCATTTTAGGCTAATTAATTATTTAATCAAGCCGAATTGATTAATTAATATTCCACCATCATGGCGCACGCATTACAAGGGAACAGATGTACGATCAATAAAAATGCCATTGTTTTTAAAAGGCCCATAAAGTTTGGGAAACGGTAGATTTATGATTTTAATCCATATTTTATAGGAATGAATTAATGATGGCAATGAAACCAAAATGTAAAATTCCAATTTTGTTTTTATAAAGAAGAAAGCTGAACCTTAGAACTTTGGCTTTTTTATGCCTAGTAAAACATTTCAAAGGGCTAGTTGAATAAGTTATACATACCGTATTAGGAATTGGATAAAACTTGGATAAAGTTAAAAAGCTATATTAAAAGTTCAAAAACAATTACCAGTATCAGATTTTTTAAGCTGCACAAGTAGAAAAGCATTGGATTTTTGAAACGGACAGAGCAATACTTTCTATAAACTATAATATACCATATATGTAGACGATATATATGATATGTAGATGACATAATATAGAGATTGCCGAACAGACTTGTTATCATTTTTCGTTGCTTTTGGAGTTGTTTCATGACAGCCAAATTTGACCTTATCAGCAGGCTGCGCTCCCAGCATTCAGAAAATCAGGCATAAATTATGATAAGCTTTTTTACACCTAAAACATAGGATATAATTGTCTTCTTTTCTACCAGACGCACAGCAACCCCAATCTAAGTTGCGTTTCGATGACATCTTAAATTCTATATTTGTCCAAATATAAAACTAAATAGTTTATTGATGCACAGTAATAAATGCCCAGTCTACCAAGTTATAAGTTCACGCTTTTTTAACCGCGCACTCAAACGCTCGCGAGAAGAAGGTTGTAAAAGCGGCAGAGCACGAATACGCTTACGCGTTTTTGTCGTACACTTTTAGAACCAATGCACAAATTTGAAGTGGGTAATTTTATATTATACCAAATGTATTTTACTTTATTTCGTAATTATTTTAATGTTCAAAGCTTTCACTGATATACGCTATAACATCACTTGATCCTTAGTTTATGATCTAGCCAAGATTTAGACGTTAAAGCTCACTTTTAACACATTTATCAAATTAAATTACGAAGCGACGCGATATATTAGGTGTTATCCTTTCGACTACCCCTACCTCCTCACCCTCAGTATAATACAATATATACGTATAATGCATTAATTTTAAAAGAATTAAGCTCATATAAGTGATAGCCTCTATGGTGTGGTGGTTGAACAGGTCGGCTCATAACCCGGAGGCGGCGGGTTCGATTCCCGCTGCAGGACAGGACAAGTGTTTGTGCACATAATAAAAATCGTAAATACCTGTTCTGAATCTGGGTGTTGTGGGACCATGGTCTTCGTAGTTCTTGGGTCCCTAGACACAGGGAATCCAGGATATCTATGTATGTGATCGTTGGGCGTTAAACGATTCTGTACTATGGTTTTATGTTAATTATATTATTATAGTGTTAAACATTATGGAACCTGACAAAACTTTACTTTATTCTATTCAATAAAATATACAGTTATCCGGAAGACCAAGGGAAGAAAAAAATTTTCATAGGATCATGGGCAGCAACCGGATATTTGGCATTTGACGTTGAGGCATTTTATTATGTCGTCACAGTTGAGAGGGTTTCGTACTCGACATCGAAAGCCATTTTAGCGAAGTCCATTTCCACAATGCCATATCATCGAGAAACTATTTAATCTAATCTAAAGCTCATATTTGAGATTCCTATAATTATAAAGGTCAGACATTGAAGATTGTTAACGTCAGTGGTATCCATTCTATTGTACAAAACCCTAAATATAAATTAACAGTTCTAAAACGAATTCAGTTTTTTTACTTGCATTAATGAAAGAATAACCTCTAACGATTAGTTTTAGTTTAAAATTTTACATATGAATTCGTCACTAATGTAAGATTTTCATTGGTTACAACAGAATAAATAAACAACTCAATGAAAAGCCAATGCAACCACAGCACAAAAGAAACTAGCGAAAACTTTTGAAGGGATCGTTTACCACAGGCTGTCAATAAATAAGGATCAAAACCATTTGAAGCGCCTGTATTCTTCTCACGAGTTTCGCGTTAGACTCGAACTCGAAACTGTGTAAGTGGAGGCGAACCGAAGCCTAGCAAGTTTCGCTTTGATGCCGAGATCACGAACTTGTCAACCGTCCGAGACAAAGTTTCGCCTGAGGTGTTGATCGATTACTCTGTTCACAACGCGTTTTGTTGAAAATATTGTTTGACGTGGATAAATTTGAGCTATGATATGACGTGAACAATGAGTTTTGGATATTCTTTTCATATTTTTATCTAAAATCTAAATATATATAACTCAAAGGTGACTGACTGACTGACTGATTGACATAGTGATCTATCAACGCACAGCCCAAACCACTGGACGGATCGGGCTGAAATTTGGCATGCAGGTAGATTTTATGACGTAGGCATCTGATAAGAAAGAATTTATCGAAATTCCACCCTTAAGAAAGTTAAATGGGTGGTTGAATTACTTTCCCATAGGCCACGTCGCGGGCGAAGCTGTGGGCAAAAGTTTGTCCACTATATAAGCTATCTCTATTCCACATTTCATCCAATTTCTTCTATGATATAATCACTAATACTAAACACTACCTACTACTACTACAAAAAAAAAACATTTGGACCATATACTGGCCGCGATGACCTATAGACAGTACAAGAGTTTAGTATTAGTTAATATATCATTGTAGTATTTAAAAATTAAAGGCAATTTGCCGTGAAAAAAAAATTCTTCTAACCGTTTGAGCGTGCAAAAATTGACCAACATACACACATACGAACTTTTGTCTTTCTATTATAGTATGATAGTGTTATAATTAGTGTGATAAATGCAAAAGTTTGTATGTGTGTTTGTTCTTTCTTGACACTGCAACGGCGGAACAAATATCAATGTAATTTCGAATGGAGATAGGTTTTTATGCAGGATTAACATAATATGACAAAATTTATTTGAGGGCGAAACCAAGAAAGTTATGCCTCTTGGTTTCACCCTTGGTTGGTTACTATTGACTTTTATTGCATTTTTTTTAAGTTCCTAGTAATAATACGGATATACGGACATAACTGAATACGGTACGACACAAATGTTATCTGCTCCCAACGTAATAAAACGAAAAGTCTTAACGTTAATCACTAAATAGCCCAAAAAGCTTTTTATATTTTCAGCGCCAGCCATTCCCTTTTTCGCAGGGGTGAAATTATTTCATAACTTTCTAACTGTGCATGAGCGGCGTTACTAACCCTTTTTAAATTCGCTTAAACCACCACCCACCCTTCCCGACTTCCCTTTTCACGTGAATGTATAACGATGTGTTTGAATAAACAACGTGTTTATTTCGCAAAGAACGCTTACGTTGGGTCGGTTGGTTACGGGACCGCGGAATCTGGCAAAGTGGTCACAAGCTTTGGTTTGATATTTTTGATTTTGTATGCATACATAGCCGATATTAATTGCCTATGAATAGGAACGCTTTCCTTAAAATTTTAAGTACGGCTTAATAACTGTACTTAAAAAAAAATTATGATTAAATTGTAAAAAATATACATCAAATTACAGTACAGTTACTTTTGTAAACTTGAACCTTGCAAAATACTTAGTGAAGGTATATTTCGTTGCATCGAACGATGGGTTTCTGGATCTTGTTAAGATGGATCAGAAAATTTTATCATTGAAGGAGCCAAAAAGTGGAACGTTTTACTGGCGTCCGTATTTCCCGAAAGCTATAATAACCTTGGAGTTTTCAAATTGAGAGTGAACAGGTATCTTCTAGACAAGCGTGTTACATTCTAGACCGCATCGTCACTTACCATCAGGTAAGATAGTCAAACACAAACCTATCACACTTCACACTAATAGTATAAAGGCGAAAGTTTGTATGTGTGTTTGTGTGTATGTGTGTATGCTTGTTAATCCTTCACGCTCAAACAACTGAATGGATTTGGATGAAATTCGGCACCAAGATAGCTTATACGCTACATTTTATCTCGGAAAAGAGAAATTTTCCCGTGGGATGAGTAAATAATTAAATAATTAAAATACATTTTATCCGCGAGTGAAACCGCGGGGCGCAACTAGTGAAACTATAAAAAACTTTACACAGGTTCTCAATTTAGACACACGTCTTAAGCATTTATATATTTGATGTGTATGGCATCTCATATATCATACTTACATACCATCAGTTATTACTAACTACTCCATGCGGTTTTACCCGCAGATAAACAAAATTGTATGTATTAATCCAACGTATCTACGAGTATAAGCAATATCCATTTAAAATTTCAGTTAAATTCGTTCATCTAATGCAGCATCAATGAACAAACATACGCACAACTTTTACATTTAGAATATTAATGTGATAGTGTGATCACGTCACAGCTATTTTGTTATTTACAGTCATAGCTATTATTATGATCATTAACTTTTATCGTAGTTGATTTAACGAATGAAATCTCCATTAGATCCTTGGTCCAGTAAGTTTGATTAACCTTGAAATTTTACACCTAACGATTCAATTATTATAAACGGGTATTCTAATAAAGGAAACTTAAAAGGGACGGTCTCGCAATAATCATTTCTATATTTAAAGTTCCGTCAGTGTGGCGTAATTTTAAAAGTTATAACAGATTTTTTATTTATGAATCAATAAGTACAAAAATTATCTGTTCCATATCAAGTTGAAAATAAAACCATAAAATATAAACTAATCAATAGGAAAAAATTTCCCCCCTTTATTTAATTTACCGTGTTTGTCAGAAACATTTGATCCTTACGACTGACTCTATTGAGTGATGCCATAAAAGTGCAGAATGTTATTTTTATTGTAGCAGGTTTGATTTACGAATATTGGAACATAAGGAATGTTTCCTTTGATTAAATTTTTCCTTCTCTAGTATTTTCCCTCCGGGCGCGTTTAAAACATTTTACCTGTAACGTCAATCATTCTTTGCTTACCTAATACTAATAATAAACATACAAATTGACTATATTTTTGACGTAATAGTATTTAACGCTATAACGTAAGTTAGTGCAGTGCAAGTAAGTGCTACCTACTTAAGAAGAACACAAGAACCCTGTGTCTTCACCTTAATAGAGACAATAAGAAAAGTTTTATTGGACACATTCTTAGATAATTAAATGTTTCCGAGATTAGGTTAAATTTAAATTACTTATTAGCCACATGGATGGCTAGATTGTAATATTATTAGAGTGCTCAAAAAAGGTATTCTAGAAAAAAAAATAGTATTTAACGCATCTAAATGCGTTCTTTATCACCCAAAGCCAATTGAATAAATTTAATTATATTGCATCCCAAAATTACCTGTAGATAATTGTTCACAGGTTTACGGACACCGATAATTAACGGGGCTGTGAGCGTGTCATACAAATTGCAATTATTCATTAAATTTTTTTATTTGTATCTCATTTAAAGACAATTGCATATGATACTCATCAGTATTCAGTCAGTTAGTCGGTTATTTAGTTAGTATTAACACAAACAATTGAAAATATCAGTCTGTCGTTAGAGTCCATGCTTATACTACATTGAGATGTATTATTATTTTTAATTTGAACTCCAACATGACTCCCTGTTGGTAATCAAAAAGTTTTGCCGCAATTTTCCTCCCTTTCCCTCGCAGAGTGTAACGATAATTAGGTAATATACCTACCTTTCTTTCGACCCTTATTATACCGGGCAGCCTTATCTGTTCCTGTCAGTGGTGGGTTATAAATAACTTGCTTCTGCAAGTCATATAAACATCGTTGTGTTTTGTAAAAATTAAGAGGAAAATCTTTATCATAATTGTGTGTTTATAATCATTTGGCGCCTAATATATGAAAATAAATGATTAAAATAGAATGTTGCAATGAAAAAGTAATTACATTTTTATTGCGTCAAGCCAATTTATTTGAATTTTGTCTGTTTAACAAAAAATGCAATGAGCATAAAACATTTTAAGTAACTGTAGCTCAGCTATTCTAAGAACGATTTATTTTTGCGGAAACGTGATATGGATCGTGTGTTTAGGGACATTGATCGATGGCCTTTGCGTACCTTTACCGCAGTGCACTTCTGTAGGAAACTATTTATTATAGCAAAGAAAATTGGATGGTACGGAGTCTGACGAGCTGGTTGGAAGCACAGAAGCGTTAGATGCAAGAGGCGAGCAGCCGCTTATGAAGGATGAATGTTCAACTGTGGTCGTCTTCAGCTTGATGATAATTGAAGGGGTGAGAACAAAAAGGGTTTCACTGATTTTTTTTTCACAAAATGACTTATGGGTATCGTTGGATTCAGCGTGAAATTATCTACAATAATACATTCTCAAAATGCCGAAATGAGGCTTAAATCTCGAGATGTTGCATCTAAAAACGGTTTATCTGTCACAAGAATACAGTTCGCTTAGCATAAAAACATTATTATAATTATTTTATTATATGATGTTTTTACAGTAATTGTATGAATTAGTACTATATTTAGTATATTAAAATAGAATTAAAACATTTTAAAGTAACTGAAACTTACATAAACCTTTTCTATTACCTTAATAGCACTCTACATTAAAGTGACGCCGTTGAAGTTTAAAGTCAATTTTCTCGAAACTATCAATTTGACAGTTAAACCCTTTTTATTCTCAACCCTTCAATTGATAATTACCATTATCAGCATAGATACGCATTAATCTATCCATCATCATTATCATTTTTAAGGTATGCCGCGGAGCATTTGGATTGTCTCATGTCTATAAGCCATCGCGGCTAGTATATAGCCCGAACGTTTCTTTATATTAGTATTTTGCAGTAGTTGTTATAAATAAATAAATAAATATCTGTGGACATTTCACACAGCATCATCTAGTCCCAAACTAAGCAAACCTTGTACCATGGGAACCAGATAACTGATACAATACTTAGATACTTTTTGTTTGGAAATACATACATAGAATACAATATAACACCCAGACACAGAACAAACATCGATGTTCATAACACAAATGTTTGTCCTGGGTGGGGATCGAACCCACAACCCACAGTCCAGAAGGCAGGGTTACTACCAACCGAGCTATCGGGCCAGTCAAGCTATATTGTTGTATTAGCTAGTTCGTTAAAATTAAAATGGCAAACGTTCCTTCCTAAAGGAAAATCCTATTAAAACCCATATCAGCATTAATAATAGACTGTATAACTTTAGACACAATGACCAATAATAGTTTTGCCACTAGTAATGATTTATTTAAATTTTATTAAAAATGATGAATACAACTCTATTCGTCTTCCTAAAACAAAATTCCGAAGACGTGTACAACCATGACCTTACAAAAATAACCCAAGAGAATTGAAAACTATGAAGTTATGTTATCGTTTCTATCTAAATCATAATCAAACTGGTCGACCGAAATTTAACTGTACATAAATGTACTCTAGTAAAAGGCTGACCCCTTTTTACTGGTATCGTCGCTCTACACCCACTTAACATTTAACTAGTTAATTAGACATCAGTTTGACCCTAACGAAGTATCTTTAATGAAGTTATTGAGACCCTAATTTGTACCCTTAATAGACGTAGGTTACTCGTTGGAACTTAATACCTGCTATAATCTCGGAAAATTGCCTTTTATAGTTTAAAATTGGGAACTAATATGTAGGTCAGGCTTAGTAAGCTTAAATAAATAAATAAATATAAATATATGTGTGGAAATTTTGCACAGCGCCATCTTCTCCCCAAACTAAGCAAAGCTTGTATTATGAGAATCAGATACAATACTTATACACTTTTTGTTTATAAATATACAACATAAACACCCAGACACAGAACAAACATCGATGCTCATCACACAAATGTTTGTCCTGACTAGGAATCGAACCCACAACCCGCAGTTCAGAAGGCAGAGATACTACCAACTGAGCTATCGAGCCAGTCAAGTTTGTTTCATTAGTACTAAATTCCGCAACATTTAGACACTTTTTGATGTTTTAGTTTAAAACAACTTCAACGATAAAGTTAAAGGCTTGACGGGAATGAAAAATTCTATACAGCAAATCCTTTTTTCTTCCAAACTAAAAAATCTCTAATAAAATATGCAAAAGCGCAACTTTAACCGTTTTCTTGGCTAGCGTAGAATTTTAATAAATCTAGCGGCACAATTTCCGTAAAAAAATGTGAGATACTTTTTATGCTCGTGCTTTAATTCGGAGATGGATTACGTAATCATAAAAAGTTCTAAAACTAATTTTAAACAGTACATAATTACTTAGTTTTTATTTTCTTCTTTTAATATAAAGGCGCGTATAATAATACACCTTACTCCTAAATGAAGAAAAAAATGCATTTTTGCATTTAAATGGTGAGTTTTATGTTTAAGTATTCATGTTGCCGTGAAAAATATTAACGTCACTTTGCCTAGCAAAGCAAATTAACGTAACTAATGACTGTCTGTAGTAAAGTTTGACAGCTTCTAAGTTTGCACATTTTTTTTTTAGTTTTGGCTCCACACTTTTGTGTATTTAGCCAGTGTCAAGTAATTGATAATTTTTCAAGTTAATTAACATATATTGTGTCAAGTCAAGTCACAGTCCAAGCCATCAAGTCAAGTCATAGTCTAGTCAAGTCATACTCCTAGTAAAGTGGTGGCAACTTTACTAGAAGCTTCTATGGAGTTTTGGAAACAACACGAAAAGAAACGTTTCACCATTATTATACCACTTTCCCACACGCATCATGCCTGTAATCCAGCACTTAACGAATAAAACGCCACCAATTTTATACACTAACACAGAAAATGACACAAGTTTTGGAAAATAATACAATGTGGCGACGATCTTTTTCGTTTTCCCGCCAATACTCAAAGTTTGCACTTATACCCCTGATTTCTCGCATGTTTGTCAAACTCGTGTCAAGTCAACAAGCCAAATGCTGTACGCTCATTGGTTGAGACAGCAACATAATCAACAAGCAACCAATAAGTATTTAGTGTTTGGTCTACTAAGTTGACATGAATTTAAAAAACATAGGAGACTTACTAAGTGGTAGAACTTTTCTGGAAAGTTCGGTGGTAGGTACCACCGCTTTGCCAGTTATTCTGCCGCCAAGCAGTAGTGTGCAAGCTGTGTTCCAGTTTGAAGGGTAGCTAGTAAAATTACTGGACAAATGAGACTGTACGATCTGATCTCACAGACGAGTAATCTTATTACCAGACTGTGCTGATGTCTAAGGATGATATGCGCAGTGCAGCGAAATGCGAAACTTTATATTTTTGAGTTTCGAGTGACACTGTTCTGTTATGGGTGCCGTGTCGCTTAACACTAAGTGAACGACTAGATCGTCACATCATTCACTAACAAAAAAAATTTTGCTTAGCTAAGCTTTATTGAAATAGACTTTAGTACAAACAGGCATAAGGCCCAGAATGTCAATCTAATTACGTCGCGTTGTTTTGTTGTCAGGTCAACTTCTAAAGTGTGCAAGCACTTCCTTAATTTATTCCGGTTCAAATGGTGCTCTTGTTAAATGGAAATTAATACTGGTTATAATAATAAGACTACAAAATTGTTTCAGGATGATCGTGTCACGCAGAGCTTTATTTTTAATTTAGCCTTCTGGGTGGAACTGCAGCTGTAATCGGTAGCCATGGCTTCTTACCTTGACCGGATTTGACCGTTCGTTTATCATCAGACGTCGCGACATTTTTTCCATAAAAAATTGTGAATCAAAACAACATATTGTAATTATACTCTAACAACAATAGTAATGCTATACTGGCTTCTGCTCACTACCGCTTTGCCACTACCATATATTGCATTACTAGGATAGTCATTTGTTTGTTTATATACCAAGAACAACAATTCTGCAGTTATAGTGAAAATCCATTGCGCATTCTAGTTTCTACTACGATACTCGTATACAACAAGCGACAAGTTAGTAAAGTTTTAATGAAATAGGGGGTGGATGTTCCCGTTTACTTATTTATGCCACCCATCTGGCTCTTACGTGGCGTACGTACCTAGAACATAAATATTGGACACATAAATGGTGGGACACACCAGCTACCGCCAACTTTCACATTTCTATTCTACTTAGAGGTTGTCCAGACTGTGTCGGATTCGGGGACACTGCAAAACTGATTACTGATAGTAGTAGTTAAGATAGACCAAAGAAGCATATTAGCGTGATTCGAAGCGCATGTTAAGCCATCGATCCTGGCTGTTGTCGTAAGACCATAGTAGATAAGCCAAGTCAGAAGCCTTTAGGTGGCATAAAAATTCTGACACCATGGCTGACCGCTTGCTTACACGAGAAGAAGAACAAGATAGCATATTAAAATGGTGAGTCCTTTTTTATTAATAACGACAAATACATATAACAGCATAATATAACAAAACAAACAAGCTAATGAACTAATTTTGATGAAAGTTCCATGGGACCAAGATGAAAGCATCTATATCTTTTTGAACAAAAATGAATTTTCTAAATCAGTATAAATGACAGAAATATGAGGTAAAAGTATTTTTTTTTAATTAATCATATTGAGCATTTTTAAGTCTGTTAAAGATATTTATATAAAATAATAGGGATAATAATAACGTACTTGTGGAAATTTCATACAGAGCTATCCAGCCCCAAACTAAGCGAAGCTTGTTCTACGGGAACCAGATAACTGATACAATACTTATATATTTTTAGTTTATAAATACATAGATTACAATATAACACCCAGACAACATCGATGTTCATCACACAAATGTTTGTCCTGGTTGGGAATCGAACCCACAATCTACAGCTCTACGTTTACGGGAGCTTTGCAAGTTTTAATAGAGTTTTACGCATACCATAGTATGTACAGGTTCTTAATGTTTTCAAATAAAAGTTGAAGCTCAAACCGACGAACAGAATAGTTGGCATAAACTCCCATCTTTGTGTTGTGCGAGTGGCTTTGCGGAATTTTATTCAGTTGTTATGTGTGTAGAAAATTTATTAATTTGTTCCCGTTTTTCAATATTTTGGTGAATTGTTTTTTCTGGCTGGCATCACTGCCTAGCTCGTGATTGGACGAGAGCATAAGTCAGGCGCTTGAGCATAAAGACACGATATTCTCATATATTCTTTTGGTTAATAACGTTAAGCTACGATGTATAATGACGAATGAAGAATAAACGGACGTTAAAGAGGTGCTCTTGGTTTTATTTTGATACAATATGTGGTCCCGCAATTGACATTTAAATAGTGAATACGAATAATTTGCCCGTCCCGACGGACTTTCAGACCCACCCCTCGAACTCATTATGGAAAAGAGCAACTGTTTTGGAGTGAATAGTCGGGAATTGCACGTTGTTATGTGTGCAAATACTATACCTACCTTTTTATGTTAATGAATGACGTAACAAGCTAGTCATTCTCCTGATATTAAGAAACATGGGCGCCCATAACAGTTGTAGTGTTGCTCGGAACTTTAATGTAAAGTTTTGCGTGACACTGCACTGCGCACATCATCCTGAGACATCAGCAGTCTATAGACTGAGATCAGATCAAGTCTCATTGCCCAGTGATTTCATTAGCTACAGTGCCCTTCAAACGGAACACCGTAGTGTTTGCACATTACTGCTTGGCAGCAGAATAACTGGCAATCTGAATATTCAATGTCTAGATTTAGCCCAGTTACCATATTATGTAGATTTTATCATTTATTTGTACAATATGTTCTAATAAACAACAGTTTCATTATTTTATATGATATGAGTATGATTTATAATAGTTTCGCTTGCTAAGCGTAATCAATAGCTTAATTCTACGAGTGATTCAAATGAAACAGGTAAAAGATAAATAAATCTTTAGGTCTCGCTCTATATCCTTTAGGTATTATTGAAATAGTGTTACCCAACTAAAAGTCACAAAAATCCCGACACGTATGAATAACTGCACCGCTTTTGATAAACTTTTAACGATTTATGATACGTTCACTGACGTACTAAGTTTACCACAGAACCTAAATACATACAGATTATGTCAGTAAGGAGTAAGAAACGCCCATACTATATAAAAACTATTAAATTTACTAGGTGGTAGGACTTTTCTGCAAAGTTCAACTAAGTAATAAAAACCTGGAATCAAAACATTTTGTAGCATAATTGAAGAGTATCATAACTTTCCAAAATTTACTCAAAACATCTGTCATCAAATGCACCATTTGGAGATTTTTTTTATGTTTTGGCTCCACGCTGTTGTGTATTTAGCCAGTGTCAAGTAATTAATAATTTATCAAGTTAATGATATTTCACGCAAATATGTGTCAAGTCACAGTCGAAGTCATCAAGTCAAGTCATAGTCTAGTCAAAGTCATACTCCTAGTAAAGTGGTGGCAACTTTACTTGAAGCTTCTATGGAGTTTTGGAAACAACACGAAAAGAAACGTTTCACCATCATTATACCATTTTCCCACACTCGCGCCTGTAATCTGGATTACATATAAAATTAGTGGCATTCTATTCGTTAAGCGCTGGCACTTAACGAATAGAATGCCACTAATTTTATGCACTAACACTGAAAATAACACAAGTTTTGCAAAATAACACAATGCGTTGACGCAATCTTTTTCGCATTCTTGCCAAAACTCCCTTTTGGAGATTTGTCCAAACGAAAGTTGTCCTACTCTCTGAGCCACAGATTAGAGAGAAAACAATTGACTACTACTATTTCCAGTAGTATATTTCTTTTATTTCTATTTTATACCCAGAGATCTGTTGCCGTTCGCTCATGGATCTAAGTTAACATATTATTTATCAATCGACTTCAAAAAAAGACGAAGTTGTCCATTCAATTGTATTTTTATGTTTGTTCATTCACTCAGAACGTTTGACTGGGTGAACCTATTTTGGTGAACCTTTTTTTATTTGAAAGTTGGTGCTTTTGTGTTTTATGTTATCCTTAATAATGCGTATTTCGATTTTGACCACATTGATGATGTTCTCATTGAGATTGAAGTCAGTTATAAATCTTTTTTTAAAAAAAATTATCGTTGATAACTACAATATTCAACTAGTTACTCTCTCGAATATACATTTTCATGTACATTGAAGAGACCTGAAATCAGCAAGAGTTTATACCGCCTCAAACTGTAAGATGTGGATCCCATTCGTCCTCGATTCCATGCCGCGCTTCGACGATGCAATTTAAGTTTATCACTGAACTGTTTGTTGGAAACCAAGTTATGGGCATATATATCGAATGGCGGTTACATGGAAAGTTATAGGAATACATAAAAACCGAACAGTGAGCAACTATTGTAGTTATAATTAGGGTGTTTGCTACGTGAAAAACTGGAAAATAAGTTAGAAAATAACTGACTAAATATTTACAAACCATATGATATTTATACAGAAACTCCTGATACGTCAGTAATTGGGTCCAGTTTTTACAATGACATCCATGAGAAAACCATATAAGTCTGAAGTCAGTTTTTTTTACACTGCGTTTGTTTCTTGTTATTTAGGAAAAATTATTTGATAATACTTGGCAAAAGAAAACACACAGGGTGAACTAATAATTTTATCTTTTTATAGCTGTAACAAAGTTATGTTAATTTTTTTATTTAAATACATCAAAAATTATTATGTTTAACTATGTTAGTTGTATAGGTATAATTACCGTAACAAAAAAAATGTTTACGGTGGTTACGGTAAGTAAACCCATGTACATAAACCTTTAGTTCCATGCTACACCTTTAATTTTATCAACTTTCAACCCTACTCATAACATCATATTTTACCCGCTTAATTCGTTAATTATTTATAGCTTATCCTTATCCTTAAAGATTTCCTTTACGGTGGTAAGTATACCTATACATAGTAGATGACGGACGACACGTCGCACCCGGTGACGCTGTAAAGGTCGGTAGAAAGCAACTGCATTAGCCCCTTCAAATAAAAAAAAAAAAACGGTACCGTCGCGCTGCCTGGCGTTACGGCCCAGTGCTACCTGTATGACCACGTCGTAGGCAGAGACGGGATAGGGATAAGGATAAGCTATAAATAATTAAACGAATTAACCGGGTAAAATATGATGGTATGAGTAGGGTTGAAAGTTGATAAAATTAAAGGTATAGCATGGAAACTAAAGGTTTATGTACATGGGTTTGCAGGGTTGGGAATAGAAAAACATTCCCTGAAATTAATGAACCTGCCGGATCAGATCAGATGATTATCTGATCATTCCACTACCGGACTACTAGACGCCCGGCTAAGCGCCGTTCTTTCGTGGTCGAAATACCACCCATTTCGTACCAAGCGATTTGATTCCACGTTCTTAATTAGAACGGCTAAGGAATGGAATGCCCTGCCAGCGTCTGTGTTTTCGGAGAAATATGACCCGGGCATGTTCAAGAGAAGAGTGAATGGGTATTTACTTGGCTAGCAACACCTTCGATCGTATCGTCACTTCCCATCAGGTGAGAGCGTGGTCGATTAATGCTAGACAAGTTTGAAGTAAAATAAAAGTCCCAAATAAAACAATAATCTAATTTTAGGAAAGCTACAACTAAGACGTTCATTATAGATGAAACCTCGTATTAATGGACGATGACGCGTTGGATACTGGAGGACCTTTATTTTGTTTACTCGCAAAACACAACAGGTTTTCCTGTTCCATTTCCGATGAGTCATTGCCCTTTAATAAATGAACCATGAGTCCATAAAGGGCTGTCAATGGAGGGACATCCTCCTACGCTAAAAACCTGCTTTTGTTCATTTTATGATGACTGGCCAGTTTTTCTTTCAAAATAACGTGAACTGGCTAGTTTACTAAATAAATTATTTTTGATACTGAGATATGATCAGCCATTTGTAGTGTAACAGTCAGGTACTCGAAAATAATAGTTTTCAGTTGATATTAATAAGATTTTTAATATGAAAGTAAAATAACAAGATTTTCATGTCAAATCATTCTTTTTTTTACATTTGTCTCGTAAATGTAATAGTGTGTATTAGAATGTAGGTTAAGGAAGTTTTTAAAGTAGTTTTCGTTGGGAATGGCTGCTTTTACTTTTTGCTTTATTAAAACTACCTTCACGCTGCACCTCATCGTAAACTTGTTAATAAGTGTGGACTAATTACGAAGTGGACAAATTTGTAAATGGACAAGTTAGGAAGTGCTCAAGTCAACGTGACGGTGTGAAAATAACAAACAAACTAAGAATTACTTTCTTTAAAACAATGGTAAAATTAGCATGGACATAATAATAATAATAATAACAGCGGGGTAATACCACCAGCATGTTGGGTACGCTTACTTACTGGTATATAGTGGGATTGGACCATTTGGACTGTCTATAGGTCGCAGCTAGTATAATAATAATAATAATAGTATGTGGGGACATTTCACACAACGCCATCTAGCCCCAAACTAAGCAAAGCTTGTACTATGGGAACCAGTTAACTGATACAATACTTAGATTGGTACTTTTTTATGTTTGTAAATACATACATAGAATACAATAACACCCAGACACAGAACAAACACCTATGTTCATCACACAAATGTTTGTCCTGGGTGGGAATCGAACCCACAACCCACTGTTTAAAAGGCAGGGTTACTACCAACTGAGCTATAGGGCCAGTCAGTATACAGCCCAAATGCTTTTTTAGTACGTAGAGTAGATAGTAGCACTTCGCAGTAGTTGTTATTATTGTAGTAGTTACTTTAAAGAATAAAGGCACTTCACCCTTTCAAAAAAAGTATTTGACTATTATTGGTAACGGATTTGGAAAAATATTAGAACGATTCAGGATTAACCAACAAACTAAGGAAAAATTTCTTTCAAATTCTCATATTTTTTTTATATGGATAACTTACTAAGACAAAAAACTGTTTCTGACTATCTAATAATACTTTGCTAAATTATCTTCATATTAATTTCTATTTTTATAACCTCATCAATCACTTTGATGGGTGCGATGTTCCCCGAGAGATTTCCTTTCAGTCGTATATATGCAACTGGATCTACTCCCGGTAGTTACGGCACAATCCGTCTTTAGACAAAGACAAATAGTCCGCAAATTACCTCCGTATAGATTGATTGATTGAAAAGGCCGTTTCCTGTATTCTATTTAGATTGGGACAGTATTTGACTAATAATGTAGGCGACTAATAAAGATCCTAGCAAAAGCCCATCTCAAAATCAAAGTCAATCCTAATAACACTATTACATGATTGATTTAAGGTTATCGATTTATTAAATTATTTCATCGTCATTATCATCATCAGCTTATATTAATCCATTGCTGGACATAAGCCCAAGGCACGCCACTGAGCCCGGTCTTTGGCTCTATTTTTCCAGGTACTGCCAGCTACCTTGCGTATGTCATCGCTCCACCTCGCTGCAGGTCGTCCTACACTACGTCTTCCGATTCGCGGTCTCCACTCCAGAACACGTCTACCCAAACAGTTATCAGTTCTTCAATAGATATGACCAGCCTATTGCCACTTCAGCTTGCTAATTCGCTGAGCTATGTGGGTAATCTCAGTTCTCTTGTGAATAGTTTCGTCTCGGATTCGATGCCGCAGACATTCCCCTAACATTACTCGCTGAGCGACCTTGAATTGATGGACTAGTCTTTCATAATTATTTTTATAATAAAATTATTTATATACCCAACTATGCGCGAATATACAAATCCCAAATAGACCCATTCTACAAACTTTTAATAAAAAAATTAAAACTATTTCATTAATGTCCGATATCGCAAAGCGTTTATGTCTCCGTTGGCAGTTATACGTTCCATTTCACGGTAAATGCATTTACGAACGATGCTACATGTTGCGTTTGTAAAATGGTTTCACATAACTGTGAAATCATATTATGTATCTATAAAATTGTCAAATAGTTGTTTGTGTATACCTATTACGCAAGTTTATTTCTAAGTAAACATATTAATACTTTTTATATGGAAAATAACAATCTCGTTTAATTTTTATTGAAATGTCTAGATGTTTACGTAAGGTTATTTAATCAAGAAAACAATAATTGCTAATGATTATTTTATCACTCATGAAAGAAAGAGACATGATGATAAAGTTATTAACTTATTAATCGTTGTAATAAATAATCATAACTTATGACATATTTATACCGGTATCGGTTTTCCTAAATATTGATAAAAATGGCAATATAACTTTAAACATTGATTTCAATAAGTAAATATAGAAGTTCAGCACTCAAAATAGTACTTATAACTTACCCTTGATAAGTTTTGTGAATAATGAAATCTATAGAACTGAGCGTTCAAAATAGATAAGTCGTTAAGTCACAAACCTCCGGGTGGTTTAATTCGATTGAACCATTTTTCTTACACAAAAACAAAGGCAGTAATTTATTAGTAACATAACTAGAAGATCATTACACTAAAGCCGTAACCACTCCATTCACAAAATTGAATACATTAATGAGCATGCAGCGTTGCGTGAAATGGAACGTGAAATGAACACCGCTGGTAGTTGGGTCGCCAATGAATAGATGGTATAATCTTAGCTCAGCATACATCGGTGTTCCAATGTTATGATGCTGTTATAATGGTATCTTATTAAATATCCGTCTATATACTGAGTGATATATACTGAGCTATGAACATTTCTTATTCATGATGTTGTGCTTGCGAATTTTTTAGGTAGATCATTAAAACTGTATGGTTTTAATGATCTACCTAACAATTTTACAAAGTGTATGCTTTGAGTTGAAAGTATAATTTTAATAATGACTCCGATTTATAAAATACAATAAAATAAATAATAATAATATTTAAGTAACATTTAATAGTTTTTGTTGTTATTGTAGTAATTAGTTGAAAAAATTTGTTAAAAAAAATTCATATTCTTCGGGTCTTACCGTCTGCTTATAACATGAACAAAATTCAATAAATTGTTAATTAAACTGTATCCAGCGAGACTTTGATAAAAATATTGCCCTACTTATATAGCAAAGTTTCGACGTTCCGTAGAAAAAAGTTTCGGTGTGTAAACAAATCGAGCATTTTGGGGTTGCCCTAATTTCGCTCCACCGTGATTGATTAGAATCGTTTAGTTAATGAAGAAAAACTCTTAGAAGAATAAGTAATTAATGCAGTGTGCTCTAATACATAATCCTGTAATGGATATCTCTGGTTATCTGACAAAACGGATAAAAAAGAAACATATCATTATAAAAAGAGCAAAGAGTTATTTGGTATCGTACAAATTTATAATTTTGTATGGTAAAAATGGATGAAGCGCAGATTTCAATGTATTCCTATCGATGACTTGACCGATTTATTTAATAAACCATTTTGACACGTTTGACTATGCTGACTTACAAAACGTTATTCTAATGGTCCAGTAATTTAACTTATTTTGACAGCCTCTGTGGTGTGGTGGTTGAGCAGGTTGGCTCATAACCCAGAGGTGGCGGGTTCGATTCCCGCGACCGTAAAATCGCTAATACTTGTTCTGTGTCTGGGTGTTGTGGGACCATGGTCCTTGTAGTTCCTGGGTCCCTAGATACAGAGAATCGAAAAATCTAGTTAGGGTCCAAGATCCATGTATGCGATCGTTGGGCGTCATTATCATTATTTAAAAATTAAATGTACTTAGAGAAAAATTGAGAGATATCACAACAATCATTGAGCTCAAAGAGTTGAGCTAATTTGGTCTTTATCATCTGCAAAATAAGAGCTGTAAAGTAAAAGTTTCTCATGGAGATCGTACTAAATACTTATTTCATCTAATCTTCTTTCTAATATAACCGTTTTTAAAAACAACTTTACTGACATTGTAACTGATCGTAGATTGAGGGAATATAATGAATCGAAATGGACATTACCGAAAACAGTAGTAGTTCTCAACTATCTCGCGGAGTGCTATTCGATCCCCTGGTGGAACCCAGACTAATGGTGGATCACAGTGAACTCCAAAGTAGTATTTAATTCACTATTGTCAATAGATTCTAGTGGATCGAGGGTTTCTTAACTATATGAGTGATTGTTGAGAAATCTGTATATTTCTAAAAATGATGTCTTTTCTGTAATTTTTATAAGCTTTTCTACAAAGTTAGTGTGACTCAACGTTAAGCGGGTGTGACTTTCAAATCGACACACCTAGGATCAAATCTTGCTCGGCCCTGTACCAATGATGTTTCAAGTTAAGTTCTGAATTTGCACTCGCTTTTACAACGGTGAAGGAAATATCAAAAGGACACTGGTATATTCAAGAATTACAAAATTTGAGCTTAACTTAAGCCTATTAAAATACAATTTCGCTAAGCAACCCATTTTCCCCGGGTCTCGTATGTTTGTTAAATTCTTGTATACTTGAGAAAGCCATGAGTTTACCCACTACTCGTAGCTGGTTAACTTGTTAACAATTCAGTGTCTGCTACAGCTACATCTAGGTTCGACATACGCATTTCACACGAGCGTCGCTTGAAGTGCTCTGATCACAGATCATGTAGCCATGTCATGAATAACATGACTACGCACTTAGAATGTGCTTTTGCGCTGATTACAATATCGTCTTTAGATAGGTAGATTCGCAGGGCTAACGGCCAACTTAGAGTAGTCGAGAGGCACCAAAAGTCGTTTTTTTCGTGCCACAAGGTTGGCAGTTAAATCTGCAAATCTACCACAGTTCTTACCTAAATTGTATTATATAGCTATATTTGTGTTTAGGATATTTCGCAGACAGGATTTGTTCCTCCTTCTAATACATCGTTTCCCTGCTTTGACCATTATTTTTTTGAACTAGAGAATGCCCACCGGTTGCCAGTACTACCGGCGTGCCGGCAAATAACTGAAAAAGAACAAGTATTAAGCTCTTAGTTCACAGAATAAATAATAGTGCAAGTAGATAAACTGCGGAGCTATTAAGTTTTTTGTAGCGCATAGCGGATATCGGTAAAGATAATCAAACGCTGCGGTCACTACTTGAAATGAAATGAAATAAAATAAATTTATTCTAGGTACACCTAATATCACACAGTATATAAATAATAGGTCTTTACCTATGAAATTGCCGTATTGCAGTACAGACTTTTTCAAACAAAAAAAAGTTTTGATTGGCTATGAATTCTAAATTCAAATTAATTTTGTTTTAAAAATATGACATTCTATTTACAATATAAGTCTTTTGTTTATTGATTAGCGTTGTATTTTCATTACATTTCAACATTTTTCCTCATAATGGATACTTTGAAATTTCGTGTAATTATGGAATATGAGTTCCGTCGTGGCACCAACGCGGCACAAACGACACGTAACATCAACGACGTTTACGGAGAGAACTGTACAAACGAACGTACAACCCGTTATTGGTTTGCTCGGTTCCGTTCTGGGAATTTTGACTTGAAAAATGAACCTCGTGGTCGTCCGGAAACTTTGGTCAACAATGATGAATTAAAGGCGATTGTGGAAGCTGATGAATCTCAATCTACAGCTGAGCTGGCAGCAGCTTTTGATGTTAGCATCAAAACAATATTGGTCCATTTGCGACAGATTGGCAAGATAAAAAAGCTTGATAGATGGGTGCCCCACGAACTTAACGATCGCCAGCGCAACGTACAGTGCATTACAAATTAAATAAAAACCAAAATTTATTATACCTATTTTTTTCACTGCTGAACATAGGCTTCCCCTATGATAGGTGTACAGCCTCTGTGGTGAGGTGGTTGAACAGGTTGACTCATAACCCGAAGGCAGCGGATTTGATATCCACGGCAGGACAAGTGTTTGTGCACAGAAAACTTGTTCTGTGTCTGGGTGTTGTGAGACCATGGTCCTCGTAGGTAGTGCCTGGGTCACTAGACGCAGGGAATCCTAGTTAGGGTCCAGGATCTATGTATGTGATCGTTGGGTGCTATTATTATTATTATTATTATTATAGAGCTTTCCTTTAAAACGCCGCTTTGGACGCTTATCACAGGGGGATTTGCCATAATCACCACGCTTAGCAGGCGGTTTGGTAGATAGTAGACAATTTTAATGTTTTTAGGAAAATGCTGCCCATTCCCTTAGACGGCTCTTACGAGACCACAAGGTAAATTTTTGATGCAAATGCACTATTGATTGTAGGTGCTAACCGAAGCCTTTTAAAATAATAATCCTAACCTTCGCAAAACTTTAGTCCAAAAAACCCCTTAATTATCGTCCAATTTATCCTTTAATTGGCCGATAATTAAGGGGTTTTTTGGACTAAATCTCGACATATCCCTAAGGCAAACTCAACGGAGAATCACTGACCACAAAACAAAACTGAACAAGTACACGAGAGCAATTAGTAAGCTGAACGAAGAGAATCACTAATCCTCGCATATTCACTAATGAAAAAACTCCGACCTCCGTCGCTGTCAGTTTAACTCGAAAGCGCTTCGTGCTGAAAGTATTACCACAAGTGAAATCTGCCACTCGTGTCATATTCTGACAATGGAATGCATGCTGTGAATAAATTAGCTGGCAGATTTTTCGCTTTTTGAAACTACCTATCGTGATTCATATGCACATTTAATATTTATACAGTGCATGTTCTGCGTTGGAACAAAAGCCACATCTATACCCAATTATTTTAAAGTATTCCGCATTATTTCTTATTTCTCTGTGGCGTAGTGGTTGAGCAGGTCAGCTCATAACCCGGAGGCGGTGAGTTCGATTCCCGCGACAGAACAAGTATTTGTGCACAGAAAAAAAAGCGCAAATAGTTGTCTGTGTCTGGGTGTTGTGGGACCATAGTCCTCGTAGTTCAGTGTCTCGGGACCCAGGGGTCCCTAGACACAGGGAATCCTAATTGGGTCCAGGATCTATGTATGTGATGTTGAGCGTTTATTAATATTATATTAAAATATTAATATTTATTACTTCTAATTTAAGTTTCAGTATGAAATCTCGTAAATGGAAATACGTAATACTTCTGTGTTTACCAAATGTCAAAATACTGAAACCTATGTAGTTATATAATAGCTGTGTAGCTATGTAGTTGCATTTAGTTATATAATTATATATTATTGTAGTACCTACCTAGTGCGTTTAGTTTTGCGCCATTTTGTTTTAGATATATTTATATAGTAAATTTGTATTTTTGATTTATTTAAATAGACATGATTCCTATCTAAAGATAAATATTGATTAATAAATTATAGTAGAAATTGTAGAGGGCGCTGGCATAGTACCATCGACCAACTGACAAACCGTATCCACCACCAGTAATCGTGGTGGGGATAAACATGGCGTACGGGGCGTGGCCGGCGGCCTGCACTCACTTGGATTTTGCCAGCGAAAGGAATAAGACGTGTAAAATTATAATAATAGCTATCGAAGAAAATTAATGAATTTATCTGTACAAATTATATGTGGGTATATAATAGGTCTTTACCTATGAAATTGCCGTATTGCAGTACAGACTTTTTCAAACAAAAAAAGTTTTGATTGGCTATGAATTCTAAATTCAAATTAATTTTGTTTTAAAAATATGACATTCTATTTACAATATAAGCCTTTTGTTTATTGATTAGCGTTGTATTTTCATTACATTTCAACATTTTTCCTCATAATGGATACTTTGAAATTTCGTGTAATTATGGAATATGAGTTCCGTCGTGGCACCAACGCGGCACAAACGATACGTAACATCAACGACGTTTACGGAGAGAACTGTACAAACGAACGTACAATCCGTTATTGGGTTGCTCGGTTCCGTTCTGGGAATTTTGACTTGAAAAATGAACCTCGTGGTCGTCCGGAAACTTTGGTCAAAAATGATGAATTATAGGCGATTGTGGAAGCTGATGAATCTCAATCTACAGCTGAGCTGGCAGCAGCTTTTGATGTTAGCATCAAAACAATATTGGTCCATTTGCGACAGATTGGCAAGATAAAAAAGCTTGATAGATGGGTGCCCCACAAACTTAACGATCGCCAGCGCAACGTACGCGTCGAGACTTGCCTTGCGCTGCGTAACAGGCACAGATATGAAGGAATTTTGAACTGAATTGTTACGTGCGACGAAAAATGGATTCTTTTTGACAATCGAAAGCGCTCAGCAAGTTGGTTAGATCCTGGTTCGGTACCAAAGCAATGTGCAAAACGAAAAATGACCCCTAGAAAGGTGATGGTCACAGTTTTGTGGTCTAGTGCTGGTGTGATTCATCATAGCTTTTTACAAAACGACGAGAGCATTACTGCAGATGTGTACATTGAAGAACTGACCACAATGATGGCGAAACTCGCACGTCTGCAACCAGCTTTGGTCAATCGGTCGTCTCCACTGCTACTTCGCGACAACGCGCGACCCCATACTGCACAACAGACCGTCTCTAAGCTGCATGAGTTGGGTTTGGAAGCTCTCCCTCATCCGCCATACTCACCAGATCTTGCGCCTACCGACTATCACTTTTTCCAAAATTTGGACAACTTTTTAGCGGGAAAAAAATTCAATTCCCGAGAGGCAGTACAAAACGCCTTTGAAGAGTTTGTTGTCTCCCGTCCTGCTGATTTTTTCAAGAAGGGCATCCATAAACTGCCACAGCGTTGGCAAAGATGCATTGATTGCAGGGGTGATTACTTTGAATAAAAGAAATAAATAAGTTCGAAATAAAAATACTTTAACTTTTTTCAAACAAAACGGCAATTTCATAGGTAAAGACCTAATATTTGGAATCTTATTCAGTTGAGCTTACAAGGGAAAAACGCTCTTATCAGACTGTGAATAATATAAATAAAATCCTAAAAGTTAATTAAAAGAAGAGAAGATAAGTACTTACGCGGTTTCTCCCATATAAAAAACAAAGTCAGAAATACTACTTATTACAGCACATTTGCAAATATCTTATTGAAACACCTGGGGTCAAATCCTCTAACCTCAAGCTTACCCCGACCTCGTAGACAGCATAAAGGGGACCTAATCTCATAATTTTGCCGCACAATGGCGCTCTCTTGAGGGCTAATATCACCCAAAACATGCGTTTGACCTCATTACTTAGCTTTACAAAACACCGCCTATTGTTGTTCGACTTTATGGGATCGTATTTTGCTGCCTTAAGTATTGGGTATCCATTTCTACAAGAACGATCTTGGGGGTTTAGAAATTGGGGCTTGATAAATTTGTTTTTCCATCGCATGGTCGTATCGCAAAGAGTAACTAAATGACTGGATAAAGAAAATAAGTATCACATTCCCCAAAAAAAAAATCAACACTATTATTACGATCTTGTTATTTATAATAATAGTTGGTATTACTGTTTTCTACATGCTGCTGTAATTTTAAACAAAATCGATAATTTTCGTTTGAGCTACAGTTTTGCTCATCCATACTAAAAGTCTTTAGTAAATAGCAACTGATTAAGTAATGTTTTCTCTATCTCAATGGCCCGATAGCTCAGTTGTTAGTGATTTGATTTGATTTTTAAATTTCTTTATTGACATAAAAAAATAAATTTTATTTTGTAGGACTGAGCGTTAGTGTTAAGTTACAAATTTTATTCTAAGAATATAAATTGTTTTGTAGGCTGAAGATATCTCTTAAAACTAATAATACTTAACAAAGGTTTTACAACCTTAGAACTGTGTTTTTATAAACACTGTGTTGATAAAAACACAGTTCTGAGGTTAAATAATAAAAAAAACATTATAAATTATAGGGTCAGTTGTTAGTAATCCTGCCTTCTTAACTGCAGGTTGTGGGATCGATTCTCAAACAGGATAAACATTTGTGTGATGAACATAGATGTTTTTTTTGTGTCTGGGTGTTATATTGTATTCTAGTATATTTACAAACAAAGAGTATCTGTGTATATCAGTTATCTGGTTCCCATAGCACAAGCTTTGCTTAGTATGGGGCTAAATGGCGCTGTGTGAAACGTAAAAAAAAAAACAAAACTATCATCCGTGGTTTCAAAAAAAAAAAATACAGCACACCGGGTGTTATGTTACCTTGTGTTGCATGAGCGTATGAACCTAAGAACCGCACATATGCCCGCGGTTTGGGAAAATATTCGTTATTTTTGTTGGTTTGACTTCGATAACGCTTATGCATTACAAATACGTCTGTAGATATTGAACCTATTTAAAACCGTAGCTGGTATACTTATGCAGTTGTTTACATTCACCTTTTTTGGGTTGCTGCCTGGGTTCGAGGATTCTCTCTATCAGCCTTATTAATAAAAGGGTATTAGTCTCGGATTAGTTACTTCAGCTTTTGTCCTTTTTTTACTACTGGAATATTTATCTGGATCGAAAGAGACAAAAGATGGTGTAACTAGTCTAAAGCTAGTTCGTGTTTATTAATAAGGCTGTATAAGATTAGCAAAAAGTTTCAACACATTGAAGGCATTATATCTACACAAAGTGGCCATTATAACACTGCTAAGCAACTAGTCATTTCAAAAAATTATAAACTCGAATCTATTTTAAAATTCCCTGCTCAGAGATAAAACCAAAGTGGAGACGCTTCGTGAAAATAATTACTTTGCTAAAGTAAACTGAGCTGAAAACCACTATGCAGTACTTTTACGCTTTTAAAAGTATTCTTTTTCTGATTCCATTATGCGACAGAAATTGTGTTTGTCTTATAAAGGTATAGTCTGCTTCTATTATAACAGGCAGACTATATATAACGTATGCTATGTACAGAACAGTACTATCTACATTAACGTTTCAAGAATTCTTTAAAAAGATGCATAGTTAAACGCAATGACGTTTTCAGAGAAATAGCTCTAATAAAAAATACCTACAGGCCAAACTTTAAGCATTTCTGCGTATTGAAAACCTAATTAGGTCACATGGTTATTTGAACATCAGCCGTCGACGTTATGTACATCAGTATATAGCCTGATTCAGACGTATTGAATCTCAAAGCAAAGGGAAATGTTGCTAATCAAACACCTAAGTTTGCATCAGAAATTCTATACTGCTTTCAGGTTTTCATACTAGGAATGTTTATTAATATTATGTACCTACACATTACACATAATTCGGATTTAATAAAACCGATTTCAGTCGCTTTAATTTTATACTAAGAAACACTGATGATATTTTCATTTATATATTTAAACCAGTTATTTTGATTTATAATTTCCATGTTACAAATTTGAAAATACATAGCCTTACAAATAAACAACTTTTTTTGTAAATTTTTTTTTTACGACTTTACGAGATCTTTTATGGAAACGCTGCAAAAATTTCTATGCAAAAGAGTTTCAAAAGTGTGAAAAGTAAAACAAGTGTTTTAACTTCCTTTATTGATTTTTTCGTTGCATGTGGGTAAGTTGGATTTTTATGACTAGCAACACTGCGGCTTTGCTTATTCGCACGAATCCTTATAAGTAGACTATGTTTACATATCCCTGGAGTCTAGACTGTCTATCTGTCATGTTTTATTAAAATCCATTCATATCATACAGGGATATCTCATTGCTTAATCTAGAGACGTGCTGCGACAGAACTATATGATTACATTTCTAAATATGTTAATTACATGACATTCGAAGGTGTATATACAAAACCTGTTAAAATTTTAGGCATGCTATATTATATTTAGGTAAAGCAGTGTTTAATTAGAGATTTAAGAGTGCGATCAAGCTTTGCAAAATCACTGGAATAATATTCTCTATGTATACTTTAAACAGTGGTTATGTTCCAAATTACTCTTTGAAAACTCTGATTCAATCCTTCTTCATTCTCCCTACGCGACATAGGCGAAATTGTGGTAACCAGCATAAGCCACAAAAAAGTTTATGTTGAAGTTTGATTTGATTGATCGCAAGTTTGTATGTAATTTAAATTTTGTCGTCGATTAATATACGTTCCCACTGCTGGGATACAGTACAGTAGATATAATACACCACGATAACTAAATACATGCATTGGGTCAGTGGGTGCTACATATTTTGGGATTCTTTGGACATTTACTAGGTGGTAGGACTTTACTGCAAAGTTCGTCTAGGTAGGTACCACCGCTTTGCCAGTTATTCTGCCGCCAAGCAGTAGTGCGCAAGCACTGCTGTGTTCCGGTTTGAAGGGCACTGTAGCTAGTGAAATTACTGGGCAAATGAGACTTTATGATCTGATCTCACAGTTTAGTAATCTTATTACTAGATTGTGCTGATGTCTCTGGATGACGTGCGCAGTCCAGTGTCACGCGAAGCTCTATACTTTAGAGTTCCGAGAGACACTGCAGCTGATATGGGCAGCCGTGTCGTTTAACATCAGGCGAACGGTTAGCTCGTCACGTCATTCCTTAACATAAAAAAAAAGTTGTCGGTTTGCTCACGATGTTCTCATTTGGTTTTTTAAGAAGCAGAGTAAAAAGAAAACACTTGTAGTTTTTAACAAAGAAGTTGTCTTTATCTAAATAAGTCAGCATTGAAAAATGCTTTTCTTAAAAGTCAGTAAAATATTTTGACTTGGGTTGCTTTTGCGTAGATCTTAAATTACCTTAATTGATCGTGATAGTAATAGTATAAGAATGATTATTATAAGGTGACCAAAACAAAAATAGCATAAAAATCAGTATCCTAAACTCTGGAACTCTTTGCTCTACGCGAACCGTAAATAAAAGGCACAAAATAAGATTTCTACCTTTTCTAACTTGTAAATAGAATGTTCAGCCATAAGAACAGATCTGAAAAGGTCCCTTAAAAGCATGTTCGGGTTTCCAAACCTTTCTTCGCTGGCAGCAACCCACTAATAAGGTAAGGGATCGCAAGTGCTTTTAACCCATTTGCTTCTTTATATATTTGCATTATTTAATATTCAGATTTATGGAGCTGCTCTTTCTATAGTGTACCTATACTAATTATTCATACGTTACGTTATTTAAAAAATAAATATTATTCTACTACTTTATTACGTGGGTGCTGATAACTGAAGGGGTGAGAACAAAAAGGGTTTAACTGATTTTTTTCACAAAATGACTTTGGGTATCGTTGGATTCAGCGTGAAATTATCTACAATAATACATTCTCAAAATACCGAAATGAGGCATACATCTCGAGATTTTGAGTCTAAAAACACTTTGCTTATCATAAAAACATTATTATAATTATTTTATTATATTAGGTATATTTTTACAGTAATTGTATGAATTAGTACTATATTTAGTATTTTCAAATAGAAATAATACATTTTCAAGCAACTAAAACTTACATAAACCTTTTCTATTACCTTATAAGCACTCTACATTAAAATGAAGCTGTTGAGGATTAAAGTCAATTTTCTCCTAATTATCAGTTTTCCAGTTAAACCCTTTTATTCTCAACCCTTCAACTGTAAATATAAGGTTATGTTATCGTGTGGGAGATGTTTACGGGGATAAGTAATAATCAATTTTGAATTTTCTGTTATTCTATTTCATCAAAATATTTAATGAAATATTTGCGATTATATTAAACACAAGTAAATTTGATAGAAATTTAAAAACCCCCATAAATTTTCTTCAACAACTATAAAAGAGCTAATGATCTATGAAACTTTTAAAACAAACATATATGTTTAAATTGGTTCATCTGTTTAGTCGGGGGTTAAAATACAAACATACACTTATTTAAAATATACTCTAAAATTAATACATTCTAATATTCCAGTCAAGATTTATTTACTGTATGAACCAAAAATGAAGGAAGCACACAACACACACACACACAAACACACACCTTGGTACTAGCTGACAACGGAAAGTTTTTTTACATACATATTAATATTGGTCTTTACTTATGAAATTGCCGTTTTGTTTGAAAAAAGTTAAAGTATTTTTTTTCGAACTTATTTATTTCTTTTATTCAAAGTAATCACACCTGCAATCAATGCATCTTTGCCAACGCTGTGGCAGTTTATGAATGCCCTTCTTGAAAAAATCAGCAGGACGGGAGACAACAAACTCTTCAAAGGCGTTTTGTACTGCCTCTCGGGAATTGAATTTTTTTCCCGCTAAAAAGTTGTCCAAATTTTGGAAAAAGTAATAGTCGGTAGGCGCAAGATCTGGTGAGTATGGCGGATGAGGGAGAGCTTCCAAACCCAACTCATGCAGCTTAGAGACGGTCTGTTTTGCAGTATGGGGTCGCGCGTTGTCGTGAAGTAGCAGTGGAGACGACCTATTGACCAAAGCTGGTTGCAGACGTGCGAGTTTCGCCATCATTGTGGTCAGTTCTTCAATGTGCACATCTGCAGTAATGCTCTTGCCGTTTTGTAAAAAGCTATGATGATCACACCAGCACTAGACCACCAAACTGTGACCATCACCTTTCTAGGGGTCATTTTTCGTTTTGCACATTGCTTTCGTACCGAACCAGGATCTAACCAACTTGCTGAGCGCTTTCGATTGTCAAAAAGAATCCATTTTTCGTCGCACGTAACAATTCGGTTCAAAATTCCTTCATTTCTGTGCCTGTTAAGCAGCGCAAGGCAAGTCTCGACGCGTACGTTGCGCTGGCGATCGTTAAGTTTGTGGGGCACCCATCTATCAAGCTTTTTTATCTTGCCAATCTGTCGCAAATGGACCAATATTGTTTTGATGCTAACATCAAAATCTGCTGCCAGCTCAGCTGTAGATTGAGATTCATCAGCTTCCACAATCGCCTTTAATTCATCATTGTTGACCAAAGTTTCCGGACGACCACGAGGTTCATTTTTCAAGTCAAAATTCCCAGAACGGAACCGAGCAAACCAATAACGGGTTGTACGTTCATTTGTACAGTTCTCTCCGTAAACGTCGTTGATGTTACGTGTCGTTTGTGCCGCGTTGGTGCCACGACGGAACTCATATTCCATAATTACACGAAATTTCAAAGTATCCATTATGAGGAAAAATGTTGAAATGTAATGAAAATACAACGCTAATCAATAAACAAAAGACTTATATTGTAAATAGAATGTCATATTTTTAAAACAAAATTAATTTGAATTTAGAATTCATAGCCAATCAAAACTTTTTTGTTTGAAAAAGTCTGTACTGCAATACGGCAATTTCATAGGTAAAGACCTATTATCAAGGTAACAAGAGTGTGCATTGGAGTTGCATAATCTGATTCCGCCGTCACCGTTTCACCATCGGACAACCAGATGTACGAAAAAACGCCACCGTTACATGGTTAATATCCCACATGTCTCACAAAGAGATTTGGCTCCACATTTATCATACGAACAGCCAAAGAGTGGAACGCTTTACCGACATCCGTATTTCCCGAAAACTACAATCTTGGAGTCTTCAAATCGAGAGTGAACAGGTATCTTCTAGACAAGCGTGTTCCATCCTAGACCGCATCGTCACTTACCATCAGGTGCGATAGTGGTCAAACGCGAGCCTATAAACAATAAAAAATAAATAAAAAGTTAGCTAGTTAAAGGTACTTTAGAGTTTGAGGTGACTACATAAATTAAATTTAAAATATTTTAGAAACCAAGTATTAGTTTATTGCCTTCGCAAAAACATTTTATAAGGGCTCAAAATAAACAACTACCTAAAGTTAATTTATACTCATTATTCAAATTTCCAAACGCGAAAACTTAGCTCTTAAATCATGGCGACAAAGCGGCGCGGCGTCAACAACAAAAGAACAATCCCACTGTAAGAGAATAGGGTAACTCCCTAATGAGTGCTAGAGATACGCATCTGATATTGGAACGCCGATCTGCGGATAGAGTCCATAAACAAACACACTCAACTGAACTTAAACTGCGTACGTGAGTGGAAACGCGAATGCGGAAAGTTTACTTTACCAATTAGTGCTTCTGACAAAACGGGAGTTGGTCTTTTAGGATACGTGATGTTGGGTGCAACTGTCTGGCAGCTTCAGGTTTTGTGCATATCAAGCAGTTTTGCTTTTGCTGATTTTGCTGTAGCGGGAAGCAGTTTTCATTTAATTGGACGCTCGCTAATACCAGAAGTGAAATCTGAAATTCATTTGGATTTATTTAAAATTTGAGTTTACTGTACTATTTTTTTCCTCATTGCTAGGTACTGTACATATACCTGGATGCTTCCATAAGATGACATTGTGATCTATACGCATCTAACAGCTCGTAAAATTCGTGGTTAAGCCGTCTTAAAATACTTCATTTACCCTTATAATAATATCTTAAAACATTTCTCTCCATAGTCATCTCAATAAAAAGACGATGATTTCACAAAGAGTTTGGAGAAAATTTCCTTTGTTTCCCCTAAATTTTCAATTTGAACACATCGCGGCTGTTTTACGATGCTTTCGCAGTCTGGCGATATAGGTAAGTACCGCGTCTTAAATGGGCTTAAGGCAGCCAATAAAAGAGGGTTGTTATGTAGACAAAAAATATAAACAGTATAGAAGTTTCCGAAATTTTTGTACACACCTTAGATGTGTAGGCAAAATGCGTGCCATTGTATCTCTATAGAAATATCTCTGACCGGTGCATCAGTTAACAATTGATGAAGAAATTATAACTTAGTAACAAACTGTGAAATAATATGTGCAAGGCGAAAGTAGTCATTAGCTTAAGAACAAAGTAATGAAACGTTTCCCTTCATAAGTTGGCTCAAATCAAACACTGGCTTAATTCACAAATACCTACGAAGAATTTGTAATGTGCGTGAGCTATAACAAGTTATTTGAAAACTTATACATTTAGCTTTTCTCATGTATGTGTCAGTACACACACACGAGTGGTTACGATGCAGGGCTATAAAATTAATTCTGTGTATGTTTGCTTTATGATCGAGAAACATTTTCTGTTTTGAAAATTGTATTTTATTGGTACTATTTCTAAAAAATTCGGTAATTTGAACACTTATTTGATTACACGGTGCTTAATCGACGTCTTCACCAAGATGCGATAGCTATGGTTATGATAAGACCGTTTCACCGATACTTTTTGATTGTTAATTAAAAATAGATAAATCCAGAAATGTACCCAAAAGACCAATCAAAAAGTAGATTTTTTTATAAATAACGACTTATGTATGTGCTTTTCACGATTCTTGAAGAATTCACAAACTACTTAATATTGATACCGTCACACAAAAAAAAAATATTCTGCCTTTCTTACACTAGCTAGTTTTAATTATAGCTTTACTTTTGGTTTTAATTTAATTTACTTCCACGACAACACAATTTCTCATACACCTGCACTGTCTATGTTTTGTGGAATCTCATTTCTCATTACTGCAGGAAAATTTTCAGGTCATGCACAAAGTAAAGCTCATTTCGTGTCCACAAAGGTGTGCAGTAACCGCCAAACCACATTGGCTTAGCTCTAAAGCAGCGAAGGCTGGAAATTTCACGTCCAAAAAATTTGTTTGTAAGCACGATACTCAAAGGGCTTCTTGCTTATTCTAACACGATTATTATTACATAAAATAACGTTTGTTTTCCGTATTACTGTGTACAAGTAAGTATGGTGTGGTGGTTGAGCAGATTGGCTCATAACCCGGAGGCAGTGGGTTCGATTCCCGCGGCAGGATAAGTGTTTGTGCACAAAAAAGAAAAAAGCGCAAATACTTTTTCTGAGTTTTACTTGTTATCAGTCTGGGTGTTGTGGGACCATGGCCCTCGTAGTTCCTGGGTCCCTAGACACGGAATCCAAGTTAGGGTCCAGAATCTATGTATGTGATCGTTGGGCTGTATTATCTATGTTTTCCTCAAAAATGATCAAAAAAAAAATACAACACAAAATACATTAAAAACTAATAATTAACAAAACATATAATTAGGTAGTATCACAGTAGTATATACAGAACTTTAATTGCAATGTAACAGGAGAAATTTCATTCATAATTTGAAAATTTCCACAGTAACTATGCACATTTTTTTTAACGTAATGAATGACGTGACGAGCTAGCCGTTCACCTGATGTTAAACGACACGGCTGCCCATATCAGCTGCAGTGTCACTCGGAACTCTAAAGTATAGAGCTTCGCGTGACACTGCACTGCGCACGTCATCCAGAGACATCAGCACAATCTAGTAATAAGATTACTAAACTGTGAGATCAGATCATAAAGTCTCATTTGCCCAGTAATTTCACTAGCTACAGTGCCCTTCAAACCGGAACACAGTAGTGCTTGCACACTACTGCTTTGCGGCAGAATAACTGGCAAAGCGGTGGTACCTACCTAGACGAACTTTGCAGTAAAGTCCTACCACCTAGTAAACACATCAACTGCGTATTGAAACTGTCCAATCAAATTAATGATTCAAATGGTTGCAATCAAGTTACGCGATCACTTAGTTGGTGACATAATTTTATAAAAAACTTAATCCGGCCGGTTAAAAGACTTGTATATCAAAGCACACGACAGAGCTGTAATCAGAGGAGGAGTAGGCTAGTGACCGCGTGGAACTCCAAGCGTGGATAGTTCAAAGCAAAACTTTCCTTGTAATTTTCGCATGGGTGCTTGTCAAACAACACCGTATGGCCGGACTGTCAACGTCGGACTTTGGATATATTATTAGTTTGGAGCTTTGGAAGAGCAATCCTTTATCTCTACCTACACTACTGGCTAGTACAGTACCAGAATAGTAATAATAACGCCCAATGATCACATATAGATCCAGAACCATAACTAGGTTTCCCTGTCCACGGACCCAGGAACTACGAAGACCATGGTCCCACAACACCCAGACTCAGAAGAATTATTTGCGCTTTTTTTTTTTCTTTCACAAATACTTGTCCTGCCACTAGAATCGAATCCGCCGCCTCCGCGCTATAAGCTGACCTGTTCAACCACCACACCACAGAAGCTGTGATTCAATCAAAAGCTTCGTCCGTTTCCAAACTGATTTACTTAACGGGTCGCGAGCACATGTTACCTTTTCAAACTATGTCACAGAACATATCTTTCCATAGAAATTTATGCTTTACTGTAACATAACAACGTTCAAATTTCCTCATGTCAACTGTGTTTTTTTTATGCTTGCCAAGAAGTTTTTAAATAGTAGTTTTGACAAAGATGTTAACCAGCTAACGATTGAATAAGTCCTTAATTGTCAGGTAGAGGGTTCAATTCCCAGGATTAAAATTTATGTTATTAACATCGACGTTTATTCTGTGTCTAGGTCTTATATTGTATTCTATGTATGTTTCTTCCATAGCCTGTGTTTTATATACTGACAGAATGTCACCGACAAAAATGTATTATACACGGTTAGGTCATGCTTTTTCGATTGGCATTTAGTGCTACTCGGAGTTTAGTGCTTTCTCCAAAATAGAATTTCTAGAGAATGGAGAGTTTTATTCTCCTAAAATTCTTATTCCTTAAACTTTTCCATTAAGAAGATTGTGTTCTTCAATAATTTACTACTTTACTGTGTGCTACGTTAAAACTGTGACGCAATGAAATACTAAGTGCTACGCTTTAGACCTCATCAAAGGTCATCAGCCAAGCCACGATAAATAGTTTTGTAACTAGATAACTAAAAAAAAATTCAGTAGGTAATCATTCTGGCGACAAACACTAAAGTTACAAAAGAATCTTCTAAATAATGTAGCTAACATAATTGGTCTAAGAAATAATACAGAAGCAATTGTTTTCCTAACCCAACATTTAAACCCCTTAGCGGGTACATAAAATATGTAATTTGATCCCAGCTCTGATATGGCGTCCGACTGACGGACTCTTGGGACATACGGATAGAATGTCTAGGTACAAGTTTAGTGTATTCATGTTGAAATTGAATGCTTGCAAAGCTAAGAATTGTGTTTCCCTCAGACTAAAAAGAACAATGCCATCAAAAACCAAACTTGTAAAAAAACTAAGTCTCAAAGTTGTGAGATCCATGTAATACCAAGTTTGTTACTTTATTAAGTCCCTACTTAAAGTACCTTCTAAAAGTCTTTTATGGTCTAAATAACATAGATAAATACATAGACTCAAGCCTTCAAGTTTTGATGATCGCTAAGTCAGTCAGTCAGAGAGGGACCAAATTTAGACATTTGACTAGTTATAATTCTTAAACTACTGTTTATAATTGAATGTGATTTCAGATATACCGTGTTTATATTGTATGAGCACGGTATATCTTAAATTACATTCAATTATTCCTGTTTGGTTTCTAGTTTTATCCACAACGAAGTTATAGGTGGTCGAAAATGGCCTGAATTGCTTCTAGAAAAAGATGTTACGGCCGTGCCGCTTTTTGTTCAACTTGAAGGGCCTCCACCGTGTCCCTAAATACTAAACACTCAAAATAAGAAAAAAAGTAATAAAAAGAACTACGAAATTGCAAAATCAAACTATTTCACTCAAACATTTTACAAGTAGCAACAAGATCATGAGCATCGGGAATGAACGTCTAATTGTTATTTAGAACTCTTCCTTTTCTTCCTTTTTTGGTTTCAGTTTCTAGTCTCTTTGTAAGTGCACTAACTTACTAGTTACAAATCTTTATTGTTCTTTTGATCTAAATCATTTACTTTGTACTATTTGTGCTTAAAGTATATTGGACTTAAGTCATGGTACATTTGCTGAAACTCAGCTTTCCGTCAACTGAGAGTGGTGAAAAGCTTTGTCTATAAACAAAAATAAACTATTATATAAAATAAGTAGAGATTTCTTCGCTGTTCCAATTCAATTATATATAATAATGTGTTCAACATTTCAAAGACGGTTTGATGACAACTGTAAACTTTCAGTGGCTTAATTTTTTTTTAGGAAACAAAAACATAACAAGCCGTTTGTTTTGAAGTAAAACTTCTATACGCACGCTGGACTTTTGGAGTAAACTGGTGAATGGGAGGCGAGCGGAAGTTGTAGTTGGTTTACGTAAATCTCCATTGTCATTATAACAACATTCCATCTACCTACACCTTAAAAAATCATGTTTTGGTCAATAGTTCAGCGGTTCGTGACCTTGGCGTCATTCATGGTAGTAAATTGTTGTTCGATGAAGTAGTAAACAGAGCATCAAAATCACTGGGATTTGTCCTAAGGAGCTGTGTATCCTTCAGTAAAGTTAAAACCTTTAAAATATTGTACTGTACGTTTGTTCGCAGCGTGCTGGAGTATGCATCACAAGTGTGGAATCCTAGATATGACAAGTATGTAATGCGAATAGAAAGAATCCAAAAAAAGTTTATCAAATATATATGTTATCACCTGAAACTCCCGTATAAGTCTAATAATTATTTGGAACTTTGTAAGAAACTCCACTTCCTTCCTCTCTTTAAAAGAAGAGAAATGGCTGATATAACTTACCTACTCAAAATTTGTTCAAATGAAATTGATTGCCCCGAACTCTTATACAAAATTAACTTAGTTGCTCACTCGAAATCATTGAGATTTAATTACATTCTAAGTGTAGTAAACACAAACTATAGACAAAACTCGTATTTATGGAGGGCCAGCAATGAGTTTAACGTACTTGATAAGCGTCTTAACTTTGACCTATTCTGTACAAGCGTGGCGTCGGCCAGGCAGCGGTTGAGCAGTGAATTTTTTGACTAATTAATTACCAATATTTAACTGTAATATTTTTAGTTACTAGGCTAGCTGCTACCTTAATTATTTATCTACTTATAATTTATTATTGTGCATAGCTATTCTATAACTTAGTAAGTAATACCATGCAGTGCGTATGTAGGTAGTGCTCTTAGGTGTTCACTTAATTTAAATTGTACTCTTTTTTGTCTATCCGTGAGGACCTTTAATTGGCTTCTTTTTTTGTAAACGTGTGTCTATTGTAATTATAACAGCTGTTGGTCTTCCAAGAATAAAATAAATAAATAACAAAGTTAAAAATTTGTATTATTATGTTGGTATGTCTGGTAAAATAATAATTGTCACGATGGCGACATTAACATTATATAAAGCAAAAACAAAATACCCGCTGATAGATGGAGCTAAACTAAAGAAGTTTTACTTCAGTTGTGTGGTCTGAGGCACACTTTAATTTTTTTTAAATTTTTTAGTATTCATTTTAGATTGAAAATTGCTTGTAAAACTTATTTACACCCAGTTCATTAAGCAACTATGCCCTTGCCGAGCCTGTCTGCCTTTACCTACTAGTGTCGCGGGAGTCCCAATTACATGGATATTTCATAAAGGGCGCACCCGACCCGCCGCCCTTGCATAAATGATAAGTGATCTTGGGAGAGCATTAAAATGTAGTCTTGAAATACAAAGATGCGTGTACCTACATGGAAGAACTGCAGCGAGTTTCTGTAAGGTATGTTTTTACTGAGACTGTTATATTAAATGTGTACTTTGTATAATTATGTTCTTTGTAAAGAAGAAGAACATAATTATACAAAGTACGGTAGTAACAAAAAACTCCGATCTGAAGCTTCTATTACACCTGTAATAGAAGCTTCAGATCGGAGTTTTCTGTTCTGCATTGTGCCGGATTGCTTGCACTAATAGTGAGAAAGAACATTTTTTTTTCAAACTCGTATATTGTAATGGGCTTGCTTTATATTATTTGACAATAAACACGTTGTAATTTTATATGCTTAGTAAAATAACTTAATTTTAAGTACCTAATATATTTTGACTTGTAAAAGTGCTAAAAATAGCCTATATAATGTATAAATCTTTTAACTTTGACTTTGACCTATGATAATATTAGAATAAGTACCTACACCAATAGAATAGAACGAACTTAATTGTAGAAAAACTGTGTACAGACATAATATACTAGCTTCTGCCCGCGTGGACTTTAGGAAACGAAGGAGAAATTTTTTCATAGATAATTCAACCTTACATTTCACCCTCTTAGGGGTGGAATTTTGAAAAACCTTTTCTTAGTGAATACGTAGGTACTTTACTAAGAACACACCGTCCAAATTTCAAGTCTCCAGGACCAGGAGCTTAGGCTGTGCGTTGATATATAAGACAGTCAGTCAGTCAGACTTTGAATTTTATATGTATAGATAGTTATGTACCTATATTAAATTGTGATTTTAGTATACAATATAATACAAAAAGTCCTTATTGATACCAGCAAGGTTAAAAATGATAGCTACATTATTAGATAGATGGGATGGGTGATATTATCGCTAAGAGCCCCGACAACAGACACGGACAATAATGAGGCCCCTCGCTGTTTTACTTACGATTTATCGTTTCCCAGCAGCAAGAACTCTAATTTTTCACAAAATTTAAGTATTTTAAATTGATCTCGGTAGTACAAAAATATGTATAAAATTCATATTATACAAATTGGTTTCTCCGTATTGGCTTGAAATTCACACAAACCCATCAATTAATTTAACCCAAAGAGTGTCACTGAGTACCTAAAAATTAACTAGTGACTCTGTGAGCTGCAAACTTCGCGTATCTATATTTGCATAGCTTAAAACTGAATAACTATTATTTACGTTTCCAATACCAATAAGACCGCCGTTTTGAAATTTTGTATAAGCGGAATCGACAAAAGTTCTATGTAATTATCAAGACTCACAAAATTTTATGAGAATCGGTTAAAAAATGATACCTGTAGAAGAAAACAGAACTTACGGACACCCGCCAGACAGCCGCCGGACAAACATATACGAAATCATTTTTGCCCATGCTTAAATGAAGGAGCTTCGCTTGGACAATGAACAAAAGAGCGTAAGTATATATTACTGCCATACGAATAATCGTCTACAGAGGAACTACTGTCTTGAAAAAATATTGCCATATAAGTACTGTTATTATGTTGTTTATTTTTTCTGTTATAGGGAATATCGTGTCTGTCTTCGTAGCGTAGACATAAATAACGGCTGATCAGTATATATAGTACCTACGAGGAAAAGACTACTGGTGGAAAAGTAATTCTTTATCTTACAGGTGTGTGGATTTAATATGTATATATTATAATAAAATACCCCAGAAATCTATGAAATATTTTATTTTTAATTGTAGGATTATATCGAAATCAAAGTTTCTTCTAAGCGTTGAAAGAAAAAGTCAAAATGCTAAAAATTAGCTGAAGCTTAAAACATGTCATGTGTACTTTAAAATGAGAGTTCAGAGTAGTGGCACGTCTAGCATGCACATCTACAAATGTCTATAGGCTACAATGACTTATAATCAGAATGTCCTAAACCAAAAATAATTGGTGAACAAGAACTCAAATAGTTAAATTTTACTTTTATGTTTCATGATTTTACTCTTATTTCTATTCATGTTATTGTAAGTTGATTTTAAATTGTTTTTGATTTAATACATTTTATTGTAAATTGACGTGCCAGTGTAACGCGATGTTACAAGGTGAATAAACCTATGAATATAGGGCCGAATGCTTGTTTGCTAACTATAGTATAAAAAATATTTTACAATAGTACTAATGAAAAGAAAAATATTAAGTGCCAATTTATCACTGAAGAGCTGCACGTCTCTACGTTTGAAATGTTCGAAACAAGTTGACACCCCAATTACCTACATTCGTACCAAAGAAGCTTTATAAAAGTTTGCAGGTTTTCTTTCATCCAATGAATTATTACGAAATGTTGTCATCTGAATTACGTTTATAATGAGCAAAGTTGGATGTTACAAGTTGTTTGAAAAAGTTTCCCCAAAATTGGATTAAAAGATTTGGATTTAACTACCTACTTACAAAATAAAATTGTATAGAGCCCAAACAATAAATCTAACAAGTCCGATTTGGACATTGGGTACATGAATAATTTGTTCGAAATTAAATTTAATGATGAATGAGTAGTAACTTATCCATTTTTTAAAAAATAAATCTAAGCGTAGTTACCCGCTTTGAGCTGCATGATTTAGAATAGAATAGAATAGAAAAACTCTTTATTGCGTATACCAACATAAAATAAAACTAGATATTACAGTACTAGAAGAGGTAGCACAATGGGTGGCCTTATCACTAAAAGTGATCTCTTCCAGGCAACTTTTGGATGGATAGTATCATAAAAGAAGAAGTCAGTAGTGCGCAATATGAACAAAAAAAAATACTTATTACTTTTTTTTTTTTTTACTTTACTTTCTATCAATCAACATTATAATTTAAACCTTGATAATGTTTGATGTTCACATACCACTATGACTAAATAAAATTATGTATGTACTTAGGAACATTGTATTTTAATAAGGTTGATTTTCTATTTCCCTTAATGAAAGCTCTGAACTGAAATGTAAACACGGTATCTATTCGAGGTCGCCGACAGATTATGGGAAAATTCAATGTACCGTTTGTAATTCCGGTTTTCCGCACTGGCGCGCTACGTAATAGCCCTTATAGGTAAGGATGTACCTACCGAAATGTTCGATGTGTACTACGATAAAATTAGATGAGACTTGCCAAACGGCATCGCTGTTAACGTAATGAAATCGGAAATCCCAAGTTTTTTCACATTTTGCCCCGGTCATATTCGGCTTCTTTTATAGATTATATTGCGTGGGTTAGAATTTGGGAACCTACTCTAATCTATTGATTTTTTTATGGATCAATGAACATATGCATCTGCAAACATCTGCTTCACATTCAGTGACATTTTCAGACAGTTAAGACTTATATCAACGGGCCTGTTGTCATAATTCTATAGTGCAATCACGATTCCAGTTTGACAAAAATATTACAACTTGGTCTGTCAACACATTTTTAGCATAACTACAACTAGTACACGGGTAACACTCACGAGAAGTTAGTACGTGAGTGTTAGCCGTGTACTAGTTGTAGTTATGAATACTACTCACGTCAATTTCAATTATACTAGATTTTTAGCAGTTTTTTATTTATTTTGCAGTTGTCGCGGTCGTTATGTTTTTCATTCTCGTTCATAACGTTACAACTAAGCTGCGTTTTTCGAGCCATCTGTCTACGCTCTCGCAATCAATCCCATCCGAGCTACGTGAATGACAATAGCTTGTATACGTGAAAAATGTTTCCATTAATCCTGAAAACCGCCCGCTGAGTACGAAGGTTATTGTCTGTGTTTGAATCGATACATATACTTTCATTTTCATTAAAGAAGAAAATTAGTATGAATGCTTAAGAATCACGACCGATTATAATGCTGTGCATTTACTTTATTGCCATTTTTATATTTTGCAACTTTTTCTATGCACCTGATTTTATATGTTTTATTTTGAAAGAATGACATACTGAGCTTGTCGTTCACTTGCTGGGGCTAACTAGATGGCAACGGATAGAATCACAAATGTATATGGATTTGACAATTTGAATACGCAGTTTATGTGCATAGTTAGTATAAAAATTTCTCCTGTTGTATTGTAATCATAGTTTTAGTTTAGCACATATCAGTTGCAATGTCACTCTTAAATCAAAATTATAGAGATTCGCAGGACACTGCACTGCATACGTCGTCCTGATATTTCAGCACAGTCTAATAATTAATCTTATTAGAAAGAAAGAAAGAAGTAAGAAATAAAGAAAGAAAGCAAGAAAATACATTTGTTCAAGACGTATCGTTCCTCGTTTTATTTCATTCGTCACACAACATTACATTTTTACTAATACGCACTTATATAAGACAAATCACACGACAAAAAGAGAAACTAAAAATATAATGTGCGTGACGTCATACTATAGGCCCCGACTCTATCTATTACTAGACAGTGCTGATATCTCAGGTTAATCTCACAGTATTACTATGTATACTATACTGTGAGATTAGGTCATAAAGTCTCATTTGCCTAGTAATTTCACTAGCTACAGTGCCATCAAACCTGAACACAGTACTGCTTGCACACTACTGCTTGGTGGCAAAATAACTGTTAAAGCGGTGGTACCAACCTAAACGAACTTTGCAAAAAAGTCTTTCCACCTAGTAAACCAAATTGACTTATTTAAAAATAATTTTAAATTCAAATCAGTTATATTAAATTATGTTTGAACATTCCGCGAGGTCACGGCTGAATCAATCGAAATGTTTAGATAACCTTATCGGACTCGGCGCACAACTAGGCATAAAAAGAGAAAGTCGCAATGAAGGGATATTTCCTCTATGGTATCGTAGCCTTCTTAACATCATATCTTTATTATATGACACGCATAAAACAGGCAGTTTATGTGTGGGAGCAGGACATGCCGTAGTTTCCTTTAGATGCGGAAACATTTGCATCGGCTGCTTTTGCTGAACTGGGTGATAGCATAGTTAGTTTATGTAAAGACATACGCTGTTATTGCTAATGTATGCTTATAGTCCATGCAAAGATTAAATATAGTTCAATTCAGCCTCTATGATGTAGTGGTTGAGCAGGTCTACTCAAAACCCGGAGGCGGCGAGTTCGATTCCCGCGGCAGGACTAGTATTTGTATAAAGAAAAAAAGCACAAATACTTGTTCTGAGTCTGGGTGTTGTGGGACCATGGTCCTCGTAGTTCATGAGTCTTTAGACACAAGGAATCCTAGTTAGGGTCCAGGATCTATTTATGTGATCGTTGGGCGTTATAATAATAGTAATCATTATTAATTAGATCATATTTTATCCGTCGGTGATATTTGTTTCGTGGTAATTAAAGATAACGCTAAAAATGAGGAGCTTACTTTCGTTAAATTAAGTCAATGTTATAAATAAATATGATAAATATTTGTGGATATTTCACACAACGCCACTTAATTCTAAAGTAAGCAAAGCTTGTACTATGGAAACCAGAGAACTGATAGATTAATAGTTTTGGTTTGTAAACACATAAATAGAATACAATATAACACTCAGACACAGAACTAACACCTATTTTCATCACACAAATGTTTGTCGTGGGTGGGAATCGAACCCATAACCTACAGTTCAAAAAGTAGAGTTACTACAAATCATCTACGATCTATCAGGCCAGTCACTGCTACCATAATTGAAGGGGTGAGAACAAAAAGGATTTAACGGATTTTTTTCACAAAATGACTTATGGGTATCGTTGGATTCAGCGAAATTATCTTCAATAATACATTCTCAAAATACCGAAATGAGGCTTAAATCTCGAAATTTTGAGTCTAAAAACGGTTTATCTGTCAAAGGAATACAGCTCGCTTAGCATATAAACATTATTATATTTATTTGATTATATTATATTTTACAGTAATTGGTATGAATTAGTGCTATATTTAGTATTTAAAATAGAATTAAAACATTTTCAAGCAACTGAAACTTACATAAACCTTTTCTATTACCTTATAAGCACTCTACATTAAAATGACGCCGTGACGTTTAAAGTCAATTTTCTCGGAACTGTCAATTTGTCAGTTAAACCCTTTTTATTCTCAACCCTTCAATTAAGCTTACCAGTATGATAAAAAATTAAACCCACTATCAATTTCACTTAAACAATTACAATAAGATCACAGATTGCTTAATAGCTCTCAATCACTGCCACGATGTTGAAATCCCGACCGGGTCAAATACCTACTCGAGAAACAACGACCTATTTACACAAAGGGTCAAAACAAACATTAGCATGCAAGGTCCAAGAAAGGTCCTCAAATTAGGTTAAAGAGTAGTTAACGTAGACCATTTCGTAATTAACACACTCCTTCCTTCAACTGACCCCTCAATCCTCAGCGTTGGTGGCTTTCCCTCACAATCCTGACCAAATTAACGGAACAAGTGGATCGCATTAAAAAGGAATCAGAACAGTGATCAGAAACATAGATAACGGTCGAATTTATCCCATCTTCGGTATAAAACTTGATGAAACCTTCGCAAGACCGCTTTGACACTGTGTAATGCAGAAGTAAAGATCACAACAAACCGATTTGGTACTTACGGGTACGAGGTTAACGGGTACGGGTTACGTGTAACGGGTACGGAACTTTTACAAAAAAAAATCTTAGGTCTTAAGTTTTTACTAAAGATATAATATAAAACGTAAAAGTAAAAAATTAAAAACTATTATTGTTATTATAAATTATATTAAAACTTTAGTTTCTCTTCATTTTTGCAAAATTGTGATTTTTGCAGAAATAAAAGTAAAACAATTTTTTTTTTTAATAAAACATATATATTAACTAATTTCTCGATTGTACTAATACAAAAGGAAATTTGAGATTGTACTTCCATGCGCTCACATTAATTTATATCAGTACTTACAAAAGCTAATAAAGCAAACCACAATTCAAACCTCGGTTATCATAACAACAAAAGTTACTTTGGGTACTGCTTTAATATATCTACTAAGGCCTTACGCCTTCTTAATGGCTCCGATAATTGAAAACTTCGGTTTAATCCGAGACTCTTGCGTAAATTGAAACGTGGCGGAGTGGAAAAAAGATTATTATTTGGTATTATTGAAAAATCGGGATTCGTTTTTGGAAATGTTAATGACGTTAAACATTAGGACCCCTTGTTCGCGTTAATGAAGAGAGCTTAACGGTTTGTTTCAAATGCGAGGGTAGACCCTCAAATGAAATATAGAATTGTCCTTTTTATTCGTATTTGCATTTGTATATGAATTAATAAGAAAATTATATATTATTGCTAAAGGAATCGAAATGAAATCGCCATGGACCGCCGATTTTATAATGGGATAGGGCCTAGAAGAAGCGATAATTGCTGCAACTCCAAATCCACGTGGACGAAGTCGCAAGTCGAAGTAATTTTTTGGGGGAAATACGAGCCAGATGTATATCTGGTATGGGTCCATCAAAAGTTTGGCCAAGTCTGTAGGGACATGCAATGCAAGCGCGGGCGAGCTTGGTTAGCGAAATGTGCCTACGGCATCAGTTGCCCCACCACCTTGGACTGGCGTGTCCACGCGTCAAGCGCGACCTTTTCCGTATTATTAAATTGCACTGTGTAACCTAGCTGGCAATATAGAAAACATGAGTGAACCTAAGTAAAACTTTTCATTTCCTATCCAAGTAGAAAGGACGCGCAAGACCTTATATATGTATTGAAAACTCGAGTTCATCTGGCCCGCACGGTCTCATAGCTTCTGCCCCATACGGCACAAACATAACCTTGGTCCAGGTGTTCATATTGCACCGTTTGAGGTTTTCAGCCTTAGCAGCAGTGCTGCTAGCTTGATTTTTTGTTTCAAGAAGATATACCTAACTTATTATTTTATGTTAAACCTGGAACAGAGAAAAAATATAGAGTAGAAAGTAGTATAGAGTAAGTAGTACTAGAATGAGATAGAGTCTGTTCTAGCATCTTATTTCTGCTTAGGTTTACACATAATGTACCTGGTATTTTTTTTGAAACCATATCTTCCGCCCACCAGTAAAGTTAACCGGTAAAACTGTTTTATAAATTTGAAAAATATGTTCGTAATCATTGTTAAATTCGTGTTAACAAAGTGTTTAATCTTTGTGATATTAGTAAGAAATTTCATTTTAAAATTATTTATTACATCTCCATTTCTCGGCTTTGAACGTTGCATTGTTTTAGAAAGATTTTTTTATTATTGTTAAGTAAAAAACCCGCATTTGTTTCGTTGAAGTTTGAGATAACTTGGCGGATTTTCTTTTTACAATGTTTAATGTATACGATCTGACTTTACATACCTACGTATACTTAATAATAATTATTATAATTGACTTATTAAGGTTGATTATTAGTTATGTAGGTAATTAAAACTGTCTGTTTTACAAATTGTTTTTTTCTTGGAAAATGGCAAGATAAATCCAAATCTAATTTTAAGGCTTTAACTGTCGTCACTCGTCATAACAATAGATTTTTTATTGTATGGGGGGTCATATCTTCGCAGTTAGAGAGTACAAAAATATAAAATTACATAACATTTTATTCAACAATATAATACAATACTATAAAATGACAATTCCGATGGTCAGGCTAAGCACGTAATTGTAATGTAGGCGTGAGATCTAAAGGTAAGTTTGAAGTACCTGCTGATACTCAAACAGAATCGTGTGTAAAAAGAATTATAAATCAAGAAAACGTATACGAATCTGAAAAGATGGCCCCATCTGATCATTTATTCAGAATAGAATTCCCGCGCCTTGGATTCTGTTGATTTTCTCGGATAGTCGTTATTGGGAAACTTTTTCCATTATTCAAGCGGAAAACGTTGGGGATTGGACGATTGTGGTCATTTCCAACAAAACTCTTTACTTTTGCTTTAGACCTTTAATGTGAATTGCGAAGGAGTGGAACTCTTTACCGGGTTCTGTATTTTCTAATAAGTAGGTATATCTAGATATTTTAGAGAGGTGAATGAATAGGTTTCTAGGAATAGGCTACATCGTCGACCACCTTGTCACTTAATAAAAGAGAAATGTAGTCAAACGCTAGCCTATCTAGTAATAAAAAAGATGCTTGTTTTTATTATTTTTTTAATATCAGCTGCGTCATTTAGGGAGACGAAATATCAATAATCTATAGTGTTTTTTACCGTGATTTCAGACAATGCACATTCTAAATCGATCCATATAGATTTTAAATTAGATATTCTTTGAGTAGGTACCATAAAATCGCTAAGTGAGGTTTTTGTTCGTCCTTCCATTTCTATAGTAAAAAGAGTTGCAATGTAAATTTGTATTAAACAAGCTCACGTATGTTAACTGCAAAGTTAAGGTGCAGCTAAGTTTGAGTTTGTAACTTAAAAATAATAGTATTTATGCTGATTTAAATGCTAAGAAAAAAATACCTACCTACGAACACCTAAGCATGCAAGCAACAAATTACAATATTTTTATCACTCTTACTATTTCTCTATCAATGTCTGATAAAACTATTTTATATAATAAGTTAGCACCCGATTCAATACTGCTAATTTTTCCACGTAATTGTGAACAGTGGGTATAAAAGATAGGCCTTGTAACGGCGCTCATAAAAAAGTTAAAATTCACTGTCATCATAAAACTTTTCTAAAATCCATTACGAATTTTACGTTCTTAATATCCATCACTTTGTTAAACGAAGTTCCGATAAAGCTCTCGGTAGCTCGCAAATCAATAAAAACTGACAGCTACACGATAAAAGGTGAAAAATGTGAAAAAGCGATAAATTTTCTTTGTAAGAAGCTACGTAAGTAAATTGTGAATGTCGTGATGAATGCTCCGCGGGAATAATGAATTGCCTGCAGGTAGGGTTGCTAACTATCCTCTTTTTCACTGACAGCGAGCCAGTTGTCGGTACCTACTTGTAATTGTCGTGGAAATTTGCCATCAATTAAGAATATAGGATTTGGTTCGTAAAAACAAATTACGTAGCGCTTTAATTGCTTGTTATTTTGTAGGAGTTCTGTTTTGAATAATAACTCGTTTATTATTTTTAATTGTTTTGTGTCTTTTTTACTGACTACATGCTATTTTAACAAGCTTTTATTTCGCGATGGATATATTTATTCATTTTATTGTACAGTGAAATTTTTTAAATTGATTGATTTGATATTTAGGATTATTTGATCTGACAGAGGTGATATTTGGATGGTAGTTAAATTTAATGTTTCGGCGATTGGACTTTTAACACCAGCTAGGCGATCACATTACTTGATTGCAACCAGTAGAAACATAAATTTGTATGAAATTGACAGTTTTAATGCGTAGTTAATGAACATAATTACTATGGAAATGTTCAAATTAGGAATGAAATTCTCCTGTTGCATTCAAAGTTCCGTGATCCCCCAGGTCAATAATGGATGACTTCTTTTCCTCCTCCTGATAAGCAAGTGGTCAGCCCCGATGACTACATTTTTAGGGAGCCCCAAGGCTTCTTACTTGGTTTGACGACTATTGTATTACTACAGCCAGGACCATGCCTTCCGAAGCACGGAAGTACCAGCTGTAATACCACTATTTTGTATCAATCCATGTTGATGACCGAAACGAATGTGGCTAATTTTCGGTTACAAACGGCTTGTCACGCTCCTTTAAAGCAGTACATAATATAATTTGTGCAAAATGTTATTTAATAAACGATATTCAAGAGAGGCAAACGTAAAATTTGACGATTGAAAATGCACCAAATTTTATGCTGCGCACGTCATTCTGCGACATCAGCACAGTCCAGCAATAAGATTACCAGACTGTGAGATTAGGCCATAAAGTCAGCCCAGTAATTTCACTAGCTACAGTACCCTTCAAACCGGAACACAGTAATGCTTGCGCACTACTGCTTGGCCGCTGAAATACTGGCAAAGCGGTGGTACCTACCTACACGAACTTTGCAGAAAAGTCCTACAACCTAGTAAAATACTAAACTTAAAACTTGGTTTTGGTATTTTACGTTCTTTTATGTATACTCAAATAAAACCGTGGTACTTAAAAAAACTTTTCAGGCAATAATTAATCGACTCATGATAATTTTTTGGCCATACTGTTCATGTCAGTTTCATCGCATTGGCACCATTACTGAGAAATAACAAATGTGACGATTTTTAGATCAAAATTGGTGCAGATCGTGCTGAGATAGGGTTGCAACACGACATGTTTGTCTGGTAAGGTAGGTACAGATGACGGCGCTAGGTTAACCACTAATACACTACAGCTGTGAATATTTTTTATATGAAGAGGTAGCCCTGCACAGTAAATTCTCGTGCTCGGAATGTAAAGAAAGGATCCGTAAACCTAGTCACAGCCCTGACGAGATTTAAGAGTTCTTCGCCGTTGATTCGCTCCTAGCTTTGTAGTGTTAATATTGTCAGCCGTTTGTCTTGAAAGTCTTGGAGCTCATCTATGCTTTTATTGCAAGCAGTGTCGTATAATGAGATATGGGTTTACTTTGTCCACTTATATTAAAGACGTGTTTTGAATTGTAATATTAAAAATTGAATTATACTTGGCATATGTTTTGGGTATCGGCCGTATAAGCTTACCAAAGTATTGTATTTTTACTTTTACTAAGTTTTCTAACTTTTCTTTTAATTAAATTGGTTGAATTGTTTTTTTTTTCTGGTTGGCAACACTGACTGGCGCGTGACGAGGCGGTAGGTTGGGGTTAAGCAGAAAAGCGATCAGTCTCTTACTACTAACACTACAAACAGATGTTTAAGCTCCTGATTTTATTTCAATATTTCTTAGCGCGCATTTTGGTTCTTTCATTGAATTTTGTATTTTTTATAGGTTAAATAATACAGTTTTTTTTTTTTTTTACTTTATGCAGTTGTGGCTCTACAAAGTATTATTTGTTTTTTTGTTTCTATTTAATTTTATATCAATAATGATTCAGCTTATATATGTCCTAGGATAATTTGATGATTATATTTCGTGTACATTACTTTCACCTACACTGTACTCGATATCGTGTATCGTAAGGTATTTGTGTGAAATTCTTAGTTACGCCGTAGTACTATTCATATATTATCTTTGACAGCCTCTGTTGTGTAGCAGGTCGCTCATAACACAGAGGCAGCTGGCTCGATTCCCGAAGCAAGACAAGTATTTGTGCACAGAAAAAAAAGTGCAAATGCTGGTTCTGTCTGGGTGTTGTGGGACCATGGTCCTCGTAGTTTCTGGGTCCCTAAATACAGGGAATCTTAGTTAGGGTCCAGGATCCTATGTATGTGGTTGTTGGGCGTTATTATTATTACTGTTATCTATCTTAGTTAGCTGTAGCTGGCGCAGTACTGGGTTGTAATATAGGTTAACATTTTACGATGCTCGATATAGAGTACAGTAATGTATACTCTTATAAATTCATAGGTACTAGGGCTAAGAAGGTAAACATAACTTAGCTAAAAGTATAAACATGCAGATCGTAGTGTATTAGACACAAAGCTTATTAAACTGAAGCTGATAAGGACATTCTTTCTCACTTGCACTGACTTGTAGGAGTGTGCAAACTATGCTTCGACTGGCCCGATAGCTCAGTTGGTAGTAACCCTGCCTTCTGAACTGTGGGTTGTGGGTTCGATTCCCATCCAGGACAAACACTTGTGTGATGAACATAGGTGTTTGTTCTGTGTCTGGGTGTTATATTGTATTCTATGTATGTATTTACAAACAAAAAGTATCTTAGTATTGTATCAGTTATCTGGTTCCCATAGTAACAAGCTTTGCTTAGTTTGGGGCTAGATGGCGTTGTGTGAGATTTCCACAGATATTATTATTATGCTCTTCAGATTTTTCATATTTCAGATCATCATGTTTTTTGTTAGAGGTTTGTAAGACACGCTAAAATCAGTGTTAATAATTTTTTCCCGGTTTAATGTTACGTCATTTGTATAAGAATAATGTATTTTAGTGTGAGTGGTAAGACTGAAAGGTTTTTAATTTCATGGCAATGTTTTAAAAATTGTATGGTTTCTTGGCTATAAACTTGGAACCCTTTTTCCGTAATTAATAAAGTTTTTCTTTGGTTTTTATATAAGGATAGGTGCGTTCTATAATGAGAATATCAAATAAATTACTTCCGTAAAATGTCTCGATAAAAAAAAAACTTAATTTATTCGAATTGAGCATATTTTCATGTTAATATTTTTTTTATAAACACCAAGTAATTTTTCGAACGGCTGCACATATTTCCTAGAATCACAGCTAAGAATATTCGATCAAATAACCTCAAAAAGAAAAAAATAACAAAATCGATTCATTCGTTTAGATTAGACGATGCGAGAGACAGACGTTGATCACAGAATAAGCCCTTTGTTTCTTTAGCGATTAAAAAAGGTTATAGCCGTTTAAAAAAAGAATCGTCAGAAAATTAACAGAAGAATACCTTCATTTTTTGTTTTATTTCTTGTAAGTTATATACTTTTTGTTTATATTTGTTAACGGTATGAGTGAGCCCATATGATACTAAGGACAAAATAACTAAGCCTAAATTATTTGATTGAAACAGTTCACGCTCCTAACATAAACATCATCCAAGCTTCATCTAAGCTTCATCTAAATTTCGCTTTTAATTAACGCACACAAACCTTCGCCATCCGTATATAGGGATGGGACATAAATATGTCGATAAATTTCTGAAGCGATTCCGAGCATTGTCAAGTGTTTCGTAGGCGTGTAAACAATAGTCGATTTTAGGGGTTCGATCTGCTTTGAGATAGCCTCAACAATTCCAGGCGTACCTTCGTCAAAGTAAGGACTTCCTAATAATGCCGACATTGGAATTTATGTCGACCCCAGGCACCCCCTTACTACGTTGAAATGGTCATTTTAAGTAAAGTACCTGTCACTCTAAATAATACTGAGGTCTTAGTACAGTGACTATTAGATCTTATTTTGTGTTTAATCTCTTAAGTCAGTTTGAAATGTGAAAGGTTTCACTAATAATTCTAAAAATTCTAATTAAAACAAATATGTAACTTAAACTGTTTGTCTACTGTCTAAATAAACTGACCCCTAACTCTATTCTATAGGTATATTCTATTGAGCCATAGTTTTGAGTGACTGGCTGGTTGACAGACCATAGAACAGCCCAAACCTGTTGGAGACTGCATATTTAGAAGGGGTCTCTCTGCTATTGACTAGGAGAATAGATACTAAGAAAAGATTTTTGAAAATTCAGCTCTTATAAGAGAGGGTTCTAGAATAAGCACATGTGCCTATAATATATTTAAGTAACGCAAATATAAAAACATTTTATCCGGTAAGTTTTCAAGTATTCCTTTACAGGGCATGTTCAAAACCGATTTATATTCATTCATACTCAAAAGGGGGTAACACTGACATGCTTCTACGAAAGCGGGGAAATTCATCTCTCAAGGGAAAGCATTATGGATGAAGGGGAAATGTTTGCTGCAAATAGCATCATATACATACCTAGGCTTACAATGTATGCTCCGAATACATGATTGGATGCTAAGATGTAATGATGTTATTACTTCACGCAACAAGATTCACTGGGTCTGTTCAGCCTATTTTTTTTTTATGTTAGTGAATGATGTGACGAGCTAGTAGTTTACCTGATGTTAAGCAACACGGCTGCCCATAACAGAACAGTGTTACTCGATACCCCAAAACATAGAGTTTTGAGCGACACTGCACTGTGCACATCATCCTGAGACATCAGCACAGTCTGGTAATAAGATTACTCGACTATGAGATCAGATCATAAAGTCTCAAATGCCCAGTAATTTAACTAGCTACAGTTCCCTTCAAACCGGAACACAGTAGCGCTTGCACACTACTGCTTGGCGGCAGAATAACTGGCAAAGCGGTGGTACCTACCTAGACGAACTTTGCAGAAAAGGCCTACCACCTAGTAAAACCTACCTACCACCTATTATGCTTACAAAGCAAGTTTGTAATAAAAACCTTTAATATACTTTTCTCATGTCTACGGGATGAACAGAAAACTACTAGTTAAAATTAAGATTCTAATTTTGACAAAGGTTAGTCCTTTGTCAAGGCAAGTTAGAAATGTCTTTGTTTGTTAAACAATGACGCAGGTTTATAACAAACGGTAATTTAGTTTTATTCTATCTAAAAGTTAGACTTTAATATTACAAAATTACCATAACAATAAAACTCTACACAATGGTAAACAAATAATTTAGCAGAATACGAAACCAATTACCGTGCCGAGAAAATTTCCTTTCTTATGTTCCCGTTGAAGGAGCCTTTGTGGGTTAACGATACCAAAGTGTTTTTAAATGGGGCGCTGTCATTTTTAAATGGGGCGCTGTCATTTTGGCAGTTGACCAAATTGAATATTGCTTGTGTAACTTTGGTGTGTAGCTTAAAGTTCATAAGTGACTTAACGTATTGGAAATTGGAATTAAGTTATGGGTTTAAATTTCAAGCAAATTTTTTACCACATTTTACGGAGTGACACTTAAAATGGTAGAGATATTATAACAGAGTTCCATTTTATAAACACATCTAAAACTTTAGTTTTAACTTGAGATTACACAACAAAAGAAGTCTGGAACTTAATTTAAAAGGTTTCATTCGCACAGTGGACAAATCTGCCAACAGAAAAAGTTTGCAAGGTTGTCATCTTTAAACCACCCAAGCATTGTTTTATTTGATAATTCTGAGGTACCATAGTTGCCTACTACAAGTACGTAACGGGGCTAGTCCATAAAAATTACCATGCTTTGCTCTATCACAACCAGTCTATCATCACGGATAGGACTATTGTAGCCAATAAGCCCGATATCGTTCTGATAGACGGGTCCTAATGCCGGACAGTGCTCATTGGCATCGTCATTCCTAATGACAAAAGCCTCGTGAAGTCTGAGAAGGACAAACTCAGGAAGTACCTTGCCTTGGCTCACGAGCTGAAGTAACCGCGATGTGGAATGTTGACTCAACGAACATTGTCCCGATAGTCGTTACGGCAGATGGTCTTGAAGCGATGAGCTTGGACAAACGTCTCAAGAGGCTCTCGCTAGACGGTTGGATCAAAGTTTGGATATACAAGGTGCTGCCTTCGTCCTCCTTGAAAATGTATTGTCGGGAGGTTCCTCATTGTGTAGCACCGGTAGCACCGTTGTGCTAGCGCCACTCCAGCTTTTGTTATTCATTGTATTTTTGTAACTATTTTTATACAACACGAAACAAACTTAGGCTCCATAAATCATTGAATAACAATAGTAATAATCATAATAATTTTCATTGTAAAGCATTGTATAAGTAACGTACTCGTATATGAAAAAATCAAAAAACAGTTATTTAAGATTTCATCTAAATATTTCTGGAAATAAACTTACTACAGACATCTTTCGGTTAATACTTCAAGATCACATGCAAACATCCTTAAAAGTACTCGTAATTTTGCCTCAGATTATTTGTCAAACAAAAGTTAGGTAGTTTGGTGTGCCCCAAAGCTATATTCAGTCACGTACTTTAACTTTAAAGGCTGACAGGGTCCCAGTTTAATCTAAACACTCACTCCTCAACGTTCGCTTAAAGCGGTGTCGCTTATGACTGTTATATCAGAGTTTTCTTCAGCAGACAATGGCACAACATGAATAAAGAAGTTATATTTGAACCGACTTTAACGATAACAAACTTAAGATTAGATCTAATTCCTTCTTCACGTATTATGAGTTCATCTAAATAGGGGCTTAAATAACGCGTTCATCAGTTCTGACTCCTGCGTTTTGCCGCTTTTTAAGTGCTTCTTTTTCTATCAGCTATGTCTTAGTGTGCCAGCACACTACTCCAGTCGGGAAATATTTGCGCTGAGTTGTCAATAATAGCGTTGGTGATAGCAACTGTCAATATAGGGCGCTTTCTTCTTTCTTCTTCTAGTCAATTCTTAGCGAAAATATGACCCTTTCATCAATTTAAATAGGTATGGCTTTATGCTCATCTTACAATTTCACGAAACACACATTTTGACCTACGCCAAACGATCCTCAATCTAGAAAATCACTGCAAATCGGTATTTATGGTAACCAACAGCATCAGTCAAAGTCTTAAAAGCTAAATGGGGCTAATATCGTAAGACCGTTAATTTTATGTACCTAATTTAAATAATGATCCTTAGGTACATTGTGTGAATATTTAAGAAACCAAACCATAAAATGATGTCAATAAAATCCCTATACTCCGTAAAGCGAGCACTTCGCATTCTAGAGATGTAATAAAGTAGATAACTCGCGATAACAACCGAAATAATACATTGAAAAGCTACGTAAAGTACACCCGTCAGCAAGTTGGCGACAAATTGAACTTTATAACAGGGTTATAAAGGCGAAAATATTGGCGAATGTGTTAAGGAGTATACAGTGCGATTTCGCAGCGACGCTCAGAGCTTCCGCTAGAATCTTAAATGTGTGAGAGGGTTGACATTGCCTATGCAGCTATGGTAAGCTTTTTCTATCCGTGAAATATCGAATGGTGCTTACTCGAGAATAAGCCGAAAATTTGAATAGTGAAATTTAAATTTAGTTATATTTTCTGGTGATTCAGAGTATTGGTCTTCTAATAGTCTCCCTCACAGTTTTACACACGTTTAATAGACCCAATTTCTGGAATGAAAAGTACTTTTTCTGTGTGTTGTTCTGACGCTTTGTAAAATAAAATTGAAATGGAAAGTAAAAAGTTACAGAAGAGTCTATATCCGCCAAAACCAGCTGTTAACTTTTGCTTTAATCCGAACACGCGTGAGAAGTAAAGAAACGTCAATAAACCCGCCAAACTGTATAAAGCGCTTGGAGGTACTTTCAATAATATAAATGTATGGCAGATGTGGGTGTTACGATTATACCTAGACAATCTTTGGCTATTCAACCATAGTCAAAGTATACAATACAACAGTATAGTAAGGTTATTTTTAATTACCCATATGAATAATAAGAATCGTCATGTTTTTTTTAAACCATGGTCTTTGTCTTTCATAATTGCAGAGAAATTAATACACAAAAATAATATAGTGTAAAAAAGGTTTATAGGGGCATACAATCTCATAACTGTTCCATTTTATTTCGATTCCGATTTATATTACAATTTAAAGTGTATAGTGTTGTATGTATTGTATTTTAAATAAGGATTAGGGACATATTGGAGAATTCAAGATAAATAGTAAAAGAACCTTGTATATGTAAAGTTTTCTATTAAAGATAGATAGATAAACACTTTATTGTAAAAACAATTTACAAAAAGAAAAACTTACATAATAAACTAGTACTAGTACAACAGGCGGTCTTATCGCTTAGAGCGATCTCTTCCAGACAACCTTTGAATCGGAGGAATCTGTAGCTTAGAATTTTGGGCTTTGGTGTACAGTTAAAAACAAAGTTACAGACAAAGGCAAAAGTGGACATAGAACATAAATTATTTGAATTGAAATACATCTAGAATACGATGGGACCGACATGTAAATTAATTATAAAGGTCCCTAATAATAAAACTGATTAAAAAAAAATACATCTAAACAAAAAGGCTTTACTAACATTTTATCCATAAACAACATTTATAAACAATATACATACATCGTGTGTGAATTATATTGTATAAAATTTTAATAAATAAATTTATAGAAAATAATTAAATGCATAAACATTATGTGGCATCCGATGGATAGCAATTTTTTTTTTTAAATGGGGTCTATTTTGCCGTATCCGTTGGGAGCTACCGTCCCAAACCACCTCCTGCAAGATTGTACACTAATTGGAACTGACTTTATATAGAAGTAGCTTCTTTATCTCATATACCACGTGTATATCATCAGTACTGGCGTCTCCGCAGTTCGAGGCTCGTAAAAACTTTTATAACCACACACAGACCGCTTTCTTAAGCGTCTGAACTCAGCATTACAAAGAATAATGACGTGATAAATGGTTAATTTAGCCATACCCTTTTTAAATACCCTGAAAATAGGTATTTTCTTTGTAGGTTTACGTTTCTGGGTTTCATCTATTTAACTGCTTTGATAAATATTTAATACAAGAAACGGCCAAATTACTCAAAAAATCTTCTCTGTTAGGAGACTATATCTGTACTATGACTTATTCTGTGACCTTATTAAAACTTATTTCGACCAAAATAATTAATAAATTACGGTGATACCTTTTTGAGATAAACGGACGGAATCTTAAAACGTCAAAGATAAAAGACCTTAACTCGATGGAATTATTTTCAAGTTATTTAAATCGAAGTATAGATAATTGGCGCAGGGTTCGGAAAATGCGTCGGTGGCTACGGGAATGGATAAGAACATAAACGATTTTGCAGAGTTCACACTATTTATTAATCACGGACGCGCGCACATACCGCGACGTATACGACTACACTACTGAACAAACAAAATTGGCGGCGCACACGCGCCGCGCCGCTCGCACCCGAGCTCGCGGCATTGCGAGTTCGTGCATCTTCGTATTTATTCGGCTCGCAACACCGCGAATAACTCAAATTCAAATATAAACAATAAATGCCAGAATTAAATTATATAAAAATGTCAGGGTTGCCTACATTTCCACCCCCTTGTTTCTAAACACAATCGTCAGTAGGCAACACCGCTACTTTTACAACAGGTCGTTTTAAATACCCTTTAACAGTTTTAACAGTGACAACTCGTACTTGGCCATCACGACCTGGATGTACCGCACTAATTACGCCCTTAGGCCACGTGTTTCGGGGAAGATTTTTATCAACAATAACTACCGGGTCACCTACCTTGAGTGGTGGCACTTCGCCAAACCACTTTTGCCGTCTACCTACCTTAGGTACGTACTCTCTAAGCCACCGCCTCCAAAACATGTCCGCCAGAGCCTGAGCCTTCTTCCAAGCCTTCCTACGGTTTAAATCTGAAGCATCGAAGCTACCCAAATTCGATGCTCCAGATGCAGTTCCTATTAACAAGTGATTTGGTGTTAATGCAACTGGTTCATCGGAATCCGTCCCAACATACGTCAGCGGTCTACTATTAATTGTCATTTCAACCTCAGTCATCAACGTCATCAAAACTTCTTCCCTAGGCACACGCTCTTTCAGCACAGTTCTGAGTCCAGCTTTTACCGAACGGATCAACCGTTCCCAACATCCACCCATGTGTGGGGCAGCAGGAGGATTAAATTGCCAAGTAATCCCGTTTGTCGTCGCAAAATCGTACAGTTTGTCATGCTCCAGTCCACGTAAGGCAGCTTTCAGTTCGACGTCGGCACTTACAAAATTGGTGCCTCGATCACTAAACAAAATAGACGGCTGACCTCGGCGAGCAATGAAGCGCCGGATTGCCATAATGGCCGAGTCTGCTGATAGCGAAGACGCTAACTCGAGGTGCACACCACGCGTAACAAGGCAAGTAAAAATAACGCCCCACCTTTTTTCACGACGCCTACCAATCGCGACATCCATCGGACCAAAATAGTCGATTCCGCAATTCACGAATGCTCTCCTAGTATTTACTAACCTAGCGGCGGGTAAATCTCCCATCTTGGGTGCCGAAGGAAGTGAGCGCCGGACACGACAAAATTGACATTTAGATACCGCGGACTTAACGGTTCTTCGTATATGAGTTATCCAAAATTTCTCCCTAACAGAGTTTATCACAGTCTCATGATTGGCATGGTACATACGCCTGTGATAGTTGAGTGCGATAAGCTGCGCGATATAGCTATGACTATCTAATATGATAGGATGCTTTTCATTAAACATCAAACCCGGTGCAGCACTTAAACGTCCTCTCACTCTCAACAAACCATCACCTTCATACACAAATGGATCTAAATCACGGATCTTGCTTCCTGCAGGCAAAACACTCCCGGTACTCAGTAGTTTTAGCTCCTCGGGGTAAGTTTCGGCCTGGGATTGTTTTATCAAAAATACTTCAGCATCACGGATATTATCGACTGTTAAGAACTCTGACTGTTTCTTCCGGCACATTCCAACAAATGCGAGAACTCGCGCTGTCGTTCTCACAGCTCGTATCCAGGAAGAAAACCGTTCAACTTTAATCAAAGGCTCATACTACCTAACTAGGTGGACTTTTTCTACACGCTCTAAATCTCCGTCAGCTGCATCATAGTATTCATTAACCGGCCATTGATCTTTGGGAAGATATAAGAAAGGAGGACCCGTAAACCACAACTTACAATTCGTAGGCCAGTGCATCTTAGTGGCTTCGTCCGCCGGATTATCAGCTGATGGTACCCAACGCCATTCACTAGTCTTAGACTTTCTATCAATTTCTGCTAATCTGTGCGAAACGAACTTCTGGAAGTCACGAGGGTCTGAATGTATCCACTTCAAGACGGTTTTGGAATCGGACCATAGGTACCTACGCGCTATCGGTAAACCTTGTTCCTTTTCCACAGTGGAAGCTAACCTACAAGCCAACACCGCCGCTTGAAGCTCCAATCGCGGCACAGAAACGACCTTAAGCGGAGCCACACGAGATTTACCGACGACCATCGCTACAGCTGGTTCATCAGATGCATTTCGACCGACCAAAAATGCTACTGCAGCGTAACCTAGTTCGCTGGCATCTCCGAACACGTGCAGATCGAGACTCCCGGCAGCTAAACTATACCAACGTGGCACTCGTACATTCGACAGCTGTTTAATATCCTCTAACCATCTCTTCCATTCCTTACATTCGCTCTCCTTTAGTTCTTCATCCCATCCTATACTAGACCTCCACACCTTCTGCAGCAAGATCTTCGATTTAATCGTATAAGGACATAAGAGACCTAAAGGGTCAAAAATACACATCACAAATTTTAAAAAATCGCGTTTGGTTGGAGTTACTTTGCCGTTAACAATTTCCGGCGGCAATCTTTTAAATGACAGGTCAAACGCTAAATCATCGGATTCCGGAACCCAAATCATACCCAAAGTCCGTAAACCACTATTAGGAGACTTATCAAAATTTACCGTGCCAGGGACAACAGCAGGTAGTTCTCGACGCAATTCGGGTGAGTTCGTCACCCACCCCCTAATTGCAAACCCACCTGCGGCATGAATCGTCGAAACGTCTTTAATCAGCTGGCGTGCAATTTCCACTGATGGTACACTATCTAGGTAGTCATCCATACAATGTTTTTCATGTATCGCTTTTACGGACTCCGGATACGTATCCTGGAACTCACTCGCGTTTTTATTTAAAATATAAATCGCTGAAGTCAGCGAGGACTTGGCTCCAAATATCATGGAGTCCATGACATAGATGTCAGGATCACGTGACCTATCTGGTCCTCTCCAGAGAAAAAGTTGAGCACCCCGGTCCTCTTTCCGAATTTTAATACGTAAGAACATATCGGCTATGTCCGCTGTGTAGGCTATAGGACCAGAACGGAATCTAAACAACACGCCCAACAAGGAATTCAGCAAGTCCGGCCCTGATAGCAAATAATCATTTAAGCACACATTCTGACACCTGGCGGCGGCATCGTAAACCAACCTAAGCTTGCCAGGTTTATTCGGATTGGTTACCCCGAAATGCGGTAACCACCAAACCGGATTTACACTCATAGGTCCATTCACCAACTTAGCATATTTCTCATTTATTAACCTCTCTATTTGACAAGTATACGCAGCCGCATAATTAGGGTCTTTGTCCATTTTATTCTCAACACCACGTAAGCGCTTGAAAGCATAGTTGTAATTGTCAGGTAAGTTTACTTCGTCACGTGACCAGAGCAATCCCACTTCCCAACCACTATCAACTCGGCAACTTGTATTTTCTAAAATCTTACACGCACGCTCGGTCTCTACATTTTTACGCGACATCTCCGATATACCTATTGACTCGAGTTCAAATTGCTGTTTGACGAGTTCATACAAATCATCTTTTTCGGATATGAAATTCACAGACTCAGAGGCGGACTCAGGAACGACACTCAACGGCCCGTGTACAACCCACCCTAACTTTGTTAGTGACGCCACGGGTTGACCGGATTTACCCTGCCGTATATCTTGGTTAACTATCAATTCCCAATTATCCTGACCGATTAACATCATAGGCTTAGCACACGATATAGAGCAGTAATCTAAGTCACGCAGATGTACATTACGAGCTAGTACTTCGGCGGGCACACTCTGGGGCGGTAGCTCAATATTCCGAATCGTACGTAAAGCTATATTATGACGCACGCCATTGGGCCCTGTAATTAGTGCGTTCACCTTACATGAGCTATTATCGGTGACAACATGACCGCTAGCACTAATTATTTTCAACGGGAATAATGGTTCACACAAATCCGAACATAAGCTACTGTCTATCAAAGATACTGTGGCCCCGTCATCGAGAAGGGCATAACACTCACGATTAATATTGTTGATACATACGGACACTGGAATAACTTTTAACAGTGATTTTGTGCATCGCTCACCCATACTCGTCACTGATTCGGCACTTACTACCGGCACGGGCGAAGCGTGCGCCACTGCGCCGCGCGGTCCTTGCGCAGGCGCGGCGGGCGCTATTTCGGCGGGGCGGAACACTGACGGCGGCGACGCGGGCGGCAGCGGCGGTGCCGCGCTAGCGGGCCCGCGCGCTAGCGATAGCGCGGGGAAACGACGTGATAGCGCGGCTACCCCGCGGTGCGGGGCTGCCCGTTCGTCGGCGGCAGCGGCGGCGCTCAACTTGACGTAGTGTAGCAAAGTGTGATGAGGGGCACGACACTTCCCGCACCTTTTCGCTTGACATCGAAAGCGAGAATGTTGTTTTACTAAACACTTGAAACATAGCTTGTTCATTTTAACGAAGTCCCACTTTTCATATTCACTTTTCTCTATAAAAATACGACATTCCGGTAACAGGTGATTCTTATCACACAACGCACACGAAATTTTATTATCATTCGGCGATCGACTTTCCAACGACTCTTCTGCCGGCAAATCTAGACTTGTAGTATGCACTCGGTGCGTCACTCGGCGATGGGGTGTATCGGGAACGGCGAAGTGGCGATTACGGGGCACCTCGGTGTTTAGGGGCAAGTAGTACGACGCCGCCCTCGACAAGTGGCTGAGGAATTCTAGCACTATATTTAAGTTAGGCGAGATGCGTAGGTCTTCTTCTCTGCTGCTTGTATTCAACTTCATAACGTACTCGCCGTACTGCGATCTTTGCACCGGTGTTAATTTGCCTAATATATCATGAGTTAACTGCGGATTATTTAAATAGCCTTCTGCTTTTATATTCTTCAAAATAAATACGCAGTTACGTACTACGGAAGTCATGTGACGTAGTTCGGTGCCACTATCAGATACTCGTGGCAAACTTCTTATCTTTCTAATGGCGGTTTCGAGAAGAAGATTTGGATGGCCGAACTCTTCTTCCAAGGCATAAATTATATCTTCGGGGGCGGACCCGGTACGCAGGAGATCTTCGACGGCGCAATTTGCCGCACCTCGCAGCGATGTTTGTAAACGCACTATATTTTCGTATTCATTATATTTCTGCGCGGTGGTCTCGTAGGCTTTTCTATATGATAGCCATTCTACCGGGTTACCGTCGAACAAGGGAAGGTCCATCAATTGTCTCGAAGTCTTCATAGACATAATGACGTCGGCGAGATGTCTCAGGTCCGAAGTGGCAGAAGCGTTGGCAGCGGGCGGTGCGGGGAGCGCGGGGCGCGCGGTTACGAGCGGGTTCGAACATGATCCGCGACCCGGCGGCGCCGCCGCGGGCGGCTCCTTTGATGTGGTTTGCTGCGTAAGCCACTCGTTCACCTTTCTACTGCCACACTCACTCTGTAGCCTATCTTCGTCCTCTAGCATTTCATTTTCTATTTCCGCTATATCTAGAGCCAATTTTTTCTTTATTAATTCTTCTCTTAATTTGGCTATTTCTTTCTCTGCTTCGTATTCAGCACGTCGACGCTGCGTTTCACGGCTTGTGCGGTTCGAACTCACGCGCGACATCACCGTGGATTTCGCATCTTCACTATTCGGAACAATAGTGACACACGATGAGTCGTGCATATTTCCAGCACAAGCGGTAGCTTTGCTTCTCGTTACGCGCTCGTTCGTATCCATTCCGTAGGCATATATATCACAACACAACACGACGCACAATCCGGCACTCGAAGGAAGTTTATAGATAATTGGCGCAGGGTTCGGAAAATGCGTCGGTGGCTACGGGAATGGATAAGAACATAAACGATTTTGCAGAGTTCACACTATTTATTAATCACGGACGCGCGCACATACCGCGACGTATACGACTACACTACTGAACAAACAAAATTGTCGGCGCACACGCGCCGCGCCGCTCGCACCCGAGCTCGCGGCATTGCGAGTTCGTGCATCTTCGTATTTATTCGGCTCGCAACACCGCGAATAACTCAAATTCAAATATAAACAATAAATGCCAGAATTAAATTATATAAAAATGTCAGGGTTGCCTACACGAAGTAATAGGTTGGTATTTACGTTTTCTTTTAATAATTAGAATTACATACATTGACTAGCCTGGTAGCTCATATGGTAGTATCCCTGCCTTCTAAACTGCGGGTTGGGGATTCGATTCCCATTCAAGACAAACATTTGTGTGGTGAATATCAATGTTTGTTCTGTGTCTGGGAGTTATATTGCATTATATGTATGTATTTACAAACAAAAAGTATATAAGCATAGTATCAGTTATCTGGTACCCATAAAACAAGCTTTGCTTGGTTTGGGACTAGATGGCGCTGTCTGAAATATTCACACATTTTTATTTATTTATTTATACATGCGCGTCTACCGGAACCTAAACTACTAAGCACGGCCCAACATGCTCTTGACAAGTTATATTTCAAAAGGACATTGATTAATACGCATTGTCGCTATAGTAGCTTTTTGTCCGAGTGTTGAATATAGGTACATAAATACACAAGAAACTAACATGCGTGAATATCTAATCCTTCTGATCGTTAATACAAAACTAAACTAGACCTAAAAAACTAAATTATTTTATTATATCCTTCTAGGTGAATCACTAGACTCCATTTTACGACATAGGCTAAAACCAGTGTCAAAATATCAGGTAACCTAGAAATACCTGCGCCACACATGAGACATTATATAGTTAGACTGTGTTTGGTCAATGAAGATTTATTTTTACTTTGTTTTGGCTCCACACTTTTGTGTATTTAGCCAGTGTCAAGTATATGTGTGTGTGTGTCAAATCAAGTCACAGTCCAAGTTACCACGTCAAGTCATAGTCTAGTCTAGTCAAGCAACTTAACCAAAAGCTTTTATGTAGTTTTGGAAACGACACGAAAAGAAACGTTTCACCATCATTAAACCACTTTCCCACACGCATGCCTGTAATCCAATACTTAACGAATAAAATGCCACCAATTTTATGCATTAACACTGAAAAATAACACAAGTTTTGGAAAATAATACAATGCGGCGACGCGATCTTCTTTGTTTTCCCGCCAAAATACCAATGAAAATTTATATATAAAAAAAATGATGTGACATTATAAAATCTAAAGGTACCTTTAAAGAACCCCCGTTGTAACGGAAAAAGTTGTGAATTGAGTCGGCGATAATCCTCCCGATAATATCCTACGACCTAGGTTTTATAAATTAATTTCTACTATACTACAATAGTAAATATTAAGCTTTGAATATTGTAACCCTATAACCTTCTTCAAGAAATTGACGACTACTGTTGAAAATTTCCTTGAATAATGATACTGAATTATAATTATATATACAAAAGAAATTCAAAGTCCTGACTGACTGACTTATATATCAACGTAAACCGCTGGTCCTAGAGATTTGAAATTTGGAGAGTGTGTTCTTTGTTAAGTGTACCTATACTTTACAAAGAATTTTTCGAAATTTCTCCTCTAACAGGGTGAAATGGGAGGTTGAATTATCTATTAAAAAAAACTTCTTCGCTTCCTAAAGGTAACGCGGGCGAAGCCGCGGGCAGAAGCTAGAATACCATAAATCAATGGAACTATCATTAAAATGCTAACAAACATAAAGCTATTATTTATCATCCTATATACGTCATAAATCGTAAATTTCAGCTTAACCGAGACACATCACCAACAGTGTAGTGTTGTAACATTAGTTTTGGACACAAATGCCCGCTGATAAATGCATGCAACAATGACTATTAATGAAACTAGCAAGTGGTAAATTTTCGCTATTTATTTTGGATATGTGTACTTAAATTGTGTGTTTAACGCGTATTAAACTAAAAGAGCACGATTTATTTCAGAATTATTTGTTTCTTTAAATATCATACAGAGTTTTGGCGGGAATACGAATAAGATTGCGTCACCGCATTGTATTATTTTCCAAAACTTGTGTTATTTTCAGTGTTAGTGCATAAAATTGATAGCGTTCTATTCGTTAAGTGCTGGATTACAGGCGTGAATGTGGGAAAATGGTATAATGATGGTGAAACGTTTCTTTTCGTGTTGTTTCCAAAACTACATAGAAGCTTCAAGTAAAGTTGCCACCACTTTACTTGGAATATGACTTTGACTAGACTATGACTTGACTATGACTTGATTTGATGACTTCTACTGTGACTTGATACATATTTGCGTGAAATATCATTAACTTGATAAATTATTAATACACTGGCTAAATACACAAAAGTGTGGAACCAAAACGAAAAAAAAACATCATACATCATTAGGACGCAAGACCAGCGAGGAGTTCGTTCTTTAAAATGAAAAAGGTTACGCAACTACTTATTTTTTTTTATCTGGTGGCGTGTTCCGTTTAGGCGGCACTTCCACGGGTAAGTAGTAGAGGTAATAGAAGATGAAATTTTGCACAAAAAGTAAAGACCAATTTTATCCCAGAATAAAATTAAGTTTGGCAAAACGCGGAAATTGCGGAACCGCGGGGAGCCTCTAGATTTCTACTTAAAAAGAGGCTATTCTTTCTTCAAAAGAGGGCTGACGTCAACCACCTTAATTTTATACTGAGAAATACGTAAATATTGTTATACGTATATTTATTGCAGTTATTTTGATTTAAGAAGAAATTACTGAACTGGTTTTGATGTAGCTTTTACGGGACTTATCTGAAATTATATCGTTTCAAATAAAAAAAGAATTTCCAAATTGACTCATTAATTAAGGAGTTATGAGGTGAAATACATTTTAAAAAGCATACAACGGAATTAAGAACCACCTCCATTGTTTAAATGGGTTAATAAATAGTTGGTACACTTTTATTAATAACGTCAATATCAAATGAAAATGAAAAATTAGTGTAAAAAATAAGAAAGTTTTAGATCTAGAACAGAAAATAAACTTTATTCAGTTAGTTTCACTGCTTCACGCCATTTTGAAATCTACCCCTGTGCAATATAAATCACCTGCGTCCAAAATGACGGGCAAAAGGCTGTGTATTGGCTGGCTATATATGCACCAGATATAGCCTGTAATCGCTCAAGCCGAGCATGCAACCACGGAGTATTTATGCAACATCCAAAATTAAACTGGTGGTTGCTTCAACTCCGCTGGCTCCGGCCAAAGGGTCCTATATCAGGTTAAAGTTTAGTGTGTTTACTTTGATACTGAATTTTGATCAGGGGCTAGCTTTGTAGCTTAGTTTTTCACATCAATTCGATCGAAAATAGCTTATGTACGACCTCTATACAAATACGTAAAAGTGAAACATTATCTTTTATTTGTTTATATAAAACATCTGAGCTGATTTGCATGATATTTTGCGTATGGATTATAACTATATATGTATATATATATATAATTTCGGAAACAACATAAGATACTTTATAATCCGATTAAATATTTATTTTTGCGGGTAATTTAATAAAGTTGCGGGGAAACTGCGAGGAAATCTTAGGCCCGTCAACGGAGAGCAAAATTTCTATGAAAAGATTATCGGTATACATCTATATATAATATAATAAATTTGAGATCGTACGCGCTTCGGAATGAATTCATTATGGATTACACGTAGATTTTTGACTTATAGCGCTGAGCATACAGAAAATATCACACCCGCCATTCAGAACTTCATGCAAACTACCTCAAATTCCATAGAAACTATGCACTATCATTGACAACACCAAACAGCGCCATCTAGAAAATTTTTGGAACACTTCTGTCTGTCCCTTTTTTACGCCATCACGCAAAAACTACCGGACCGATTTTGATGGGGCCAGTCTATGCTGCGTTTTCCGGGTCATAGTCGCCACCTATCTAGTTTGTGGTCACCACTCCTTTCTTTTTGAAGTAAAACTTCATTACACACGCTTGACTTGGGGAGTAAGCTGGTGAAAGCGAGGCGAACGGAAGTTGAAGTTGATTCATGTAGATCTCCATAGTCGACATAATAAGGTTAAAAATTTGTATTATTATGTTGGTAGGTCCGGTAAAATAACAATGCCACTCGTTTTTTATCTGTCTTTGACATCGGTCGTCGGTGCTACAATCGATGTGGCCTGCCCACTGCGAAGTGAAGCAACTACATTTTAAGGATCTGAGTCATACTCATACTTAATAGGCATAGGTATCAAATAAAACATTTAATTCAAAGCTATGGTCATACTATCTTACTATAGAAGAAAATTCATATCAGTATGAATTCAGCAATGTTCTATATTCGTTATTCATGTCACGACTTAATTAATCCCATAGTATCACAAAATTATAGGCAATAAAGTGGTTTGTGTAATACAAATTGGCCGTATTACTTATCGGACTCCAGCATTTCGTTGTCCGAAAAAGCCAGAGTTTTACTTCCAATAAAAACAAACAAGTAATAAAAGCACCTTTCGTACGCGAGGGGTACCATGAACCCAGTAAACGATCATTGTTTTCATCACCGGGGGGATGACTAAAGTAACTTTACCTATTTCCATAAGCGTTAAACATAAATTAGCTGTCCATACTTTTCACTTCCACTTTCGGCGCAGTTAACTTTTATGCGGACCATATAGCACGGTTTACGTAAAGACAGTTCGCAAGCTTGTTGCGTTGTGAGACTATCATTTACATGCAATATTAAGTATAATTTTTTAACGAGCAAAATACATTTATCTCAACCAACTGACTACTAAAAAAACGAGTGTGCTTTAGACCACACGACTGAAGTAAAACTTTTTTAATTTAGCTCCATCTATCGGCCGGTATAAAATTGTTTTTTTTTGTTATTTTTTTGTGTTTTGACTCCACACTTTTGTGTATTTAGCCAGTGTCAAGTAATTGATAATTTATCAAGTTAATGATATTTCACGCAGATATGTGTCAAGTCAAGTCACAGTCCAAGCAAGTCATGTCATAGTCTTTTCTAGTCAAGTCATACTCCTAGTAAAGTCGTGGAAACTTTACCAGAAGCTTCTATGAAGTTTTGGAAACAACACGAAAAGAAACGTTTCACCATCATTATACCACTTTCCCACACTCATGCATGTAATCCAGCACTTAACGAATAAAATGCCACCAAGTTTATGCACTAACACTGAAATTAACACAAGTTTTGGAAAATAATATAATGCGGTGACGCGATCTTTTTCGTTTTCCCGCCAAAACTCCTTGTTTTTTCTTTGTTTAATGTTTATGTCGCCATCTTGACAATTGTAAATTGTCATTTTATCGGATATGACGGCGGCTACGTCCAGTTATAAACTCTATGCACAGCGATCGAGCACCGTAATTTACCCTGTGGTGGCATTAAATGTATTACAGTGGCAGCACCGGCAACTGTCATGGCGCCCCTACCTGTCTGGCTATATAAAGGGATCGATTGGTGTGCTACGGATCATTCTTGTTCCAGACACGGCGCGGTGCGGACATGCTGAAGGCCTATAGTTATATAGGTTGCAACCTACCTACCCACAACACGTTCCTGTCCATATCAGAAGTGGGATTGCCCATTTCTACATCACTCTTCAAGCAACGCGAAACGTGACGTGACGTGAATGATGTCGTGACGGCGGGTAACACTAATATCATATTTAGTTGCAGGGTTAACCCGGACCAGTGAAAAAAAAAAGATAATAAAAGTTATGGTAAAAAAAAGTAATGATTCGTGAGAGAAAAAAAAAAGAAAAAAAAAAAGTTTTAAAAAAAAGTGAAAAAAAGAGAAAAAAAAAACTGAAAAAAGAGAATAAAAAGGAAAAAAGAAAGAATGTAAGAATGATGACAAAAAAATGTGTCTGAATGCTAAAAGGATAAGCTATCCGGTCTAGCACTAATCGGTATTAGTTGGAAAGATGATTTTTGGTTGCTAAAGGGATATCTATCCGGTCCATTTTTTATAAATGAAGGGATAAGGTAAATTATGATTTTTGGTTGCTAAAGGGATATCTATCCGGTCTAGCACTATCCGGTCCATTTTTATGAATGAAGGGATAAGGTATTAGTTTGTTGATTTTTGGTTGCTAAAGGGATATCTATCCGGTCTAGCACCATCCAGTCCACTTTTTGTAAATGAATGGATACTGATGGTCCTGAAGGGTTAACCCTTCAATTACAACTCTTTGTAAATGGCCTTTGTGGAGAGGAGACCAGGGTTAACCCTGACGATGACTGGCAGGTTAAAATGCTTTTGTCTAATCAAGTTGAAACCTGATCTTTTGACTTTGACTCCAAGTTTAACTCAATTTAATTGTCAGGATGAACGAGCAATAACACTGATGTCCCTCACCAGGTACAAAGTGAAGCTAAGCGTACGAGGACGTACGCACGTCAGTATGGCAGTGACGGCGGCTACGTCCACTTATAAACTCTATGCACAGCGATCGAGCACCGTAATTTACCCTGTGGTGGCATTAAATGTATTACAGTGGCAGCACCGGCAACTGTCATGGCGCCCCTACCTGTCTGGCTATATAAAGGGATCGATTGGTGTGCTACGGATCATTCTTGTTCCAGACACGGCGCGGTGCGGACATGCTGAAGGCCTATAGTTATATAGGTTGCAACCTACCTACCCACAACACGTTCTGCCGATAGATATTTAACTTTGTTATGTTGACAATGGAGAACTACGTGAACCAACTTCAACTTCCGTTCGCCTCGCATTCACCAGCTCCTGCTCCTTAATACTTCTCAAATCGAGCACGCGTAAACAAGTTTTACTTCAATAATATAAAAAATATTTTTACTATTAAATACTACACTACTTAATAAAAAAAAAACATTTGGACCAGCCGAGATGACCTAGACAGTAAAAATACCGAGAGTCGTCTTCATTGAATAACGCCGCTAATACGTAGTTTGGTTTCTTGTGATTGTTTCCCTTAACAATACAGTGCTGCGTAGAGGCGCGTTTTATTATTCTTTTGTAGAGATCAAAAAGTATATTTTAACCGTTTTTAGAACGCTAATGCAAATGGAGTTCAATAATCTTTATTACTTGTCACAACATCTTTTGTCACTGATTTCTGAAACATGTTTTTGAAGTTATTATTATTCTTGTCTTGTTTTAAGTTTGTTCTGTATGATGTGTGCCTGCTTCACTTGTATCTCTCATGTAAAGATAAACAACTGCTTATAAAAATACACTGTGGTCGTGCGAAGGCTTTATCATAAAAATTTCCTCGTATAGGCGCCGGCTTGTCGCGCTATTAACTATAATGTGGCTTCACATCGCTTCCATATACAGCTGAAACCTGTGCTTACTGTACCGTGACGTAACACGGTTAACCATAGGTACTCATGTTTTGCTAAGAGCTTGTGTCGTTTTGAAAAGGGTATTCTAACAAAACCTTTACTGTTACTTCTACAAGGTGGCATTTAATTCACTCTTTTCCTTAAATGTATGTACCTACTCAGGCCATGCTAAAGAATATTAATACAAAGTCTAATTTAAAAAAAAATGTTTTGTTTTAGTATTTAGTGCCTCTTAAAATAACTGTATGACAGCCGAAATTTCTATTTACAAGTACACACAGCGCGGGCACCAGATGAGTGCTTTGTAAATATTTCGTAGGCAATAAAACACCTGCTTTGTTCAGTGTCATAAGGCTTTTCTTTTGAATTTAAATTTGATAATATCTAGATTTAAGTTTTATTTCATAAGTACTTTTTTTATTTAGTTATATGGGAGCATTCTATAGCATGGACTGAATACATATATTAAAGAAAAAGAACGAATTAAATTCCACCTTGTATATATATTTGTAAACAATCTTTAAAGTTTGATGTAGATTGTACAGAATAATCAACATTTGTCTGAACCAAGAAACACCGTTGTAATAAAATCTTCCTGCTATACTCACCAGGTCACCGTGGTCAGTTCTTAATAAGTTAAGTCCACTTAAGAATCTTTTCTTCAGGTGGCGTGAGAAATATTGCACTTTCTTATCCTAGGTAAACATAAATTCATTGCTTTTAAACAAAATATATCTAAGAAAAGTAAATCTACAGAATTATAAGAAACGGCCGTACATTCACAGTTAAATCTATGACCTTAGATAGAATGACCGACATATCTCACCCTATAAACACTCTAGGGCTGTCGTATTAGCTTTTAAGAGGCCCCAAAATTACGCGTGATGTTATTCAAAATCATTTTTACGAGCTTCTGCACTGAACTTGATCAATGTTGACGCATTCACCCATCATTAGGTACCCTTGTTTACTTACACAACTGTCTGCGGCAAACTAGGAACAAAAACAGACACTTAATCTAGCAGGACAGGTTAGTATTGGTACCTGCTTGAATTTGCTGAAGAGTATGTTTCATTCTCAAGATAAATCAACTTAGGTAAGTGTAAAAAGTTCTGATATGTTCAAGCTCACGTTCACGTGTTGTAGTCACAGAAAACACGAAGCAAGCAAAATTCGTGCAATCCCTATTCTGGTACAGTATCCCTCATTCCATTTCATTACGAATGAGAGACGACATGACCTGATTATTAAGAACCAGGACACCATGTAAGCCCGTGATTCAAGACTAAGCAGTATCCATTTAGATAAAGTTTCACGCCAAAACTAACTGCCTTATTTGTAAGAGTATTGCATGAAATACGCAACTAGACAGAAGTTGTCTTGTAATCATATATTTGACAGCCGCTGTGGAGTGAGAGTTGAGCAGGTCGGCTCATGACAAAGAGGCGGCGGGTTCGATTCCCGCGGCAGGACGAGTGCTTGTGCTGGAAAAAAAGCGCAAATACTTGTTCTGAGTCTGGGTGTTGTAGGACCATGGTCCTTGTAGATCTCGGGTCCTAGGGAATCCTATTTAGGTTCCAGGATCTATGTATGTGATCGTAGGACGTTATTATTATTATTTTAAATATGTGTTTTATACTTCAATATTTATTTGGGTCGTTATTATTGATATTGCCAATTAAAATTTGTAAAGTACTTATTTTAATTTGGCGAAAACTTTGAACGTAAGTAGGTTTTTCTGTCTGTAAAATAAAATTGTCACATGTTTCCGCGCAATTTCTATCAAGAGGTCCCTAAAGAGGGTCAACTTACCTGGTTACTCTGTGACTGTTAAAAACTTTTGCCATTATTTTATCCCACGAAAGCTACCCGCTCAATAAACCACAAAGTTTGAGTAGGCACTCCGAAGGGAAATCATATAACTTACGACATGCGTCAATTGCCCAATATTGTGCTTTTTTATACCTTCTTATTTGAGACAATGTGCCCTATTTATGTAGATGGCTTGGTTACTGTTTACTGAGAGTACTTTTTGCCATAAAGTATGCTGCAGAATGGGATATGGCTTACATTACAAGGAAGTAGGAGACTTTTCATGAAGTGTTGCGAGTTCTCATACGAATTTCCTCGAAAATATTTCATATTGATTCCTAAAATCCACTAAGCCACATTGTATTGGTTTGTTATAGTTTGCTATATCTTATTGTAAAATCTTTATATCTAGGTTTTCGCAGGCAAGACTTAACACAGATTGGTTTTTTATAAACCTTTAATGTTCATTTTAAAAAATTCAGATTACTTTCCATAAATTGTTACCATAAATGCAATACAATAATCACCGATGGTGTTAGCCTGAAATATGGCAGCATCGTATATGTTTTACCGATGGCAATGTTGCCAGTAAACGATCGCTGTGGATTGTGTTGAAACGACGCCATTTGTTTGCCAGTGTTTGTTGTGTATTGAATCCATTTATCGTCGTTACACGCAGAACAAGAGAGTCCAACCGTCAACCAACCGTAATTTGCTTTCATCAGTACCGGATTAGGGAAAATTGCTAACCGAAACAACTCCAAGCTGATGGCATGGAATACTGAACTTATCCGGCTGCACTGCTCTTTAAAGATTTTTATTACTATTTTAGAATATGGGGACCGGGATCTCATAGCGTTTTTCACAGTTTGTCAGCGCGCCTGGCCGATGCGGCGTGTGACCAAAATGCTGGCACTTATTTGGCATTACAATTCTACGGGGCAATGCTGCCAGCATGTTGGAAACGCTACCTACTGGTAGTGGGCTGGAGCATTTGGACTATCTATAGGATAGACATTATAAATATAAAGTTACGCGAAAAAAAGAATTATAAAAACGCAAAGCCATATACACAGATTGATTACTGAGCATCGTTCTGTAATATGAACATAGGTATATTAATGATAATTAATATACCTATGTTCATGACTGACCCTGCAAACACCTATCAGTAAGTAGAAGGTACTATTGTACATTCTGTGTAACCAGTTCATAATGAAGACGCTGTTTTATATTTGAAATTAAAATGACCTTTCAAGATATGAATAGCAGTTCCGTCTGCATAGCCTTAATCAACAGATCAATTTTAATATAATAAAAATATTCACTCGAGAGATTCGCCAAGTTATTTTGAGCAGTGATTAGAAACAATTTAAAAACCGCCTAATCGTCCAGGATAAATGTATGTGATCGTTGGCCGTCATTAAAATTACGACTAAATTCTGTAAGAATTGCCTAATATGATTCTAAAGGAAAACTTCCTTAAATTACCGATCCCACTCTGTATTTTATGTTCCTGTATGTGTCAATTATTGTACTCCCCAAATAGAACACCTGGTTTGAATTAGTTCGGCATCGTTTGTAACATGTATCAAAAGGATTTGTTTGTTATGGATGGTTTTGTTACCACCCTGTATCATCCGGAGGGTGCGAGCATCGATTACAGCTGTATTGTTTACGAAATTTTGGGAGATTATACTGCCATAGATACAATGGCTTTGAAAATTGTTACAGAAGACACCTATTTAATAAATAGAGGCTACCTACTGGCTGCTGTCCCTGCCATTGTGCGCCTGGACTACAGATTGTTATGATAAAACTTAAGTAAATAAATGAGGGAAAATAAGACATCATAGCTTCTTGAAAGTGGTTTGCTTAAAAACTCAAACTATGCTAAATCCTAATAAGATATTTCAAGGGAGTTTTGGCGGGAAAACGAAAAAGATCGGGTCGCTGCATTGTATTATTTTCCAAAACTTGTGTTATTTTCAGTGTTAGTGCATAAAATTGGTGGCATTTTATTCGTTAACTGCTGAATTATAGGCATGAGTGTAGAAAAGTGGTATAATGATGGTGAAACGTTTTTTTTCCTGTTGCTTCCAAAACTCCATAGAAGCTTCTGGTAAAGTTGCCTCCACTTCACTAGGAGTATGACTTTGACTAGACTATGACTTGACTACGACTTGACTTGATGACTTCGACTGTGACTTGACACGTATTTGCTTGAAATATCATTAACTTAATAAATTATCAATTACTTGACTCTGGCTAAATACACAAAAGTGTGGAGCCAAATAATAAAAAATAAAATAAGTTATTTCAATAAAAAAAACACTGAAACAAAAGTAGCATCGTTTGACTCCATTGGAGATGGTTTTTTATAACATAAATTTGTTTCCTTGTTCTACTTTCGTATACGCAAATGCTAGCTTTCAAGCTATACTTTCCCTATTTTATTTATTTATGGTATTACTTTTATACTGTTGGCAACTTTAATTATTTTAACATTGATCTTTATCTGTATGAGGATAAGATTTTAATTCCTGTGTTGGAAAATTTTTTGGTGATGACAATACCTAGGTTACCCACTCAAATAAACGTAACAATATCTTATCTCGTTGGTATTGTTTGTGAGTATTGAGTTTTTTTCGTGTTTTTCTGGAATGTTCATTCGATCCCGGAAATATATTTAGGTGCAAAGGAAAATCATTATTGCCCCTTTGCTTTGATCTCTAAAAGGTAACATCGAAAAGGTTACCATTCGTTTGAAACGTGAGTCGTTCTAGCTCTCGGCGAGTCAAGCGAGAGCTTCTATAAAATGATTACTTATTGTGCTGAGGCGAAATGAAGGTATGTCGTGTCTTGATATTGGTACAATGGAAAATCTAAGAAATTCTTGGGTACGTTCCTGTATACAAGGTGGAATTTAATACGTTCTTTTTCTTTAATGTATGTATTCAGTCCGTGCTATAGATTGCTCCCATATAACTTAATAAAAAAGTACTTATGAAATAAAACTTAAATCTAGGTATTATCAAATTTAAATTCTAAAGAAAAGCCTTGCGACATTTAACAAGTCAGGTGTTTTATTGCCTACGAAACATTTACAAAACACTCAGCTGGTGCCCGCGCTGTGTGTACCTGTAAATAGACATTTCGGCTGTCATGCAGTTATTTTAAGAGGCACTAAAAACTAAAACAAAATATTTTTTTTTTTAATTGGACCTTGTACTAATTCATACATACTAACATTCTATAGCATGGCCTGAGTACATTTAAGGAAAAGAGTGAATTAAATTCCACCGTGTATAAGTAGATGCTTAATAACGCACGTATATTCATTCATACTGTTCCTAATATAATAGGATCACACATTTACATCCATAAAAACAGTAAAATGAAAATGTATCGAAACTGGCTAAGAGAATCGAGAAAATGGGATTAACCTTCCTGCTACCTGTGCTTACCACCTAATAGATATATTTATTTATCAAGAGTCCGAAGAGGATATATTTTACTAATATTATAAACGTGAAAATTTGTTTGTATGGATGTTTGCTACAGTTTGTTGTTTGGACAGATTTGGATGAATTTTGGAATATAGATAGCTTATAATAGTGGATTAACACATAGGCATTTTTTATGCGCGGGTGAAACCACGGGTTCAGCTAGCTATATGGACAGCAGTGCAATTCTTCCAGCTGAAGATCTGTACCAATTTTCGGAAATAAAACATATTATCATGACATGCTTAAAATAATTACTAATAAATATCTTACTAAGTGGTACTCGTACTCACGGTTATAAATATCAGTAGGTAGTAGGTACTGAGTGAGTACCTATACATACACATCACCGCGATGACCTTTTGGCCTGTGACCTGTGTTAACTACCAAATTATGTTCAGCCGTACATATCTTTCAGCTAAAGATCTATATAAAAAATAAATACACCCTTTTTTATGTTAGGGAATGACGTGACGAGCTAGCCGTTCGCCTGATGTTAAACGACACGGCTGCCCATACCAGCTGCAGTGTCACTCGGAACTCTAAAGTATAGAGGTTCGCGCGGCACTGCATTGCGCACGTCATCCTGAGACATCAGCACAATCTAGTAATAAGATTACTAAACTGTGAGATCAGATCATAAAGTCTCATTTGCCCAGCAATTTCACTAGCTACAGTGCCCTTCAAACCGGAACACAGCAGTGCTTGCACACTACTGCTGGGCGGCAGAATAACTGGCAAAGCGGTGGACTTTACTACTAGGTGGTAGGACTTTACTGCAAAGTTCGTCTAGGTAGGTACCACCGCTTGGCCAGTTATTCTGCCGCCAAGCAGTAGTGCGCAAGCACTGCTGTGTTCCGGTTTGAAGGGCACTGTAGCTAGTGAAATTACTGGGCAAATGAGACTTTATGATCTGATCTCACAGTTTAGTAATCTTATAACTAGATTGTGCTGATGTCTCTGGATGACGTGCGCAGTGCAGTGTCACGCGAACCTCTATACTTTAGAGTTCCGAGTGACACTGCAGCTGATATGGGCAGCCGTGTCGTTTAACATCAGGCGAACGGCTAGCTCGTCACGTCATTCCTTAACATAAAAAAAAAACCTACCTAGACGAACTTTGCAGTAAAGTCCTACCACCTAGTAAAACCACCTTTACACAACCTTTACCAGAAAAAATGTATTAATTTGAATGGTTAACACTTTGGCATAATTCACTGAAACAAATAACACTAAAATTAAAGAGGATCACACTCGCATACGTGTTAAATTAAAACAACAATTAACCCTACTACGAGGGAATATGTACCTATGTTGAAATGTGTAATGGCATTACCCCAATACGTTCCTATTGCTGGAACACGAACATCCTCACTGGGAGAAAGTGAGACAAACAGATTAATTTTAATTTCAATCAATACGTGACTACTACTAATCACTTAAGTTGATTGGCAGAGATCACTTGTCACTATAGCTTAGAAGACATGTCCTGGTTTTAGGGTTGAATACATGCAGGTTCAAATCCGGTACGTGATTTGAAGTTTTCCATTAAAATTAATCTGTTAACAAAATAAGGTCCGTATTACAGAACGATGCTCAGTCATCGATCGGTGCTCAAGCAGAGATTTTATTCATAAAGTGATCAATTAATGAATGAAATCTCTGCTTGAGCACCGATCGATGGCATAGTTGTCTTATCTATGTATTAAGGAGTACTTTGGACGTATGTTGCGGGTATTAATGGGATGTGGCGGTGCAAGTCCGAATTAATACACGATATACGATAACTGCACATGATTTACTGTCCTCCATTTGTTTTGGTTAACTACATACTGTCACGTATGTGTTTTCTGCGGTATATTTGAACACACATAGAAAGGTCAAGGTCTTTCTCTGGTCCAATGAAGGCTTTTTAACCAGTAAGGGAAAAGTAGCCATCCCATTGGAATACAATTTATATGGTAAATTTAAGACTCATATGATTTTTTATAGACGCCATTGTGAGGACTGGGCAAATTTAAGTGGGACCACACAGGAAGTACCAGCTTTAAAATAAAAAAGGATCATCAAAATTGGTTCACCCAGTCGAAAAATCTGAGGTAACAAACCTAAAAAACAGTCGAATTGAGAACCTTCTTCTCATGGTTTATAACTTAGTTACAATCTCAAATCGTTTAGGTACATACATACCTTTTAAAAAGTAAGAAGATTGCAATATAATTTATTAGTTAAGTAATAGTATTGCGACATTCGTTGGCACCCGGATTTGAAAACATCCAGTCCTGGCAAACCAATTATAACTCTCAATGTCTGTCTGTGAAAAAACATAAGTGAAAATAAAACTTAATGGATAGGTAGTTAATAAGACTACTATGTAAATTCCAGGTATTTCTAGTCTAGTATCCAGATAATACCTGAACTGAGTTTAATGAGACAGGTGTGAATCCTCCGGATAAAGAGTTAGATCTTCCCAAACATGCGCGTGCATGTAATAATAATAATAATAATTATGTCGCTCAATTGGAAATGTTTAGGGTTTTCACATCCAAATTTAATTATGACTTGGCACATAATGTCAACCTAAACAACACAATAATATTACTAGTATAATGACGCCCCGCAGATAAAAAGTATCCTAAGTGTTAATCTAGCGTATAAGCTGCATTCCAAGTTTCATTAAAATCCACACAGTAGTTTTTTGCGTGAAATTGGAACAAACATCCATAGACATTAGAAACATTCACACAAACTTTCAAGTTTATAATATTAGTAAGTAAGGAGATCCCGTTCCTAACAAGAAGTTTTGAAAAGTGCACGTAGCGTAAACCTAAACGATGACTTGATAGCTAACAATGAAATAATAATAAGCCAAAAACCTTGGCCCAATGTAAGGGTCAAGCAATATTGGTCCTTTCATTTTAGCCCTTCAAAGGCAGAAACATCGCAAACATTTGGCGATGCAGTTCACACAACCGTATAGCGGAATGCCACAAATGTTCAGACCACTCGATCGTCCGGAAAAAACATCTGGCTGGGTCCCGCTTATAAATTTGTGGAACGAGGATTCGCCAACTGTGTCGCGGTGCACTGGCGCAGAGCCATAATCAATTCCACTTCGTCGGAGTTCGTTTCGTATTTGAATTTTCTCATTGTGTCGAATGTCAGGCCGATTAATGGATCCATGGATTAATGGATAGATAGATGGAATGCTTGTGCAGAATGCATGTAGTCTCTTATTTTGATCGTGCACCCAGCCACAGCCTATCAAGTAAAAATTTTAAAATCAATTCAGTTTAGATTAAAGTTAATTAAGAATATTCGTAACATAAATATCTTATACGCTCTTGGCAAGGTTTTTGAACTTATAACTGTTGATATTTTGTTTGCTAACTCTGTGTCACAAGGCGGTACCTACTCACTCATAGTTAGTAACAATTGTTTCGCTTTTATCTTGATGAGCTCTATTTCTATAAATTTTACTTGTATTACCTACCAACTACGCTAACTTTGAACATTCAATAAACCTAGCAAGCGCTTGCGCTAAACTTTATGAGCATTTACGTACACATTACATTTTGAAGCAATTCAATCATGACATAGTTTTGGTATTAACCAATATGTGCCTATACCGTTCACGGTGCATACACTAAGTAATCTCTAAGTTATTATTTGGGGCCCTACTCTATAACTCTACGCATTCAAAGCTTCGCCGTAAAAACCTCGTGGGTCTCACACTTAGACGATAGAGTTCACTTTAGAAGTCTTTGTTTGCTCGATGATACCCTAATCTTCGTACATATACGATAAGTATTTGACACATGAGATTTTTACGCCGAAGTTTAGGATGCGTAGAATTAGAGTAGGGCTCCAAGACAGAGGGTTATAGATTATAACCGCAACTATCCGCGGATACATTAATTAAGGGAGGAATCTCGAACTACCCGCACAAAACCACAACCGTGTAGGTATCTCGATATACTTAAGCAATATATTAATTACACTAAATATCTTAAAGTAGGGTTTTAGTGGTTGACTTTGATGCAAACCGTTTTTTAGATGATTAATGCTATCCATCCTTATAGTGTTTCACTATGACCATTCGAAATTATGTTTATCATCGTATATTTCTAAGTTTTATTATGCATTTGGCGTAGCACTATCTGTGGTAAATGATTGAAATCAGACCAAAACTTACAGAATTAAAATGTAGTTAAGATTATTGGTGCTACTCACAACTAGCTAACAAGTAGAGATTGGAGCGTGAAATATTACCTACTTGGCAATTTCATCCAGAAAATGCAATGAGAAATTGTGCCAAGATAAAAGACGGAAACTTTCTTGAGATGATTCCGTCTCGAAAAGAGTCAGCAGACTTGATGTAGTAAAAAAAACTGTTAAAGTACTTCAACTTCAGATGCGATCAAGCAATTGCTACACTTATTTAATGAAAAATTTTGTTTACGTCTCGTGACTTTGATAAACTGCCAAGAATTAAGTCACATTTTCTGGCGTCTCCACTGTTGAAGTTCGGATATACCATACTTTTTACGCGTAAATTTCATCTTGCTTTATTTGTTAACTTAACCTTTTCACTTTATGAACAAACAAAACGAATCTAATCTTGGCAGAGTGGTAGGAAAGTTTTTAAAATTCTGAAACTACATTAGTAGAGTACCTTCGATGTCAAACTCGGATAGCTTGTAGAAACTTTTTAGGTACTTGATTAAGCAGTAGGTACTCTATAACTATAACTTATACCACAATGTTCTCTTTCATTAGTCACAGAAGCGACAGCTGACATGGGTAAACATTCAGAGATACCAAAACTTTGAACGGGGATTTCGAACATCACGCAACGCTAAGTTTCCGAATGAGTAGAGAGTAGAGTTTATAAATTATTAAGTACCCGTGGTACACCCAGTTAACTTAAGGTGGACCACGAGAAGAAAAAAGCGCCGATGGTCCACCCAGCTGAACTGAACTGGTGGACCACAGGCAATACTTGTAAGTAATTGTCTACTCCACTAGTATACTTCTCCATGTAACCTACTTATACCTAAGTTATTCCATAAACCCATCATGCTTAAAATATTTTGCCGCATGTAATTTGACAACGAGAAATTTTTTAATATCAATTATTATCTACCTTATTTATATACTGCGCCTTTACCTAGGTATTTATGGAACATGAAATATTTTAGGTTAATGTCCCCTGGATAGGGTACCTACCATACCATACCATAGCTAAATCAGGTTCTCTATTATATACCATCATAGGTAAACGACTGTTTGTTATATTTCACATAATAAAAATCTAAAACATTTTTTTTATATTTTATGGTATGTGTGTGTGAGAGTGTGTATGTGTATGTGTGTCTGTGTGTGTGTATGTGTGTGTATGCGCGTGTGTGTGTGTGTGTGTGTGTGTGTGTGTGTACAAATGAAACGACCCACATTTTAAAATATTTCATATAAATGGAGTCATGCGAGGCAGCTCCCACGTAAGCGGCAACTTCAACCTACATCAATTAGAGGCGAAACAATACTGCCAACCCCCTGTAATTCCACCTGACACCTAAGCGTTTTTCGATCGAACATTAAACTGGGCACCATTCAGAACATAAACAAACGACCCACCCGTTAAAATACGCAATGTCCGCCCTTTTTATGACCTACGCAAACCTTAATAGGCGAGCCTACAGTCTTAATTTTAGAGCCGCCGCAGTTAAAATCAACGTAAAGTAAATTAACTAAAGTTTTATTGTTTCGCGGCTTTCGGATTTAATTTATTTTGCTTAATGAATTTTAATAGAGTTGTAGGAAGGTGTAAATTTGAAATAGCGTGGGTAAAGCGCGGTTTCATTAATAAATCTGTTTGACGCTGAGCGGTAGTACTCTCTACGTATAGGCAGAAATTAAATGCAAACTGTGTGTAGTACCATTTGCTGGTGGAGTGTGTCCGTTTTCAGCGCGAAAGGCAGTCGCTTGTGGTGACTCACAATCTGAATATGTGCGATGTAGGCGTATTTAACAACATTTTGACTGATCCAACTTCAAACGCAGCAAAGGAGTTGTTCAGATCTGTGAGTCACTTCAGGTGACCTCCTATTCTGTAAACTTGTTGCGAATACGATGGGACTGACATGTAAATTAATTATAAAGGTCCCTAATAATAAAACTGATTAAAAAAAAAACTGTCAGTAGTACGATGATGTAGTTTTGCCTATTTTAACTCCAGTTTCCTAGACGTATCGCGGCTTTACTTGAATTCGTTCTGTAGAGGTGTGTGGTTCAGTCAACAAACTGTGAACATGGTTAGTTAATTATAAGGTGCGGTTAGTTTTCCCTCTTGTTTGGAGCCTTGCGAAGTTCATACGGAAATTTCTTTGGTAAGACTTTTCTATATTTACAGATACTGTGGTGTATATAATAGGTACACCACAGTATCTGTAAATATAGAAAAGGTTCCAAAATTATAAGATTCCAATTCCTGAATTTACCGGATACCTACTTTATTTTCGTATTAGAAAAATTTAAGTAAAAAAAGTAGGTACTTTCCTTCCTAACTACTTAGCAACCTGCATAATTATGTTTGTAAAGCGTGGTACTAGGTACATAATATATCACCTTACAATAATAAAATCTCGTATTGCAAATATAAAAGAGGTTTTTTGGCGGGAAAACGAAAAAGATCCCGTCGCCGCATTGTATTATTTTCCGAAACTTGTGCTATTTTTAGTGTTAGCGCATAAAATTGGTGGCATTTTATTCTTTAAGTACTGGATTACAGGCACGAGAAAAAGTGTGGAAAAGTGGTATAATGATGGTGAAACGTTTCCTTTCGAGTCGTTTCCAAAACTCCATAGAACCTTCTGGTAAAGTTGACACCACTTTACTAGGAGTATGACTTGACTAGACTAGACTATGACTTAACTTAATGACTTGGACTTGACACATTATATCATATTAATTAACTTGAGAAATTATCAATTACTTGACAATGGCTAAATACACAAAAGTGTGGAGCCAAAACAAAACAAAAAAAAAATATAAAAGAGCATCCAGCGTGGAGTGGAGGCCAAATGGAACATTCGTTCATTGTCACCGGTGAAATGTAGCCTCTAACAACACCTGTTACAAATGCTCTAGTTATTTTTATTTAAAAAAATCCTTCACCGTACCGTCGGTATGTAGGTACCTAAACAAATGTAACAGGCGCAGATTTTAATGTGTCATTCGTTTCCTCGCGAACATGCATGATAAATGGTGTCATTTATTTCGATATATACGTATTACGTACGTCGTACTGCACAGGGCGCACGACTTCCGGAACTGACCCACAAATTATAAATTATAGAACTGGCCCATGGAGTTTTGGCGGAAAAACAAAAAAGATCTCATCACCGCTTTGTGTTATTTTCCAAAACTTGTGTTATTTTCAGTGTTAGTGCATAATATTGGTGGCATTTTATTCGTTAAGTGCTGGACAACAGGCATGAGTGTGGGAAAGTGGTATAATTATGGTGAAATGTTTCTTTTCGTATTGTTTCCAAAACTCCATAGAAGCTTCTCGTAAGTAAAGTTGCCACCACTTTACTAGGAGTATGACTTGACTAGACTAGACTATGACTTGACTTGATGACTTGGACTGTGACTTGGCTTAACTTGACTTGCCTTATATTAACAATAGGTCTTTACCTATGAAATTGCCGTATTGCAGTACCTACAGACTTTTTCAAACAAAAAAAAGTTTTGATTGGCTATGAATTCTAAATTCAAATTAATTTTGTTTTAAAAATATGACATTCTATTTACAATATAAGTCTTTTGTTTATTGATTAGCGTTGTATTTTCATTACATTTCAACATTTTTCCTCATAATGGATACTTTGAAATTTCGTGTAATTATGGAATATGAGTTCCGTCGTGGCACCAACGCGGCACAAACGACACGTAACATCAACGACGTTTACGGAGAGAAGTGTACAAACGAACGTACAACCCGTTATTGGTTTGCTCGATTCCGTTCTGGGAATTTTGACTTGAAAAATGAACCTCGTGGTCGTCCGGAAATTTGGTCAACAATGATGAATTAAAGGCGATTGTGGAAGCTGATGAATCTCAATCTACAGCTGAGCTGGCAGCAGCTTTTGATGTTAGCATCAAAACAATATTGGTCCATTTGCGACAGATTGGCAAGATAAAAAAGCTTGATAGATGGGTGGCCCACGAACTTAACGATCGCCAGCGCAACGTACGCGTCGAAACTTGCCTTACGCTGCTTAACAGGCACAAAAATGAAGGAATTTTGAACCGAATTGTTACGTGCGACGAAAAATGGATTCTTTTTGACAATCGAAAGCGCTCAGCAAGTTGGTTAGATCCTGGTTCGGTACCAAAGCAATGTGCAAAACGAAAAAATGACCCCTAGAAAGGTGATGGTCACAGTTTGGTGGTCTAGTGCTGGTGTGATTCATCATAGCTTTTTACAAAACGGCGAGAGCATTACTGCAGATGTGTACATTGAAGAACTGACCACAATGATGGCGAAACTTGCACGTCTGCAACCAGCTTTGGTCAATCGGTCGTCTCCACTGCTACTTCACGACAACGCGCGACCCCATACTGCACAACAGACCGTCTCTAAGCTGCATGAGTTGGGTTTGGAAGCTCTCCCTCATCCGCCATACTCACCAGATCTTGCGCCTACCGACTATTACTTTTTCCAAAATTTGGACAACTTTTAGCGGGAAAAAAATTCAATTCCCGAGAGGCAGTACAAAACGCCTTTGAAGAGTTTGTTGTCTCCCGTCCTGCTGATTTTTTCAAGAAGGGCATCCATAAACTGCCACAGCGTTGGCAAAGATGCATTGATTGCAGGGGTGATTACTTTGATTAAAAGAAATAAATAAGTTCGAAAAAAAAAATACTTTAACTTTTTTCAAACAAAACGGCAATTTCATGGGTAAAGACCTAATATTATATAAATAAACTCGAGAAATTACCAATTACTTGACACTGGCTAAATACATAAAAGCGTGGAGCCAAAACAAAACAAAAGAAATTGTATAGTATATTCTATAAGTACTAACAGGAACAGGCTTATTGCATCATAAATTATACAAAACTAAACCTTAACTTTAGGGCATAAAGTCGATATTAGACTAAACGTAATTGGTAACAAACGCTATTTCTTAAGAATATCATAGTATCCGTAGAGTATACGGACCTAATATTCTAAGGTCCGTATTACAGAACGATGCTCAGTCATCGATCGGTGCTCAGGCAGAGATTCATTCATATTGCTAATTGGAGTTTTGGCGGGGAAATGAAAAAGATCGCATCATGGAATTGAATTATTTTCCAAAACTTGTGTTATTTTCAGTGTCAGTGGATAAAATTGGTGGCATTTTATTCGTCAAGTGCTGGATTACAGGTATGAGTCTGGGAAAATGGTTTAATGATGGTGAAATGTTTCTTTTCGTGTTGTTTCCAAAACTGCATAGAAGCTTCAAGTTCCCACCAATTTACTAGGAGTATGACTTTGACTAGACTATGACTTGACTTGATGACTTCGACTGTGACTGTGACATATTTGCGTGAAATATCATTAACTTGATAAATTATCGTGACACTGGCTAAATACACAAAAGTGTGGAGCCAAAACAAAAAACCAATCTATTTTGTTTTTGGTGCTTGGCTATATATTTGAAGTTTCGACATTTTTGACCTCGAAGTAATAGTATTCTGTGTTTTTGACTTTGTTTATTTTAATTCTCATAATGTTGAAGCCATTACAAAAGTCGCCACCGTTTTTTGTAACGCTTATCGAAGAAAGTAAAAATTTTTACTACATTGGTGTGACAGATTACCAACGGTATTGGATAAGTTATACTTCAAGAAATAGTTTTTTGACGGACTTGAAGGCAAGTTTTACGTTTGTAATCATCAATCAGGTATGAAGATCATTGGTGGGATTTTCTCATTGTTCTTCTACAAGACGTTAATAACGTATATCACTTATTAGATGGTTGTTATAATAACTTGTTATTGAGTAAGTAGGTACCTATTAATAGCTGCATGTGGCACTACAGTTTATCGCGCTAAAAACTATCCTTTGTCCTTCCCCAGGATTCAAAAGGTTAAAACTATCTTTTTACCAAACTTCAGCCATTGAATCCTGAAAATATAATACAGAAAGGCAGAGTTCATGAACGGCTGGAAGACATTACTGTTGAATATACCTTCCCACTTTAAACACCATTTTGAACATTTTGAAAGTCTCTGACAGCCATTGGAACCTTACAAGTTTGACTAGGCCTTTAGCCCACCTAGTGTGCAGACGGCCTATACAGAAAAGCAGTCTCTTTTCTTTTATTTAGAGGTACTTTAACAATAAAAGTAGTGGAGTATTAATATTGAAAAATGTAGAAGATATATTTTTTCTAAATGAATGTTATTACAGGAAGCAAATGAAGGTGTGGAATTTGAGGATTGGAATGAGCTGGTTAATATAGGACTGGACATGTTAAAAAATCCAGAAACATTAAAAAAAGTTTCTGTACTAAAAAATGCAGATCATCTGACCATTTCAATGCAGAAAGATATTATTTTCCCCTTGAAATTAGAATTGGGGCTACTTGAAGCATCTTCTGCACATGTAAGCTCTCTTTCTATTTCATTTACAAAATAAGACATTATAACGAAACCTTAATTAAATAATCTACCTATTGTTTTGAATGTCGTATCTTACCACTACTCATGGCTAAAAATAATCATAACATCTAGCATTAGCCTTTGTGGGTTTACTTCTGAACATAGACCACCCCCATTAATGGAGGGTATTTGCCATAATCATCACACTTGGCAGGCAGCTTCGTGATCTCTGTAGATTATAATACAGACAGAAAAGAATGCTGCTGCCTATTACAATTAGCTGGCTCTTACAGCTCCTGCAGAAAGAGATGGGGTGTTCCCATTTTTATGCGTGTGACTACACCGGTGATAATCATAGGAACATCTTATAAATAGTATTAAAAAAAGAAAACATCAGAAACCAATATAAAAAAAAATATTTTCTATTGTCTGGTCTGTTAAAACATCGTCACTAAGAGAATCATTTGTTTACAGTTCTTTAAAATGGTCATCCAACCATTACTTAAAACAGTCTGCGATTTGCATTCAAGTCAGGAGGAGCTAAGGGAGCTATTGCAACTAAAAGACAAAGAAATTGAAAAGTATAGATCAGATGGATTTGTACCAAGTAAGTACCTAATACCATTTGTTTTGAAACTAAGTGAATGGTGCTGTGAATACAGCACAGCATTAGTATGTTTATGTAGAATTTAATGTTTCCTATCTCAGTAGAGAAGACATGCAGGGCCCTTTTGATATATTAGGAAGGCAACACTTGCATGCAAACAAATTCCGAGTCCAGAGTTTGCTAGGCACATTTTGTACACAATGCAATTTAAGACTAAATATTAAACTGAATTTTGGGTACCTAAAATTTTGTCATAAAATAATTCTCATTATATAAATTAATTTTCCAGAAAGATCTCATCTTCCAGTTTACGATGATGCAGCTCATATAGAAAAACATAATACTTACAAGAGTAACTTTGGTGCTCCTGGAATACAAGATTTATTTTTAGAGCTTTGTAATGCTGAGGTTGAGGCAGATATGTAAGTAATTAAAGCAATTTAAAAATAGTTACAATGAAGTATTTGTAGTGAGAAGCTTTTAGGCAGCCTAAAAAGTGATACCAGGGCTGATCAGATCACTTGAAGAAAAATAAGCAGTTCAAATTCTGCTCTGCCCAGCGGGCTGCACCAATGACATTCCAAGCTATGAGTGGAATTTTCACCCACTTTTACAATAAAACCAGTATGTTCAAGAATTACAAAATCTAGGACATTGCCATGGCTAGCGTGGTGTCTAGCCTACACTAGATGTTTCCTCTCTTTCTATCGCTTAACTCATTATCTCTTCTTATGACTTTAGGGTTGTTTCCTTTTGAAGAATAACTAATCCAAATATTTAATTTCCAGACATGAGCCTACTCCACTAATGGTTGCAACTAATATGATATTTGCAAATTTCAGAAAACCTGCACCAGAATCTGTATCTGTATCAGTACCTGAACAAAAAGAACCAGCGACTTCAGCCATATCAACAGAAGTACAGCCAACGGAAGTAATTGACTTACCAGAAATAAGTCATAAAATAGAAAAATGCAGCCAAAGTACCCTGATAGATGAAACAGTTCCCAGCCATCTAGATGAATCTAACATAAAAAGTTTTACAATGGTCTCAAATAAACGAACAGTGGATGTAAAAACGGACAGTGAAACTGAATCGAAAGGTCCATTATGTAGAAAACGGCGTCAAAATCGTTTGAACTATTAAAAGGTACAGTGTAGTACATAACTATTAAATTAAGGTAAAGTATTTTTTGTAAAAAAAAACAGTGATAAATTGTAGATAAGTAAGTCTAGTTAAAAAATTTAAAACATACTTAAATGTTTTGTTATGGACTCGGTGTAGCATTAGTGTTACCACATTTTCAGCCGACTTCATAAAAGGCGTAGGTTCTCAATTCGGTTCTATTTTTATTTTCTCTTTTTTATGATTGTTATCTCATGTCTTCGTTAACAGTACCCATAAGCCGACTAGGAATTCCTTTTTTTTGTTTGAAATGTCAGTAACTGGAAGAAATATACAAGGTGGAACTTAATTCATTCTTTTCCTTTAATTCAGTCCATGCTGTAGCATGGACATGCTATACCATATTCTATATTATGCTCCCATATAACTAAATAAGAAAAGTACTTATGAAATAAAACTTGAATCTAAGTATGTATTATCAAATTTAAATTCTAAAGAAAAGCCTTGTGACATTGAACAAAGCAGGTGTTTTATTGCCTACGAAGCACTCAGCTGGTGCCCACGCTATGTGTACCGATAAATACACATTTCGGCTATTATGCAGTTGTTTTAAGAGCCACTAAATACTAAAACAAATTCTTTTTTTAATTGGACTTTGTACAAATATTCTATAGCATGGTCTGAGTACATACATTTAAGGAAAAGAGTGAATTAAATGCCACTGTGTATAGATCATTGTACCTTCCAAGTATTATTATGTCTGAAATCAAAGTTTAAAAGGATGTTAAATAACAATATAGAAGAATGTGGCGCCACGCTGCGCCTGTATTAGAAACTAACTGCCTCTTCAGAATGCGAGAACACATTGTTTATTACTCAGTGACAGATTGTTCGGTAGGCCAGGTAGTAAGGCTAGCGAGAATTACCTTAATTGCATACCGACTCGGGACCTATATCATGACGTCATGCAACATTATATTTTTAGATTCTCTCATTTTTGTGTGATTTGTCTTGGCATGAGCACCTATTTGTAAAAATGTATTGAATAAGTGTATTTTCTTCCTTTTCTTTCATTAGTAGATGCCTAATCGAACATCTATACATATAAAATTCAAAGTCATGACTTACTGACTGAATGACTGACATATATCAATGCGCAGCCTAAGCTGCTGGTCCTAGAGACTTAAAATTTGGAGGGTGTGTTCTTTGTAAAGTGTAGGTATCAGGAAATGGTTTTTCGAAATTCCACCCCTAAGAGGGTCAAATGGGTGGTTGAATTATTTTCCTATAAACCACGCGGGTGAAGCCGTGGGCAGAAGCTAGTCCCCCATAAAACCTCACTTTTAACGCTTTGAACTTTATAAGCTTCATATATATATATAAAATTCAAATCGGTGTTTTTTTCTGTGTAAATTATATGAAATTATTAATTAACTTTATTTTTAACCAATTTTTTCTATCTTTATATTATTTTTAAGTAGTCGATAAAATGAAATGTTAACAACGTGAAACCTAGTCATACTAGGCGTATTTCTCTGCGAATTTTATGCTTTTATGTAATTAAATTGGTCTTATTTCTATTCACGAAAAAGGACTAGCAAGAGACCATTAGGGGTCCTAAAGCGGTTTTCCCGGAACTACATTATCTTGTAGAACATTTCACTGACAGGTCTGTAAAATATTATTATGATAATAATAAACGTAAAAATGCTAATGTTATATTAAAAAGTTTATTTTATTGAACTATTACAAACTATCTTTACATCGTTGTGCTAGTGTATAAAACGTTACCAGTAATGTGACTAATTGGAGAAGATTCCATACATTGAGATCCTAACAATTGCAATGTCCAATACTTACATGAATAATTACTTGATTACACTTCTTACAACCTATAATTAATGAACGACATGTATTTAAATGATCGTATTAATTTTGCAAGAACAGCAAGCAAAGAAATCTAAACGGGCATCGTTTTTAATGATTCATCTTTCTTTGAGACATAAAATAAATCAAATCAGTCGATATTTATTAATCTGCTCAGAACTTTTTTTCTCATGTCAAACCAATGCACCCTGGTGATCCATGTATTCTGTCACTGGATATGTCTAAGGATCAAATAGTAATTAAAATCAAAATAAACATAAAAAACACATCATTTTTTAAGTGTTCATTTAGATCAATTTGAAACAATATTGTTCCTTAATGAATTATGACAAAATGTGCCTATTGCCTAATGATATAAGTTACAGAGCAGAAACAAAAATTACGCTCGCGTCTCGATGGACACTTTTTTGTTTTGGCTCCATACTTCTGTGTATTTAACCAGTGTCAAATAATTAATTTCTCAAATTAATTAATGTTAAAAATATATATGTGTCAAGTCAAAGTCTAGTATAGTCAAGTCATACTCCTAATAAAGTGGTGGCAACTTTACCAGAAGTTTCTATGTAGTTTTGGAAACAACACGAAAATAAACGTTTCGCCATCATTATACCACTTTCCCACACTCGTGCCTGTAATCCAGCACTTAATGAATACAATGCCACAAATTGTATGCACTAACTCTAAAAATAATTCAAATTTTCGAAAATAATACAATGCGGTGACGCCACCTTATTCGTTTTTCCGCCAAAAAAACTGGAAACGTTTTTCTCAACACTCACGTGTTAGAATAAAACCTTATGATTTACTTGCGCAGACGACGTAAAATGTATCCAATTGTCGTTCGTGTGTTTGCGCTCGGTTGATTTTTGGTTGATTATTGATCTTCACGACATTATTAAGTAGTTAACCACAGAATTCGCACTATAGCCTGTATCGGGGCGCGAGCGCAATTTGATTTACTGCTCTGTGATAACCCTTAAAATTTAAGCCCAGTTTTTTCCTCCACTCTATAAAATGTTGCTATTTCATATTAAAAGCGAAGCTTCTTTCCCCTGATTGAACCAATTTTTTTATGTCAATCGATGTAAGGGTCCGCCTTCTATTTTTTCTACAATTTGGCAGCTTCTCTTTCCATTATCATTTAAGTACTTACGTAAAAGTATGTAAATCATGCTTTAAAACTTGGCTTTGTATTTATGATTATTCAAAATAAATTAATACACAGATCTTTTTAGTAATACTTACAATAAAATAACGAAACTTTTAAAAATCTCCAATTTATCGCATTATTTGTAACCAATTACATTTTAAAATGCTTCTACGAATCGTTATTGAATCAAACATTAACTTTAAAACCTTAAAATATCAGCATCTAATAATCAAAACATTTTCTAAATACATAAATTCGTAAGATATTAAAATATGCTCTAATTTAGTGCAAAAATTAGTCATTTGCTGAGCAAACGCGATTATAATGCGTAGGCATAATTTTTTATTTAAACTTAATTAAGTACATAAATAGCATTAAATGCTTTCAGTGTTCAATGTTTGATGTCTAATAGATTTAATACAGGTTCTGGTAATCCTTATTTCTATCCTTCGTAGTAAAATTGAAAACGTTATTCTATACTTTAATTTTCTACTAATTCTGGAAAATGTCCAATGAAATATTTGCGACGTTAGTTGTAAATAAATGAAGTTTACAGATGTACCTACATTGCGTAGGTACTAGTGTCGATTCTGTTCAAGCTAAACTACATTATAATATCGCCATCTTTGTCATTTCCTCTTTATCAGAAGAGTACCATCCTTACTCGTATTCTGTAAAGCTAAACTAAACTTAACTTTATGTTAACTTAAGTTTAGTTTAGCTTTACAGAATACGAGACAAAATTGACGTCAATGAGAACTTTAGACAAGTCAATGTATTTTTTTTTTGTTTAGATTTCAAGTCTTCTGTGCTGGAGACACTAAAACTTGGTGTTTAGCAGAATAAAAATGTTATCGTGATGGGTCTAGATTACCCGAATCCTCTATCTCAATCGCGCAATTTGACATTTTTGAAGATATTAAACGATTGAATGTGCTTACAAAAAATCTGGCTTACATAAGTCCTCGAGAATGACATTACAAATGATAACAAAAATATCATATTAATTTAAGCTATAATTTTCATACATACAAACAGGATAAAAGAAAAAAAAACTTTGTGGAGACAGAGGACTGGTAGTGGACTCTTAAATCGTTATAAAATACTAACTCGTTTATTATTATTTCCCAACGTGTCACATTCCTTGCTAATCCTCATAATAATCGTAGGTAATTTTAAACTAAGTACAAGTACGTGAAGTTCATGAAAACCCGTGTTTAAAAACTGACACATTTGTTTTGCACAGGACAGCACACTTACCGCGCAAACGGCACAAAGCAAAATCTATAATATAACTACCCTCATAATTGTAAACTTTTGCTACGATTAAGAACAATTTGATAAGTAATATTAATAGATGTAAGTACGTACCTATGTGTTTTTTCGATCAATTCTTTTCCTAAGTGATTTCCTTTTATCCCAATGTAATTACTTTTGTCTTAGCTAGGTTAGTCCTACTATGGGCACGTGAATGCTGCATAAAACGCGGGTATGTATAGTTCTGCCACTCCTACAAAACGATGGTCCAAATCCAAACCTTTTCTAACGTTCTAATCCGTATCAACGGCAATGAAAAATGGAGAGATTATGCCAACCTTTTTTTAAGTCAATGGGTTTTTTTATATTCAATTAAGCCTAGTCTAGAGCCAACAAATCGGTATCTAATTAATTGCTAGTGAATTTATTGGTCTGCTCTGTGTGAGTACTTTGCTCAGCTATTTTCAACATAACGGCTGTCTAATTTTCAGTCTAGATAGGTACCTACTCGCTCATAGGCTTTTAACCGACGAATAACAAGTAGGTATTATGCAAATGACAGTTATAATTAAACCGTTGCGTTGCAAAGCAGTTAATGAAATGAAAGTGAGTAAGTTAAATTGAAAGGCTAACAGCTACACTTTGATACGTCTGTCTCCGATTCCGATGGTTTGATGACGTTGTCTCGCTCCTTTAGCTCAAATGCGTCAGCCTGAAAATATAATATACGCAATTATGGACCACTATTATTATTTTTATTGGAGTTTTCAAGACAAGCGTGAACCGGTATCGTCTATGCAAGCATGTTCCATCTTTAACCCCGTCGTCGCTTACCATCACGTGAGGTGAGACAGTCGTAAAATGCTAGCCTATCAAAGGTAAAAAAAATAGCTTTTGTCGGTTTAATCGCCCAAAGCTTGGAAGACGTGTGATGTAAATGCATGTAAGCATATTTAATTTGTAGTATTTAATCCGTTTAATACTTGAGTATTACAATGAATTATTTTAGTATTATTATCAGGTGGTAGGACTAGGTCTTTTCTGCAAAGTTCGTCGAGGTAGGTACCACCGCTTTGCCAGTTATTCTGCCGCCAAGCAGTCTAGTGCGGAAGCACTACTGTTGGTTTGAAGGGCGCTGTAGCTAGTGAAATTACTGGGCAAATGAGCCTTTGAACTGATCTCACACTAGTAATATCATTACTTAACTGTGCAGATGTTTTGAATGACGTTGGCAATATTGTCGCAAAAATCTATACATCTATAGATTTTCGCGACACTTTATTCTAAACTGTTACTGATATGGGCAGCCGAGTCTAATAAAAATATACACTATAGTGATGCAAAATATTAATTCTCACCTTAGAATCCCGGTATTCTCTTATTTTCCTGGCTAAAGTCAAGAAAGCTTCTTCTATGTTTATGTTGTTCTTGCAAGACACCTCGAAAAATGGCATGTCAAAGTCATCTGCTATCTGAAATTAAGTTTAGATCTTAATCACTACCACCTATAATACGTAACATACTTTAATTTGGTTTCCGCCAGCTAACGACCCTATTAATTTAATATCAGCTCAAAAAGCTAAATTCATTCCCTTGCCGTGGCACAATTGGTAGGAGATACCAGGGATGAATGTAATAATTATCACGCAATACCTTGCAGAGCTTTTTGAATATTAACGTTCTAATCAGTACAGATAATAGATTCGTTTTGGATCTATCTTTTAATACCAGCTTATATGTATGAAATGAATATTACAGAATTTTAGAAAATGGACCAAAATTAAAAGTGGAAGTCGTTACAACCATCCCTGCGCTGTTTGTAGCTGTACCATCGTAAATAAAAACAAAGTTACCATCTTAATCAACATATATTTTATAATCGGTCTTTTAGAGTCTACATTAGTAGACCATAATAATCGAAAGAAGTTAATATTTCTAGGAAACAAAACTGCAAATTGCCACAAGAGGGCCGTAACGATAAAATTAGGATCATGTTCCCGTAGAAGATAAGTTTTTAATTGCACTCATATGATTTGTAAAGTCTATCTATAAATACATATTCAAAATTATTATTAATTACCTTTTGGCCCCTCTCTTTTGGAACTGCTCTGTGGTTTTCGTGCACATCGCATTTATTTCCTACAAGCACTTTGATGACATCTGGCGATGCATACTGTAAACATAAGAAATTCATTCAATTAAATAACTACCTACTAATAAATATGCTCCATACCCCTATGCCTCATGCGCATACTTAGGTATATTTACATTACAGAGATAAAAGGTAGAAATCTGAAGCTACTCTCATTTTTGTATGTTTAGTAATTTGATTTGCTCTTCGGAAAGACGTAGGCGTTAATCTCAGTGGAAATCCCCAGCCTTCACGTACCCATGTTCTTGCGCCTACTCACTAACTAAAATCATAGAAAATATAATAGCACTTACAAAACGTAGATAATACGATTTTTTTTTCTAGCTAAAGACAAGGACTTCCTGTTGTTTTTGGATAATTTAATGGATTTGTATATGAGAAAGTTCAATATTAAACAATTCACATAGTCCCATTTAATTCAAAGCTTAGCAACGCCACAGATAATATAATACTTAGGGGGTTATCTGTGTTACAATATAACACACACAATATTTATTTATTTATTACAATTGGGTAAAAAGTTATAATGAATCCATAGATTCTCGAACTAGTAGAAACTGTATTTCAGGAGTCAGTTGCTTTTTACCTACCTATGACATATAACTATAACATACTGTACCAGCAAAGCTTGGCTGGTTTGGACTTACTGTATATACTAAAGTAGGTAGATATACTATTTAATTGGTAGTGGGACTATGGAAATCTAAAAGAATAAGTACCTTACATAAATACAATAGCAAATTAAAATATCAAGACGGGTACCTCTTGAATATTCCTCAGCCAGTAAGACAAATGGTTGAAAGACTCCAGGTTGGTGATGTCGTACATGAGAATAATGCCCATAGCTCCGCGGTAATAAGCCGTGGTGAGTGTCCTGAAACGTTCTTGGCCGGCGGTGTCCCATATCTGGAGCTTTATGGGCACACCGTCTAGATTGATTATTTTCTGTTTGAAGTCTATTCCTGAAAATCAACAAGTTGAATAACTTATCTAGTGTAATTTAATTAGGGCTATATATTATAGGCACGTAAACATCAAAATATTACGTAAGGTAGGTACATCGGTTTTTTTAATAAAACTTAACGAGCAGTCCACTTAATGGTAAGGCGGTGGTATTTATAGACATCTGCAACCCTACTAGAGAACTCTTCTAACACTTACTCCTTTCTATCTTTATTTTCTATATTATGGTATCTATGTCTATTTTATAGGGACAGAGACAGATTTTTATTGTAGATTTCAGAGTTTTGTTACATATAATCTGAGCAAACTAACTAAGCTTTTCTTAACTTGGAAATAGACGGGGCTGTGTTGAAACCTACCTAAATCAACTTATTTTTGCGCGAAAACGTACGGTGATGACTACCAAAGATATTATTGAATATAAAAAACTTATGAAAACCCATATGTTACATGTGAAATGATTTTGGTGCACGAATTTTATAAATCCCTCTTTACAGAACATGCATGCAAGGTAAAGTAGCATCACTAATAGGTACACATAGAATCAAGAAAAAGATTAATTTAGAATATTAGAAAACGCTCATATTTTAATATTATTTCACAGCTGCGACCACCACCAAAAGAAAACTGCGTTTCTTTAAATTATTTCTTGATTATGTACACATTACATTACTTATAATACTTAAATATATTATCGTATCTTATATTTTATAGTACAGCTAGATTACTTAGATCCCTATTTATATGAGATTTTTTCTGAAGCAGCAATAACAACCTTATCTGATTTGATTTTATTTATACTGAGATGGCGAAACGAAATGGTCATTGCAATTTGATGTCACAATCGGAATAATTTTCCAATTATTTATTCCTCGTAGGACGAGTTGAAAAGTAAATTGCTAATACGACAGATTCAAATTAGTGACCTATTGCAACAGCCGATATTGATTTAGGCAGATACACTCAACGTTAAATTTAATGTGGCGAAAGCTTACATGACGAAAGCTAACGAGCGTTGACAAATCTTTTGACAAATTGACACTAATCAAAATCTATTGATAACGAATTAATCGAATTGAGTCACCGATCACAAATCTGTCGAGCTTATTTGCGAACGAGCTTATGCCTGCCAAGTGTCTTAGTAGTTGACACATTATGATATCAATAAAATTAGCACACTGGCTAGACCATGTTCTGCATGTCAAAAGACGAATTAATATAGTAGTGTAAGGTTTGGTTGCATGAATAAGAATCTATTTAATTATGCACCTTATTGAAGTGCATTTTCTCTAACTGTAAAACCAGTCGGAGAAAGTCCCGGCGCATAAAAATATTAAATGGCATTTCTGCACCAATATGCCCTATTGTTCTCCCGTTTACATCCGCAATACAAGGTATAATTCCCTGATTCGCTACGTTACAAAACTGCACTAAAACACAGCATCACCTGTCTGACAAAGGCTCGTAAAACTTAAAGTAAATAAGTATACTTTGACTCACCGATTGTCGATATGTATATGTCGTAGTACCTTTCGTCACAGTATCTATGAACAATACACGTTTTTCCAACATTTGAATCGCCTAATACCAATAGTTTGTACGTTGCGGAGAAATCTAAAGCCATTTTTGTTTACTTTCTTGTTGGTACGCGAGCTACGTCCCAAAACATAGGGCGAACTGTCAAAGTGAGAAAAATCGATGGAGGGTAGTGCGCATGTGCGGATTCGCCCTCGTCTCACCTCCATCCTATCCTACAACTATAATGCAGCAAAGTTTATTAACCTGGCTTTTTCTTTACAGACCCATTATTTCATCCTAATGGTACAGCTAGATATTTGGCTGAACATTACCGTTACTAATTTAATAAGGTTTGTTTATTAGGTTTAGGTAGGTAGATATACATTACTGTGGGTGGTAAACTAATAAATTTTGCTGACGAGGACGTTAATCAACAGGTAAATGTTGGCATTTAAAGTACTGACCTGCATTAAGTTTGATGGCATATGTCTAACCACGTGTTTGAATTGCTACTAACTCCCTAACTTGACTACTTAGTCAAGTTAGGGAGTTAGTTAAGTTAAGGTACTTACTTACCTACTATTAACTTAGGTATTATTAAAATTCTCATGAGTGTGTGTTCATTATAAGTTAATTATATTTCTGACTGTTACTCAAGAGTGTGTAGATTTCTCGACCGGGCTTAACCGGTCCGGTTTTAACCGGGGACTGTCGGAAATTAATTTAATAACTTACTAATATTTTTTCAATGGAATAGTACTTTATTAATAGGTAGGCATACAGTTGATACAGTTACTAATAGATTGTCTAATCTGCTTCGTTGCTGTAATAATGTTTCCAATTTTTTCAGTTTTTCTTTTTGTTTTCAGCGTTCAAAGACATTGTGTAAATGAATAACAAACATGCCGGGTACACCGGTATTTTGATCAGGTGCCAAATTTTTTAATCGATTTTTACGAAGTTGAAGGAGCGTATCGGTAGTAGGTAGTATACCAGCACCTACTGCATGTATAGCGTAGATGTAAGGATTCGAAAGTGCTCATGTGTATGCTTACGAATCCTTATGAAGAGATAAGTTTCAGTGAAAAAGTCTTGTAACGCCCCCCCTGAAGGAGCCTTTTACCGTATACCCTAACCGGCCTAACCCTAATTGATCTATAATAGTAGTAGTAGTAATATAAGTATAATAAGGTATATAAACGTTAGAGGTGTTATAGGTGGTGATGAAGTAAATATGGCCAAGTGATAGTGATCGTCTAATAATGTGGTAGGACCGTACGTTGTGATTTTGTAGTAACCCTAGTTCTTTAAAGGTAGTGAGACAATTCCTAAGGCGACCTAGCTAACCGATCTAGTGTTTATCCGTTTATTTATTATTAATGACTTTAGGATTTTAAGATGAATTATTAGGATTGGTAGCAAATATGTATTAACGTTATTAGTTAGATTATATTTACGTAAATATGCAAGCATATCAAGAATATAGGTATCTATTTATTTATCTAGTATACAAGTATTATGGTATTGCTATAAATAGTAAGTAGGTATTTAAGTATTATATAACTATAACTGTAAGCGACTCCCCATAGATACTAAATAGTGGCATAACGATAATAGATTTTGAGTAGGAACCAACGTATTGTTTTCGTAAGTGATTTGAGTTATATATGAGACCTAAAGTAAGACCTAAGTTATTTCTTATAACACTCATCTCTTGCTTTCTGAGTTTACATTAAATATAGTTGGGTTGCACTTATCAGCAAAACTACAGCATGTCATTTTCTGCTATAATTCTGTTCTAGGAGCTCCTCCCCGCCCCAAGAATGTGAGATTCGCCACCTGACTGGATACTCCCCACTGATAAGTGCTTTAAAACTGCAGATGGCAGTGCACTATAGTAAGAAAGAGGACATATTCTTTTATCAAAACAGATTTCTTTGTGGGACTCTTAGGTAATTACTGAATTCGTTACCAGAGAGGCCCTAATCCCCCCTCCCCGTCCTACCTATTCCTATCACGATACCTACGCCTAGACGCGATAAAGACATAACTGTTATATTAGAATTAGACATGGAATAATTATCCGTTGGTGTTTATTCAAGTTAATAATATTTATGGTTTTTTTGTATAATAAACAATTCGAGTTTATGATTAGATTATTTAAGTATAGGTTTTATATAGGTAATCAAGCCATACCTAGCTGGATTACAAGATTTTTAGGACATTTATTTGTATCCTTATGAAATATCATGACATTACCAGCCATTAGTTATTTTATATAGATAATCAAGCCATACCCAGCTAGATTACAAGATTATCAGGGTATTTACTTATATCCATATGATAATTCATGACATTACCAACCATTAGTTAATTTTATTTAAGCAATCAAGCCATACCCAGCCAGATTACAAGATTATCAGTATATTTACTTATATCCATATGATAATTCATGACATTACCAGTCATTTATTAGATGTTTGTTGAATCTAAAACAATCTTTAATTAGATTGATTTGGTCAGGTTAAACCATCTTAGGTTGTCCCCGAGTTCAGATCCAGAATACTATCGTAGGTAGATTTATATAAAATCCATGATAAAATCCATTAATTACACAAATGAAGAAGAAGCTCTCTAATCTGTACAGCATAGAGAAACCTCAGGGTACGGCTCCGCAAGACCCAATGTGCAAACAGACTTTATCAAAGTAGTCAGTAGATATAGTCCACTTTATAGAGCATATTAGGTTTTGTAAAACCAGATCTTTAACTAAGTTCCAACCTTCAGATTTGATAACACAGATACAAACCCATCTGATTAATAATAATTATTTGTTACCAGAATTATAATAATAATAAGCTATGTATGTATGCATAAATAATTACTCTGAGTAAGCATGACATTTCATAAAGATTATGATTTAATTTGATATTATTTGTTTTGAATAGTATTCATTCAGATATTATTTGTTACAACATTACATCATTTTACTGGAAATTATTTATTGTAATTACGTTTTCACTATGTAAATTACTTGGATCATTTGGAATGTTTATATTTTAGTATTTTATTTATAATGATTTACCGTGGCGTGTACCTCGACTTACCGATGACTGACCCCACTTGTATTATCACAAAACACCAATTTCACTTACTAACACCACTCTTAAGAAACGAGAGAGGACATCTAGCTCTTTAACGCACCTAAAACATTAAGGGATCACAATTTCTGGAGTTAATAACCAAATCAGTGAATTGTTGAAAATATGCAAATTAACCCGCGCTCCGAGTACTTAACCTAAAAATATGCTCCGATCCGATCTACTCCTACGACGAACGCACAATCCTCCGTTCTATCCGAAGAGATCACAAATTTCACACGTTAATGACTAAATATTCGTAATTACGAAGATTATGCGAATAACTCGATGCACCGAGTACAAGCAAACGTAAAAATCCTAATATTTGTTTAATTTCCGCGCGACCTACTCTACTGACCCCCGCCATCGCTTCCCGCTAACTATCCAAGTTCCTTTCCAACCAATCTCATCATCTCCTTCTAACGTGTACAATTCTGGCTCTTCTCTTCTCACTCTCACGCTCCACCCGACATTTCGCGGCTTTATTGCTCTCTCCGGTGTTTCTTGCCCTTCTAGCCGATACATTTTTGTCACAGATTATATTATTTTGCAGACGGATGGGAAGTTATTGCGACAAAGGTCCAATTCACATTCCGCGACGTACATTTCTTTAAGTATTTGGCAGTTTTAAGTACTTTTCTTTATTACGATGTAGTTTTATTAATGGTTTCGCTATTTTGCGTTTCCGTAGCAATTTCCGTTTCAAGACATAGATACTTTAATGCTCCGGTAATATTATGTGAATGGAACTTATTTATTATGTTTTGTTTATTGTTCATTTAATTACTTAAATGCATTAATCAACTGTTTGAATGGAATTAGTGTTAAACTAATCTAATTTATTTTGATACATTTCTTATTGATTTAATTATTCTAGTATTTGTAGATGTCCATAAATCTGAGTGAATTGTTTCTGCATATATTTCATATATAGTTTTCTAGCGTCCTGTGACCTTGAGCTTATCGTGGAATCATTTTACTTGATTTCGTTAGTATATTTATTCAATATTTAATCTTTACTATATTTGTGACGTTACGGGACTTCTGTTCCGTTACATCCAACCCCCAAATTTTACGCAGGTGTCTAAATGTATAACCGAAGTAAAATTTTTAACCAAAAATTCAAATAACTCACAAATATAGTTTGTAATGTGGTATTTTACAGTTCCCTCTTAATCCCAACCTATTTATAAGCAATTTATAATTTGCTAACGGTTTGACTTCAAACATGTGTGGTTCCTGCTGTAGGTGAGCCTACATGTGTAGTGGATTTAGACCGAACCAAAAATGAACCACAAAATTGTTCAACATCCCAAGCTTATATTACCTGGATTATAACCAATCGACATTTCCGACCGTGTATATTACTAGACCCTGCTGGGGACCTGGTTGTGAGGCAGGCAGCCCTAGTAGCAAGCTGACAATCATACCTCCTAATTCCATCTTACAATTATTCAGTTTTATTTTGTCTGCTCCCCACAAAATCTTATAATAAAGCTAAAAATAGCAATCGTTCATGAACCCAAGCAACCACTCAGAACAATCCCAATCTCAAACTTCATTCTTTTTTCGGAGTATGTGCAGTGTAAGTAGTTCAGATCTTAGCTTCTTGTGCAGTAGGGTTCCTTATAAGTGCATTATCTAATGCTAAGCTGATGACTTTAACCTAACTCCAAAGCTTTTCCTTACAAGAAACCGATTGTGAAGTGTAATATGTCTGGGACCAATCGTCAGCAAACCCCTTCAACCCTGGGCCTTGCCAAACCACTGAAACCCTCGTTGACTGTTACTATCTCAATCACAGGACCAAACCTTTCATTCATATGGTCCTAAATTCATTTATTCAAACCTTCCATTAGCAAAACAACATTTCCATCCACAATCGACACCCCGACTACATAGACGGAGTCCTCCCGACCTCTAGCATACTGTCTCAACAGTCTAGCAATTCCCAATTTAGGTGAAAGGCTATTAAAATTATTTGCTTATAATATTTATTGCAATATTACTACACTCAATTAAAATACACGTCCCGTTTTATTCCCAATTTCAAAGATTTATGCAAGATTTATAAAAGTTACTGATTATCAAAACAATAATTAACCCTCTGTTCATTTAATTTATTTAAGTTTAAATTGATTTAATTTTAGTTTTATTATTGATACATGAAATAATATGATGTTAAATTTATCTCTTTGTATATTCTTATGCAGTTACAAAAGTCTTTGATTAATTTATATTTATATAACTATAATATTAAAGAGCATCTAACAGTTTGCACTATTTTATGGTTAGTATTATTATTATTATTTTTCGACAACAGTTAATTCAATTATTTTCCCATCCATTTAAATTTGAATTAATTTATTTCAGCGAGTTACTGATTTTACAAAGATCAGTTATATCATTACAAAAATTTATAAATATCTTTAGCCGTAATAAACCAGAGGTCAAAACTCTTACACATTATACGTTATTTAAAGTCGATGAATGCATTTAAGTATTCTTCTAATAATGGAAACGAATGTAACTTAGTATCAAGATTCTATTTTTATTCGCATTGCATTCACTGTTTATGGCGCAAAACGTTATTAAAAGTTTCTGGAATTTTTAAGCAAGTTTACTTATTACTCTCAACTAAAATGATTTGGAACAATTATTTAGGACAGAACCCACGCTAGCCTACAACCTGTAAATTCTCCAGTAACTAACCTTATTTACACCTGACCTCATCAAAACTACCTACTTCAAAATTATAATTATTTAAGCAAGCCCCAGACTTTTAATTTTTATGAGGTTTCGATAGAGAGTTTTACCCATCTATCATCATCATCATCATAACTATATATAACCATCACTTAAACCGTGTAATCATCATCATCATCCATGATTATCATATTAACCAGGATTATCATCATCATAACAGACCATAAACATAACTATAATAAATCATCATCATAATAGACCATAAATGTACACTTAATCAAAGTAGTCATCATCAAAATAGACCCTAAACATAATCTTGATTAATTTTCATCGTAATAGACCATAAATATGATCTTAACCAGAATAATCATCATCATCATAACAGACCTTAAACATAATCTTAATTAGTCATCATCATAATAGACAATAAATGTACTCTTAATCAAAAGTAGTCATCATCATAATAGACCATAAATGTAATCTTAATCAAAAGTAATCATCATCATAATAGACCATAACTGTACTCTTAATCAAAAGTAATCATCATCATAATAGACCATAAATGTACTCTTAATCAAAAGTAATCATCATCATAATAGACCATAAACATAATCTTGATTAATTATCATCGTAATAGACCATAAATATGAACTTAACCAGAATCATCATCATCATCATAACAGACCATAAACATAATCTTAATTAGTCATCATCATAATAGACCATAAACATATTTTTAATAGTTCGAACATCATAATAGACCATAAATGTAATCTTAATCAAAGTAGTCATCATCATAATAGACCATAACTGTACTCTTAATCAAAAGTAATCATCATCATAATATATGTATATGTAGTATATGTAGTTTTAATCAAAAGTAATCATCAACGTAATACACCACAAACTTATTTTGAATTGCATCTAAATTTAACTAATTTTATCTGAATTTACCTGTATTTATCTAAATCCATCGGAATTTAACTAAATTTATCTGAATTTACCTGAATTTAACTGAATTTATCTGAATTTAACCGAATTTATCCAAATTTATCCAAATTTATCCGAATTTATCCGATTTTATTTTTATTTTTATTTTTATTTTTTTTAATTATTTTTTTTATTATTTATTTTTATTTTATTTTATTTTATTTTATTTTATTTTATTTTATTTTATTTTATTTTATTTTATTTTATTTTATTTTATTTTATTTTATTTTATTTTATTTTATTTTATTTTATTTTATTTTATTTTATTTTATTTTATTTTATTTTATTTTATTTTATTTTATTTTATTTTATTTTATTTTATTTTATTTTATTTTATTTTATTTTATTTTATTTTATTTTATTTTATTTTATTTTATTTTATTTTATTTTATTTTATTTACTATATATATATTTTAAATAAAATGATAAATTATACTTATATTTTATTTAATTTATTCAATTTATTAAACTTATTTAATTTGTTGAGTATATTTAATTTATTTATTTATTTGATTTATTATTATACACATTTTATATGTTACATTTATTTACTACAATATTTTTCATTATATCATTTAGTATACGCACACCATTTAATAATATAAATCCCATCTACCTAAACCCATATCTATTACAGTTACCTAGCTTCGCGCTAACATAATGATACCGCATGCTATGTTCATCTTATAATAAATAACTCCATGAACCAAACGGCGATCTCCGTTTCCGAACTAGCTGATACTCCGATTAGATTGCCTATAGTAATTATATTTGCAGTTCTCGGGAACTTTATCTAGTCTGGTAGTAACCACAATTTTTACCTATCGTAACCACAATTTTTACTTATCGTAACCACCGAGCTATCAAGTTATTCCATTATACATGTATGAGTACATGCACCGTTTGTATTACGTCTACCGATAAACTGAGTACTTAACAATGCTAGCCTTTAGTCTCCTGACCATTTGTACTAAAGTACATAAAACCACAACTCGGCTAATCAACCCCCAAACAAAGTCTATCCCACACACTAACTTTCTCTGCACCATCCCGCTAACGTTAAGTCGCTCCTAAATCCGATGTTTAGTAGTTAAGTTAATGAAAGAACAACGAGTTCCCATATTTGTTTCGGTAAAAGGTATTTATTTATTTATTTATTTATTTAATAAAAGATACTTTTGCCAAGGAGCATACATAAAATTCTATATATTTATTTATAAAAGTATTCCTGAGTATTTAAAACCGAACTAAGTTTCAATAAACGTTTAAAGTCCTATCTTTTCAACAAGTGCTTGTTTATATTTATATTATACTCGACCACTTGACTATGAATAATAATAACTACAATTTTCAATGCTTTAAAATATCAAAATATACCATGAACGAGTATACATAATAGTATGTATTTATAATCATCATTACTAGAATCAATAAATTTATTCCTAACCACACTCGGTATACACGCCTCCGTTATTAAGACCTAACAAACTATAAATTGTACACTCTGTCACCAAGTAGTAGTGTGCAAGTACCATCGCGTACCGTTGATTTGATAACGCCTAGTCTGAGAACGTACTAACAGCTCCTACCAGGTATATACCTACGTAACGTATGACTTGACGGACAACGAAACCGAAATGGCGCGAAACAATAATAGTTAATCGTGACGTCTGAAAGTACGATCACCATCACCTATCAGTATGATTATGATCACCTGTTTATTTATCAATCAGTTATATTTAACTTATTGATTATTTATTATACGTATCTATATAATCTTTATTTATTTTTATTTTTTATAATTTCATTATTCTCAATTTTTCTCAATTCGTTTACATCACCGACATCTATCTCTCTAATAATTCTTTCCATCCAAAGGTTGACTGGAAGAGATCGCATTTAGCGATAAGTCCGCCCATTGTACTTTAGCTCTAAGTTTCATCATCTGTAACTATTTTTTTCTTCTGGTGTACAATAAATAATTTTTGTATTGTATTGTATGGTATTTATTACTTGCCTAAGAATAAAATGCAACAACCCCAAAAGGCGAATTCGAAACGTAAATAATAATAATCCACACCTACAAAATATAAACCGTTAACCGTAAAACTAGTCATTGAAATGTAACCGGTAATCATTCCCAATAGAATTACTCTAATTGAATTTAATTATAATTAAACCGTATTATTAATTGAATTAAAACCTTAAATTAAATGTATTATTACTAATTGAATTGAACCGAATTGAATTTTATTTAATTGACTGAATACCATTAAACATGTCATCATATTACAATTATCAATTATTATTGCTTATGCAAATATAGTGAGAATACCAATTCTAGTACGTTCGTATTTCAAAATTCGCGCGTTATATGTCATCGCATATGTTGTGGCCTAATACACAACTAAATTGAATCTAAACCTCAAGTGATGTTGGGTTTAAAGTACAAAATCGCAAAACTTTGTTTCTACTGAGTAGCGAGGGCCGCTGTTAATCGGTAACAAAACGCTTGCGTGTTTTAAGGCGGCACAGCTCCATCTAGTTTATCTTAAAGTAAACACTACTTAGTTGCGTAATTTTGGTATTGATGTTTGACGAATTAACGATGCAATGTTTAAGAGAGAACTAACATTAATTCGATACAAAGCACAATCCCATTAATAAAGAATAGATATTAATATTATTTAGATCTATCTATATTCTGCCTGAATCCTAGGTACCACTAAATAATCGGTAAAATCCTACTACACCAATACTTTATAATCGATTAACGTAAACGCAATATTAAACCAACATTTTGTTTAGTAAAATCGTATGACATTATTTTACAATTACCTACTACATAGCGATTTAATTTACGAATACTTTTATTTTATTTACTGCGAATCTAGGTTAATGAACTCAACTAAACTGTGGATATATTCAGACGTATCGACTTCATCCAACTTTATCTAAAGAGTTCTGAACATTACCAGTAGATGGCGCACTAACTATTTTGAACCTTATCAAGTACAGTTCGAAACCCTTTTATTACCTATTTTGTGATACAACCCCCATTTTGTAAAACTAAAGAAACGTTAAGTATTTTTTAATATGTTTTTCTAAATATTACTAAGTTTTGACTTTAATTTGAATAGCGTAATTTTTCGTACCGAACAACCATCACCTACGAAGTCGTTAGGTAGCTCTAGTACTTTATCATAGTTTTAGTTTTAGCAAACAATAGTTATATTAATTGTCAATAGTAATTCTCTGTTACAAAGTTAAAATATTTATTTAATGTTTTGTGGTGCAAGAAATGTGTCTAGTTACATATCTACGTATTTATTACAATAGTTTTGGCCTACATACTTGGATCAGCGACGAGCGCTCGCGGCTTAGCGGTGACCGCTATGCCTAACTAACAGGTATCAGATTTGGTCACAGGTTCGATTCCGTAATTTTTTTTTTATTCTATTTTATTTCCCTAGTACTACCTAATGAACTACGTGTATGTATACCGAACAACTTCACCTACTAGTCTAGATGACGCTAGTATTTTATTATAGTTCTAGTTTTAGAAAACCATAGTTTTATTGTCTGTTACAAAGTAAATATATTTATTAAAATAATTATTTAATGTTTTATGATCCAAGAAGTGTATCTATTCACATATCTGTATTTATTGTAATATATGTCCGATCTACGTACTTGTACGAGCGACGACCGCTCGCAGCTTAGCGGTGACCGCTGTGCCCGCAACTAAGAGGTAAATGAAACTTGGTCACAGGTTCGATTCCGTCGTTTTTGTTTTTATTGTATAATTTATTTTCCTAGATATACCGAATGAACTACGAGTACGTACTAAAATCACGCAATAATTTCTAACCCGAATAACAGCTTGGAGAATATTTAGGTAGATATACTACGCATGTATATTAATTTAAACACTAAATTGTATTTTGATATATTTGACTACAGAAGTAGATTATTTAAATTATTTGAAACGGTTTTAGCAATTTTTAGCTAAATAGTACCGAAGCGATCATAACTAAACACGACCTAGGTAAGTATCTACAATCAAAACAAAGTATCACCAATCCGCGTAACATGCGTAACAAAATTAGTTTAGGTAGCAAGTATAAAGTTTGAATAAAGTTATGTTTTTATTATTTAAGGGTTATTGTTCACAATCTTAATACTCGATTTCAGCAATACCTATGTATGCGTACCGCAAGTTGACGGGTAGGCACGGGTTCGGATCCCACTCGTGCTTCGAGTACCTACATTTTTTTCTTTAAATATGATTTACTATGTGTTTTAGAATCGTAATATAGATACTCTATTAATATTTTGAAGTTATATAATTTATCATGAGAAATTTAGTTAGATTTTATTTATTTATTATATTGTTTATTTGTTATCTATTTATTTATTCATAAAATCGTAATTATGTATTAAAACTAGCCACTACTACACACTAAGTGTATCCGGCCCTTTTACCCAATGGTCCGGCTAAACTAGTCGGCCTATCCGGCTATTCGGTTTTATGACCTAGCAAACCTATACCTACATACTTTCTCGTGATTCATAAGGATGATGGAATACGAATCTCTACTTTAATCCTTAATATTGGCATCTCTAGAATGTCCAGTGCACATTCACCTACTACCGCCAAGAAATACCGTAACGGCTCGTTCGGCTTGCCGGGACAACTCCGCGGCGCCGCGCCGTCGCAGCCCGCGCGCCGCGCAGGCGCCGTCGCCCCCCGCGCGTCTCGCCTTTCGGAACGAAGATACCTATCGTACTACGAGCTAGCATAGTAACCCCCTTTTATTTGCCATTGAAGTAAAGTGTAAGCGGAATGGCAACGTCGCATGGCACCGTGTCACGTGTCGCGCGGAATTCTTTTTAGGCAGCGTACTATCATTTATTCTGTGTGCTAAATAAACCGAACGCGTTATTATTACTTGCGAATCTACTATTGTTGACGTTGTGTTATTAGATGTAATGCAAAGTAAACCGCGCTATAATACTGTCTCGAAACCTCTCCGTTTTCACGTGCAACAAATTGTGCGGTAACTAATAGATATTAGATACCGCTACTATGACTCAAACCTTTAACTATAACACCTCTTTATACGTAAATTATCTAGATACTAATAAAATAACATCCTGGTCACGGCAACACATATTGTAACGCCCCCCCTGAAGGAGCCTTTTACCGTATACCCTAACCGGCCTAACCCTAATTGATCTATAATAGTAGTAGTAGTAATATAAGTATAATAAGGTATATAAACGTTAGAGGTGTTATAGGTGGTGATGAAGTAAATATGGCCAAGTGATAGTGATCGTCTAATAATGTGGTAGGACCGTACGTTGTGATTTTGTAGTAACCCTAGTTCTTTAAAGGTAGTGAGACAATTCCTAAGGCGACCTAGCTAACCGATCTAGTGTTTATCCGTTTATTTATTATTAATGACTTTAGGATTTTAAGATGAATTATTAGGATTGGTAGCAAATATGTATTAACGTTATTAGTTAGATTATATTTACGTAAATATGCAAGCATATCAAGAATATAGGTATCTATTTATTTATCTAGTATACAAGTATTATGGTATTGCTATAAATAGTAAGTAGGTATTTAAGTATTATATAACTATAACTGTAAGCGACTCCCCATAGATACTAAATAGTGGCATAACGATAATAGATTTTGAGTAGGAACCAACGTATTGTTTTCGTAAGTGATTTGAGTTATATATGAGACCTAAAGTAAGACCTAAGTTATTTCTTATAACACTCATCTCTTGCTTTCTGAGTTTACATTAAATATAGTTGGGTTGCACTTATCAGCAAAACTACAGCATGTCATTTTCTGCTATAATTCTGTTCTAGGAGCTCCTCCCCGCCCCAAGAATGTGAGATTCGCCACCTGACTGGATACTCCCCACTGATAAGTGCTTTAAAACTGCAGATGGCAGTGCACTATAGTAAGAAAGAGGACATATTCTTTTATCAAAACAGATTTCTTTGTGGGACTCTTAGGTAATTACTGAATTCGTTACCAGAGAGGCCCTAATCCCCCCTCCCCGTCCTACCTATTCCTATCACGATACCTACGCCTAGACGCGATAAAGACATAACTGTTATATTAGAATTAGACATGGAATAATTATCCGTTGGTGTTTATTCAAGTTAATAATATTTATGGTTTTTTTGTATAATAAACAATTCGAGTTTATGATTAGATTATTTAAGTATAGGTTTTATATAGGTAATCAAGCCATACCTAGCTGGATTACAAGATTTTTAGGACATTTATTTGTATCCTTATGAAATATCATGACATTACCAGCCATTAGTTATTTTATATAGATAATCAAGCCATACCCAGCTAGATTACAAGATTATCAGGGTATTTACTTATATCCATATGATAATTCATGACATTACCAACCATTAGTTAATTTTATTTAAGCAATCAAGCCATACCCAGCCAGATTACAAGATTATCAGTATATTTACTTATATCCATATGATAATTCATGACATTACCAGTCATTTATTAGATGTTTGTTGAATCTAAAACAATCTTTAATTAGATTGATTTGGTCAGGTTAAACCATCTTAGGTTGTCCCCGAGTTCAGATCCAGAATACTATCGTAGGTAGATTTATATAAAATCCATGATAAAATCCATTAATTACACAAATGAAGAAGAAGCTCTCTAATCTGTACAGCATAGAGAAACCTCAGGGTACGGCTCCGCAAGACCCAATGTGCAAACAGACTTTATCAAAGTAGTCAGTAGATATAGTCCACTTTATAGAGCATATTAGGTTTTGTAAAACCAGATCTTTAACTAAGTTCCAACCTTCAGATTTGATAACACAGATACAAACCCATCTGATTAATAATAATTATTTGTTACCAGAATTATAATAATAATAAGCTATGTATGTATGCATAAATAATTACTCTGAGTAAGCATGACATTTCATAAAGATTATGATTTAATTTGATATTATTTGTTTTGAATAGTATTCATTCAGATATTATTTGTTACAACATTACATCATTTTACTGGAAATTATTTATTGTAATTACGTTTTCACTATGTAAATTACTTGGATCATTTGGAATGTTTATATTTTAGTATTTTATTTATAATGATTTACCGTGGCGTGTACCTCGACTTACCGATGACTGACCCCACTTGTATTATCACAAAACACCAATTTCACTTACTAACACCACTCTTAAGAAACGAGAGAGGACATCTAGCTCTTTAACGCACCTAAAACATTAAGGGATCACAATTTCTGGAGTTAATAACCAAATCAGTGAATTGTTGAAAATATGCAAATTAACCCGCGCTCCGAGTACTTAACCTAAAAATATGCTCCGATCCGATCTACTCCTACGACGAACGCACAATCCTCCGTTCTATCCGAAGAGATCACAAATTTCACACGTTAATGACTAAATATTCGTAATTACGAAGATTATGCGAATAACTCGATGCACCGAGTACAAGCAAACGTAAAAATCCTAATATTTGTTTAATTTCCGCGCGACCTACTCTACTGACCCCCGCCATCGCTTCCCGCTAACTATCCAAGTTCCTTTCCAACCAATCTCATCATCTCCTTCTAACGTGTACAATTCTGGCTCTTCTCTTCTCACTCTCACGCTCCACCCGACATTTCGCGGCTTTATTGCTCTCTCCGGTGTTTCTTGCCCTTCTAGCCGATACATTTTTGTCACAGATTATATTATTTTGCAGACGGATGGGAAGTTATTGCGACAAAGGTCCAATTCACATTCCGCGACGTACATTTCTTTAAGTATTTGGCAGTTTTAAGTACTTTTCTTTATTACGATGTAGTTTTATTAATGGTTTCGCTATTTTGCGTTTCCGTAGCAATTTCCGTTTCAAGACATAGATACTTTAATGCTCCGGTAATATTATGTGAATGGAACTTATTTATTATGTTTTGTTTATTGTTCATTTAATTACTTAAATGCATTAATCAACTGTTTGAATGGAATTAGTGTTAAACTAATCTAATTTATTTTGATACATTTCTTATTGATTTAATTATTCTAGTATTTGTAGATGTCCATAAATCTGAGTGAATTGTTTCTGCATATATTTCATATATAGTTTTCTAGCGTCCTGTGACCTTGAGCTTATCGTGGAATCATTTTACTTGATTTCGTTAGTATATTTATTCAATATTTAATCTTTACTATATTTGTGACGTTACGGGACTTCTGTTCCGTTACATCCAACCCCCAAATTTTACGCAGGTGTCTAAATGTATAACCGAAGTAAAATTTTTAACCAAAAATTCAAATAACTCACAAATATAGTTTGTAATGTGGTATTTTACAGTTCCCTCTTAATCCCAACCTATTTATAAGCAATTTATAATTTGCTAACGGTTTGACTTCAAACATGTGTGGTTCCTGCTGTAGGTGAGCCTACATGTGTAGTGGATTTAGACCGAACCAAAAATGAACCACAAAATTGTTCAACATCCCAAGCTTATATTACCTGGATTATAACCAATCGACATTTCCGACCGTGTATATTACTAGACCCTGCTGGGGACCTGGTTGTGAGGCAGGCAGCCCTAGTAGCAAGCTGACAATCATACCTCCTAATTCCATCTTACAATTATTCAGTTTTATTTTGTCTGCTCCCCACAAAATCTTATAATAAAGCTAAAAATAGCAATCGTTCATGAACCCAAGCAACCACTCAGAACAATCCCAATCTCAAACTTCATTCTTTTTTCGGAGTATGTGCAGTGTAAGTAGTTCAGATCTTAGCTTCTTGTGCAGTAGGGTTCCTTATAAGTGCATTATCTAATGCTAAGCTGATGACTTTAACCTAACTCCAAAGCTTTTCCTTACAAGAAACCGATTGTGAAGTGTAATATGTCTGGGACCAATCGTCAGCAAACCCCTTCAACCCTGGGCCTTGCCAAACCACTGAAACCCTCGTTGACTGTTACTATCTCAATCACAGGACCAAACCTTTCATTCATATGGTCCTAAATTCATTTATTCAAACCTTCCATTAGCAAAACAACATTTCCATCCACAATCGACACCCCGACTACATAGACGGAGTCCTCCCGACCTCTAGCATACTGTCTCAACAGTCTAGCAATTCCCAATTTAGGTGAAAGGCTATTAAAATTATTTGCTTATAATATTTATTGCAATATTACTACACTCAATTAAAATACACGTCCCGTTTTATTCCCAATTTCAAAGATTTATGCAAGATTTATAAAAGTTACTGATTATCAAAACAATAATTAACCCTCTGTTCATTTAATTTATTTAAGTTTAAATTGATTTAATTTTAGTTTTATTATTGATACATGAAATAATATGATGTTAAATTTATCTCTTTGTATATTCTTATGCAGTTACAAAAGTCTTTGATTAATTTATATTTATATAACTATAATATTAAAGAGCATCTAACAGTTTGCACTATTTTATGGTTAGTATTATTATTATTATTTTTCGACAACAGTTATACAGGTATAGGTAGGTTAGGTAGGTATTTCGATAACAGGTATTTTCCCATCCATTTAAATTTGAATTAATTTATTTCAGCGAGTTACTGATTTTACAAAGATCAGTTATATCATTACAAAAATTTATAAATATCTTTAGCCGTAATAAACCAGAGGTCAAAACTCTTACACATTATACGTTATTTAAAGTCGATGAATGCATTTAAGTATTCTTCTAATAATGGAAACGAATGTAACTTAGTATCAAGATTCTATTTTTATTCGCATTGCATTCACTGTTTATGGCGCAAAACGTTATTAAAAGTTTCTGGAATTTTTAAGCAAGTTTACTTATTACTCTCAACTAAAATGATTTGGAACAATTATTTAGGACAGAACCCACGCTAGCCTACAACCTGTAAATTCTCCAGTAACTAACCTTATTTACACCTGACCTCATCAAAACTACCTACTTCAAAATTATAATTATTTAAGCAAGCCCCAGACTTTTAATTTTTATGAGGTTTCGATAGAGAGTTTTACCCATCTATCATCATCATCATCATAACTATATATAACCATCACTTAAACCGTGTAATCATCATCATCATCCATGATTATCATATTAACCAGGATTATCATCATCATAACAGACCATAAACATAACTATAATAAATCATCATCATAATAGACCATAAATGTACACTTAATCAAAGTAGTCATCATCAAAATAGACCCTAAACATAATCTTGATTAATTTTCATCGTAATAGACCATAAATATGATCTTAACCAGAATAATCATCATCATCATAACAGACCTTAAACATAATCTTAATTAGTCATCATCATAATAGACAATAAATGTACTCTTAATCAAAAGTAGTCATCATCATAATAGACCATAAATGTAATCTTAATCAAAAGTAATCATCATCATAATAGACCATAACTGTACTCTTAATCAAAAGTAATCATCATCATAATAGACCATAAATGTACTCTTAATCAAAAGTAATCATCATCATAATAGACCATAAACATAATCTTGATTAATTATCATCGTAATAGACCATAAATATGAACTTAACCAGAATCATCATCATCATCATAACAGACCATAAACATAATCTTAATTAGTCATCATCATAATAGACCATAAACATATTTTTAATAGTTCGAACATCATAATAGACCATAAATGTAATCTTAATCAAAGTAGTCATCATCATAATAGACCATAACTGTACTCTTAATCAAAAGTAATCATCATCATAATATATGTATATGTAGTATATGTAGTTTTAATCAAAAGTAATCATCAACGTAATACACCACAAACTTATTTTGAATTGCATCTAAATTTAACTAATTTTATCTGAATTTACCTGTATTTATCTAAATCCATCGGAATTTAACTAAATTTATCTGAATTTACCTGAATTTAACTGAATTTATCTGAATTTAACCGAATTTATCCAAATTTATCCAAATTTATCCGAATTTATCCGATTTTATTTTTATTTTTATTTTTATTTTTTTTAATTATTTTTTTTATTATTTATTTTTATTTTATTTTATTTTATTTTATTTTATTTTATTTTATTTTATTTTATTTTATTTTATTTTATTTTATTTTATTTTATTTTATTTTATTTTATTTTATTTTATTTTATTTTATTTTATTTTATTTTATTTTATTTTATTTTATTTTATTTTATTTTATTTTATTTTATTTTATTTTATTTTATTTTATTTTATTTTATTTTATTTTATTTTATTTTATTTTATTTTATTTTATTTTATTTTATTTACTATATATATATTTTAAATAAAATGATAAATTATACTTATATTTTATTTAATTTATTCAATTTATTAAACTTATTTAATTTGTTGAGTATATTTAATTTATTTATTTATTTGATTTATTATTATACACATTTTATATGTTACATTTATTTACTACAATATTTTTCATTATATCATTTAGTATACGCACACCATTTAATAATATAAATCCCATCTACCTAAACCCATATCTATTACAGTTACCTAGCTTCGCGCTAACATAATGATACCGCATGCTATGTTCATCTTATAATAAATAACTCCATGAACCAAACGGCGATCTCCGTTTCCGAACTAGCTGATACTCCGATTAGATTGCCTATAGTAATTATATTTGCAGTTCTCGGGAACTTTATCTAGTCTGGTAGTAACCACAATTTTTACCTATCGTAACCACAATTTTTACTTATCGTAACCACCGAGCTATCAAGTTATTCCATTATACATGTATGAGTACATGCACCGTTTGTATTACGTCTACCGATAAACTGAGTACTTAACAATGCTAGCCTTTAGTCTCCTGACCATTTGTACTAAAGTACATAAAACCACAACTCGGCTAATCAACCCCCAAACAAAGTCTATCCCACACACTAACTTTCTCTGCACCATCCCGCTAACGTTAAGTCGCTCCTAAATCCGATGTTTAGTAGTTAAGTTAATGAAAGAACAACGAGTTCCCATATTTGTTTCGGTAAAAGGTATTTATTTATTTATTTATTTATTTAATAAAAGATACTTTTGCCAAGGAGCATACATAAAATTCTATATATTTATTTATAAAAGTATTCCTGAGTATTTAAAACCGAACTAAGTTTCAATAAACGTTTAAAGTCCTATCTTTTCAACAAGTGCTTGTTTATATTTATATTATACTCGACCACTTGACTATGAATAATAATAACTACAATTTTCAATGCTTTAAAATATCAAAATATACCATGAACGAGTATACATAATAGTATGTATTTATAATCATCATTACTAGAATCAATAAATTTATTCCTAACCACACTCGGTATACACGCCTCCGTTATTAAGACCTAACAAACTATAAATTGTACACTCTGTCACCAAGTAGTAGTGTGCAAGTACCATCGCGTACCGTTGATTTGATAACGCCTAGTCTGAGAACGTACTAACAGCTCCTACCAGGTATATACCTACGTAACGTATGACTTGACGGACAACGAAACCGAAATGGCGCGAAACAATAATAGTTAATCGTGACGTCTGAAAGTACGATCACCATCACCTATCAGTATGATTATGATCACCTGTTTATTTATCAATCAGTTATATTTAACTTATTGATTATTTATTATACGTATCTATATAATCTTTATTTATTTTTATTTTTTATAATTTCATTATTCTCAATTTTTCTCAATTCGTTTACATCACCGACATCTATCTCTCTAATAATTCTTTCCATCCAAAGGTTGACTGGAAGAGATCGCATTTAGCGATAAGTCCGCCCATTGTACTTTAGCTCTAAGTTTCATCATCTGTAACTATTTTTTTCTTCTGGTGTACAATAAATAATTTTTGTATTGTATTGTATGGTATTTATTACTTGCCTAAGAATAAAATGCAACAACCCCAAAAGGCGAATTCGAAACGTAAATAATAATAATCCACACCTACAAAATATAAACCGTTAACCGTAAAACTAGTCATTGAAATGTAACCGGTAATCATTCCCAATAGAATTACTCTAATTGAATTTAATTATAATTAAACCGTATTATTAATTGAATTAAAACCTTAAATTAAATGTATTATTACTAATTGAATTGAACCGAATTGAATTTTATTTAATTGACTGAATACCATTAAACATGTCATCATATTACAATTATCAATTATTATTGCTTATGCAAATATAGTGAGAATACCAATTCTAGTACGTTCGTATTTCAAAATTCGCGCGTTATATGTCATCGCATATGTTGTGGCCTAATACACAACTAAATTGAATCTAAACCTCAAGTGATGTTGGGTTTAAAGTACAAAATCGCAAAACTTTGTTTCTACTGAGTAGCGAGGGCCGCTGTTAATCGGTAACAAAACGCTTGCGTGTTTTAAGGCGGCACAGCTCCATCTAGTTTATCTTAAAGTAAACACTACTTAGTTGCGTAATTTTGGTATTGATGTTTGACGAATTAACGATGCAATGTTTAAGAGAGAACTAACATTAATTCGATACAAAGCACAATCCCATTAATAAAGAATAGATATTAATATTATTTAGATCTATCTATATTCTGCCTGAATCCTAGGTACCACTAAATAATCGGTAAAATCCTACTACACCAATACTTTATAATCGATTAACGTAAACGCAATATTAAACCAACATTTTGTTTAGTAAAATCGTATGACATTATTTTACAATTACCTACTACATAGCGATTTAATTTACGAATACTTTTATTTTATTTACTGCGAATCTAGGTTAATGAACTCAACTAAACTGTGGATATATTCAGACGTATCGACTTCATCCAACTTTATCTAAAGAGTTCTGAACATTACCAGTAGATGGCGCACTAACTATTTTGAACCTTATCAAGTACAGTTCGAAACCCTTTTATTACCTATTTTGTGATACAACCCCCATTTTGTAAAACTAAAGAAACGTTAAGTATTTTTTAATATGTTTTTCTAAATATTACTAAGTTTTGACTTTAATTTGAATAGCGTAATTTTTCGTACCGAACAACCATCACCTACGAAGTCGTTAGGTAGCTCTAGTACTTTATCATAGTTTTAGTTTTAGCAAACAATAGTTATATTAATTGTCAATAGTAATTCTCTGTTACAAAGTTAAAATATTTATTTAATGTTTTGTGGTGCAAGAAATGTGTCTAGTTACATATCTACGTATTTATTACAATAGTTTTGGCCTACATACTTGGATCAGCGACGAGCGCTCGCGGCTTAGCGGTGACCGCTATGCCTAACTAACAGGTATCAGATTTGGTCACAGGTTCGATTCCGTAATTTTTTTTTTATTCTATTTTATTTCCCTAGTACTACCTAATGAACTACGTGTATGTATACCGAACAACTTCACCTACTAGTCTAGATGACGCTAGTATTTTATTATAGTTCTAGTTTTAGAAAACCATAGTTTTATTGTCTGTTACAAAGTAAATATATTTATTAAAATAATTATTTAATGTTTTATGATCCAAGAAGTGTATCTATTCACATATCTGTATTTATTGTAATATATGTCCGATCTACGTACTTGTACGAGCGACGACCGCTCGCAGCTTAGCGGTGACCGCTGTGCCCGCAACTAAGAGGTAAATGAAACTTGGTCACAGGTTCGATTCCGTCGTTTTTGTTTTTATTGTATAATTTATTTTCCTAGATATACCGAATGAACTACGAGTACGTACTAAAATCACGCAATAATTTCTAACCCGAATAACAGCTTGGAGAATATTTAGGTAGATATACTACGCATGTATATTAATTTAAACACTAAATTGTATTTTGATATATTTGACTACAGAAGTAGATTATTTAAATTATTTGAAACGGTTTTAGCAATTTTTAGCTAAATAGTACCGAAGCGATCATAACTAAACACGACCTAGGTAAGTATCTACAATCAAAACAAAGTATCACCAATCCGCGTAACATGCGTAACAAAATTAGTTTAGGTAGCAAGTATAAAGTTTGAATAAAGTTATGTTTTTATTATTTAAGGGTTATTGTTCACAATCTTAATACTCGATTTCAGCAATACCTATGTATGCGTACCGCAAGTTGACGGGTAGGCACGGGTTCGGATCCCACTCGTGCTTCGAGTACCTACATTTTTTTCTTTAAATATGATTTACTATGTGTTTTAGAATCGTAATATAGATACTCTATTAATATTTTGAAGTTATATAATTTATCATGAGAAATTTAGTTAGATTTTATTTATTTATTATATTGTTTATTTGTTATCTATTTATTTATTCATAAAATCGTAATTATGTATTAAAACTAGCCACTACTACACACTAAGTGTATCCGGCCCTTTTACCCAATGGTCCGGCTAAACTAGTCGGCCTATCCGGCTATTCGGTTTTATGACCTAGCAAACCTATACCTACATACTTTCTCGTGATTCATAAGGATGATGGAATACGAATCTCTACTTTAATCCTTAATATTGGCATCTCTAGAATGTCCAGTGCACATTCACCTACTACCGCCAAGAAATACCGTAACGGCTCGTTCGGCTTGCCGGGACAACTCCGCGGCGCCGCGCCGTCGCAGCCCGCGCGCCGCGCAGGCGCCGTCGCCCCCCGCGCGTCTCGCCTTTCGGAACGAAGATACCTATCGTACTACGAGCTAGCATAGTAACCCCCTTTTATTTGCCATTGAAGTAAAGTGTAAGCGGAATGGCAACGTCGCATGGCACCGTGTCACGTGTCGCGCGGAATTCTTTTTAGGCAGCGTACTATCATTTATTCTGTGTGCTAAATAAACCGAACGCGTTATTATTACTTGCGAATCTACTATTGTTGACGTTGTGTTATTAGATGTAATGCAAAGTAAACCGCGCTATAATACTGTCTCGAAACCTCTCCGTTTTCACGTGCAACAAATTGTGCGGTAACTAATAGATATTAGATACCGCTACTATGACTCAAACCTTTAACTATAACACCTCTTTATACGTAAATTATCTAGATACTAATAAAATAACATCCTGGTCACGGCAACACATATTGTAACGCCCCCCCTGAAGGAGCCTTTTACCGTATACCCTAACCGGCCTAACCCTAATTGATCTATAATAGTAGTAGTAGTAATATAAGTATAATAAGGTATATAAACGTTAGAGGTGTTATAGGTGGTGATGAAGTAAATATGGCCAAGTGATAGTGATCGTCTAATAATGTGGTAGGACCGTACGTTGTGATTTTGTAGTAACCCTAGTTCTTTAAAGGTAGTGAGACAATTCCTAAGGCGACCTAGCTAACCGATCTAGTGTTTATCCGTTTATTTATTATTAATGACTTTAGGATTTTAAGATGAATTATTAGGATTGGTAGCAAATATGTATTAACGTTATTAGTTAGATTATATTTACGTAAATATGCAAGCATATCAAGAATATAGGTATCTATTTATTTATCTAGTATACAAGTATTATGGTATTGCTATAAATAGTAAGTAGGTATTTAAGTATTATATAACTATAACTGTAAGCGACTCCCCATAGATACTAAATAGTGGCATAACGATAATAGATTTTGAGTAGGAACCAACGTATTGTTTTCGTAAGTGATTTGAGTTATATATGAGACCTAAAGTAAGACCTAAGTTATTTCTTATAACACTCATCTCTTGCTTTCTGAGTTTACATTAAATATAGTTGGGTTGCACTTATCAGCAAAACTACAGCATGTCATTTTCTGCTATAATTCTGTTCTAGGAGCTCCTCCCCGCCCCAAGAATGTGAGATTCGCCACCTGACTGGATACTCCCCACTGATAAGTGCTTTAAAACTGCAGATGGCAGTGCACTATAGTAAGAAAGAGGACATATTCTTTTATCAAAACAGATTTCTTTGTGGGACTCTTAGGTAATTACTGAATTCGTTACCAGAGAGGCCCTAATCCCCCCTCCCCGTCCTACCTATTCCTATCACGATACCTACGCCTAGACGCGATAAAGACATAACTGTTATATTAGAATTAGACATGGAATAATTATCCGTTGGTGTTTATTCAAGTTAATAATATTTATGGTTTTTTTGTATAATAAACAATTCGAGTTTATGATTAGATTATTTAAGTATAGGTTTTATATAGGTAATCAAGCCATACCTAGCTGGATTACAAGATTTTTAGGACATTTATTTGTATCCTTATGAAATATCATGACATTACCAGCCATTAGTTATTTTATATAGATAATCAAGCCATACCCAGCTAGATTACAAGATTATCAGGGTATTTACTTATATCCATATGATAATTCATGACATTACCAACCATTAGTTAATTTTATTTAAGCAATCAAGCCATACCCAGCCAGATTACAAGATTATCAGTATATTTACTTATATCCATATGATAATTCATGACATTACCAGTCATTTATTAGATGTTTGTTGAATCTAAAACAATCTTTAATTAGATTGATTTGGTCAGGTTAAACCATCTTAGGTTGTCCCCGAGTTCAGATCCAGAATACTATCGTAGGTAGATTTATATAAAATCCATGATAAAATCCATTAATTACACAAATGAAGAAGAAGCTCTCTAATCTGTACAGCATAGAGAAACCTCAGGGTACGGCTCCGCAAGACCCAATGTGCAAACAGACTTTATCAAAGTAGTCAGTAGATATAGTCCACTTTATAGAGCATATTAGGTTTTGTAAAACCAGATCTTTAACTAAGTTCCAACCTTCAGATTTGATAACACAGATACAAACCCATCTGATTAATAATAATTATTTGTTACCAGAATTATAATAATAATAAGCTATGTATGTATGCATAAATAATTACTCTGAGTAAGCATGACATTTCATAAAGATTATGATTTAATTTGATATTATTTGTTTTGAATAGTATTCATTCAGATATTATTTGTTACAACATTACATCATTTTACTGGAAATTATTTATTGTAATTACGTTTTCACTATGTAAATTACTTGGATCATTTGGAATGTTTATATTTTAGTATTTTATTTATAATGATTTACCGTGGCGTGTACCTCGACTTACCGATGACTGACCCCACTTGTATTATCACAAAACACCAATTTCACTTACTAACACCACTCTTAAGAAACGAGAGAGGACATCTAGCTCTTTAACGCACCTAAAACATTAAGGGATCACAATTTCTGGAGTTAATAACCAAATCAGTGAATTGTTGAAAATATGCAAATTAACCCGCGCTCCGAGTACTTAACCTAAAAATATGCTCCGATCCGATCTACTCCTACGACGAACGCACAATCCTCCGTTCTATCCGAAGAGATCACAAATTTCACACGTTAATGACTAAATATTCGTAATTACGAAGATTATGCGAATAACTCGATGCACCGAGTACAAGCAAACGTAAAAATCCTAATATTTGTTTAATTTCCGCGCGACCTACTCTACTGACCCCCGCCATCGCTTCCCGCTAACTATCCAAGTTCCTTTCCAACCAATCTCATCATCTCCTTCTAACGTGTACAATTCTGGCTCTTCTCTTCTCACTCTCACGCTCCACCCGACATTTCGCGGCTTTATTGCTCTCTCCGGTGTTTCTTGCCCTTCTAGCCGATACATTTTTGTCACAGATTATATTATTTTGCAGACGGATGGGAAGTTATTGCGACAAAGGTCCAATTCACATTCCGCGACGTACATTTCTTTAAGTATTTGGCAGTTTTAAGTACTTTTCTTTATTACGATGTAGTTTTATTAATGGTTTCGCTATTTTGCGTTTCCGTAGCAATTTCCGTTTCAAGACATAGATACTTTAATGCTCCGGTAATATTATGTGAATGGAACTTATTTATTATGTTTTGTTTATTGTTCATTTAATTACTTAAATGCATTAATCAACTGTTTGAATGGAATTAGTGTTAAACTAATCTAATTTATTTTGATACATTTCTTATTGATTTAATTATTCTAGTATTTGTAGATGTCCATAAATCTGAGTGAATTGTTTCTGCATATATTTCATATATAGTTTTCTAGCGTCCTGTGACCTTGAGCTTATCGTGGAATCATTTTACTTGATTTCGTTAGTATATTTATTCAATATTTAATCTTTACTATATTTGTGACGTTACGGGACTTCTGTTCCGTTACAGTCTTTAAGCACATTTTCATTGGTATTTTCTGATGCTTGCCTGCCAGCTACTATAATTACGTATACACTGAACATGCTTCTTCTATGGGGAAGAATTTTTGTAACAATTCTACTTACCTTTTCAAATTCAGTCATACTACATAAATAAATAAGGCAGAAAATTACTTTTTTCTTTAACCGCCATGTGCCATCACCACGGGATAATGTAATTTTGATAGCCTTTTATTTATTGCTAGCCGTGATCTATCACACTGCTGGGTAAAAGCCTCCCTTGTCTCTTTCCAGTCAAACTCATCTTGCCACCTTTTTCTTGGTCTACCGCGGTGTCTTCTAATGTTCTGTGGTGTCAACATCGTGATCGTCTTAGCCCATAAGTCATCTGATATGCGGCAGGTGTGGCTGGCCCCGTTCCACTTCAGGCTAGCGGCCTTTTCTCCAACGTTTGTGGATATTGTGCTCTGGAGCGCAGTATTGTACGTCTTACGCGGTCTGTTAATCTGATTCCTAGTATACCGCGCTCCATGGCTCGCTGGCATAACGTAAACCTCCCAACTAAGTACTTACTCTTGTTTTACTCTTCAATGCCTAATACAAAAATCTCAAAATCGGTAAACTATAAAACACCTAGGTACTTACGGCACTCCAATAATAAGTAGGTAGTTGATTACATCGGAAACAACAGAGCTAAACCCTTCCGGGTTGTCGGAGTACATGTGCCACTATTGCAAGCTGAAAGCTCCATTTATTTTACTTAGAGCCACGATAGCCTCTATCGGCCGAAGTCATCTTAAACCCTAGGCTGGAATGTAAATGTTTTGTTCTGTATTAATGCACCAGATTGTTTATCTGTTCCTTTGTTTCGGTTGAAGACGGTGGTGCCATATGGGAAGGTTAATATCCTTCTCGAGTTCACTAAAGTACCTACTAGATACTTAACTAAATGTAAAATTAGTATAGTTTTTTTTTTGTATGGGTACTTTTTCTGATTTCATAAAACTTACACAAGTGAGTAATTTTAAAAGAACTAGGCTAGGAGGGTTTCGTTGACGAGGGGGAAGTCTTTCAAAGATACTCAACTGAAATGGAGATGCAGCCGAGTTATTGAGGTTTCTATTCACTAAAATTCCGGGATCTTCTACGGAACACTCCGGTGCTCTAAATTATTATAATATTCCTCCCCCATAATTCCCCCATAATCCCATAATTCCTCTACTAAGCATACATAATAATCATAGTAGGTACCCAAAAATATACGCAAGAATTACTTAATTAATTAAATCAACCTACCTCAACGTTTTCAGTCACCATTTTAGACTCTAATATATATTTTCAGATAACCCATCATTATTAGAAAAGGAACATTGGCTACCTCAGAAGCCTGAAATAATCTCCAAGATCTCAGGCAAATCTCAAACCTGGCAATACTGATACCGGACAGCTCGTTCTTTCCCATCTTTGTATTGTAAACTGTGGTTCAAGGTCAAACAACGCGCGTGAGTATGGACTGTTTGTTTGTTTTCATTATGTTTTGTGAATGAGCGGCCTCCTACTCCCATTGTCTTATCTCGAAGTTCAATGCCAAGCTTCTGTTGTTTCTTACGACCGTACTTATCAGGAGACATAAAGAAATAGGTATATATACCTACTACATTTTAGTAATATTTTATGTATCCTATAGGCGTCCATTAATCACGTGAAGTTTTAGCAAAAAAAATATAAACACGTCATATCGGACTACTAGCATTTGATACTTCTAGCATTTTTCAAAAAGAATATGTACATAATCAAAGACTAATGCCCATCTGTACTAAAGTTTGACAGCTCCTAAGTTCGCTCTTATTCCTCTATGACATAATTATTCAAATGGCAACACTGGTCGAATTATTCGACTGTATCTCGTGAGTGTTAGCCGTCTACTAGTTATATCCAAATGCACACAGCAGGTATTTCATAGTGGGATAAGTGCGAACTAGGAGCTAGAAGATGTCAAACTTTAGTGCGGAAGGGCGTAAAATGTTAAGAGCCAGATAAAAAAAAGTTTGATAAAAGTGACGGTTAAACATAATTTTGAGATACCCTTTTTTTTTTTTTTTTTCTTTTTTTTTTTGAACGAGCTAATGCTGTTGGTCTCTATCGACCTTTACAGCGTCACCGGGCGGGAGGGCGGGCGCTTAGGGCGCCCAGCCGTCAAAAGTGGGAGGCAACTAGCTCAAGGGCACCCCTGGGGTGCGAGCCTCGGCTTGGGCCGTTGCCGGGATAAGAGGATCGAGAAGACTACGTCCACTGGAAGAGTGGACCCTATTGAAAGTCGCGACCGTTCTAGCTAACCTACGGGGGGTACGTCGACCTCGCCGGCGGGGTCGGTGTCTGATTGTGTTACGCTGGTATCCTATACCGGTGCCGAAAGCGGTACCTGAGCCAGAAGGGCTAGACTGGTCCGGTGATCCTAGCGCAGCCGATACTACGGCTGCTATAGGATCATCCGGGTCGCTCAAGACGTGTCTCGGGCGGCGACGACGGGGTGAGAGATACCCTCTGAAGAATCGTAGATATAACCTTCTTAAACATAACATTTCGATAAGAATGTCACTTAGCTTCTATTGTTATAACTACTTAGTGAAAGCATTAAGTGATGAAGATTATTACAGTACTATAATAGTGAGTTTGACCATAGTGATAAATAACCATGATTGAGGCCACTGGCCTTGAATGAAAGCTCGACCATAGATTAAATAATAGTAACTACGACTCAATGTTTACCGTGAAGTTCAGTGACGCCAAATACGTGCAATACTTAGCCATAAATGTAGCTAATACGTAGACGCTATCATGAGTAAATGATAGTCTACGCTAAGGAGTAGGTTATAAAATTCAGAATTATTTACTTATGCCTTACTTATGTCCTTAAGTCTATAGAAATACAACTTACCTAAGCAACACTTTTTTTTTTGTTTTTACTCCACACTTTTGTGTATTTAGCCAGTGTCAAGTAATTGATAATATCTCAAGTTAATTAATATAATATAATGTGTCAAGTCAAGTCAAGTCACAGTCCAAGTCATCAAGTTATAGTCTAGTCTAGTCATGATCCTAGTAAAGTGGTGGCAACTTTACCAGAAGCTTCTATGGAGTTTTGGAAAAAAACACGAAAAGAAACGTTTCAACATCATTATACCACTTTCCCACTCTTATGCCTGTAATCCAGCACTTAACGAATAAAAAGCCACCAATTGTATGCACTAACACTGAAAATAACACAAGTTTTGGAAAATAATACAATGCGGCGACGCGATCTTTTTCGTTTTCCCGCCAAAACTCAAGCAACACTTTCCTTCGGGTTCTGGTATACGTTTGTTAAATTCATGTCAACTTGGCAGTCCAAATACTGAACGTTCAGGTTGCCTGCTGATCATTGGCTGTCTCAACATGTAACCTTCTTGATCTCAATCAATGAGTTTACATTATTTGGCATGTTGACTTGACACTAGTTTGAATAACGTCTTGAAAAACTGGGGGGCTAGCCCCAAGCCTTGAACTAGCTGTCCAATATTAGTACAGACGGGAGTGTCTTTGAATGTAGTAATCAGACAACATTAAGTTGAAGACCTGAATGTTGAAAGCTACAGCTACCTTTCGAACCAAACTACAAAGTATCTACCAACAGTTATTCAAAAACTTTCATACCGATTCATCAGAAAACGGCAGCGTATTCGTAACTCAGCCGTCAAAGACATGTAATATACAACCCAAACACTAGCTACCGTCCGTGCAGTATCTAGGAACAACTTCATTTGTCAACCGACCGCAAGCCGCGGCCGCTGGGTTAGCCTGATGTATCGTAAATAGCTGCAATTTTGACGGGCCCTTCCTTTTGTATACCCAGGGCTGCCTTAGCTTTGTTGAATACTTTGCTGAATGCGTCTTCTAGCTGAGCTTATGATATAATGGACGCAGGCTCACCAGATCAACTGCTGGAATTTCTCAAACATATCGATTTAAATATGCAACAACCTGCTTGGCAGATTTTATTTAGGTTGGTCTTTTGGTTTTATTATAACCCCTTGCCAAACTGTAGGACTAAGCTTCGATCTCAGAAGCTTTATATGGTTCTTCCGTTCCACGGAAAGCTGCTCTAATGATATATCACCAAAGTTTCAAATAGGCATTATACCATACCAGGCTTAGGATGTATTTTGCTTTGCTGCTTATTGTTCTTTCACCGTTTATGTGTTTCGATCTTTATGTTACTTCCCTTTATTTTCTCGTATTGTGGATGTTGTTTTTCGACAATCCATCGTTGCCAACCCTGCTCACATCCTAACACTTTATGCGAAGGCTTCTGTTTCTCTGCAATTCCGCGGGAATGACTGATGTTTAGTTGTTTATGAAGTCTCAGGCAGCTGATTTGTGGGCGGCTTGTCATTTCGCTACAAGCTTTGTTTCCTGTAATACGCTATAATTTTTATAATTCACTTGAATGAAAACTAGGATTGTTTACAAGATTCTTGAGTTCAAACAAAGGAAAAATTATGATTACAAGAGTATTTATTAATTCGCTATTTCCTTTCTCCAACTTTCTGTAATATAAAATTCTATTGTATCTACAAATTGTAATATTTGAGATATTTCGACTAATATCTATCTTTTTAGTCGTCGATGGCAAAATCAACACTATAGCTACTTACAGTAAATTCTGAATAAATTCATCAATCAGGAACTAATGCGATAGGAAACATTCATTTTATACATCCTTCCTATTGTCAGACAAGGACACGTCAGAAAGTTTAAACTGAATCTATTGTTCGATCCATTTCTGTTTCTGACGTCCGTACTCCTGGATAACAATGACAATCAAAACTTTAGCATTGAGCAAGTCCTGATTAATATTTGTTAATGCATTGTTATTCTAGTATCTTCGATGGGGCCACAACATCAAAGCTTTACTTGGAAGAGTGACTGGACATTTAACCGGGCATCGCTATCGTCGTCGGCTTAATATCTATTAGACTATCACTTTCAGTCGCCGAGTGGTCTATTGTCTGCGATATGATCTTTTTTGTTTAATGAGCCTACAGATCCGGCTGATGGTTAGGTAATCGAGCATCGTGACGCACTTGTGGGAACACGGGTGAAGCAATTAGTTATAGATGAACATTACCTATTGCCAGGTCCACTCCGTGGGCGAACCACCTTTCCGCGAAGTCAACTATTTGATTCCATTCATCAATTACAATTGATGATAAACAGGCGTTATGTAACTCAAACGTTTTAGGCTGTATAAGTGGGCGGCCACTATAAATCTTAATTTCTTTTAATAATCGAATTTTACCCGTGGATTGATTTACGATTGCCAGTGAAATTTAGCGATAGGAATAGCCGTGGGTTAGTTTTGCAGCTTTGAATTGATTAAGAGTTTCAATCACCATTATTAAATAACTCCATGCTACAAATATTTTCGTGAGTTCACACGACTGCCCTTCAATACTTACCAAGCAGAAACTTTTACTTCACCTAGTAAACAGCTATCTACTTTAACACTTATTTACACTACTTTAATGCCATTATGTAAATTACCATCTACCACTTTGTCCAATTCATTTGCGTTTGCAAAAGTGTTTTTTTTTAAGGTCACCCATCTGAGGTCACCCTTCCCGACGCCAACGGCTTGTGTTCCGGGAACTCGGTGACAAGCTATCTCATTGTTCGCAAACGCTTGCAAGGTCCTCGCGTAAATGTCAGAAAGCAGGCGCCGGCGCCGACTCGTCGGTCATGCGCGTTAATGCGTGAAATCGAAAAATATTGCTGTACCTATATAAAAACCTGTACCTAATAAATGCTCGTGTTTATCTTGGATGGATGAACGAGCTGGTGGAAAAAGCCGTACAAACAAGTTATGTAGGTAACAGGTCGACGGCTCTTGGATTAGGCACGGGAATAGGTATAAACTGCGTTGTCTAATTTACCTCGTATGAACACATCCGAAGTGCCATAGTTACAAAACGTCCCAACTATATTAACTTGCATTATTTTTTATAGCCGTTTACTTTTATGAGCGAACGATAAATTATAAATATTAAAAAAACGAGTGTGCTTTAGACCATACACGACTGAAGTAAAACTTCTAGTTTGGCTCAATCTATCGGCTGGTATAACTTTGTTTTTGCTTTGTTTAATGTTAATGTCGCCACCTTGACAATTTTAAATTGTCAATTATCCGGATATACGAACATAATAGTACATTTTTTTTACTTTCGTAAGTTGGCAACGGAGATATAGGTACGTGAATCAACTTCCGTTCGCCTCGCTACGTATTCACCAGCTTATTCCCCGAGTCAAGCGTGCGTAAAAAAGTTTTACTTCAAAATAGAGAAGTATATATTATTATCTTCTAGTTTCACTGAAACAAAGCCACCCACAGACAGCAATAAACCGAGACAATCATAATCAAGATCGCATTAACAATCCATCTCAAAGCATTTACACCCGCCTGCAGAAGCAAATAAACTTCATTTGCTTCCATAAAATGAATTCCTGCAGTCCTAAGAGAAACACTTAGAACTCATTCAATGGGCATATAAACGATAAATGAATGCTAATCATACGTTAGGCAATAGATCTGTAATCTAAGCTTCTTCTGTTAATGGTGTCCGTCCTATAGAGTATAAATGGATAGTATATCAAAGTCAAAAGAGGCAAGTGCTCAATAGGAAGATAATGAATGTATGCGAGGAGGAAGCAATGAGGCAATTATTTAGACTAAGATTCATACTATACAGGATCATATAAAATATTAAGTTATTAACCGTATGGATGAGTAATTATTTAAAAAAGTTACGGCACCAAATTTGCAATAACCATTTATAATTTACTCTAAAATTTACGTTTACAGTTCCTAGCTATTTTAAGCTCGATATATGATAATAGTAGAAATCTGAAGAAATTTTGTAATTATTTATACATTTTAGGCTTATTTTAATGCGCATGTAGTATATTATGTTGGTATAATACCTACCTATGTAACATTCGTGCAGTAAAATCTCGAAACAGGATACATTATGGGACAAAGAACAAACGGACTGCTTGTTTCTCGAGTTTAACTTTTATTGTACAGGTTCGGGAAACCAGAACACAAAAGTGAAATAAAGCGATATTTTATCAAAAGAATAACAGCCTTCGGCGCATTGACTAATTTGTGACTCGACTCTTTTATTGCTTGGCGAACTTATTCCAGACGATTTTAATGTCTGGCATGAAAAATGTTATGTTGGAAAATTTACAACACATACTGTCCTTTAAGGTAAGTAATGATCTTTCTACCTTCCCTCTGAGAATGCTTATAAAGGGGTTTTTATAGCGCAAGTTTTATTTTTAAGTCAACAAGTGTCGCCATAAAACTGGGTGAAATATAAATTAAAATATTTCTTAGTCTGACATAAGTACCTCGATAAAATATTCTAGGAACTCATAAAGACGTATCTATTAGCTTATGTTGATATGAAAACATGCAAAAGGATTTGTAACAAATAAAGGTGAGAGATGATGTCAAACAATAAAGCAAAAATAAAACCATAGCCATGGTCTGATACTTCGCCGGTACTATTTATTCTATGCTTCCAACTCGATATATGGAAAGAAAAGGTGACTTAAAAAAGTGACACCGATGCTGCAAAATTATCGGAATCCAATAAGGCCTTGGACTACCCACCTAAACGTCTCGAAAATTACAGTATTAACACATCGATTAGCCAACATTATAAAACAAACGCCAATGCCACCATAGCCCGATTAAAGACTATAAATCTTCGCGTATTCGCAATAAAGAGACAATAGTTGTCGCAACATCTAACGTAACTTGTAGGTACCTCAAATAATTAGCAAAATCACGATTTACTTCGCTTTCTAGGTTCTCCAGTATACCTATTACTATCGATCATCTACGATATGGATCTTATCTTTCAATCAATTACTTACCTACTTAATACATAATCGGAAATCGCTTTTGAATGCAGTCTCATGGTTTCAAAAGCTTCCTATGAGAGATTATAGTTCCGTTAGCGACTCGTGCAATACCGTTTACTTTTTAAATTGTTAGCTAATGGTCATCTAAATATCCTGTTCTTATCGTGTCGGTCAATGGTGGCAATAGATTAAAACCTTTCCTGCTCAGATTATATTCAGTAAAATTTTTGTGGTTACAAAAACCAGGATTGTCTTCATCATAAGTATGTATTTATAAGCTTTCGGTAATACTCGTACAGTGTCTTATTTAACACAATTTGTTTGAGATAGATTTGCTATAGAGCTGTATGGTAAAACATGGTCAATCATATTTTCGTCACTCTACATTCCATCTGATCTCGACTATTAGTAATCACTGTGCAAACAGACGTTTATTGTGGTATTTAGGTCAATGCTCTTAATCTTTATTATGTCATTAATGTAACGAGAACAAATCACTACCTAGTTTTTGCGCAGGTCATCGGTTACATCCTGCTAATGGTATCCATATATTACGTTGCTGTTGCTGCATTCAACTCAACTGTCATTAAGCAATTTGCCAAGACATTATTAGCAAGCCTTTTATAAGCTGTATCTTTTGTTTCGATAGTATTATACGCATGTCAAAAGCAAACATAAACACACAATGGTGCCGATTCTGTGTCGCATACTCTAAAGCTAAACGAAATTAACATATTTCCGTCTTTTTCATTTCTCCTTTATCAGAAGAGTACCGCCATACTTTAAGTTTACTTTAGTTTTAGAGAATGCGACACAGAATCGACACCATTGTTTATATATGTTATTTAACTTAGTCACATGAACCCAATATTTTATAACAAAATACATAAAAAGATTTATTATTTATTATAATTTGCTCTCTGATTATTATGTGGATTCCACATTCATCAGTGTTGCGTTTTGGACTTTATTTAAAATTTAGTTAAATAGCTTCTTATTTATCTGCACTTTATACTGTTAACTTATCTACACTTTCTTTTTCAATAAAAGGTATCCTATAAGTAATTACCTACATTACTTTTAGTCATTACTTTTAATACCCATACTAGTTTGAACTCTTTTAGTTTTATCAATTATAAATTTTTAGGTATTATAGTTTAGTCTTTAGGTCTAATTTAATACTTATGCTTCAATGTGATTAATATAGCAATTATTTCCGATGGCTCGTCTGTCTCTGACCATATACTTGTACTTAGAGATTTCATTCATCAAAGCTATGACATCGTAACCAAATCTGCACAGCATTGACGTCATTTACAATTGCGACTTTGGAGAAAGTGCACTCACATCGGTATGTGATCTTTATTTTGTTCGTCCAAATAAATACAAAGTACTTATGTCGCAAATTGCGCCTGCGTCAATGATTATATCATACTCCGCACTGGTTGGCTGTCCGTCACATCCGGAGATCCGTTATTTGCAATTCTCACTTGCAATTCGATTTAAATTCTTTTACGTTTCGTCACACTTGTCATACCTGAGTAACAGTGTCAGAGAACAGGCACGCATGGTATCTTAGCGCCAACGTGCAAAAAAATTGTGACTTAAGTCGCTTTAGGTACCAAGAGTGACTTGAAGTTTTAATTTCTTTTTTAACGACTGAGCGACTTAGGTTTGCTTTTTAATATTACCTATTATTCAATATTCAATAGCTAATATCACATCACACTATCACACTAATATTATAAAGGCGAAAGTTTGTATGTGTGTATGTTTGTAACTCCTTCACGCTCAAACGGCTGAATGAATTTGGATGAAATTCGATACCAAGATAGCTTATACACTGAATTAACATATAGGCTACATTTTATGAAATTTTCCCGTGGGATGAGCAAATAATTAAAATACCCATTATCCGCGGGTGAAACCGCGGGGCGCAACTAGTACGAAAATAAACTTCACATAGGTCAATGTGTCAATAAAATATTAGCTCCATTCTCTATGTTGTCTCCTGCTGCGTGTACAGAGTTAAAAATTGCCGGAACGTGATGAAATAAGAAATATGCAATAAAGCAATCAATTATACCAAATTAGAGTGACCTTTTCCTTGACCTAAAGTAACTTACCGCCCATTGGTGCTGACTGCTAGCTGACCCCGAGTTCTACATGGTCCTCTTCTAACTTTGATGTGCCAAATAAATTCCTAACAGGCGTGATACTTTTCACTCATTGAAAAAGTCAAGATAAGGTGGTAGGTGGTAGGACTTTGTTGCAAAGTTCGTCTAGGTAGGTACCACCGCTTTGCCAGTTATTCTGCCGCCAAGCAGTAGTGTGCAAGTACTACTGTGTTCTGGTTTGAAGGGCACTGTAGCTAGCGAAATTACTGGGCAAATGAGACTTTATGATCTGATCTCACAGTCGAGTAATTTTATGGTAATAAACTGATGTCTCAGGATGATGTGCGCAGTGCAGTGTCGCGTGAAACTCTATCTTTTGGGGTTCCGAGTGACACTGTTCTGTTATGGGCGGCCGTGTTGCTTAACATCAGGTAAACGACTAGCTCGTCACATCATACACTAATATATATAAAAAAAAGATGTGATGAAAATGTTACATATCGTGATGGAGCTGCAATTTTTTTTTAACGGGCTATAGTTGTTTGTTTCTACCGACCTTTGCAGCGACATCATTCGCAGAAGGCACCCGTCAAAAGTGGGAGGCAGCTAGCTCACATTAAGGCACGACTGGGGTGCCAGCCTCAGCTTAAGCCGTTGCCGGGTTAAGAGTACCGAGAAGACTATTTTCACACAAGAAAAATAAACTCTATGGAAACTTGCGACCGTTCTAACTAACCTACGGGAAAGTACGTCGATCTCGCTGACGATTCAGTGTCATGGGAGTCTTTATAGTGTCCCAGGGGCACTGCATTATTGCGTACGGTCAGGTCATTTAAATATAAATTTAATAAACTTATTGAATGTCCGTTTCTAGGTACTATTGAATGTCCATTTATAGGTGGTACCTACCTACTTAATTACGTATGTTTACTTACATTTTGTAAAAGTTACACTGTTACATTAGAAACAAACCATTAAATTATTGCAACACCTTAAAAGCTTATTACAAATTACTAATTGAAGCAGTTACAGCACAATAGGAAGTAACTAATTACGTACTTTTTGCGAGAAAAAGCCAGTGTTTACGGAACAAACATCCGTTGGTATTTAGGTCGCAAAAATGCGATCCAAGGCCGATTTGCGCCGGATATACCCCATGACAAAATGTGTTACACTGACCAGCGGAACTAGAGCGAGTCCTATTGACTGATGACTCACGAGTCACGATCCATTAAAACTTACGTAAAGTTTACATAGAGAAGTAGGACGATCTTTGAAAGTGATGTGTTTACAGTTAATAGTATTGCGGTGGTAAGTTTTTTGCTTATAGTACACGAAGACTCACTGAAAAGATTTGTGAATTATCATTTGTATATATATGCTTTGCTTGCTGGGTGTTATGGTATTCCGTTTTTTTTTTTTTCGTTTTGGCTCCACACTTTTGTGTATTTAGTCAGTGTCAAGTAATTTATTTCTCAAGTTAATTTATATTATTAATATATGTATCAAGTCAAGTCACTGTCCAAGTCATGAAGTCAAGTCATTACAAAGTCTAGTCTAGTGAAGACATACTCCTAGTAAAGTGGTGGCAACTTTACCAGAAGTAGTAGTTTCGGAAACAGCACTAAAAGAAACATTTCACCACCATTATAGCACTTTCCAACACTCATGCCTGTAAACTGAAAATAACACAAGTTTTGGAAAAAGCGGCGACAAGGTCGTTTTCCCGCCAAAAACTCTTGACATCAGTTTTTTTTTTTTTTTTTAGGATTTGGCTTCACACTTTTGTGTATTTAGCCAGTGTCAAGTAATTGATAATTTATCAAGTTATCGATATTTCATGAAAATATGTGTCAAGTCACAGTCGAAGTCATCAAGTCAAGTCACAGTCAAGTCAGTCTAGTCAAAATCATACTCCTAGTAAAGTGGTGGCAACTTTACTTGAAGCTTCTATGGAGTTTTGGAAACAACACGAAAAGAAACGTTTCACCATCATTATACCATTTTCCCACACTCACGCCTGTATCTAACTAATTATCCAGTACTTAACGAATAGAATGCCACCAATTTTATGCACTAACACTGAAAATAACACAAGTTTTGGAAAATAATACAATGCGGGGACGCAATTTTTTTCGCTTTCCCGCCAAAACTCCTTCAACTGTCTTTGCTATTTGTAATATGTATACAACCTTCTTGTATCTACATTATTTTCACAGGAGGAAAAATACGTTCGCGCCCAAGAAGGTTACATCCTCTATACTTGAAGACAATTTTTGCTCGCGCCTCAATAGAGACTTTTTCAACACTCTTCATACAATTATAGCGTATCACGTTTTAGAATAAAACCATATTTAATTGCGCAGATGGCATAAAATGTATCAAGCTTTTATTAGTCTTTACTTGTTTTAAGCACGGCGCCTATTTCTTGGCACGAATAGGTATTTTTATTACTTTCGCCTCTATTAAAGCGAGACCGTTCATAATGTGTTTTTCTGCTCTGTGATTATTTTCTAAGCTGTGCTTTCATCATTTCCAGTTTTTCATTATCATTATTTTAAATATTTTTTAGGAGTTTAGTCATTATTGACTATATCATTAGTCAATAATGACTTATTTATTTTATACATAAACTAGTTATATATATTCATCATTTTATATATATTATTTTAATTAATCATTGACTTAACTAATTAATTATGTACGGATGCTGAAGTGCTTAGATTTTATATCTTATGTTTGTAACTTACCTACCTATCTTTAAAAACTTAATAACTTTTTTTTTTTCAATATGTTTTCCTTTTAAATATATGATATTTAGTTGAAAACTATACTTAATATAAGCCACTAGCATAAGATTGTTATTTACTTATTGGCACATAAATTACTATTACTATTTTAAAAAATTGTATTTTATGATATCACCCCAAATTCCTTGAACATTACGTTTTAATTAAAAACACTTCGGGATGAAGATGTATATTCATTGTATATGTTGGTTTTTCGAAGTCTCAGTTTCAGTGTTATCGCGGCATCTTCAGAGTTTTTCATTAAATCAGGACCAATGTATTCTTTAATTCCTTATTGAGTAAGAGCACGCACATAATCAACATATTATGGTCTTGATTTGTAGATATGTTGGTCAGTAACAAAGGAACATAAAGGTGTAAATGGATATTCTTTTGAATGTAAAGGTTAAGACCATGAATGATATTTAAATTACGTTTGTATTGCGAATATATATAATGAATACACTTTTTCTGGTTATGTCTACAGACGTATTTTGATAGAAATTTACGTATCGGTCTATATTATATAGACGATTGTAAAAGAATAGTTATTTGACAGTCTCTGTGGTGTGGTGGTTGAGCAGGTCGGCTCATAACCCGGAGGCGGCGGGTTCGATTTCCGCGGCAGGACAAGTATTTGTATACAGAAAAAAAAGCGCAAATACTTGTTTCGAGTCTGGGTGGTGTGGGACCATGGTCTCCGTAGTTGCTGGGCACCTAGACACGGAATCCTAGTTAGAGTCCAGGATTTATGTATGTGATCGTTGGACGTTATCATTATTATCTAGTACTTTTTATATATTATTTTACTAGGTGGTAGTACTTTGTTGCAAAGTTCGTCTAGGTAGGTACCACCGCTTTGCCAGTTATTCTGCCGCCAAGCAGTAGTGCGCAAGCACTGCTGTGTTCCGGTTTGAAGGGCACTGTAGCTAGTGAAACTACTGGGCAAATGAGACTTTATGATCTGATCTCACAGTTTAGTAATCTTATTACTAGATTGTGCTGATGTCTCAGGATGACATGCGCAGTGCAGTGTCACGCGAAACTCTATACTTTAGAGTTCCGAGTGACACTGCAGCTGATATGGGCAGCCGTGTCGTTTAACATCAGGCGAACGGCTAGTTCGTCACGTCAATCCTTAACATAAAAAAAAAAAAAAAAAAAAAAAAACTTTGTTTCTCTCTATCAAATTTGAAATAGGCAAAGATTAAGCAAATGAAACCACCGAGTACCCAGTCCACTGTTACATATTTTTTAGGAAAGGAGTGCACCTATGCCCCCTTCCCCTTGTCCATACAAAAAGCGTCGTTTTTCTACCCCTGAATGTGATGCAATTTCCATGATTTTTACTACACGATCACTTCACTTTAAAAAAACATATATTTGAACGCCTTCTTTTTTGGTAGTTATAGCCACTTATAGTGACATTTTTTTTCGTCAAAAGTAATAATCACACTAATATAATTATAAGAACGAAAATTTGTGTGTTTGTGTGTATGTGTGTATGTTTATTACTCCTTCACGCTCGGTACCAAGATAGCTTATACACTGCATTTACATAATTATAGGCTAGATTTTATCCCGGAAAAGTGAAATTTTCCCGTGGGATGAGCAAATAATTAAAATACATTTCATCCGCGGGGCGCAACTAGTGTAAATTTTTAAATATTATTTAAATATTTTTGTGGTTTTATTTTCTTTGTTATCGCTCCCGCTCTATCTTCCATTTCACGTTTTAAAATACTCATCAAGACTTTTTAGTAATTAAAACAATCGTGGTTTTTTCAATAAATGGTTATTTTTAAGAGCTTTAAAATCTGCGCGGGCGCAAGACGACGTAGGCGCCACCTGCCCACACGGGTGGAAACCGATCGTGTCGATTCGAATTTACATCATTTCATTATCATTTTACAACAACTATCGTGTAGTCTGGACTAGAGATTAATAGTCTCAGACATTTGTATCGAATTAAGTAACGCCGAGTTTCACTGCTACTTCTGGGGTGCTATTGGTTTCGACATCGGTTTTCCTTTAGAACATAAAACTGCTGCGTATTACTATAACGTGCAAACTGCTGCGTATTACTATAACTGTATTCTTTCTTTTATGTATATAATGCTATAAAGTAAACACATTATACTTACTTAGTCGACCTGGTGACAGAACTAAAGTGACTGATTAGACTTTTAGAATTAGCAACTTATAATGACAAAGGGCAGATCTATGGGCAGCCGTGTCGCTTAACATCAGACCAACGACTAGCTCGTCATGTCATTCCTTAACATAAAACAACATTGCTCGTAGAACTGACAATCGATGTGGAAGAAAGGTTATTGAGAGGCGACCACGAACTGGGGCCTTACCGCGTAAGTCTGGTGGAGATCGTAATCGTGTTCTCTCTTGCTTGCACTCCTGGACTTGTTAATAAGCGCGTGCGGGATGGCAGCTGAAGCCGATCCCCAGAACAGTTACCGATAGGGGTGCTGGAAGACGCAGCGTAGGTTGGATGGATGCAGGAGGCAAGCAGCCGCTTAAAGTGGCGCTCTATGGAGGAGGCCTATATTTAGCAGTGGACGTCTTCATGCTGTTAATAATAATAATAATATTTTTTATTGACATAAATCATTTTTTATTTTCTTTTAGCCGCGGTTACAATTTTTGCTATTGGTAAAAAAGTTTTTTTTTATGTTAATGACTGATGTGACGAGCTAGTCGTTCACCCAATGTTAAGCGATTCGGCCGCCCATAACAGAACAGTGTCACTCGGAACTAAAATATAAAATTCCACGCGACACTGCACTGCGCACATCATCCTGAGACATCAGCACAGTCTAGTAATAAGATTACTCGACTGTGAGATCAGATCGTAAAGTCTCAAGATCAGATCGTAAAGTCTCAATTGCCCAGTAATTTCACTAGCTACAATGCCCTCCAAACCGGAACACGGTAGTGCTTGCGCACTACTGCTTGGCGGCAGAATAACTGGCAAAGCGGTGGTACCTACCAAGACGAACTTTGCAGAAAAGTCCTACCACCTAGTAGTTACTTAAAAATTAAGATATATTAAACAATTTTGGGCTTTCAAAAAATTGCAGTTAAGACTAATGGCATCTGAGTAATAAAACTGTGTTACAGATGTCATTGCCCTCCATATGTTTAATGATGATGATTTCGTTCAGTATTACGGGTCTCATTAATTTATGAATAAAATCTCGACTCCCAAGGTCCCAAATTTTGTGACATCACATTTTTTATTTTAAAATATATAATTTCGGAATACAACTGTTTTAATTTCATAAATTTCTAAAAATTGTGACATCACAGCAGTAGGGGGAGTCTCACAAATGTAACCAGCAACAAGAACGGGGGAGGGGTCAAAAAATCATGAAATTCACGTGACTTAATTTATGGATGGCCCCTAATACCCCTAATACGGTCCTTAGTCTGGATAATAATTACTAGATTCAATATTTTTTAAGATTTTTTCCACACAAGCTGATATAGTTACGTCATGGTCGCTATCACAGGTCTCACATGGTGTCGACATATCGACAAATAGCGTTGGTTATCACACTAATATTATAAAGGCGAAAGTTTGTATGTGTATCTGTGTGTATGTTTGTTACTCCTTCACGCTCAAACGGCGGAATGGATTTAATGAAATTCGGTACCAAGATAGCTTATACACTGGATTAACATATATGCTACATTTTATCCCGGAAAAGTGAAATGTTCTTCAGGGATGAGCAAATAATTAAGATACGATCCGCGGGTGACACCGCGGGCCGCAACTAGTACTTCATAATATCGATGCCATCACCTATTTATTTTTGCATCCCATAACTTTATAACCAGCGAACGGTAAAACACCTACACGATGTTTTCTTAACATCGAGGTTAAATATTTGATTTGAAGTCAATTTCTAAAGCCATAAACAATTTACGATGGTTGTAAAATTTAACTTAAATATTTTCAATCAATGAACTAGGGACGAGATCTAACTGATAGTGTTATGATATTGACGATCGTTCATTCACATCGATTACGTTTGCCGAACAATGGTGTGTTGTGAAATAATGCTATCATTCGCATTTCATCTCATTGAAAACGACTCCTATTGTACGACCTACGCGGTTGTCATAACATTTTTTCTTTTGGCAAGACTTACATTGCTGGTTTTTGTTGTCTATGTTTTATCAATAGTGATAGTCAGCGAGCGTTGTACAGAAGTAAGGCAGCAGTCGTCAGTTACGTCACAGTGATCGTCGTCGGAGTTCTGTCAAGGTGCACATTGCGTAAGCGCATCCGCGTGGTGTCAATGACATTACGGATGTTGTGAATATGGCCCTTGTTTGTTTTGCCAGTGAGAGTAATTTTTCAAAGACGTAGGTCGATGGAAAATTTTTGAAGAACCGTAGAACATTACTATTGTTTTTTTTTTGTTTTTGGTTTGGCTCCACACTTTTGTGTATTTAGCCAGTGTCAAGTAATTGATAATTTTTCAAGTTAAAATGTATTAGACATTATGTGTCAAGTCAAGTCACAGTCCAAGTCATAATCTAGTCTAGTCTAGTCAAGTCGTACTCCTAGTAAAGTTGTGGAAACTTTACCAGAAGCTTCTATGGAGTTTTGGAAACAACACGAAAAGAAACGTTTCACCATCATTATACCATTTTCCCACACTCACGCCTGTAATCCAGCACTTAACGAATAAAATGCCACCAATTTTATGCACTAACACTGAAAATAACACAAGTTTTGGAAAATAATACAATGCAGCGACGCGATCTTTTTCGTTTTCCCGCCAAAACTCCATTACTATTGTTATCTCCGTGAGTGTAGAGTTCTCCTGCGGACAGTTAAATTTTGTTCGTTTGTCCAATGTTCAGCCATCTCATCTATAGGATTCGAAACGCGTTGAATCGGGTCATGGCCATGCAAAGAGGAAATTTAAGCCATTTTCCATGGATACAATAGTAAAAAAGTAGAGCCGGTAGAGTCTATACTAGAATTACTTTTTATTAAGGGTATGGGCAAAACGATTATCCACTGCTTCGTCTGATATTAAGCAATGACGTGGCCTAAGATGAGATATGCTTGAGCAGAAGATAACTATTAAGTCTTGACTCCTTTGCTACTAGGTAAATACGTTTTTTTATGATGCCACTTATGTAATAATATATCTTAGAATAAAAAGAAATTAAACTTTCTTTAGTAATAGAGTGCTGCTTTACATATTTATTGTATGGTTTTACGCTGAAATCGGATACATTAGCCGTTTAAGAGCACGCCAAACATGCTCTCCAGATTTATTTATTTTATTTTTATTTTTATAATAAATAAATATGTGTGGACATTAGATTGACGCAGAAGAGCGTCGCCGTAGCCGGAATCGGCAAGGATGACATCATCATCATCGTCGTCGTCGTCATCATCATCATCATCGTCGTCATCATCATCATCATCATTATTATTATATTGTTGATTTCTAAAGAACCAGGCGTATATAGAAACGCGTCCTCTCTGTTTTTGAAATAGCACATCGTTGTTCGTGCGATATCACGATTAGGTGCATCATGCAACATCTATATTAAATAAAAAGTAGATTTCCAAAAATTAATTTCGTCAATTCTTAATTTTTGAAATAAATGTTATCGTTATCAAATATTAATATACGGTTTATGATATAGTTTGTATATCGATAAAGTGTCTCGTTTCTATTATGTAATAATTCGCTCGGTAATAATCGCCATTTCTAGAAAGTATAATTAGGAGCGCGTACGTGTCTCGAAAAGTTTTTAATGATAAATTAAGTATTGCATGTACTTATAATATGTATTATAGGTACGTCAACATTTTGATATCTACCTATGTAAGACTTATTTGTGTGAAACAATGATATGTAGGCAGAACGGGTCGTGCGTAGGTTGCAACCTATATAACTATGGGCCTTCAGCATGTCCACACAGCGCCGTGTCCGGAACAAGAATGATCCGTAGTACACCGAGCGGTCCCTTTTTATAGCCAGATGGGTGGAGGAGCAATGACAGATGCCGGTGTTGCCACTGTAGTAAATTTAAATGCTGCCACAGGGTAAATTGCGGTACTGCCCGCTGCGCATAGAGTTTATAACTGGACGTTGCCGCCGTCAGATATAATTATGTGTTTTGCATTTGAGTCTGTTGGTCTGATTATTGGTCCACGGGAAAGGACCTAAAAATACAAAGATATATACCTACTTTTACAAAAAGTCGATCTTTTTTTTTTTTTATAACATAGACAGACAAACAAGCATACGGCCCGCCTGATGGTAAGCAGTTACCGTCGCCTATAGACACCTGCAACACCGGGGGCGCTGCCAGTGCGTTGCCTACCTTTCAAGACTCTATTAACCCGACGTTTGAAGTGCCCCATGTTGTAGCTCAGCGGGAATACCTCAGATGGTAGCTCATTCCACAACTTGCAGGTGTGTGGTAGAAACGATCTCGAAAAACGGACTGTGCGAGATTTCCATGGGTCTACAAGGTGTGGATGAGCTTTCTCACGGTGACGAGCTTTGCTATTATAAAACCGCGACGCAGGTACTAAGTTAAACAGTTCTTCAGAGCATTCCCCGTTAAAGATTTTGTAGAACACACAGAGGGAGCCGATATCTCGGCGTAAACTCAGTGGTTCTAAATCTTTGGTGAGCTCAGGATCGTCGGTGAGTCTAACGGCTCGTCACTGTAAGGAGTCAAGGGGCTGAAGCTGGTACTTTGGCGCACCGTTCCAGAGATGAGAGCAGTACTCCATATGGGGCCTGACTTGCGCTTTGTAAAGCAGAAGCCGTTTGCCCGGCGTGAAGTACCGCTTGGCTCTGTTGAGTACACCCAGCTTCTTAGAAGCAAGACCAGCTTTACTTTCGAGGTGACTCCTAAACTGGGCTTCGCTAGAAATGTCGACACCTAAGATCCCGAGTTTCACCGAGGTGGTAAGAGGAACGCCCTAGAACTGTGGAGCTACAGAAAAGGGTTTCTTTTTGGCAGTAAATGCGCAGACTTGTGTCTTTGTAGGGTTAAACTCAACTAGGTTAAGTCGACCCCACTCCGAGACTTGCTCTAAGGAGCTCTCGATTATGGACACAAGTCCTTTTCTGCTGTCCTCTACTTCGTGATGAGGGGCATTTATGCGGCCTGTGTATTGTGCATCACCGGTACTGTCATCAGCATAGCAATGAATATTGTCGACAAGCAACAAATCATTGATATGCAGAATGAAAATATAAAAAATAACGCACAACGATCACATACTACTAGGTGGTAGGACTTTGTTGCAAAGTTCGTCTAGGTAGGTACCACCGCTTTGCCAATTATTCTGCCGCCAAGCAGTAGTGTGAAAGCGCTACTGTGTTTCGGTTTGAAGGGCATTGTAGCTAGTGAAATTATTGAGACTTTATTATCTGATCTCACAGTCGAGTAATCTTATTAACAAACTGTGCTAATGTCTCAGGATGATGTGCGCAGTGCAGTGTCGCTCGAAACGTACAAAAGTCTTAATACCTCTCTTTTTTAAATAAATAAAACAAGGCTTCAACTGCCATCCGGCATCACAACGATGAATTTTCTATTATTTGGGAGACGTTTGGTACTTATTGGTCTAAACTGAAGGGGTGGGAACAAAAAGGGTTTAACTGATTTTTTTCACAAAATGACTTATGGGTATCGTTGGATTCAGCGTGAAATAATACATTCTCGAAATACCGAAATAAGGCTTAAATCTCGAGATTTTGAGTCTAAAAACGGTTTATTTGTCACAGGAATACAGTTAGCTTAGCATACAAATATTATGATTATTTTATTATATTATGTTTTTACAGTAATTGTATGAATTAGTACTATATTTAGAATTTTAAAACAGAATTAATACATTTTTAAGCAACTGAAACTTACATAAACATTTTCTATTACCTTATAAGCACTCTACATTAAAATAAAGCCGTTGAAGTTTAAAGTCAATTTTCTCGAAACTATCAATTTGACAGTTAAACCCTTTTTATTCTCAACCTTCAACTGTGAGATAGCCAAACACTCGCACCAACATCAAATAGACAGTTTCCTGTCCAGACAGACGCACTTCCTAAAGCTATTAAAATGAATGGGAATTATTATTATTCACTAATTATAGACAAACAAACAATCAATTATTATAATCTGAAGATTTTGACAGATGCTAATGTTAGAAACCGGTTTACATGTGCGTCAATTTAAAATATTATAGAGAGTATTAATAAATAACAAACGAGTAATGTTCATTGAGGTAAAAGTTGCACTATGCTGATAGATGTTGTAAGCGACACGGAGAAAAAAGCATAAGGTCTCTTTTTTGGTTGCTTTTTATATTTAGTTTTTTAAGAACGTTATGCTTTGACGTGAGAAAAAATGACTGTTTAGTTCGTGTAAAATTTATAAGTTTTTAATATGGTCTTTACCTATGAAATTGCCGTTTTGTTTGAAAAAAGTTAAAGTATTTTTTTTTTCGAACTTATTTATTTCTTTTATTCAAAGTAATCACCCCTGCAATCAATGCATCTTTGCCAACGCTGCGGCAGTTTATGGATGCCCTTCTTGAAAAAATCAGCAGGACGGGAGACAACAAACTCTTCAAAGGCGTTTTGTACTGCCTCTCGGGAATTGAATTTTTTTCCCGCTAAAAAGTTGTCCAAATTTTGGAAAAAGTAATAGTCGGTAGGCGCAAGATCTGGTGAGTATGGCGGATGAGGGAGAGCTTCCAAACCCAACTCATGCAGCTTAGAGACGGTCTGTTGTTCAGTATGGGGTCGCGCGTTGTCGTGAAGTAGCAGTGGAGACGACCAATTGACCAAAGCTGGTTGCAGACGTGCGAGTTTCGCCATCATTGTGGTCAGTTCTTCAATCTACACATCTGCAGTAATGCTCTCGCCGTTTTGTAAAAAGCTATGATGAATCACACCAGCACTAGACCACCAAACTGTGACCATCACCTTTCTAGGGGTCATTTTTCGTTTTGCACATTGCTTTGGTACCGAACCAGGATCTAACCAACTTGCTGAGCGCTTTCGATTGTCAAAAAGAATCCATTTTTCGTCGCACGTAACAATTCGGTTCAAAATTCCTTCATTTCTGTGCCTGTTAAGCAGCGCAAGGCAAGTCTCGACGCGTACGTTGCGCTGGCGATCGTTAAGTTCGTGGGGCACCCATCTATCAAGCTTTTTTATCTTGCCAATCTGTCGCAAATGGACCAATATTGTTTTGATGCTAACATCAAAAGCTGCTGCCAGCTCAGCTGTAGATTGAGATTCATCAGCTTCCACAATCGCCTTTAATTCATCATTGTTGACCAAACCGGACGACCACGAGGTTCATTTTTCAAGTCAAAATTCCCAGAACGGAACCGAGCAAACCAATAACGGGTTGTACGTTCGTTTGTACAGTTCTCTCCGTAAACGTCGTTGATGTTACGTGTCGTTTGTGCCGCGTTGGTGCCACGACGGAACTCATATTCCATAATTACACGAAATTTCAAAGTATCCATTATGAGGAAAAATGTTGAAATGTAATGAAAATACAACGCTAATCAATAAACAAAAGACTTATATTGTAAATAGAATGTCATATTTTTAAAACAAAATTAATTTGAATTTTGAATTCATAGCCAATCAAAACTTTTTTTTGTTTGAAAAAGTCTGTACTGCAATACGGCAATTTCATAGGTAAAGACCTATTATATTTTCGCCAACTCTGCCGCTTCTTTATATTTCGCACAATAGTATTATTTTCTGGAAACACCTAAGCCTCGTCGTCACCAACAGTTGTCTTGTATTTAAATATGTTGGTATACAATTAAAAAAAAACTTTAATTAGTCATATACTTAATTAACGTTTGATTGATACATAAAAAAATTAGCTACATACATAAAACGTTACCCTTTTTCTACAAGAGTTTCACTTGATTTCATATAAAAATTAAAATAAGTGTCTATGTTGGTTAATTAAGTATTCCTAGAAAATTACATTAATATTATCACTTCTAGGTAGTTATTTTATTTAAATTGAGATGTATCACCGAATTATATATCCTTGCAACCTTTTTTTCTTTTAGCCTATATCTATACGTATTATCAAGTCAATGATTACGGGCCATATCAACAAACATATCAATTCACACCTACCGCATCGTAATTATTAGCTGCTATAAAACAAAATAAACAAAATGTTATTTTGTAATACGAATTTCACGCGCCCATAATTCTTCTCGATTGGAGCTTGGTTGCGCAACCTGGCAAATTCTAGTGATTCAAGCGGTCCTTTTTTGTTAGACTATTTATTAAATCTAATCTAAATGACGGATTAGTGATTGTGATTGCGTTAGACTTGCCTAAGTAGATACCTGCAACTTTTATTTGCGTATAGCATTTTGTAGGTACAGTAAGCGACAAAAAGTTTCTGATCTAAATTAAATTATGTGTATGGACACGGACAATAGCAAATTTGAAAACCACACAAGGTACTGCAGTCTCCTTAGCTTCTCTCCTTTTATGATATACAGGAAACGCGGTAATGTGGGAATCAAACCACCAAATGATCAATTTGCGATTGAGCAACGATTCTCAATTGAGAATTGTTACAGGTCTTGGATATGCAAACTGAAAAACCAAAACCTCCGATTGGAGAATCTATGAGGTTTTGATTTTTCAGATTGACTTTAGACACAGTAAAAACCAGAGTGGTTTATTGCAAAACCTATATACAATAGGTATATGTATTAAAGAGTCCTAAGACAAAAGAATTAAAAAGAAACTGGACGTAGGGGAAATGTCATAATATGTTCTGCGATTTGTTATACCTATTATGAACTATGAGGTATTTTTTGCCATAAGATTTCAGAAGTCTTAAATTTTTGAACTCGCGTATAAACTTATGAGTAATAATTATAGGCACACCTTAGATAAGTAATTGTATTTCTGAAAGTAAATTACGCTTACTCTCTTCTAATTTGAAAATATCAATGTATTTGGTAAAATATTAAATAGGTATCTCATAACAAATGTCGTTGCAGAAAAATATCCCACGTTGGTGACATCCAAATACTGACACAAAAAAACAAGCTCCAATCACCAAAAATAATTACGCAACGTTGCAAATTCTAGTGGTTCCGAAACCTGATAGTATGATTTATGGTATTGGCAAATGTCGTGACGGGTTCTAATCATATCGAGTTAAAAGGCTAATGGACACTAATGGCAATAATCTGAGGAGAGGATCTGAAGAACACTGTCTGCGACCGCGCGAGAGAAAGTGACAACTTTGCTTCTACTGCTGTTAAGGCGAAGATTTGTTTAGACTAGGTTTTATATATGTTAGATTCTCTCGCAGTTTTGCTAAGAAATATATCTCATATGAGATACTTTTCAGCTGTAGGTTTTTTATTGCTTTCATAAGATTTTCTGTTCTACATTGTGTCAGATTGCTTGCACCAGTAGTGAGAAAGTGAACTTCTTTTAATTTTATATGCTTCGTACAATAACTTGATTTCAAGTACCTAATGTAATTTGCCTTGTAAAAGTTCTAAAAATAGCCTATTTCCAGTAAATCCTTTGACTTTGAATTTTGTGTGTTGTTTTTATATATTGCTTCTACAGAAGTGGTTTAATAATATAAAAAACGAATTTCAGTATGTAGACTCATTAAGGTCCTCATCAGGCGCAGTACATTTGGAGATAGGAAGAAGAGGAGGATAAGGAGGTTAGAAGAATGGTGATAATGATCTTTTATGATAAAATATAATAAATTCATGCAGTCTCAGATCAGATTGAATGAGTTTCCCAGAGACTTGGAACTTAGACAATGATCAAGCATTAGACTCGACCGACTCGTAATATACAAAAATGTTAACTGCTTCTCAAGTCAAGTAGGTATCTCTTACATTGTGAAATGGAAACGCTTGTCACTGTTTACGGATGATAGATTTGAGCAAGTTTGTTTTTTTTTATATGGCTCCACACTTTTGTGTATTTAGCCAGTGTCAAGTAATTGATAATATCTCAAGTTAATTAATATCATATAATGTGTCAAGTCAAGTCAAGTCACAGTCCAAGTCATCAAGTTAAGTCATAGTCTAGTCTAGTCAAGTCATACTCCTAGTAAACTGGTGGCAACTTTACCAAAAACTTCTATGGAGTTTTGTAAACAACACGAAAAGAAACGTTTCAGCATCATTATACCACTTTCAAACACTCATGCCTGTAATTCAGCACTTAACGAATAAAATGCCACCAATTTTATGCACTAACACTGAAAATAACACAAGTTTTGGAAAATAATACAATGCGGCGTCGTTATCTTTTTCGTTTTCCCGCCAAAAAAACTCAGCAAGCTTGTTATGAGTCCGTGATTCTTGCGTCCTTGTCATGCACATTCAGAAACGAAATGTAAACAAAAAATAAACTACAGACCAACATAGAATCAGACAGAAGAAAATAATTGGTGGATGCTTTTACCCAGTGTGATGTACGATTTGTTTTATTCCTACCATTGTCGCATTTATTATACGCTACATAAATATTTCTCGAATTTTGTATATCACATACCCGGACCCTTAACAAGATATAAAACTCAATGCGAGATAAAACTGAGAGGCTAATTTGTAAACCGATACAGTTGCGCAAATACCATACGTCACATCTCACATACTAATCTATTATCCCGGCGATACCTGTCTCTCAATGCGTTAATTAATTAGGAATGGCCGACTGACATTTGGATTTGGGTAACCGCAGTAGCAGTTACGCAAATTAAAATCAGTATTTAGTTATAGAGCCGTGTAAATTTAACGTTTCCGTGTCGTAATTTTCGCGCATATTATAGGTAATAATTCTCATTGTTTGCAATGTATTTAAACGATATTGAAATACTGGTCATGCGTTATTGTACGATTTTATCTTGAAAATGCCAGCAACTTTCATTCTACAATTCAGATCATGAATTGCTTTTTATAAAAAAGATTGCAATTGTTTTCAAACAATCGGAATATGAAATACCTATGATGAATATGTATACTACCATGCATAAGTGATATATTATTTAGTTTCATTCGCGTTTAACTTTTACATTGGATTTTTGACTTACCTAACTTCATTTTTTCTATTTTTTCAGAAAACTTGTGAGCTACTGTATTCTGTTAGTAGGCATTACAGAATCCTAGAGCTCATGCAGTGTCTAATTAGCCGTTTAATTGATATTAGTGAGTACTATCGTAACAAACCACATATACTGGTATTTTTATGTTGCGCAATGAACAGGTCTCAATTCGTGATCAATGACTTAAGGATAAGCTTATAATTAGATCATTAATTTGCATATTGCAGGATTGCACGACAGGCATAAATCGTATAGTTGATAGAATCTTTTAATTGCTCAATATAGGTATTGCTAATCATTTCGATTCCACTCGAATCCCTGACAATGACCTTTTTGCGGATATATTTCGAGTATATTTCTCCACGCTGGTCCTTTTGACGGTTCATCTGCATTTCTTCTCTACATACATAGATTCCCTGGAGCATTCTGCAAACGTATGTAATTATTGACGGAACAAATTAAAATTTTTGAGTACAAAAGGTCCCCTGCACAAGGAAAGCCCTTACCTAATATCATACCTAAAACTGTTCACTGATTTGGTTTAGACATTGAGCAGGAGAAAAAAAAAAGCTCGTACTCGATAGAGACGAATTTCATGTCGAATTTCGTGCCAAGCATATAAGCGCCTAGCGCTTATATTAATGACAAGACAATACATTATAACTATAGAGTATTATTTTAATATAAGTAAGTCCCTTTAAGATCCAGTAACATACAAATGTTTATCAAAATAGCATTAAGAAAACACATTATTGAAAAATAAAACCAACTCATTAACTTTAACTTGACTACCACACGGATCTTTTATCCAAACAACAGTGCTCATAAGACTAATAAGAATTACTGTTTTGCAGGTACTTCTCTAACTACTTAGACATAGTTACGCAACAAGTGTGTATTAAAGTAGCCAGCATTTCACGACACCCATCTGTCAAAACACTACCACCGCAGTAACACAACAAACGGACTTACTTATTAATTACAGAGAATATTATTACTAGTGTCACTTTCATATGTTACACAATACACTTATTTACATAATTTTCTACTTGAAGCAGGGTTGTTAAAATTATTTGCTTTTGGAAACGTGTTTTCGCAACTTGTCTTCCATAATTAATGTCACATGAACTGTTGTACGCCTTTTTTGTGCATAAGATTTGTAAATTGAAATTTTCGTCGTATTTTTTTACGCATTACTAGCTGACCCACCCCGGCTTCGCACGGGTTATTTAAACTATTTTTTTTTTTTTTTTGAGGGGGGAATGCCTTCGCGCGGGAGTGCCCTGCCACCACCCCCGTGGGGGTGGTGGCAGGGGGTATGTGGGACTCGAACCCACTAAAAATCCCCCTGAGCCCTCATCCGCCGTACCGGGGCGAGAAGGGGTCGCGACTGCAGTCCAGCCAACTTATTTAAACTAACCTAACCTAACCCAAAGCCAAAAAAATCCTTAAATTAGGCCCAGACGTTTAGAAGGATTTCAGTGACATACACACATACAGAAGAATTATACTTCTTGAGTAATAACAATAAACGCAATAACCACAGTGTCAAAGTCAAAGTCATTAGATTTTATTGCAAATAGGTTATTTTTAGCACTTTTCCAAGTCAAAATTATACTAGGTACCTACTTAAAATTAAGTTGTTTTACTAAGCCTATAGAATTAAAAAGTGCTTATAGTCAAAATATATTATATAGCAAGCCCATTGTATATGAGTTTTAAAAAAAGATGTTCTCTTTCTCACTACTAGTGCAAGCAATCCGGCACAATGCAGTAGGTACATAAAACTCTAATCCGAAGCTTCGTTTACACCTGTAAAGAAGAAGCTACAAGAAATTGTACGGTGATGTATTTTTTTTCTACTGTGTTTTACAATATTTGTAATTTATTACAGTTGAGTATGTAATGAATATATTACATAAGTAACCACCCACACTTCACACTTCAGTAATGTAGGTACAAAAACTAGAGAAAATAATCTACTGATTCTTCTATTCGATTCGGATCGTATCAGGATCTACGATGATAACCATAGTTAGCCTGAAACAGCATTAAATTTGCTTTTCTACTTTTGTCGTAACTCCCTTTGTCCAACGCATCGCGGCCTCGAACAAAAGGCCGAAAAGTTATGTTATTGCAAACTGAACGACTGCATAAATTCCTAGACGTTCGCTCTTGACAGCCGTAGCAAGTCCGATCTACGTGGAGCTATGCTCCTATCGATCTATGCGGCTATCATCGATGAAATAATGGCTAGGATTAGGTTTCGCAATAAAGTTACCCTATATAGGAGAGCTCATGTTATGTACAATATACATTTTGATAATATACAGCCTATTTTAGAAAAATCTTACCGCGCTTACTAAACGACAAAGGACAATAGTTCTTATTGTATTAACTAGCTGACCCAGCAAACGTTGTTTTGCCGTATAAATTTAAAATAGGAAATGATGGAAGAAGGTAGAAAATTAAGAGTTGTATGTATTTTTAGTGCCACATCATTAAAAAAAAATTCCGAAAAAGTTTAAATATTTTTTTGGGTGGACCACACTTATCGCTTAGGAGAATGAAAAATAGATAACGACTTATTCGCAGACCTACCAAGTGTGAATATAAAATTTCATCAAAATAGGTACAGCCGTTTCGGAGGAGTATGGTAACAAACACTGTGACACAATTTTTTGGATATATAGATTGAATTTATTTGTACACCAATTGAAATTGATCTAAAGGATTTAAATTCTACAAGTCACTGTAATTACAAAACATTTTTCTCAACAACATCCATCATTGTCTTGTTAAAGTCCCACACGAACGCAACTGATCGAATTTTTTACCGCAAATAAAAACGTATGCCCATTTAAATTCAAGCTCACAATGAGCAAAGGCGTGACAAGATAAAATCTAGGGAACCCAGTCGGTGAAATTAAAATAAATATACCATTGAAAACGACCTGAATAGCCTTTGGGACGACATTATGCACAATTACTAGATCTTCCTCGCTATTTACACGTCTCGGGACGCTGTAAAAAGAAGAAGAACGAGTGCTTCCACTTCAATAATGAGTTTGTTTGAAATATGGTGTGCACGCGCGTAATTACGCACCTATTTGAAATCCACGGTCGTGTAATGAGATATTTTCCCGAGGCGACCGGAGCGATTTCAAATCGATCGATACATTACAAATGTTTGCAAGATTTCTCGCGAAAATTACCCTCGTATTCCCTTCGCTATAAAAGTTATTTACTGCTTGTATGCAATGATTGTGCATGCATAAATTACAGGAGAATGTGATTCAAATAACGCCTAGACGCTCAGATATTTTTACTACGAAATTGCACACCTGCGTCCGTTCGAAAATTTGATTTAGAGAGTTGTTAATTCAATAAAGATTTATTTTAAAAATTCTACGTTAATTGGATTGAAGCGACGGGGCGAGATACGATCGCAGTTTGTGAGATTTTAATTTGAGCTGTCATTATTTGCGTAGCGGCGTTTTGTGAAGAAAATAAATTTAGTTGATTAGTCGGCGCGTGATAAGATCAGGAGCCCGTGAAAGTCGGTGATGATCTGCCTATCTCCTAATTGTTTTCGCTTTCGTCTGTTACGTGAGTGTATTGTTCCCATAGAGGCGAAGGCGCGATGCTATCTCCCTGACAAATGGGTTTATTATGAGATACGGTTAACGTTATGCAATTTGCGTAATGTGACTTCACTTTTTTCTTACACCATCATTACTGATTTATACTCGCCCGAGGCTTGGCAAATAGTCTATCTTTATGGCCTTTTAAAAATGTTTATTGGCTTTTCGGTGTAGGTTGCTATGTAATAGTAATATTTACAAATCCTTATATTTTGTCGACGACGAAATTTAACTCAAACGTGACTTTTTTAAATACAAATAATTATCTACGGAAAACAAATAGTTGGCCCACCTGATAATACGTACGTGGTCACCATCGCTTTATAGACATTTGGAACACCGGGAGGACTGTGTTCATGGCTTATCTTGCTTGCTTAAATTAAAAACTCTTGCATGGATCACGTGCCCAGGTCCAACATTATTTATACCCATATATATAATATACAAACAATTATTGAGAGGACCTCTTATCTAAATAATGGATGAAAGCTTATTATTATTTCCATAGACCTAAAAAACTAAACTTTACCTAAAAACTTAAAATAAATAAAATCTAAAAATTTTAATAACTCGTTGGTGGAAGAGAAAGTGCCCAGAATGCTGGCAGCATTAGTACCACTGCAATGCAAAGCAATGCTTATTTTTTTGTGCAAAACAAAAACCAGCATTCTGGTCACCTGATGCTTCCACCAATTTCATTGTTAACAATTTCCATTTCTTAGGTCTAGTTTAGTTTTCTATTAACGATTACAAATTTTTAACTTTGTTATGTTGACCACACTACCTTGACACTGTTATTTCCATGGAAATACTTAGTTATTAATAAAGACGATGAAACTATAAAAACAACACAATATTGTCCATTATTACATCCATAAATTAAACCTGGAATCTATAACGCATCTTAGTTGTGCAAGGGGACACTCGTGTATGCAACAGTGACTTGGTAACCGACTCGTTCGAAGATGCCGATAACTCGATTATATTGTAATTGTTCTTGATGATATTATCGTAATTGTTCGTTGCGCAACCACTCGCCGATGGATGGGCTGACGTCTCATAAAAGGGCTCGGGTTGCTTCAGACTTTAGTTCTATGCACGTTCTTCTTTGATCGAGAATCTGATACTGTCAAAGCGATATTGAAAGGTCGTTGTGGCTTCAGCCAGTTATTAAGAAATAGGAAGCAATATACTGCAACTATGTGTGCAACTGCAACGTGGATGTAGGTACAGTCCTGTTATTGTTGCATAGATCTTTGTCGGCTGGCTAGTTTGTATTGTCACTTGGCTGGACCCTCCGGTGGCGTATTGATTTAAACACTTGCTGATATAGGTATGGAGATAAATACTTTACTCTGAATTATTAAAAGATATGGAAAATAGAGTTGCACGACAGTGTGCAATTTTTTTAATAAGACATCCTATTTTATCAAAAAAGATAAGTGACAGAAAGACCAAAGGTGGTGCTATTCTACGCCTGGATTGGGAACTGGATCTCATGTGAGACTGTTGGAACACTTAATTGGTGACAATTTTTTTTACTTGAGGTGAGCGGCTAGTTAAACGTATACTTAATTTTTTAACATAGTTCTTTCACTTTAAAATTTCTACAAATCGCTTTGGGAAAGAAGATTATAAAACGCAATTATTGTCGATTCGGTTCACTTTTGGTCATATTCCGCTTTCATCAGAATAAGTATTAGGCTCTTATTTTGCTGACGGCGGCGGCCCCAGGGACCCATTGTTTCAACACCAAACAGAACAAATATGTAACCCTCACCTAGAAATTCATATTTTCTCCGTTTGAGGTTTTCTACAGCTTCTGCCGCTGCGCATGCCGCACGAGCCGACTTGTTGAAGTGTGAATGCGCCAGAGTGTAACGCAGGTAGCATCCCACACTAGCCTTCCACGACTCCACGGAATTGACGTCAAACTATCAGGGCTCTTACAATCGTCACGTGAAACACCGTTCAGCTCTAGGATAGCCGGCACGATGATGGTGGCGTTTTCTATTTTTTAAATGTCCATATCGATAGTGGTCAAACGCAAGCCTATCATAAATAAAAAAAATAAAAAATGTCCATGTGTACACTTAGATAACTTGCAGTTGATAAGCATGACTGAATTTCGTACCGACATTAAATAGAGAAAACTTATTTGTGTTTAATGTTTATATATAGTAGTTATCCACAACTTTAACTAACATGAACGTAGTGAGTTTATTTTTCTCTGTTAGATGAAGGCTAATAATATTTTAACCTAGATTTAAGTTCACGCTACAACGATTCTCGCGAACTAAGTCCATATAAGTTTTAAATTACGGTCAGTAAAATCAACAGCGTTTTCTTTGGATAGAACTTACTGTTTGAACTCAAAAGCTACCTGTCATGTTTTCTCAGCGGTGCATTGCTGACTACCCTCATAACATGCGCAATGCGTAATATAAATAATAAATAGCAGCCAATAGTCAATAGACTATTGTCTATTTTTCGTTGCGGTTAACCCATCATAGAGCAATCAAATAAATAACTCAATGAATGAATTGCCAAGCAATAAATCACTCGGCTTTCACTGCCTTTGTTACAAACTTACCAGCTTACGCATCATAGAAGACACTTTCGCTTGACAAAAGTTAGCAAATACACCGTTTGCTTTGCAATTTTTCTACTCGTGACATTCCTGACGGCGCCAATCTATGTTTGCTTACCAACTTAACTGCTTTCCTCGTCTAATAAGTTTCTTTTGATGTGGGAATGGAGACGACAGGAAGAATGCTAACAATCCGGTCCCTAGAGATGCTAATTGCCTGGCAAGCGTTACTTGTCTGCGGCTGGCGCCTACCATGAATACGCCGGTATTTATTAGCGATATTTAGTTCCTGACTTAAGAAAACCTAAGCATACTCTTGATTATGTATGTAGTTAATTAATAATTAAGCAGGTAGGTGCTATAGACAGTAGTGCTAGAAATTCAAAGACTATTCTTATCATCTCTTGAAAATTACGTTGAAAAGAGGTTTTACAAAACACAAAAATTTTAACTAAAAACTTAATCTTGTTCTTCATTCTCTAGGTACATAATTATAAAAGATGTGTTAGTAGTATGGCGATATAAATCTAAGTTAACCCTTTTTAATTAAAAAGTAATTCAAAAATGATAAGCTATAAATTATACATTTATAATATGTAAAGGAAAAGAACCTTTAGATTTGATATTATATATTGACTAATTCAAGTCAAAAATAAAAATAACATGTAAGTATGTGTAAATAATTCAAAAAGTCCCTAAAGATAAAATTAAGTACTTAATTAAATTTCTATGATAGGCAATAATCACGAAGTAATCCCATTTTTTTCCTGATGCAATATGATGACGATTATTTATTTAAATTTCTTATTTAAATAAATACGTAATTATGTTTATATCTAATATATCTAAATAATTATGTTTATATCTGGCCGGTGGCTATATACGCGGTGGCATTTAATTCACTCTTTTCCTTAAATGTATTTACTCAGACCATGCTATAGAAAATTCATACAAGGTCCAATTAAAAAAAAAATGTTTTGGTATTTGGTGCCTCTTAAAATAACTGCATGACAGCCGTAATGTCTATTTAACGGTACACACAGCGCGGGCACCAGCTGAGTGCTTTGTAAATGTTTTGTAGGCAATAAAACACCTGCTTTGTTCAATGTCACAAGCCTTTCTTTAGAATTTAAATTTGATAATACCTGGATTTAAGTTTTATTTCATAAGTATTTTTTTATTTAGTTATATGGGAGCATTCTTTAGCATGGACTGAATACATATACTAAAGGAAAAGAACGAATTAAATTCCACCTTGTATATTGAGTAAAATGTGTTTTTTATGCGTTCTCATAAAACACTTTTGGCATTTCCTAGCTTATTACATTTACTTATTACATTTTTGTTCCGGGAAAACAAATTCATCTTCTGTGTGAGTCTCCCCAGTCCTTATTTCAAGCATAATCTTGGTTTCATTAATCAGTCTCTCTCATTTTGCTATAGCTTGCTATTTTAGGCATTAGTAGATATTTCGTGACGTGTGGTCCCTCACCTCATCTTTCTCCGTGGGTGGCTTAAGAGCTGCTAAAGGAATATCCAGGGACAAAGCTGCAGCATTCTCCTCAGTTCATCAAAATTTTCTGCCATCACCAAGCCAAGCGTGTTGTTTATGGCAAATACCCTCCTATGATAAGCGTCCAAAGTGGCGTTTTTTGGAGGAGACCTGTGTTCAGCAGTGGAACTCATCCGGCTGATGATGTGAGATATTATACTATAGTAGGGGAAGGGTCTCAGACATTTAATGATGGGGGCGACTTCGGAACGCGGCCGAACGGTGCAGAATCGGGCGCGTCCATTTACATTATTATGTCGTCTTGTCTATTCCTGGCGTCAAACGAGGATATTTGCTTCCACGGAGCTTCTGGTCCGCTACTTGTAGATTTAAACTCTTTATTGCTACTTTCTTTTGGAATGAGGACAATTTCATATTTGAATTTTGGCTAATTTAAAAAATAATATATATATACTATTAAGCGATACATGTTGCATCAACCTTATAGAGAATTTAGCGATTGTTTGTTTGTCCAAGGTATAGCCATTGAATTTCAAATATCATCAAAATTAAGAAAGAACCTTAATCTGTTATGATTAAATATCTAAAACATTATTGATTTTTTTACATATATTTATTGTCTGTTAATATACAAAGTTCCTTGCTCTATGTTCGATTAGCTCTCACATTTCACGTCAAATACGACGTGAAATGTGAGAGCTACCAAAAGGTATACATAGTATCCTCTACTTGGTCTGTGGTACGAAATATTCCAGACAAAGTCATCGACACAATTGTATTATTGAAAATGTCCAGTCATGATATTGTCTTAGAAACTTCTAGAAGCTTGAAATCTCCCAAATTGTTCTCCCAAAGGTTATTTGGTCAAGATTTTCAATAACTATTGTTGAGTGTAAGTTTATGCCATCACCTTTCTAACTTTATATTATATCAGTACTTTACCCTAGCCAAAGCTATTATTTAAGGGGCTTATCCCCGAATAGACTTATTCCCAAGTTCTCATTTGTTCACGATTATAACACATTTATTATACAAAGTAAGTGGTAGAATAATTATTATCCTTCGGTCTATGTCTCAGTCATTGGTTTAATGAACCGGCCACATACAGCCATGAACAATCATTACCAATATAATAATTTATACTATGTAGTATTATCATTTAAAGTAGAGAAAATGGCATTTTTTTTTTAAATCGGTACTCTTGGCGACCCATTTAATATTTAGCATTTATTTTGTTTACTCTTTAGATAAAAAAAAAAGTACTGCGATCGTGGGCTGCGTGTGTAAAATAACTGCAGGTGGAGGCGTTGGTGGATGCAAGGAGCGCAGGAAGATAACCACTAGCAAACCTCGCCGGTCAGTTATCCGCAACTACATATTATATACGCCACCCACACCTCGCTCGCTTGCATACCTTTTAATTTGTTCCAAGTACCTATCTATCTTCTTATTTTCACCCCATCCTCTACAGGGACCATAAGAGCTTTATGCCCTACTAAAGTTTGATAGTTCTCAAGTTCCCCAGTCTCCGGTTTCTCGTACGTTTGCCAAACCCGTGGCAGGTCAACATGCCAAATAATGTACGTTCATTGGTTGAGACAGCTGATGGTCAACTGGCAACCAATGAGCGTTTCGTATTTGGTCTGCCTAGTTGACATGAATTTAACAAACGTATACGAGAATCTTGGCGAAAATGTTGCTTAGCTAAGTTTTATTTTAATAGACTTTAGCACAAATGGGCATAAAGCTCTCAACATTAATACAGAGCATTAGAGCTACAATTAATGATTATAAGCTACCTTTAGATCGAGCTGTGGAAGTCCTTCAAATTAACGTATTGCAATAATTCGCTCAGGTGTAACATTCATCTAATCACTGTCTAATTTGTAACGTATTAGTAACTCATTCATGATTTAAAGAACCTTTTAACACATAACCAGATTAACATCTGACTTAACATTGAAACATTTAACATTTATCAAAAAAGTCGTGACTGAAATCTGCCAAAGAAAGAAGGCGCGCATTTTCAATCTAACCTTGATCTAAGCTGTTTTATGCTTATCTTAATTTTGTATTCACGAAATTGGCAGCAGGGGAGTTTTATTATGCACTGTCTGTTACACACCTTAGCACCCACTGTTTTGCTTTTCATTGTTGAGATTTTACCAAAAGGCATCAAGGCAGTACAAGTTTTATGCATTTTTAATTGTCATGTGCAGCTGCTATTTCAATAAATTGTTTTCTCGGTTACAGACGTCATCATACCCATCTAAACATATATAACTCAAAGTTGACTGACTGACATAGTGATCTATCAACGCACGCAACGCGTGCAGGTAGATGTTATGACGTAAGCATCCGCTAAGAATATATAAGGATTTTTCGAAATTCCACCCTTAAGAGGGTGAAATGGGTGGTTGAATTATTTTCCCATAGGTCACGCCAGGGGCGAAGCTGTGGGCAGAAGCTCGTTATCTATATATCTAAATACCGTTGTAGCATACCTATTGAATGGCACTTTTCAAACCGTCTGACGATATGAAACCGGAACGATGTGAGTTGGTTCTTCACTGCCTCCATCCACGTCACATTATAATCATCTTCATGGTCATCATTAGCATCGTTATCTTCATCATCACCATCACCTTATACTAGTCTACTGGACATCTTGTGTCGTTTTAACTCTATTTAGTTAATTAATAATAATAATTAATTAAGTATATTCCTAGTTGGTCTAATAAATAAACGAATTAGACAAGCCTTTCCCAAGGCACACTGCTAAGCCCGATCATATATCGTATACCTATTTATTTTAATATAAAATAAAACGTTTTCTGTTTGAACTGAATAACCCCTCACTTCTAAACGGCTGATCTAGCCTCTGAACGACCTATTTTTGCTAAATTTTGTACCGGATTTTTATTTATATTACTTACTTACTTTTGTCCTGGAAACATGATGCGGATAAGGCTGTGGTGCAGTGTGGCCCTTCTGATTGAAAATAAAATTATGCTCTTGCATAAACGATATAAGTGTTAATCATTCTTGATGGTGTTGGAACTGCTAGATATCAGTACCACGTCACTGAAGTATAGATTCCTTTCCGCACTGCACATTTTTGATAACGTTGCGTCATAGTTTACGTGCAATGTGTTGGTTAATTGATAAGACGTAGATGCAATAATTATTCTATTATTGATATTAATTATTTTCCGCACATTAAATTATTATAACAATAGTGTTTACGCTTACAAAGGTTTATTGATAATAATTTAACAAAGTTATGCATAATTGCATAGACAGATCTAGCATTAACAAATTTAGGTAAAATTTATTGTTTGGAGCCAAATTTTGTTCAACGTAGTATTTACTAGTCAGGTATACCTGTACCATACATAGTTTGGTATACCTATAGATACACCAAATACGTGCACAAAATTGGCATAATAATGTGAATTGGATAAAGTTCAGTAAGTATCAGTCTACAGATATAGGTATGTTACTCGTACATCTCGATACTTCACAACACAACTCACAACAAAATGAACATAAATAATTATTTTCTTGTGAAAGAACATTAAATTATCAGCTATCATGCATGCCATGTTGTAGTTAGCTGGCAAATTCCGAATGCAAATCGCTCATCAGCTCTAAAATTACAATGTTTAGACCCTGTTTTATTATATCTGCGAAGGAATGCTGTATCTATCCCCTTCCCGGGATCATTAGTGCGTTCCAAGACAAGAATAACCCGAACAAAACTAACAAGATTTAACTACAGGCCGCGGGCCTTTGCGAAACAGCCGTCTTCTGTTGGTTGACAGGGATCTTTTTTAGCTCTGCAGATTCATTGAGAATAAAACTTGTCTGGCGCAAAATAGAAGCAGAGTAAAGATATGGATGTTTCTAAAAAATGATGTTGCGTATGAACCGATTTGGTTGTAAATTGGTGGGGAGATAGAACTAGGAGACATATAGGATACTTTTTATCCCATTCGACCACCTTTTAATAATTCACCCATGCGAAGCTGGGGCGGGTCGACTAGTAAATATTAAAGAAAGTCGTGTTAGCGACACTATTTATAACTCAAGAACGGCTCAACTCATTTAGCTAAAATTTGGTAGGAAGGTAGCTTAGAACCAGGAGACTTTTTATCCCGTTCGACCGCGTTTTACTAATTCACGCGAAGCCGGGTCAACTAGTCTTCTATAAATTAGCCCTCAGTACATTGTCAAACCACTATCCAGAACCCGTTGTAAGTGTACAAAATATATGTAATTGATCGTTCATTATGCAGCTACTGCACTTTCACTGTCGACGAGTCGTGGTCGCGAGGTCAAGTTTACATGTTCGGATCACCTCGACACTCGCGTCTAGGTCGCATCATACTGGCAGTGCTATAACTATTTATCATTGTTTATATTCATTAAAATAACTATAAAAATACCTCAAGATTACTATAAAAATATCCACCATTTCCTGTTCTAACTATCTAGCTGCGAAGAAAGTTGTAACGCGCAAAAAATTATGAACGGGTCGTTTGAAAATTCGTCGTACCTAATACATACCATCGGATCCAATGACATTAGTTCAAAACTCCGAAACTGGTGTGATCAATTTAATTTTATATACCTACTTGTCTATTTTAATAACATTATTTATACAATAATTATGTTATTACATTTATTATTTAATTTTTTATGCTTATTTAATAATCTCAGACTTATATTTTTTTATTGTATGATTATCAATAAATTTATCATTATCATTATAAAAGCAAGAAGCAAAATCCTTCATTTTAATACTAAAATAACACTAACGGTCACATACATAGATCCTGGACCCTAATCCCTGTATCTAGGGACCCAGAAACTACGAAGGCCATGGTCTCACACAGACTCAGAACGAGTATTTGTGCATTTATTCCGTGCTCAAATACTTGTCCTGTCGCGGGAATCAAACCCGCTACCTGTGGGTTGTAAGCCATCCTGCTCAATCAACACACCACAGAAGCTGAAATCGGAATTGGAATGAGAAGGAATTTTTATTTGTACGTTGTGCATGATTATGATTAGGTACCTAAACTTCACGTGATATTTAAGGATTTTGTTATTATATCAAAGAGCTGCAAACTCTAATATAGTAGACTTAATAGGTGCTACATGTCGTCGTATTCCTTTGAGTACCTATATCTTTTAATATATTGTAGAACCTTTATTATTGTTATGTGGGTTTCATTTGATACGTAAAACGCTTACTATGTACTTATACTATGTATGCGCGTATACTATGCACGTATACTATGTACATATACTATGCACGTATACTATGTACGTATACAATGCACGTATACTATGTACGTATACAATGCACGTATACTATGCACGTATACTATGCACGTATACTATGTACGTATACTATGCACGTATACTATGTACGTATACAATGCACGTATACTATGCACGTATACTATGCACGTATACTATGTACGTATACTATGCACGTATACTATGTACATATACTATGTACATATACTATGCACGTTTACTATGTACGTATACAATGCACGTATACTATGTACGTATACAATGCACGTATACTATGCACGTATACTATGCACGTATACTATGTACGTATACTATGCACGTATACTATGTACATATACTATGCACGTTTACTATGTACGTATACTATGTACCTATACTATGCACGTATACTATGTACGTATACTATGTTCGTATACTATGTACATATACTATTTACATATCCTATGTACTTATAGACATGCTAGCACAATGCCTAGAACCTTCCCTGCGCATGGACACAGAATAGATACATACATAAAAGAGCTGATTATGGGTGCAGTTCCCATCATGCGATATAAGTAATAGTTCCCTTCAAAAAATTATCAGGTCATCAGATAACTTTTTTTCATGTCTGACCTCAGTTAGACTGTAGGTCCAACGGATGACCTGCAGTACCTACGCCCATTGGCGGCGCACGCGCATTCTACAGGTTACCGTTTATGGCCTGTCTGTAACTGTGGACAGCACCTGTTACAGGCGCATAGTGTAACAGTACATAAGCTTCAAAAACACTGCGTAACCTCTTTTTGAAGTAAAACTTCTTTCGGCACGCTTTACTTGGGGGTTATTTGGTGAAGCGAACGGAAGCTGAGAGGTCTCCCTCTCTACATGAAGATGAAAAAGTGTTACGTTTCGTATATTACTGTAGGGGCAAGAGAGATGGAACTAGAGAAGTTTTACTTCAGTCGTATAAAATACACTCGTTTTTATGTGTATTTTTTATACAATAAAGTAACCAATTGGCTGCTGGAAATAGTATATTATTCAGATAATAAAGTGTATATAAATATTAATGATCCTGGATGACTTTGAGGGACTCCGGAAAGGTTATGAAATCCAGTCCATATAAAGACCAGTTTCTCAAAAAAATTGATGAAATTCCCTTACAAATCGATGTTTAAGTTAGATGTTTTGAATTAATAATGAGGACAATAAATATCTGTGGACATTTCACACAGCGCCATCTAGCCCCAAACTAAACTAAGATTGTACTATGGGAACCAGATAACTGATACAATACTTAGATACTTTTTGTTTGTAAATACATACATAGAATACAATATAACATAAACACAGAATAAACATCGATATTCATCATACAAATGTTTGGTGGGAACAACCTGGGTGGGAATCGAACCCACAACCTGCAGTTCAGAAGGGATACTACCAACTGAGCTAACGGGCCAGTCTTTAAATGTTTTTTTGCTAATTATTATTAGTGATAATATTTATACATCTGAACTATTCTGCTTAAAATATCTTATTTAGTTTTAAAATAATAGCTTTGTGATTACATAACTCCGTTGAATAACGAAGCGTATCTTAATACGTTATCTATTATTCGTTATGTAAATTATTTATCAACATAACTAATCTGTTTAAAGCTCAACCAGATGAATTTATGAGACAGCTAGTTGCGCCCCGCGGCTTTACTCGCGGATACAAAGTATTTTAATTATTTGATTATCGCACGGGAACATTTCACTTTTACGGGATAAAATGTAGCCTATATGTAGCCGTTTGAGTGTGAAGAAGTAACAAACTTACACACATGCACACATACAAACTTTCGCCTTTATAATATTAGTGTGAAGTGTGATATATTATGTACTGTTAGACTACTATAGAATGTGTCAACCGCATCCGTCTACTTAACCTATTTAAATGGTGATTTTCGCGACAGTATCATCATTATTTATTTACGTTATGCAATTGTCTCATTAGGTATATTTTTAAAGAATCTTGTTGTATTCGACAATAATGTTCAAAATTCGAATTTCCGAAATCTAAGAAAAATTTCGACTGAAAATCCATTTTATAACCATAATTGCATACTAAGTCGGGAACTGTGTGATTATATCATATCCTTACGCAATATATTTTTTATCTTTTGTATCTTTCTTGTCATTCTTTTTTGTAACTCTTTGTAATCTATTAAATAATACATATAGGTATATCAATTATATCTATTTTTATGTATTACTAGTAGCGCCCCGCGGTTTCATTCGCGATAAAAAGTATCCTATATGTTAATCGATGCTATAAACTATCTGTGTTCCAGTTTTATCGAAATCCGTTCAGTAGTTTTTGCGAAAAAAAGTAACAAAGATACATATGGATACATACTCACAAATTTTCGAGAGACAAATCCACAGCTCTTAAATTTAAACTTAATTTAATCATAACAAATAAACATAGCTTTTAGGAATTACAGTATTCTATCAGTTATCTGGTTTCCCGTATTAGGAGCTACGCTTAGTTTGGGGCTAGATGGCGTTGTGTGAAATGTCCACACATATTTATATATCAAATGTATGATTATTACACGACTATTACTACAGAATAGTGTATATAAAATGAAACAAGAATATCGTAGAACTCAGCTAAAAACATCAGATGAACTTTTGCAAGGTCATGCACGTCTGAGTCTATCGATTTTTTTAATAGTAGTTTCCACTCAAGAATCTTTCGTCTTCAACGATTGTCAGATTTACAAATAAATGAATATGCATCTTACTTTCATCGTCGACCACGTCATCGTGCACTTATCAAGCGAGCAAATAGCAAATGCAAAGCAAGTAAAATATTGGTTTCTTCGCTCGTGGTTTTGCCGTTTGCTTCAGAAAACCTTTTTAAATAACTCAAGAGGAAACCATTCTTATAGATTTACCTTACTTACCTTACTAAGCTTGTTTCAGCTGTTCATTATTAAAGTAGGTACCAGACAAAATGACAGCCATACTACTATTGAATTTATGATACACTAGCTGCGCCTCGCCGTTTTACCCGCGGATAAAAACTAGCCTGTGTTAATAAAGTATATAAAACTATCTATATTCTAAATTTCATCTAAATCCGTCCAGCTGTTGCGACGTGAAGAGGGAACAAACACACTTCTATACAAACTTTCGCCAATATTAATACTAGTTGTGCTCCGCAGTTTCACCTGCAGATATAAAGTATCCTGAAAATTCATTCAGTACTTAGTTTTTGCATAAAATTTTCAGTAGCAAACATTCATACATACAAACTTTCGCATTTATAATATTATTAAGGAAGGATATTAATGTGACGTGACAGGCATGGTCTAGTAAATAGATAAATATAGAGTGGTGTTTTTTTGTCACAAACAAAATAAATAAGGAAGATAAATACGCTTGTGATTGCGTTACAAAATTAAACCCAGCCCAACATTGGGAAATTAAAATTAATATCAACGCCCGAGCTTCCAGCTATGGCTATCTCTACGTATAACAACTGTTCAGTCTCTACATAAATCTTTTAATGTCCGAATTTCAACAAAGCATAATAAAATCTCCTGTAAGTGAAATATTACATAATTTTTCTTAATAGGACAGTTTAACGAAGTAAAAAATACTGTTTTGTGAAACACAAAAAATGTGAATGGCGATAATAATGCCTTGTTAACTTTTACTTTGCTTGGCTTTATTTTACTTACTAATATGGATTCTGTAGGGTCATTACATAACGAATATGAAACTACTATGAAAATTTATATAATTGTATTTATGGTGATCTTACTTACGTTATGAATATTCAGGTAATATTTACCTTTGCAATTGCAGTTTCTTTTGAAAGAATTACAGTATTTTTTTTATATATTTGTTATTTCTATTAATCATAGTTACCGATGCAATCGATGCATCTTTGCCAACGCAGTAGCAGTTTATCGTTTCCTTTCTTGAAGAAATCAATTGGACCAGAGACAATAAATTCTTCAAAGGCATTTTGTACTGCCGTCCAGGGCAACTTTTTTTCCAGCAGTTTTTTTTATTATTTTTAGAAATGATACGACGAGATAACCCTTCGCCTGATGTTAAGCGACACGCCTGCCCATATCAGTTGCAGTGTAACTCGGAACTTTAAAGTATAGAGATCCACGTGACACTGCACTGCGCACGTCATCCTGAGACATCAGCACAATCTACAGTTATAAGATTACTAGTGAGATCAGATCATAAAGTCTCATTTGCCCAGTAATTTCACTAGCCACAGTGCCCTTCAAACCGGAACACAGCAGTGCTTACGCACTACTGCTTGACGGCAGAATAACTGGCAAAGCGATGGTACCTACCTAAACGAAATTTGCAGAAAAGACCTACTACTAAGCTAAGCTTACTACCACCTAGTAAGTTATCCTATGATCTTTTTCGGATTCTTGTCTGTAAGCGCAAAGTCTGGTGAGTACGGCGGATGACAGAGGGCTTTCAGCTTTTGTAACTTCGAGACCATCTGCTGTGCAGTATGAGGTCGCGCGGTATCGTGCAGGAGCATTGGAGACGAGCGATGACTAAAGCTGGTTGGTGACGTGCGAGATTGGCAATGATGGCATTGTGTACAGCTCTTCACAGTACACATGAGTGATTCTTATCTGGTCTGGAAAAATCTGCGATGAATTACACCGGCGTGGTACAAGAGATGAAACGGGTCAATTATCCTTTCAGAATAATAATATTAGGCAAAACATTCTAAACTACGCTCGTGCGCTAATGGTTCGACTGTCTAAATAAGTCTGTTTACCCGACGCGAACACTCTACATTTCGAATATGAGGTTTTATACGTGAATTCCTCATATTCGAAATAAAAAGCAGTGTTAAATTAAAATATGATTAATTAAGCAAACTAAAATAAACTTTTGTTTATATTTTATCGAAACAATATTGGTAAGATAAAGCTTATTTAAAATTAAGATTTAATATTTTTGCACAACGATGTCATTCCAGATCCTTGACTAGACCTTGACCTTAACTAGGATTCCTTGTATCTAGGGACCTAGGAACCACGAGGACCATGATCCAACATCAACCAGACTCAGAACAAGTATTTGCGTTTTTTTGTCTGTGCACAAATACTTATCCTGTCGCAGGACAATCACCTCCGGGTTATGAGCCAACCTACTCAACCACTACACCACAGGAGCTCTAGTTAGTTTAATATTAAATACACGCACCATAGACTTGAATATTTATGTTGAACCACCGAAAAATATCACGTGGTTACCAAAATAAAGTCATGACATGTGAATATTGACAGCAAAGAAAACTGAGATTTGTTTACAACCGTTTTGTCAATATTATTATGGTTGTATTGTAAATTAACAACCGTCTTATGTAAATAAAAATATTCGATAATGAGCCGGTGAAATCTTTATGGCTATTGGAATTTTATTCGTTTTAACAAGTCAATCTCCCTAATTGAGAGGTTTTCACTTTTTGGACCTTTACGATGCAATAGGTGGTATTTTTTATTGACTTCCATTGCTTGGTTTTATTTACACTGGTTTTCTGTATATTATTAGGCGTTATTGATTACAATTTATTTCTTATATACCTATTGTAGCTAGTGAAATTACTGGGCAATTGAGACTTTATGATCTGATCTCACAGTCGAGTAATCTCATTACCAGACTGTGCTGATGTCTCAGGATGATGTGCGCAGTGCAGTGTTGCTCGAAACTCTATTTTGGGGTTCCGATTGACACTGTTCTGTTATGGGCAGCCGTGGCGCTTAACATCAGGTGAACGGCTAGCTCGTCAAATCATTCAGTAACATATATAAAAAAAAAATTATCAGTGTACAATTTGCTGGGAATGGATTGCCACGTTTTTAGATTGTAAATAAAATAAATAAATAAATATCTGTGGACATTTCACACAGCGCCATCTAGCCCCAAACTAAGCAAAGCTTGTACTATGGGAACCAGATAACTGACACAATACTTAGATACTTTTTGTTTGTAAATACATACACAGAATACAATATATAACACCCAGACACAGGACAAACATCGATGTTCATCACACAAATGTTTGTCCTGGGTAGGAATCGAACCCACAACCTGCAGTTAACCAATTAACCATTACTATATGATCGCTTCGATTACATGCACTTAATATACTTATTAGGTATGCCTATTTCGTACCTATGGCATGACCATGGTAACTTTTATATAGGAATTCACTTATCTCTCCTTTTACTTGCTTTTTAATTGAGAATTTAGCAAGAAGATAATAATGAACAAAAGCTGATATTAATTTTAAATAATAAAAGGAAAGGAGCTACGAAGATGAAAGTTTAGTAAGACTAAAGAATGGCCATAGATCAAAATGGTAATATTGTACAATCATTGATCAACCTTTACAGCGTCACCGGGCGAAGAAGATAAGTAGTCAAACTAAATTATCTCGGATCAATGATAATTTTTCCGAAAAGTGTAGTATTTATTACTTTAATCTATTTTACCATATTTTCTTTTGGCATTTCTAGTTGTGTCTTACTAAACATCTTATAGGTACTTACTTACTTAGATACGTAAAATGTAGTAAACCAAACCTATTGAGCCGACCGCGAGGTGAACTCACTTCGGAGTAACAATTTTCTCAACTCCCGCATGCATCGGTTTGGCATATTGCCAAACAAAATATTAATTTTACTCGAAGCATGGATTGCTTTCAAAATGCACTCGTAGTGCATACTATACAGAAGAGGGTATAAATTATATCTATTCAACTAATAAAATAGATTTTTGTCAATGACTATAGCGCTTTTTAAGTACTCTAAATGCATTTATGAACTTCAATACAAACCAATCGACCTAACTACCCTGTCATTAGGTACGCTTTTAAGTTAATAAAAAAAAATTTGACTGCAATCAAGTTTACTTCTCTAACATCAAAAACAAAGTGAAAATTTTAGCAAACATAGCCCTTCTCTGGTAAATTCTACCAGACTCCTTATTTTTTTATCTATGTTAACATCTTATTCTAAAAATAAAATAAAAATGTATCATGCATGTATGATAATTATTTATTTTATGTAAGTATGATTAATTAATTATCCTTATATTATAATGCATTTATTTTTATATACTAATAAAAATAAATAAACATAAATACTAATACTAATTTATTTTTAACGTAAATAATTATAATGTTATAATGAACCCACAGATTTCCGAACTAGTGGAAACTGTATTTCAGGAGTCAGTGATTTCTCTATTTTTTTCAGTAGGAGAATAACGAAATAAATATTTATCAAACATGCACCATGATTCATTAATTATCCTTATATTTTAATGTAGTACTTTTTACATTAAGATTAAGATTTTTTTATATTAAGAAAACCTAACAAAAAAACATTTTTATTGGTATGCTGTTATTTTAAATTACAAAAATCACTTACGAACTCAGTAATATATGCGAAATAAAAATAACAAGCTACAAAACGTGCAAGTAACATTGTTTACGGATATTAACATTCCGTTTCCGATATTACAACGAAACCCATACAGACTTCTGTACTAATGCATTCGGACACTCATGATTATTTGCATCGCTGAATGGCAACAGTTGCTTGAAGTTGAAATAATCGGTCTTTACCTATGAAATTGCCGTATTGCAGTACAGACTTTTTCAAGCAAAAAAAAGTTTTGATTGGCTATGAATTCTAAATTCAAATTAATTTTGTTTTAAAAATATGACATTCTATTTACAATATGAGTCTTTTGTTTATTGATTAGCGTTGTATTTTCATTACATTTCAACATTTTTCCTCATAATGGATACTTTGAAATTTCGTGTAATTGTGAAATATGAGTTCCGTCGTGGCACCAACGCGGCACAAACGACACGTAACATCAACGACGTTTACGGAGAGAACTGTACAAACGAACGTACAACCCGTTATTGGTTTGCTCGGTTCCGTCCTGGGAATTTTGACTTGAAAAATGAACCTCGTGGTCGTCCGGAAACTTTGGTCAACAATGATGAATTAAAAGCGATTGTGGAAGCTGATGAATCTCAATCTACAGCTGAGCTGGCAGCAGCTTTTGATGTTAGCATCAAAACAATATTGGTCCATTTGCGACAGATTGGCAAGATAAAAAAGCTTGATAGATGGGTGCCCCACGAACTTAACGATCGCCAGCGCAACGTACGCGTCGAGACTTGCCTTGCGCTGCTTAACAGGCACAGAAATGAAGGAATTTTGAACCGAATTGTTACGTGCGACGAAAAATGGATTCTTTTTGACAATCGAAAGCGCTCAGCAAGTTGGTTAGATCTTTGTTCGGTACCAAAGCAATGTGCAAAACGAAAAATGACCCCTAGAAAGGTGATGGTCACAGTTTGGTGGTCTAGTGCTGGTGTGATTCATCATAGCTTTTTACAAAACGGCGAGAGCATTACTGCAGATGTGTACATTGAAGAACTGACCACAATGATGGCGAAACTCGCACGTCTGCAACCAGCTTTGGTCAATCGGTCGTCTCCACTGCTACTTCACGACAACGCGCGACCCCATACTGCACAACAGACCGTCTCTAAGATGCATGAGTTGGGTTTGGAAGCTCTCCCTCATCCGCCATACTCACCAGATCTTGCGCCTACCGACTATTACTTTTTCCAAAATTTGGACAACTTTTTAGCGGGAAAAAAATTCAATTCCCGAGGGGCAGTACAAAACGCCTTTGAAGAGTTTGTTGTCTCCCGTCCTGCTGATTTTTTCAAGAAGGGCATCCATAAACTGCTACAGCGTTGCCAAAGATGCATTGATTGCAGGGGTGATTACTTTGAATAAAAGAAATAAATAAGTTCGAAAAAAAAATACTTTAACTTTTTTCAAACAAAACGGCAATTTCATAGGTAAAGACCTAATATTTATTACATATTTAATTTTTTTTTTATTTTTTTTTATGTTATGATATGAAATGATGAGCAAGCCGCTCGTCTGATGTTAAGCGACACGACTGCCCATATCAGTTGCAGTGACACTTGAAACAGTAAAATATAGTTCGCGTGACACTGCACTGCGCACGTCATTCTGAGACATCAGCACAGTCTAGTAATAAGATTACAAAACTGTGAGGTTAGGTCATAAAGTCTCATTTGCCCAGTAATTTCACTAGCTACAGTGCTCTTCAAACCGGAACACAGTAGTGCTTGCCCACTACTGCTTGAATGAATAATGATAGAAGGCTACCTACGAGCTGTGATGAACTAGGCACAACGTGCTGGTTGACGGGTATGCGTATAGCTCTTATCTAGAAGAGCGTAGACAGCTTGTGAGCTTTCATACATATTGCTGTCTTCTGGACATCTTTCTGCTTATAATATTGTGTAATAGTGAATCAACCTAAAAAAAGCCAAGGTAACTGATACCTAGCCTGTTAGCGTTTATACATTATGGCACAGGCGTTGACTCAACAGAAAACAAATAACTTTGAACGCAAATATTTTTAATTAATTGTGCTTGAAGTTTTAAGTGTGAAGAGAATTTTTTATTCTTTATTTTCTTATGTTTAAGTGATCGTTAACAGATCGATCGTGGGTCAATAACACTTGCCAATAAATTAGAGTTTACATTGATTGATGACATGAAACACGCTTGAGGTGAAAAACCTGGCGCATTTGTTTCATAAATAAATGAATTATTTTTAATATTACTAAATAATAACAATAACATTTTCCATACCGTAATAAGTATACATAAATAAACATCTGACAAATAAAAAATTACTCGACTCTGATTTTTTTTGTACTTACCTACATTTCATAGAAATCTATACATATTTATAAAACTATAATATAAAGACAAGAGTGGTATCCTTAGATTAAATAAATAAAGCATAAAGACTTCAAGTAAGACTATCCTAAAACACTCTTTATTTAATTTTTTTTGCTCCACTATACTCGTGCTTACCAATAACAATTTTCACAACAGCTTGCGTCGCAACGCAAAGAACTATATATAGTCTTCGCAACTACGTAAAAACCCCCTACTAATATTCCATCGTCAATCTTATTGCCAAAGAAAAGTATCGAGGGCAAAAGCAACTCTCCGTGATGTATTTGAAACATTAATATCTAGAGCTCCTGAAGAACGAGTATATACCTACACTCTTACAGTTAAATCACAATTATTCATGTCGAGGCGACTAGCACATGTTTATTATGAACTACATAATCGTAACTCTCATTAGTAATAATATCCGACCTAATAACGGCATATTCTAGGAAGAAATATCATAATTTGCCAATAAATCACATAAATAAGACACCAGAACAACGAGGTCAGGTCACAGGTCGCTTATTATGACAACGGTCGTGAAGGCCCGCAAGATTGTTCGATAGGTCATACATCCTCGAGTGACACAGCGCCTATTAAGCAGGCTGTCTTTGATGGCAGATGTCGATGGCTACATGTCGAACCCACCGAGTTTAGACCGCGTCACTCGACTTTGACGGACGGATAACGAACGTAGATCTAAGCCGGATCCTTTCAGAATATGGTATAGGAATACTTGTATTACCAATTAGGTGATGTTTTCTGCTATCAAATATTCCGTATATACTTGACAGTAAACGAACAATACAAGTAAGAAGCATTCAAACCAGAATTCCGTCGGTATCACATTTTTAGCTGCTGGAACGTCGCGTCGGCGCGCTGCTAAACAATGGACTTATAAATGAAACTGTGAACCCGACACGTCTCGAATTAACTGCCGACTTCACAAACCCAATTCCTAGCTACCTATTTGTAAATTGATTTAAGTTATTTTACTCTACTGGTCACGGAGCTTCCCTCCCTTCCCCGGGGAAATAATAGGGGTATTAGGTATCTCGTTTTATTTTCATCACTTGTTTTAAATTAGGCAAGGACTCAAATAAACAATCAGATCATACTAAATAATCACACAGACAGTCAACGAACACAAAGTCCGGTAAACTGTACAACACACACTTCAAGTGGCACACAGGCCACTTGAATTATGATTTAACTGTGTACGAACGCTGGGTATGAAGAACGATACATACAAACATCATACAATAAATATAGCCACAGACTATAAACATAAATAGACGGCACGCTCAGAACTAGAAAATGAAGCAATAAAGAGAATATCAAATCGAAGGCATGCTAATTTGTTTGCATTGTTCTCTATTAGCGATCATCCATATAACAGCGACGTTCAAATGCTTCTAATCGTTGAGAGAATTATTTGTTATTTTTTTGCGATTGGCATTTTTTTTTGTTTTATTTCCTAGTTCTTAACGTGCTATTTTTTATGTTGTTCTTCTATTCTGAAGCGCATGTGCACCATGTTACAAACATTCATTTATGCGCGACCTCCACTGAGCTTATTCCGCATTTCATATACATAAGCACATAGATGAAGATTCACTGTTACCGCTACTCATGGTCGTTGGTATTTTAAATCATATTGCGGGAACCCATCTCGCATTCACTGCTAAGGAATATTATTAGTAAGAATTTAGTATTCATAAATAGATGCAGCTGTGCTTTTGCAGTATGGAAAAATACCAACAATCTTCCTGAGAATCAAAAATGAATTCCAATTTTGTGTATATACGTACAAATTATTGTATTATCATTCTTCTGACTTGAGATTGGTTAAAATCTAAATTTCGATACAGTATGACTCACGTATAGGCCTGGGTAGCACACAGTTTATCTGGAGCAGGCGCTCGAACCGTCACATAAATAAGATCGAATATAGACGATTGCAATGCAATATGGCAGGTCTGTAATGGAGTGTCATTGTTTCTGCCCCTGTTCCGCTACTGGGGCGTATTTTTGTATCGGCTAAGAGGCGGCAACAATGTTTACAAGACCGCAGTAGTATTATTAGATACTGCACCGCAGACAAAAAAGATTGGTGTAAGACTGCTTGTAACTTGATACTTCTTATTGGAAAGATCTCCGAGAGTGTATCGGGTTTCTTTTATCTTTTTTTTTGTAAAAATACAGGATAAGTATCGTTATGGTAGCGGCTCGGGGTTTTATTACATTATAGTATCTACATAATTGAACATTCGCTTTTTACTGTAGTGGAATATATTCTGTAATATCGCATGAAAAATATTTTGTCACCTAATTTCCAACAAACCTATTTTTGAATGTTTCTCCTCATAAAATTTGTGGTTAAAAGATGGTCTCTATCTAGCACAGAGCACACAAGTATGCTTCTCATGTGGCGTCTAAGTAAATGGGACACTGTGGTTTGGTGGATAAGGTCTAACCTTATTAGCAGATAGAATATACGCAATCATTATGCTAGATAGACCGACGTCGACGATCTGGTCAAAACCTTTAATTGAATCATGCTAAAAAGTGAAGGCGATGATCAGTAATCGAATCAAGAAGAGGTTAGCGAAACAATAAAGAGGAAAACAAACAGTTGACCTGCCAGACACCAAACCTATATGGTAAGCTATTGTAGGTATTTTACTTGGCTAGAATGCTACACCTTCGATCGCATCGTCACTTACGATAGATTACGATTCACCGTTCCTTCTATTCTGCTAGTTTTAATGTTGTCCCATGTTAGGGCATGAGCATCAGACTAACACCAAATGTGCTCTCAATACACACATGGGACACATTTTTTTTATATTTTAAAAGTCCCATTACTCTCACCCCCTTTATATACCAACCCCTTTATACACCAACCCCTTTATTTTATATACAAGAGAAGTGAAAAAGTGAAAATAGTCTTTTGTCATGGGACCTAGTACTGGTTCTCTAAACTATCTTCTACGAGTCGCTTTCTAATAAAATACATCATATCTAGACTATCCATAGATATCAAAGTAGTAATTAATAACCAATCCAATCATAAGAGGCGGATGAAGTAGAGTATAATAGGTTTCTGTAAATGGCACCAATTAAAAATCTGTCTATCCGAGTTACACTTCAGCTCCAAAATGACAGAAATGTAACTGTGTTATGATTTAGTTGTGTCGTAGTGGTAGGAAGCAATTAATCCTAACTCTTATTTATCATGTGATGTCACAGCAGGTGACTGCGCGAGCGTTCCGGGAATCGCCTCCGCGTGAGGTTATGTCTACGGGTATAAGCGGAGCGGGAGACTCCGAAGCAGCGTTTTTATAGATACTCTCCCATTATTCATATATCATAAGAGACATGGGCCTTACCGCATAAGTTTGGTGGATACGGTAATCGTGTTCTCTCTTGCTCGCACTCGTGGACTTGTTAATAGGCGCGTGCAGGATTGCAGGTGAAGCCCATGCCTAGAACAGTCACGCAATAGGGGTGCTGGACATGCTTATATCCTGGCCTACCATTACCATACACTATTACCAGTTTGATCTACTTAGCGTAATCCACGGATTATTCTTTAATAATTTCTGATTTTTTGTTTTCAAAATTAACTTGTAAGCCTCAAATTATCTCATATATAAATAGTAAGGTAGTTAATTTTACTATAAGTCCTAATTGTTAATGCCTTTTTTTCATAAACTTATATTTTTGACTATTGCTTGTGCCTATATTAAGTGCTTAAACGTTCCTTCTGAAAACTAAACCACGGGCTATGTTTATAATTAAATAATAATTGGAAATTTTCCAAGCAGATTATTTTATTTAATAAAATTACTATATGTATCTTACTATTTATAATTTTACGTAGGTGCTTTATAGTCTACGAGTGAAAAAGTAAGTAGTGAGCAATTTCCTACTCAGTACCAAACCTACTTTAGGGTTGTTACTGAGTAGAAAAATGACTCCATTTCATAGAAAAAACGAGAAGCAGATGCGTGCTAAAAGGCTCATAGGTAGCGATTTGTTTGAGGCCCGACTGCAAAGCCTCGACCATAGACGTAAAGTTGCCAGTTTATCGGTCTTCTATCGAGTGCATTTTGGAGAGTGTGCATTGGAGTTGCATAACCTGATTCCGCCGTCACCGATCCACCATCGGACAACCAGATGTACGAAAAAGCGCCACCGGTACATGGTTAATATCCCACATGTGCGAACAAAGACATTTGGCTCCACATTTATCATGCGAACAGCCAAAGAGTGGAATGCTTTGCCAGTATCCGTATTTCACCTTGGAGTCTTCAAATCGAGAGTGAACAGGTATCTTCTAGGCAAGCGTGTTACATCCTAGACCGTATCGTCACTTACCATCAGGTGCGATAGTGGTCAAACGCAAGCCTATCAAACAATAAAAAAAAAGACTGGGCCGAAAACACACACCTTCTCAGTCCACAGCCCAAAAACAACAGTAGCACAAGAAACATAAACAAATCCTACGGTCAAACTGTTTGGATGGATACAGTTACAAGTTACGAGTAGCCGCTACAGTTTCTAGCTACACTTGATAAACATTACCAAGTATGCATCTCCTCTGTGATAATATTATACTTTTCTAGGAAACTGGTTTGGCAACAGTACTTAGTTAAAAATTGCTTTTGTTACTGAATAGGATTTTTTGTTAACAACCGTGAGAATTGTTATAAATAGAGGTAGCCTGAGGTAGTTCTTGAGCAAATCATCTTATGATAAAAACTTATCAGCCTTATTAATAAACGGGTATTAGTCTCGGGCTAGTTACTTCAGCTTTTGTCCTTATTTTGCTATAGGAATATTTAGCTGGCTCGAAAGAGACAAAAGATGGTGTATAATATATAATCCAAAGCTATTTCGTGTTTATTAATAAGGCTGTATAGGTGTTGTTATCTCTTTCATGACAACCAGCTAAGGATTTTTTTAAGGAATGACGTGATGAGCTACTCGTTTGCCTGATGTTAAGTGACACGGATGCCCATATCATAAGTTGCAGTGTCACTCAGAACTCGCCAAGTGTAGAGTTTTGCGTGACACTGCACTGTTTGTATGTGAATGATGTCACAAGCTAGTCAGCTAAGCGAAACGGTCGCCCATAACTGATGTGTCAGTGTCACTCGGAATCAATAGAGTTTTGGTTTGATGATACTTACACTAGTCATTATCACTAGGAGAGCTATGTGTAATTTGTGAAGTTGTTTTTTTTAAATATCAACAAATTAATTAAATTTAATAAGTTTTTTAAATATTTTAGTAGGTGATAGGACTTTTCTGCAAAGTTCGTCTAGATAGGTACCATCGCTTTGCCAGTTATTCTGCCGCCAAACAGTAGTGCTGTAAACAAGTACTACTGTATTCCGGTTTGAAGGGCACTGTAGCTAGTTAAATTACTGGGCAAATGAGACTTTATGATCTTATCGATCGATCTGAAGGTTAGCTGGTCACGTTATTCCTTGAAAAAAAAATACAATATGAAAATTAATAAGAAGTCAAATTTGATATCAAACAGAATACAATATATAATCGGCGATACTCAGTTAGTTAATCTTCGATATTGTGCTTAATCGTTTTGTTTATGTATCTACTAAAAGTCAGTAGACACCTTAATGCTTATAATGTCTAACTAATATCAATTTAATTTAATTTTGTATTTAAACAAATTGCCAGTTAACATTTAAACAAGGCCACGATCAACAAGGCCTTAGTGACGCCCATTTTAAATGTTAAACCGTCTATAACTATGCGATTCTACTAAAATAACTCCACATTTCATCCAAGTTGAAGGTTAAGTATACCAAAGCAGTTTTCTCTCGAATGCTAATTCTAGAAACTTCTGCACGCGACAACTGCCAGCTACTGGATTATGTGTTTAAAAATCACATCTTGTCTCAGACTCCATCTCCATACATCTTTATTATAAAACTGTTTATAGACGGAACTACTTAAGGCGCGGCGTAACCCCAAAATTAACAAAAAACGCTTTTTGACGTCATTTATGTGACGTGTCAAATAATCATATAAAAAATTTGTGTTAATAGAAAACATAACTACAAAACAGAAATGACTAAAATAAAACATAACTAATGTAAATTACTAAAATAAACTTCTTCTAATAACCCCAAAAAAGTACTTAATTAACGTACAAATTTTCAGCGATAAAACCATTTTTTTTAAAATTTATAATAATAGCCACACTGTTGCTCTGAAATTCTCTAGTTAAAATATTTAGATATTCATATTTCACGTTATCCTGAGAAACCCGCTAAGTTAACATATTTTCATATGTTAAAAATACAATATAAAATAATACAATGCGGTGACGTTTCTGACAGATCTGTTTCGTTTTCCCGCCAAAACTCTTTTTATTATTTGTCTTCTAGCAGTTTAAGAAAAGCACTTTTGCAGCGTTTGCTAAACTGCAACATTGCTATCCTTTTAATGATCACTAAACACAAATGAAGAAGGTCAAAGTGGTCGTAAGTTTCCGATTAGCATAATAAAAGTACCTAATCTTAATTGCTTGCTATGGCTAGCTCTCGGATTGCTTGTACCGTTCTGTTAAAATGCTGTTTCAGCGTTATTACTACTTTATAAGATCTATTAATGACTAGTTGCGCCCCGCGGTTTCACCCGCGGATAAAAGGTATTTTAATTATTTGCTCATCCTACGGGAAAATTTCACTTTTCCGGGATAAAATGTAGCCTATATGTTAATCCAGTGTATAAGCTATCTTGGTACCGAATTTCATCCTAATCCATTCAGCCATTTGAGCGTGAAGGAGTAACAAACATACACACAATCACACATACAAACTTTCGCCTTTATAATATTAGTGTGATTCAAATAAATCAAACTTTTCATTTTTAGGTTATGTTTTTGTTGATTGATTATCATGAATATCGTTACACATTTTCAACGAATTTTAAAAAAGGAAGATGTTTTCAATTATCTAACAATTTTTTAAACATGTTTACATGTTTTAAACAAGTAACAACCTCAGAGCTTTTTCATTTATGAACTCACTTGGAAAATATTTTTCTTTTAAAGCATATAATTATAGATAGATAGATTAAACTCTTTTTTGAAACACCACAAGTATTGACAGCCTCCGTGGTGTGGTGGTTGAGCACGTCGGCTCATAGGCCGGAGGCGGCAGATTCGATTCCCGCAGCAGGACAAGTATTAGTGCACATAAAAAAAAACCTTTTTCTGAGTCTGGGTGTTGTGGGACCATAGTCCTCGTAGTTCCTGGGACCTAGACTCAGGAAATCCTAGTTAGTGTCCAGAATCCATGTTTTTGATCGTTGAGCGTTATTATCGTTTTCAGATTAAAAATTTGGCAGTTTAAAATCGAAATCACATTATAATGTCATTTAAGTTTTTCTCATTATGAATTAAAGTCAAAGTCAAAAGATTTATTGCAAATAGGCTAATTTTAGCACTTTTAAAACGATTGAAGTTGGTTGATTCAACCCCTTTTTTATCCAATAAAATGTATCATTGGGATGCACATTATTGGGCAAAAAACGGATGATCAATAATGTATGTGAGATTTCCATTTTCTAGTTCACCATCCAACTAAATCTTCTCACAACTAATATAAACAAACAGAAGACCTCATTAATACAGAGATTGCCACATATCGCAAGTAGCGTTCACCTTGTGTTAGTTACGGTATTGCGGCCCATTTCCAACTGTGATTTATGTAGCCGCGGGTACAGCTAGCAGCCACTCCAAAATACAAAATGCTGGGCTGCAGGTAAATCGGGATCTCGAATTTAAATCGTCATCCAGACATACCACAGATTTCCGAAGACAATGCAAAACTTCAGCCACTGTGGTGTGGTGTTTGAGCAGATCGGCTCATAACACGGAGGCGGTGGATTGGATTCCCACGGTAGGACAAGTATTTGTGCACAGAAAAAAGCGCAAAATACTTGCTCTGAGTCTAGGAGTTGTGAGACCATGGTCCTTGTAGTCCCTGAGTCCCTAGACACGGGAAATTCTAGTTTGGGTCAGGATCTATATATGTGATCGTTGGGCGTTATTATTATTGTTATTACTTCCAAAAAATGTATACGGTCTCATTATTCATAATGATGTCGAAACCTTCAGAGCAAACCGATAAATAAATAATAGACATATTACTATAATATTTTGCTGGTAAGATAGTCTGTAATTACGTTCTTAAATCTGTTTGAATCTGTTGCCCGTATATTGGATTTTTTCCAAACATAAGTACCCGCTACTTATTTTTACTAAATTATGAGAATGAGCTTAAATCATTTACTTAGTTCGTTGATTATAAACTGAATTTATTATTTTTGCACAAATAAATGAATATTCTAAAAAATCATTATTTAAAAGGATTTTTTCCTTTTCTTAGACTTTATACCAATCATTCAAAAGTAATCGAATAAAACTAGTAATTCTTCACAATAAACGTGCATAATGAGAATCTGCTAGCAACATTCATTGAACTACGGATCTATTACGAAAGAATTCCCACTCTTAAAATAGAAATATTGGTATTTGAATATTTAAGCAGCAATACCTTATGAGGGCATCACTAGCATTCCTTGTATTGCTTTATGATAATGTGCCATTTCCACCGTGCGCATCGTACTCATGGTGCGCCCTCTCTGGCGCCTCTCACATATGCATAGCGTAAAAGCATTATGAAACACCTCTATAAATATGCTAAATTCAACCTTTTTAACAAAAGTTAGAAGGTCTTTTACAGATAATGAGGAATTAAGACAATACTACATGTAATCTTCAAGGCTTCTGCACTAATCAGGGCAATAAAGTCTAACTTGAGACTTGATGTCAGCCGTCTTAATAGGCAGACATTTCGATTATGGACTTAGAATCTATTCCAATACATGATGCTAGAATGCTGTTTCTTTTATTAATATTGATTGAATTAAAGGTGCCGAATGTGACACGAAACGAAAGGTAATCCATTATCGAGATGTTTATCGAGAATATTTGGAATTAAGTCACGCGTGTGGGAAGCCAGCCGGTGTTTTTATGGAAATGTTATGGCGGCAATAGAAACCTTCTCCCGGCGGCGGACACGGCGAAATCGACTAAACAATGTATTATTTCAAAACTTTCCATTGTAAATTTTAACGATTACTGTGATATTTGTTACGTAAACTGTGATCTTATCCGTTATTACGGATCAGTAGCTTTAGATAGGCAGATAAATTAAGGTATAATCCGCAACTAACTGAAGCTGCTCTATTGGAAACAAAACGGTGCTTAGGCAAGCCCGAACGTGATTATTTCAAGAAACTAGGTCCATGTTTCAAAATGGCTATAACTCATACTAAAGATCGAATTCTAATCAATTCTCCGAATCGTTAAGCAAAATAAGAAGATTTGCGTAACATGATCTCCTTTCTGCGAATGAGAGTAGGTTTATGAAGTTCCACCATCAAAATTTGATGAGCGCATAGTCTGAACTTTAATCAGTTTATAACATAAGACTAATAAATTATAAATAATAAATTAATATGTTTGGACATTTCACAGAACGCCATCTAGCCTCAAACTAAGCAAAGCTTGTACTACAGAAGAACTGGCAAAACGGTGGTACCAACCTAGACGAATTTTGCAGAAAAATCCTACCACCTATTAAGTTATTTTTTTAAAGTTTATTACCATATCATATCTGCGTCATTTATGAACTGTTTTTTTATGGAAGGGCATATGTACTTTCAGATAGTTCCCAATTCCCATAGGAATTTCATCGCAATCGGTTTGTAGTTTGGTTTTTAAATAGTATTTCTCAGCATGAAATGAAGCGATTGAAGTCGATTTAAACACTTTTTATTGAATTTTCATAATACCCATATACTCTTGTTACTTATGGCTAAGTATGCACACATATCAACATAGTATCTAGTCTTATACAATAGAGCTAAATGCCTAAATCTTCCTAACACTGGCTACCTTACATCCTTACCAAGAAGTCTAAGATGTATATTATTAAAATGTGAAGGCGTATGTATGTACTTCTTCTCTTATTTTTTTAATGCCCTTGAGTGTTATGTCAGTGGACCAGTCATTGAGTTTGAGAGAAAACACCTTTCAAGAGCAGCACTCATGCATTTTTCCTCGATTAAATGAATTATTTTAACTGTTAGTATATTATAATGAATTCTATATATAAATATCTGCATAATGCGCTTCAATGGAGCTTTCATAGACAGGCGCCACAGGTCCATCTGAATTGATGCGTTTGCATTCCACTGCGCTGTTAAATTTCTACTGCATAATTTTTTACGTAAACCGTCGTAAAAATAGCTTTAGAATCGATCAAACGTCAGAAGAGATTTATTTATCTCATTGGAATGGATTATAAATGGTAAAAAAATTAAGTACATTTCATTGCATCCACTCCTCTCCTAAAAATGGAGAATATAAACATTGCTTTTAAAACACTATTCTAAACTTTCACGGTGGTTCACTATATTTAAAAAAAAAAAATTTTCATCGACCCGTGAACATGGACTGTTTAACTTTGCCGAAATAAATATGATACTCGTATATATATTAAATATGATTCCAATCACGATAAAGATCCCGTAAACCCACAAATAAACACTAAAATAACTTAATTTTAAGAAACTAATATAATTTGACTTGACCTATTTGCAATAAATATTTTGACTTTGACTTTGAAACATTAGCTTTTGTTTGGCATAGTAGTACGGCAGTTTTCTGACGCTCGTCTGACTTCTAAACTACCCTTTTATGTTAATACACCGTCGACTAAGTAGCTAATGTTTCCAGCAATTGACGAACTAATACGTATTATATACAATTCTATGCGACATCATGACTTCATCAAACTTGCTCGCCACAGAAAGCGTAATAAAAATACAAGTCCACGTGTAAGCATTTGCGTGGGGGAAAACTCAGACAATCACAACCTCACAAATAGTTCACAATCGACACGTAGTGCGTGACTATGAGAAGTCAACATATGAAGCTTCACAAATTCTTCCACTATGAATGTGATAGCGTCTGTCATCAGTTCGAGAAAATGTTGACCTAAGCTTCTATCGAAGCAACAGACCGGGAGTCTCCTTTGATAAGGAGTTTGACCCGTTAAATTGAAACGTGCTCAACATCATAAAAGCGCTAAGTTTGTTCACCCTAAAGTTTAGAATTCGAACAAGATTTGCTTTTAAACTATTATAATAAACAAAAAGCTGAGTGAAGAGTCATAGCTCAGAACAAATAGAGTACCAAGTAGCCATAGCTATATCATGTTAGCTAAGGCTACTTGATACATAATGCATACTATTTTTAATTATTTGATAAGTTTGCGTTTGACCACTATCTTATCTGATGGTAAGTGACGATGCGGTGTAGGATGAAACACGCTTGCCTAGAAGATACCTGTTTACTTGAGATTTGATAGGTATCTATTACGTCTCCAATAATATTATTCCAAATATTAAAAATTGACTTATATCCAGTTCCAGCTATCGGATATATCCAGCTAGTGGAAGTGCAATATCCGATTTCTTTTAAGATACCGTTATCAGCTTGTCTGATTGTAAAATTAGAGCTTCGGTAATTTGTAGCTATGACAAAAATGGTTCCTTTGATCCTATTATACAATTATCACAATAATATTATAAAAGCGAAAGTTTGTATGTGTGTTTGTGTGTATGTTTGTTACTTCTTCACGCTCAAACGGCTGAATGGATTTGGATGAAATTTGGTACCAAAATAGCTTATACATTAGATTAACAAATAGGGTACATTTTATACCAGAAAAGTGAAATGTTCCCGTAGGATGAGCAAATAATTAAAATACTTTTTATCCGCGGGTGAGGCCGCGGGGCGCAACTAGTAGCTTATATAAATCCTTTTTAGTATTAGTATCATATTTCGGAAAACTTTACCTAACTGGCTACTTATTTGTGTTCAACATTTTAGCTAAGAAACGATTTTAAAAATAGCAATACGATTCAGTCGCCCACTGGATTCTTCCGCATGTTCATCAGCCTGTCTAAAAAAACTGAATCATGTTTTAGGTACTTATTTTTAGTAGACAATCAGACGGCTACAGACTTATTACTCAGTTTCTCACGTCTGCATAAACTAAATATTACTTAAAGGAAGTTCCTATATTACCCGAACACCAGTCGAGTTATAAGACTGTATCTCGTGAGCTAGTACTACGCCGTTTACTAGATATAGTTAGGAAGTTCCTTACATTGCCATTTACCTACTTAACATTTTACTGTTTCAATTTTGTATTTAAATTATTTGTACCATAAGGGAAGACACTGCCCCCTGCAACACAGTGTATACTAAAGCAGAGGGCAGGGTTGTAACTTATTTTATGTGTAGTATATGTTGAAACAATAAATAAATTTGAATTTGAATTTGGCAGCCTGTGGTGTGGAGTTTGACCTCCAATATAATCTTATGGTTCTGGGTTTTAAAATAAAACAAAACATATTTCTAAAGAGGTCCAAGTAACAGTATTGCTTATTCCAATTAAACTTATGCAAATTCGCCCCCTTTTGCTATTGAATTAAATGTCAAATTACCAACAACAAATTTTAACTGATGCAATATCGTATCTGCAATAACGTCTGTTTCTGAAGATCCTGGCTGAAAGGACCGCATTTATCACTTCCTTGAAGCCTGCATTGATGCTGACAGCACACTAAGATGAATACCTGGTAATTTGGATCGCAGGATCCTGTGGGTGGTGCGACCATCAATCCTGTGGGAATCTAAATAGACTGCAACGAAGTGTTAATTGCCTTCCATTTATCCTTCCTTTTAGTAACCGCTTCTGAGATTACTTGAACACGAGCCTTTCATTATGTTCAAATTATATTGTATTGAATGAGGTGTACTGTGTAGGTAACTACTTAGATGCACAGTTTTTTTTAAAGAGTACTAAACTCTAATACTTATTGTGGGATGTATCTAAATCACCTCAATATTTTTTCATTCCTTTTAATTTATCGATATCTGACTCTTAATCAAGCATAAATGTGTTTGTCTTGTGTCTGGACAAACATCGATTTTGTATTTTATTTGTAAAATACAAATTTTATTCCATGTATGTATTTACAAAGGTATTAAAAAGTATCTAAGTATTGTATCAGTTATCTAGTTTCCCTTGTACAAGCGTTGCTTAGTTTGGGGCTAGATGGCGCTGTGTGAAATGTCCACAGATATTTATTTATTTATTTTATTTACCGAATAACCGTAAAGCAAGTCTAGTCAATAAAGACCGCATAAATAGTTCACGTTAGTAATTAAACAATATAATTTCCAATTTATTAATAAACTCACGTAGGAAAACGAGTAACGGTTACAAACTTGGTCGGTCAAGATCAATTTATCCCACATAAAAGTGATCCGTAATTACTATGTAATTACATAATTGTTCCGCTATTATTCAGTATCTAAAGACGTGTTGATAGAAAAGTGGATCTTTGTCGAGCGGTGAAAGGCGTAGGTAATGTATGGTAAGCTCAAAAGCTATAAGAGCCAAGTACATGCTTGTTCGCCGCACCAAACACATTTGTATGAAATTTATGCTTATGCTTGTAGCATGAGGTGACGGAAGGCTGTACTAACCGGCTGTTCAGATAAGCCGACAATACCAATTCTGAATACTTACCAGTGTTTGTACTTAACTATCTACTTAAAGTCAAGATTAGGATTATGAACTAGTCAAACTCTATTGGATAACGGCTTTATTTTAGTTGTGCCGGTAGTCATGGTCATAACGCTTGAATTATAATGCGTTATTTTGAATGAGACTTTATTTCAAAATTATATCAAAAGTGAACTCTACTGTATTTCCTGGGCTGTAAATAATTATGTTCTATATCTATATCGTCTTATTTATTAATTATTAGTAATGGTTAATATATTACAACAGGTATCATATAATACACAAAATGTTTAATGATTAATTGGTGTTCTAGTTTGAAAACTAGGTCGGAGTTATTTCGACTTTTAATTGGCGTGAGTTTAGCCGTTATTAATTTTACAAAGAGTTACTTGGTAGGTTGACATGACCCCTGGAAAGGCGTTTGCAAGTATGTCTGTCAGGCCAAAAACAACCATTAACAAGGTGTCAACATTATTTATACCAATGCGAGGGTAGTTTTTTAAATTTATTTTAGGTTCATAATAATTCATTCGTTGTATATTTTACTAGGTGGTAGGACTTTTCTGCAAAGTTCGTCTAGGTAGGTACCACCGCTTTGCCAGTTATTCAGCCGCCAAGCAGTACTGCGCAAGCACTACTGTGTTCCGGTTTGAAGGGCACTGTAGCTAGTGAAATTACTGGGCAAATGAGACTTTATGACCTGATCTCACAGTCTAGTAATCTTGTTACTAGATTGTGTTGATGTCTCAGGATGACGTGCGCAGTGCAGTGTCACGCGAAACTCTATACCTTAGAGTTCCGAGTGACACTGCAACTGATATGGGCAGCCGTGTCGCTTAACATCAGACGAACGGTTAGCTCGTCGCGTCATCCCATAACATAAAAAAAAAAAAAAATATAAAAAACGAGGGAGCTTTAGACCACACGACTGAAGTAAAACTTCTTTTAGCTTTATATATCAGCCGGTATAACTTTGTTTTTGCCTTGTTTAATGTTAATGTCGCCATCTTGATAATTGTAAATTGTTATTTTACCGGACATACCAACATAATCATTCTAATTTTTAACTTTATTATGTTGACAATGGAGATCTACGTGAACTAGCTTACTCCCCAAGTCATGCGTGCGTAAAGAAATGTTACTTCAAAATGTCTTGTTTTCTTTGAATGGTCTTTAAACTTGTTTATTTTTAATGCGCTAAAGATAAAGATATCCTCGCTGTGATATCGTTTACGTATCACTATCGTATAGGTGCTTTAAATAAAATTCATAATTAATTGAGGATGTAATCCTACATCTACATATTCCTGAGTGTATTAATGAAGGGTGTGGTTCGATTAGATAAACCTGTAGCAACGCCGGGGCAATTAGCAAGTGAATGCAAAGTGTATATTACAGCCTCATATTATTCTGTTTCAGACGTGTATTTTATATGAATAAATGACTATTGGCTATTGATATTTATTATTTTGGTTTCCTCTACCTAAACTACCTTGCCTATGAAAATGGTAAGTAATATTAAGTAACTAGTTTCGCCTCGTGGTTTCGCCCGCTGATAAAAAGTATCCTATCTGTTAATATTCATATTCATTTATTCTGTTAGCATATGTGCATATTGATCTTACATTCCAAATATTATACAGGCCTGTAGGGCACTACAGAATCATATAATGAGGGTAGAGTTAGTAGATAAAATTTAACATATTTCATGCGATACGCTTAACAAATTTCAATAAAATTTAACATTCACAACATAATTAAAAGATTTATATTTTATGATTATCTTCGAAAAATTCTTTCAAAGAATAGTAGCACTTTTTAACGAGATGTGACTTCAACCGACCAATAAAGGCATATTCGTTTTGTATCTCTTTTAGACGAAGGGGTATATGGTTATATATTTTTATACACATTACGTAAGTACTCGTGCTGTGCATTAATAATCCACCGTATAATCTTGCATTCCAAGTTTAATTACAATCCATTCTGTAGTTTTTGCGTGAAAGAGTAACATACATCCATACATACAAACTTTCGCGTTTATAATATTAGCAAAGAGGATTACATACCAAATGAAAATCTTTCAATATATATTGGATTTTTATTAGCATATTAGAAATAATTCGGATATTTTTCGTCCAACAACAACAACAACGTCATCTCATTGTTAATGGGACTGGAACATTCGGATTGCACTAGAAGTGTAGATACATTATACTTGTAAGTCAGCGCAGCTAAAATACAATACAAGTGGTAATGTATAAGTCATCGCGGCTAGTATAGTCCAAATGTTTTGTTTGTGGTAGGTAGTGTAATTAGTATTTATCAATAGTAGTAGTAGTAGTAGAAGTAGTAGTAGTAATAGTAGTAGTAGTAGTGGTAGTATTTAGTAATAGTGGTTATATTAATGTAGAATTTAGTTAGTTAAAAGAGTATTAGTGTAGATAGTTATAGTTACTTATCGTAGTTAGTATAACTAGCAGTTACCCAATAAAATCACTTTACCGTTAAAAATAAGTTAAATATCTATATTCATATTGATATTTAATATTGTAATAATAAAACAAAAACGTAATATACATAATTTTATTCAGATTTATTAAAGTTTATTACAAAAGGATGGCACGTATGTTTATAAATGTTTATCATGAGATATATAATATTACAGTTTTATATAAGTACGTAAATATATATTATCATTTTATTATGTAACAGACTTATTACACTGTATAAAGGCACTAAGGTAAAATCATACCATATAGGAATAGACCAGCAGACTAGGGCAAACACGTGGCGAGCATTTTTCATTGGATGATGGCGGCCGTGTTTCTTCAAATACCATGGTAGTCTAATATAGGGTGAAACACAATTTCGTTGTCCCATATATAAACGGAAGATGAAAAGATCTGACTCGTATCTGCCTCAAAAGACCCAGTCTTTTCTCGTTTATTCTAGGGCTACAAGTATAATTTTACGACTGGAAGTCTCATCTATTGGTGACTGAAAAACACGCGCCTTTGTTCTCTTTCTTCATACGTTTTTGCCTCGTAGTCAACTTATCAGTTTACAGGTTTCATAAAAAGGTTTATGCATACTACCTACACATCATGCAAATGATTTTACAACAAAATACTAATAATAATTTCTAATTCCTTAATAATATAGGCTTGAGCCTGTAAGATTTGAACATTGTCTTTTTCTATCGATCAGTCTAGGTTTTACGAATTATATCGAGTACCACCTACCTACTTACATAAATAAATAGTAAATATACCACCATTTAAAGTTTGAAAACTATCGTGAGAGTGATACATAATGGATTTTATCTTATTCAATTGCTTACAAAAATTACTTACATTTTGTTTGAAAATAAATTTACAAAAAAAAATGTTGCTAGCGTGTTGAGCATGCTACTGCTGGTGGTGGCTCGAGTACCTATTTGGACTGTTTATTAGTCAACACGTCCAATATACAGTTCAAATGTTTTCTTGTATTATATTTTATAGTTGCATTGAGCAGCGAGTAGGTTTTCTGTAGTTGGTAGGTTTAGAGAAAAGAACACACTTAACCTTAAACCTTTAAAAAAATCTTTAAAAATTTTTCAAAATGTAATCTGTACTGTCAAGAATATCTTGTAAGGAAAACAAAAGTTAAATTTTTAGTAACTGTAAATTTCTGCAATCACAGCGTACGCCGTCAACTTTGCTTCGATAACTTATCCTTACCTTATGTTGAAGCAAGTATGATAATATACACAATATATTATTCTGTGATAAAAGCGTGGAATAAAATTATCTCCCAGGTAAATTTTTTGTTCCATGACTTCTAACATGCACTGTATGCAAATTATGACATTCCACACGTTCGTTTAATAAAGGGATATCAAAAATTATCTCATACTTGACAGACTATAATAGTCTATAAGTTTGGATCATGATAACAAAAAGAATTCGGTCAGAAAGAACCATACTATCTACTTCAGTAAGATACATTATTTATAATTAATGAAGTATTTAGGGGCAATTGCAAGCCATTTCAACGAGAACAACTTAATTAACGGCTGTGAAAAAAGGCCTTAAAAATACATTCGTATAATTAAGTATTAAGATATAAAAAGAGGCACGACTACAATCCTGAGCACATAAAATTATACAATTACCAACTCTACAATTTATTCATAAGGAAATGTTTATGGGTAGTAAAATGGCAATACTGTCAGGTATGACAGTTGATTCGCGTATCCGCATATTCCATTCCATAGTGTTGTGATCACATCTGATCCTCCAAGTTCCATTCCACACCTTGGCCGGCGACAAATCTCTCCGATACGACATACATCGGCAGAGATAACAAAGGTTCTATTCAGAACCGAAACAAAACAAAACTCCTATCACGGAGTGAACAAGATCCATCGAGGTGTGGACCGACGCATCATATGCTTAGCGATGGTCGTTTCTTCCTGACGCTTTTGTTGCTCAACCCGAGAATCGTGCCGATTACCTGCGTGGATAAAAAGAAGCCTTTAGACATGATAATTCTGACTGCTAGTTGTAGATTGACACGATTTGTTACGTTATGTAGGTGAATAGTCGTAACACATAATCAGTTCTGTAATCGAATGATTGTTCTAGTTCTGATATACTTAGAATACAAAAAATCCTTATAAAAAATAACGGGAAGTTGCCACAGCTGAAATTGGTAGACTTCATCGGCATTGTAGTTAAGTAGACAGACTAACTTGAAGACATTTCAAGAGAATATTTAGAAAGACGTGACTGACGAGAGCTGGTATATCTTAGCTGCATAGATCTTTAAAAAGTTGTGGCCCACTAACCACGAATAATATTTTGTTTGTACTGATATGCTGTAATACCTTAGATACAGAGTAAGCGGCCAGCTTCCTCCTTGGCGTGGGCAGTAGAAGAGCCAGCGCACGTGCTTCACGCAGCAGTGCGTGGAATGCCAGTGCAGCCCCTGCACAAGACTCCGCTGCAGAAACCTCATAGAACTGACACCCAAACCGCAGCGACAGCTCCTGACCTTCTTCCGCTTTGACGACTCTGGGCAAAAATGGAAGACGTTTACAAAAGAGTAATAACAAAAGTAAATTCCGCAAGTGATTGCATCTCTACGTGTCAAAAGGTTTCTTTCATTTTAGGCTCTTGAATTTGGTTACCTGGCATGTTCTAAGTCTCTCTTATTTCCCAGCAAGGTCACTGCCGTGCAGCCTGGTAGTCTGGTTCTTTCTAATAAGGCCAGGAGTTCAGCTGCAGCCAAGAACGAGCGTCGATCGCAGACCGAGTACACCACAGCAAAGGCATCGCCCCATCTTAGGTGTTCCGGTAGACATCCTCGTTTCTGCATCAGAAAAAAGTTTCAGTACATCTATCAAAACATACATCCCAAAGAATCTAAATCAGTAACTTCCAATAGACTATGGTTTATATCTTAAGGAAATGGGCCTGTCATAATGAGAAGTCAAGTATTTACCGCACATCCACAGGTGTCAAGAACTTCGACTTCCGACGTGGCCCCATCGAAGGCGACCCGATGTTGGTACAGGAAGTCTGAAACAAGACTCATAATTTGCATAACTTCGTTCTACGATGGTCTCGATCTTTGGCCGTAACGTATAGCTCTATAGATCTGTAGATAACATCAGTCGCACGCAAGTAGGTCACATGAGCTCGTAACGTTCGATCGATACGACAGATCAATTACCTAGTAGCCGTCAGACAGATACAAATTATAATTAATTGATATATTTATCTAGATTCTACGAAGTCGGGTTTGAACTAGTTAAATAATAATAATAAATATCTAAAAAATTCTCAAACATATTGATGTTTTAAAGTTTGGGATTTGTCGTTTGCCGAAATGATCGTGAAATGTTTAGATCATTTAATTCAGAACATAACCTAGACGCTTTTACAAAATGATGATAAAATATGTGTAACTGGTGCTCACGTAAGAGTTGTTGTTGAGTGTTAAAATCTCAATTTATTTAAGATTGGATATATTTTTTAAACGAATTTTGTTTTGCATAATAGAGGTCGTCGGCCGACGGTGGGCGCCAGTGGCAGCCTTGGCAGCGGTTTGCAGTTGCCAATATCGCAAATAAACCGTCAATTGGCACTCGAGCTTGGCAAGAAGTAAGTGCCCTCTGTAAGGGCTTGTCTTCGGTATTTCTATCTTTCAGTCAGCTCATGACATTCCGAGCATAACAACGAGGTGATCGGGACCGATGCCAGGATGGCTAACTGTTACAACTACTAACGTAATAATGTTATAATCTGTCTAAATAACGTTCACGTTAATTTCATCGGTATATTTTACATCGAATATACTCTTTATTTAAGAGGTAAACTTTTTACCAAAAATAAAGGTAAAAAATATCTCCTAAATACGAGGTATAAGAAATGTCGTAAACAATAATGCCACTTCTGTAATACATAGTAGTGTAATACCATCTCACACGAGAAGAAAACGAATAATCATTAAAGTTGTTACCTACTCAATTATGCGCAGCTAAAATTAGGATTATATATAAAATGTATCATACCTCCAGTAGAGCTATATTCTCCAATGTAGCGCTTCGTCAAATATCGTACGACCACGGCTGAAACAAAACAAAAAGTCATTAATTTAACAAACCGTCTCTGTTAACTACCTGCGAAGTTGAAATTATAATCACTGGTTGTGGTTTACACTTTATCTTCCTCGATAGAACACCTAATAGCAATCGAAACAAGTTGAAAACAGAGAAAGCAGCAATTAGCAACTAATCGGCAAACGGTGTTACAAAAGTTGTATACCACAATGAATTTATAACTACAAGCCTCAATTAGAGGGAAAGCAGACAAAAGGGCTATATGGATACCTTCATTAATAAACAACTTGCAGCTACGACCAATTAAACAGTAAATCTAAAGAAAGATTGTAAACTTTAACGAAATATTACAAAATTGATGTAAATTGCTGTAATGATAGCTTTCATAGCTCAGTCGATATAACGTGATGTTAATGTTTAAGATGATTAAATAACATTGTATATTGTATGATGCATCGAGTCTGCCATGTTACATGTCTGGAGAAACCTCTCATTTAAATATATAGAATGGGCTGGTTATTATTAAAATAGTTCAGTGAGAAAATGTGAATGCCATTGAGATAAATGACATGCTCTATTTCACAATGGTGTCTATTAGAGCTTTGAGCACGAACAGAACATAGATATATGCTATACAGTGATTTTAAAGGTGTTGGTGTAACGAAATTGGATAAGCTAGGAGTAATTCTAGACTTATTCGTAATAGAGCACGTTAGCCTTATTTCTGGCCATTATTAACAACTAGGTATCGTAAATTTCAACCAATAAACCATTTACCATGTATCAAATAAATCTTCGTGGCTGTTATATTCGGTACTGATGCATTTTTGGTACAAAATATCCTTACCATTAGCATGAATTTTGTCTTCTTTAAATAGAGTGCTTGGCAATAAAGTTTTAAGAAGATGAATATGTAATTTGAATCATATGGCAAAGTATATAAAACTTCTGACAGAGCGTCATAAAATCGTGCTGGAGTTCTATCTTAGGTAGGCATGTAAAGAGAGCTCAAAAAAAAAACATATATACATGATAAAGCAGATTATAACTAGACATGCAAGTTCATAGTTTACAATTATAAACATTTTATCCTGATATTAATTATCTGGTACTAATATTTCTTCTGTGCTATTACAATAAGAAGAACACTAAAACAAGTTTTATTTCAATAGAAATTATGCTGTGGTCTGTGGTTAAGGTCATGGCCAAAATGATGTGCTCTTGAACCTGGATTCAATGAGCCGTCTCAAAACAATCGATGTATGTTAATTGCGATTTCACGGTTATCTATCGAGGCTGTCGAACTTTCCTTTTATGTACACTCACCAAGCCTCTGATCATATATTTGCAAAGTGTCCTGACGTTTTATTTGGATTGGTGTAACTACGACCAGAATTGAGTGTATCGAGGTCACGAATGATTAATATTTTCACATCAATATTTTTTGGACAGAGCGAAATATATTGCTAATAGACGATTTCAAGGAAATACTTAATCAAACATTATTGTACTGACTATATGTAAAGATTTACTAACTAGAGTTAAAGATTGAGAACACGGAAATACTGATAGAGTTAAATTTACCAAAGCGGCAATAGTTAAAGTAAACAAACACAGTTTAACTAATTGACCAGTCACGTTTATAACTCCTAAGCGTACTTCACCTGGACGTATTGCGGAATCTGAGGTCCTTATCAAATCGTGCGAATAGACAACTATAGGTAAAACGCACCAATTATACTAACGAGACTTTCACTAGGTACTTTTATTATCAGTTCAAGGTGATTTAAAATAATTTTGGTCGAGATGACAAGTATAATAATGTTGTAATAACAATTCGAGAGTATTGAGGTCCTTGATAATGCGTGTAACTAGATTCAGCTTCATTCAACCATAACTGAGTAGTCATATTGAACTTAATAGTAAGTATTTCTTATATTATAACCGAAAAAAACACAATGTAAGCTACACCAAATCTTCCTACTGGATTAAAATAACACTAAACACAAGTGATACATATGATAATAATTTTACGATGATGTTCCAGCTATTGTTATTACTAGTGGCAGTACTTATGTACATGGCGAGCCACTTATTAAGATTGAGACCACGAGGCGTTCACGATGCTTTAAAAATTGTAATTTATTTTCCAGAATGGACTCAATTCTGCTAGCCAGCAGTAACGAGGACCATAACGGGACCCGGGGAAGGGGATTTAAGCGACGTTTGTTGAACGAATACGGTAGCAAAAGCTAAATGTTAATTAAGAGCATCGGACGAGGTGATCACAGCCACGATCCCGGCTCCGACACACCACGGTAATTGGACAAGACTGTTTCATTTACATTTTTGAACATTAATTTAATTTCCGTAAAGAGACAGTCAATTAAATATCACTTCTTTATTTCACAGCCATCAATGACTACCGTTCGCCATTAACTTTATTAGGGTGTATAAAATTAAGTGCTATTAATTTTAATTCATAAAGGCGATATTTGTGAAGGTTCTAAGTAACTTTCTCTCTCAGTTATTTACCTTTGCCTATATTGCCTTTGCTGACATGTTAATTAGAATTTCACTGACCAAGATTCTGACTAAAGTTAAAAAGATGGTAAGTAACATAAAAAGGTAAAGTTACTTCGCAGAATGCCATGGTGAACAACGTTAAAAATTGGAATCACATAGAAGAGCAAACGTTTATTTATTTACAAGAAGTTAGAACTTTGAAGCCATCTGAAAATGAGGATATGCCATAACTGAATTATTTATAGTTGCCAAATAGTTTGAAATCTATATATAATCTAGTTGGTTTAAACCGGTTTAGCTATTTTTTTCGGCATTATATATAATTTTCTATTTCCGTGCAGCTATTTGGATCGGTGAGTGAGCTGTAGAGAATTTCGATAGTTATGTGTGAGTAAGTAAGCGTGAGTGGAGTGAGGCGAGTAGCGGGCTGTCCCGGCGGACGTCTGCGCCGGTGACTCACTCCGGCACGCAGCTCGGCTCCGCTATAAATACAAGATCGGTTGACATTTGCTCGTTCTCGATCCACACTCCCGAAACGAAACGCCGACTTCATGTCATCCGTAACATTAGAATATTAGCCGCATACGATCGCATCAGCATATCGACATTTTGAACTCATAACATTTATAACGTGATACAACGAAATGGACAGTTCAAAGATAGCCACAGGCGAAACTATAAACTATGATAAATGTTTGAATACAATAATTGGCATCATTTTCACACCCACTACCTATTATCACAGATTACATAACTCATTACTGTAATAAATCATAACGATTCAATGCAGGTATACAGAACGAAGTAAGAGGCGTATAGGATTAGTCCTTGAGTTGGTTAGAGCTCAGTTTGTTAATATGGCATTCTAGTTTCCTTCTATAAACCTAATTATGCCTTTATTGTCGAAACAGAAGTTATAAAATTAAAATAACATGGTCACACAACAAATTATAAAACACGTCTACACAAGCAATCGATCATCGGTTGGCTAACGCATGTGACTATTTTTCTTACTAATTCAGAATAGTTTTTCAAACAAGGTTAGCACAACACTCACGATTACTCCATATGAAGCGCGATGATGAAACGGCTACTTAATGTTTATTTTAATAATTGTTATTACTATATAATTACAACCGCATGTTCACAAGTCAAAATCCGTCGTGGCCGGAGGCTCTGAATGTTCCTAACTGCTCTGATGTTAACTTAATCACATAATCAAGATGCGGTGGGTCGTGATTGATTGTCCGCTCGTATAATTGCGTAATGAACTGTGCTTTACTTAAATTAATGTAGTTTGTTCCGACATCCTCTGACGGGTTGAAAGGTGCTTTTGTTTTTGTGCCCGGAGCCAAATCATGCTTGATCTACATAGAGATTGTTTGTAAACATTATGTTTATGGTTCCCCCTGAGAGGTTACACAAAAGTTTATTTTTGGGTTTGGAATTACCTTCACCGGATTTTTATTACTTACGATTCTCAGTAAGTAATATGAAATGCTGTTAACTTTGCTTTTGGCTGATGATTTACGCATATCAAGTTAATATGTTTATTTCTAATTATCAAATCTTGTACACTACAAATTAGACTAACAAATATATTTTTTTCGTATCAGGAAGTTAGTTTTGAATTGTTACTTCAGTACTGATAAATATTAGTTCTTTCAATAATGGAATGTAGTATATGGGAAAGGTGCTACAAAGTTTATGAGTTCACTCTTTGGATGTTGAGTACCACAAAATATTTGGCAAATATTTCTGTATATTTTTTTTCAACTCGAACTGGTACGTATTCTGCCAGTTATAATTAGAATATCAAACGTACGTGTAATGTAAAAGACGCATTTCCAGACAAGCCGTCTGTCACTTGGGTGTAATATTAAAATAACTTGGAGAATACCTTTTATATATATTTTTTTTTTTTTTTTGGGCGGTAGTTGTGAATAAAACATCTAAAATTTTTCTTTAAGTCTTTATATGTAATTTAAATAGTTTTACAAAGTATTTTTGCAAAATTTATATGTATAATTAAATATTAGCTCACATTACCTGCTGGGAAGTGTTTTCATAGCAAACAAACACTAATTACTTTATTTTCCACTTTGCTGTTTGGGCACTGCAACTACACAATATGGAAGCTATAAAGGAGTCTGTGACACAGATGAGCCAGATTTTCCACCAAAAACTGGCCGAGTTTGAAAATAGACAACAGAAGATCAGTTCGGCTTCTTCATCAAGTGACACAAACTTGGAGTCTGAATTTGCTACATTCAAGGCATTCACTCTTCACTCATTGCGAACTATACAGGCTCAGGTAGAATTGTTGGCACAAGAAAGCGACAATTTAGCGATGCATTCACGACGGAAAATCTTGCTGCTACACGGAGTTCCTGAAGACAAGAAGGAAGACATTACTGCTGTCTTAACTCAGGTAGTTGTGCAAAAGCTCAAAATGTCCAATTTTAAGGCAGATGATATTAGCCGTTGCCACAGGATGGGCTCATCATCTTCAGGTAGGTCCAGGCCTATTCTTTTCAAGTTGCGTGATGTGTCCCTGCGTAGTAAGATCTGGGCGGCGAAGACAAATCTCAAGGGTTTGGGTATCACTATGTCTGAATTCTTGACGAAAGCACGTCATGACGCGTTTATGGCTGCAAGGCAAAGATACGGCGTGACTAGATGCTGGACTCGCGACGGCTTCGTGTATGTGCTGGGGACTGACCAGGTGCGGCACCGTGTCAGCTCTGTTGCAGAGTTGGATAAGCTCGGTTTACCGACCACGGCCGTGCCCGCTGTTTCCAAGAATGCAGTTGTGGTCGTAGACAAGGTTGTGGAGTTGGACACCCTCGGTTTACCCACTTTGGCCGTGCCCGCCGTTTCCAAGAATGCAGTGGAGGTCGCAGCCAAGGAGGTTAAGGAACCTACGGTATCAGTGAGGCCGAAGCGTGCTGTCAATGCAAGTAAAAAATGATCTTTAAACTATATTAAGTCACTCTATTGTTATAATATCCTTTCGTCAATGTTTGTTGTTGTTTGTTACAAAAATTCACTTTTAATTCCGTTTAATTTTTACTACCAATGGAGGTTATGCACTTCGTTTATTCTTATTTTCTCTTCTTATTTAAATTTTTAGTTAATTTTAAAAACATATTATGTGTACTATTCTCTTTATGTTGTAACGAATATATAGATATAGTGCGTATGTACTATGTAGTGTTAATATTCTATGTACGTATGTAGCCCTGTCTTCTTTTTATTGACAGATTGTTTTTTTTTCCGCTCCATTGGTTAGGCTAAATTCATGAGACTATAACGCCTTCTGACAGGTTGATTGTTGTGAAATATACTTATTACTGTCACTCGTTAAGAAATGTCAAAATCATCCATATGCTATCTATACTAGGCAATAGGTAATTTAACGTTCCATTTGTAGCTTTTTTGTATTTATATATGGATTGATAATATGACTTTGCACACACAGAGAATACAGATTTCTCAATCAACATTTAATTTTTTTTTTTTTTTTTTTTACAAACATTTAATTTAATATTGTATTGTTGTTATTATTGTATTTTAGTAATTACTTTTTCGGATAATGACTGCAATATTCAAAAGTATTAAAAAAAATATTTGTACAGTGGAAAATTAATTATGGCTGTTTGTAAGTGTTAGTTGTTTGTTTTGCGTCTATTGTTGCTTTCTCTACAGACCCCGGCAAGGTGAGGCGAATAACTTGGTGAAGAACCTAGTTGAGATATATTATTATTATATAATATTATATATTATTTATACTTTTTAAAATCTATTTATATATATTATATGTATGAACATTAAATGTTGAATTTATGTTATGATAGTGATAATGATGGTAGCGTTGTTGATAATTTTTTATCTGCATCTTCTTTTAGTGACTCTGGTGGTAGCGAAGACAGCTTCTTCAGTATTCCATGTCTTTCTGAAACTTTGGAATCTGAGTTTTGTAGTGTACCTAAAAACTTAAATCTCATTCACATTAATGCGCAGAGTATTCCGGCTCATATTTCCGATATGCAGGCGTCTTTCGGCAACAAAAACATACATGCTATTTTAGTCTCCGAATCCTGGCTTAAACCATCTCTTCCGTCTATTTCCTATAACTTACCCGGATTTAATCTCATTCGCAACGACCGGACAGGTAGTGGTGGTGGGGGTGTAGCTATTTACCTCCGTGCTCACATTCCCTTCTCTGTAGTTAGCACATCCGCGCAACCACCTCCAACAAATGCCGGTGAGCACCTTTTTATTGAAATTCTTCTGTCCCACACTAGGGTACTTCTCGGAGTCTATTATAGCCATTCTTTAAAAAATAGTTTTTTTTCTTCTTTCGAAAAAATTTTAGAGGATCTTACTCCATCGTACAGCCATACCATTATTATGGGTGACTTCAACACTTGCCTGTTGAAAAATGACCATCGCTCCTTTTTATTGGAATCGGTCGTGAAATCAAGCAATATGCATATTCTCCCTCTTAGTGCCACTCATCATTTTCCAAACTCGTCTCCTTCTCTACTTGATATTGCAATGGTGTCTTCAGTAGAACATGTAGCCAAGCATGGTCAGTGTTCAGCTGATGCTTTTTCCTTTCACGATCTAATTTTTTTATCTTACAAGATTCGTCCTCCTAAATCTAAGCCCACAATTATTCTGCAGCGTAATTTTAGTGGTATGGATAAAGACGCATTCATTAACGATGCTAAAAACATAGATTGGTCACCAGTAATGAGTGCTGACTGTATTGATGATCAAGTAGCTGTTTTTAATACGGTTATAACCCAGCTGTATGATGTACATGCTCCACTTAGGGCCATAAAAATCAAGCACGTGCCAGCACCTTGGCTCACGGATAATATAAAGGCCCTGAAGGACAAAAAAGCTGCAGCTAAGACCAAATACAAGATTCGTCCAAATGACGCAAATAAGATGCGGTATACTAGGATTCGTAATCACTGCAACGTGGTGTGTAGGGACGCTCAGCGACGCCATATTCACGAATCTGTTCAAAATGAGGATCAAGCAAAAATCTGGAAATTTCTAAGATCTCTTGGAGTTGGTAAACCTCGTCAAGAAACTATTCCAAATAACTTAGACATTAATTCTTTGAATCAACACTTTTCTCCATCGTCTAATATTGATGGCTATGATAAAATTAGTACCTTAAACTATCTTTCTAACATTGCAACTCCTAACATTCCTCCTTTTATTTTCTGTCAATTTACCGCTTGTGATGTCAAGAAAAGCATGCTATCTATTACTTCTAACGCTGTGGGAATCGACGGTATTAGTCGTAATATGCTTATTCCTCTCATTGATTACATACTCCCCGTCCTTTGTAATATTCTAAATTTTTCTATTTCCCATGCTACCTTTCCTTCTTTATGGAAGGAAGCTCAAATTATTCCCTTGCCTAAAAAATCTAATCCTAAATCTTTTTCTGAATACCGCCCTATATCTATCCTCCCTTTTCTTTCTAAGGTTTTAGAGCGACTGGTTCATAATCAGATTAATTCATTCTTGACCAGGCATGACCTCCTTAATCCCTTTCAATCCGGTTTCCGTCCGGGTCACAGCACGGTTACTGCACTAGTCAAAATTACTGACGACATACGTTTTGCCATGGAGAAGAGTCAGTTAACCGTGCTGACGCTCCTAGATTTCAGTAACGCCTTTAACACGGTTGATTTTGACGTCCTTCTTGCCATTCTTCGCTCTCTTAACATATCTCCAACGGTAATTGACTGGTTTCATAGTTACCTGTATGGACGCCGGCAACGTGTTCGCCTTGAGGAGTCTTTTTCTTCATGGTGCAATACTTCGGCTGGTGTTCCTCAGGGTGGCGTCCTATCTCCTCTACTTTTTGCTGTATTTATAAATTCTATCTCCCACAATCTCACTTCTTCTTACCACCTCTACGCAGATGATCTACAGTTGTATCGCCACACTCCTCTAAATCAGTTAGCTGAAGCAATTGAAGCCACTAATCGTGACCTGTTACAAATTTCAGAGTGGAGCAAAGCGTATGGTCTAATAGTTAATCCTCTCAAAACGCAGGTTATTGTTATAGGTAGTTCCCGAACTATTTGCAAAATTGATTGGGACTTAACTCCAAAAGTAATCTTTGACGGTGTCACCATACCTTTCAGTGATACCGTTAAAAATCTTGGTATTACTATAGACCGGTCATTAACCTGGGACCCTCAGCTTGCATTAACTAGCCGAAAGTTGTTTGCTTCAACTGCTTCGTTGCGTAGACTACGAAATTTTCTACCTACTACCACTAAGATTGCGCTTGCACAATCTCTCTTACTTCCAATTCTTGATTACGCTGACGCCTGCTATCTTGACCTTAGGGAGGACCAGTTAAATAAGCTTGAGCGTCTCCAAAACGTATGCATTAGGTTTATATTTGGGTTGCGCAAATATGACCATGTTTCTGATTTTCGTGCTAAGCTCAAGTGGCTCCCGATTCGCTGTCGCCGGAATGCTCATATACTGTCTCTTCTTTACAGAGTTCTGTTCAATCCTTCTTCCCCGCGCTATCTTCAGGAACGTTTTAATTTCCTTCACGCCTGTCATTCACGTTCTCTTAGATCGTCAGAGAACCTGATGCTAAATATGCCGGCACACACAACAAAATTTTATGACTGTTCATTTACCGTTGAAGCGGTTCGCTTATGGAATGCCTTACCCACTGAAATAAAACAAGCACCTTCGATAGATGTTTTCAAAGATCGTGTAAAACAGTATTATCTTTCGCACTAGCTATCAGATATTATTAACATAACTACTTTTATTCCAATAATTATAATGTATATTTATTATATTTATTTTTATTAGCAAATGTATGTAGTATATGTATTATAGATATGTATTATGTTTATGTAGGTTTCTTTATGATATGTATGTACTGTATATTTATAGGTATATTATGTACGTATATCTACAGTGTTTTTGTTTGTTTTTTTTTCATATGAAAACCACCGTCCATATATTACTGCGTTATTCCTTTCCGTGCAAGGTTGTCTGGAAGAGATCGCTCTGAGCGATAAGACCGCCCATTGTTACACTTTGGTTAAGTTTGTTCACTTTTTTTAATTATTTAAGATGTGGTGTTTCAATAAAGAGTTTATCTATCTATCTATCTAATACCCTTCTGGCCATCAAGAGTCGAAGTAAACATCGTCATTCTTCATTCCGTATAACTTTGTTGTAAGTAAACAATACTTCACGAGTTTAATGACTCCGACTGGCTTCTTCGAAAATAATCTTTTGGCCATCGATTTCTGTCCAGATAAAAGCAAGTTCCGTTGCTATTAAAATTCAAGTATCTCCGTAATAGTTGCTCAACAGACAGTCGGCATCCGTCATTACCTAATCTTTAATTGTTATGTTAATATATTGAAGTGTTTCCGAAAAAAGACGTGCGATCGTCGCCGTGGCCATAAATCAAACTCTCTCGTGTTAGCTTTCGCTATGTTATTGTTTAGACTTTCTATTGCACAGCCGAAAGATATTAGTAAATCAAATGGTAGCATTTCATGGTTTCCTAACTAATATTAATTGGCGATTAGCGGTGTGTAACTGGTATGTAATGAGTCATTAACGCCGACGGAAGATTTATTTGGTAAGCCGTGAACGCTGTTTGTATATTTTGACAGGGCTCGTCATAACTTAACGGATGACTGCGCATGTGATAAACAACTATGGTAAGTTAGACCAAAATATATTTGTAATAAATGTAAACGCTTTTTAAATGGAAAAAAGGCATTGTAGTATGGAAGACAATATTTATTTTACCTCTGCGGCGCGAACAATCACATTTTGCTACAAGGAAATAGTCCGTAAGCATTTTTCTCACTGCGTGATGAGTAGTTTTTATATACTATAAGTTCATGCGACTAGCATATTTAGGCAGCTTTGAGTTACATTTATATTAAAGTTTTTATGAAAAAACGCGTATTAAATCACCAAAGTCCCGCCTAAGTCTAATCTAGCCAACATTCAGTCTAAGTTGAGCTAAAATCAAATTTTGGTTACTATGATGATGCTTCTATGGAGTTTTGAAAAGAACACGAAAGGCATTTTATATCTTAGCTTTTTATCTATGGTAGGCCTGTATCTGATCACCGTATAATATATTTGTCACTTATAAACAGTCATGAACAATTAACGTATAATAAGTTTTTTGGCGGGAAAACGAAAAAGATCGCGTCGGCGCATTGTATTATTTTCCAAAACTTGTGTCATTTTCAGTGTTAGTGCATAAAATCGGTGGCATTTTATTCGTTAAGTGCTGAATTACAGGCATGAGTGTGGGAAAGCGGTATAATGATGGTGAAACCTTTCTTTTCGTGTTGTTTCCAAAACTCCATAGCAGCTTCTGGTAAAGTTGCCACCACTTTACTAGGAGTATGACTTGACTAGACTAGACTATGACTTAACTTGATGGCTTGGACTGTGACTTGACACATTATATAGTATTAATTAACTTGAAAAATTATCAATTACTTGACACAGGCTAAATACACAAAAATGTGGAGCCAAAACAAAAAAAAACAGTTGAATGTGCTGCTCGATGGCTAAGTTTTTTGGATCTCGTGCCTTTGAATTCTTAGCTATATACGATTAGAATTTTAACTTAGAATCACTCGCCACCAACGCTTGTGATTCAATACTAGAATCCTTCGCTTGCTCGATATTCAGCACTCAAAGCAAAAATCAACTTTGCTCTCTTGTTACACAAATAACTATTCTGCGAACAATAACAACACAATAACTTATTTGTGTGACCGAACAGAAAAAGCAGTAAATAATAGAAATATTATTACTGATCATGTATACCATTTTCAAGGATCTGCTTTGTATTTAGATCAGTTCAAGTGGTTGTATGATGAGGTGCAGCCAAATCATAGTCGGAATAGAAAATAAATAGTGTAGTTAAGTAGTAGAATAAATTCATTCCATCAGTTGTTCCCCGTTATTCAATATTCATTTGACAGCGGCGTCACACATATCGTAATGAGATTAGACCATTGCAAATCGGATTTATTTCTGCTTTATATGATTCATCTTGACCGGTGCGACGAAGTCTTTCATGGGTCTCATCTCATTTAAAGCAGAGTTGTTTAACGCAGTGTTATAAATATAAAAATAAAAATCTATAGCAAGATTCGTCGTCGCCGGCTACGATTTGGCGATTTCAAGATTTATAATTAGATTTTTACGACACACTATTGTTTAGTGTTTACGACGGATGTTTTGTTCGCAGCTTATAAATTCGGTATTAAATTAACGATTAAGTACTACAACAGTATTGTACATTGGTCTGGTATTTTAAACAAAATTTTTAATAACAGCTAATCAGAAGTTTTTGAAATTTGTGTTATGAGAGTTATAAAATTTTGAATGAACTTCGGCGGATTAATCCACCCGAACGAGATTCTACGTTGAGTGTAAATGCAAATATTTCTGTAGAGGTAGTATGATTTCGCCAAAAAAGCTTTTTTGCTCTTTTATTTTTATAGTTGTAAAATCTTGGCTTCACCCAATCGAATTCCAATCTTACAAAAATTGGCATTTTGACAAGTTCATACCATGACGTTGTAGCGTACCTATATATTATTATAAGCGTTGTCCGAGTCGTATTGCGTGGTATCTTCGTGACGAACATTTTCTTGTTTTGTGACTTGCTTGTAGCTGCTGATTTAACATTGATGACTAAACTATTCGTACGTAGCTATATCCGACTCGGTAATTTTCTTGTGCCCTTATATAGAGAGACAAAGATCTAACCAAGAAACAATAATAAAGAGAATCACTTTTGTATCATCAGCCGGACTGGTGAAAGACCGGGAGTCTTGAAGTCAAAAGTAAACAGGTATCTTTTGGGCAAGTATGCAGCATAGTAGACTGCGTCGTCACTTTCCATTAAATGAGATACATAGTCTATAAACAAAACAAAGATGACTACTAAATAATTAGACCGCCATAGTTACCACACTTGGCAGGTATCTTGGCAATCGCAGTAGGTGAGACAAGACTGATGAGAATGCTACTGCCCATTCCCTGATATCCCTTTAGCAGACTCTTATGAAACCCACGGGAAGAGATAAGGTGGTTACATTCTTATGCTGAAATAGACTATGACTAGGTATTTGAAATTAATGGAATGTTAGTCATGTATATTATCAGGAGAGTCAAAGAATTTCTTATCAGGTTTAACATTTAAATGTCTTGGAACAATGTTCATTATTACTAGATAATAAACAATGATAACGTATACCAATCACAGAAACTGACTGACGTTTTGTTTTTGCAATTTTTTAATGCTGAACGATTCCGCACATATATCCTGGAACTTACCAGGATTCCCTTGTATCTAATGACCCAGGAACTACGAGAACCATAGCAATCCCACAGCACCTAGACACATAACAAGTATATATTAGTGCTTTTTTCGCACGAATGACCTGTCGCGAGAATCGAAATCACAGCTTTCAGGTTATGAGCCGACCTGCTCAACCACCACACCACAGACGCTGTACAGTACATGAGGGAAATTTACACAAACCTCCAGACGAATTTTAGAGCTGCCTAGTTCTCATTATCAGTCATAATAGACAGTCTGTAAGTTAAAACAAAGATAAATTGTCTATGTCCACAGGTCGTCGGGTCTATTCCACAAAGCTGTAATCCTAGTTTAAATACTGATATGATAACTTCATGCTCCGGTTATGATATGGCAAATAGCGGATTGTTTATGCATGCTGCGATATTGCGCATTAGCATTTTACGCAAATTGGAAATTTGTATTGAGCATTCATGGATTTTATGACCATAGGAATAAGGTTACTATATTTATCAAGGCACCATTGCGATGATCACAAAGTTTTTTTTAAATGGTAAAATGGGCATGCGTTTGACATCACCTCACCTAATGGTAAGTGAAGAAGTTGTCTAAAGTGGAGCACGCTTGCCCATGAGATTCCCATTCACTCTTGACTTAAAAAGACCCAGGTTATGCCCAGGAGGAAACACTGTTTTTGGAAGAGCATTCTATTCTTTGGCCGTTCGGACAATAAATGACCCAGCAAAACGCTTAGTGCGGACTTGGGGTACACTAACGACGTAAGGATGTGAAGAATCACCAAATCTTGTGATTCTATGATGGAAAAGGGATGAAGGAATGAGTTGATGAAGGGCGAGGTGACTCTTAGCTCGTACCTAGTTGTCAAAATTAAAAGTCACTTTGTTATCTTGATATATCAGGTTCTCGAAAGAAAAGTTTAGAATAAGATAGAGGTAAATTAGTAATTATTTAATCAAATATATGTAAATCCGTATTTTATAAAGTTCTTATTGTAGGAATAGTAATGTTGATGCCGTCCATAGGTCCAAATTAAATAGTTCTAGAATACCTCTTTGATGAGGTGAGTGACTGATTGATTATCGGGCAACGTAGAGGCCAAACCGCTAAGCGTGGAAGCTTGATACCGAGTTACTATATAGTTTTGCAGTTTATCACACCTTTGGTATCCCTGAAAGATGGAATTCAATTCAGTTTGACTTATATATACTTATACTTGACAAGCATAAAAATCGAACAAATCGATAATGTAAGGCAACGAACCCGAAACTATAATTATCGTAAAAATCATGATTTCCTCTGATCCCTAATTAGATTAGATACACCTGCAAGATACATATTTTATCAGACAAAAAGACCATTAACTATCATTTAACCGACAGTAAACCAGAAGATCCGATATGTGATAAAACTCTCGTCAAAAAGAAAAAAACAGATGTAATTAATTTAATAATCCTAATTACCACCTCGAGGCATTCTCAAAATAAATCAAGGAACTTTTTCTTAGCCCATTAGAGATAATTGATTTCGGTGAACACAAAACAAGAAGTAAAAAAGTGATTATTATTGTTATTGGTGCATCGTTAAATTGAGGTAATTTGTATGGCCACTTTGGAGAAATAAAGTTAATTTCTTCGAGAACGTCGTAAGCTCGTAAAGCAAGTTAGTCAGCGCTAATAACAGCTCGAGATTCCCGAAGGATTATACTTCAGATATTCTTACCCGATTTCCCACAGCGCGGGCTACCGAGCACCACAACTCTTATTCGATTAACTGTCATCTTCATGAGTCCGTTAACAACACTGGCCACTAACAACGTCTGTGCATTTAACCCGTTCTGCTCTGTGGTCCGTTTAATCGGTATTCCAAATTCAAACGAGTTCGCGTTGGCGGCAAAATCAGCTATTATGTAAAGATGGCACACACGCGCGCTCCACGCACCTGCTTGCGAGCGACTGCCGTCAAACTAAATTGGCGCAACGCGCACTCGGCACGTCTAATAGATTGAACAGTGAGAGAATATTTGAATACAAGTGCATTATTATCTTACATTCATGGTCACTGTATCGCTGCACCAGTCCTATTTCCAAGTCAACGCACAGCTATGTGTAGAAACTTAGGAAGATTAGCCGCAAAATAAAGAAAGTGATGGAAGTATTTTGAACAAAGGGAAAAATAGTTACCTTATGGAAAGATGTAAACAAAAACAAATACAGTGAATAGGAAGTATTTCCTCGTGTCTTTTCTAAATCCTTCGTCTTGATTAACTCCTACCGGCTACTTTAGACAACTTTAAAGTCATTTTCCGAAACCTCAAAAGGCCATAATGGATAGATTTTTCGGAAGTGGTGAATTGGTGATAGCTTAGTAATGGTACGTGGAGTTACGATCTGTGGCTCGTAGGTTTCAATACATCAAAGAACTTAAGGTTTCGATGAAGAAAACGTCGTGATGAAACCATATCATTTTCTAATGCTTATCTATTTAGCTATATACTCAAGTATCTGAGAGCCAGTTCCCAATCTAAGCATAGCGCTACCCTGTCAAAAATAAACATAATTACACCAAACATCATAAATCAGATGCAATATTTTTATTATTTTGATCGATTACATCCTGAAATTCCATAATTATTTAACTAAGCTAAGCAATCAAAACCATTGACGTATAAATATTACTACGTAAGGATAGGCCAGACGACAAGGTTCAGCGTCGCTTCAAATTATGAACTGAATTAATAATAATAATAATATAATAATATCTGGGGACATTTCACACAGCGCCATCTAGCCCCAAACTAAGCAAAGCTTGTACTATGGGAACCAGATAACTGATACAATACGTATGTCGGCAGAACGGGTTCTGCGTAGGTAGGTTGCAACCTATATAACTATAGGCCTTCAGCATGTCAGCACCGCGCCGTGTCTGGAACAAGAATGATCCGTAGCGCACCAATCGACCCCTTTATATAGCCAGACAGGTAGGGGCGCCATGACAGTTGCCGGTGCTGCCACTGTAATAAATTTAATGCCGCCACAGGGTAAATTACGGTGCTCGATCGCTGTGCATAGAGTTTATAACTGGACGTTGCCGCCGTCACGGCCATACTGACGTGCGTACGTCCTCGTACGCTTAGCTTCACTTTGTATCTGGTGAGGGACATAAGTATCAGTGTTATTGCTCGTTCATCCTGACAATTAAATTGAGTTAAACTTGGAGTTTAAGTCAAAGTCAAAACATTAGTTTTCAATTTGATTAGTCAAAAGTATTTTAACCTTCCAGTCATCGTCAGGGTTAACCCTGGTCTCCTCTCCACAAAGGCCATTTACAAAGAGTTGTAATTGAAGGGTTAACCCTTCAGGACCATCAGTATCCATTCATTTACAAAAAGTGGACTGGATGGTGCTAGACCGGATAGATATCCCTTTAGCAACCAAAAATCAACAAACTAATACCTTATCCCTTCATTTATAAAAATGGACCGGATAGTGCTAGACCGGATAGATATCCCTTTAGCAACCAAAAATCATCATTTACCTTGTCCCTTCATTTATAAAAAAATGGACCGGATAGTGCTAGACCGGATAGATATCCCTTTAGCAAACAATAATCATTATTCCAACTCATATCAATTAGTGCTAGACCGGATAGATTATCCCTTTAGCATTCAGACACATTTTTTTGTCATCAGTTTCACATTCTCTTTTCTTTCTTTTTTTTCTCTCTTTTTTTTACTTTTTTTCTCGTTGTCTTACCCTTTTTTTTCTCATTTTTTTCTCTCATGAATCATTACTTTTTTTTACCATAACTTTCATTCTCTTTTTTTTTTCACTGGTCCGGGTTAACCCTGCAACTAAATTTGATATTAGTGTCACCCGCCGTCACGTCATCATTCACATCACGTCACGTCACGTTTTGCGTTGCTTGAAGAGTGATGTAGAAATGGGCATTGGGCAATCCCACTTCTGATGTCGGCAGAAACGGATTCTGCGTAGGTAGGTTGCAACCTATATAACTATAGGCCTTCAGCATATCCGCACCGCGCCGTGTCTGGAACAAAAATGATCCGTAGCGCTCCAATCGACCCCTTTATATAGCCAGACAGGTAGGGGCGCCATGACAGTTGCCGGTGCTGCCACTGTAATAAATGTAATGCCGCCACAGGGTAAATTACGGTGCTCGATCGCTGTGCATAGAGTTTATAACTGGACGTTGCCGCCGTCACGTAAATACTTTTTGTTTGTAAATACATACATAGAATACAATATAACACCCAGACACGGAACAAACATCGATTTTCATCACACAATTGTTTGTCCTGGGTGGGAATCGAACCCACAACCCACAGTTCAGAAGGCAGGGTTACTACCAACTGAGCTATCGGGCCCGTCAAAAATTCACAAGTATCTTACATATACGCTTAGCCTGTGATGTAAATGAGTCGAGATCAGTTGAGTGCTGCAAACAAAACATGCCCAGTTATGCTGTGAAAGGTAAAAATTCTTACAACTACGAACTACTTCTAAAAGTTTAATACAAAGAAGTAAGTGATTGTTTTTAATATAATACTTCGTTTTTTGATGAAACAATCTATTTTCTATATAGAACGTATTGTAAACATGAACAACGACAATGTCACCTTGGCAACATGTTTCCAACTCAACGTAGTTCATGAGAAATCTAAAAGATACGGATGAACTTTTTGCTACCATTTTGACCAAAAAAAATTTTTTCAGACATGTCATGAGAATCTATGATCAAAACCTACAAAAAATGACAAGCTACTTTCACGAATCCTTGAAGAGCCTCAAGGCTGTGGCTCGACCGAGTGCAGACCTACAAATGCCTCACAATGTTCAAACCTGCTGCTAATCACATTAGCTGCAATCCATAATGAGGCTAAGCCTTATTAGCCTCAACACCATTTGAGGCTAAATTAAGACAATTTTGTACTAAAATTCTAGTACGCAAGCGAAGTATTAAGGCCAATGTTTATGACACACGAATTGACAGATCCAGAATGTCGTCAATGAAATCTTCGACAGGAACTGATAGTGATCGAAAGACAGCCGTTTTATAGCAGCAAAAAATGATCTCTATTTGCCGTATTGCTATCGACTATTATTACGGTTATTGTTGGCAACACAAAATAAATTAGATGTAAATTTGTAATTTTTCCTGACAAAATTACTTACTTCTTGACGTATTGGACCACGACCCAATATGTGACTTGTAATTTGTGACCTTTATATTGTAAAATAAAATAAAATCAGTATAACCAATACAAACCAGTGTTTTCTCTCCAACAACAACAAAGAAATTCACAGTCCAAGATCTGCCAACTGAGGCAGTTCTCTATAGTTTAGTCCTTCGAGTTGGACACACATCATGCAACACATCAGATTTTAAGCCATTTATGCAGAACATCGCTCAGTCGTGAATCTTTGCTCAAGACAAAATTTCATCCTCATAATGATCAAATAGTGAATGAAATTTCTACTTGAGCATCAATCGACGACTGAGCATAGTTCCGTACGGGCTTTAGTCGTCGAAAAGCGATATATCATAGAATCTTGTACAGGTTGAAAATCCTTCAATGTCAAAAGTGCATTATTTATCATAGTATTGACCGAGTTGAATCTCTGCTTCGAGACTAAATACATTGTCTCATGTGCAATTCAATCAGCTCCTTACTGCTATTAAATCAATGTATGTATGTGTACCTACGAGGCCTCATATTGGGTTATCATAATCCTTGTTACCTAGATACGTAAGTATCTAATTAGTTAGTCTAGTTTTTCGTACGTTTGTGTAACTCATGTCCAGTGAACACACCAAATAGTGTACGCTCATTGGTTGAAGACAGTTGATCAACAGGTAACCAACGAGTGTACAGTATTTGGCGTGTTACGGTGATATAGATTAGACAAACGTACCAGAAAACGAGGGTAAACGACCACGTTTTCGAAGAAAAGCATTTGAACAAAAATCAAGTTAAAAGAGACGAAATATTTGATCGACTGGTATACTTATAGGTAATTAAAAAATAATTAATTAAACATATTACTTATAGGTAACAAAAGCTTACCATTTTATTAAGTGTCTACTTACAGGGATAGAGTTAAACGATCTACGATTTTTATGTGCTTGCTTAAATAAATACATAGACACAATAAAACATTAAAAAAAAATGAAGTTAGCAGAGCCACAGATGTTAAGGTAGAGCTTCGTTAAAAGGAAATATCTATATATCATAGAACAGAAATATAAACTGTTGTATGCTGTGAATGAATAAGGTCACGAGCTAGTCTTTCATCTGATGTTAAGTGTTACGGCTGCCCACAAAAGATGCAGTGTCTCTCAGGACTCTAAAATATAGTTTCCAGTGACACTGCACTGACATCACCTAAGCCATCAGCACAGTCTAATAAGATTACTAGACTGTGAGATTACGTAAGTCTCATTTTCCCAGTAATTTCACTAGCTACAGTGCTCTTCAAACCAGAACACAGTAGTTCTTGGAAACTACTACTTGGCGGCAGAATAAAATGTCAAATTGATGGTACCTACCTAGACGACCTTTGCAGAAAAGTCCTACCACCTAGAAATGTTTCTCACTAAACTTATTACAGAAAGCTTGCGATTGTTCTTTTATTTTTTTTATTATAATAAGGTGACATTTAGGCAATGTATCACCGAAGAGGAATTTTAACAAGCTCTTTGTTTAGAGCGATATTTCTTATGTCTCGTGCTGAATACAGTTCTCTCCCTTGCAAGTGATTGATACGGGAAACCAGCTTTATTTAATTATACAAACAAATAATTTTATAATGATATAATAGTCTGATACAGTTCTAGGAAGTTAATGGTAATTAGGGGAAACTATAGATTCATTAAAATAGTGTAAATATATTTATATTTATTTTAATTTAGTATGATAATTACTGTTGTTATTTTTTGCTTCCGTCACTAAACGTAGTAGTGCTTATATTAATAAAAATTAACATCTTTAATCACATATTTTTAAGATTTAGCTTCATGCGGTTGGCCTATTTAATGAATGTATAGTTTGTATCAAAGCATTAGATTAAAAAATGGTTAAGAAATTTACATAACCGTAGCTTTTGCTTTAATTTAAGTGCGTAATAATTAGTATTCTTTTTTATGTTTATAAAAACAATACCCTCTCTGCCATAGGTAAGTAGATGTAGGTAAGTATAGGTACTTCAGAATATGTTCTCAAGGCACATATAAGCGTGAAGTTAATTTACCGGTACTCGCTTGACAAAGTCTAGACTCTAAAGAGACTGGTTTACTGCAGTTTTAACCTCATAATTCTGGATTTGTGTGCAAATGCAGTTGCGTGTGTATTGGGACTTCATTTATTGGATTTCTTCCATTGAAAGCCCATTTATTTAAGTTTCTTAATTTTGAAACTCTATAAAATAGATGAGATTAATTAAATTATATTTGTGCTAAATGAAATTGACTATAATTTCGGTGAGGGAAACGGAAACTAATAAAAATATTTAGGTTTGAAAATGTATTAAATATATATATTTTTTTTTTTATAGGCTTCCGTTTGACCACTATCGCACCTGATGGTAAGTAACGATGCGGTCTAGGATGTAACACGCTTGCCTAGAAGATACCTGTTCACTCTCGATTTGAAGACTCCCAGGTTGTAGTAATCGGGAAATACGGACGCCGGTAAAGCGTTCCACTCTTTGGCTGTTTGCATGATAAATGTCGAACCAAATCCCTTTGTCCGCACATGTGGGAACAAATAATTAAAATAATTGGGCTTGATTGAACATCATCACGAAACCTACCAATAGATTTTTATAAACCAGTCAAAAATAAAAATTAAAACAAGTGAATCATCAGCAGTAAAAAGTGTCGATGAGCGCTCATGGAAGTCGTCCAAAGCCTATAAAAAACGAAAAAAGAGACACGGCAGACGACACCTGCGGAGATTGTAAGACTTCGTGGTTTTGAACCTCCTGTATTACCTGTATTAGAATATGCTTGTTTATTTGCCTGGGTATGTATAATATGGGTTGTGGTTAAAAATGGAACTTTAATAATACCTGTCTTGGTAGTATAAGCCTATAATTAAAAGCAAATTCATCAGTATGAGTCAGATAAAGAACTCAAGTAGGTACCAACTTACAAAAAAAGGATAAAATAATAAGAAGTAAAATACAATTACGTGTGATTTTATCATTTGCCTGAAGACTTCCACTGCTGAACATCTTGCCTCTTGCAGCTATACGGGCTCCGAAGTTATCAAAAAGTTCATAACCGCTGCGCTGAGAGCAGCTTAGACAAGAGTGATCACGAAACTTTGATTCCAATTTAACAGGAAAAATCCCCATACTAACTATGCATAGAAACTGCGTATTCAAACTGTCAACTCCATACAAATTTTTGTTTCGTTTCTGTTTCAATCGACTTACGTGATCGCCCAGCATGTCCTTGGTCCATCCAGAGGGAGGCGACTACGTCATACGCGATTATTCCGTTTTCTTATATTTTGGCTACTGTTAGGAAAAACAGCCCTTTTTACATATTATACTGCTATTGTTTATTACCTTTAAACTTTAAACTTACAATCAAAGCCAACAAAACCAAATCATTCTAGGTGTCAGTAAGACTATTTGCAATTCACTTTCAATTTCGTCGAACAAAAACACATCTTGCCAATAGGTCGTATTAGGTCATAGATAACAATTGGATGCTAAAATAAATATGTACAACAATAGACAATGGCCGCATTTGATAACGTTTCATTTTTAGCACTTTTATACATATCATTGTTCTTTTTATGATTTTATTCTTGTAGTTTATCGCCGCCGTTATATTTTATAAGTAAAGTGCATACATAGAATTGATAAAGGCATTTTAACCAAACACCTTGATCATTGGTGATAATGGCAGACAATTTGATTATTAACAACCCACACTTCTGAAGTTTTATTTAATTTTATTTAAATTCTAGTCTGATCATTCAGCCTAGCCTGATGCTCGACGTTCAATAAAAAACGAACAAACATTTCAAATTCTTTCTACCTGAGTCACGACACTCATAAGCAATTTCAAATCTTTCTAGAGTCATTTTTTTTTGCTTTTTTGCATTTCGATCTCCCACTTCACATTTTCGTGCAGCGGAACTAATACATAATTCATTTGTTCGTGCCTGTATCGATTTAATATTAATAAAAGGTTCTGTCCTTAGTGACTGACTGACTGACGACGTATCCAAACCGTTGGACATATATAGATTTCCTATTTGATGGGTGTCTTCTTTTTACGGCGTGAATGTCTCTGTGTAGGTAACGAAGCTGGTTGAACATTTTACCGCTAAAGGCCAATTTGGTCTTTAGCGGTAAACATTTTCAAAGTTAAAGATTGCATCAAGAAACGCGGATGAAGCCGCGTGCTATTTACAATTGTTCATAAATTCGGAAATTGGGTTGCAACTTTTGCTCCATTTTTAAATTGTCAAATTAGGACCAATGAGTGTCAGATGCAGTACACAGTAACCAATAATTGAATGCATCCGTCGAGAGACAGCCAGTATCTTGTTACACAACCGGGATATTCCTTACTCCGGTAGCCATCCGATTTTAATCATAACGACGTCCCAAAATGTAATAAAAATCTTAATCCTAATTTTTAGTGGTCATCTAAAACGAGTTTTAAAACGTTCTTTTTAACTTTAATTTTTTTTATTTTTCACATCATAAAGATGTTGCCGTGTCGTATAGGAAGCTTGAAGAACCGAAAGGTTAGAATGGGCTTTTTTAATACATTTGCAACATGCTATTTTAAGAGGAATGTAGTCATTAGACAATGATTGATCAAATATTCATTATTTATTTTAGCAATAATAATACTAGTATCTAGTTGCAGTTTTACTAGGTGGTAGGACTTTGCTCCAAAGTTTGTCTAGGTAGGTACTATCGCTTTGGCAGTCCAAGCAGTAGTGCTTGGGCACTAAACTGTGTTCTGGTTTGAAGGGCACTGTGAAATTATTATAGATATAGTAGTAGTAGTAGTTTTAAGCCAAATAAGATTTTATGACCTAATCTCGCACAAGCTCTAAAGTATAGAGTTACTTTAGAGCTCCGAGTGACACTGCAGCTGATATGGGCAGCCATGTTGCTTAACATCAGGTGACCGACTAGCTCGTCTTATCATTTCTTAACATCAAAAAGGTGAAGTCAGGGTGAAGTGGTGAGGTCTGAGAAGATTGCATCTTGACATTTTGATGCCATAACGACTATTGTGTGAGCCGCTACATAATGCAAATTTTAATATTTTCATGTCATAAAGAGATAGTATTTTTGCGACCGCGTTAAAATCAAAACTACTCAAGTACTACGTAAGTTAATTATTTTTATTAGCAATGGTGACGTCTCCTCCGGTGTTACAGATGTCCATAGGCTACGATGACCACTTCTTGTTTGCTCCCTTTAACATAAAAATAATAGTAATATTAATTATCAAGATAGGTAATTTATTCCTTAGTAGAATTAGAATTGAAACCATCAGTAATTAAAATTTAACTATACTTTGTTATTATTTTCGCTTATATTAATGAATCCACACGCATAAGCAATACTGGCCCGAGAAATTAAGAGAGAATTATCAATTATTAAACTTTCATGTTTCTCCTTTAATTACCTACCAATCACTACCGTGTTTATTAAAAAGTAGGTGGTGTGTGACAGACTTGGCCTAATTTTTATATTTTACTGTCCAGTTTTTGTTGGGGTCATCGCTCGTGAATTTATCTCCATCAGCCCGTCAGATACGTGGACTAAATTATGCAGATAATCAGTCAAGAGGAATTTTTTTTTTCCCAAGAGTTCCACCTAAACAAGTAGATACAAAACGTCGAGCTAAAAATTTAATAACGAATCTAAAATGTGTTCGTATCTATAAAGGATAAGGGCAGAAATCGATACAATATGGTAACACAATATACATGAATAAAATTAACCATATGTTATGTGTGCCGTATACTTACCTTTTATACATGAAACTAACAACCACAAAATAATAGAAAAACAAATACAAAATGTTACGTACTATAAAAACATTTGGTGTCCAATCGCTCCAAACACAAATCCACTAGCGTAGCCCTACATACTGGCAGCATTGTCCCGTTAATTGCAACGCTGATTCATCACATCACATCATCAGCTGTAAGACGTCCACTGCTGAACACAGGCCTCTACCATAGCCACTTTGTCCGCTTATCATTTGGAAAATTTTAAAGCCGTAACAGATATTCCGCCGCTGCTAAGACCGACAAGATGTAATAGTAATACCATTCCGGATAAAAATCTTCCAACAAACCTATACACATTTCAACCATATGGATTCTAGCCCGCCCGACCAATATTTAATAATAGTTATGTAGCTTTACAGCACCAACCTTAATATACCGAAGAGAATGCTGCCCATTCTCTGTATATTCCCTTATAGCCGGCTCTTACAGTATACGGAAAGAGGTGGGGTTCTATTCAGGGACCACGCGGAAAAATGCTGGAATCTATTTATCTCTAATAGATACAAATAGGCAGCATTAAGAAAATAATATGTGAGACACTGGTATGCATTATGCAGATAGGTTATTTATATTTTTTTGAGAATAGTCGTGAACATTGGTTTCTTCCACCAAGGATCTCCAAAATAAAACTAGTACCAACGATGTATGCGATTAAGGGTAACGGTCCTTAATTCATATTTCCCCAATAAAGAATTTATAATTTATCACAAAATGTGTAAGCACGTGATAAAATTGTTAACAATAAGGAAAAGGCGTGATAAGCAACTTAATAATCATTATGCTAACTGAATTGATTGAATGTATTTTTTTATTTTCATTTAAACTCTGGGAAGAATTGTTCAGCAGGGCTGGCATAAGACATAAAAATTGTGATATTTTTTATTTATTTATTGCACAGAATAGTTCATTAAATATAATAATTAACTTATAAAACTAAACATTATTGGAAAAAAAGTAGTATAAGTAGGTGAAAAAGGGGTCTTAAATAAAACACAGAATTGCACCTTCTGCGGGAAGCGTACCCAAAAAGCTGGCAACATTCACTCGTTGAATAGCTAGGCTAATTCTTTGGCCGAAGTATGTATAAATCTCCCTGACAATAAGCCGCGCCTGCGTACACCAGGGACCCATTGTTTCAACCCCAAACGGAACAAATATACCTTACCTAGAGATTCATAATATTTTCTTCGTATGAGGTTTTCTGCAGTTTCTGCCGCTGCGCATGCCGCTCGACCTAGTTGTTGACATGGGAAGGCGCCAGAGTGTCAACACAGATAGGATCCTAAAATTGACATATCTCTTATGTCGAAAAAGTTGTTTGACCTATGTAAACAAATGAAATTGTCTATGACGTGATCCACGTGATCGTTCACTGGTCGAAACGCTTTCTCGAGAGATGTGATTGTTCGATTTTCTAACTCATGAGCAGGATTGCTTAAATCAGTAGAAGAAAACAGAAGTTCTTTTCTTTTCCAAACTCTATTTTTCAAACTCAATTTCTACCATAGGCTTGCTTTAATTTTTTTAAGATAGATAATTAAGTTCTCGGTAACTCTATTTGCTTAGAACATAAATAATTATCGTGCCTATCTCATTATTTAACTTTTATTATGGACGTGTTGTTCTTGTAATTCAAGCAGTATTTTATCTACTTATAACAACCCAAAATAACGCAATGATCGTTAGTAACATTTTATGATGAAGACCTAAATTTTTACATGCAGTTAATAGAGTTACGCGTGGTCATCACGCAATCGACGGGAAGCTGACCCCAGAGTAACTTACTAAAGTAAGCTGACACATTTTACAGTTTCTTGTACAAGCATTTACATAAAACAACTCAGTGCGTTTTTAAAGGGGACATATAAAACATCGTCTGATCCAATATTTGCAGAATCAATTCGCCTCAAGCACCACATTGGTTGATAACAATTATTTGGCAAACTGTTTGATATTCATATTCTCTGTGATCAGACTTTTTTTTATGTTATTGAGTGATGTGACGAGCTAGTCGTTCACCTGATGTTAAGCGCCACGGCCGCCCATAACAGAACAGTGTCACTCAGAACCCTAAAACACAGAGTTTCAAGCGACACTGCACTGCGCACATCATCCTGAGACATCAGCACAGTCTGGTAATAAGATTACTCGACTGTGAGATCAGATCATAAAGTATCAATTGCCCAGAAATTTCACTAGCTACAGTGCCCTTCTAAACGGAACACAGTAGTGCTTGCGCACTACTGCTTGGCGGTAGAATAACTGGCAAAGCAGTGGTAGACGAACCTTGCAACAAAGTCCTCTACCACCTAGTAAAATCACAATTCACCTTAAGTTTTAAATAGAATAGGGTCTTGAAGAAAGATTTCATATAAGTATATGCAATCTTTCTTACAAATCCACTAATTTAATTTAAAGAATAACCTGAAGCAGAACTGAATAAATTTAAGATAGAAAATGTGTAATAGTAGACAGATAAGATTTGGTTTGTGGCAAAATCTATAATAGAGATAATGTTTGGTTTGTTTTATGGTTCGTATTTGATCACTATTTTTTCCAAAGGAACAAAACACGTCGTACAAAACCTCGTGACTGAACAAGATGTGGTTCTTTACTGCCTGGTTATTCAACACAACTGATATTCATTGTGAATTGTTGATATGAAACGATTAACTGCAATGGCACATCCACACTGCCCCTGTAACGCTTTAAGTTTCAATTATTTCACACATTAGTAAGTATATAAAATGTTGCAAGTATTTTCACAAATATCTCAACATTTTAAGAGTTTATAGTAATAAAGTTTATGGTTTAGGTAATTACGTTCTTTATTGCATAGGTTTAGTATATTTTGGAAAGGTAAAATTTTACCTACTTAGGAAAGCATGATCTATTCTATTTTAGCCTAGATGGTCTAGCAAGACTTCTTCAAGTTAAATAAGGTGTCCTGTATTCATATAATTTAAATTACTGCAATTATATATAATACATATTAATTACAGCCTCTGTGGTGTGGTGGTTGAGCGGGTCGGCTCATAATCCATAGGCAGCGGGTTCGATTACCGCGGTAGGACAAGTATTTGTAACACAGAAAAAAAAGCGCAAATATTAGGTCTTTACCTATGAAATTGCCGTTTTGTTTGAAAAAAGTTAAAGTATTTTTTTTTCGAACTTATTTATTTCTTTTATTCAAAGTAATCACCCCTGCAATCAATGCATCTTTGCCAACGCTGTGGCAGTTTATGGATGCCCTTCTTGAAAAAATCAGCAGGACGGGAGACAACAAACTCTTCAAAGGCGTTTTGTACTGCCACTCGGGAATTGAATTTTTTTCCCGCTAAAAAGTTGTCCAAATTTTGGAAAAAGTAATAGTCGGTAGGCGCAAGATCTGGTGAGTATGGCGGATGAGGGAGAGCTTCCAAACCCAACTCATGCAGCTTAGAGACGGTCTGTTGTGCAGTATGGGGTCGCGCGTTGTCGTGAAGTAGCAGTGGAGACGACCGATTGACCAAAGCTGGTTGCAGACGTGCGAGTTTCGCCATCATTGTGGTCAGTTCTTCAATGTCACACATCTGCAGTAATGCTCTCGCCGTTTTGTAAAAAGCTATGATGAATCACACCAGCACTAGACCACCAAACTGTGACCATCACCTTTCTAGGGGTCATTTTTCGTTTTGCACATTGCTTTGGTACCGAACCAGGATCTAACCAACTTGCTGAGCGCTTTCGATTGTCAAAAACAATCCATTTTTCGTCGCACGTAACAATTCGGTTCAAAATTCCTTCATTTCTGTTCCTGTTAAGCAGCGCAAGGCAAGTCTCGACGCGTACGTTGCGCTGGCGATCGTTAAGTTCGTGGGGCACCCATCTATCAAGGTTTTTTATCTTGCCAATCTGTCGCAAATGGACCAATATTGTTTTGATGCTAACATCAAAAGCTGCTGCCAGCTCAGCTGTAGATTGAGATTCAGCAGCTTCCACAATCGCCTTTAATTCATCATTGTTGACCAAAGTTTCCGGACGACCACGAGGTTCATTTTTCAAGTCAAAATTCCCAGAACGGAACCGAGCAAACCAATAACGGGTTGTACGTTCGTTTGTACAGTTCTCTCCGTAAACGTCGTTGATGTTACGTGTCGTTTGTGCCGCGTTGGTGCCACGACGGAACTCATATTCTATAATTACACGAAATTTCAAAGTATTCATTATGAGGAAAAATGTTGAAATGTAATGAAAATACAACGCTAATCAATAAACAAAAGACTTATGTTGTAAATAGAATGTCATATTTTTAAAACAAAATTAATTTGAATTTAGAATTCATAGCCAATCAAAACTTTTTTTGTTTGAAAAAGTCTGTACTGCAAAACGGCAATTTCATAGGTAAAGACCTATTATTTGTTCTGATTTCGGGTGTTGTGGGACCATGGTCCTCGTAGTTCCTGGGTCCCTAGACACAGGGAATCCTAGTTAGGGTACAGGATCTATGTATGTGATCGTTAGGCGTTATTATTATTATTATTATTAAGTCATTGCTTCTGCAAGATGATTTCAAAGTTCTTAGCACTTTAGCATATTAGCTAGATACATTGTCATCTTTCTACAGCTTCGATGTTTAAATTACTAACAATGAAAACACTGTCTACATCATAAAGTTTTGTTAACTATTTACTAACTCGTTAATAGGTCGTGTGAAGAGACTTTAAAATCCCTTTGTTGTAAGCATCATCGAGATATCATAAGGTATTGAATATATATTGAGTTATTGGCGTACATCGTGCCTTGCGAAAGGTCAATTCTGCATTGTCAGTGTTCGAGCGATAATTTTTACTTTCAGTTTCTCTTGGGGCATGCCGTTGATTTCTTTCAAATAATGCCTTTAACATAATTTATGTTACGGATTTCATCGCGTAGGTCTGAATACTTTCAACTCTTCCGCAAGTTTTTTGAATGGTTCTGAATACTTTTTATTTTGCATAAGCTATTGGTTCGTTTTGCGAGGTCACGAAATCTTTAAGTACCTAAGGGTAAAGTCTATTTTACAATGGCATCACCAAATAAGAATATTGAAAGTCGGTCTACAGCAACATTGAAAACCTTTTTATTGGATATTTACTAAATGCTCCTTGAGATGCTCTCATCATGTGTGGTCTGTTATCGGTGTATAAATAAACAAGCTTCTGCCCGCAGCTTCACCGGATCGGGTCTAAGGTCCGTATTACAGAACGATGCTCAGTCATCGATCGGTGCTGAAGCAGAGATTTCATTCACTAATTGATCACTTTATGAATGAAATCTCTGCTTCAGCACCGATCGATGACTGAGCATCGTTCTGTAATACGGACCTTAGACCCGTGAACTTGATGAGCCGCCCCAACAAAGGATTCACAGTAAATTTTGTTTTCTCGTAGACCCATTACTCTAAAGTAGGTATAATATTTGCGTATAAACTGCAATATAAATACAACGCTAAGGTACGCGGCGCAGCGTCTGACATTATCGGAAACACGCCTACTAAGGCTTTATACTGCATTCTAGTCATACAAGACACAAAGATAAGAATAAACAACGTCTGTAGTATTTTTAAAATCAAGATATACTAAGGTCTCGCGGAAAATGCAAAACTGTCCAATGTTGTGCGAAAAAGCTAGGCGTATAGGTAAAACAACACATAACGGCCGCGTCATTCTATCAGTACAACAGATTTAGATGGAAGAATAAAAACACCGTGATAGTTTGCAGCCAACAAACCAATCGATCAGTTGACTCATTACTCTAACAAGATTGAAATAAAAGGCTTGTCTAAGCCAACGACAAAGCGCTGGCATCACAAATATCGTCCGCACGAGATCTGACGTCACTAAACAGTTATGTTACTATCTATGTATTATATAATCTGTGGTTACTATTAACGTAATGATGTACTAATATAAGCACGAACCGTGCAAAATAGAAGATTGTTTTCCTTCAAGTTCATCGTCTTTTGTATACTTTAAGGCACGTACGTTACTTAGGCAGTTATATTTTCCCATCTAATTAGGTATGATAATAAATAAACTGATGCTTTGGGGAACTACTGATGGAGGTTCTTGAGTGGTGACCACGAACTGGAAGCGCAACGTTAATGCCTCCCACTAGGTGGACCAAAGATCTGGTTAAAGCCCATGTATATGCTAGAGGCAAGCACCGGTCAAAGTAGCGCTCTGTGGAAGAGGCATATCTTCAGCAGTGGATATCTTCAGGTTTTGGTTGATGATGATGAAACTGCCTTGATTTATGCATAATTTATCCCCATTGATAACAAATTTGACAATTACGTAACATTATTCTTAAATTTTTGCAGTCGTAACAAGACAACAAAGTGCAAGCCCACATTCGAACGGCTAACGGTGTATCGCCTTGTATGCACTGCTTAGCTCCAAGAAAGAAAAACGACTGCACTGAGACATGACGAATTACACTGTATGATAGCAATTAGTCATGCGATTACTTCTCGTTACTCAATACTGTAAGATAAACAAAGCAAATCGTAAGTAGCTGACGCCGACGTAACTCACTGTTCGCTATCGGTCACTTACTGACTGCGATTTGTAAATTGTGACTTTGATAGCAAACACTTGTGACACTATGTGATAAGGTGTTGAGGTGATTCTTGCATAAAAATAACTTCCTTAATGCTTGGTTGCAAAACGCAATTTGACGTTTTCGAAAACGTAACATATTAAGATGTAGGTACCGATAAACCCTTATTATACAGATTCATAACTATATAACTAGACAATGGTTAAGAACAGCAATATTATTCAGTTATTATTCGTATCGTAATGGAAATATAATAGGGCTGGAGAGCGTATTTATGTATTTTTTGCTATTAAAAAACAAAAGGTCAGAATGACCATAACTTTCAAACCATAATAAAAACAGGAAAACATCGGAAATAACCTTTTGAAAATTTTGCTAAAACTGTAACAAATTTCATTTAAATCCGTCCAGTAATTAGAGCGCGATGCGTGTTCTAAAATATTTTTCTTCTGCATCGATAAAAGAGAGTAATGCATTTAAAAATATAAAAAAATATTCAACGTATAGATTTAGCTCAGCGTTCTATAATATATATAGCTTACTTTGCAAGTTAGAGTTGGAGTTGAAATTAAGTATAATAACGACTATAATATAACGTATAATATATAGGTTCGGTAGTAAAAGTGCCTGATCCATAATGGATCTATAATAAATCGATCTATCTCACGTGCTTGGCTTAATTTGCGATCTGAATCGGATCGCACCATGTGGGTGAAAGCCCACAAGGACCTGCTTGAATCGCTTCTTAGAAAGCATTTCGAGTTACCGATATATTTATTAACTGTATCAGTTTCTTGAGTCGTAAATATAGCGCATCCATAGCATCCAGTGCATCTTATATTTCGCTGTAAGTCGCACTCGTTTTAATTATTACCATTGCATTAAAGTTACTGCGAAGCGTTAAAAATAAGTTGTAATACTAGCTAGGCAAACGATACCTAATAAAAAGAAACGTCTGTCTATGTCTCTTCTTTCGCGAAATATTTTTTTGTTAAAACAATGGGCGAGCGCTTACATAAACAATTTAACTTATTGTGTAACTGGAGAGCGGAATGGACTAGCATCAACGATGTTTGCAATTATTGTTTTACTATTCCTTGTTGGGTGGCATTCTATGCTTTAGAACGCAATTTATTTCAATTCTAGTAGATTGCTTTCTACCAGAACAAGTGACGATCTACATTTAACTATATGAGACTGTGTACGTTCATAGGATAAATGTTTTTGTATCGTTTGCCGAAATAAAACAATTATTTTCCAAATAGCACGATAATGGTCGTTCTGACCTTTTGCTTTTGAAATATGTCAAAAGCAAAAGGTCAAAACGACCATTCCTTTCAAACCATAAACTGAAATAGACCGCGTTTTAGATAGCAAAAGAAATGGAACAAGCATTAGGAGAACAAGGAAGCAAGGTAATAATTTTGAGATATGCCGATGACGTAGTGTTTGTTGCAGATCCATTGCTTTACCCTGCCACAGTAAAGGAAATAGTTGGTATGGCTTTAGAAACAGTGTAAGTAATAGTTGCTACGACTGAAGACATGGTTTTGGTATTAGTTGGTTTGGCTAGTGGTGGTATCGTGGACAGCATCGACACGCCAGCGAATGTAGCTGCGAAATTATCTGATCCTCCCATAATTCACGGTAAAGCGGGACTTGCACGTGCCGATTCGCCCAAGGGCTTGTTAGTGGCTGTGTACTGACGAGATCGATACCTAGTATTATAAAAATGATACGATTTACAGTTAAATAATAAAATCTGGGATTATACCGTGCCTAATTGTATTACAGGTTTGACGAATATTTTGCTAAAATAAGTATGCACATTTTGTTCAAGACGATCTGGAATTATTTAGATTTTCTACTGAAACACTAAATTGATATGAAAATAACTTAATAAACGGCTTTTCCTGTAATTCTAAATCTAAGAATTCAATCATTGTATTGTCCTAACAAGCTGCTCAACCTTTAAAATCATTCATTATTTAGACATCAAATATCTAATAAGTATCAAATGTACAGTCTAAGAACATCCCTTATTGTATTCCATGTAAATCGTGCATAAATGCTAAAACTGCTTTCGCAAAATCTTTCACTGTGATCTTCACGCTCTCCAGCCTTATTATATTTCCATTACGATACGAATAATAACTGAATAATATTGCTGTTCGTAACCATTGTCTAGTTATATAGTTATGAATCTGTATAATAAGGGTGTGTTTATCGGTACCTACATCTTAATTAGTTATGCCAATGGAGAATCCATTGGATATTCTATCTTAAAATTCTCTAAAATTAATCATTAATACGTGCTTTCAAATGAGTATATAATTTTCTTATGCTTGAGAAAGATTTTAAAATATTACCATAACCCCTTCGCTATAACGAATAATTAATCATGATTAAATGGAAAGCAGATATAGTTATTAACTAAGCTTAGAATAAAAAGGAAGTTAAAAAAATCAGTTCCAATTTGTAGATGTCGTTGCTAAGAAGTACGTCTAAAGTAAACTAAACTAAAGTCATATTGAAGTAAAACTTGTTTACGCACGCTTGACTTGGGGAGTAAGCTGGTAAATGCGAGGCGAACGGAAGTTAAAGTTGGTTCACTTAGATTTCCATTGTCAACATAACAAAGTTAAACCTTTGCAATATTTTTTTGGTATTTCCGGTAAAACGACAACTATTTTACAATTGTCAAAATGGCGACATTAACATTAAATAAAGCAAAAACAAAGTTATACAGGCCGATAGATGGGGCTAAACCAAAGAAGTTTTTTTTTCAGTTGTGTGGTCTAAAGCACACTCTTTATATATATATTTCAGTATGGCTTTATAAACTAATAACAAGAAGTTCTACTTTCAAGTCAAAAAGAAAATGGAATTCATTATGCAAATAATCTATCCATAAGCAAATACTGTCGTAAAATTTCTTGCGATCGTGACTATCTTGACACTATCTTCTGTCAGATAAAATAGAGTTATCTCGTAATGTGACACTCGCCAGTCTAGAATATGATCAGTCATCATCTATTATTGCTCATTTGCAAACGATCTCGCCTGAATAAATGGAGGATAGATAATTTAATTATTCATATTTGCACCTTTTCATGTAATGAAAAATACAACTTGTCACAAATTTGCTACGATTTGAAAGAATATTTAAAACGACACGGTGCTAAAGCATACGGCGTATTTTTGTAGTAACATATCCTAGAGTTTAGCAAAGTCATCTCTCTCAAGATAAAGTGTTTATCAATACACACTCCCGTGAACTAAGGCCTAAAACTCACCGACCATCAGTAAAGTAATGTGTAACTTAATATTATAACAAATTTCAAATATTGACCATTCTATTTGTTGATATATTTTGATTTGACTGACTCTATAGCGCAGTTGGTAGTAGCCCTGCCTTCTGAACTGTGGGTTGTGGGTTCGATTCCCACCCAGGGCAAACATTTGAGTGATGAACGTCGATGTTTGTTCTGTGTCTGGGTGTTGTATTGAAATACATACATAGAATACAATTCTATGTATGTATTTACAAACAAAAAGTATCTAAGTATTGTATCAGTTATCTGGTTTTCCCATAGTACAAGGTTTGCTTAGTTTGGCGTTGTGTGAGATGTCCACACATTTTATTATTATTATTATTATTATTTGGTGTTGATAATGATCCTTGTAGGCCTAATAAATAACTAAATAATAATAATAACAATTTGACGACTTGTACCATTTTTTTTTACTTTTAATGTGTTTTCTGTTTAGTACATCTCACCTGATTATGAAGTCGAAGTTGAAGCACGTTTACCCAGAAATAGCGAAATGACTCTTTATTCGAAGACACGCAATTTGTGAATGGTGGTGATACGTAGTAATCCTTCGAATAATAATACTAATTCCATTTTTTTTTTCTATATTCAAATTAAAAATACATTACTATAGTGACTAGTAACTGGCGCGATAGCTCAGTTGGTAGTAGCCCTGCCTTCTGAGCTGCAGGTTGTGAGTTCGATTCCCACCCAGAATTCCCACCAAGAACATATTGGTTTGCATTTACTTTCTGTTTAAAAAGTTTCGGAAACGGATGATTGTTTATTGTTCCAAATTCAACTTTTTGTTTGTTAAATTGGCACGACTGTTTTCCATTTTAGTAAGTGTATCGTTTCTAAAAGAGCATAATTATTTTGAAGGCGATAAAATAAATTTGGATGAATAAAATATAACATCTTGTGTATTTTTGACGGTTTCCCGGCACTTTCTTGACATAATAGCATAAACGAAACTCATTACGTTTTTACAATCCGACTTAGTCTACCTGACTACGTCGGATAGTAAAAAAGTAGATTTGAATATGCTTAGACTGATCTACGAGTATATTATGGATATAAAATGAATCTCTATTTCCCTTATCATCGCGCGTGAACCGATGGTACATTTTTGCTAGTTATTTTTTTGTTGTGTTTGTTGTCAGGAGAAAGTTTTTATGAAAAAAAAATTAAGAAAGTTGACCCTAAAAAAAATTAGAAAATTTCGGCTCAACTTTCTTTAATTAGAATTGATTTTATAATATAATGATATTAATAAGCTTAAAACTTGAAAAAATGTCTTATAAAGTAATAATTTCCACAAAACAAAACAATATCAATACGCACGCAATTTACAGTTAAACACGTTTACTATATTAGAATTTATTGTTTCTCCTATGCAAAGACCATGACATTTAATTTTGTAACTCAAGCAACCTATCATTCCTAGCCCAATAAATCGTGTAAAGGTTCGATTTCCGATTTATTTCAACATTTAAGCTGAATCACGAATGCTTTCGAGAAAACATGAGAACTGTTTTACTTGAACGGTCGTTCCAATGTACCACAGGTAGTCCGAGACTTGCCGATGGAGTGCTGATGTTAGCACAGATGTTAGATTAAAAGGAAGATAAAATGAAGGCGACCGTACGGCGCTGAAGATTTGTGATATTACAGCTAAAGTGCTACGGAATTGAGTGCTCGTTCACGATTGGAAGGGGAGAACTATGGATATACTCAAGCACTGTGCGATTACACTTAACATTGAGAGGACTGCCTTTTTATTCTTATTTAAATCGGAGTCGATAAGGCTTGAAGTTTCAGTGATGTTGACTCCCTTAACTATTGATAAACGCACTATAAGCTTAAATATATGTCTCACTTTCACGCGCTATATTTCCCGTCAGCAAGTAGTTGACAGATATTTTTAAGGCATAGATTAGTTTATAGAGAGTAAACAGGGAAATTTACAACACCAAGCTGCATTGGGCTAAACCTAGAGTATGAGCACCGAACAGATAATAATAAGTACCTACTCACAGTATGAGCTTAGTATAGATACTACTTATTCTAAACAAAGCAAAGAAGAAGAAAACAGTTTTTCAAAACAGTCGTAATAGGTCACATACTCTCTTTCTCTCTCTCTCTGTCCCTTTCTCTCTCTTTCTCTCTCTCTAACTAGGTCATTTTTGCTTGGAAAATAATTATAGCATATATTGTATAATAATACACACGACTTGTCTATGATTATTATAAAGGCATTCTTTAAGTTGATTCAGTGACATAAATAATAATAAACGCCTAACGATTACATACGTAGATCCTGGACCCTAACCAGGGTTCCCTGTATCTAGGGACCCAGGAACTACGAGGACCATAGTCCCACAACACCCAGACACAGAACAAGTATTTGTGCACACACACAGAAGCCTGTGCACAAATATTTGTCCTGTCGCAGGAATCGATCCCACTGCGGTTTATGAGACGGCCTGCTCAACCACTTCACCACATTGTCAAAGAAACTCAATAGTGGTTCAGATAAGAGGAGAGAGATCTCTACTACCTAACGCACGAATTCAGAAAGAAATAAGGTCCACAGTATACATCATTGTCCAATTAATATTTCAGCGGGCGCGTTGGAGCATTGAAGAGTGGCGGTATGCGCGGCGTTACAAAGACTCCGCGGTTCGTGGCCCATCGCGTCGGCTCGTGCCTCACAAATTCTAGCCGACCTCTTACAGAAGTAGGCCAGCTGGTACGTAAATGTAATAAGCGTAATTGGTTTGAAAGACAAAAACTATTCTACTGCAATGAAAAATGTGTTGATTTGTATCAAAACTGGTCAAATCCAATCATCTGTAACGTTAACCAATTTCGATACCAATAAACTCTCATATCTTTTCCATATAAAGCGACGAAAATGAAAAATTAGGCAGTTTCATACACCTACGGTATTTGATTGCATTAAATATTTCAATCGTGAACGAAAGAATTTAATAATAATAATAATAATAATAACGCCCAATGATCACATACATAAATCCTGGACCCTAACTAAACAGGATTCCCTGTATCTAGAGACCTAGGAACTATGAGGACCACGGTCCCACAACACCCAAACTCAGAACAAGTAATTGCGCTTTTTTTTTCTGTGCACAAATACTTGTCCTCCGCAGGAATCAAACCCGCCGCCTCCGGGTTATGAGCCGACCTGCTCAACAGCCACACCACAGAGGTTTACAAAAAGTTTACAAAAACGTAACCATGTAAAGGTAAATTATCGGGACCATTCTCGGGTTCTTGACATTTCATCAGAAATCGCAAGATTCGCATAAGATAATCAAATCTTCTCATGTTAAATAACGCGTGAAAATTCATAAGTAGTATTTTTCAACCAAAAAATTGTTCGTGACATAACATAAGTTCCCGTTTAACGTAACGAGCCGGTCTTCAGGGTTGTTGACACGCAACCCCAAAAGGTCAAGATAATACTTGACTACCTTTAATTGAGCACCCACCACTTTCGCATTATATTAATTGTACGTTCCGTTTAATAATTTAAATTCTGTGACGTCAGAGATAATTAACTGCCGGCGTGAAATTCGACGTCACGGTAATATTTTATCCAATTGAAGGATATTTCTGAGCTAATTGAGACCAGCCTTTTTTTCAATTTGCATAACTCCGTGTGAAATATGGTGACAAAGTGCGCAGTTTCTTTTACAGTTAAATCATTAAATTGACTCAGCAGTTCGTGACTGATTGTTGATCATCAAGAAAGTCAACACTTTTGAAGCAAATAAAAGTAAAAACTTACAAAAAAACAACGACAACACTACTGACAACATCATACCTCATATCATATATATCATACCTCAATTAGTGTGCATACAAATGCACACTAATTGAGGTATGATAAAACAACCAAATGATCAGTAAATAGTACACTACACTACAAATACAATGAATTGGGAACTGCGCTTAAAGAATCACGAAATTTTGATTGCAATGCAACAGGAGAAATTTCCATAACTATGCACATAAGCCGCGTATTCAAACTGTCAAATCCATACAATGTTTGTTTCTATTGGTTGCAATCGAGTTCCGTGATCGCTCAGCTGTTTCTCTAATTATGTGTAGGTAACTAATTGCAAGAAGATGAATAAAACAAACAAAGGAAATAATAAAAAGAAAACTTAATCTAACTAACCACTACCAATAGGCAACGTACCCAATATGCTGGCAGCATTACTACGTTGAATGGCATTGCTCAATCTTTGGAGAGGCCAGTATTTTGGAAAGTGTTGCTTTGACCAGACGTTTGGAAATATCAATCAGTTTCTTATTTTTTTTGTCTAAGTAATTTAAATAAGTTTTTTTTTTGTGAACTTACAACCTTATAATCTTTTTTTAAAGCATACAATACGAAACTAATAATAGCTACGTCTTCCATGTATACAAGATAATATCTATAAAGCTATGTTAAACATGGAAAATTCAGTATTTTGAACAAATTGCCGTTGTAAAAATTTAATTTACACCCTGAGCAGAGCAGTTCCAATATTAATCACTGTTTATTCATAATCAAAACAGCGGAAACACGTCGTCAATCGATTGGTTTAAACGATTATGCTTCTCAGAGCCCGCCCGTTGGACAGATCATAAAATACAAACTCATAATGCGCAATTTGTAACTTACAATTTTTCATCGTCCACGTTTTCATATTTTACGGGTGACGATATTAACTATAAATGGCTGTTGACTGGCTATTCAATTAGCCAAACAATAAACTTAGATGTTTTTAGTGTCGTAAACTGTTGTTTTACTGTCCATCTCATTATTTTCATTGGTCTCACAGACCCATAAATATTTTCCAATTAAAAATAAATACCATATGATGCTCGTTTCTGTGACAGCACCTTCCAGCATGCAGGAGCTAATAGGCGAAGTTTTGGCGGGAAAACGAAAAAGATCGCGTCACCACATTGTATTATTTTCCAAAACTTGTGTTATTTTCTGTGTTAGTGCATAAAATTGGTGGCATTTTATTCTTTAACTGCTGGATTACAGGCATGAGTGTGGGATAGTTGTATAATGATGGTGAAACGTTTCTTTTCGTGTTGTTTCCAAAACTCCATAGAAGCTTCTGGTAAAGTTGCCACCACTTTACTAGGAGTATGACTAGACTTGATGACTTTGGATTGTGACTTGACACACAAATGTAATATTAATATACTTAAGAAATTAATTACCTGACACTAGCTAAATACCCAAAAGTGTGGAACCACAACAAAAACGAAAAAATGGATTTCGTTATTCTTTATCTAGATAATCTAGGTTGATGAGCTATAAGATTTACTAAATAGGTTTTTTTTTTTTCTTATTCCGAGAATGCCTTGTGTATATTACACTCTGTTTATATTACAATCTAGCCAACTAGTTAACTAGTGAGTAATTTGATTCTAACCTAAACTTTTACAATCCAATTATCTAAGAATATGTCCAATAACACGTTTCTTGTTCTCTCTATTAAGGCGAAGACACATTGTTCTTGTGCACTTGTTTGCACTGCACTTTATTATACTAACATTTAATACTATACTTTGGTTTTTTTTAATAAATAAAAAATAAGTAATGTTGATGGTTAATAAACCCTCTGCGTCTATTATGGATAGCTTGTGCCTTGCAAGTAGGTTCTGCGAAATTATTGATATACATAGTACTCCTTGACATAATAGTAGGAATGAATGCTCAGCATTCTCGGGATTGCTGCTACAAGGCACACACACGTAGCAGTAACGTAATAGAGTTGCTATTTAATTGCAGGATAATTAATTAAATCCTGGTTGAGTCCTCGGTAAATTAAAATCTTCTGCGATCATCGAGACATCTTCCAGCTGTTGATTGTATGTGTGAGATTAGCGTTTTACTAAATATTTATATTACTCTTTCATTCAAATTAATAGGCGTGTATTTTCAACCAACTTCAAAAAAGGAGGAGGTTCTCAATTCAACTGTTATTTGAATTTTTGTTACCTCAAAACTTTTGACTGGGTGAACCGATTTTGTCCCATTTCAATTTCATCAATATTTGACAAGTAATTTTTGATTTATCCTTAATAATTCGAATTTCGGTTTCGACTACATCGATGTTCTCATGTCTTCACACAGGTCACAGTCTTAGTAATAAGATTGTTAGATTGTAAGATCAATTCATAGTCTCATTAATGTCTTATTTGCCCAGGTATTACAATAGTTACGGTACCCATCAAACCGGAAAACAGTAGTACTTGCACACTTCTGCTTTACGGCAGAATATCTGACAAAGTGGTGGTACCTAGATAGGTAAAGATATATATATGTACATATTGCAGAAAAGTTAACCACTCAGAGTTGATCTGAATTGACAAAAGTAGAAAAATATCAAGTTGCCAGTGACGAAGATCTTGCATCTCAAGTTCTCAGCCTATGACAAGTCGCTATTACAATAATACGAAGATAACACAGCTGCGGGCCGAGTTATTAATAAATAGTTAATACATGCCCCGTCTGTCCTCGAAGCGACCAACAGTAAATCATATAGTAATTGCAGGCCCTCTGATCGGCTTAGATTGAGAAATGAAAACTTGGGAATGCAGGGAGACATTAAATACAAAGTACTTACGAGTATAATAAATTAATCATTAATTATGACTCTAACTGCGTGTGGTATCGATGAAACTTATCTTTTCATGTGTTTTAGAAAAAAAAATCACTTTTATAATGTCATGCTTATCCGCAAAATTTATTGATTCTTTTTTTTAAGTTTTGGCTTTTTTGTATTTAGCCAGTGTCAAGTAATTGATAATATATCAAATTATCGATATTTCACGCAAATATGTGTCAAGTCACAGTCGAAGTCATAGTCAAGTCAGTCAAGTCAAGTCATACTCCTAGTAAAGCGGTGGCAACTTTACCAGAAGCTTCTATGGAGTTTTGGAAACAACACGAAAAGAAACGTTTCACCATCATTATACCATTTTCCCACACTCATGCCTGTAATCCAGCACTTAACGAATAAAATTCCACCAATTTTATGCACTAACACTGAAAATAACACAAGTTTTGGAAAATAATACAATACCGCGACGTGATCTTTTTCGTTTTCCCGCCAAAAACCTCGAGAGGTGTTTTTGATTTTGATAGAATGTAATAAATACTGTTTTGGTTGGCAGCACTGCTAGAAGGGCCATGATTGGTTGGTACCATCAGCCAATCATGGATGGTTCCGGCTCAGTAAAATTGAGTTTGGTGGGAGGAAGTTGAGGCGCGAAAAGGTCGAAAAAGCAGTCAATTCTCGTTGATCGGCAAAAGCGTCAAGACATATCACACTTGTTAGTTGACTCTGCATTGAAAGTATAATAGATGTGTAATGTAATGGTAATGTGCATAAGAAATAAGAAATATACCTACAATATGGAAGAGGCATTCTATGTGTTTTCGCTTCATGCCGCAAAAGCGTTTGATTACTTCTAAACTATACCAACAAAATAAAAGTGATAAAAAACACTTGCCTCGTTATGTTAGAGTGTCATTTAAAACTATCCGAGTATGAAATGTTCGCAACTCAGAATTTATGGCAGATACTGCTACACTCGCAAATAACAAAACTATGACTCGGACTCAAAACTTTCAAGCCCCCGATGACGCGATGTTCACTGCAATACTCCTGTACAAGCGTAGGAACCGGTTTACAATGTACCGCTTTTTTACCGGTAAAAACCGGTTTAAACGATTATTGCGTTCGGTGTAAAATCATTAAAAGAACGATATGAAAACCTTTATTAATCGGTTTATTCCGCGAGAGACACGCATGCTCAAGTCGCGTCGCGACCGCCGTCGACTTGAGAGTAGGTAAAATGTGTGTGTTTGTTACGTACGACTCATCTAAACTGCAAGACACTGCTCACGGCTGTGTGCGTGAGTGGAGCGGTGACAAAAACCGCTGTAAACCGATTTATTAAACGAAACCTTTATTACGAATAGTTTTACCCAAAACCGTTTAATAGCTGTTACGGTAGAACGAAACCGAAAATAAAAGTTCCCTATGTGCTTCGCGTTAACCGGTTCGAAAATTAAGCCGGTTTCCAAGCCCTGCCTTTCCAGCTTTTTCCTGTACCCCACATATAGGAATGGAATGAGTTACGAAAAAATTGCGGGTTATTAAGGTGTCAATGTCATGCCGCTGGAATGTGACACGTCACGCGAGTAATATACAACAAATCAAAATGTATTGTAATTACTTGCCAAATAAGTACTTTCCTTGTTCTTCGTTCTCGTTCTCGAGTGGCCCGATAGCTCAGTTGGTAGTAACCAAAGATAATAAAGCCCGTGGATGTATAGTCAACTAGTTGTGCCTCGCGGTTTCACCCACGGATAAAAAATATTTTAATTATTGGCTCATCCCACGGGAAATTTTCACTTTTCCGGGATAAAATGTAGCCTATATGTTACTCCAGTGTATAAGCTATCTTGGTACCGAATTTCATCCAAATCCATTCAGCCGTTTGAGCGTTAAGGAGTAACAAACATACACACATGCACACAAACACATATACAAACTTTCGCCTTTATAATATTAGTGTGATAGTGTGATTAGTGTGAAGTGTGATGATAGTAACCCTGCCTTCTTAACTGTGGGTTGTGGGGTTCGATTCTCACCAAGGACAAACGTTTGTATGATGAACATCGATGTTTGTTCTATATTGTATTCTATCTATGTAAACAAAAAGTATCCAAGTATTGTATCAATTATCTGGTACCCATAGCTAAGCTTTGCTTAGTTTGGGGCTAGATGGTGCTGTGTGAAATGTCCACAAATATTTATTTATTTATTATTTTATAATCTAGCCGCATTTTAGGAAAAGACACTTTTCATACTTAGCATGCTTTTCAACATTATGCTTTTAGTATTGTATGTTACAGTACATTTTCTTCGACATCTTCATTGTGAAGCAATGCTATGGGGACAAACAATTACTTTATAACTATGATCTTTATCTCTCAACTACCAATCTCTAATCGATTGCATGTTTTATTGCCACACTGTAATCTTTTACATCCATTAAATTTGATGTTTATTATTCTTTACGACGCTTTGTGTATACGTGAAAGACGCCGTGCGTGTGTATAAAATTACCGCATGTTTACTGCATGCGCACTCATTCCTATTCTGTGCCATTTCTAAAGAACGGATGTATCTTTTTGTACTTTAACTAAGCCTTTTGTGTTGGTTTATGTGCAAAAAGGTTTATATAAGAATAGAGAGGCATCAATATCCTATTATTAACACGTGGATGCGATATTCGAGTCCTGCAAGTCTAACAAAGCTATTCATCGGGTTGTAAGCGCTGAAGCGCTGTCAGGTCGTGCACTGCAATCTGACATTCGGATTGAACTTGAACGGCTTGTTATGGACAAACGACTTCGCACATTGTAAATAGTAAGGTAAGATCCTTTCACATACAAAGGTTCATCCTTATACATCATTAAAAGTCATGCTGGCTGCCATTATCCAAGCACTGAGTATTACTTTGTATGGATTTATAACATCAAGAAAATAGCAAAAAGTTTAGTCTTTCTCTACTAACTGTTTCTGACCTTTACGCAGGTCTCTATAACATCTACGTCCTTATTAATAAGCGCGGAGTAGTTTTGGGTTAGTTAAACCGCATTTTGTCTTTTTAATTCGTTTCGGTTCCAATGAAAGAAAAGACAAAAGATGGAGTAACTGGTCTAACATAACTACGCATTTATGGAAACTGAACTAGTTTTAATAACATTTACAGTTAACTTGTTATCTTTACGAGATCAATCTTCACGTAACTTCCGCAAAGAGCAGTTTACGGAAATTGCTGAGAAAATTGATTTCTATACAGGGGGTAATTTGAATCATTCTTCGAACTTGATCGCTGTTAGTAAAGGACACACGATTATAGGAATAAAATTCAAAACAAATGATAGACGGTCGTAATTTGCAACTCAAGTAGGAATTGACTTCCATGTTTCATATTTATTGAGTCGTTAGAATTCCATTTCGGCCGACTATGTAAATCGGCCGTCTGCGCCGCTGAACACAACAAACGAGCGACCTGACACAGTCATCCAACTTCATCCTGGCTGGCACTGACAAAGCGCAATGCCGCCGTCTGACCTCAAAGGATGGCAAGAAATGCATAACTGATGTCTTATACATTGCAAGTTCAATGCTTCGGCACGATTAACCCATCGCTCTACGCTCATGCGCAATTCTCTTTACATTGAGGGATTGATGGACGCTTTTTGATGTAAAAGGCATTTGAAAGACTAATAATATCTCACTTTCGCATCGTTACATATGAGAGTAATGATAAATGCAAGTACGTATATACTCGCCTGCAGGTTGAGACTATGCAAGCGAGTTTGTACTCGGTGTGTTATTATCTAACTTAATAGACTCAAAGCAAATATTAATAGCTTCCTCCCGCTCATTATACTAGTTTATGGGTAATTACATAATAGATCAGGTAATTATACGTTGTTTGAAGTCAATTTAAATATCGTAACTCAATTACTCAGTGTTCAGGAAATGCGTCGACGTCAATGCTCGGTAGCGGCGCCTCGTATTAGGGCTTGCATAATGCGCCTGCTTGCGGTAATGTCTTGTACTCTTGCATACGATGTTAGTACAGTGTAACCGTTTTGATTTAGTGCTATGATGTTAGTAATTTACTACACAATGTCATAAGGCAGAAAAAGATTCCATGTTCGTAGGCAAGCAGCAAGACAACTCACCCCGTCGTCGCCGCCCGAAACACGTCTTGAGCGACCCAGATGATCCTATAGCAGCCGTAGTATTGGCTGTGCTAGGATCACCGGACCAGTCTAGCCCTTCTGGCTCAGGTACCGCTTTCGGCACCAGTATAGGATACCAGCGTAACCGACCCCACTGGTGAGGTCGACGTACTCCCCGTAGGTTAGCTAGAACGGTCGTGACTTCCAATTGGATCCACTCTTCCAGTGGACGTAGTCTTCTCAATCCTCTTATCCCGGCAACGGCCCAAGCCGAGGCTCGCGCACCAGAGGTGCCCTTGAGTTAGTTGCCACCCACTTTTGACGGCTGGGCGCCTTAAGCGCCTGCCTTCCCGCCTGGTGACGCTGTAAAGGTCGGCAGAAACGAACTCATTCAAAAAAAAAACAAGACACCTCACAGCTGGTAATTCGTGGGAAAAACTCAGATTTAAACGCAAAGATAACTATCGATCATTTTTACAAAGATGGGGTATGGTCTAACCTAAAATAGTGAAAAGAGTACTGATACAACTATGTAAAATGAACGGCTCGTTCGTGGTCGTTTTACATAATGTGCGTTGCAGCTAGCCAATGGCGACGGACGATAAGTAATTAGTAATGCCTCGTATGCACTGACAGATGCAGTTAGTTGGTGTTCACATACAGCGCTACACAATGACACGACGTTAATTGCGACGATGTTCTAACAGTCCAACACAACCCTCGAGCTGCAGAAAGATTTTCTTTCCAAACAGAAACAGGGGCCACTAGGGCCGCAAACTGCGCAAGCATTCGCCGATTTTAAATTGCAAACGAGTTGGTAATTAGCGAAAACAACTGCTAAAAGTCGTGGTTCAAAATCATACCTGAGCTACTGGTGCGAGTACGACTAATGCTAACGTGTGGGAAATATGTAACATTATTGTTTTGTTTTATTGCACTGTAGATAGAAGCTTATGTAGCTAAGTTAGTCTGCGGCTGCAGGGCGAAGAATTAATTAGGTTAAAAAGAGATTAGAGTTTGCGTTATTTTTTACATCAAACCCTTTTATGAGCAATAAAGAATAATATTATAAGTAATGACGTAATAAGTATACGTTGACTTTAATCAATGCTCTACACGATCGCTTTTGCGACACTTTGACAGTCAAGCTTGTCGCTTAGGTGTATGCTGAGCCAAATGCCACCGACGAACCCATATGGAAATTAGGGACAAATTACGTCTCCACTCTTACTTTTGTTTGTTACCACAGTTACATCAAGCGAATACTTTATGGTTTCTTAATCCATTTATTGTTCGCTAAGGGTTTTGTGCAACGATCGTAAATATCGAATTTCGACCTTATTTTTTCGGCCTTGTATTTTTATTGTTGGAATAATATGCGACTTGAATTCTTTATTGTGCGAGTAATTTATGTAGTGTACCGACAGGTTTGATCAGTTGTGACACGAATAGATCAAAATAGTGAATCGAATGGTCCATATCTAAAGCTGATAATCGTATGCGTGCTCGAGCATAGGCTTTACTTATGCAACGTTTTAATATTTACAAAAGGCGATCTCTGTCCGACTGTTTGTCTTTTTGCATTGCCTTGCAAAAAATACTACTTTAACAACGGTTTCAATTTAGCAATTTCATCCAGGGCCGTAAGTCCCGTACGTACCTACATTCGATTTCTTGTAAGCCCTTTTTCTACACATTGATTTTGGTATAAAAACGAAAAGGATGGAAGTCGAACAGCAGTTAATTGGTCCCAGATCTTGAATGTGTTGTAAGATCCAATGGTCTCGTTCCCTTGAGACGTGAGCATTCAAGTTAATTAATATTTAGGCGCCAGACTTGATAACTGATTTGGTCACACCAGTCATACCGACTTGGTAGTAAAATAATTTGTGTAATGGCCTACCATAATATACTCTTAAACTCCGCACGACAAGAAAAAATATATACGTATAAATCTTTGAAATTATTACAGGCTATAAAAAATTGGCTAATAACAGCTGCACATGAAAATAGAGTCAAGCATATACGCGACCAAGAGCTACCACAAAATATTGCAAACTCACAAGTGCTGCCACTACTCCCTGGCAGTTTTGAGATGGAATTTGAGATAGATTTAATCTAATAAGTCAGATCTGAAGCCAAGTGTCGGACGAAGTAATAACTCATGGTGAGCCAGAGGTTAATTAAAAATAGCAACTTCAATCTTATGTGTCAGATATGGAGATTATAGGTGATGTCCGATTTATACCATCTCGTATTGGATGCCTTTCATTGTAAAGGGGTAATAAATTATGAGTTACAACTATTTTATCTCTTCTTACGTTTTACTATTGTGTAGCTACATCAAACGTCTGCTTACGATTACAGGCATTTTTTAATCTTCTTGCGTTATACCTTTTTCTGGTTGAGCTATATCAAATCCCTGCTTGATGGGCTCATTCTTTGATATGAAATATTTAGTGATAATAACAAATTAGGTGATCCTACTTTCTCATTATCACCATCACCCTAACAGTGTCAGCGATCCGCAGCCGTGCTGCGATATTTTAAGAATTTATGTTGGATAGATTAATTATGTGGACAGACAATGCACATCAATATGTGGAACCAACAATCTAATTTTTGTTCATATTACGCATCTATATTATAACAAAGTCGTGTTAGTAACACCACTTATAACTTAAGAACGGCAGATTTTTATGATTTTTGTGTTTTAGATTAATCTTCGTTCGGAATAAGATAGGTAATAAAATTGATGACAATAAATAAAATAAAACTTTTTCAAATCCTAAACATGGACCTTCATTGGCTGTTAGGCGGAACGAAGTTGGCGGGGTCAGTCAGATATATTTTTTAGTTAATTTTATTTTAATTCATGATGGTCAAACATCAAACATCAAACATTCATCAAACATCTGCATGGTGTGTCGTGAAATACTTTCTTACATTGCCATTAGACAACCGTATTCCTTAATAGACATATCTCATTAATGATACACCGATATGCCTAAAGCAACAAAAAATATCATATTTCATATCCCTGCCATGCACAAACATGTTTATAGTTACGACACAAATGGAAGCATCTTCTTCTTTACAATCAACATTGACGCATACAAAGAGCTAGTTTTTACACGTATTGTTATGTTGTATTGTGCAATAGCTAACAAAGAACGTGAACTATAAACAGGAAGAGTTATTTTCAAATGTAACCTAGCATTTAAAATTTAAATCCCATAACATAACATACAACATTCCATATCCTATGTTTAGTTTTATCATTATGTATAGCGGAGCTATATCTGTGTTGTCCTAGCAGGCTTTTCATGAGGCACTGATATACTACAAATTACAATCATCAATAAGTATAAAAATCAGTTTTTGGCGGGAAAACGAAAAAGATCACGTTACCGCATTATATTATTTTCCAAAACTTGTGTTATTTTCAGTGTTAATGCATAAAATTGGTGGCATTTTATTCGTTAAGTGCTCGATTACAACCAAGAGTGTGGGAAAGTGGTATAATGATGGTGAAACGTTTTTTTTTCGTGTTGTTTCCAAAACTCCATAGAAGCTTCTGGTAAAGTTGCCACCACTTTACTAGGAGTATGACTTGACTCTGACTTGACTTGATGACTTCGACTGTGACCTGACACATAATTTACGTGAAATATCATTAACTTGCTAAATTATCAATTACTTGACACTGGCTAAATACAAAAAAGTGTGGAGCCAAAACACAAAAAAAAGTATAAAAATCATTTGAATATTTATATTAAACAGGTCATTGACAACTCTAACATGAAATAAATCTCTAGGTGGTAGGACCACCGCTTTGCCAGTTATTCTGCCGCCAATTAGTAGTGCGCAAGCACTACTGTCTTCTGGTTTGAAAGGCACTGTACTGTGAAATTACTAAGCAAATGATTCTCAGTCTCAGTCTCTCTCAGGATGCAGTGTTACACAAAACTCTATACTCAAGAGTTCCGAGTGACACTGCAACTGATATGGGCAGTCGTGTCGCTTAACACCAGCCAAACGACTCATCATCATGTCTTTCCTCAATATAAGAAAAAAAATTGTTTAGATTTCATTAGTTTTGCTACATTTTTTACAACTGATTCACAAATTATACCTTACGGTAACATTGCAGTTACGTCATATTAAATTAATACTACCAACTGTTAAACTAACCAGCGAGGTGATCATGAAACTGATTGCCACAGGAAAAATTACAATTCTAATTTGAAAATTACCTTAATAACTATGCACATAAACTACGCATTGAGTTTTGGCGAAAAACGAAAAAGATCGCATCGTAGCATTGTATTATTTTCCAAAACTTGTGTTATTTTCAGTGTTAGTGAATAAAATTGATGGCATTCTATTCGTTAAGTGCTGGATTACAGGCGTGAGTGTGGGAAAATGGTATAATGGTGGTGAAACGTTTCTTTTCGTGTTGTTTCCAAAACTCCATAGAAGCTTCAAGTAAAGTTGCCACCACTTTACTAGAAGTATGACTTTGAATAGACTATGACTTGACTTGATGACTTCGACTGTGACTTGACACATATTTGCGTAAATATCATTAACTTGAAAAATTATCAATTACTTGACACTGGCTAAATACACAAAAGTCTGGAGCCAGCTACGCATTGAAACTGTCAAATCCATACACATTTTTTTTTGTTTGGTTTTTGCTCCACACTTTTGTGTATTTAGCCAGTGTCAAGTAATTGATAATATTGCTCGAAGATCTCAAGTCAATTAATATCATATAATGTGTCAAGTCACAGTTCAAGTCATCAAGTTAAGTCATAATCTAGTCTAGTCAAGTCATACTCCTAGTAAAGTGGTGGCAACTTTGACTAGACTATGACTTGACTCTGACTTGACTTGATGACTTTGACTGTGACCTGACACATTATTTACGTGAAATTAACTTAAAAATTAACATTAACTTAGTAAATTATCAATTACTTGACACTGGCTAAGTACACAAAAGTGTGGAGCCAAAACATAAAAAAAGTGCCGTTATCGCCTATCAGTTAACAGTTACGTATATTTCCGGATCTCATTCTGTTCAGTACAATTTCCTGACTGACATTGACATAAGTAAGTAGATCGGTACATTCCTTTTCCCGCGTGATTGTTTCAGCTCTGAGAGTTAGAGCACAGGTCAGTTATGTAAACAATACCGGCTCATCAGTGAGATATGCCATGATTGACACGAACAAGCGGGTCAGTAGTGTGAGGTCTCGTTATACATTTCTCTTCTGTATTGTTCTGATGTAAGTAGTTGCATAGTTACGAGTTTTCTATTAAGTATACTTATGACTGGCCCGATAGCTCAGTTGGTAGTAACCCTGCCTTCTAAATTGTGGGTTGTGGGTTCGATTCCCACCCAGTATAAACGTTTGTGTGATGAGCAATCGATGTTTGTTCTGTGTCTGGGGACATTGTATTCTATGTATGTATTTACAAACAAAAAGTATCTAAGTATTGTATCAGTTATCCAGTTCCTATAGTACAAACTTTGCTTATATAGTTTGGGGCTAGATGGCGCTGTGTGAAATGTCCACAAACATTTATTTATTTATGAACTAAGTTTTGACAGCTCCTTATTACTTATCTCTCTAAGGCATGCTAATACAACGCATTTTTGTGAAGTGCTAGAGAAATAAAAGTGCGCACTTAAGCGTCAAACTTTGGTGCAGGCAGGCATCACTATTTTGCGTTTTTCTGTATCTAATTGTTTCCCCTAACAAATACTAGGCGGAAGGACTTTTCTGCAAAGTTCGCCTAGGTAGGCACCACCGCTTTTCCAGTTATTCTGCCGCCAAGCAGTAGTACGCTACTGTGTTCCGGTATGAAGGGTACTGTAGCTAGTGAAATGACTGGGCAAATGACACTTTATGACCTGAGTCCAGTAATCTTATTGCTAGACTGTGCTGATGGCTCAGAATAACGTGCGCAGTGCGGTGTCACGCGACACTACACTTGACTTTCAAGTGTCACTGCAACTGATATGGGCAGTCGAGTCGCTTAACATCAGGCGAACGACTAGCTCGTCGTGTTATTTAATATAACTTAATATACGTAATAAAAAAAACATACTACAGTAATTCAAATTAAAAAAACACAAATAAATAGTTCTTTATCACATAACATCGCATCATCTTAAACATGTGCCAGTTAGACCTTTAACCAACGATCGATTGGGAATACCATATTATTTTGATTGACGGTTAACCTTGACACTTAGATTATACACTGTAAACATAGGTTTATCAATTACATTTTTCTAATATATTCTCTTTGCCATAACAAGTTGATTCAAGATTGGCTGTGTTTTGTTATTTGAAGGGGTGAGAGTAAAAAGGGTTTAACTGATTTTTTTCACAAAATGACTTACGGGTATCTTTAGATTCAGCGTGAAATTATCTTCAATAATATATTCTCAAAATACCGAAATGAGGCTTAAATCTCGAGATTTTGAGTCTAAAAACGGTTTATCTGTCACAGGAATACAGTTCGCTTAGCATAAAAACATTATTATATTTATTTTATTATATTATATTTTTACAGTAATTGTATCAGTTAGTACTATATTTAGTATTTTAAAATAGAATTAATATATTTTCAAGCAACTGAAACTTACATAAACCTTTTCTATTACCTAATACGCCTCTACATTAAAATGACGCCGTTGACGTTTAAAGTCAATTTTCTCGAAACTATCAATTTGACAGTTAAACCCTTTTTATTCTCAACCCTTCATTTGTAAGGTCACGAGTCGTTACCTGTAATATAAGAAACATATCCGTTGATTGTTATAATGATAAATGAAGATAAACGTTCTGTAGTAAATAATTAATATCATTTTCCAAGTCGATTGTTAAAGAATTCAGCCAGTTATTGACAATGACCTATCAGACCAAACGGAAGCTAATTTTAATTTACTTCACTTATGTGCGATTTTTCAATGGCTGGATAAATGTTATTTAACAAACAAATTATAATCTGACTAAAATAAAAGTATCATTATTACTGCAGTGTTCACTATACGAAATGATTCTTTTATTTTCACTGTGTTTTCTGTCGGATTATTGAAAAACCGCGGCTTAACCAAACTGTTCTAAATTCTACATAAAACTACCTACTCAGTAGGTGCCTACTTACTAGAAGACCATTTAATCTTTACTACTACTTTTACTAGGTGGTAGGACTTTGTTGCAAAGTTCGTCTAGGTAGGTACCACCGCTTAGCCAGTTGCCTTGCCGCCAAGCAGACTACTGCTTTGACACTAGTGCCTGCACTACTGTGTTCCGGTTTGAAGGGCACTGTAGCTAGTGAAATTACTGGGCAATTGAGACTTTATAATCTGATCTTACAGTCAAGTAATCTTATTACCAGACTGTGCTGATGTCTCAGGATGATGTGCGCAGTGCAGTGTCGCGCAAAACTCTATGTTTTAGAGCTCCGAGTGACACTGTTCTGTTATGGGCGGCCGTGGCGCTTAACATCAGGTGAACGACTAGCTCGTGACATCATTCATTAACATAAATAAAAAAAACTTAATTTTATTTACTTTTAACATCTTCAACAGTTTCGGTAGTGGGAAAAGGTTTTTTTTTTTCAAACTCACCTCTTGTACCTAATAATATTTCACATTAAGTACTTTGTAATTTTATATGATTAGTACAATGATCTAATTTTAAGTACCTTATATCATTTTGACTTGTAAAAGTGCTATAAATAGCATATTAGCAATTTAAAAAAACGAGTGTGCTTTCTAAATTAGACCACACGACTGAAGTAATTTGCTTTGTTTAATGTTAATGTCGCCATCTTAACAATTGTAAATTGTCATTTTACCGGATATACCAACATAATAAAACAAATTTTTAACTTTATATTGGCAATGGAGATCTACGTGAATCAACTTCCATTCGCCTCGCATTCACCAGCTTACTCCCCAAGTCAAGCGTGTGCGAAGAAGTTATACTTGAAAAATGATAAGCCATCGATGCTACATGTTGTAGAACCTACTTTCCTACGATACCGTGAAATCAAAGAAACACAATCTGTCTGAGCAAATAGTAGAAAAAATAGAGGCCAGACTCATATAAAGAGATTTATTGCAAGGCCCAGTCATCGGTATGAAGACCTACTTGGAGACAAAGGCCACGAGCGTTTTTTGTCTAGCGTAGCTTAGAACGTGTTCCTAACAAGCATCACTAAAACCGAGAGTTTCTACTTGTAACTCCATCGTGTCATAATTTCTAATAGCCAGTGACGCTGTAAAGGTTGGTAGAGACCAACAGCATTAGCCCGTTCAAAAAACTAGTAGCATTGAAAATATAAAAAGGATTATTTTTTAAATCTGCATTTCCACAGACACCTGGGTCCGTGCTTTTTGTTAAATTATTTTTATATTTATAAATTTAGCCTAGTATTAACATGAACATATTATATATAATACAGGAAGGACAATACAGCCAATAATAATAATAATAATATGTGTGGACATCTCACATAACGCCATCTAGCCCCAAACTAAGCAAAGCTTGTGTTATGGGAACCAGATAACTGATACAATACTTACATACTGTAAATACATACATAGAATACAATATAACACCCAGACACAGAACAAACACCTATATTCATCACACAAATGTTTGTCCTGGGTGGGAATCGAACCCACAACCCGCAGTTTAGAAGGCAGGGTCACTACCAACTGAGCTATCGGACCAGTCGTAAACAAGTCGTAGCCAATAACAAAAACATAAGTACTTATTTCTAATTGTGCATACACCAAGAGCAAACCAGCTTCCACAAGCAGCACCCGTTCACGAGCTTGACGCATGTTCCAGCCATCGCCCTCCTCGACCATATTTGAGGGAAGAGGACGACCCGACATACAACGCAATCCGCAAGAAGAAGCTTTTTAAAAAAAAATATGATTAAAAGCAAGAACTCGTCGAAATACAATATGACGGATCTTAGCCTGTGTATTGTATGTGTGATTGTATTGCATTTCTGAATTGCCTACAAAATAATACAACTTACTAAAAAAAAACTTACTTACAAATGCAACTTACTAAAAATGGTAGAACAAAAGGCGGCCTTATCACATTGTTTTTGGCGGGAAAATGAAAAAGATCACGTCACCGCATTGTATCATTTTCCAAAACTTGTGTTATTTTCAGTGTTAGTGCATAAGATTGGTGGCATTTTATTCGTTAAGTTCTGAATTACAGGCATTAGTGTGGGAAAGTGGTAAAATGATGGTGAAACGTTTGTTTTCGTGTTGTTTCCAAAACTCCATAGAAGCTTCTGGTAAAGTTGCCACCACTTTACTAGGAGTATGACTTGACTAGACTAGACTATGACTTAACTTGATGACTTGGACTGTGACTTGACTTGACTTGATACATTATATGATATGACTTGACTTGACTTGATACATTATATGATATTAATTAACTTGAGATATTATCAATTACTTGACACTGGCTAAATACACAAAAGTGGGGAGCCAAAACCAAACAAAAAAAAGCCCTAAAGGTCGACTTTGTCACGTAATTTCCTTAAATTTGTATCAATCAATGTAAAACAGGGAAAAAGGCTTTAAAATATTGTAATTACAAATGTCAATACTCGTAACGAGCTTGCAATTAAGTCAAAAGCGCGCGGCAAGTGGGCCAACATGTCTCACTGAAATAGTTTCACCACTCATCAGTGTTAAAATTCAATCGAAAAGGTAGATTTCATTGTTTTTTTACACTGTAATAAATACTATTATGTCTACGTATGCATTGTACTTTCAAATGAAATATAGGAAATACTTTTGTATTTATAAAATTGTAAGTATATAACTGCTGTAGAATAGCGAGATAGGCCTTAAAAATATATAATTCGCTACAAATAATACTAATAAACATACTAATACTTTGCCGAAGGTAGTTACAAAATATAGAAAGTTTAGACATAAATTATTTCTAAATTTGCTTGTAATAAAGAAAACGCCCAATCATGTATAATAGTCAAATGAGAGATAGATGCGACATCCAATATTACATTACATTAGAAAACGTTGAATTTTATCAATTAAAATATTATTTTAATCCCTCAGTGTGTAATTTACGAACCTACCACCAACTATTCCTAGTGCCATTTCATTACTTTTCTAGTTTTGTCGTTTACTGTAGGTATTGTTGACGATTCTAAAATAATTAGCCGGAAATCTACTGAAATACTCGAAGAAATTAATTTGGACGTGAAAAACTGTATTGCGTGATGGCGTGGCGTGCGATCTCCAAGATTCGATTCCGGCATTCATTGACAGGCCCATCAATTGCTGGACACATTCGGAGTTCGCAGAACTTTCGCCAGAAGCACGAAACACATCTGATATGTATCGGAGAGGTGGTCATTAATACAACAACCCTGTCTTACTAGGTAATGTCGAAAATGTTGCGAGATATCGACGTTATCGGCTACTGAATTTGCCGCCGAAAGCGTCAATGTTCCATTTCTTACAGAGTTTAATCGAGCCTGCGACGGCGCGGTGGCGGGCGTACGCAATGTGCAATGTACATTTTTCACTGAAACTACTTTAAAATACTTTTAAATGATTTTTTAAATGATTGCTAGGCTTAAAGACAATCTGGATAAAACTTACGACCTGATGTTATAGTTGGTAGTGATATTCATATATCACATGTAACTAATCACTTTTATTTGCAAACTAAATACTACACAATGTAATAACTAATACTTAACACTACCTACTACTACAAAAAAAACATTTGGACTATATACTGGCCGCGATTACCTATAGACAGTCCAAATGCTCCAGCCAGCTACCAGTAGGTAGCGTACCCAACATGCTGGCAGCATTGGCCCGTATGATAGATATTTGTAACTTGTATCCCACAGGTCAAGTTATGACTATATAGATATTAGAAAGATTAAAAAACTTAATAGCCATTTTGCTAGTATACCTACCACTTATATAATAGCTTCAACTTCAACTTCAAATCGTTTATTTGCAATAGAGCAACAGCTTTCAATCAGAGCGTCTAATAATAATATATATTTACATTTCTCTTACAAATTAAGACTAGCAATGTATTTGCACACCACAGAGTTTGTTAACAATTATAGAGAGTACCTACCAATCTCAAATCATAAAACAATTATGGATCATATAAAACCCATGTTAACCTATCGTTTACGGTCGTATCCAGTAAATCGTTCATCAATCAAAGCCTTACAAGATTTAGATTTTAATTCGTCATGCCAGTGAAATCAAAGTCCGAATCGTAAAATCCTACGTATATTTTTGCTAATGATATTAACTCGTTTTCTAAATTTTATTACCTGCCCTGGCGAGCTTCTGATTGAAGATGACTTATTCCTTCCGGTCGAATAAATCAATGCGTGGAAAGTACATGTTTTGATTAATTTACTTCCGTTTGAAATGCGATTTGCTTTTTGTAGCACGAAATTACTTTTTTATCTATGTAATATGTATGAATTCAAATAAGGAAATAAACTATGATTTAGATTTACCTATTAACATTATTATTTTTGTTTTAATTCTAAATCAATTATCTGATGAGATATATCTTTGAAGTTATTTCTAGTTTATAACCACCATTTTATTTAAAACTTATTTAATTTTGCTTGTGTATGATATTTGGTAATTATAGATATTTTTATTACCTATTAGTATTACTCCCAAAATATGATGTCAAAATTCATCAAAAAATATTACTAGTTTTTTCAGAGCTGTTGTTCTTTAGATCGATATTTGTAATTTACCTACCTATATTACCTTTTCTAAATAAATAAATAATATATGTATAACTTATAATAATAATTACAGACATCAATGTATTTTTCTACTAAGTACTGAGGTAGTATAGCTAATAACACTTAGTAGTAATTAGAATTATTGTATTAGTGAGTTTAAATGATAAAAACACTGTCTGCTTAATAAAAACGACAATAACTTTTTTCTATTACAAAATAGTAGGCAACGCTCTACGAATATTCTACTGTTTCCATCTCGCTGTTCATTATAATTACAGTTAGCTACCTCGGATTTATTAGTGATTTGTTATTTAGTTGTCATGTACGAGTCCGTAGGTACGACTTGTACGAGTATTTCTTCGGGCAAAACTCTTGTAACTGTGCTGTATTTTATTGCTGTTTCATACAATATTATGATTGCTAAAATAGTTTTCGTTAAAACTATCATCTGAACAGTTATCCACTTCTGTTTCAGTGTCATGTAAATGTGTTGAATGAATGTGATTCATTGTAATGATACTCGTGCATTTAAATCTGTATTGTGATATTCTAAATTACTGGACTCTGACTGTGTATAACATTTTTACGACTCAACGATTGAACACAGAACGTTACATCTGTATATTGTCTATTCTTTCTTTATAAATTATACTGTATTCTTGTATATATTATTATTATTATTATAATTCTTTATTGCACTAAAAACAGTACAAACGGAGGACTTAATGCTAAAGTATTTTTTACCAGTCATCCACTCGTAGTTTGAGAAAGAGGGATGTAGGCGTGCATCAAAATTTGTATCAGTAGTATTTGTAAAAAAAATTAAACAAAGTGATTATATGCATAAAAAGAATAAATACATAAAATATCATACACATATAATAAATAAATAAATAGTGACAAATCGTTAAACCAGGTTAGGAAGGGTTATTATAATAGTGCTCCCGAACTAACTTTTTAAACACCTCTCTAGATGTGACTTTTCTTATTTATTTTATTATTTTATAATTTAATGTAATGTTGTGTGGTGTCCTGAATAAATGTATTTTCTTTCTTACTAACTTCAATTTTGAAATTTTGAGATAAAACAGTTTAAGCCCCATAGCCTCTGGCTTCTACAATTGTATTTTAATGTTATCTGTGCTGTACCCACTTATTATTTCGTGACTGGAGCCCACGCGTGTGAAGTAGCTGGCAGCAGCTAGTTTGCTTGTACTATGATATGACAAAAATATATCTTTATTTGAAAAATCATCCAAAATGTGGTTTTCATAAACATGTGCTTTGTCATGACGATTCATTCAATGACATTCAATTTAGTAAACTTGACATTTCCCCAAGTTCCGTTACATTTTTTTCTATTGAGTATTATTTAAATATTAAATGCGTCTGTTCCCTAACTTGTTTTGAGAAAATCAGATAAAAGATGTGTGTTTCGTATAATATTGACGTCTATTTTGCCTGCCATCTCACATGGCGCCCTGCTGAGCCAGCTGTACAACTGAGTATATTGCCATTACTGTCAACTTTTAGCTACTGTGGCTTACATTCTTATTGATAACGCTAATAATAATATATATTATATTATTATTATTACATTTTATTACTGGCAATTCTTTAGCTTTTGCCGTGACTTTGCTTTGTTACAGATTAATTTCAAGAGACGATTGAGCAAAATTAGTATCAACGTGCATTGGGCCTTCATGTAAAATTATAAAAAAAGATATAAAAATAGTTTTCATAGGATCTGTGGTTAAAACGTTAAAGTATTGATTTATTGGGGACAAGTCAATATGACGAGGTTTTGGCGGTAAAACGAAAAAGATCGTGTCGCCGCATTGTATTATTTTCCAAAACTTGTGTTATTTTCAGTGTTAGTGCATAAAATTGGTGGCATTTTATTCGTTAAGTGCTGGATTACAGGCATGAGTGTGGGAAAATGGTATAATGATGGTGAAAAGTTTCTTTTTGTGTTGTTTCTAAAACTCCATAGAAGCTTCTGGTAAAGTGGCCACAACTTTACTAGGAGTATGACTTGACTAGACTATGACTTGTCTTGATGACTTCGACTGTGACTTGACACATATTTGCGTGATATCTTGATAAATTATCAATTACTTGACACTGGCTAAATACACAAAAGTGTGGAGCCAAAACAAAAAAAAGGCAATTTGACAGAAAGCTTGTAGGCTTTACTTCCACTTATCATCTGCGGTAAATATATAGCATTTATGTAATATAAAAAATATTAATATAACATGCAGCATCAGTATAGCATGTATATAATAACATAACATGTATATAAATATATAAATATAGCCTATAATATAATTATTATTGTACATGCTTGATCCATACGCAAAAGAGTAATAAAAGTAAGACTTTATGGAAAAGACAGTTTATTGAATATCTTTATTCTTTATAGCATGAAGTAGCAAAACGCTGACTTTGATGGGACGATAAAACGCTCCTCTGGTACAGCCTACAAATCTTTATGGCATAAAATGCACTTTTATGCGTTTTACAAGACAAGCGCGCTCCAACGAGTTAATATCAAAGGAAGTGAAATAAATAAAAAGTAGCATTCTAACGGTGTCAAACTATTAAGTAAGTTTATTGCAAAATCAGCTGGTTTTCATGCTATAACGTGCGCGAATCGGTCTATCCTACAGATTGTCAGCTTTTCTTCTTGAATCAACCGCATCCAGACCGTAAGAAATTTACTAGGATAGGGATATTACTTATCATCATCAGCCAGAAGACGTCAACTACTGAACATAGGTCATAGAACGCCCCTTTGAACTTCGGTATGAATAACTTCCGTCGTACTTCGGTATTTTTTTTTTTAAACTAAGCAAAGCTCGTATTATGGGTACCAGATAACTGATACAATACTTAAATACTTTTTGTTTGTAAATATATACATATAATACAATATAACACCCAGACACAGAACAAACACCTATGTTCATCACACAAATGTTTGTCCTGGGTGGGAATCGAACCCACAACCCACAGTTCAGAAGGCAGGGTTACTACCAACTGAGCTATCGGGCCAGACATATGAATAACTTATGTTGATAGAAACCAATAAACATTGCAGGAAAAAACCATATCTTATTTAACTTATGAATTATTAACTTATCAATATTATGATGTATAAAAAAAAATGTACTGAAATAAGACCTCGTTATATGTATAGCTCGGCTCGATAACCTAAAATGTTCTGTCGGAATGAAGACAATATTTTCTCGATTGAAAATATTTTACAATCTAAATTGTGTTTCAATAAGAAGTCGTCGTTGTCTTCCTGAGACAATCATTTATCTTAATTGAGTGTCCAATATGTACAAGATCTCGAATATTAATTCGCAAAAGTGAAACCGGACAAAATACCTAATGTTCCTTTTGTATTTTATGAGGCCACCTATGATTGCAGATGGTTAGAGTAATAAAAGTTATGATGGACAGTAGGAGGTCGAACAACAAAGTAAAAGCTATAAATTCAGGTTGTATGAAGAGGCTTGGACAATGCCTCCGGTAGAGCATTTAAACGCTGTAATTGTAATGTTAAATCTTTAGGTGGCGCATAGCGTCGTGACTTAGCGAGGTCGATGCTTTGTTAAAATGTGAAGCATTAATTATTTAGCGCAAAAAAAATCAAAAATATTATAAAGGCGAAAGTTTGTATGTGTGTTTGTGTGTATGTTTGTTACTCCTTCACGCTCAAACGGCTGAATGGATTTAGATGAAATTCGGTACCAAGATAGCTTATACACTGGATTAACATATAGGCTACAATTTATCCCAGAAAAGTGAAATTTTCCAATGGGATGAGCTAATAATTAAAATACTTTTTATCCGCGGGTGAAACCGCGGGGCGCTACTAGTTATTAATAAAAACCCTGAGGAATACATCATTAAAGTTAGAGTAAAGAAATGAGTGTTCATTTTCATGTCTAATAGAATAATCATTCGATGAAAAGATCGTATACTTAACGACATAGCAGCGGCACTGAACTTTTAAACTCACAAGTCTCGTGTCGCTATTGATTTTTATGGTGGGTTTATGTGACTGTGTATTACATGAAAGTTGGAATCGTACATAAATTGTATAAACCGTTAGCTTAATAACACAGTATTCGGATAAAAGGCGCGAAATTTGTAATTCTTTAGCTGCGTGTTACCTACATGCATCCATCACTCGTTGCTTTGGGAACCGTTACTTGCATGTCAGCCTGAAGGGAAACATGTCAAAAATAATAGATTATAATGTGGCCCTTGTATTTATCATGACAATAAATACAAAATCCTTTACAACTGTACCTGCCAAACCTTTTCTTTTGTTAAGTAAATAAATATTTGCGGACATTTCACACAGCGCCAAACTAGGCAAAGCTTCAATGGAAACTAGATAACTGATAGAATACGTAGATACTTTATGTTTGTAAATCTATCTAAATATATATAACTCAAAGGTGACTGACTGACTGACTGACTGACTGACATAGTGATCTATCAACGCACAGCCCAAACCACTGGACGGATCGGGCTGAAATTTGGCATGCAGGCAGATGTTATGACATAGACATCCGCTAAGAAAGTATTTTTCAAAATTCCACCCTTAAGATGGTGAAATGGGTGGTTGAATTATTTTCCCATAGTCCACGCCACGGGCGAAGCTACGGGCAGAAGCTCGTATATACATAGAATACAATATAACACCCAGACGCAGATCAAATATCAATGTTTATCACAGAAATGTTTGTCCTGGGTGGGAATCGAACCCACAACCTACAGCTCAGAAGGCCATTACTACCAATTGAGCTATCAGGCCTATTCAATATATAAGTGCATTTGACTTTGTTGCACGTGTGTTATAAAACAATTTTGCGTCACGTTAAAAATGTCAACTAAGTACATAACAGAGTAAAAAGCACCATAATACCTACTGCAATAAGCTTTAAACTATGCGAGACGTGGCTATGGCATATACGAGTAAATATTAGAGCCACAGACATTCGTCTAGATGTCACGTCTGCAATCTTTACTTATTTTGCTACAAAAGCGGCTCAACCTACGTAAACACATCAAAATTGTAGCATAGCTTGGAATGAGCTAAGAAAGGACCATAAAATAGTTGTTGCTCGCATTATGCACGCCCCTACGATGATTCGAGCGGCGATAAATTCAATGCAGTCGACAGCGAAATTGTTGTTTTGACCGCACGACTTTGCAGCTTTTAAAAAACTTAATGCTTTCTTTAATTTTATAGCCTATTGACAGGATGCGTTTTATACGTTGTCATCGGTGAAATTATGAGGCGAGTTCTTATGGTGTTAATTGGTTTACATTTATATGCTCTTACTTAAAGACTGGTTTTTAGATATTTATACGCTTGCCAGTGATATAGTTTTTTGTGTGTGATGTAATAAATTCGATACGTAATACGTAACAGTGGTGCATTCAGGTTCTTTAATTTGGTCTTCTTTCCTAACAGGGTCATAGCCGGGAGCGAGGACAAGGCGTGTTGGGAGTACGGATGTTGTTTTACCAAATCGAGATCAGGCTCTCTGGATAAGTACATGGACACTTTGAATTTTTTGTCTCGGAAGCGCTTCGTATTCTCACGTGTTTTGTGTGGTGAGTCATGGTGATCTTGACATGTGCAAAATAATGAGGTGCTCCAGGCTACGGGCTTACTTCCAAGCGATACTTATATTAGATTATTGTTAAGGCTTTTTATTTAATGGAAGTAAAGCTTCTTTTGAGAAGTAAGCTGGAATGCGAGGCGAACGGAGGTTGAAGTTGGTTCACGTACAAACATAACAAAGTTAAAATTTGTATTATGTTAGTATGTCCGGCAAACTGATAATTGACAATTATCAAGATGGCGACATTAACATTAAGCAAAGCAAAAACCAAGTTATACCAGCCGATAGATGTAGCTAAACTAAAGAAGTTTTACTTCAGTCGTGTGGTGTCAAGCACACTCGTTTTTTTTAAATATAATTATGTACTATTACAATAATATTCCGGTTATTTATTATATTCAGATTATTTATTATATTAAGATCATTTTTATATTTAAATTATGTGCGTAGATGCTTTTTTATCTTTATCTTTAAGTTTTTAAAGTGTTAACTTTCTTTTCAAAATATACACGACATTTTTATGAATTTAACAATTTTTTTTTTTATATTTTGGTTTTCTATTCAACCGTTCGATAGTTGAAATAATAGTGGCCACACTGGCAATATACACCTACTTATAGCAACCATCTTAACATCTCTTAACTTAAAAACTCATATTATAAAGATAAAACGGGTCTATAAGCGCACAAAATTTAACAAAATTATCAAAACACATATTTGGCCTAACCTTGACGTTTCGATCAAGTTAAAACTTATGTTTTACTAATTTTTGTACGCGAATATACCAGTGTTATCTTCCTTGAACATTTCAGCCAAAATTTTTCCAATAATAATCGATCTTACTTTTTCAGTTTCCATGCCCTTAAGGCTCTCGGTTTAAATCATGTAGGTACTTACATCCAGACTCCATACAAGAGAACTGGTAGAATGTTCTCGAGATTCCGTTGAATAACATCGCGTACGTGTAGTGTACTAAAGATAAAACAACTTGACTTCCCACATGTATATATTAAGCTACAGCGCAAAAACATGAGACGGCGCAAGTTTTAAAATGTATGTACCCACGTATCAGGCATTCGATGGAATAAGCATACAAAAACTTCGCTGTCTTTGAACGATCTCTCGTCTTTTCATTTCGGTACAAATATTTTGTTTGATAGGTGTAGAGCTCAAACGAAAGTAATTTTTTTCCTCTCTCTTGTGGGTAAGCTGTAAAAAACACAAACGGAACTTTTCCCAGATTTATTTTCTAGTACATTTTATACACACAGTCACACTTCTATAAGTAATCTATTAACATTGACTCTTGTTGTGTCGTCTGTGACCCAATTTACGCCATTCGTGATTATCGTCACAACGCAGGCCACGTCATTTTCTTTTATAAGTCTTTCTTTAAGCTCCTATGAAGGATTTCAACTTCCAACTTTCCGGTTCTTATTTTACTCTACATTCTATTCTAGACCTGCCAATCAATTGTATTAATCTTTAATTAAGCATTGGCATTATACTACTCAATTAATAGGAATCTTATAGTTTAAACCACATCAAATTTAATCACTGTGGTTTAGTGGGCGCATGGTTTATACTTTTACTCTCACCTCATTACAAGCTTTTACTTATATGGCTAAAATTTTACGTCCTACTAAATAAAACCATTAAAACAATCAATTAGCTTCACCGTTAGTCAGGCAAATAGACCCCTATCTTCAAATAGTAGAAAGGGGCAATTACAAGTGACCCCTTGCAGACGTGACCCGTAGAGGATTGATGGCTGGTTCAAAACTAACCATCTTTGATTATAGGTCTTCTAAGATTTGAAAGAGTACCTAATTACATGACCAATTAGGTCTTCATAATTATACCGTGGGTTTATACGATCCTACACCACTTTTCCAGCTATTCTGCCTCCAATCAGTAGTGTGCAAGAACTACTGTGTTCCAGTTTGGAGGGTAGTGGCATTACTGAGAAAATGAGACTTTATGACTGATCTCTAACTTTGGTGACGATGCTGTTCTCTGGTACCAATTTCTTTTTAAGAATGGTTAGCCCTGGTGGCAAAACGCTAGAAATGCTCGAAACTTCAAACTTGGCAGAGGCTGTTGTTGTACGACAAAAGCTGGAACCGTTGTTTACCGATCGGTTAAGAACGGTTAGCCGAGCATCGCTGTGTGCCCCAATGGAACTAGCTGACCCCGAAATAGCTACCATAGCACAGGATAGATTTATTATTACAGTACCTACTCACGTAAGTAGTCAATAGAAGCAGCTCAAGATTCTCGTATGTAAAAGTTTAATCTCGAAGCTTCGATGGGCAATTCGCGGCTACCGGAATAATAGAGGAGGTTGGTACGATTAATAATTATGAAAGGTCACTTGACGATATTGATGATGACGAACAGCCATTAGCAAGGCATTCCATGGTCAAAGGCGTTATAGTATTAGATGCCGAAAAACCCAAAAACAAAGTGACCTCTTTACCTTCTGAGAACACAACCTTCATGCTATAACTTACAGAGCAGAGCAAACTCTGTTTAAATGTAAAAAAGCAAAGGTAATATTGACACATCAGTTTCCTTTCAAATTTCGAAACTGGTGACGTAACAGGGAATTCCTTGAGTTGTGAACTGACGTAGTCCGTTACCTACTCCTGCGCAGTGCGCAGCCCTGCAAATGTCAAGATTGCAGTTACGTAAGCGGCCGAGTTTACTGCGCGACCTTTGGCAACACCTTTGAAAATTGACTTGTACTTTAAGGAAATCTTGATACAATGCAATTGTCGGTACTATATTGGGTGCCATAACATAGAGATACGACGCATTGTTTGGATGTTACCTACGATTTTGTTGCTCAAGCTTATTTCATTCGTCCTCGTGTTAACACAATGTTACAGAAAGTAACATGACTTTAATTTCAAGTCAAGATGAACGCTGATAACATTTGCAACTTTACAGAACAATGATTCATTTTGGTGAACCATTGTAGTGTATCTGTTTAGGATAATTCTCAAGTTATACTTAAGAAATATTACCCATAGCCCAAATGATGGTAAATGGTCCGTATTACTTAGGCTGCTAAGCCTACATAATAATTATATGTAGAATAAATATATTCAACTTCACAATGAATTTAGCCTCTGTTTGTTAGACACCTAGGCATATTCATAAAATAATTAGCCTCGGCCAAACGTTGTATCATAATTAGAGCGTAAGAACTTTACTGTGCAAGTATTCGACCACCTTATGCAACATATGTGCCGTGTAATATGATATGAGTTCATTCACGCTTTACTACAAAGTCATCCATCGTGATCACTACCTCTCATTTTGTTTTTAGAGGTTAGAAAAGGATGGAAACGCGGTTGTCGGATATAATTAATTTTGGACAGGTATTGACCCAAAGCAGCTGTCTTTTGGGATTAGTTTGGACGTGAACATTAAGGTGCCGAGAGTAGCTGTCAAGAGCTGAGAGTTGCACTTTTGCAACAGTGTGTTCGGTGCTGTAATAAAACTAGGTGAGTGAACTGAGACTATGTAATCGATCCTTTCGTATCAGTACTATCTCAGACTGTTCATATGAATTCATATTAAAAACAGATGAAAGCTGTAAAGGCTTTATTTCAACTTGTCATAAAATAGAAACCTAGAGACATGGAACGGTACAACTGAACGGAGACAAGAACAACTTTTATGTATTTCTCGTGGGCTCTAAGAGGGTTATTTTTAAAGCACAGATTTTTTATAGGATCTGTACTTTAAAGTTGAAAATCGCAGATCATATTTGATGTATAACTGGGGCTGTGCTTGGTACTATACATAAGTTCGTGTTTTGAGTGGATGAAGTGATTAAGTGCCTTGGGAAAGGCTTATGCCCAGCAATGGAGTAATATAGGCTGATGATGATGATGAAACGAAAAAGACATATGAAATTTAAAAAAATAACAAATGAAATGTTTAGAACGGTCAGGAAATTAAAAACCAAACTACTTAGTTAAATTGTATTTAGTCACTTTTTTTAGACATTTTAATTCATTTTTAAACTATTTTTTCATCTGATTATTTTGTTTCATCACGTCGCACAAAGCTTTCATAGATAGTGCTTTTCGTTAATCAGACTCCGCCTTAAATACACATTGCGCTAACATCAAAATCCTAGAATGAAGTTAGGAAAAACATAATTTAATTTTCTGCTTTACCAAAATGTTTGACAGAACTTTTACAAAAATAGAGACGCGCACATGCTGGAAATCAGTCTTCATTAAATGACTATAAACGTTATAGTATAATAAATACGTATATAGACTTTCTTGTAATAATTGGGAATGATCAAATCAAAACACTACCGTTTGATAAATAATCAGAACGATTCAGAAGAATGAGTACAAAAGTAAACAAAAATATTTATCGTAAATTCAGTCAGATCAGAGATTTTGACAGCCTCTGTGTTGTGGTGGTTGAGCAGGTCGGCTCATAGCCCGAAGGCGGCGGGTTCGATTCCCGCGCCAGGGCAAGTGTTTGTGCACAGAAAAAAGCGCAAATACTTGTTCTGAGTTTGGGTGTTGTGGGACCATGGTCCTATAAGTTCCTGGGTCCCTAGACACAGGGAATCCTAGTTAGGGTCCAGGATCTATGATGTGATCGTTGGGTGTTATTATTATTGATATATAAGTCAGATCGGCCCCGATACCCTGGTAGCCTTAACATCGGCAACCCCCCTACACACAACTGTGAACCCTATACACAAACGCCTTAACACTTTGTGACTCAGCCCAACATAGGTAATCTACTTGTTTTTAACGGAGTTACAATAGTTATTCTTGTTTCATTTTTATTAAAGAACTTCCACGCGGCTGAGTCAATCGATCGTCAAATGGTTGAAATGTTAAGATACAAAACGAGACAAGTAAATGAGTAGGTATAAAAGTTTGCTAACTAAACTTCAAATAATAAACAACGTAAACGAGGCATTTCACCAACAAGCGGGCACTGGAATCTCAACAGCACGGGTAAATAAAGGGTAATAACAACCACAGAGTCTTGACACAGTACCTCAACTTAAGATTTTCCCTGCCGACTGTGAGATAGGACTAATCCATAGATCACCTTGTGCTTAATCAATAAATAAACTTACACTACTGTTTAATGTCTTACATCCTGAATTTCCTTATTTATAAAAGTACTCCGTACCGAAGTTATCCAATTCTGAACATAGCAACAATACCTAATCTTGCAACAGTTATAAAACTATGTATTATTATCAAAGAGTAAGGGGTAAATAATGTCAACTGAGTCACAAATCTGTCCCTGGTGGTGGCACTTTTCAGCTAATTTCATTACGATATAAATGAAAGCCTTTCCATGAAAAAGCCAAATTTGTCATTGATTTGAATTTTTTTAATATTCAAAACTGTCCCATTACCTTTTGATGATGAATAACGTCACCGTTTAGTGGTTTAAAATATTTGTGATAGGCGAAACGTGTAATACCAAACTGACTGACTAGCCCGATAGCTCAGTTGGTAGTAACCCTGCCTTCTGAACTGCAGTTGTGGGTTCGATTCCCACCCAGGACAATCATTTGTGTTATGAACATCGATGTTTGTTCTGTGTCTGGGTGATACATTATATTCTATGTGTGTATTTACAAACAAAAAATATCTATGTATTGCATCAGTTATCTGGTTCCCAAGCTTTGCTTAGTTTGGGGCTAGATGGCGCTGTGTGAGATGTTCACACATATTTTAAATAAAACATTTTATTTAGTTTGGCTCCACGCGTTCAACGCCTGTGCAGACTGCAAGTGTTCGAAGCCCAACAAAATAAATATAAGAGCTACCCCACTGTGATTTCATTACACTGTGACAATAAGGCACGCCGCAGACTCGAGCACTAAATCAACTCTGCTAATAACTACCAGCTAGATAACATCTAACTTTCAATATAAGCCATCCAATTGCAGTGCCTTTCTTAGAAAGCGCACTTCTTTGGAGCCATATAATTACTAGCACAATGACATTTCTATTAAGCTATTATTTCTAAATCGAAGCAATCTAGAATTAGATCGAAATGCAAGATAAACGCGCCTTCGCTATCACTTAATTTAGTAAGAGTAGACTATGAATCATTTTTTTCATGCCGATGTAGGTTTGATTAAGTCGAGGCGTTAGTCATCCAATCCGGGAGATGATGTAACAAATATTTGTTACATTAAACTGTTTGAATGTTCTTGAAAATCTATTTGGTTTCGGCGAACTTTGTAACCCACTTATTTTGAATAATGCATGACCCAGTTTACCAAATAGCATATTCCTTGTAGTCGAAAACATAAAAATGTTTTGTAAATGTTAGGATGATTTAAGGTAGAGTTCTTTTAAAAACTAATTTTTTCTACCGAAACAAATTCTCTTTATGCAGAAGCATTTATTTATAAATTTTTATTTTATTTTTATTAGTTATGAAAATATATTAGTATTTTTACTACAACTATAGTGAAGCTCGAATGGACATTCTCAAATGTTTGCAACGATCGTCATTCGGATGGGTGACCGCTAAAAAGTGATACCAGTACCATGTACCATGCCGTGCCTCAGAAACTAAATTTATGTTGTAAAATCACAGTAGAAAAACATAAATAACATAATGTATGCCACCTATGTAGTATGTACTGACTTACATAAGTTTAAAAATGTTGACTAGGGCAAACCAAAAATCTAATCTAATGTACCTACCTACTGTAATATACAGTCTGTGACCTAAGGAAGGAAGAAATACAAATATTCAAAAAGGCTGCTATAATTTTCACCACAGTACTAGTATCTAACACAGTCTATCTACGTCATGTTATAACAATGTAGGTGTTATGTAAATGTGATAGATAACTTTAAAAAGTGTTGCCAGGCGCCAGCTCATAGGCCCATGAATATCATGGTCGTTAAGTTAAACGGGCTACAAACGTCGAGCGATCAATCTTATACACACCGCGTATGTCCACTTACAAATTACTACTATCCTAGAGTAGAGTCAGCTGTAAAAGTCTTACGGTCTACCAGTCAGGCTAAGACGCGAATTGGAACAATAATAATGTCACGTAAGATATAAGAAAATTTTGTAATTCACGATGTCTTCTTCTTCTTCTCTTCATTTAATGGCTTGCTATCGCTTTTTAGCGATAATTCTGCCAATGTCAAGGCAGGAGGCAGGAGGAATTTTGTATGGTTATGTCATGTCAAAGTCTTACTTTGTCAGACAAAATGCCACAGTAAAATGGTGGATATTTTACTGAAGGCTCTAGAAAGCCTTGAAGAGAAAACGAAAAGGCACGGTTTTAAAACCATATGCCAACATTAGTGCACGTTCACGAACACTTAACAGATAACCCTTATTACACATTAAAATTCAAAAATACAGGGGTGATGGAAAAAAGTACAAAATTCACAACCGCCATTTTCGGATTCTTTTCAACGACCAATTCACGATGTCGTACTGTCAATTCGATATCAAAAATTAATATCATAAAATGTCACACTAAAAACAGGCATATTACAATTAATAAGACGTTTCAGTAATAAAAGAAATACTCAAATTATTTCTATACCCGGATCTCATATCTAAGCTCTTAAGATTACATGCCAATGCAAAGCCGCCTTTATTATATTTTTCTTCTATCAATCACTAATTTTTGTTTTCAAATGTAGGTAATATTATAATTGGCACATACTCATGTCTGTTTTAGTCTTTAGTGATTTCAAAAATTCAAGCTTCCTATACCAAAAGATTTAACAATAAAACTTTTTTCCTGCCAGTACCTAGACCTACTTGTAACGCATCATGCGTACATCTTCTATGCGTTTAAATGCACTTTCTTCCAAATCGTTTATTAAAACGAGCGTTTAATAAATGATAGGACGCCAGGAAACGAACGCGGTACATCACACGTCTGGAGAAAGCTCAATAAATCATCTTTTGTTTAGTGCATGTAATATTTTTTTTACAAATAGCGGCCACGTACGCAACAGTATGGGTTCTAACGACAAATTTGTTAAAATGTATCGGTAAATATTGCGGGCTTTTTTTTGTTTTGGTTTTGGCTCCAGACTTTTGTGTATTTAGCCAGTGTCAAGTAATTGATAATTTCTCAAGTTAATTAATATTATACATCAAGTCACAGACCAAGTCATCAAGTCAAGTCATAGTCTAGTCTAGTTAAGCCATACTCCTAGTAAAGTGGTGGCAACTTTACCAGAAGCTTCTATGTAGTTTTGGAAACAAAACGAAAATAAACGTTTCACCATCATTATACCACTTTCCCACACGCATGTCTGTAATCCAGCATTTATCGATTAAAATGACACCATTAATGCACTAGCACTGAAAATAACACAAGTATTCGAAATGTATACAATGTGGTGACGCGATCTTTTTCGTTTTCCCGCTAAAACTCTATTGCGGGCTTAGATCCGGTCCAATCATTATTTAAAAACTCGCATCAATCAATTAAAATAAATTGGATACAAAATCCGTGTGGTAAGAATAGGACCACCTCATCTCTTCCTAATCCTATGGGTGCCTACTATGGGAATGTAGGTAATGGACAGCTGGATCGCGTTCTGAATCAGATGGAGCTGTATCGCTTCAGTCTGCATTTTTTTTTTTACTTCAAGCTTGTCTAGCATTTGACCACGCTCTCACCTGATGGCAAGTGATGATGTGATCGAAGGTGTAGCATGCTAGCCAAGTAAATACCTATTCACTCTTCTCTTGAACACGCCCGGGTCATATTTCGCCGGAGACACAGACGCTGGCAGGTCATTCCATTCCTTAGCCGTTCTAATTAAGAACGTGGATTATAATCTACTGCGATCACCAAGGCGCCTGCCAAGCGTGGTGATTATAGCAAGTACAAAATACATTCGGGATTTGAAAAAAACTCTTAAAATCTATGTACGTAAACTGCGTATTGAAACTGTCAAATCTAAACCTAATATTCCTTACTGTTTATAATTATATTGTTACAATATTCCTGTGCGTACATCATGCACCGGTTATCTGTATCAAAACACGGTGTCATTCAACTCGAGAAATTTTACGAATGAGGAAGTGGGATTTGCACTTTACCCTTTAATTTCGCACGCATTTTTACGAAATTCATTTCATTTCATTTATACATTAGTGACGTACGCAAGTAATTTATATCACGGTTAGTACAAATATTATAGAAGTAAGCAATGAATTTTGTTTAAAAAAAAGAGAATGATTTAGATTTATTATTGACTTAATTTATGCATACAGACCAATGTTAAATAGTGGTTGAAATGGGTAGATATTTATTTATTTTCGTATGAAATTTTAACTCAACGCATTTTGTTGTCTCTGTTGCGCCCTTCTGTGTACTAAAATCTATACCTACTAATATTATAAACGCGAATGTTTGTATGTATGGATGTATGAAATTTGTTAATTTTTGACGCAAAAACTACTGAATGGATTTTAATGAAACTTGGAATGCAGATAGCTTAGTCGCAGGATTAACACAGAATACTTGTTATCCGCGAGTGAAGCCGTGGGACGCATGTACTTGAGATAATCACGATATGGTTTTCAACTTTCGTTAACTTGCAAAAAATGAAATGTCGCTATGTATTCTTTGCAGTTCAAATAAATTCACTTACTTCTTAACTATATATCATCATCATCAGCCTACAATAGTCCACTGCTGGACATAGGCCTCTCCCAACTTTATATGCTCTCTTTGAACTTTATAAATAATCAACAACAGTAAGTCTTAATAGCTTTGTTATAGCACATCTATTGTGCCATAACAGTGAGCGGCGGCGGCACAACCTGAAATATTGCCTACATTTCCCTAAACAATGCCAGCTGTATCGCTTCACACAAACGTCACGACTCTCGAGTCAGGCGCAAATCCAGCATTTCACAAGCTGATTAAATAATGTAATCGCAGTCATTAAGAATAGCATGATACGTAAATAAACAGTGAGAAGACTAAATATGGCCAAACTTTAAAATATATTACTACCAAGTAAGGTTATATGTACAAGATAAAATTAATTAAAAGCTTTATAAACATTAGAATATGATTAAATATGCATTTATGTATAATATGTAATTTTATATGTAAGTATTCTTGTTTAACAGTTTTAAACAGTTAAAAAATATTCGTTTTGGAATTGTGCATTAGTTCCACTCCCTCTGGGTCTAGATTGAAAATCAGCGCTGGATGTCTCCGATGACCAGCAAAATGCTTAGCCGACGCCCGTTCAATACTTGTTTTTTGTTCATTATGTACTATGTATTAATATAAATTGTTTTTGTACTTGAATTTTAGGCAAGTATTGAAAAAATGTCTTTCTATTCTATTCTTTAAACACCCTGACATGAAACTAATGGCTAAAGACATCATCCATTTAGGTCTCATGAGCTACAATGCCACAGACCAATACTCACCGATCGACCGAGACGGATTATTGTCTGTTTACGACCGGAGCTAAAAACAGTGATAATTTATAGTCTGTGCTTCTACGAAGCAGCAAGAATGTCGTATATTCAATGAAAAGTGTATGAGCATAACAAATAATTTTAAGGATATCTTATTTCTTAAGATCTGTAATGTAGGAACATTGTAATTTTCATGGTAACTATAAGGTTGTTTATGTCAGGTCAGAAATGAGAAAAATTAAGAAAATTGATCTGTAAATTATAATACATTAACTAAAACCCATTTTCATTGTAATTAATAATGAAAACAAGTTAAACAATGCATGTAAAAGTGAGTTTACTGTATTAGAAACCAAATACAAAATACCCAAGAAACGCCTTTTATACTACAGTTTAAACAGGGTAAAGATGACAATGCTGCCTGCCCTCAGTCAAAATACCTCGAAATTTTGAAAGAGGCCATAATAAAGAGTCTATTCTCGGAAAAAAGTTAAAATCTAACGCCTGAAGACATCATGGTAGGCCAAAGAGTAGATGGTGAGATGAACTACAAAAAAACTGGACACTCAAAACTACAAACCGTGAAGAATGGCAAGAAGAACCTTTGCCATTCGCCCGAAGGTGTGGCTACAAAAAATAATCACTTTCAATATATAAAACTGATACTTTGTCTGTTGGTTTACGTCTTAATCTAGGAAAACTAAGAGTTCCTGCGTTCCCACAGGAAATGGGTAAGCTTTGGTGAAACCGCGGGAGCTGATAGTAACAATTGACCATTATAAAAAAAACAATAACGTATTACACTATAGTGTATTATCGTATAGGTACTACGCCATTAACTACCGAATAAACTAAAAACCACTTACTGAAGTCTTATCTCGCAGCCATCACTAATAGATGCTGACTGTCACGCCATTTTTCCCATGGAGAATCTACCTCGTATCGCAGAGTAAATTAAATGATAAGACATCAATTAGAGCAAGAAGTAGCTACCAGTAAACATTAGCGAACAAAGATTTTCTGATAACATCAAGAAACAATAGTATCGATTGAAAGGTCGCACGAATTTGATAAAGGTGCATTCATATTTTCAACGAAGGAGATGAATATGGCTATCAGCGTATTAAAATTTCCTTAGATGCTATGCTATATAAAAGTTTGTCAAATGTCTTGCCAAACACGCAACAAGATAGATTTCAAAATGCATGCTATTTGATACAATTTTCAGAACATCCTTTTCAGTCTCGGTTCACTCAGAATCTAATTTAAAGCTGATCTTAGAAAAATAATACCCATGGATGTTGTTATTTAGTAACTTGTAACCCAACTGCAGTTAGGTTACAAGTTTATGCGATGCTATCAATAAATTGAAAGAGAAGAAGAAACTTGAAGGAGAACGAAAAGAAGAATAGAACGAATTAGCTTTCATGATCACTGTGACTTCGCAATTTGAAGCGTCCATGTGGTCCTTTTTCGAGCAGGTCGCGGGTCATGTGAGACAAGATATACCATAGTTTGTACCACTCTGCATTTGCAGTCGCAGTTGTAAGAGCCTCCACTTGTACATTTCGTCTGCCCTGGACCTGAACCTTAGTCTATTTGGAAACTTCCATATCAACCATCTTATACAATTATTTATTCTGTTTTTATAACCCAGTGGAAAAAACATGTACTATCAATGTTTAGTGTAAGCTCTTAACGCAGTGGCGTCCAAAAAGCAGGTCACGGAATACCCAGTACATCGTAATTTTTCAGCCAACTTCTTTCGAATTGCTATAGTAATGCTTAAGTGTTTCGCTAATGTGCTATCCAGCTTACTTAGTTACGTACTACTACTCTATCTGTGGCTGAGTGATGCCATTTGATTCAACGGTAGATAAATGTCATCGTGAAGTGATAGTTCGTGAGAACCGCTCGCAATAACGAACTGCACAGAATGTACATCAGGAGATGCTATCGGAGAAGGGATCAGACGACGTTACTTTAAAAGGTTCTATTAATAACTACAGTTTCGATAATGATGAAAATAGAGTATATTAAAGTACTAAAAGATGGATTTTAAAAGGTTTGGTGAGTCGATGATAATATGAAATACTCGCCGGGAATTATGATCGATGGAGAACGAAGTTGGCTCGACTAAAATTATACTTAATTTACTATATTAATATACTATATAATACCTAGTAAATGTAATTTAAAACAGACACAATTCAAACTTAATTGCAAATTAATCTAAAAAAATAATACCAAAGATGTATTCTATTTTTTTAAACAAATGACGATCAAGAGATAATTCTAAAACTATACCTAACTATAACTATAGAACTTTCTTGTACTAAAAATAACTCACTTTTACCATTAGCCATTAAAGTAAATTGGGATGTTAGTGTAACCTAGGACATTAAAAACATTCTTCGATTCATTATTTCCTCTAAAGCGATATTTATATTATTACTAGCTGCGCCCCGCGGTTTCACCCACGTTGTGAAAGTTTTTTTCAATTTTCCGCTCAATTTTCTAAATATTTTCTTTTATAAAAACCTTATCCTGATAAAACAACAAAAAAAGAATTAGCAAAAATCTTCTATCCATTCACGCGTGATGTAAGGGAAATAGAGACTCATTTAGATCATTGATGTAAGTACTTTACCGATTTCAAAGTAAATATTGAAGTTTTATTTAAAGAACAAATTCTCTTAAAACATTCACGAAACAGACAAATTAATTAGGTGGCCCAAGGCTTTGTGAAACCTCGAATATTTGAATATATTGGTTTCAAGATAACTTTTATAGAACCAGATAAAATAGACGTTTCAATTAATATAGGTTGGAATATAGAGGTACGTGATAAGTACCAAGTTAATAAGGTGTAGAAGTTTGAGATACGGTGGTTTATGTTGTTATGAGATTAGGATTTAATAATCTATGTTAATAAAAGCTTTGTCCTGAGTAACAGTATGTATACTACCCAAGCCGCTGGACCTAGAGACTTGATATTTATAATAAGAGTAATAATAATAATAATAATAGTGATAATAATAAGAGTAATAATAATAATAGTGATAATAATAAGAGTAATAATAATAATAGTGATAATAATAATAACGCCCAACGATCATATACCTATGTATGTTAGGATCAGAGTTAAATTAGTTAGGAATCATAGTTAGGGTCCAGGATCTATATCCTGGGAATATACACAGGGAATCTTAGGTTAGGATTAACTAACTATCTACCTAACCTAACTAGGATTCCCTGTGTCTAGAGGCTCAGGAACTACGAGGACCATGGTCCCACAACACCCGGACTCAGATCATGTATTTGTGCTTTTTTTTCTGTGCACAAATACTAGTCCTGTCATGGAAATCAAACCCGCCGCCTCCGGGCTATGAGCCGACCTGCTCAACCACCACACCACAGAGGCTGTCAAATGGCTGGCTCAAATGTGATAATCTGAATAAATATATTTATCTTTTTTTACTCTTTACTAACATCAAAAGGTGGGAACATTTATCGAATCCGTACCATAGTCGCTGTGAGAGATCTCATTGAACAGTTCCATTTATCTCTCTGACAAATGACTAATAGATGCATGAGCCGCTACAGTAATCATTCAGGTACTTAATTATACTCAACACGCTACTTTTGATGATAAAATCGTAAATACTAACATTAATTCGTTTCACTTATAGACTTAGGAACGAATCGTTTAAATCGGTCCACTTATTGGCTCCAAACTAGCCCCTGCAATATTATGCACCAATTGACTTGAAACATACATTTTGTGGCTATTCTCAATCCCTCTGTAATTATGTATTATATATAATAATAATAATAATAATAACGCCCAATGATCACATGCATAGATCCTGGACCCTAACTAGGATTCCCTGTGTCTAAGGACCCAGGAATTACGAGGACCATGGTCCCACAACACCCAGACTCAGAACAAGTATTTGCGCTTTTTTTTCTGTGCACAAACACTTGCCCTGCCGCAGGAATCGAACCCACCGCCTGCGGGTTATGATTATATATTATATTATTATTATATTATTTTGTTTCAACGGAACTATATTGAGTTGCAAGTGAATCTTCTTCAACATTTCTAGTACACGGAAATATAAAATGATGATGCAACTATCATTCTTTTGCCGCCAACTATTTAACCAAGGAAGACCAGCACGCTTACCTTCCTAGCGCACATACGTGTAATATATAAGCATTAGAAAGTAAGAGCCTTTGATGTTATGTTTGTGCAATACCGCCCTTAGACACAATATACCAGTAGGGACGCTAGGAGGCAAAACTTTGGCGCTGTTTACACACACAAACATACCTTAAAGTATGCACAATGTCTGTGAGTAAAACCATTTCACCCAATGTTTTAGCGAAAGGATAATAATATATAATGATATTATGTGTGGACATCTCACACAACGCCATCTAGCCCCAAACTAAGCAAAGCTTGTACTATGGGCACCAGATACCTGATACACTGATCGTAAATACAAAAAAATACTTACACACTCTTTGTATCTAAGTATTTTTTGCATTTAAGATAGACGTTCGCAGCATATTTGCTTTGATATTATGATCCTAAGTCCTTCCAAAGTCTACTCAGAATTCACTTGTACCTATTTTTTTAAACAGAAAAACGTACCCTTTAGAGTAAAAGAGATACGAGGTGATGATCGCTCATCCCTCTCAAATGGATTATTCCCAAAGATCACCACTGGTGGCGGTTGCTACTCACTCACACAGTGAGACCCAATTGAAATACCAATTTAGCCCCGGCAATATTGCTTACTTTTTTTGTTTTGGCAAACTTTTGAGTATTTAGCCAGTGTCAAGTAATTGATAATTTCTCAAGTTAATTAATATTATATAGTGTCAAGTCAAGTCAAGTCACAGTCCAAGTCATCAAGTTAAGCCATAGTCTGGTCCAGTCAAGTCATACTCCTAGTAAAGTGGTGGCAACTTTACCAGAAGCTTCTATGGAGTTTTGGAAACAACACGAAAAGAAACGTTACACTATAATTATACAACTTTCCCACACTCGTGCCTGTAACGCACTTAGCGAATAAAATGCCACCAATTTTATGCACTAATACTGAAAATAACACAAGTTTTGTGAAAATTGGTGGCATTCTATTCGTTAAGTGCTGGATTATAGGCGTGAGTGTGGGAAAATGGTATAATTATGGTAAAACGTTTCTTTTCGTGTTGTTTCCAAAACTCCATAGAAGCTTCAAGTAAAGTTGCCACCACTTTACTAGGAGTATGACTTTGACTAGACTATGACTTTGACTGTGACTTGACACATATTTACGTGAAATATTATTAACTTGATGAATTATCAATTACTTGACACTGGCTAAATACACCAAAGTGTGGAGCCAAAACATTAACATTAATAAAAAAAAAAACAGTGTGACAATGGGCGCCAGTGTGTATATGGAAGAGGATTTATTCATGGACCTTTGTGTGCGTGATTACATTCTCGCCACATCTTTGTCTTCTACTGTTAATAGTTTGTACCTTGTTCGTCAGTTTTGCAAGAGTCCTGCGCTCCATCATTAACAGACTTTCACCAAGGAAACGCAATTTTCTAGAAAACGGTAGCACGAAGATTTCCTTTCTGTTTTTATCCGACCGTGAAACGCCGGAGGCTATGTTACAGCATAACACTGGTTCACTAGGCTCTGAGAAACGACCTACATTGGTTGGAATGTAAATTATTGCTACAGTACTACCAGCTAAATACTTTAGAAACTTGAAAAATGCTAGAGTCTATTATAATAATAATAATAATAACGCCCAACAATCACTTACATAGAATCTGGACCCTAACTAGGATTCCTTGTGTCTAGGGACCCAGGAAATACGAGGACCATGGTCCCACAACAACCAGACTCAGAACAAGTGTTTGCGCTTATTTTTTTCTGTGCACAAATACTTGTCCTGCCGCGGGAATCGAACCCGCCACCTCGGGTTATGAGCGGGCCTGCTCAACCATCACACCACAGAGGCTGTCAAAACTACCAGCTAAATACCTTAGAAACTTAAAAAATGCTAGAGTGTAATAATAATAATAACGCCCAACGATCACTTACTTAGAATCTGGATCCTAAACAGGATCCCTGTATCTAGGGAGCCATGTTCCCACAACACCCACAGTCAGAACAAGTATTTTTATTTAGCAATTTCTGTTCTCAAGTAATTGTCCTGCCGCGAGAATTGACTCCACCGCCTCCAGGTTATGAGCCGAACTGCCAGCACCAAAAAAGCTGTCACTATGGACCGTATACACAATAATAGTAAACCAGTAAGTTGATTCCACTAGAAATCTATATTAAGTTTTGGAACAGTTTCTGTTTATATTGCTTTCCAAGTAATTCAAATATAAAATATCGTGTTATCACAATAATATTATAAAGGCGAAAGTTTGTATGTGTGTATGTTTGTTACTCTTTCACGCTCGATCGGCTGAACGAATTTAGATGAAGTCAGTACCAAGATAGCTTATACACTAGATTAACATAGAGGCTACATTTTATCCCGGAAAAGTGAAATTTTCCCGTGGGATGAGTAAATAATTAAAATACTTATTATTCGCGGGTGAAACCGCGGGGCGCAACTAGTTCAAATATAAAATATCGTGTTATAAACTAATAATCATAATCGTACCATACACAGAATCAATAATTTTCGTAATCCTTATAAATAGCGGTTACTTAAATTGGCTTTATATGGAAGTAAGCGCAACCATTGAAAGTAATTGCATTCCCAAGACTAAAAATATCAACGCGATAAAGTTCCCCTCATTTAGGTAATTCCAAACCTGGCAACTCCCCAAAGACAACCTTTGCAGAGACAGCACTACATGCATGTTTCGGCATACCGCAAATTATTCGCATCAACAAAGATTAACACACCACACATGTGATCTAAATGAATCATAACACATTCCGTCAGGTCGATTTGCATTAAAAGGTCTGGAGATGCTCCGATATCCAACATTCCTATCCTTCACCTTTCGTTAAAGGAACACGAACGGCACACAATGAGGTAACGGCTCTACTCCTTAGCTTAGATTTGTGACTGCCAATTGTTGAAATAAGTCAGTCCGTAAAAAGGCTAACTGAAAAGTTCTAAAAACATTATGTCCTACTTTTATTTTAAGGAATGACGTGACGAGCTAGCCGTTCGCCTGATGTTAAACGACACGGCTGCCCATATAAGCTGCAGTGTCACTCGGGACTCTAAAGTATAGTTTCGCGTGACACTGCACTGCGCACGTCATCCTGAGACATCAGCACAATCTAGTAATAAGATTACTAAACTGTGAGATCAGATCATAAAGTCTCATTTGCCCAGTAATTTCACTAGCTACAGTGCCCTTCAAACCGGAACACAGCAGTGTTTACGCACTACTGCTTGGCTGCAGAATAACTGGAAAAGCGGTGGTACCTACCTAGACGAACTTTGCAGTAAAGTCCTACAACCTAGTAAAATAATAGGTAAATACCACCTTAAAATATAATAATAACTTCTTAACTAATATTATAAAGAGGAAAGGTTTGATTGCTTGTTTGCATTGAATAGCTTCTGAAACTACTGAACCGGGTTAAAAAATTATTTCACCATTTGAATCTTATATTATCTCTGATGAACATAGGCGGCTTTTTATCCCGTTCGACCGTGTTCGACCGGCCTAAAAAGTGCCGTCCGTAAAATGTCCGTCTCATGGTTCTAAGCTATCTCCCCACCAATTTTCAGCCTAATCGGTTCAGCCGTTATTGAGTTATAAATAGTGTAACTAACACCACTTTCTTTTATATATAAGATTAACATTGGCAATGCAACTAAGTAATACAGTATATATTACTTGGCTATATATTGGCAGATATTTTACTTGGCTAGCATGCTACACCTTCGATCGCATCGTCACTTCCCATCAGGTGAGAGCGTGGTCCAATGCTAGACAAATTTGAAGTAAAAAAAAAAAAAAAAAAAAATAGGTATAGTATGTATCAGTAGTAAGTACAGCTGTTTACCTATGATTAACTACATATTAAATAAAGACTATATAGCCTTTAAAATAAATGTAATTGTTTTAGATTCTAGCGGTTTCACAATGATACTATTTTCAATTATTAAAGTTGCAGTTCTTCTTGCAACACTTTCCGCAGAGTCCATGTTGTGACACTTTTACGATTACTTATCTGACATCCCTCGTGAAATATTGCTCATGTACTAGTTGTCAAAGGTTATCAAATACATAAATGGGATAACCTTGTTTGTACGCTTTTTGAATTGCACCGTCTGACTGCAGGTCGTGAGTTCAGACTTGTTTGTAAATATTTATACAGCGCGTACATATTGATTTATCTGAGAACTTAGGTATAAGTTACGTACTTATATTATAACACTACAAACTACTTGTTTAAAATCACACAAATATTATAAAAGCGAACATTTGTATGTGTGTATGTTTGTTACTCCTTCACACTCAAACGGCTGAATAGATTTGGATGAAATTCGGTACCAAAATAGCTTATACACTGGATTAACATAAAAGCTACATTTTATCCCCGAAAAGTGAAACGCTCCCGTGGGGTGAGCAAATAATTAAAATACTTTTTATCCGCGGGTGAAACCGTGGGGCGCGACTAGTATTTTATAATAATGAAATTTCATATAGAGATACATTGAAGGTGGGTTTTGGAGTTAATAACTGTTAGTAAAGCCTTTTTCGTATAGTATTTAAATTCCAATAATTTATGTTCTATGTCCTTTTGATACCTGCCTTTTGTACGTCACTTGAATATAAAACTTTACAGCATATACCAGGTTGTTTTATATTTTATCTTTTATTCTCTAGTATTTACATATTATATTATTCTCGCCACTTCCACATTCTCTCACGAGAAACGTAACCCTAATAGTAACTACCTTAACAGCGAAGAAACGATAATTGAAGAGTTGAGAATAAAAAGAGTGTAATTGTTAAATTGATAGTTTCGAGAAAATTGACTTTAAACTTCAACGGCTTCATTTTAATGTAGAGTTCTTATAAAGTAATAGAAAAGGTTTATGTAAGTTTCAGTTGCTTGAAAATGTATTCATTCTAATTTAAAGTACTAAATATAGTACTATTTTATACAATTACTGTAAAAATATAATATAATAAAATAATTATAATAATGTTTGTATGCTAAGCGAACTGTATTCCTGTGATAGATAAACCGTTTTTAGACTCCAAATCTCGTGATTTAAGCCTCATTTCGGTATTTTGAGAATGTATTATAGTAGATAATTTCACGCTGAATCCAACGATACCCATAAGTCATCTAGTGGAAAAAATCAGTAAAACCCATTTTGTTCTCACCCCTTCAATTAAGGAGCTACATATGTTACGTATCTATACCCACTCAACTTCGAATTAAACATAGATGCACAAAATGATGAGTCGGAATCCGTATGCAGTATGGAGTCGGAACGTTAGGTGTTAGATTGCCATCCGTCCGGGTTTCCCCGGTTTTGTCCTAGTTTTGAGGGCATCCGGGGAGCTTCCGGGCGGGGCTTCATTTGTAGTCCGGGCTTCGCGAAACACGCACCATGCCCACACGCCACGATCAATCGACGAACCGACTTACTATATTTATGAGTACAGCGCCCCCAGTGGTAACTAAGGGTACTATATTGTATATATTATATAGTGTATTATATATGGAATCCGTTCCATAGTTCATAGCCTTCTAGTTGCGCCCCGCGGTTTCACACCCGGATAAAAAAGTATTTTAATTATTTGCTCATCCCACGGGAAAATTTCACTTTTCCGGGATAAAACATAGCCTATATGCTAATCCAGTGTATAAGCTATCTTGGTACCGAATTTCATCCAAATCCATTCAGCCGTTTGAGCGTGAAGAAGTAACAAACATACACACATACAAACTTTCGCCTTTATAATATTGAATAATGATGAATATTTTAGAATACCCGATAGTGAGTACAATCAAATGCTATTTGATATACTCAATACACTGCAAATTCAGTTTATCGTTTATTTAAACGTATTTGCAAAGGACGACAAAAAGTCACAGCTGGAACATTTTCTATGCTTAAAGTTCTTACCTGAAAAACTTTGCATCACTCTAACTTTATGCCAGAATCATATATATTTTAATCCACCTTTTCATTCATAGAAAGCGGCTTCATGATATAATAATAAATTTGTATGTCTCGATTCAACGTCTCGTCTTTATATCTGTAATTAAATTATAATTTGTGGCGGATTAAATTCTAAGCGCGGGCGGCGGACGACCACGCTTGCTAATAAAGGTAGGTTTACACTTTACGTTTACAGTTTCAAAGTTAAATACATTCGTTTTGGCTTAGAAATATCAGACACTACTAAAACAGACGTATTATACAATACTTTACTATATAAACACAAAGGATGTGTATAACGTTAATCGATAATCATACGATACTAGCGGCCCGTCCCGGCTTCGCTCGGGTGGACGTTTATTTATTAAACATTTTATAATAATATTTACGAAAAACAATGTATCACGCACCGGCGCCATCTACTTAAAACGTTTGTCCTGAATTTTTCCTGAATTTTCTTTGCTATAAACCTCACGGAGCCCGAGACCTTTCCAACGAATGCAAAACCGTGGAAATCGGTTCGTGCGTTCTGGAGTTATAGCGTCAGGAAGGAAAACCCGACTTATTTTTATATAGTAGATTATCGATTATCGATTGACTTATTCCATACTGATCCCAGCACGCGCGTGGTAATGTAAATTATATATATAGATATATAATTTACAGGATAGATAGGATTAAATACAATTGGTACTATTTGTTGGCTGATTTAATTAACAAAAGAACTAGATTAATATTCCTACTTCCGTACTTGATATATAAGAGTGACGCGTTGCTGTTTGTTTATCTCAATATAACGCAAAAAGGTCCAAATTGTTTTCTTAAAAAATAATTCAGGTGCTTATAGTTACTAATATTGATATATAAGTGTATTTTATTTCCAACTAAACATACAACATTCTTAACCTAAGTTGGTTAGCTGTCAATACTAGTAAAATATCATTAAATATAAATAATTATACATTTTGACAGCCATACTTAGGAGCTCCAATGTGTGTTATGGCTATATTTTTTCGGTCTGTGAGTATACAACCTTATACGTGCACTACTGCCTCGACAAAACGGGCATAAAATTATGCTAATCCTTATCTAAGTCTTGTAAGCTTTTATTAAAACTTTTTATCCGACCATATTGCAACGGAACGGCTTTCATCAACTTTCTTAAACTCTATTATATTAACTAAACGACATCAGTTTATGTTTAACGATTGTCGTAATTGCGTTGCTGAGGTAAGTTATATTGCCAAATCTTATAATAGAAATCTATGATTACCTAAATAATGGAAGTTTTACTTAAAAGTTACATGAATAACTTATTTTTATCGGGCAAAGTGCTAGTCGATGAAACCAATGAAATATAATACTCAGCTAGATCGTTGGGCGTTATTATTAGTAAGGAAGTTAAGTACTAGCTAAGTGCCCCACTAGAAATGCAAGCTAATTTCTCGGTAATAGCAATGAATTTTCCCAACAATGAACTGGCAACATTGAGGAGTGTCGAGGAGCTCTCAGCGGCTCAGCAGGAGGTCTATAAACAAAACCGGTGAAATCAATAACGTAATGAGAAAATTGCGCAACAATAGTACCGGCTATTCATAGAACTCTTAGGATGGTTAAAACAATATCATGAGTTTATGGAAGAGCCATCGCATAAATATATCTGTAAAAATGTTGATTAGGTAAATCTAAATATGTATAACTCAAAGGTAACTGACTGATTGACTGACTCACATAGTGATCTATCAACGCACAGCCCAAACCAATGGACGGATCGGGCTGAAATTTTGCATGCAGGTAGATGTCGATGACGCAGGCATCCGCTAAGAAAGGATTTTTCGAAATTCCACCCTCAAGAGGGTGAAATAGATGGTGGAATTATTTTCCCATAGGCCACGCCGCGGGCGACGGGTGAAGCTGCGGGCAAAAGCGCGTATTTAAATATATTCGGTGGTAACCTAGTGAAGTCGGGGCGGGTGAGTTAGTCATATCAAACTCATGAATTTTCCCCATCACTGAACATTTGTGGAGATTTTGCTTAAAAATCCCCATTGAGCCTTATAGATAGAGAAAGAAAAATATTTTCCAACTATACTTCCCCAACTAGAAATAGCTTTTTCCTTTATGTCAGTCCTCCACGTGATTAGCATATTCAAGGTATCAGTTTAGGCATCTACGTTTATAAGGTTTGGAGAACTGTTTTTGGTTTTATGGTGTAAATACGCCTTGTAATTAAATTTATTTTGCTTGTAAATTACACCATAAAGTTTAGACGAAATGATTTTGCATTTTCATTTATGCTTTTAATATTTTGGTAGGTAATGTTATTTTCATCTTCAGGGAACTGTGCCAAGCGATATTTTCTGCCTCACCTCAGTCTTCAACGCTCTGCTTTTCGCAACTGAAAAGGTCACGTATGTTACAAAACACTCTTGCCAACAATAAACATGGTACATTTGTGTACCACTTCCAGTATGATGCGTTTTATTATTTTTATATCGTTTTTAAAGAAAAAAATAGTGATAATAGACTCAAGGTTGAAAAGTAAAGAAATTATAATTCAATAGACAAATTGCGTTCAATCGTTGTCGCAACACGGAGCAATGATTACTTCTATTCTCAGGTGGTAATCTAAATATATATAACTCAAAGGTGACTGACTGACTGACATAGTGATCTGTCAACACACAGCCCAAACCACTGGACGGGGGGGGCTATTATATATAAGTTCATGTTAATAATAGGCTTAATTCATAAATATAAAGAAATATCTAACAAAAAGCACGGACCCAGGTGTCTGTGTAAATGCAGATTAATAAAAGAAAAAAAAAAAAAGAAAAAAAAAAAACCACTGGACGGGTCGGGCTGAAATTTAGCATGCAGGTAGATGTTATGACGTAGACATCCGCTAAGAAAGGATTTTTCGAAATTCCACGCTTAAGAGGGTGAAACGGGGGATTGAATTATTTTCCCATAGGCCACGCCGCGGGCGAAGCTGCGGGCAGAAGCTCGTTTAGCTATAATGTCAATCATAAATAGTAGGTACTGTGGCACTCATCGATGTAAGCACTCGCCTTGGATCTATTGATAGGACCGCCGTTGCATTATTATGAACCTTCACATGACCGCACTTGTAGTCTGAGAGCTAGCCAAGATTGAAAGTGAATTAAAATTTTCTTTAGCTGTTAACTGTAAATATTCAGATAATTCTTAAAACTAATCGAAAACTGTCATAGCTCACAGGAAATACCGAAATTTTAAATTGATAACTTCTTTAGGCACGTAGAACACTTTTTGAGTGAACAAAAATCATGGAACTCGCGTCATCGTCACCGAACGCTTTCCATGAGCTATGTGTATACTGTGTATGTATGTATACTTTTTGGGAGAACAAAAAGCATGAAATTCGCGTCATCGTCACCGCATGCCTCCCATGAGCTATAATTATGTCACAAGTTACTTAGTTTTCACTTCTATCGGCAGTCCCTAAAAACTGCCCTACACATTTTTTTATAAAATATCAGTTAGTACTTAATTTTTTTATTATGTCAGTTTCAGTGATTAGATTATACAGTTATAGTTTAAAAGAATTGAGTAAAAAATTAAAAAAACATTTTAGGAGTTCTATTGTATTTTAAGGCCCGTATTACAGAACTACATGACTGAGGTCATCAATCGATGCAGAGACGAGACTTTACTGTTAGTTTTGGGCTAGATGGCACTGTGTGAAATGACCACAAATATTTATTTAAAATATATTATTTCTGTATTCACAAAATAATCAATTTGCGAATGAAAACCCGACTTGAGTACTGACTGACGAAATAGCATCTTTCTGTAATACAGACCTAAGTCACTGGCTCTCGGTCTATTGCAATAGAATCTGTTTACATTAATAAGGCTTTATATAAATAGCTTTCTTGTTAACTTTGTAAGTAAGTACCTATTCGCGTAGTCATTAGCGAGCTCTGTTACAAAATTTACTTTGTAAGCAATAAGTTATAAAGCGTACACTTTGTAATTGTTCAGCACAAAAGCATTGAAAATTTATAAAAAGAATAGAATAAAATAGTGTTTACGCAATACAAAATCACAGTTTAAATAGATAGAGCTAACGGGAAACTAATAAAAATGAAATAAATGTTATTATATATTTTGAATGTTTTGAAGTGATAATAGATAGCTAGGCTGCTAATAAAGTCAACTTGCGATCTGTGGGTCCTGCATGTCGAATCCTGCAAATTTTAGCTTGCAATGAAAGAAAAAAATAGAGAATCATTTTTTTTTTTTTCAAATAAATTTCCTCTTTGTTTCACCAAACTCTTTCTATTCTAGTTAGATACACCGCGGTAGCTTTTGAGATTCAGGCGTATCGTAACTCCACTTTCGGCCATTTTTTCACTTAATACAGTTGAAATGTAGTCAAAAGTTACCACCTGATATAAAAAAAGTGTGACAATCTGACAACATAAAAAAATAAATCTAAAACAATAAATATCTGGAACAGCCTTAACACAACGTAAAGTCCAATGAGAAGAACTCGCACTTTGATGAATCAATATTGAAGATGCGTTACGTGAAAGTTGATACAAAAATAGTAATAAGTAATACAAACAGATGTTAATTTTAATTTACGACTGGCCCGATAGCTCAGTTGGTATTAGCCCTGCCTTCTGAACTGTGGGTTGTGGGTTCGATTCCCACTCAGGACAAACATTTGTGTGATGAACATAGGTGTTTGTTCTGTGTCTGGGTGTCATATTGTATTCTATGTATGTATTTACAAACAAAAAGTATCTAAGTATTGTATCAGTTATCTGGTTCCCATAGCACAAGCTCTGCTTAGTTTGGGGCTAGATGGCGTTGTGTGAGATGTCAAAAAAAAAAAAAAAAAAAAAAATTTACCAAATAATTTAATAAATATTTTTAATCCAAGCACTGGGGCATACTTGTATAGCGGATCATTTATTCAGTGATCTAGAGATCTATGACCTATTTGGTAACAATTCATACAATAAGTTCTATAAAATTATACACTCATATGTAAATAATTAATTACAATTATCAGCTATAGATCTTGATATATGTACGTAGCAAATATTTATTTTTAAGAAATGACGTGACGAGCTTATGGTTCGCCTGATGTTAAGCGACACGGCTACCCATATCAGTTGCAGTGTCACTCGGAAGTCTAAAGTATTGAGTTTTGCGTGACACTGCACTGCGCACGTCATCCTGAGACATCAGCACAATCTAGTAATAAGATTACTAGTATGTGAGATCAGGTCATAAAGTTTCATTTGCTGAGTAATTTCACTAGCTACAAATCTACAACGCCCTTCAAAACGGAACACAGCGGTGCATACTATGCAACGAATACATTTTCGCAGTTTTCAAGTATTTTAGTAATGTCATAAAGTAACATATCTTGCGTATTCGATACATCAAAGAGTACCATTTTAAAATAAACATTCAAAATCGTGATACAAAATAAAGAGGTCGTTACACTACGCGTTCAAATAAAATCGGTATCGTCAGAAAATACGATGCACTTGAGCGAGTTTCACAGTTCAATGTCGAATAACATCTAGTTTATACGTGCAGGAAACACCGGGCGATGCGTATCGAATGACCATTGCTGTAGTGTTGCCAGTTCTAATATTGGAAAATCAGGAAAGTGTTAGAAAAATTATTTATAATTTTTTGATTATTATTATAACTAACTAGGATTCCCCGTGTTTAGGGACCCTGGAACTACGACGACCATGGTCCCATTATACCCAGACTCGGAACAAGTATTTGCACTTTTTTTTCTGTGCACCAACACTTGTCCTGCCGCGGGATTCAAACCCGCCGCCTCCGGGTCATGAGTCGACCTGCTCAACCACCACAACACAGAGACTGTGCCATTATATAATAGGTGATAGGAATTTCCTGCAAGAGTTAGTTTAGGCAGATATTCGCTTTGCCAAATATTCTGCCAGTAAACAGTGCAAGCACTACTGGGCGAATTAGACTTTATGACCTGGTCTCACAGTCTAAAATCATTTATGATTCATACTCAGATATGTCATGCAGAATTAATAGGTATAATTTAGATTTCCGAGTGGCACTGCATCTGCTATGAGCGGCCGTGACGCTTGACATCAGGCGAAATACTAGATCGTAACGTTATTCATCAATTAAAAACACTCTAAGGTCCGTTTTACAGAACGATGCTCAGTCATCGATCAGTGCTCAAGCAGAGATTTCATTCATAAAGTGATCAATTACAGAATTAAAGCTATATCTCTCTCTCTCTCTCTCACTGTTAATATAATGTAGAAAATATTACAACTTTTGGAAGTAAAACTTCTTTACGCACGCTTGGCTTGGGTAAGCTGGTGAATGCGAGGCAAACGAAAATTGAAGTTGATTCACGTAGATCTCCATTGCCAACATTACAGAGTTAAAAATTTAAATTATTATGTTGGTATACCCAGAAAAATGACAATTTACAATTATCAAGATGGCGACATTAACATTAAACAATGCAAAAACAAAGTTATACCGGCCGATAGATGGAGCTAAACCGAAGAAGTTTTACTTCAGTCGTGTGGTCTAAAGCACACTCGTGTTTTTAATGTGTGGTTTACACATTAAAATCCCTCTAGAAAACTCTAGAACATTCAACGCCAATAACACAACATACAAAATGCATATCCTTAATTCGTTAACGATATGCATTTTGTATGTTGGACACGGACTTAAGGTGAAACGTCCGCATAAATCTATGTACCTGGCAACCCCAGTGGATATCTACGATGGTTATCTCGGCAATACTAGATACCGGGACCGAATGTACCCGGTATCTTGAAGTGGTATGGTGTCCCGCGGCTACCGTTATCGTGATCACGGGATCCTCTCGCCTAGCCTGGACCATAGATTGAATAATAGTTACTTTAACATACTAGGAGTGGTCACAGTATATAGATAGATAAATTAACTCTTTATTGTACACACAAAATAATAAAAATTACAAATGAAAACAATTATTAACCTTATGTAACCTTATCGCTAAAAGCGATCTCTTCCAGGCAACCTTTGGATATATAATTATTACACTATTTTTATTTCATAATACAAGTTACTGAATATAATACCGCACTAATTGAAATGTTGTAGCGGAGCAGTACGTATCTTTAACACAGAATAAATGATAGTAACTGTAAGTATCAAGTAGATGTTCTTTAGATTTGTAACTTTTTTATAATAAACTAAATACATTCACGTTGACAGTGTATTAGGCTTTAGTTTTTTTACAAATAAATCATTTTTTCATTGATTCATTTGGATGGAGAGAATTTGACGAATTGGTAAAGGACGGGATGCACATATATACTACATGATGTGTCCCGCAGAAGGGTTGAGGTGCGCTTACGCACGCATACACTAATTTTTAACTTTCTATGCTTTTCTCATGTGACATGTATATGTATATTCACACAAATATATGTTTATATTTTCTTTATAATTTAGAACATTGATGTATGTCTGTTCCGTGGCTTCACCAAACGGTCCCAACGGAAGACCAGCGCCGGTTCGTAAGAACTAGCACCATGCTGAGTTGGGGCCGGTTTGTGACAGAACTTGAACGCGACGTTCTTAGGTAATTTTAATTTTCATGTATTTTTCTATGTCCTTGTTCTGTTACAAAATAAATTTTCTTTCTTTCTTTCTTTCTTTCTTTCTTCTTTCATATGTAGGAGATACCCCTGTGGTGTGGTGGTTGAGCAAGTCGGCTCTCTCCGGAGGACATTATCTTACTTTAATTATAACATTGCTTTGATCATTCACATATTATTTCTATTCTTAGGTTTTGTGATTTTCCTAGATTGGCGTGGTTGTGTTTCTAAATTTTTCTTCGTAATATGTGCTGAATTTTACACAAAGATTTAATTATTGTATTTATATTCTGAGGTTTTTCATAGTTGAGTTTTTTTAAATTACTAGATTGTAAGTTCGTTACATTTAAGTAATTGCTTTCCCGCTGTAAATTTTTCGGTAGGATTCCCAGGTCAAAGATATTCGGTAATATATTTAATTATTTTAGTACAAATATAGTTCAAGAGTCACTAAACATTAATTGTGAAATGGTGAGTCATACCATCATACCAGTTTCATCAACCTCTTTCGATCCCTGTCCTATTTAATTTGATGGACTCAGGAAAGGGCATCGGATGTCCGTAAAGAAATTGTCAGTCATGCAGTAGCTATTTGGCAAGAATTTGCGATATTGTCATATATTGTTTGCTTAATTTTCTCTGAGCTTTTATATATGATACCTTTGATCCCGGAAAATTTAAATTACCCACGGAAAAAGGGAAACATACTGGTAAAACCACAGGGCACCTCTTGTAAATAATTAATGTAATATATAGTCCAACCTATTATTATTGAGCCAAAGAATGTCTTCTAAACTATCATTGTACTATATCCAAGGAAAATTTCACATCAAACGATAACGTGCGTTGTAAATTAGATAGAGTAGGATAAGTGGGCAAGCATTAGACACGGAAATATCCAGATCTGATTACCTACCACTATTACACTGACTACCGACAAGCTTGTTTGTAAGTACCTGACTATGAGGATGGTGCGAGAAACGAACTTGGATGTAGGTAAGTGTCTATACAAACCTTAAGAGGCACTTTTTTTTACGTTTTGGCTCCACACTTTTGTGTATTTAGCCAGTGTCAAGTAATTGATAATTTATCATGTTAATGATATTTCACACAAATATGTGTCAAGTCACAGTCGAAGTCGTCAAGTCATAGTCTAGTCAAAGTCATAATCCTAGTAAAGTGGTGGCAACTTTACTTGAAGCTTCTATGGAGTTTTGGAAACAACACGAAAAGAAACGTTTCACCATAATTATACCATTTTCCCACACTCACGCCTGTAATCCAGCACTTAACGAATAGAATGCCACCATTTTTATGCACTAACACTGAAAATAGCACAAGTTTTGGAAAATAATACAATGCGGTGACGCAAACTTTTTCACGTTCCCGCCAAAACTCTAAGAGGCACTTAAACTGAAATGATTATTGGAGCTTGGAACAAACAGCATCTTGTCGTAACCAGTTGTAAAAGTATAATTTGTGCATACGTTGCCGATAATATTCTTCAACATATTGCATTCTAAGTATGTATTTACAAAGTATACATAAGTAAGTTACCATCTACATAAGTAAGTTACCACCTACATAAGTAAGTTACCACCTACATAAGTAAGTTACCACCTACATAAGTAAGACATGTATCATTATAAAAATTAATTATTAATTATTTCCGCTAATAATTAATCTATTTATATAAAAAATCGAATCAACAATGTTTGTTGCCATACTCCTCCGAAACGGCTGAACCAATTTTGATAAAACTTTATATTCACACTTGGAAGGTCTGAAAATATTGGTTGTTATCTATTTTCATCATCATCACACGGGTGAAACCGTGGGGCGCAGCTAGTGAGTAATAAAATTGATGAAACCAAAAAAACCTATACTTGCACATTCATTGACTGTTAGGCGGAATGAAGTTCGCCGGATCAGCTAGTGTAATATAATTGTGGACATTTCACACAGCGCCATTTAGCCACGAATCACACAAAGCTTTTGCTATGGGAATCAGATAACTAATACAATACTTATATAATTTTTGATTTTTGTAAATACATAGAATACAATATGATCCCCAGAATATGTACAGAATTGCAGAGTTTGCATCCTATGAAATAGGTAAATTATATTGTTTTTGCACGTTCAGTAGAAAAGAGGCTTTAGTCTCATACTAGTTTCGTTACCTACAATTTAGCAGTTAGAAGCAGAACTTGAATTGCAGATTAATAATGCGTAGCCATTGGGTAGACAAATCAATTTATGATTATAACCACAATAAGCTTCTGGTTAATTTTGTCCAAATCATGACTAGGCGACATGATAAGATATTAGATGCAATTTATTACCCTCGTTTATACAAAGCTGTTTGTAATAATCATAAATATTGTAAACTAATTTGTTTGAGGTTTTGTTTTAGGTTAGAGCTTGATCAAGCAAGTAATTTGAATTCGTGATTGAAGCGGCTATATTGTTCTTATTATATACCTAGTTGACCTTCGTGACCCGCCTCTGTTTTATATAAGTAAATAAAATAAATAAATAAGCCTAACGATCACATACATAGATCATGGACCCTAACTAGGATTCCCTGTGTCTAGGAAGCCAGGATCTACAAGGACCATGGCCCTACAACACCCAGACACAGAACAAGTATTTTCGCTTTTTTTTATATACACGAATTTTACGCTGCAGGAATCGAACCCACCGCCTCCGGAATATGAGCCAACCTGCTCAACCACCACACCACAACGACTGTCAAGGAAGCGGGAATGTTTTGATATAAAAATATCTATAAAATTAAAAAAAGACACATCTCGTATTTCCATTAAAAATCTTGTGATAGGTAAAAAGGTAGACAGATTTAATTGCGTAAAATGTAATTGTAAACGTGTAACTATTATAAATTATGTGACTCAATAAATAATGATAAAAACATCTCTAGTTTCGTTGATTAAAGGAACAAATAAAACTTTTTAACTACTTGCTGAAAGCAATAGATGCAAAAATGTCGAAGTACATCGAGATGAAAACCTAAAGACGCAAACAGATTATAACGGTTTTATGATGGAGCTGATAATGTGGGCGTTTTAATTGCTTGATTTTAATATCCTTTTTGGTTACTATGTAAACATATTAATCTGAACCAGGTAATTATAAAACAGTTAGAGTAGAGTATACCATATAATTGGCCAAAAACTACCTACAGACTATACAGAGTGGTTTTTTGAGAAGAGCGGTGATGGCAAAGTCCAAAGCCACGAGAGAAGAAAAATCGTGAAAGGAGTCATGCCCTCAATTTATAAGAAAAAAATCCCGCATATATTTTTTTAATCTTTTATAAGCATCACTATTCAAAAAAACATGAATGGAATTCTATTTTCAAATATTTAATATTCATTCTTTTTTTATTTGTCCACTCACCATAGTATCAACCAAAAAGTTTGAAAAGGAGGTAAATTCCTTCCATGTGAAAATTTGATATTCCCTTTCATTATTAGTAATGCACTTCTAAGCAAAGATTTATCCTCATCAGTAACACAATCCATAGGTTCAATAATACAGTTTTTTTTAAATCATTTTCTTTGATTTTTCACCAATAAGTAAAAGATTTACAAAAATCCGGTTATGATTTTCTTATAAGTCGAGGGCACGAGTCCTTTCACAATGTTTCTCTAACTGTCATGGTTTCGGACATGGCCAGATGGCCATGATTCTAAAAAAATCAACCTGTACATGATAAAAAATAAACTTAGTAAATGGCAAGAAACATTGCTTAAGCAATTTTCTCAATGACGAATTAACATTCAGTTTATGGAGATAACAATCTCAAGTGAAACATAAAAAAATATTGCTAAATTTAATAACGTTAATCACTTGCGTTATTTAAATTCGCAATATTTAAGTATAATTATCATAACCATTATATTTTATTTCGCTAACATTATTCTGCCACATACTTGTTATAGGTAGCTATTATTACTTTAGCAATATTGATTGCGCAACTGTTAATATTTGCTTAAGTCTCGTAAATCTTGTTCTAATAACATACCAATCAATATTGATATCTTTATAACATCAATAATAATATTAATAACTTTAAGTGGATAGGGGAATATTAGTCGGAATATTAATAATGTTCGTAAAATTTAATTATTATTTAACGAGATTTGGCTGCCGTATTTGATTAAAACTAGGCTTGTTTAAACTGAAGCCACCCAAGTAAAAGTTAATATAAAAAGCCATAAATTTTTTCAACTATTGGGTCAACATTTCCTTTTGTAATTATTGCTTTTCTATCCTGTTACGAGAGCCATTTGTTTGTTAGCCGAGTACGAGACTTGGCAGGCTGGTTAGAAAATTCTTTATAGTCCAAAAAAAAGGAATGAGGGTGTAAATGTGGCTCCACATCATCTAATCCGTCCAATCCGCCACAGGATCTGCTGAAATTACGGTCAATCGCACTGCAACAAGCCTCCACAAGATGGGTTTTGACTTTTGACTGATTGAGTTGACAAATCGTGTGGCAGATTGTATGGTGTGTAGCATTTTATATAGCAAAATTTGTATAAACAATTAGCAAACAGGTACCTCCTTCGACAGATTTATTGTACAAACTGTTTAACTCGTAAACCATATTGATTTACGGGTCAAATAGTTTGGATCGATATAAACATCAAACTCTTTTCAAAACACATTTTTTATTTCATCATTCAGCCTCTGTGGTGTGGTGGTTGAGCAGGTCGGCTCATAACCCGGAGGCGGCGGGTTCGATTCCCGCGACAGGACAAGTATTTCTGCACAGAAAAAAAGCGCAAATACTTGTTCTGTCTGGGTGTTGTGGGATCATGTTCCTCGTAGTTCCTGGGTCTTTAAACACAGGGAATCATAGTTACGGCCCAGGATCTATGTATGTGATCGTTGGGCGTTATTATTATTATTATATGCAAGAATAACGTATGATAGACTTGTTCAATGAGTGAGGTCAACCGATATAAACGGTCCATCAAAACTAGATTTAGATCATATTATCAAGTTTTCAATTGAAATTATAATAACTATGGGGACGCGTACGCCAAGATTACTTAAATTTTTGAGCCCTGCCCACCTATGATCACCAACAATAAATCGTTCCGCTTATAGTCGGGCTATAAAATTGCTGTTATTTTCAATCGTTCATACAGCTAACAATTCTTATTATAAAATGTGTTGAACAACATTCCAGCACCTTGTAATGAGCGGATGTCGGGAATCGATAGCAAAATTGTGGGCATATTTTATAATTTTCAACAATAAATCAAGCTAATCCCGACTATATCATTCAAAACGTAAAGTTTAGTTTCAAATTGGCTATCAGTACATTTATCATAACTAGAAGAGACCGCAAGGAACATAGTTACTTTGAAAGTGGCCTTTATAGCATGGCTATAGAAGCTAGATTTACATCTTCTTCAGGGTGGTTTGCAATAAGTATGTAGGTAGTTAGGTAGGTAATAGAAGTTGGCGCCAGTCGGTTTGAGCGTGTACTTGATATCATCGAGGCTCTAGGCGTCAACATACAACGGTTATTTCAAATTTGCTGAATAATGAAGTTCTATGCTATCTCGTTTTTAATCTAAAGGTTATTAGAGATTTTCTGCATGCTTGAAGACCGCCGAGCGGGCTCTTTGTTAGTTTCTTAATTTACAGAATTACTAGTAGGTGGATAGTTGATCTAGCGATTTAATTTCATCTATCCGGTAGTATCATCATCTATACGTTATGACGATATTTTCCTTCTTCTTTATCATTCCAGTTTTCCATCTGCTTTCGTAGTTTTCATTATCAAACATCAGCCATTCACAATTTAGATTCAAATTCAAGTATAAACCATTCAGCGCATTTATTTCGTTTTCCATACGTTTTGAATTCTACCGATAGACACTGGGGAGAGAGTAGGTTTCTCAGGTAATATCAATTTTCCAATATTTAACAAACAACAAAGTCGAGAAGAGTGGATATCCTTGTCTTAGCATATATAAAGTCATATGACTTGAGAAAATACTCGTCGCTTTGTTTGGCTGAAGACATCCTCCAAACAAGGATAAGCTAATATTACTGAAAAGCTTTCGATGTTCGGTCACAACGGAACGTTTGTGTGGAGTCAATTTTGCAAAACCGTGACCTGCTTTTTTCATGGCTCTTGGGTGTTATTGTTTGTATGTGTATAAGTGCTAATATATTCTTGGCATATAGAAGACGAAAAAGTTTTTTTTTTATGTTATTAAATGATGTGACGAGCTAGTCGTTCACCTGATGTTAAGTGACACGGCCGCTCATAACAGAACAGTGTCACTCGGAACTCCAACATGTAAAGTTTCGCATGACTGCTGCAATGTGCACATCATCCTGAGACATCAACACAGTCTGGTAATAAGATTACTCGACTGTGAGATCAGATCATAAAGTCTCATTTGCCCAGTAATTTCACTAGCTACATTGCCCTTCAAACCGGAACACAGTAGTGTAATTTTAGTAATTTAAATTTTCGAATTTCGGTACCGAATAGTGGACTCCTATAGCACACTATTATATATTGCTTGGTGTTATGAACAGGTTATAAAGTAAGAGTTTTTTTTCTATCACACATTGGTAGGTTCAAAAAAATTTAAGATAAATTAAAATTGCTTATTGGCCAAACATCTATGGCTATATTGTAATTCAATTAGAAAGTCTATCTTAAAGGTACTCTAGGAATAAGAAAAAAAACATAGGTAAGTAAAAAGATTAATTTGATCCGCTAACGAGATCAAAATTAATCTATAACTAATTATAATTGGAAAAGTTTAAAATTTAGATGTAATAAATTTGTAACTAACGTATCATATATAAACAATGCACCTACTTTACCCATTTCCACGAAACAGTTAACCAAATTACGATTTCCACAAAACCCCAAAAGCATTTTCAAAACAAACCCAACTGATCCTTCAAGTCTTCAGCATCAAAGATCTTATGAAAACTATTGATTCAACAACTCTTTGAAGTCCTGCCTTCAATAAATTCAGATGTCAAGTTGGCAATCGTTACGTATCGATGAATTGAGTGATCTTAGTTGAGTCATGATTATTGAGATGTGATGTGTGTTTGAGTGACACTATCAAAAAGTCGTTGTCGCTTGTAAAGCTTAGGCGGTGTTTACAATGTAGGACTAGCGTCCTACAAGTACGTAGTCCTATTGTACAAAATTCGAATAAAAATTTCTAATTATTTTATGTGTCATTTTATAATCGCTGTTGTTACGAGTAGTAAGGAGTAGGTCATAGTAAAAAATTAATGTTCTCTTCTTGAAGTTTCTTATATTGCGTTATCATGAGATGCCGTTGGTTGAGCTCCTGTTAAATCACACTAATATTATAAAGGCGAAAGTTTGTATGTGTGTATGTTTGTTACTCCTTCGCGCTCAAATGGCTGAACGGATTTGGATGAAATTCGGCACCAAGGTAGTTTATATATGGATTAACATATAGCTACACTTTATCCCGAAAAAGAGAAATGTTCCCGTGGGATGAGAAAATAATTTAAATACTTTTTATCCGCGGGTAAAACCGCGGGGCGCAACTAGTTAATAATAAAAATATTTTCAAATTGCTGTGTGTGAAACCACCGTAATCTGTAATTTAGTTTATGCTGTGTCTGCATAACGATGACTGTACTACCACGGCTTCAATTGAAAACACATTAATGCGATCTCTAGCACTGCGCAGATAGAAAATCGACGCCTGTCCGCCTGTCTGTTCTGTCATAGATACATCGAAGAACATGCAAACCTAATAACTCTATTTATTATTTAGTACCTTGTCGCAATAATAAAAGAAACGATTCTTGGGAGAGTAAATGGATAACAGAATTTCGTACTGTGAAACGGAATTAGGTTGTTAAGGTATTCGTGAGCCTGAATGTACTCGAGCAGACAGGCGTCGATGTTTCCAATGTAGGCTGGAGGATGAGACAACATTTACGTGGTGGTGTAAAGTTGGAATATATATACTTAGATATACATAAGACTATCGGATAAGCTGATAGAAATCAAACTATGAATTAATTGCATTTTCAACCAATTAAATTTTCGCTTGAAATCAATCTCTCATCGCAATCGCTCATCCAATATATCGTAATATTAGAAGAAAAAAAAAGCAGTGTGTGAGAAAACAAAACTTAAAATACTATCGCGAAATAACAACCAAGCAATTAATAATATAATTCTTAATTTAAAAAAAATCTACTCTATTATAATATCTCTGGCACAGAATAATTAAAAGTACAAGTCTTTGCTTTGATTTGAATTTACTAAATAGGATTTAATTGAAAAATATAAACTTCAATTAATTCAGTGAGTTTGAAGATTTGTAAATACGATAAGGGATTAAGCAACGCACTAGCCATTCAAAAATGGAAATCTTGGCCTAAAAGTGACAAGCTAATTAAGATTTATTGTCATTTTATAAGAAGGCAAGAAAGTAGCCCAATCTTATTGCCAAATTGACAGCTAAGATGACGTTAACAGTTTTCCTCAAAAGACTTCATTTGGACACAATAAATCTATTCAAAGGAAGCTAAAGTTCATTTGCCTATTGGAATATTACGTAGGTAAAAGGGTCTATTATGCAATAGGAAAGTCAAATTACATTAAATTTTTACTCGCTAGGTACCATTATTCATCTAATCTTAAATTTCAACTTTATTTTCAGTAGCAAACAGTTGAAAGTGCAACTTAGGTAATTGCAAATGAAAAATCAGATCTTATATCACTGTGACAATAACCATCTCATAAAATTACAAAGAACTAAATGTAGCAATCATTTCCATGCCTTATAGGTAGCAAGGTCATTTATTAAGATAGGTGGGTAGGTATATTCCTAACAAGCTAATTTTCAGTAGAGTCATAAATGATGTTGTTTTATTTGGTAAGCTGCCTACAAAGTGTTTTAGATGAGCCGCAATGGTTAACGAACTTCTCTACCTACTTAAAGCAGAATCAAACCTACTGATGTTGGTTTGAGGCTATTTCTGTACGTTATAAAGTCCAATAACCTAAATCAAATACATACAATTATACTATTAGGTCGGGGAAAAAAATTCTTTATATTTTGTTCGAGAGCTCTATATAATGTACAATACAATATAGATGCACTTAAAGGTAAAAAAAACTGGACTTAAACCAACGTTGTGCTACCCTCACACGACAAATTTATAAATAGAACACATATTTTTATGTCAGAATTGCGTTTCTTTTTGTTGAAAAACAAAACAATAATACCGTTTGTATTAGTTATTTTTACTCATTTTACAAAGCGGAAAAAATGAAAATTTATCGGTCTGGCTGAAATACAATACATTTAATGGTTTTTTTACTTTTCAATTTATTGTATTTCTTTAAATTCCATTAAAATTAATTAAAATCCTTCTTCTAATGATATCCAAACCAATCAGATACAAACAGTAAAACAAAAACGATCGATTCCAAATTCATATATGTACAAAATACGAAAATGCTTTCCCCGACTAGTGTAACGAGAAAGTTGATATCAACTTTAACATTGCATTAAGTAGTTTAATAAATACACTACCAAAACATGTGCAGTTCATATATGAATCTCACTTTCATATCACATCACGTCACAAAAGTCATAATAGCTGTTCAGCTGTCAAGTATTACGGTAGCTGGCTCATTAGTGGTACATGATTTGATTTACGCAACGCAAGCTTACATACAAATTAGCCATTTAGTGTTATCTGCAGACTTGTTCACGTTCATATTACCATGGATGTAAAGATTAACTAGAAGAAGCATATAAGGATAGAATGATTAACTTTAGTCGTGAAATCGCCCACAAGTAGACTGCGACTAGCCATAAATTCGCTTAGATTTTTTGCTAGTTCATTCAACGTAGCTAGTTAATTGTGGACAAATTTGGATGCCAGATTTGGTACCGTGAAATTAATATCTAACCACAATTTAATAGCGAGACATAGTTTCGTAATCTACTTTTAGTTTTAAGTTAGTAATCTACTTATTTTGAAATACCTTTTTTTCTACAAAAAAAGATGCCTATAAAAAGGTATATAGATTTGTTTTAACTCTAACGTCTACTTAAGATAAAATTTATTTTTACTGCGACACTTCTCATCTACCCTCATGCATAACATTCCACCAAATGAAGATTTAGCGCCCCATCAATCTCTTAAGCTTTATGGCACCAATAAAGTTGCTGCATTTAATTAAATAAAGATATAATTAACAAATAGACGTTTGGAAGATTGGTTACCGATTCCACGAGCCATATATCTTGGGAACGGTATCACTTTCACCGATGAGACCGATACGCCCGCGCGCGTCTTGGTTGCTTCTCATCCGTCAAGCGGGACAGGTGCCCACAATTATATTATGCATGTAGATTATAGGGTTACCACTTGATGTCTAGGAGTATGCTGTAAACTTATTATTATCTGAATCAGCGCTATTAAAAATAGTGTAAACATCACAAGGGTCGGTTACAATCTAACAATAAGACAAAACTATTATGTGGATATCTAAAGTGTACTAGTATTATAAACGCGAAAGTTTGTACGTATGGATGTAAGGATGTTTGTTACTCTTTCATGCTCAAACGGCTGGACGGATTTGGATGAAATTTGGAATATAGATAATTTAGTGGATTCACATGTGTTAATCCATTGAATTAGATATCTAGGCTACTTTTTAACCGGGAGTGAAATTGCTGGGCGCAGCTAGTTAAAAGTAAATAAAATTCCAATTTTGTTCACCAATCGTGGCTTACTCTCAAAGTCTACATAATTAGATAATATATTGATACTGACACTGTCGATATCACAATATGTTTACAAACATGGTCCATGTAAAAAAGTGCTCCTGCCAACCCTATTGACATTAGACTCCATTAAAGCACTTAATTCGATACCATTTCGCGTACCGGTTGTGTGTTATTCAATTTTATCTTGTAATTATTACAGTTACGAAATGACACACGTTAGATTTATTGTATTATTTTGACGATTCAATTTGTTACTAGTTTACAAGTTTTATGACTTGTGATTTAGATGAGGTAAAAATAATGTAATACTTGGACTACGCTTAATTGGTTTCAGTGATGTAGAACACTTATCACTCGTTTATCTTCCGTGTCAAGTGTTTTATTTAATTTCATTCCAGTGTAGATATAATTGAATACCATTGCGAAAGCAAAATATACTTATTGAGTAGAAAAATGGCCCGATAGCTCAGTTGGAAGTAACCCTGCCTTCTGGACTGTGGGTTGTGGGTTCGATCCCCACCCAGGACAAACATTTGTGTGATGAACATCGATGCTTGTTCTGTGTCTGGGTGTTATATTGTATTCTGTCTATGTATTTACAAACAAAAAGTATCTAAGTATTGTGTCAGTTATCTGGTTCCCATAGTACAAGCTTTGCTTAGTTTGGGACTAAATGGCGCTGTGTGAAATGTCCACAGATATTTATTATTTATATTGCACAGCAAACGGTCTCTAAGTAACAAAAGCTGGGGTTGGAAGCTATCCGCCATTCGCCGTACTCACCAGACCTTGCGTCTACAGACGTCTACTTTTTCCAGAATTTGGATAACTTCTTGGCGGAAATATATCCGAGATACTACCTCTCGAAATGCCTTTGAAGAATTGATTGCTTCCAGTACAATTGATTTCTTCAAGAAAGGCATCAATAAAGTGCCACTGCGTTCGCAAAGATGCATCGATCACATGAGTGACTACTTTGATTAATAGAAACAATAAAAATAGAAAACAAGGTACGACAGTTTTTTTTTTTTTTTTTCAAAAAATAACTTGAAATCCAAATAAATAGTAATTCTATTCTTAACTTCATTAGGTATCTTATTCATTGCCTTCATTATGGTAATAGTTATAAAATAGCAGTAACGATCAAGGTGCTCAACAAGGACATCTTGCGGTAAGTGTGTTGATGTTTATACATATTGTACGTCCTACAATCTATGTAAGTACTAAATTACTAATATTACATTACTAGAGATGCCCTGCGGCTTCGCAATATTTTGCCGCGAGAAATCTCATGTTGATCCCGGTAATATAAGCAAGCCCTGTACAAAATGCTACCCATATTTTTTTAGTAATTTCTACATATACTGACATAGTGATCTATCAACGCACAGCCCAAACCACTGGACGGATCGGGCTGAAATTTGGCATGCAGGTAGATGTTATAACGTAGACATCCGCTAAGAAAGGATTTTTCGAAATTCCACCCTTAAGAGGGTGAAATGGGTGGTTGAATTATTTTCCCATAGGCCACGCTGCGGGCGAAGCTGCGGGCAGAAGCTCGTATAATATACAAACGAGCAGACGTTTCCACTTTTTATTGCAGTGGGTATATCATATCGGTTTAGTAGAAAAGACCATTCCGCAGAATAAAAGTATTCCAGATACTGTGCAGTCTCTTCTTCGACTTCAGAGACAAAGTTTCATGTACATCACTATATTGGGTAAGTAAGTAATTTTCATCGGCTGTGAAATTACAGTTTTCTATTTAATTGAACACTCTGGAATCATGTACGGCAAGTGATTAAATATTAACTACATTTAGTGTTAGATGAGACTGAAGCTCTAACGTTAGAACTTTAATAAAACAGGAAATCTTCAAGTTCCTACCGATGACTATCATCTGACAAGAGTCATTAACCACATACAGGTTTAGCTTCAGTCATGCATCGGTCTCAATGACCGATCCCATCGAGACAACACGAGCAATTAGACTTAGCTGCTAATCTTTTCATCTAAACGTTCAGATGAAAGTGTATGATAAAATATGGTGTGGACGGATGCAGGTAAGGGGTAGGGGCACTTGTCTTTGGAACTTCTTCATTTGCCTGAACATAAGGTGCCAATTTTGTCCTTATTTGGCAACCTTATGTTCAGAAATTTAAAAAAACTATTAACAAATTTAACGAGATTAAAACAAACCTATCACCGGCTTATAATTTTTATTTTTATTTGAAAACTATCGTAAATATGACACATTTTGTAAGCGTAACGCGTAAGGCGGCTTGAGTTAGTAACTGGCTCCCAGAAGAAGGATCGTAATCGACATCGTAAATGTCCGAAACCGTCGGAGTAATTTCGACCTTTAATTGACGTGAGTTTAGCCGTTATAAATAACAAAATATAAGGCAACTAGCTAGGCACTCTTAGGATGCGAACCTCGGCTTGGGCAGTTGCCGGGATAAGTGGATCGAAAAGACTACGTCCACTGGAAGAGTGGATCCTATGGAAAGCCACGACGGTTCTAGCTAAACTACAGGGGAGTACGTCGACCTCACCGGTGGGGTCGGTGCCTGATTGTGTTACGCTGGTATCCTATACCGGGGCCGAAAACGGTACCTGAGCCAGAAGGGCTAAACTGGTCCTGTGACCAGCCGATACTACGGCTGCTATAGGATCGTCCGGGTCGTTCAAGATGTTTCTCGGGTGGCAACGCCTACTTACTACGAAATTTTACGCTTAGTAAATAAACTTGGGCATACAAAAATGTAATTCACACAAGCCAAGCGTTCTAAAAACACATGCGTCAAGCTCGTGAACGGGTGCTGCTTGAGGAAGCTGGTTTGCTCGTGGTGTATGCACAATTAGAAATAAGTACTTATGTTGTTTTATTGCTTGTATTGTTCTTCGTGTGTCGTATATATGTTCATGTTAATAATAAGCTAAATTGATAAATATAAAATTAACAAAAAACACGGATCCAGGTGTCTATAGTAATGCAGATTTAAAAAAAAGAGTGATAATAGTCGGATGAGAACCGTCCGTCCTGAGTGCGTCCACGAATATCTTCTACATTGCATCGGGAGTCCAACGCACGCACAGACATCGCGACTTATTTCTACTTGTCATATTCTTGTCACTGAGATGTTGCATCGCATCTCACGATGTTTACTTTTATTTGGTTTCATCATTCATTACGCTGTGATTATACGCTTGAACAATCCGTTAAAACCATGGATCAAACAAAACAAACCATAATCAGTAATACCTACTACCTATGAATATAATAAAAGTGAAACATTTATTTTTACGTTTGCTTTACATCAAAACAGCTCAACCGATTTGGATTAATATGCACACGGTGGTTATAAATTACCGTGATCAACATAGGGATACCTAATTTTTATCCTAGAAATAAAATTCCGCATTGAGTGCTGTGGTACCATAGTCCTCGTATTTCCTGGGTCCAGGAATACTAGTTAGGGTCCAGGATCTATGTATGTGATGGTTGAGCGTTATTAGTATTACTATTATTATTTATAGCGATTATATTAGCGATACCTACTTACACATCTTTACATTTGTAATTTAAATATTTTGTGTCAAATTAATATAATACATTTTAAGTCTCAAGCGTGCCTTCTGGTTCTTGGACTCATGTCATTGCCATGTCTTTCCTAAGTTGCTATCCTACCCAATATGTACTTACGAATATCGAACATAAATAACATCTTTTATTCTTTCCCAGTATGAACTCGTCGGGACTTCAAACAGCATTTCTGATTATATCTAACTTTCACTCGTGATTCATTAAATTCTTTAATTGACGCTAAATATCCCGGTGATTGCGAGGGGTCGAGTACTTGACCTTCCTCTGATTGAATTAGTGACAAAGCTTTTATTCGCGAACACTTTACATACATTCTTCTGTTATAGCACACTGATATTTGGCGGGCTTAAAATTAAAAGTTAAGGCATTAACATTTTCGCGTTATGAATAAGTGCTTAAATGAATAGGCATTTGAGTGCCATGTAACAACTGTTTCATCATCACTTTCTATTAACTTTTTAATGAAAAGGACAAATATTCTACGTATTCGTCGATATACTTTGCTTGTACAGCTAAAAACTAAAAAACCTCCAGAATTAACATAGTAAACTACACTAACGTTTCTACATTTGGTTTCAGCAGCCACTCAAGCAGAAGTCTTTTCTATAGAAAACTAGTGTCGAAAGCTTGTAGCCCTTAGGGTCTCGTAAGAACTTGTGTAACGCCCTTACAAGATAACAAGGCTAAGTAATAAGTAATAAAGCGCATGCTCCGGCGCACAGATAGATGTAATCTGTGTACTACCCCCAACTCACCTCCACTGGAGCAAGCGGAACGTTGGCGCCACTACTGCGATCAGCGGGTCCGATTTATTGCCTATCTCTGCATCAGCATCGCTTCACCTGCATCTATTCTACCCTCAACCATATATACCACGGAACAGTACCTTGCATAACCACAATAGCTTAATGCACGTGCCTGTAAAAATTGTATCGTATTTATTGACGCGCACTTGAACTTGATCGTTTTATCGGTAGCGATCTCTGTGATTATTTCCGCTTGATTACTTGAGAATCGCGTCCGGATCACGATTCATTTTGCCGGCGACTTGCACTTGTTGCTTTCACATGTTTGAGCGTCACACTCGGTTCCTGTATTAGACGTTATCGGCGATCGGACGTGGGCAGGGATCGGACAAGCAAGGCCGGGTCATTGCGAACTCTCTCCGCGTCCGGACATCGACTACCCTGTCCGATCGATATTAGTCCGACATCGGCCGGTCTCTGACACCCGGACACTTCACAGTGAAAACAGAAACTCATTAGTGCTTTTAACGACATACACGAGGTGCGACCGATGTGACACTATCAAGATATGATCTACGAAACGTTCGGACGCTGCTGTCTGCGCCGTATTATCAAGCCTCTTGCGAATTTTACTTGGCTAGCATGCTACACCTTCGATCGCATCGTCACTTCCCATCAGGTGAGAGCGTGGTCAAATGCTAGACAAGTTTGAAGTAAAAAAAAAATCAAACAATTCAAAGTGACTTTACGACGACCCCATGTAAGACACGGATCTAAGTTAGCTATAAAATCTCTACATAGCTCCTTGTTACTTTATTTTTGAAGATTTACCATTTCTTGTCAGTGAAAATTGGCATTCATTTAGAAATATCAGAATTATACACTGCTCTAACAACATAACATTAACAAGTCACTCTAAGTGATTTCAACCATAAATAGATAAAATAGTTGAAGTCTTGCCGTTAAGACGGTATCGACTCTATCATTCGTGTTTTTCATTAGATATATGAATAATATTGCGTCTATTTAAATAAATAAAGTACGGAAATTTAAGTTTCGTATAAAATGTATTGCTTATAACTGTAAACCTTTACATATAAAGGATTATTACTAGTTATTCTATTTAATATTTACAACATTCATTACTGCCAAGGAGCCATCGTAACTCTAGCGCGAGGTGTATTGAAAATCATAATTTTATTTAACATATAGGTATTTACATGAATACTCGGATATTTACACATAAATCATATTGCATAGAGTTTCCGTTTGAAAACTCCGTAGTTAAATGCTGTAACTGTACAACTTAAAATAGCTATAGTAACCGTTAAAATTAACTTAACATAATATTTTACATAGTAGCAGTCTGTGGGATGATTTTAATATTAAAATAATCTAAGTTTTATATAATTCAAATGCTTAGAGACGGACGTTTTTTCCGGACGCTTTTGTTGTTTTTCCCGAATATCGTTCCGATGACCTGCAATAAAAATAAACCGTTTAATCGACATTGAACAAGATAAATGACGACATATATGTTTGTGGACGATTAACCGCTATTTCTCCTGGGAAACATTACGTTTAAATCCTTTGCATGCATTTAGATTTCCAGAAATAGCAAAGAACTGCGCTGGTAACGCATCAGCAATGTCATTATCTTCACAAGTGTTTATGAGGTCATGATGGTTACCGCTTACCACCAGGGAAGCTGTGGTTCAGTCGCCTAATTTTTTAAGTTGTACATTTGACATTGCACAGTATTTAACCAAATAAAACAAAAAAGTAGGTAGTTAGTTGCTTATTCATTACCTTACTACGATACAAAGAAAAGGACTAGTTTTATGCTGTCCTTGTGTTTACCAAATTACGGCAATGGACATAAGCTCGAAATATGTGTCATTCCATTTTATTTCCAAAACTCAATAGAAGCCATAATGTTTCAGTTTACTTAGTGAAGTATATATAATCTCTGTATTAATATAGTACCACATTTTAGTTTTACAATCTAAACACTGGCTGGGCCATAAGAAAAACATACGTAAAACAAAACTAGACGAGTTAAGCCTGCCAAAAAGAGCGCTGAATATTTAATTATACATTTCCTTAATCGTGATTAGGTAAAATTTTACTAAAGGCTACCCTGTGTAATGTAATAAAGAGTCAGTTCAACAACTGTCTGAACTGATTACATTCAAAATTAATAACGTTGCCATGGGGTAGATCGAAGAATTAAAATTTATTTAATATAATTTCATCTTACCTTAGAGACGGAGTAGGCAGCGAGCTTGCGTCTCGGTGCGGGCAAGAGAAGCGCGAGTGCGCGTGCTTCCCGCAACAACGCGTGGAAGGCAAGCGCCGCGCCTGCACACGACTCCGCCGCAGACACCTCGTAAAACTGGCACCCGAACCGCAGCGACAGCTCCTGCCCCTCCTCTGCATGGACCTCCCTACGGATATACAGATACGGTTCAAAATTGCAATGGTGCAAAGTAATGTCAGGGGTCATAAACTTTAATTATGTGGCAGGACAAGCTGATAACATCTTAACCGAAGTAGCAGCTCCTGGTTCTACTCTGTGTGGACCTCCCTATGGATATATAGATACGGTTCAAAATTGCAATGGTGCAAAGTAACGTCAGGAGTCATAAACTTTAATTATGTGGCAGGACAAGCTGATAACATCTTAACCGAAGTGACAGCTCCTGGTTCTACTCTGTGTGGACCTCCCTATGGATATACAGATACGGTTCAAAATTGCAATGGTGAAAATAATGTCAGGGGTCATAAACTTTAATTGTGTGGCAGGACCAGCTGACAACATCTCAACCGAAGTGACAGCTTCTGGTTCTTCTCTGTATGGCCACCCTACGGATATGCGGATACGGTTCAAAATTCAGTAGCGATGTTGCGAAGTAACATAAAGGGTCATCAACTTTAATTATGCTGCAGGACTTGTAGCTCAAGCAAGCTCCAACATCCGAACCGAAGCAGTAGCTCCAGCTTTTCTGCATGGATCTCTAGAGATCTACCTACAGATAGAGAGAGAGATGGAGATGCAAACACGGTTCGAATAGTGGATGGGGAAATCCGTGTAACGTGATCTAAGTGTAAATTACCTTCACAGGTCACAAATACTGAAGTTGACTCCTTTCTCTTTTCTTTTATTCTCCCTCTATGTATAATGTATGCTATCTCTTCCTCCTGGATCTATTTGCATATACTGTATACTATCGGTTTATCTCTCACCATTTTCATACTGTATTTCCATGTATGTATGTCAAAATTTAATTGACTCTGCAATACTTTGGAGAGCATAACAGTCTAAAATGTGTACTTATGATTACGAATTCAATTAATTACCTGGCGTGTTCGAGGTCACGTTTGTTCCCCAAGAGCGTGACAGCCGCGCACCCCGGGAGCCTGGTCCGCTCCAGCAGTGACAGCAGTTCTGCAGCTGCGAGGAAGGACCGTCGTTCGCAAACCGAGTACACCACTGCGAAAGCGTCGCCCCATCGCACATGTTCCGCTAAACAACCGCGAATCTGAGAAATCAAGTAAGAAATGTGTAAATTTAAATATACCCCCATAAACTCCATTATTTAAAAATTGGCAAGTATATTTGAAAGTAATATTCTCCATTTCATGGATTACTAATTAGTCGACAACAGTCAATAAAACATGTCAAAAGCTTTCGGGTGATTTGTTCTGAAACGAAATATACGTACTGAGCTGTACATGAAGGAGGAAAGATAATTAATTAATTGTAACGTCACATGCTCAGGTCTTACTTTAGAAATAATTGCAAATCTATTTCAAATTTTTGAGACCAACTGATATGAAAATATCGGCAAAGTGTAACATAAATATGTATGCAGCAAGTGCAAAGACCTAGTAAGAATTTCCGCCTTTACTTTCGTTTTTTATACTAAATTGTAACCTTGAGACTTTAATTGAGAAAAAAGACACTATAATACTGTTGAAGTATTTTAAATGAATTTACACTAAAACAGGTAAAACAAATTCGGGTTAATCGATTACCAGGAGCAAAAACTCCGAAAATTGGCCAAACAGATCCATCCCGACACCGTTCACATTATCCAGAATAAAATTTACAAACATCCCGTCCGTTTATTTTTATCGACATCTCGAAATAACTGACACCGTATATAAAGTCAGTGAACTTTATTATAATGAAGTCACAAGAGGAATCCAGTATCGGGGCCGCGCACTGCACCGAATAAAATCGCCGATTGCGCAACAAGAAATATCGGCTCTATCATTGTAGTTCCGTTATCGATTCTCTTAATATACCATCGACCAATTGTTTAGATACACGAAAACAAAAACGTATTTAAATTTTATTAGTTGCCGTCGTAATATTAATGAAAACATTAGCAATTACGTAACAAGATTCACGCGTGTGGTTCTCCGGTTCGCGTAGGCTGGAGCTTAGGATTTCGCCTCGAGGCGAACCGAACTCGGCGGTTACGATTGCATCTGATAAGCATATACAAGGCACATAAACTTTGTCTAATTAAATTGTACAGCGGGCATCAGCCTCCGCTATACGGGCCAGCCCGCTGTACACAGATAAACATCTCTATTGTTTACTGATAAATTAAGTTTCAAACCGTCTATCGCTTTATTTACCTACGAAACTGTCGGAGTAGCGACTTTATCGACGAGTCTTTTGTTCGCGTTGAAGACAGCATTAATCTCTACATTAGAAGTCGCCGATAGGTAGTTACTTACTGCACAATTAGAAGTATCTAGTATTTCGACTTCGGAGACGGCGCCGTCGAAAGCCACTCGGTGTTGATAAAGGAAATCTGTAACAAGAACATTACAGTTTATATCCTGACTGATGCAGCTGTGTTTGTGAAAGCAGACATTCTCATTAACGTCATGGTGCGAACTGCGAACCAACACACGCACTATGAAAGTTATATTACCTTAACATTTCAATAATGTAACAAACGTCAGCAGTGACGCAATCTACCTACGACACACACTTTAAGGTCGGAAGGAAGGAGACATTTCGATTTAATTACGCGACAAAAAAAAACTGCTAGGAAATTTAAATTCACTTTCATAAAATGTCACATTAAGTTTACAGTAGGCATTTTTTCCGTTGTGTTCTCGAGATTGCGAGTAGCATTGCCTGAAGCGATAAGCAATTCTGAGTAAACATGATTCAACGGAACTCACCTCCTGTCGAGCTATATTCTCCGATGTACCGCTTCGTTAGATAACGCACAACCACCGCTGCAACAACAAGAAAAAGCTTATGAACAAATTGTTACACAGCGCATAAGTACATTGCATCACGCTAGGAACATCTTAAACAACAATGTGAACAATTAAGAGGTCGTCACTCCCAACTTTCTAGAAGCAATCATTCCGAGCATTGATTAGTCTTTTCACGTTTTCACTCCTGGGATTCCATCAGGAGGTGCACAATACAAACAGTTATCAACAATGACGTGGCAAGTTACGTGAATGCGGCAGGCTACCGACAAAATGAACTGTGGAGAATCCTGGCTGCCGTCTAAAGGGTCCCGTGTTTATTCAAAAACATGATTGCTTGTCCCGAGACGGCGCTTCAGACGTGCTTGATGTAAGTTCCTTTTGATGGCCATAATTATAGTTTCAATCGAATGATCGGAACGTGTAATTTAGTTTTCGAGTATGTTATTTACGATTCGATTGTTGTGATCCACAACACTTGTGTTTGGTAATGATAGCTTACATGTCATGTTTATCGTATGAATTATCGTTAATATACGTTGGTAATTTGACACTTTGAAAGACTTAAAAGACTACAAACATATTTGCTTCAGAAAGAAAATAAATTTCTTCCAATTAAACACAACACAAATAACTAGCTACAGAGCCTGTAGGCGAAGCGTCTCTTTGGAATATTTTTTAAAAATATATGTCTAAAAAATTGTGACTGTAGAATTGTCAATGATTTAGTTCTCTCTTTAAATTAATATATCTTGACTGTTACTCACGAATAGTGTCTCGATTAAGTTAATGTAATTGATTAAGTTCTCAGAATATGACACCTCGCGAAATAATTAGTTTGTCTCCTACAAATAAGATTCATTGAGCCATATCCTGACGTCGCTTATAGAACCTATTTAGTTGCCGTTTTACTAGGTGGTAGGACTTTACTGCAAAGTTCGTCTAGGTAGGTACCATCGCTTTGCCAGTTATTCTGCCGCCAAGCAGTAGTGTGCAAGCACTGCTGTGTTCCGGTTTGAAGGGCACTGTAGCTAGTGAAATTACTGGGCAAATGAGACTTTATGATCTGATCTCACAGTTTAGTAATCTTATTACTAGATTGTGCTGATGTCTCAGGATGACGTGCGCAATGCAGTGTCACGCGAACCTCTATACTTTAGAGTTCCGAGTTACACTGCAGCTGGTATGGGCAGCCGTGTCGTTTAACATCAGGCGAACGGCTAGCTCGTCACGTCACTCCTTAACATAAAAAAAAAAAAAAAAAAGATATACATAGAATAAAATAAATTATAACAATAATAATAACGCCCAACGATCACATAATAGATCCTGGACCCTAACTAGGATTCCCTGTGTCTAGGGACCCAAGAACTACGAGGACCATGGTCCCACAACATCCAGACTCGGGACAAGTAATTGCGCTTTTTTTTCTGTGCACAAATACTTGTCCTGCCACGGGAATCGAACCCGCCGCCTCTGAGCTATGAGCTGACCTGCTCAACCACCACACCACAGAGGCTGTCAGAAGCTAAAAATCTGAGTATTTTGTAGTAGTAAGTATGTATTTATGCATCTAGGTGATAATACAAGGCCCATAAGACCATGATTTTCGTAACACTGCAACCAACCCATCGTCAGCCTACAGCGCACATCACCATTTGTATTCCATATAAAATAGGGTATCGTTTTCTCCTCTTCCCAAAGGAGTAGTCGACTGGCGACTCTGACCATTTCGGGCAGTCCCTTGACCCAAGGTATTACATAACTGGTCACCAGTGATCGTTTTATGCAACTGCACCACGCATTCAATGACAATGGACTTGGAATGCATTCCGGGCGCATTCTAGTCCAAACGGCTAAGTCCCAGATGGTAGCTTTATATAGTTTACTCACGATTCATGTATTTCTGTTTTCGACGATAATAGGTCATAATTTTGAAGTAATACTGAATTTACTGGACCTAGTAACTGGACAAAGTAGGTAAGGCTAGTGTAGTACTTTAAAAACCAATCAGTCATGATAATATACGCAATCATAACCCCAAAGTTTGTCAATACCATTCTTACTTATATTTATAGACAAAACACTGTCGTCAAACTCATATTAGTAATCAGCGTGATGCAGGAGTTGTTAAAAATTGAAATTAACTATTATGTTAATTAATGATGTGACGCGCTAGTCATTCACCTGATGTTAAGCTTCACGACCGCCCATAACAGCACAGTGCCACTCGGAACTCTAAAATATAAAGTTTCGCGTGACACTGCACTGCGCACATCATCCTGAGACATCAGCACAGTCTGGTAATAACATTACTCGACTCTGAGATCAGATGATAAAGTTTCAATGCCCAGTAATTACACTAGCTGCAGTGCCCTTCAAACCGGAACATAATAGTGCTTGCACACTACTGCTTGGTGGCAGAATAACTGGCAAAGCGGTGGCTATTAGCTGTATTTGAGAGCAATTCACATGGTAAGCTAAATTATTAACTTTAAATAGGATATAAAAATGGGTCACAAAATCTTTTCAGACCATTCTATAATGAACAAGACTGTCATCCTATATAGAGGTTGGAACTATCATGTTAAATATTTAAAGAAAGCGAGGTATCCTGTTATACAAACACGAGGTTACTTTCACGGGAAGCCGATCACATTTCAATAAGGAACGCACTGGCCCTTATACTAGACCCCAAGGCGAGATAGTCAAGTTGATGTATGGCTTGATCCCATTTCGAGGGTTTGAAAACTGGGGCGTCATTAAAGACCCCAAGGGCCATCCGACAGCTGTCTCGTATGATCTTTTAACGAGGATAAAGTAGAATAAGGTGCTAAATAATGAAGTAAATTTTAAGTCAATTTATTTTTACAGTCGATTTTAATTTTATAGCTGTAAAGAAAGACTTTCTCATTGGGGCTAATTTGAACACTTTAATATTTACGCAGTTTATAACAAAATTTAATTTCCGTATCAAGCATTTTTATTGTAATGTAATTTACTGGATAAATGCCTATATCTAAATATTTTCACAGTTTAACGTATAAGAATAACCATTTTTAAGTAAAAATTTAAATCCTGTTGCCTTACAGCTAGAACGACTAAAAAATCATTGACAGAGCAATTGACCGAAAATAAAACTCAATGGCCAGTGAATTGGTACAACTTGACGCCCATTCGATAATTTTACAGGGATTATTGTCACACAATAAAAGCGAATGTTGACACTGATTAAAAGCCTCTCAAACCTTGAGGCGCCATATTACCACATGGGTATGGCACAGCGTGGTTTATGAAATACGTTAAAAATTCCTCACTCTCATTTTCCTTTCAATTTTTTATCCGTCTGCCGTTAAGTGTATTACTTTCTCCGATCCGATTACGTGCATTATCGAGTGATAATGTTTCATCGCTCTACTTTGGCTCAACACGCGGAGTTCGAATTCTTTATATTGCGTTTAATCTGACGTTTTCCGTTGTTACGTTATTATGGTTATTTATAAAACGGTTATTAAGGAAGAGTCTGGTCACAAAATTAACAAAAAACAAAATTTTTGAAAACCCCGCGCGACGTGACGCAATATAATAACCATGTGAAAAATATGTGTATATACAAAATAAAACGAAGAAGAATAACGGTGATTAAATACAATTTAACGACGTAAATTATTTTTTCCAAAATAAAATCATAGTGACTCCCAAAAAAATTCTTAAGCTAAGTACGTAGTTTTCCAAATTTGTAGCAATAACAATACTTTTTTTTATGAATTAAATAGCCAGACTAGTATTTTAAGCATATCAACGGGTCGTTTTTATATGTGCCTATTTATTTAATCCACAAAATTGACACATTATTACTCGCAGACCAAGTTTAACTTCAAATTAGGATCTGCGATTTTCAACTTTAAATGAAGCCCTAAAAGTGCTATGACACCGCCATATATGGTTCATGTATTTTCATAACTGCAAGTTGCTTAATAAGCTTTATTTAATTTTATTTTAATAAGAGGAGCATTAAACACAAACATTATGTACGTATCAAATGAATATCGATCAAGACTTGATCGAGTTCACAAGGAAAAAATTAATAACAGAGTTTTATAATCACCGAAGCATATAAGACAAATTGCGATGATCATACAACATGGCACCACGTGGGTTGATAGATGGAACGTATCGGTAGAAACAATGGAGCTTCGGCAGGAACCTGAGGCAGGCATGGGTAATTAATAGAGTGCCGATGCCATCCATCAATTGTCGAGCTGGCAGTTGAGTGCGTTGACGTGCGGCATGCTGGTAGGATAGGCATTGACATTGCGTTTCAAGTCAGAGAGGTCAAACGCGGTAAAAAATATATCAATTGTTAGATATAAGATACAGCTCTGTCAGTAGTAAGTAACGTAAGTAAGTAAAACTTCTTTACGCACGCTTGACTTAAGAGTAAGCTGGTGAATGCGACGCCAACGAAAGTTGGTTCACGTAGATCTTCATTGTCAACGTAACAAAGTTAAAATTTCGTATTATTATGTTGGTATGTCCGGTAAAATTACAGTTTGTCAAGATGGCGATATTAACATAAAACAAAGCAAAAACACAAAGTTATACCGGCCGATAGATGGAGCTAAACTAAAGAAGATTTACTTCACTCGTGTGGTCTAAAGCATAGCGTTTTTTTTTTTCTTCTTTTTTCAGCTATAGTCGACCCACAGCGGACAAAATCCTCCCATCTTTTATGAAATTCAATAGTCTCTACTTGATTGCAATACTATACAAAGCCCGTTCAGAGCTATATTTTAGTGTATACCTACTACGAATATGTATACGTAAAATCCTTAAATTATATTCAGCTAAAATAATGATTAAAACGTAACTTTTCAGACAATATTACCGTCGTACATGTCCGAACTGACAGCGCGGCAAGTTAAAGTCGTCGTCAATACATCATTATATCAACAATGCAGGAGTTTTGGCGGGAAAACGAAAAAGATCACGTTACCGCATTATATTATTTTCCAAAACTTGTGTTATTTTCAGTGTTAGTGCATAAAATTGGTGGTATGTTATTCGTTAAGTGCTAGATTACAGGCGTGAGTGTGGGAAAGTGGTATAATGAGGGTGAAACATTTTTTTTTGTTTTGTTTCCAAAACTCCATAGAAGCTTCTGGTAAAGTTGCCACCACTTTACTAGGAGTATGACTTGACTAGACTAGACTCTGACTTGGCTTGATGACTTCGACTGTGACCTGACACATTATTTAAGTGAAATATCATTAACTTGATAAATTATCAATTACTTGACACTGGCTAAATACACAAGAGTGTGGAGCCAAAATAAAAATAAGAAAAAAAAAATCAACAATGCTAACATCATACTGACAAAAGGCGCGCAAGCGCGTGGTGCCCGCTACTTGGCGCATGCGCATCGCGGCCTACCGCTAGCGGTGTTCACTAGTGAAGCCGTCCACGCCGTTTTGGCAACCTGCGACGCCACCAACAAATAAACCATGACTTCCATTATAAATGCAATCACTCATTTCCCACATAAAAAGCATGGCAACAATATTTCAAAACCAGTCAAAGTTCAATGCTCTCTCGCAATAAGTACATCTGGCAAAAACCGCACGCAGACATGCTATTGCGTACTCGTTAATTGAAAATTCTTTATTAGCTCATGTTAATTAAATTGTTCCGATCTTAAACCCATTCCTCGGATAACCACAGGGTGCAACGCGTATATCATATTTTGATAGCAAAGTCAGCGAAGCCGTAATGTGACCCAGATATTGACCGCCGAGATAAATATGGGGCTCCAGCCATTTAATGAGTGTCCACGTAACAGAATTCATTAAATACGTAAATAAAGAACCTCGTTGAATTTAAATCTATTTATAAAAACGAGCTCCGGTAATTTGAGGCGATCGAGAAGGTTTAATGAGCGAATAATAGCTTATAGAGGCCTTAAACGATGTCAGTCGGGCGCGGATCCATAACGGATGAGGGCCACGAGGGGCTGGTAGACAGGATCTGCTTTGAAAACAATTTCGCATGTCGGCCCTGCCACGGCCACGGCGCGGTGGGCCATAATGAATTGCAAACGCATGCAGCCGCCGGCCGGTCCGTCAGCCGTCAGGCGGGGAACAATTGAAGGGGTGAGAACAAAAAGGGTTTAACTGATTTTTTTCACAAAATGACTTATGGGTATCGTTGGATTCAGCGTGGATTATCTACAATAATACACTCTCAAAATACCGAAATGAGGCTTAAATCTCGAGATTTTGAGTGTAAAAACGGTTTATCTGTCACAGGAATACAGTTGGCTTAGCATAAAAACATTATTATATTTATTTTATATATTACATTTTTTTTTACTTCAAACTTGTCTAGCGTTTGATCGCGCTCTCACCTGATGGGAAGTGACGATGCGATCGAAGGTGTAGCATGCTAGCCAAGTAAATACCTATTCACTCTTCTCTTAAACACGCCCGGGTCATATTTCGCCGGAAACACAGACGCTGGCACGGCATTCCATTCCTTAGCCGTTCTAATTAAGAACGTTGAGTCAAATCGCTTGGTACGAATGGGTGGTATTTCGACCACGAAAGGATGCCGCTTAGCCGAGCGTCTAGTAGTCCGGTAGTGGATTTTTACAGTAATTGTATAAATTAGTACTATATTTAGTATTTTAAAATTGAATCAATACATTTTCAAGCAACTGAAACTTACATAAAACTTTTCCTTAAAGCACAAGCACTTATTACCTTATAAGCACTCTACATTAAAATGAAGCCGTTGAAGTTTAAAGTCAATTTTCTCGAAATTAACAATTTGACAGTTAAACCCTTTTTATTCTCAACCCTTAAATTAGGGCGGTGCAATTACAACCAGACGCCTGCGCTGCGCCTCGTCGGTGGGTCAGCGGCGCGATTTCCCGCCGGTCGCGGCTGCGCGACGCTTGGCGCCAGCGCCGCCAATCGCTGACCAAGTTGTGTAACACTTCAACCATTAACGCCATAGCCGTCGAGGTCGTTGTTCTAGACATTTATAACATATCGTAATATTTAAACAGCGAATATTGGAGTATTCCTGTTTTAACGCTGCTACTTTGTATTTTAAGCACCACCAGACTTTTTCACCAGCTTTCGATTTTTCTTCACTTTTAGATATACACATACTTAGAGCCTATACGGAAAGGAATGCTTTCGTAAAGCACTCTTCAGAATTCTTTATAACTATGTGTTTTATTCTCTGAACATTTTATAGATTAGGTTATTAAAACTTCATTTCAAAGGTCACTAACTTAGCTATTCATAACATGATAATCTGTCATTCAGTTGTTTTTTTCTTTTTCATTATCAATCACATAAAGACTATTTTATCATAGCATCTCTACAGATAAAACAAACAAGCCTAAAGAGATGAAACATGATCAAGTTCACAGCGATAGTGTCAAGGTTCCGGACAATGCCAATCATAATAACCACAGCCGACAGCTCTAGATCATAAATCACATTCAAAGATCCAGCAGCAAAATACACCGTCTACTCTTTTGCATTTGATACTGTCTATCCAAAGGTTGTCTGGAAGGGATTGCTTTCAGCGATAAAACCGCCCATTGTAACACTAGTTTATAAGTTTTTCTTGTTACTTTTATGTTTCAATAGTTGCGCCTCGCGGTTTCACCCGCGGATAAAAAGTATCTTAATCATTTGCTCATCCCACGGGAAAATTTCACTTTTCCGGGATAAAATGTAGCCTATATGTTAATCTAGTGTATAAGCTATAATCCATTCAGCCGTTTGAGCGTGAAGGAGTAACAAACATACACACAAACACATATACAAACTTTCGCATTTACAATATTAGTGTCTATCTATCTATCTATTGTAACTTTGTTCATAGACATTAGAACGGGTTTTATAATTAACAATGATTTTATAAAAAGCCGTTCTACGGCGTAGAAGTCGTCTGCTACATGGACCTTAAAGTCGACATATTTTGCGTGCTATAAATTGATGTCCATTGACATTTATTGTTAGTTAATAGATAAATTTAAACTGTGAACAAAACTTCACAATTGTAACAATCGGCGGTCTTATCGCTCAGAGTGATCTCTTCTAGACAATATTGTTGTCCTAGTATTTGAAAATATTATAGACGTCGATCTGCTATTGCTATGAATTTACCTACATTTTAGCGTTTTGGGAGAAAATGAGGGCAAAACCTTTTGTTTTTTGGAATCCATCTTTATCTGTGCCTATATTTTATATTTTTTATATGTTGTTTATTCTAATTAAAACTCGTGTTTCGTTATAATTTTTAGATAAGTAGGTACTACTAAGAATATATTGCAAAAATCAAAAAAGGAAGACGTACAAGCATATTTTTTCACTACATGTTAAAAATATCACCGAAATCGGATAATTTTCAGGCGCAGACAAAATAAGTAAGTACGTAGTCTATTCTTAATTAGTATCTATCCTTACTACGCATATTTAGCAATGGACATTCCAGCCTGTGATAAAATAAAACAATGCATAAATGTGATTTATTTGTTTTAAGTGCGTTTAATAAAGATCTTTGTTATGGAATGCGAATGGAATGCTTTGATAAAATGCATGGCAGAACCAATATTTATTTTATGATTATATATTTCTATATTTGCAACTTAGATGAATAAATATTTTATACTATTCATAAGTAAATATTTGTCTAAGAATTAATTAGCATTCATGAATGTTATATGAGTTGTTATGTTTTCTATTCGAGAGGTATATCTATATATTGGTTACCTATATCATTGGTTCCGTATACCGGTTTGTTAATGCAAAATTTATTATAGAACTTCCGTTGTACACTATGTAGTTATAGTGTCACTGAAATTTTGTATACGTGATATACCTATAGAAATCAAGGATTTTTTTTTTGTCCTGATTTTTATAAGTTCCGATATAATATTGGGCCTATATTGGTTTCGTAAGTTACACTTTAATATTTAATACTTAATATTATTTATAGACGAAATTTTGAATAATATTGAAATTATTTTTTAAACTTTCGCGACTTGAACTCATAATGTAAAGATAAAACGGGTCTATTCGCGCACAAAAATTATCAAAATATAATTTTGACTAACCTCGACGTTTCGACCAAGTTACATTGGCCGTGGTCACGAGGGGACTGGAGTAGCGGGTGTCAGCATCGTGCAGAACGGGCGTCGTCTCCAACTACCCGCATTTGATGTTGTACATTTTCACTATCAATATCCCGGCATATAATACTAACAGTATCGGCAGTTACACGCGAACACAAATCGCGACGCGAACACCTACTTATCACCGGATTCCACGCTGAGGATAACCTATAGCCATCTTCCCGATTGAAATTACTATACTTCTTAATTTCAATGGCTTCTCGGACAACTCTTGGGTAAAATTGTTTGTCAGTAGCGAGAACTTTAGGGGCATGAAGTTCGATCCAGTGGTTTGGTCCTGACTCAAGCAAGTGCTCGGCAATCGCAGATTTATTGGTTTGTCGGTTTTTCACAGCTGCGATATGTTCCTTAACCCTTTCCGCAATGGTACGTTTTGTCTGACCAATGTAGGAACTACCACAGCTGCAGTCAATCTTATAAACGCCGGGTGTTTGAAACGGGATGATGTCTTTCACTGGCCCCACCTGCTGTGCCACCTTGAATAACGGAGTGTATACAGTCTTGATGGAGTACTTTCTTAGTGCTGTTCCAACTTTGTCCGTTACCCCCTTCACGTAAGGTAAAAACACCGGCTGTCTACAAACATCAAAAACCGCCTTATTCGTGTATCTGCGCCTGGGCCGCATATTGTTCACCGTATAACCGTTATGTTTAAGTACCTCCCGAACATAAGATAATTCTGATTGTAGATGTTCAGGGTCACAGAGATCATAAGCCCGGTTTATAAGTGATGTAGCCACGGACTTTAAGTGGCAAGGGTGGTGGTGAGACATTGCGTCCAGGTATCTGTCCGTATGCGTTGGTTTCCTATAAACCGAGTGTGCCAGGGATCCGTCGGGTTTTACCATCAATATGACATCAAGGAACGCCAACGACCTGTCGACTTCAACTTCAACCGAAAACTTAACCCTTGGGTGTATGGACTCCAGATGATGTTTTAATAGCTCCACTTCTTTCTGACCACCACTTAATATGCAGAAAACGTCGTCAACGTAACGCTTCCATATCTTTACCCCTGACGACTGCAGTTGTAATGCATGCTCGAAGTGCTCCATCCAGATATTTGCTAATACCGGTGCTACCGGACTACCCATAGCTACACCATCTATCTGGAGGTAATACTGCCCATGATACAGAAAGTAATTACCATCTAAGCAATTACGAAGCAAAACCATATAATCTTCCGAAAGGTTATTTTCCCGAAGTTTTTCTCTGACAACTTCTAGGCATTCCTTAACCGGAACGTTGGTGAAAAGTGACTCGACGTCAAAACTCACCATAGTATCATTTGGTTCCAGTCTGATACCTTTAATGATTTCAATAAAATGACGCGAATCTTTCACGAAAGAAGCTGTCCTTCCCACCAAAGGCTGCAGTACCGATGCGACGTGCTTCGCGAGGTGATAAGTGGGCGAGTCAATCTGACTGACAATAGGTCGCAACGGTATGCTGGTCTTGTGAATTTTCGGTAAGCCATAAAACTTAGGCGCTTGTACAATTTTGGGCTTATACAGACGTTCGTAAACCTCCTCCGTGAACAGGTCTTGATAATCCCTGACTACGGCTCGTATACGTCGGTTAACTCGGGCAGTAGGGTCGTACGACACTGGTTTATAAATGCTTGTGTCGCATAACAAATCCTGTACCTTATCATTGTAATCAGATGTGTTCATCACTACAGTGGCGTTACCCTTATATTTTGATAATTTTTGTGCGCGAATAGACCCGTTTTATCTTTACATTATAATATTGAAATTGCCTATAATGCTCTTATTTATAAATAAACATATACTTAATCCGATTTAATAAAATATATGAACTGAATATATATTTTAAAGACTAAATTAAGTCAATTAATTTGTCAGTGGTCACTCGCACATACGTACATATAAATATACTACGTACATATAAATAATAAGGATAGTGAAGAGAGATTATAAAAAATATCAAGACTGCTCGAGCAATATTCACGTAAATCACAAAATCTAGACAATCCACAAAAAAGATTCCCGTTTTAGAAATAATCGTTAAACAACGCATTGCACCGTCTCGTGGTAAAGAAAGCAATTTGGGTGCCCAAAATTGCAGGGCTCACTCAAAATTCGCGAAACCGGACAAAAATCACACATTTATTTTTTATTGCCTGCTATAATAACAAATATTAACTCCATGGCGATAAAACGGTTATTAATAATTTACGAGTTTTTTAAATGCAATCTGAAAACTAAGTGTAAAGAAATAGTGTTTTGTACAGTTTTCCTTTACTTTTATAATGTTTGTTAAAGTCATCGACCGCAATTTAGAGCAAATAAACTTTATTAAGACATATAAGTCGAAGATTACCACTAGATAGGTACTCAACAAGGTAATGCAATTACTAACCTGACTTTCCACTGCGTGGACTCCCTAGAACCACCACCCTTATACGATTCACAGTCATCTTCATTTGGAAAAGTTTGTTTTTTCACGTTTTATCCAATAAAAATCCTCTTAGCCGGACATTGCGTCCATATAATATCAAAAACACACGAGTTTATATCACTCTATTCACGGTACCCGGTCGTAATCGTAAAAAAATCAGTAAATTATCGTAAATACGATCGATAAATTGGGATTTTGAGAGAAATTTTGACGGGCGGTGTGGTCGACCGATCGCCGCTACGTTTCCCGCGCGACTGCCGGCTTTTCTCTCGCGAGTGTGGATGTTGCGCGCGCGCAGCCTCCGTGAGATCAACCTTCGATCTAGCTTATGCAGTATCAGTATGCCGCATATGTCAATGTTTATGTTATTTGCAAACCGTGAATAAATTTCGAAGAATTTGTATGCCGCTTTTATCTTAAATTCTTCGTTATGCGGAATCTCTGAAACTGATAATTGATGGAAATCTTACTGAAGAAAAATAATCCATATTTTTTACTGACATCAATGAAAATATAATAAAAATAAACGGTCCCGTATAGACTAACCGTATGTTTCTGCTTTCTAATGAGTAAGAATCAATTTTTTGGGAACTTTGAAAACGAATAAAAAAAGAAGCTTTGTTAATTTTACTAAGACATTTATTAAAATACCTGATGGTCAAAAAGCCTAAGAATATGTCTACTCGTCTACTACTTGAGTGTACTGTCTATTTTAAAGCCAAGTAAATTCGCAAAGTCCGGGTTCCAGTCCGGATTAAGCCAGTCTGCGACATGTCAAGGTGAGAGCGTCTGGGTCCCATGTCGCCATAAATTCATTCTGTGGACATAATTAGAACCACTCCGCCCACGCGCCGCATCTTGATGGCATCTTTTAAACTCCAGCTTTCCTATGACAGCTTCTTTAACTCTTAGTTAGCTAGCTAGCTAGCTAGCTTTGTGGATAACTATTTTATGCATTAACTATTTTTTATTCACTGGAGACTTAACGAGCGAGCAAGTCGAGCATAATAGTTGCAACTTAACCCAAACTTTTGAAGTTTCTTAAAATATAATCGGCCTATTTAATATACTAGCTGACCCGCCCCGGCTTCGCACGGGTGAATTAGTAAAACGCGGTCGAATTGGATAAAAAGTATGTTATGTCCGTCTCCTGGTTCTAAGCTACCTCCCCACTAATTTTCAGCCAAATCAGTTTAGCCGTTCTTGAGTTATAAATATATATATATAAAAGTAGTGTTAGTTACACACTCTATATAATCAAATTTCTCCCAATCAAAGTACTGTGATCACCCCCCCTGGCCCTGTGCAACCCGTCGTCGCCGCCCGAGACACGTCTCGAGCGACCCGGATGATCCTATAGCAGCCTAGTATCGGCTGCGCTAGGATCACCGGACCAGTCTAGCCCTTCTGGCTCAGGTACCGCGCCCGGCACCGGTATAGGATACCAGCTTAACACAATCAGACACCGACCCCGCCAGCGAGGTCGACGTACCCCCCGTAGGTTAGCTAGAGCGGTCGCGACTTTCGATAGAGTCCACTCTTCCAGTGGACGTAGTCTTCTCGATCCTCTTATCCCGGCAACGGCCCAAGCCAAGGCTCGCACCCCATGGGTGCCCTTGAGCTAGTTGCCTCCCACTTTTGACGGCTGGACGCCTTCGATAGGTCGATAGAGACCAACAGCATTAGCTCGTTCAAAAAAAAAACCCTGGCCCTTAGTCCAGCCGCGCGATTTATGAGAATTTTCCATTGTGAATTTCATAACAATTTTTCATTTAATCGATATTAAATTAAATTAATTTAAAATTATTATTGTATTATTATATTAGTGAATCGGCGCAATGTAGGTAATACATTGCTCTTCAAATAGACTGGCAGAAAATTGTTTCAGCATGAACTGGAATTTTATTGGGTTTCCCGATAGTTATTTATTCATGATGAAGTCAAGTACAAACAAACGTAGGCTATTAATACCGCGGGACTGCCTAAATTTATATAATAATAATAATAAGCGCCCAAAGATCACATACATAGACTACCCTAACTAGGATTCCCTGTATCTAGGGACCAAGGAACTACGAGGACCATGGTCCCACAACACCCGGACTCAGAACAAGTACTTGCGGTTTTTTTTTATTTTCACAAATATTCTGTCGCAGAAATCGAACCTACCGCTTCCGGGTTACGAGCCGACCTGCTCTACCACTACACTATAGAGGCTGTATGACGCGGGATTGTGTCGAATTTACAATGTGAATAAATTAAGCTATTCCACATGGTTCCACAGTAAAGTACCTATAGCTAGTTTTACCAAAAGACTGCTAACAAAATAGACCAATGTCTACCAAGAGGTAAGTTGATAAGCCGATTGGTCTGCTCCAAAAATAGAGCAATCAAGCGTATTATGAAAGTCCCAACAAGAAATCCCTAAAATCGTTCCAGTGTGTCCGCCCTCTTCTTCATCTTAATGTATCACAAGTCACTACCACATTCTATACACGCAACAATTATTTAAAAATAATCAAAATATAATGATTCAAACTAAGTTAAATCTAAGCTAAAATAAACTAAGTATAAATATCTAAACTTGTAAATAAAAAACCGTGTTTAAGTCGGTGTCTGCGTTCTAAAGTGCCTAAAAAGCTGGCGACATTACTGAATGGCTAAACTGATTATTTCGCTGAGGTAAAAGCCTGCTCTTGGGTCACCTAGCTGTCAGAACAGCTCCTCCACATTTTTATTTTAGATATTAATTATCTATTTTTGTGTTATTCAAAATAGTCGTACCTGATACCTTTGTTAATAAATAATTTTTGATTCTATTATAATACAAGAACAATCCGTATAAATCATTTTGGTTGGTAAAGTTACAGTGAAATATAATAACAATTTAAGTATAACATAACTTAAATTAGGTTCCAGTCTGTTTTCTAAAAAAATCTTCAGTTACCGACCTAAACAGGGCCTGGTTATGCTTATTAAATATCAAAATACTTTTAATATGTGTAAATGGGAAGCATAATAATAAACAGATCGTGATGTTTATGGCCCACCTTGAAAGAGCTTTAGATTTTCGTCTTTTTTAGATACTTACGATGCGACTTCTAAGAAAAACAGTAACTCGAATAATTTTCATTTGGGTGCAACAGATATAAAAACTTACCTGCTGCCGTATTTAAACACGTATCCGTGGAAAAATTAAACAGGACTTCCGGCGTCTTCATATTCGTATACAGTTTACTGAATAATAAACCAATTAAAATAAAGATTACATATAGAAATTAAAAAATAAGAGTCAATTAAATTATACTGAGAAATTAGGAAAAATAAAGATAAAATTAAAGATTTATGAATTAATTATAACATCTTCTTAACGTCTTCTTAACAGCCTTCTTAACGTAATCAATAGATTAATTTATCCTTCACCTACAACCATATTCCGAGTATTGGACATTGGATAACTGTCACAATGGAAAATGTCCCATCCTTATTAGGGACGGATATTTTATTTTGATTCAAATCTCTAAGTAAATCATATTTTCTTTTACATAAAAATTAATCTGTCTGAAAATAAAATAAAAGTGTAATAAAATATGGTCCAGCTACGTTGGTATGAGATAAATATTTTCAACTACCCGGATTCGAAAATGAAAGCAAAATTATTAAAAGTTCCATCCATCACATCATTAGATCCAACGACCTCTACGTGTAAAAGTAAATCTGTATTCAATGAATCAATGATAAGCAAAACACTCGTCGCGAGCGATCTCACGAAAATGGATGCTTTCGAATATAGAAGAAAATGCTATTTGCATAGAAGTTAGATCACTTGGTTTCTCTGCTAATTAAGGAAGCTTGGGTATAGAAAAACGCTGTTTCTCAAAGCAAATTGATCGTTACTAGGCTTAGGTACAAGGAACAGCTTCCCCGAACAAGGTTTCTTTATTATTATTTTTTATAATATCGCTTAACGATCACGTATATAGATCCTGGACCCTAAATAGTATTCCCTGTTATCTAGGGACCTGGGACTACGACGACTATGGTCCCATAAAACCCAGACACGGAACAAGTATTTCCGCTTTTTTTTCTGTACGCAATTACTTTTCTTGTCGCGGGAATCGAACCCGAAACCTCCTATAAGACAACCTGCTCAACCACCACACCACAGAGGCTATCATTATATGCAATTGAACGTAGACTTTTTATTTGCGCAGCTTAAAAGACGATTAAGTATATTTAAACGCATTTTTTAACTAAATGAAGCTACCTCACAAATTTGTAAAGCCATCAGACCCGAGAAAAAAATAAGCTGATCACATGAGTTGGGTGAAGTATAATGTAAAATATTGTTATTAAGAAGTAAATAGCTCCAAGTTCTACATTTATAATGTTCTCTAAATCCAACAAAGCAAGTCACTCGACTATTGATATCATAAAACAAACATAGATTTCAATGATCGAGTGCACTTAAAATACGTTTAATACAAGTTGCGCCGCCGCCGCCGAGTCGAGACTTTGACTCACTCCAATAATATGATCAAGATCAATACCCCTCAAATAGGTGTATTAATTTTATCATATTTTCAAAGTTATTGTCTTAGTTAACATACCTATGAACTAGTGATGTGTAGGAATTATCCGCATATTGAAGAGCGACGACCGGTACCGATACCTTTTTTTTTAAGAGTTGGCTCCACACTTTTGTGTATTTAGCCAGTGTCAAGTAATTGATAATTTATCAAGTTATCGATATTTCACGCAAATATGTGTCAAGTCACAGTCGAAGTCATCAAGTCAAGTCATAGTCAAGTCGGTCTAGTCAAAGTCATACTCCTAGTGAAGTGGTGGCAACTTTACTTGAAGTTTCTATGGAGTTTTGGAAACAACACGAAAATAAACGTTTCACCATCATTATACGATTTTCCCCCACTCACGCCTGTAATCCAGCACTTAACGAATAAAATGCCACCAATTTTATGCACTAACACTAAAAATAACACAAGTTTTGGAAAATAATACGATGCGGTGACGCAATCTTTTTCGCTTTCCCGCCAAAAAACTCACCGATACCTTTACCCGGCAAAAAAAATTCATCGTCATAGGTGTCACAGACTAAATAATAGTACGAAATATATGGCATAAATAGTCTGAGTAAAATACCCTTTTATCAAATCCAATTTGTCTACAGTGAATAGAAAATCGAGCTATCAGCAAAGTAATATTAATGTTTACATATATATGTATTGCAAATTGATAATCTTTATTACCACGTTATTTGACTAAACATTTAGTCATAATAATAACATGCATTAGAAATACGCTTAGCCACCTACATACAAAAATATAACTATAGGACTTCTTTTTCTCTTCATTTATTGGCCTGCTATCGCTTTTAGCAATAATTCTGCCAATGTCAAGTAACGGTTATGTGTGTGTCATGTCAAAGTCTCATTTTGTCAGTCAAAATGCCACAGTAGAATGGTGGATATTTTACTGAAGGCTCTAGGTAGCCTTGAAGATAAAACGAAAAGGCTGTTTTGGCGGGAAAGCGAAAAAGATTGCGTCACCGCATTGTATTATTTTCCAAAACTTGTGTTATTTTCAGTGTTAGTGCATAAAATTGGTGGCATTTTATTCGATAAGTGCTGGATTACAGGCGTGAGTGTGGGAAAATGGTATAATGATGATGAAACGTTTCTTTTCGTGTTGTTTCCAAAACTCCATAGAAGCTTCAAGTAAAGTAGCCACTACTTTACTACGAGTATGACTTTGACTAGACTGACTTGACTATGACTTGACTTGATGACTTAGACTGTGACTTGACACATATTTGCGTGAAATATCGATAACTTGATAAATTATCAATTGAGGGGTATAGAATCAAATGCAGCTACGAGCACAACCTTCAATTTAAAATTTAAGCTGTCTTTGATGTTTGCATGCCGTTTTTAAGCTGACTTTGACCCCAATGCAGATTTTTAATCTGGTTTTTGTATTATTTTAAGCTGGTTTCGATGCAAAATTATAAGTTGAGATCATACACAATTTACAGACCTATATTTTTGCATTCATAGGTCAGATTTAAAAAAAATGCAACTAGCTGCTTTTGATTCTATACCCCTCAATTACTTGACATTGGCTAAATACACAAAAGTGTGGAGCCAAAACTTAAAAAAAATATTAAAAAATGCATGGTTGAAAAACTTGGAACCATTTGCCAACACTCGTGCACGTTCAAGAATACTTAACGGATAATAATCCACCCTTATTACACATTAAAATTCAAAAATACACGGGTGGAATGTAAAAAAGTTCAAAATTCACAACCGCAATTTTCGGATTCTTTTCTTCTTTCTCTAACTATAGGACTGTAGGATATCTTCGTCCGGCCGAATGACAAATCCTTGCATCCCTACCGACCTTTCGCAACCAATAACTCAGTTCAGTGCAACAAAGAGCCAGACGCATGCGCGGATCATAACTTTGATTAATTTGTTGCAACAGTACCGCTCTCGTTATTGTGTCCGATATTCAATTAAAGGCGTTCTAATTAAATTACTTATCAGTGGTTGGGCAACGATGTAAATAAGCATTTATTTATTTAGTCGTGAGCCGAACATTTCGCAAGTAGATACACTCGCGTGTCAAAACTCGTTTGTTAATGGGTCCCACAATGGCAGCACTGTTCACACTTGCCTATTAAACGATACATATCTTTCATCTTTTAACCTCAGTGGTTGTGGTTGTGTACCAACACGTTAAACGTTAGACTACAATAGTCGCTAATAGTTTCTTGCTTATTCAAATGAGAAATGAAAAATTCGTTTTGCAACACTTCAATCACACGTAGTAAATAACAGTAAGGACTGTCTTTAGAGCCACCGATTATTATTTATCTTGCTTCTCATGAACGCAATATACCCAGCGTAGTATTTAACAATGCGCCCCGCATACTAGATTTAAGTGAAACGAAATGCAAAGCGCACTTAGTTAGCCCAAATCCAAAGTGCATAGCAAGCATATCATATCATAACATTATGACATATCTATCCATTTAAAGGAATATCTATCCTATACATCAATCACAATGACCTAAACCGTTCACATAATGTCAATTAAATTATCTTCAGTTCCTGCGCAGACAAAGGTTTTACGATTTTTACATGCAGAACCAATGTCTGGTAGGATTTGACCGATAAAGTATTTGAAAAGCAACGACGAAAAAGTTTATCTTTCGTCCACAGAGTCAAAGCACACGTTGACACGTTGGAATAGGTACAGCCATTTACAGGCTGTTGGAACTATAGAGAAACAATGCAGACCAAAAGCCATCGCTTGTATTGATGATGCTTCTTCACAATCAGCTTAATTATATCGTTCTTTTATTTGCCTGGCACGAGCCAATTTTTGCCATCATCGTCTCCGCCGTACTTTGACGTCTGCATTATGCGACACTACAGTGCACTACATACCTAAGTACTTATAGAGGAATATCTATCCTATACATCCATCACAATGCCCTAAACCGTTTACATGTCAATTAAATTATCTTGAGTCCCTACATAGACAAAGGTTTTACGATTTTTACATCCAAAACCAATGTCTGGTAGGATTTGACCAAATAAAGTATTCAAACAACAACGAAAAGGTTTCGTCCGCAGAGTCAAAGCACACGTTGACACGTTGGTATAGGTACAGCCATTTACACGCTGTTGGAACTATAGGGAAACAATGCGGACCCAAAGCCGTCGCTTGTATTGATGATGCTTCTTCACAATCAGCTTATTTTTTTCGTTTCTTTGTCTGTCTGGCACGAGCCAACTTTCGCACGCCATCATCGTCTCCGCCGTACTTTGACGTCTGCATTATGCGACACTACAGTGCACTACATACCTAAGTACTTATAGAGGACTGTCGTCTGCGTAAACATTTGCAGTACCCAGCGAAGTATCCAAGATTTGCGGATACATTATGATAGAGTGTGCGTTATTCAAGCACGACGATATAGAGTTTGTCCTTACTGTTCGTTGCCTACATAAATATTATTAGGTATGTGTTGTAAATTACGACTGCTATATTAAAAACGCCTTAATGCTGCAACGCTTGGCGCCCAAAACAAAGCTTACATACATCGGATTTGTTTACAATCTCTCAGACTGTTCAACCGTTATAGTATTATCTGCCTATTTCTTCCGGGGTCAGACGCTTCATTTACTTATTCTGCAATCCCACGATTGATCAGCCAATTTGTTGCACAATTAATAATAGATGTGTATTTTACTAGGTTTTGCAATGTGTTTCCAAACGCAAAATATTTGCCAAACAATAGAGATTTGTCCTTGATTGACTCTTCAAAATAACTTGCCTCATGAGGTACAATAGTTGTTCCAGTTAACAGGTGAAAATACAATCTATATTATGCTAGCTTCAGCTTAATAGGTATATGTAACGAATTAAAAATAAAGCGCTTTATCTACTATATAGTCTATATATAGTGCTATATATCTAACAACTGGATAAAATAAAAATAATGTGGAAATTGTTATACCTATTTTATTTAGTTGTAATTGAACTTGTAAAAAATTTTAAAAACCCTTGGATTCGTCTCATAAAAAGAATTCTTATTAATGTTTTTACAAAACAGCGCCCATCATCCCATCACTGAATAAATAACTCAGCAACCATAATTTAATCGGTGAAACAAAATCCAATAACCGCCGAAGATCGGGTCACACGATTGGCGCCCAACACTTAGTTATTTTTGCCTCGGAGCCACTAATTAAACCAACATTCGACTCTGCTAAATGACAAAACTACCATTATAATTACCAACTTGAGTTGTTTCGCCTTGTCAATAATTGACTCCCATTTGTTTTTATGCGCAATCAAGGTCCATCCATACACAATTAATACATAACTTAAGGAGTTTCCCTACTCGTGTTCTATTATTTGAGACGGTGAATTTAGGTACTTATGAGGTTACCGAGTTCATCTACGGAGATTGGTTAAGCTTACTAAACCGGGAATATACATATTAGCCACTTACTTAAATAACCTACCTGACATACTAAAAAACGAGTGTGCTTTAGACTACATGACTGAATAAAAACTTTTGTAATTTAGATCCATATCGGCCGGTATAGCTTTGTTTTTGTTTTGTTTAATGTTAATGTCGCCTGCTCGACAATTATAAATTGTCATTTTTCCGGAATTTTTTACTTTGTTATGTTGACAGTGGAGTCAGTGGAGATCTACGTTAATGCCCAGAATGCTGGCAGCATCACCACGCTGAATCGCAAAAGTAATAAGTAAGTATGTTAACACAAAAAAATGCATTTTGTAGTTTATTTGGTTGGATATTGCAATGCAATTGAACAGCAGAACTGTCTCTTTGCAGCTGAGTGTAAGGTTCATAACAGAGTACCTACTGCCACTAATTGCTTCGTAGATCACCATTTCTAATGTAGATGCTGACGTTTGCTTTCAAAACTGCTGTTCCCGCTCTACCAACATAAACGAACCTTTACCAACACCGAGGCTTTATAAAACCATGTAACCTCAAACAAATGGCATCAATAAAACTCCAACGGTAATTGAATGATTAATTAGCGTATGATTCATGACTCATTACAATACCATTACACAGGAGAAAATCACGTGTTTACTCTTAAATACGACCTTCAATGGAACGTATAAATTTCAAAACTAATTGCCTTTAAGCGGAGGATGATCGTGATTAATCGAATACTAACAACGCTAAAATTACTGCGTCGACAGGCTGTCGCAACATATCCATAATTCACAGAAAAAAAAACCGAAAGTATTTTAGTCCTTCGATTTTGTATTGCACAGGATCCTTACACACCTTCGTATTAATGAAGACTGCGAACTGCAAGAGCGATCCAATTAATTTTATTAATAGTTCACGTACGCCCCAGAATGCTTGCTGTCATAAAACAAGATAATAAAGTCGTCGATAAATATAAAATTATTACTTTGAGATTTTGAAATCCGTGTTCTGAACTAAAGGCGCCGATCGACCGAATTCGCCAAAATTCGTTCGGTTTCGATATCGGCAACGTTACATAAACCTCAAACGTGTGCGACGCAATCACATTGGATGATTTTATTGTTAAGTTCGTTTGTTTTTCGATAAATGGACGATAAAGACATTTTAAAGTTGAATCCATCGACGTGTAGCACGTTCCATTTCGCCGAATCTTCGAAGCGTGGACAGCGATATGTTCTCAACACGGATTTCACTGTTCACGCCGCGATTCTTACATAATTTTTGTCAATACAATACATTTTTAAATAACATCGGTTGCTCCACACATTATCGCGGACACAAAGGAAAAAGTGTGTCATTAATAACTCGCTGTCACACATTCTAAGATAAAATTCCTTCGTAATTTCGCACGAGTGGCACAGGCAGGCACCCACTTAATGGAATGTCATCGTTTAAAAAATCAACGTAGTAAGCGTTCTGGTATTCCGCAGCGAGATTAAATTCTTGACGGGAGCAGATGTTTTATTAGACACCAAATAATAGATTTTTTTTGTGTTGGTATGGCTTCACACTTTTGTGTATTTAGCCAGTATCAAGTACCAATTTTATGCACTAACACTGAAAATAACACAAGTTTTTGTAAATAATACAATGCGGCGACACGATCTTTTTCGTTTTCCCGCCAAAACCCCTCATTGTAGTTGTAGGTCCGTATTACAGAACGATGCTCAGTCATTGGTTGATGCTCAAGCAGAGATTTCATTCACTAATTGATCACTTTATGAATTAAATCTCTGCTTAAGCACCGATCGATGACTGAGCATCGTCCTGTAATACGGACCTTAGAGATGTCATCCCCGTTTCGCAACTCTTCCATAGATGAAATTTGTATTGTTTTAAGGTGGCGTTTTGTAGGTTTCTCTATTGATATAGGCTCATCATTGATAATGTATATATTATCAGCCCATAATGTTCCTAATACTGGGAATTTAACTAGGTACTTAGGTATTTAACACCGTAAAGATACCTCACTATCCAACCGATAAAAAAGATGAGTGCGTATGTGGTTTATTCGTTTCGGTTTGTCGGTCTTTAGTGTAATGTCAGGAAAGTTTGATGTTTGGCTGATAAGGAAGTACATGATTAAGCTAAAAAATTGGTGCCATAAAGAATCAATTCAAATAAATGCAAAGATTATTCAGCAGCACGTAAAACAAAGCTAGTGCCAGCTTAGGCTAGGGCGATAGGCAACATTGTTGCACGGCAGATTAATGGTAAGGGAACTGCAAAGTCGAACAACAACTCTACCTGGTCCAGTAACCGCCTTCCTAAACGACTCTACTTACATGCTAAACACATCAGAATCTTGGCTAAATATATATATGTTAATATGTGTATCACATCACACTATCACATCACACTTCACATTACACTAATATTATAAAGGCGAAAGTTTGTATGTGTGTATGTGTGTATGTTTGTTACTCCTTCATGCTCAATCGGCTCATTGGATTTGGATGAAATTCGGTACTAAGATAGCTTATACATTGGATTAACATATAGGCTACATTTTATCCCGGAAAAGTGAAATGTTCCCATGGGATCAGCAATTAATTAAAATACTTTTTATCCGAGGGTGAAACCGCGGGGCACAACTACTAGGTACATAAGAAAGATCTAACTAACACTCAAGGTTCAACTTTCTGTTTCATAGGTAAATATAGATAAATAGGTAGATAGAAAATGCTTTTTTGCACAAACAACAAATGTACTAGGTACATAGGCGAGTTTAATGCTAGAGAGCATTATCTTCCAGTTAACCTGAGTGTAGCGTAGAAATTTTAAGTTGCTAACTTGCTGATAAATTAAAATCGATCGCTCAAAATTTGCCTTTAAAACTTACACGGTAATAAATGACAAAGTCGAGGCGGCGGACGATTTGATATTCTCAGCAAAAACGAATGAAGAGAAAATCGCTCAGGTGATTCGACTTGTTCGACGCCAACAAGTCTGGCCAGATTAGCGACTACTAAAAAAACACCTATCATCAAAATAATTACAGCGTTTAAGCTCCGGCTAAATTACTTTTCGCCTAATAGGCAAACATGCCACAACAAAACTAGTGAATAATTTAACACAGTAACAAGACATTGCGCTGCCGGTAAATAATACGATACACATGTGAACAATATCGAATTCGAATTTAACAAAATTAATGTATGTCTATTGTCGCAATAACCGAGGGCGACCATTAGCAAGACAGTTCGTTGTATCCGATGTAGATCTGCCGAAGTAATCCCATCAACGTTTTTGGGACACCAGTATTAAAAATAAATGACGTTTGTACTTTAATGCGAGTTTTCTCCACGTTACCGTTGACAGCAGTTCATAAAGATAACGTATTGAAATGCGATTAACAGTTAACGTAATACTTTTTGACGATGTTATGGAGTTACGAGTTATGATACTTTTCAATAATAAAAATTATTTTTATTGCTTAAAACATTAAACATCTTCCAACTCAACCGTTGTGTGCTATAAATTTTTATTGTTAATGCGTAAAGCGACCTCATCAGGGCAAAAATTAAAATTATTATAAGAAGTGTCGTACTATACAGGATTTTATTGTTCTACACCAGACTAGTAAAGCTCTATTAGGACGCTTTGCAGAAACAATTCTAACTTTAATTTAAATCTCATATTCAATTGTTTATTTGCATTCTATTGTTAAAATATTATAAATGTATATTTGCAGTCTGTAGTTGTCCACCCATATTTTTAGACTGTCTGTTCCGTAACAAGTCATCTATGGAGTTTTTGGCGGTAAAACTAAAAAGATCGCGTCACCGCTTTGTATTATTTTCCATAACTTGTGTTATTTTCAGTGTTAGTGCATAAAATTGGTGGAATTTTATTCGTTGAATGCTGGATTACATGCATGAGTATGGGAAAGTGGTATAATGATGGTGAAACATTCTTTTCGTGTTGTTTCGAAAACTCCATAAAAGCTTCCAGTAAAGTTGCCATCACTTTACTAGTACTATGACTTAGACTAGACTACTACTACTGACTTGACTTGATGACTTGGACTGTGACTTGACACATATGTGCGTAAAATATCATTAACTTGATAAATTATCACTTACTTGACACTGGCTTAATACACAAAAGTGTGGAGCCAAAACATCGAAAAAAAAACTCTATGATTATCCTAAAAAATTTAAGCTAGCCAATATGTTTATCTTATATTGTACTTGACGGCGCGTCAGTGAAAATGTCAAAAGAGTGAATTGAACCTGTCAATGTCACTCTAGCGGAGCGTCGTGTCAATGGTAGCGAGGCGGCCATCTTAAAACTTCACTTTTGAACGAGAGGCCGCCAGCGCACCACGTCTGCGACGAATCGCTATTTACTGCGTCAATCCGGCGAAAATTAACTTGTATAATAATTAATTTGCGTAAAGTCATTACCTATCTGCCTAATAGTGCACTGATTTTTGATTAAATTGTGATTGGGAGAAATTAAATTAAAATCTGTGATTGAAAAGGTGATTAATCATTTTAATCCTTCGCCCGCATACCCACGCCATCCAGTATGAGCTCTGATGAAGGCAATCCAGTGCCTTTACACTAAAAGTTATTAGAAGCAGTTTTCATGGAAGTAATCTAAAGTGTTATTGTCTTAACCGGCACAATCAATATTTAACATCCACAATGTTGTAGGTAGGTACAGAAGCTACAGAACACTTATACCCACTGAAGTAAAACGCTCGCGGGTAGCAACGGCAACGTTGAGTTACGAAAAAGACTGCCTTTAAAATATAATCTGCTTGTAAATATATACCTTCGACCCAAAACCGTCACAGCGAGCACGGTCCGCAAACTGATGCCCGTGGACATAGCTAGCTATATTGACCAATTTCAAATAAACGATCCGGTTAACTGACCCTTAGACTTCCCTACGGACCTCACAGGTGGCTAGTTGTAAATATTTAGCACACGATACAAATAATGGATTCTTTGCAATTAAATAAAACACATTGGTGATAAGAGTTCCGTTACAAAGATGAAGATACGAAGAAACGTAAAATTTAATAGCATTGCGTTTTCAATTGCATGGAAATTCATTATCGTGATAACAATCAACATGTTTTGCTGCTAAACTCTTGGGAAATAAATAAGTAAAATATTCGGCTATGAACAAAAAATTACATAATGTAAATTCTTTATCAAAATATAGCCCGTGCTCTATCTAACTCAGACCTTATCTCCTAGTAATTGGTGAAGCTAAAAAAAATCCCAAAAGGTACCTTAGAAAATCATTGCATTAGTGCCTATACAATAAGCCAAATAAAAAATCATACATATAGATATAAATCTCGAGCCAACCTTTGAATCCTTCTCGATTGGCAATGAAAATGAATTCATTTGCACGAAATATAGTATAAGTAAGTGGTAGGTGTAATACATTATAAAATGTTCAGCATACTTCACCAGAGCTGGCATACAAAAATTGTTACCAACATGCTATTTTAAATACAAAATCAACCATAATTAAAAAACATGTCATTCACAGTCAGTAATCATTCATAAATAACACAATAAAAATTAGTACAACATCAATAATACTGACTCGTGTCAATTTCATTTAAATTTGAAGTTAGTATTATAATAATTTTCTGCTATTTTTTTGTAAGCCATGTTACCTTTAAAATTAAATGAATAACCAATACTTATATGAAGGAAATATGTATGTTTATTTTAATAGGAGTAAGTAGCATCTACTTACAATAGCGTAATCTTCAATGGAAAGCAGATATTAATAAAATAAAAAACGAGTGTGCTTATAGACCATTCGACTGAAGACAAACTTTAGTTTAGCTCCATCTATCGGTCAATATAACTTTGTTTTTGTTTTGTTTAATGTTAATGTCACAATCGTAACAATTGTAAACTGTTATTTTACTGGATACACCAACATAATAATACAAATTACCTTGTTATATTGGCAATGGAGATCTACGTAAATCAACTTCCATTCGCCTCGCAGTCACCAGCTTACTTCCCAAGTCAAGCATGCGTAAAGAAGTTTTACATCAAAAATCGTTTGCTTGTTCGACCAAAAGGTCACCTCACAAACATTTCTATTTTGCGAATTGGTCCGGAGCAATTTGTTATGTTGTGGATAAACATTGGGTCGTGAGCGACGCGCCCCCGCCTCGATGGATGCACCTCGTGGTCCGATAGCGGGACTCCGAGTAGCACCCATACAATTTACGAGGTAACTGTAACCTTTGTACAATTTTGTTTACCTGAGTAAATAAAACATTTAAACCAAAAACTGGAGCATATTACTTACTTACTGTTATATCATCGGTTTTTGATAGATCAATATTTATCGAGAAGCATTTTAATCTACTTCAAGTTCAACTCTTGGTTAATGGCTTTTGTGGAAATATAACGACAATTTTGCCAATGTCACCAAGAATGTTAGCACATCAAACGAAGATATATCAGTGAGAAATTATAACACTGGTATTTGCGCTTTTTGTGCACATACACTTGTCCCGTCGCGGGAATCGAACCCGCAACTTGGGCAATGAACTGACCTGCTCAACCACCATACCACAGAGACGCGTGGTAATTATAACGATCTCGTCTTAATGGGAGGCCTAGGTAGATATGTTCGATGATATAACAGTATTACTCGAAGTCTTCTGGCCAATGACAATGACAGTTCTCAGTAAAATTTAAAATTGAGAGAATGCTGTTATTTCATCAAACAATTCTAAACCTAATGGGAAACATTTTCTTGTAAGCACCTGCCATAAGTACTGGAGGATCTACGCAAACTCACCTGCTATGATTTATGAGGATAAATCATGTAGTTGAGGAACTACAGCCATTGTTCTGTCGAGTCGGTTGCAGCGAGCGGCGGCAGCGTGTAAACTTATGAACCACCTAACCTCGAATGTCTGGTGTTTGAGATATACAGAATATCTTACAAAGTTACAGCAGTTATTGTACTACGGAACCTATGTCTGAATGGACATGTCATATTTTTTTTCATATAATATTTCCAAGGAAATTGATTAAAAAAAAAAAACTAGTGTAGCTACACAACTAGGGGCAATTGACGAGTGAAGCCTAACTTATGCCGAAAAAATTTGAAACAATGACGTTGAACTTTTTATTTCCGTAGATTTTTGCTACAATCTTCATTTAACCACTATCCATTTTTAAATCTAGTAATTTATGTAGCGCATCAAAAACAAAATAAAAATACATACTTTGTGTTGTTTTTAACTAGCTTTTAATAAACTTATCAAAACTGGTGGTGTCAGAAAATAGAATTAAAGTTGTCCATTATTTTAGCAAAAGGCAGAGCTCACTTTATCATGTAATTTAATTAAGTGTTTTGTTTAGTGTGTTGCAATAAACAATTTGAATTTGACACCGCTTTTTTTTTAATTTATGTTTAAGGGAGCAAACAAGCATACGGCCCACCTGATGGGAAGTGGTCACCGTAGCCTATGGACATCTGTAACACCGGAGGATGCGTCACCGATGCAATGCTTACCCTGTAAAAATTACTTTATACATTGCGCCAGACGGTGACATACACAAGTTAACTTTAGATACGGGTAACCTCGGTTTAGGGAAACTGAACCTCGATTGCCTTCTCTTTTATAGGAATCACTTGGGCAGAAAAATCTGGAACGGAGAAAAAAAAATGACGTTAAATTTAGATCTCCATATACGGCAGCAAACCAATTCACGATTAAAACTGATTAACTATTAACAGGTAGCTCATATTTTTTGCACACTAATGGTAGTCATGTCATGACCTCATCAAGAATTGGAAACTCAATCAAGTAAAAAATTATATTATAAATTAGAACATTTATGAGCCAAATCAAATAACGGTGATTGGTAATCTCCTAAACTCTTGACCGTTGAATTTATTTCAGTGATTGACATTAGCTTTTAATGCGGATTATTACGGTCATAATTTGCACGCTTTTTTACCTTTAAAAGGTTGTAGGTAGATGACCTCAGTGACAGTCCTGTCTTTAATGGGTACTTTTAGACATACGAGTATATAGCTGGCGTTATAACTCCGTTGGCACTACAGGACAGTAGCATTTCCTTCTGAATGTAGGTTGTAGGTTCGATTCCCACCCAGGACAAACATTTGTGTTTTTTTTTTTAAATGTTAATAATTGATGTGACGAGCTAGTCGTTCACCTGATGTTAAACGACACGGCCGCCCATAACAGAACAGTGTAAGGCGGAACTCTAAAATATAAAGTTTCGCCACTGCACTGCACACATCATCCTGAGACATCAGCACAAGACAATAAGATTACTCGATTGTGAGATCAGATCATAAAGTCTCAATTGCCCAGTGATTTCACTATATTTGTTACTATATATACTATACTATATTAGTTATATTGTATGACTAGCGGCCCGCTCCGGCTTTGCACGGGCATAAAATATATAGCCTATGTCATTCACTGAACCGACGCGCTATTTATAGGCACGCTCCCGCCCCGGCCGGCCGGAACCGCCGCAAACGCTACGTCCCGCAATTTTTAAATCTATAATATCTTCGAAAATATTCCACATATATTTATTCATTATTATTATTTGTATTATACAGGTGTATATCAGCATCATCTTTGATACGTCCATGGTTAGTAAGCATTATTATGGTGTTGAGTAAGATGAGAAGGAACTTTAGAGGCATGTGTCAATGGAATTCTTCTTGATAGTCTTTACCTCTTTTAGTATTAAAATTGTCATAAGTGTGATTCATTTTAAATTAATATATTCCCGACTGTTACTTACGAATAGTGTGTCGATTTCTTTCTTTATTTCAATAGCAACATCAAACATTTATAGGCAGTTGTTATAGGCAGACTCCTTACCATGTTGGTTCATTGATCAAAGAACGAAACGACTTGAAACTTTTGTAAAACCGAATTCATCCTTTACCGAGAAAGTTCTTTCGGGCAACATTAAGCCGGCACGTCGTCCAACTAATTGGTGGAATCAGCGAACGCATCGCACTCTCATTCCAACACAGTTCGCGGCAAATTCGCGAAGTATATTGACAGGCGCACAAAGAGAAATGCAAATTATTTTTAATTGCCTTCCGGTAGAAAGTGGGTGAAGTGGACGAACACGGAACGGGACGGGCGAATCGATCCGATTCTTGAAATAATGACAAAGCGGCGCGGCGCCTGGTGTCAGATTCGCGCCGTTCGCGTTCTGATGAAGAAAGGTTTACTGGAGCAGAGTTATGGGAACTGTGCCTGTACATTTATTTTAAAACTGTTTTAATTTTCTTATGTCATTGGCGAACTCACCCGTTAAATAACAAGTCAAGGTTGAAGACGATGCTGTAGAAGCTTCTTATTATCTCTTCTGTTATTCTTCACTTCAATCATATTACAACAATGGTATATGCTATACTTGCTGCCATTGTGCTATTGCAGATAGATAGATAGATAAAGCTCTTTATTTATTTATTTTACACCACATTACAGAAACAACAACAGATTGACAAGCACAAAATTAAAAATTAGCGTGTCACAATGGGCGGTCTTATTGCTTAAAGCTATCTTCTCCAGACAACCCAGAAATATAGGGAAACTAACAACAAAAAATAAGGACGTTGGTTTGCAGTTACAAAAAAAGCTATATAACTATAATACGTGAGGTGGGTATACTTAAGAAAGGTGGGCAATAGATACAAATAAACTAAACTTAATGCTAATTGCATATAATTATTATATGTATCTATATAGAAACATTAGGTATCAAATCAAATATTTGTTGTAGTTTGGAGGACCACAGCATTAAAAACCAGGTACTTTTATTTGGCAGCCTGTGGTGTGGTGATTGAGCAGGTCGGCTCATAGCCCGAAGGCGGTGGGTTCGATTCTCACGGCAGCACAAGTATTTAAAAAAAGGCGAAAATACTTATTATAGGCCTGGGTGTTGTAAGGCTATGGTCCTCGTAGTTCCTGGGTTCCTAGATACAGGGAATCCTAGTTAGGGTCCAGATATGTAAAAAAATCGAGTGATTATGAAATATGAGTATCTACTGTCGTAGCAGCAACGACGTTTGCAGAGCGAACACTAAAGACGAATGCACGCGCCTATTATTGGTTTACCTACACGGTTCCTTTCTGGAAATTTCAACCTGAAAATAAGCCCCGTGGTCGCCGAAAACTTTGGTTAACGACGAATTGAAGGCGAATCTACGTTATTTTAAAGAACATTCAGATTTTTTCCCAATAATTTGACCACACTGGCTGTCATGTCAGTCTTTAAAATCGAGCTTGAAAGTTGAACACTCGCCTAACAAAGCTCACTTTCTACAGCCCTGCGTCATGTCGTCAGCTTATCAACACTTCACAAGGCTCAACGTTAATCACTCTTCGCTGTTCTACCTGACTGCTGGACATGGCCGTTACAGAGCACAAGACCCGCAGGTATATATACCTTAGATGCATGGCATCTAGAGGATCGACGAGGCTTATAATGGTTAAGGAAACTGATTTTGGGTGAACGTCTTCTAATAAAGGTATAGGTACCTACACCTTTCTTAGGTCCGTATTACAGAACGATGCTCAGTGATCGATCGGTGCTCAAGCAGAGATTTCATTCACTAATTGAAATTTATAAATGAAATCTCTGCTTGACCACTGATCGATGACTGAGCATCGTTCTGTAATACGGACCTACGTGTGTCTTTCTTGTGTTTCTGGGTGTTTCTTAGGTCCGTATTACAGAACGATGCTCAGTCATCGATCGGTGCTCAAGCAGAGATTTCATTCACTAATTGATCACTTTATGACCTACGTGTGTCCCTCTTGTGTTTCTGGGTGTTTCTTATGTCCGTATTACAGAACGATGCTCAGTCATCGATCGGTGCTCAAGCAGAGATTTTGTAATACGGACTTAGTGTATGTTAGGTAACTACCTACCTAAAATCACACCGTCGTATCTTTTATAAGGTAGGTAACTATTTGGTGATACTATTTCGAACCCCCCTCAATCTTTCTCCTTTCCTCGTCTCTGTTGATCTTGGTCTGACAAGACTAACCAGCAAACACTGGGTTAACGGACCAGAAATAATTAACACCTCAAGTAGGTGAGCGAATGCAAATAAAATCGAATGGTATTGATTCTGGATCAATTCACGCTTTACCTTTAATGGGCTTAATGCATTTCATTTGTTTGCAGTTATTACAAACAAAAACCCTTTTACCGGGGCCATAGATTTTTCGATAAAAAAAACTTAGCGAGATGCTGTTACTTAATTTAAGTAAGTAGGTATTTATTTTGGCTGCTATAAAAACAGGCTGATCATGGAACTTTTAACTGCAATGCAACGGGCGATTTGAAAATTTCAATAGTAACTATGCACATAGACTACGTATTAAAACTGTCAAATCCTTACATTCTGTTTCAATTAATCAAGTTCCATGATCGCTTATTACAAAAACAATTTCAAATCGACCAAAAATAATGTGAAAGTTCGTAGTTTAAAATCTGAAAATATAGACGACTGCTATTATACGTGCTATGCTAACCCATCTTTGAAGACTTCATTGCAATAAAACAACACGGGGGTGATCACAAAATTTTGATTGCAATGCATCAGGAGTAATTTCCATACTAACTATGCACGTAAGCTGCGTATTGAAACTCAAATCCATACTGTGTTTCTATTGTTTTCAACCGAGTTTCGTGATCGCCCAGCTGAGCTCCAATTAACTTCGCTCACATATTTACCGTCGATATATACGTAACACAAGGCACGGAGTTCTGCATGCTATATTACTTATCCTAATCAAGAATCTAGTAGTTTAGTTATCATGTAAAAACACCGCAATACTACAATATTCTCCGTTCTCCATCACTTGAAAAACTTTCTAGTGATTGGACATCGTTGTCGACGCGGTAGTGGTGTGCTAGTGACGTACCGAAACGCCACACATCCTATCATCCAAAATGAATTCCTTGGAATTAAAATAGCTACGTTATACCTAAGTAAATACCGTAATATAAGGAGCTTTGATATCTTACTGTCGGCTCATCCATAAAACCAATATTCCCCGTAATAATCTCCGATGCACATAATCAATAACTCAATAATCTGTTCCTTGTACGAGTATATTTCGTGTAGGCGTCTTGAAGTATACCCATTTGTTTTACTTAACTGTAATGCTCTTATCCAGAGATACGCATCCTTTTAAAGGTACCAACGGGAAGCTTTAACGATTACTTTACTATTACGTTCCGTGTCATATGAAAAATTAAAATGTTTGGTTATACACTCCAATAAATGAAGTATATTGTTATTGAGACAAGGTACACTAATTTTTTAACAGTGAAGTGGTGCTTAAATTCGGTGGGGATTGTTTACAGGTGGTCCTTTGTATTTGAAGCTTTGGGACCTAAACGCGTATGCGTGGGTGTAATTTATAATAAAAACTGGCCTGGCACAAAGGTTATCCTAATTTCATTTGAGATTTATCTTTTCGTATTGTACTCATGATACTACAATCGAGTCAAGGAAATGAGAGGTGGATATAAATTTCAAAAAGAAAGTTTTGATGAAATCTTTTTTTTAACCGACTTAAAAAGGAGTATTTTTTTATGTTTGTTACCTCAGAACTCTGAAAATTAACTGTTCCACTGTTTCCTCGTGTTTTCCACGATTTCCTAGTAAAGCGATTATTGCGCGGTGGCTGACTTTCATCAAGTCATCAAGCGAAAGCCTCTCGCTTGTAGATAGTTTACTAAATTGACCTACAATAGATAATAATCGTAACTAGCGAGCACATACTTTATACATAACCAAATCAAACAATTAGTTAGATAGAACCTGATCCGACAATCCGCTCTCGTGACAAGTTCTTCATGAATGATGCATAAACGATTACTAAACAAATAAACTAGAAGTAGGCAAGACAAGTAGGTACCTAGTGGACGTTAAGTAGGCCTTTATTTTGTCACTTGCAATTCTTTACTATTAGATACTTTCCTTCCATTATTAAAGTTTACTTTTAGATACTTTCCTTCCATAATTAAAGTTTATTTTTAAACACTTTCCCCCTAACAAAAAAATAATAAGTTTTTCACAGTAAAAAGTGACTTTTTTTACTATTATTTGTTGATATGTTGAAAAATAAAAACATTATTATAATAATTAATAGGTTGAAATAATGATAATAATTGGTTTAACTATAGAAAAAGTAACCTAAATAAAATAAGAAAAAGCTCATCATCATCACTCATAAGGTAAATAAGTAGTACTTAGCTAATAGCATTATATATTTTTTTATACATAATCTTGGACTAAAACCCGAATCAGCTACTTTATCCAGAAAACAGAACACTATTATCCTATCCAGATACGTCCAAGCATGAACGATGCTAGGCCGCGGGCAAAAGCTAGTAGTACAAAAATTGGTCATGACATGTACTTGTATTTGAAGGCCATTTTATTGCGATTTTGTTTTGTTTGTATTGCAACAGAACTGAAGCTAACGTATTGCTTAGATAAAAACGTAACAACAAAGCTTTTTAATGTCATCATATCAGATCAAATTAATACTTATAGATAATTATTGTGACACATAATCCTAAATGCAGTAATGGGCTGTCTGTCATAGCCCCCGTAGCTGTAGTCTTTGATGATAAGTAGACGCGCGTACGCCGGCGGGCTTTGTGTGATGGACCTGTTACTCGGCCAATATGTTAAAATTGTTTCTCTAAGGATGTAGATTATACAATAATAATATGTGTGGGCATTTCACACAACGCCATCTAGCCCCAAACTAAGCAAAGCTTGTATTATGGGAACCAGATAACTGATACAATACTTAAATACTTGTTGTTTTTAAATAAATACATTTAATACAATATTACACCCAGACACAGAACAAACACCTATGTTCATCACACAAATGTTTGTCCTGGGTGGGAATCCAACCCACAACCCATAGTTCAGACGGCAGGGTTACTACCAACCAAGCTATCGGGCATGTCAATATGTATAGATAACCTAGCTGCGTTTTTTAAGTTGATAAAATATAATAGGTCTTTACCTATGAAATTGCCGTATTTCAGTACAGACTTTTTCAAACAAAAAAAAGTTTTGATTGGCTATGAATTCTAAATTCAAATTAATTTTGTTTTAAAAATATGACATTCTATTTACCATATAAGTCTTTTGTTTATTGATTAGCGTTGTATTTTCAATACATTTCAACATTTTTCCTCATAATGGATACTTTGAAATTTCGTGTAATTATGGAATATGAGTTCCGTCGTGGCACCAACGCGGCACAAACGACACGTAACATCAACGACGTTTACGGAGAGAACTGTACAAACGAACGTACAACCCGTTATTGGTTTGCTCGGTTCCGTTCTGGGAATTTTGACATGAAAAATGAACCTCGTGGTCGTCCGGAAACTTTGGTCAACAATGATGAATTAAAGGCGATTGTGGAAGCTGATGAATCTCAATCTACAGCTGAGCTGGCAGCAGCTTTTGATGTTAGCATCAAAACAATATTGGTCCATTTGCGACAGATTGGCAAGATAAAAAAGCTCGATAGATGGGTGCCCCACGAACTTAACGATCGCCAGCGCAACGTACGCGTCGAGACTTGCCTTGCGCTGCTTAACAGGCACAGAAATGAAGGAAATTTGAACCGAATTGTTACGTGCGACGAAAAATGGATTCTTTTTGACAATCGAAAGCGCTCAGCAAGTTGGTTAGATCTTGGCTCGGTACCAAAGCAATGTGCAAAACGAAAAATGACCCCTAGAAAGGTGATGGTCACAGTTTGGTGGTCTAGTGCTGGTGTGATTCATCATAGCTTTTTACAAAACGGCGAGAGCATTACTGCAGATGTGTACATTGAAGAACTGACCACAATGATGGCGAAACTCGCACGTCTGCAACCAGCTTTGGTCAATCGGTCGTCTCCACTGCTACTTCACGACAACGCGCGACCCCATACTGCACAACAGACCGTCTCTAAGCTGCATGAGTTGGGTTTGGAAGCTCTCCCTCATCCGCCATACTCGCCAGATCTTGCGCCTACCGACTATTACTTTTTCCAAAATTTGGACAACTTTTTAGCGGGAAAAAAATTCAATTCCCGAGAGGCAGTACAAAACGCCTTTGAAGAGTTTGTTGTCTCCCGTCCTGCTGATTTTTTCAAGAAGGGCATACATAAACTGCCACAGCGTTGGCAAAGATGCATTGATTGCAGGGGTACTTTGAATAAAAGAAACAAATAAGTTCGAATAAAATACTTTAACTTTTTTCAAACAAAACGGCAATTTCATAGGTAAAGACCTAATATTTTTGTAAATTGAACTGACTTCAAAACCACAAATAGGCACGCACTCAATAGCGATAACTAAATAAATATATATTTTTATAAGGACATCCATTTGAAGTCGGTGCCAGTCAAGTTGAGTAGGTAGTAGATAGATACTACCTACAAGTATCTACCTATTTAATACATACTTGTATACATAGTACCTCCTCCTTTTTGGAAGTCGGTTAAAAATTTAACCAACATTGTACCTAGGTACTATCTTACACTTATTATAGTACAGATGGTCCGTCAAACCAAACACATGAATTATGTTTGTGTCACAATTGTGTTTTTTAAATTGAAATACAACAAATTAATTAAATTGATAAACACTGATTTTATTTTAGGTAGGTATTGATGTGAAAATAATTGAAAATTTAACTTTAAACATATTATAATATTATATTATTTTATATTAGATAGCTTTAAATTGCAAATCTCTAATGATATTCAAACCAGTCAGTTATAAACAGTACAATCAAAGAAATTCGATTTGAAATTTATACTTAAATTTTAAGAGCCTTATACCAGACCTAATATTTATCAACCGTCTTGTATTAGGTGTACATTTTTATAGTGTATTTTTTTAAATATCATCCTCTATGAAAGATAATACGAGAAATTTAAGTAAGTTAAAAGTAGTTAGAGGCACGCAAATAAAATAACCTCACCTCAAATTTGTCCCTATGCATATTTTTTATTTGCTTATACAAAAATCCCACATGTCAGGTTTCACTGTCCACAATTTGAAAAAGTTTTCTTTAATTTTTAACCAATCTTCTGCATATTTTGTAGTTTTTCTTTTCATTTTATTGTATGGAGTAGAGAAAATATCACATGCACCTATTATGGTTTGTTTTAATTCATTATTGTTGCTCATTAATTCAATGAATCTCTTGTAAATATTGTATTTGCTAATACATAAAGAACTGCTCGGTAAAGTAGCCTTCTTCTTGGTTACTCCTAATTTTTTTCCTTGAACCGCAACTTCTAAAAGCCTGAAAAAAATTAGAACAAATATAAGCTATCTGCTTTCATATTACAAGATTTGTTTAGTTTGGGACTAGTTGGCACTGTGTGAAATGTCCACAAATATTTATTTATTATTTTTTTATTATTATAAGCATATTTAAATATCTTCCCACTAAGTGGACCAAAAGTCTGGTCAAAACCGTGGGTAGGTAATGGATGGAGGCAAGCAGCCACATAAAATGATGCTATGCAAGGGAGGCACCATATTCAGCAGTGGATATCTTCAGGCTGTTGATAATGAAGCATATTCACAAAATACAGATAATATCAATGAATTTTATCTTATTTTTGTAGGTATTGATATAGGACCAATAGGAGCTGGGCTTGGGTAGATACACAATACACCCCAAATGTGACATCAGTACAGGCCTTATCCCTACATTAAATTAGAATAAGAATATCGACTGGTCCGATAGCTCAGTTGGTAGTAAGCCTGCCTTCTGAACTGTGGGTTGTCTGAGTTGTGGGTTTGATTCCCACCCAGGACAAACATTTGTGTGATGAACATAGGTGTCTGTTTTGTGTCTGGGTGTTATATTGTATTCTATGTATGTATTAACAAACAAAAAGTATCTAAGTATTGTATCAGTAATCGGGTTCCCATAATACAAGCTTTGCTTAGTTTGAGGCTAGATGGCGCTGTGTAAAATGTCCACAAATATTTATTTTATTTAATAGGAGGAATAGTTTAGTAAGCTGTTATGTTACATGTAGGTACCTAACTATTGAAATAAATACTTTATTATAAATTATTTTTATTTTAGTTCAAGTGTTATTTGTGATTGAAGTGACTTAACTTTGAAGTTGTGCAACATGCATTTTGCCATGCTATTACAATTTACTTACGGACAATCTCGTTTTATCCACACAATACTTCCCGCTGCTGGTCTTGCATTGTCCTCTTTCCTTATATTTGAAAATGGCAACATAGTTTGATGAAATACTGGCATAAATTTCAAATTGGAAGCATAATCATTCCTGTTGAGCAGAGCTCTATTTAATGTCTCTATAGAATATGGAACTGCAGCTCCGAATATAAAATATTTTATGTGTATTGGTCCACATAGCATGAACAAAAGACTTCCTTGAATGCCTAAATGGATCCATTTAGCCAATTTATCACTACAAGAGACTGATAATGTCCTATCACCTCGACCTGGCTTAGTTCTTACTTGACCAAGTAAATGATATTTTGATCCTGGAGTTTTAGAGTCCTGTTCAGAGTTAAGCAGACATTTAGCACCAGTTCTGTGAATGTCTTCTTTTAATTTCAGCCTTTTGCAATCAGGTTCATAAGTCTCTGCTTTACATTTATTAAATTCCAATATATCACCACACTGTTCATCATTCTTAATTTTGGGAACTATAGAAGCATCACCACAAGGCATTTGAGAAGAGTAAAATATGAATTCTATGTGCTCTTTGAGTTGAAATTTACCATGTTCATAAATAAATATGGATGTTTGACTTTTCATGAATTTCTCAATGTTATCATAAAGATAGAGTAAAAAACCACGTCTAGCAAATACTTCAGCATGGCTGTCATTTAATATATCGCCTTTCGAAGACATTTTTGTCGCTCCGATGCATTTAGAACCGGTACCTAATGAAACCACTTCGATTTTTTCACTGGACTTGTCATACATCACGATACACGATAGCACTGTCCACTCCTTTTCTACAGGTTTTCCAGTTTTGGGCAACATGTGATAAAGATTCAAACAGGATTGTACTATTTGGTCAACGAAACCACTTTCAAGGAATTTTGGTTGAGACATGTCGATGATGACCGATTCAATGTTCCATACAAAAACTTGACTGAACTACGCGTCATGGGTTGTGCCAAGATTGTTAACTGGATAAACAAAATGGATATTGTAATTATATAAATTACACAAAAGTTGTTTTCAATCAAAATAAACAGCAAACTAATAAACGAAATGCAAACTATGCAAATGCAAAGCAAAAGGGGCGAACTAATTGCGAGCACAGATTTTGCCCTGTTTACATATTGCGAATGCGAACAGTGCTGCCAATCTTTTATGCCAGGATTATGTCAAATTTAACTCAAAAATACCTTACAATTACCGTACCTGCATGTGGTAGCAATTTGCATAGAAATATATATAATGTATATATATATATATATATATATATATTTCTATACAAAATTAATTTGTCAAAAGCAGCTGATCGCAGGGCTGCCATTCGTACGGTAATTAACGTATTTATACGGTTATTTAATATCCTTTTACGATAATGTACGGTAATATTAAAATGGGAACTAATATTTTACTTACAAAAATATACAGTAATTTAAATATCCGAACATGTATCTCAGGATTCTTTACGTTACGACTGGGCTTAATGTGGAGCCATAATTTTAGTAAAAATAGTTGTCTGTAATGTCAGTTTCTGGATGAAAAAATTCCAGTACCTTGACTGACTTTTTGAAATTGTAAAATACAATACGAAGTAGTCTGTGGGCAGCATATTGCTATTTGTCAACCATATCCCGCATACATAGATAGTTACAAGAGTTAAGCGAGTGGCTAAAAGGATAATAAATAACCGTATAAATACGTTAATTACCGTACGAATGGCAGCCCTGCGAACAGCTGTTTTTGACAAATTAATTTTGTTCTGACAGTTCTCTGACACTGTTTTTTTTTTTCTCTCTTCCTTTGAAGAGTAATGGCGTCGCACGTCTTGTGCATTTGTGTATTCTTCATTTAAATTTTTCAGACTTGCATAATCCTATTTTCTTCAAGTCGTCTTCATAAATTGGCGTTGAAATTTGACACTGTTACTACTACACTGACGTATTTCACCGTAGTATCACGTACGTACCTTTTTTTTATTTTTGGCTCTACACTTTTGTGTATTTAGCCAGTGTCAAGTAATTAATTTTTTTTTTTAAGCCAAAGCTCACGTACATACTTATTGGAACGGTGAAACGCTTGTTTTCGTGTTGTTTCCAAAACTCCATAAAAGCTTCTGGTAAAGTTGCCACCACTTTACTAGGAGTATGACTTGACTAGACTAGACTATGACTTGACGCTGATTTGATTTGATGACTTCGACTGTGACCAGCACATATTTACCTGAAATATCATTAACTTGATAGATTACCAATTACTTGACACTGGCAAAAGTGTGGAGCCAAAACACAAAAAAAAATTCGCTTCTAGCCATCAGCGTATTATGGCGTATTTATCCAAAAAGTAGTTTTGTACCTGTTATGTACCTAAATGATCATGACTTTTACAATTATTTTAATGGTACCTCTAGTCAACAAGTCAAAGAGGACTCCGGATACGGATGTTAAGATTCTCCAGCTTGATTACAGTGACTGTAAGTGGGCGGTTATGGAATAGGTCTACTTTGTCATATCACGCACGGCACGGCTCATTATCGTATTGATCAATCGAAACTAGTATTGAATACAATGAATGAATGATGAATGAAATAAATGCGTACCTATACACACGTAATTACTGCATTATGAATATTTTTTTCTCATATGGCGATCTTTGATCATATCGATAACGTGATACCATAAGTATTAGTGGACATTGTTTGTCTGTTGAAGTGTCCTCTATATAAACTTAGTATCTGTTAATAATTCACTCTATTTAATACCTATATTTCGAGGTAGAGATATGAGAACAATAAAAATCATAACATAAGTAATTAAACAATATACTTTTATACTTCTTACATGTGTCTAGAAACTCTGGAATCATGGCGTAAATTAACAGGTCGTATTTTTCAACTAATTTTGACGACGCTTGTAGGTAGGTACCTACGACTATATATAGTATACCTATAAGTACATACAGGTTTACTATTTATATGACGGAGATAATCTGTGTTGAATAGATAAAACAGGTGTTAAAATCAAAACATAGCTTGAAGCAGTTAGTGAAAGGAAAGGAAACAAAGCTTTGATCATTTCCTGGAGATTTGTGCAACCTGCCTCGCTGCTTATTTTAATTCAGCGATGCTATAACAACGAATATGACAGCCGTACTTAGGTACTTACAAGCTTTGTAAAGGCTGTAAGGGTCTTTGATCGAACCAAGATCGAACTTTACCTACTTTAACCTTCTGTATAAGTAGCAGCACGAAACTCTAGCGCTGTGCGTCATTGCGCAGCAGTATAAAATTAGGTAGGTATCTACCGAATTATTGTCTTCTAAGTTCTACCTAATTTTTGACTTCTGCGCTATGACGCGCAGCGCGAGAGTTTCGTGCCGCTGCTAACTCTAACCTAATTTTTTACTTCTGCGCAACGACGCGCAGCGCTAGTTTCGTGCCGCTACTTATATATAACTATTTGTTGACAGGCCCAGGGGGCTGCACTTAGTAGTTTCATCTAGCTGAGAACGAGATCTGCGTTTGACTGCGTTTTCTCTCTAAAAAGAAATGATAAATAGCTTTGATCTGAGTAGATACCTCTTTGACTGACCTACACTTAAAATAAAGTTTTACTAGTATGTGTTCACACAATAGACATGTAATCATTTTTTATGCAACTATGGCTTATTCATATTTAGCTTGTCCATATTTAGTTTGAAAAGGTAACATGTGCTCACACGATAAAATAATGAATTTTAAAACTAATCTATTTGTTCATTATTTTATGATATTGCTTATAATATGCTTATATTTCGTCTCCAGCTTGTTAGCTAGCCAGTTCAAGGCATTTATGATGCAAGAAGTTTTTATTTTTACTTACAGGTTTTCCAAATTATGCAATGGAGCCAATTGAAATCGTTTTGAATTAACAAGACCCCCGCAGCGCAGGTTCGGTTCGGGACTGTGTGTAACAAAAGAATAAAGTATAAACACTTCGCCTTGAAACTTTTAAATCTTTTGTAATGCAAAGTACCTGCGTCTAGGAAAAAAAAATATCGTGAGATCGTAAGAAAACCGGTCGATCCTAGGGCGTGTATATGAACGGCGTATTTTTAAAGCGCCTCGACGCATATATGACGCTCGTAAACGCGCATTATACGTAATTCAGACACAGTAAATAACTTTTTTGGACAATGACAGCGGTGGCAGCGCCTCAAGCGCGCGTTCATGAAACGTGCGTCGTCAGCGCGTCATGTTTTAGCTACACAATCGGGCTTCGGCGAATATTCGGGTTATCGCGACAACTCAACACTAATAACACAACGAATACGTGAAAGTGTAACCACACCATTAAAAATGCACCATATGCTTGAAATGACAAAAGCTGAAGTAACTAATCCGAGACTAATATCCGTTTATTAATAAGGCTGAAATAGATTAATTTAAGTTATAGGTAGATTAAGAAAAGCATATCTCAGCTGAAGCTACGGATGCACAGATAGGGAAAAACCGCTGGGATAGCGGGTATTTTTTCCCTGCTCTGTGATGGATGGACGAACACGGGTTCAAAACCTGCGTGTTTTAAATTTTTCCTTTAAATAAACTTAATGTTGATATAACGTTACAGGTGAAACTGTTATCCATAATTCTATAATCCATACTAAATCATTTTGAAAGTCTGTCCCACTGCCTGTTGAAACCTTTTCACAGCATGATGAGTCTTGAGATAATGCACCCCAATATTTTTACACCGATACCTATTACCCACTTAATGTTGCACAATTCCTTATTGTTTGAAAGGTAGGCATTTTAATGATTTTCGGTCACATCTCTCTGCCTAATACTTAGTAAGTAAACGTACTACCTAAGTATTACTTATTTCGTTAGTCAGTTCATTTCCTGGATAGGTATCTTAGCAAGTGTTCTAAACAGCAGTTGCTTAATGCGGTACATTACTGTATCACAAAATATTTCCAATGCAATGTCTGTGTTCCAAGGGAGATAACAAATCGGAATCGTGCTGGGTCCACATTAGCACGGCGCACGTTCCGGCCACACGGCATCTGATAGGTATAATGCTCCCGCTACGTCAAGTATTTCATGTTATTACAGGACCGACCGCAACGTGGTGTTCCACCGTGTAGACGCCAATATCGGCCAGAATGATCGTGGTTTTGCCTTGCCCTCAGCTATCCGGTAGTTCATGAATTTCTTGAATCAACTATTGCGTGAGTCGGAAGCACTGCCTCGAGTGCCGTCTACGGTAATTATTGTTGTTTCTGATTGTACAGACACGGAAGCGTACCCGATGTCAAAACAACGGCGTTTCCTAGCTACGTATAGTGCTTAATCCCATTCTTTCTATCCTATATATCTATTTTATCCCTCTATTCTTAGAAAGAATAGAACCCTAAATTCGTCAGAAGAGATAAGTGTTACTTGATAGAAAGAGAGGCAACGTCTAGGTAAATACAATAAGGCATTACAATGTGTGTGACATAAATTGCACTTTATTGTGTCGGAGCAAGAGTCGCTATTTATTTTGATGATTTTGCAGAGTGAGTTATCTGTACATAGTACTATTATTACTTAGCGCTATTTATGTGCATTAGGGTAGGTTTATTGGCGAGCCAAACTACAAATTAACGCGTTGCCGCAAGAGTTGCTATTTATTTGACAACGTGGAATAAACCTTTTGTACCTGTACTATTAAGTATTCTGTGGCTATAACTCAATTTCTTAGTCCATAATGCCTTAATATAAACTCAACAGCTGTAAGCTGATTTTGAGACAAATTAAGCGCCACTTAATACGAGTTTACGAGCGTGTCTAACAGTCTGATGGGTACCTATGTACCTGTATTCGTAAAGCCGGTGGGACTAGCCGGTGATCAATTAATTCTTCTCTTAGAAAAGACATCCTTATGAAACTCTGAGCGAACATTTATAACGGTCCTAGTAATATTCAGTAGGCTTCTAACTAATACCATTTTTTTTGTTTTGTTTTAGCTCCACAATTTTGTGTATTTAGCCAGTGTCAAGTAATTGATAATTTCTCAAGTTAATTAATATTATATAATGTGTCAAGTCACAGTCCAAGTCATCAAGTTAAGTCATAGTTTAGTCTAGTCAAGTCATACTCCTAGTACAGTGGTGGCAACTTTACCAAACGCTTCTATGGAGTTTTGGAAACAACACGAAAAGAAACGTTTCACCATCATTATATCACTTTCCCACACTTATGCCAGTAATTCAGGACTTAACGAATAAAATGCCACCAATTTTATGCTCTGACACTGAAAATAACACGACAAGTTTTGGAAAACATTTCAATGCGGCGACACGATCTTTTTCGTTTTCCCGCCAAAATTATTACTGTTTTCAATTCAATATTGTTCTGTGAGGTCTATGAGTAATAGTATTCTGTGGATATTGGTTATCATTACATTATCTTTTGGGAGTTTTGGCGGGAAAACGAAAAAGATCGTGTCACCGCATTGTATTATTTTTCAAAACTTGTGTTATTTTCAGTGTTAGTGCATAAAATTGGTGGCGTTTTATTCGTTAAATGCTGGATTACAGGCATGAGTGTGGGAAAGTGATATAATGATGGTCAAACGTATCTTTTCGTGTTGTTTCCAAAACTCCATAGAAGCTTCTGGTAAAGTGGCCACCACTTTACTAGGAGTATGACTTGACTAGACTAGACTATGACTTGACTTGATGACTTGGACTGTGACTTGACTTGACTTGACATACATATATATTACTTAACTCGAAAAATTATCAATTACTTGACACTGGCTAAATACACAAAAGTGTGGAGCCATACCAAAACAAACAGTACATTATCTTTGGTGGTTATATATATAATTATATACTCTTTGATATTAATTAACCTCAACTGTCATTTATTATGTTTAATTTTCGTGAGCTGAAGCGTAGAATAGTTCAATAAAATACGTTGTTCCATTTAAGGCGCTACAGCCTCAACAGTGCATTAGCTATAGCAATATTTTGATCGTGAAGCTCTCGAGCATTTTGATTAAAACTAACATGGGTAACTGGAAACTCGAAGTAGGCCGGATGGCGATGTACACAGCATTCCCAGTTGCGCTATTCTTCATCTTCAACCAGCCGAAATATTTCGAAGAGTGGGTAACCAATACTAAACGTCAAATATTTCCCCCAGAAAACGAGCAGGACCGAAAGGATATCCAAAAACTTATTCAAGATATGAGAAAAAAACAGATCCAGTCTTTAGAAGGAGAGTGAACTGTAATAATGCATTTTTTGGTTTGTTGAATTATTTCGTTAGTAAATAGTGTGTAATTGTTCACATATTTGGCTTTTCTTTAGTTTCGTTGAAGTTTAACCTATTATATAGCTATTAAATATTTGTATATAAATCGAAATCTAAATAATAAGTAATACCAAACAACAATGCAGTGCACTTTCTGTGGAATGAAAAATTTTTGATAATAAATGATAATAATAACACCCAATGAACATATACATAGATCCTGGACCCCAACTAAGATTACAATACCTAAATTCCTTGGTACATACCCAGGAACTATAAGAACCATAATCCCACAACACCCACACAGCCAGACAAGCATTCACGTTTTATCTGTGCACAATTAATTGACCTGCTGCAGGAATCGAACCCACCACCTCTCGACTATAATCTGAGCTTGTCAACCACCACACCACAGACTGTCAAATGGTTGTAAACAACAGCAGTAGTAGGATTGTAAAAATCACTCTTATGTAATAAATGTGTCATCAAATAATACTACAAAGGTAAAAACAATACATCAAATTTTATTTGATTATTTAACTAAATCATTATTAGTCATGTTTTAATTTTGCATATTTGTGCTGATAACTCAATACCACACCAATAACAGTTGAAAATAAGGATGCATAAATAACATAAGCCACTCCAATATATTCTCCTATTACTCCGGCCACCAAAGGAGACACTACTCCAGTAAGTGACCGTACACTGTTTGATGCACCAATCAACTTTCCCCTATGTTCACCTTTACTCCTGATTAAAACCATTTCCAAAGTTATCAATCTACCCACAGCATTACCAATAGCTAAAGGAATAAGCCAAAATACATATAAAAATATGTTATATGATAGAATCAGGCCTAACAGTGCAGTAGACAAAATAAGAAATACATGAAAATTTCGCTGACTACAATCTTTGTCTTGACTATAAAAACTATTAAAGAAACCCATAAAGAAACTTGAAATTGAACCAACAATGCCTTGGAATGATATGACATAGCCTATGTATTTTGGTGATAAATTATACAGTTCTCTGAGATAAGATGCATAGTTTGAGTAATAAACTCCCATTGCAAATCCAACTAATCCTTTATACATGAATGCATCCCAATAAAGTGACCAGTCTATATTGTACAGGTCTAACAAAGATTGTTTTAGACTGCTTGTCACAATTTTCACCAAATTTCCAGGTTTGATATTTAATTGTGCTTTTTTTCGTCTTATCCTCTGTAATGTTGGATTTGGTAAAAGTAAAACCATGCCTGAAAGACAAGACAAAATTAGATTTTAATGTTATGGTTACGAATGTAAATAATAACTCAATGTATCCTAACTTTCTTTGAGGCCGTATAGATTCAATCCACTACAAGAATTCAAGTGAGTATTTATCTCGAAGACTCAGTACAAATGGGCCACTGACCTCAGCCATTGGTGTTTGGAAACTGCCACACATTTTATATCCCACTGTACTGTGCACTCACAAAGCACTATCAGTCGGCGAGTATGGTCGTCTTGCATGACTCCTAGCAGCCACAAGTGGTGACTCGCAGGCACAGCTGTAATGATGTGTGAATGGCCACCACCAATCACATGTAAGCAGCGAGACTACAAAATTTATAAAGAGTGTGTGAACTGTTTGTCACTGGCCACAGGCTTTCGTCAAAGGCCCATTTGCACCGAGCCCAAGAAGTAAAATAGCTCTATTTCCATTTACCTGCATTTATAAGGAAGCATATGCCTACAGCACAGCAAATAAATTTAAATCCATATTCTGGGTAATCTTCTGCAATATGGCCTCCCATAACAGGGCCCAATGTAATTCCAGCACCAGATATGGCTATCATCTTACCATATATTTCACCTTGCTTGTATTCATTTCGCTCATAGTCAGGGACCATTGCTCGTGTCAGCATTTGGGTCTGTTTGAAGAGACCTGCAAAAGTATTAAATACCTACATACATTTGATTGTACAAAACCAACTTGTAATATACTGTAACACTGTTTTAATCTCATAAATATTCTCAGTAGATTTATATGTAGATATATTTCCAACTGACTACTTAGTAGTTGGGGGCAAACATTTTGGGACTAAATAGTTAAGTGGTGCAAGATGATCAATACAGGCCATAACACAATAGAAGTGTCTAATTACATGAACAAATTATGATCTAATGCTACCATAAAAAAAGTTTAGGTAGAAATACATTATTTAGGCCTGTCTGTACTAAAGATAAATACCGAAATGCATTGCAGTGGGTATGTCATAGAGAGATAAATGCAAACTTAGGAGCTGTCAAACTTTAGTACAGATGGGCATTCAATATTATAGTATTATTGTAATTTGACTTATTATGTAATATTTATAATTAATAAGATTAAATTTAAATTTTATCTATATATCACATGTCTTGTAAACATCTAATACACAGGTCACTAAACAGAACTAATTTGTTCCTTATCAAACATTTAAAATTGATAAAATGGTGACTTACCTAAAACTCCTCTAATCATCAATATGACAAAAATAGAGTTGGCAAAACCAATTAAAGTGTATGCTATACTTGATGTAACTAATGTCATTATCAAAATATTTTTTCTGCCTTTTATGTCACTTAAACTTCCCTGGAAATAGCAAATAGCATATGTTAATAAATTAGGCATTACAATGAAAAAAATCCTATTTAGATAGAATTTGAATTTTATTGAATTGTGTCTTTATAATATATCACCTATTATCTGCTTTTTAGCTATCATTTAGAAAATAAATCATAAGCTAGAAAAATTAATTGTGGAGCTAAATAATATCTGCTTACTATGAGTGGTCCCGAGCCCAACTGAAACACTGCATAGATGGAGCCAAGTAGGCCAACGTGGATGTGGTTGCCACCCATTTGTCGGACATGTATAGACACTAATGGCACAATAAGGCCTACGGCCAGGAGGTCCTGTGATAAGAAAAAAATAGTTGCAGAGATTTTGTATTTTTTAATAAGTGGTAGGTAAGTGTATTATTATTATAACAGTGGAGAGCATACCAAAAAAGCTATAGCTTCAAGGATACGGATGGGCGACACCATGGTACATACAAATATTTGAATTATTATGTTATGCTTAGGGTAAAAGGATGTTTCATGTGGTCAATTGGTAATACGTAATAAAAAATGGTAATATGTTTATCACATTTTTGCAGTTTCGTACCAAAACTTCGAGTAAAGCAGTAAAACTAGAAATCAATAAAACATGAAACAAACTCAAAAATAACTTCTTCGTTTAATGGCATTATTATTAGCGATAATTCTGCCAATGTCAAGTTAGGAATTTTTGTACGGTGTCATGCATGGTCCTAGTATCAGAATGGACATAGCGTATTAAATAAATGCGTGTCCATTTTGGTATGAATATCTAAAACTGCATTAGTTGCGTGAGTAGGGAAGTGACCCCTATTACACAATGTATCGATATATACTAAACCTAACCAAACAGTCTTGCAGAAAATAATAGGACGTAAGGATTTTCTAAGTACACTATTACACTTGCAAAATCTTCATTATTTAACAATGAGTAGTACTGATTTTAATGACTTAAGCCGCCACAAATATTCAGTTTCCTGATTTATTAATTACCATTTCTCGTTTACGATCGTTTCAACTCTATATGGAGGTCACTGTTATTTGTTCGGGGGCACCAGTTTTTTATTTCTCTAAATATTTCTCAAGGTTTACTTCAACTTTGGTTAAATTGGTACCCTCATAATTATAAACTTGTCGTTCTCGAGATCCGTTGGGGTACTCAACCACGATAACGACTTTCTGGTGTCGGATTTTTCTGGGGGTTACGTCATCCATCTTTATACACAATACATGGTTTTGATCCACCACTTCTGAGAGCTGAAACAAATGGGTGTTTTTTTTCTGTGTACCTGCCAATGGAAGAAATCCAGCTTCCTAGCAAAACTCACATATTAGAAATATGAGCCCAGTCATTAAGTAAATTTTAACAAATACTAAAAATATAATTAAATTTATATATATATATATAGTGTTACAAAATACTTCACTTCGGGAGCTGATGCAAGCGGCGTAGTATATATATGAGCGACGAAGAAGGCTCGGGCTCACTTTTCGGGCAGCGCTCAGAGGCGACGGACGTTTTATAAAATCACGCTATTAATTATTGTCGGTTCTTAGTAAATCTTAATAAATATTCTTAGCTTGATTGTAAACTTATTTTTTTTAAAACTAAACCCACCTAGGATTTCCAACATCAGAAGCGGGATCTAACTCAATTCTGACTTGGTTATTCTGATTTCAAATATTGCTTTGATTTTGCTGTTGTGATTTTAAAGATTTTCCGCTTAACATATTTGTAGCTATGTCTGAGACTAGTAAACGTAAAAGTCGTAAGCGAGATACGAGAGAGCGAACGTCTATTCCTGGTTTAGAAGCCCAGCTTCAAACTTTCATAAGCCGCTTAGGTGTTTTGGAAGATTCCAGGACACGCAGTGCAAGTGTTGTTGCGAGTACATCGCGCGCCATGTCGGCGCCAGCACCGGATGCGACAGCCGCGTCGTGCGAGCCGTCTGCCCGCTGACTGCGCCGTCGAGCGCCGAGTCGTACCCTGCAAGTCTGGACCTGCCCGTGCCGTGTACAAGCACGCCTCCGCCCACCGCGGATATGGTTATAAGTAGCCGAAAACCTCATTAATGCTATGATGCCATGCCGGTAAGATCGAACCATGTATTTATGTCGAATTTCGATCTGTCTTAGCATGATTTTGATTCGTTGTGTAGTCAAATTGATCATGTGCGCAATCTAAATAGACGGGACGACAGTGAGTGTTTAGCACGTATAGGTAATTGTCTAAAAGGTGACGCGAGGTCGTGGCTATACGATTGGGTTTGTAATGATCGTAGTTGGCCAAATTTCAAGTGTGAATTTAAGGCATTGTGCCCTATACGAGTAAATATCGCGAATATTTTATTTGATGTTATGAAAACTGATTCTGATAACTACCCCACGTATGCAGAATACGCTGGACGTTTGTTGTTACGTTACGCATTGTTAACGATTTGAGTGACGAGTTCATTGTAGCGATAGTTACACGCTGGTGTTACTGATCCTCAAATTCGCGCAGCTGCTATGAATTTAGTGAGTTTTCTGTCCATTTATGTGACCTCATCAGTCTACGCCCGTTCGAGCTCGTGGTGTTTTTCGCAAAGGTTATGTTCAACAAAACAAGCGAAAATGCGAGTATAGTGATTCTAAAGACTGAGGCAGGATTTTCCATCAACGTTAAGAAATGTGAATTTCTTAAAACTGAAATAGGTCAAATGATTACTAATGGTCAGGTGAGACCGAGCGAGCATAAGGTAGAAGCTTCTGTTAACACGTAAGTGCCAAGCAATGTCTAAAGAGGTTAGAAATTTTTAATGTTACTAAGTTAGTTTTTGTTACTTTAGACGGTACATCCCCGGTTATTCATTCAAAACAGAACTCGCAATGGTACCGTTAAGATGCGGTGATGAATAATACTGCGTCCACACTACCAAACGCTGACCAGCAACTCCAAGACGCTTATGTCAACAAGGGTCGTCAGCAGTCACGAACCTTCACCATTGGCGATTTTGTGTTCGTGAACAGGTCGTCACAATCTACGGGAAAGCTGGACTCTGGCATGCTGGGGCCCTACAAGGTCCTGCATGTGCTGCCACCCACCGCTGTAGCTCGAAACTTCTCGGCGGGTCTTATGGCAAGACAACGCAAGCGGCCGCCGATCACATGGTGTTTTGGCGGGGCGAATGGACGCTGGAGGCTTGTTCTGCGTTCTCCACTGCGGATATCTGTCTCACCAATGTGTCTCAGCGATGACTGCACTTCGTGTGGCGTCGTTTGCAATGTGTGATCATTTCGCATAGTTGCCTTCTTTCTTTTTGCAATGTATGACGTGGCTTGGGAGTGTCATGTCATACAGTTGCCGTTTTTGCAATGTATGACATGGTTTGTGAGTGCCATGTCATACAGTTGCCGTTTTTGCAAAGTATGACGTTATTTATGAATGTTATCTTATACAGTTACCGTTTTTGCAATGTGTGACGTGGTTTGTGAGTGCCATGTCATACAGTTGCCGTTTTTGCAAAGTATGACGTTATTTATGAATGTTATCTTATACAGTTACCGTTTTTGCAATGTATGACGTGGTTTGTGAGTGCCATGTCATACAGTCGCCGTTTTTGAAATGTATGACGTTATTTGTGAGTGTTATGTCATACAGTTGCCGTGTTTTCAATGTACGACGTGTTTTGTGAGTATCATATCATACAGTTGCCGTTTTTGCAATGTATGACGTGGTTTGTGAGTGCCATGTCATACAGCTGCCGTTTTTGAAATGTATGACGTTATTTGTGAGTGTTATGTCATACAGTTGCCGTGTTTTCAATGTACGACGTGTTTTGTGAGTATCATATCATACAGTTGCCGTTTTTGTAATGTTTGACGTGATTTGGGAGTGTCACGTCATACGGTTGCCGTTTTTGCAATGTATGATGTGGCTTATGAATGTTATCGCCGTTTTCTATTACGATGTGTGGCGAAGTTTAGAAGTCCGGAATTCTGAAATTCGCAATACATTTATTTTTCTTTATTTTCTATGCTAAGGTTCTAAAGTACTTTCTTACATGCGGTTGGAACCTTACTTGTTCTTACAAATTTTCATAAAATTGTTATGTGAGACCTGTGTTGGTTGTACTTGAGTGCACGCTTGTGCTTCTAACACAGTTGTTTTGCAGTCTCCGTTTTCAATGTTTATTACAAGTACCTGTTGAATTTCTCTAAATTGAAATTTCTTTGAATTGAGCAACAACTTCATTTTAATTTTGAAATGGTTTCAGTTACCAACGATATGCCTGTACATCAGGTCCTAAAATCATGTTTTGTTGTGTTATAGAAGAAGACACAACGGTCGAAGTCGACGAAAATGTGCCGCTTGAAGGTGAAGCAGCTGTTGAGGACAACACGCAAGCAGGAACGGCCGTGTTACAAAATACTTCACTTCGGGAGCTGATGCAAGCGGCGTAGTATATATATGAGCGACGAAGAAGGCTCGGGCTCACTTTTCGGGCAGCGCTCAGAGGCGACGGACGTTTTATAAAATCACGCTATTAATTATTGTCGGTTCTTAGTAAATCTTAATAAATATTCTTAGCTTGATTGTAAACTTATTTTTTTTAAACTAAAACCACTTAGGATTTCCAACAATAGTATATTAAATGAAATACTGTTTGACTGTATTTGACCCAGGTAGTGGCAGATTATGACACTGAGTCAACAAAAATGTAACCTGTCGCTCGACAATCGACATCGTAAGAGCGACAGCATACATAGCGTATCGTACCATCTGTTTTTACAGTCATACTTCCAATCTACAGGTACAGATCTGTGATAATACTGAACCTGTATAATCTGGGTAAATTATCAACCTGTATAATGTTATTGTTTGTAATGTTTTATGATAACCGATTTTATGAGTTTCGACAGTGAACCCTATGAGACTATTATACGCTACGCTTCAACCATAATTATGTCAGAAACTTTAGAAAATAATATTAGGTGCCTATTTTTTAATTGGCAAATTAGTATGTTTTTTATGTTGAGGTTGAACTTTGATCTAATTCCATTCGGCCATTTTTAGCGAAACAGATCTACTTTTTACTCTCACTGAAATCAAAGTAATTTTGTGCAAGTGTATGAGATTTACAAAAATCGACAAAACCTAATGGGCCCTGTGGGTACATCACTATTTGAGAGGCGTAAAATAGCCCATCCCAATAATATCAATCAAAGCTTTATAGCTTCAAGTAATTTTCACGACATGATGATTATATTTTTTTTTTTTTTTTGTAATGAGGTACCTTAATAGTACATCATTAAAATTACAATCTAGCCATCACTACGGCTAATAAGTAATTTAAATTTGACTTAATTTGCTAAAGTAATCATAAGAATGTGTCCATTAACACTTTTCTTAATGTCTCTATTAAGGGGAAGACACTTTGTTCATGAGTCTTTTTGAGTAACACTCACTACACTATGGTCAATATCACTATCACTAAACTAACTCAAAAGGTTTTTTCCTTTTTAGTCTTCTCACTATATCCGTGTTGTCGAGGAGCTGGATCGCCTCGACATTCACATGGTGGTGAAGCCTTCGTTCATGAGCTTCAGCGAATTTCTTTATGACGTCAACAACAAGGTCTACCTTTAGGTCCCGGTGTAGGTCCTCGTTTCTGATATACCAAGGTGCATTTACAGCGCACCGCAGTACTTTGTTTTGAAAACGTTGGATGATCTGTATATTGTTTTGTGTGGTACAGCCCCATAATTGAATACCATAAGTCCATATTGGCATGAGGACTTGTTTGTATAAAAGTATCTTATTGTGCACAGACAACGAAGAATGCTTCCCAAGCAGCCAGTGCAACTTCCTGTAGCGAAGCTCTAGTTCATCGCGTTTCTTTTTGACATGAGCCTTCCAGCGAAGCTTTGCGTCTAGTGTCATGCCTAAATACTTGGCTGTATTTTCGTACGGTATTTGTTGGTTTTTTATAAATACCGGGTAGTAATGTGGTCTTTTGTTAGTAAAATCAATGTGTATGGACTTGCTTTCGTTAAGTTTTATTCTCCATTTGTTAGTCCAATCATAAATTTTATTTATAGCTGATTGGACTTTTTCGACGGCTTCCTCTTGGTTTCCTCCTGTAGCCATGATGGCAGTGTCATCCGCAAAGGTTGCAATGGTATTGTTTTCTATTTTTGGCATATCACAAGTGTACAATAAGTATAGGACCGGACCTAGTACACTTCCCTGTGGTACTCCAGCTTTTATTTGCTTAAGTTCGGAATAAGCCTCTTCTTGTCTTATCCTGAACTTCCTTTCTGTTATGTACGATTTTAATATATCAGCAAATGGTTTTGGCAGCATATTTCGTAATTTTTGTATCAGGCCCTCGTGCCACACTTTATCAAATGCTTGCGCGACATCTAGAAAGATGGTAGTACAAACTTTCTTCTCTTCTAATGCGTTTTCAATAATGTTAGTGATTCTATGCACCTGATCTATTGTAGAGTGTTTTTCTCTGAAACCAAATTGGTAATCAGGAATCAACTTTTTATCTGCTACAATAGTTTTTAATCGTTTCAGAAGTAGTTTTTCAAACAGTTTCGACATTATCGGCAGCAAAGATATCGGTCTGTATGATGTTGCCTCATGTGGTGGTTTACCTGGTTAATTTTGTAAATTTAAATTATGATGATTATATGATGCCAAAAATGTATATCCTTAATTTGAAATGCGTATTTACTTTGAAACTTTGATTTTTAACATAATATTAGCCAGTAAACACTTACGTGTGAAATGATGATTCTGGATTGCTTATTTCTCTTTTTGTTGTTTTTGATGAACAAAACACAGCGAACATGAAATATTTTCCCTAGAACATATTTAGTACTAATAACAATATAATCACTACATTTTCACTTTTATGGGCACTCGCGATTCAATTTTGTAACAAACTATTCTGTCACAACATTACACGCGGTACGAGGTTGCCGTTCTTATAATCGCTTTCTCGCATACTCTATTCGTGCATTGACAGAGATACGTAACAATATGTATACACGAAGGGTGCGGAGTGGCAACGCCGCATGGCTCCGTCCATTCTGATACTACTACCATGGTGTCGTGTCAGTCTTATTTTTTGTTTTTGTTTTGGTCCACACTTTTGTGTATTTAGCCAAGTGTCAAGTAATTAGTCTCATTTTGTCAGACAAAGTGCCACAGTAATATGGTGGATATTTTACTTAAGCCTCTAGGAAACCTTGAAGAGGTTACGAAAAGGCATGGTTTTAAAACTTGGGACCATTTGCCAACACTCATGCACGTTCACGAACACTGAACGGATAATAATCCACCCTTATCATACGCTAAAATTAAAAAATACACGGATTATAGAAAGAAACTTTTCAAAAATAACTTCAGTTTCAACTCTCTTTCAAAAAAAAGTTTTTTTAATGTAGTTTGTAAAAAATTGCGACAAATTTAAAGTTGCGATTGGGAGTTTTGGCTGGAAAAACACATTGTATTATAACTTCCAAAACTTGTATTATTTTCAGTGTTAGTGCATAAATTTGGTGGCAGTTTATTTGTTAAGTGCTGGATTACATGCGTGAATGTGGAAAAATTGTTATAATGTTGTTAAAACGTTTCTTTTCGTGTTGTTTCCAAAACTCCATAGAAGCTTTTGGTAAAGTTGCCACCACTTTACTAGGAGCATGACTTGACTAGACTAGACTAGATTATGACTTGACTTGATGACTTGGACTGTGGCTTGACACATATATATATTAAATAACTTGAAAAACTATCATTTACTTGACACTGGCTAAATACACTAAAGTGTGGAGCTAACGAAAAAAAAAAGTTCTTCTGAAATATCGCTTTGACACTGACATATTTTGACATTTCTTTGTTTACATTTTTGATCTCGAATCCTGAACATAGGTATAGCTAGAATAGCTAGCTACATATTTATTACCTAATAACTACAAGTACATACATAACATACGTAAGGCTAAGGATAATAGTGTTCTGTGATAACATATGACTGATCTGTGATTGGAATATTAATGTTTACTTTTCGATTTTTTGATAATTATTTTCATTCTAATTTCAATGGGATTAGCTACATGAAAATAATTAAGAGCAGCCATAATTCTGTAGAGTAGAAAGCTCGGATGGCATTCATCACTTAAATAAATTACATAACTGAAATTGAAATGAGTAGCACACGACGAATTGTAAGTAAACGGTCATTTCGTTTATTTTACAGAACATACGTAGGTAGTATCCCTTTAGTCTGTCTTGTTTGGTACACTTATCCTTACTGAGAAGACTAGTGTTATTTCCTCTGTGATAGGATAGGTTAGATTGTTCTATGCCCAGACCTATCACCTATCTCGGTTGGAGTGTAGGATACAAGGAAAAGAAGTCACAGTCTCAGAAAAAACATATATTCTTTTGAGACTTCCATAGAACTTTCTAATTAGGTAAACTTAAATAGTGCAGGTAGCAAAAGAATAAGGTCTTTGGTTACTAGTGACCCCACACCAAGCGAGCAAAGTAAGCAACTGTTGGTAAACATCAAGTCCCTGTTTCATACACTTTGACCCCCATCTCAATCCTGTCTACACCTGCCAAATAATTTCTTACCCTTGTAAATAGTCTTGTGATTTTCTTCTAATTTATAGACATAAATATTGGCTACTTATTTAAAGAAACATTTTTTGAACTAGGTATTGCAAATATTCAAGAAGCTGCATCGGACTAGGCTCAGAGTATTTTCTGGAGATCAAAAGGCTTTAACAGCAGCAAGGCTAAAAATCAATGAAGAATTTAGTAAAAATAAGCACATAAAAGATGAAGATTCAATAAAAGCAGTAAGACAATTGTTTTTTTTTTATCTTAATAATTATGTATTTTGATAGGCAAGAGTTTAGTACTAATTGGAAATTTTGGTCCCTAAGTATTCACTTTCACTGTATTTAACTGACACTGTTGAAAGTAACTGTTGGAAAGTATATGATATAATATGATGACATTTTACCAAATTTAAGTGATAACTATTTGTTTAGAGCCTTTGCATACCTTTAGTAAAATAGGCTCATTAAGAGCTTTTCATTAAATGAGTTCCGTGATTCTTGGAAACCCTAATCTGGGTAATCTATCTAGATACAAATTCTACTATGCTCTTGAAACATATATGGGTGTACAAAAGCCTCAAGTCTTTTGCTTATTTTTTGTTGTGAGAATTTCTTTCTCAATTTGCCCCATAAACTTATAAAAATAAAACCTTAACATGCAATTTTTCAGATGGTGAAATTTAGTGAGGATATTGAAAGAGAACTAAGAACCCAAGTAATTCAGGCACGAGAAATAAAACCAGGTGTATTTGGTACGTGAAACATAATTTAAATCAAATAATGAGAGTATCTTAAAATAGTATTTAATAAGTAGGCAGTACCAAACAGGATAGTACAGGAGAGTGTGAGGACCAGTGCCACCTCCTACTTTGCTAGTCATAAGTTAGGTGTATATAAAATCAGGAACCAACCAGAATATAAATAATACTACAAAACCACTATGTACTCATACTTACTATACATATTGACTGGCCCGTTAGGTCAGTTGATAGTATCCCTGCCTTCTGAACTGCAGGTTGTGGGTTCAATTCCCACCCAGGACAAACATTTGTGTGATGAACATCAATGTTTGTCCTGTGTCTGGGTGTTATATTGTATTCTATGTATGTATAATTTACAAACAAAAAGTACATAAGTATTGTATCAGTTATTTAGTTCCCATAATACAAGCTTTGCTTAGTTTGGGGCTAGATGGCGCTGTGTGAGATGTCCGCAGATATTTATTTATTTACTTCGATTAGTGTGTGAAAAATTGAATCCCAATGTTATCTTCTGAATGTAAATTGGATTCAAATTCGAAGCATTGGTTATTGGAAAGATGGAAGACATAAGTAGTTTACACCTTAAACTTCTCACTAATGCCGGTCTGCATTTAAGTTTGACAGCTCCAAAGTTTGCACTTTTCCCTCTATAATGCACCAGACAGATATGTGCAAACTGAGCAGACAAACTTTAGTGCAGATCTTTCTATTATATAATAATTAATAATATTTTTGTTTCAGAGGCTAAAATAACAGAGGATACTGTAAAACTAGAAAATATACCTTTTGATGATACAGCTATATTGAATGATGGGAAAGTAGCTGGTGCACCTCGGCCATGTTGCCAAGATCAGTCTCAGAACAAATAAAATTTTAATAGCATAATGTTAACTTTTTATATTTGTGAATGACGTGACAACTTAGTCATTCACCTGATGTTAAGCAACACAACCACCCATAACAATTGCAGTGTATGTATCCCCTACTATAGAATATTATATTTGACCTATGTTCTATAATAGATTACAGTTGTATCCTACATATTTTACGATTACATAATAATATGGCCTCTTCCACTGTCAAATAATATATTCTATAGTGGGGCAAATGGGAATAATTACGTAATTTATTGACCATATTGACTAAAGTAAATTTCACGCTGGGTAGTAATTACGTAGACGTAAGTAGTTACATTTTTCATTAACTTGCCTAGTAATTATGTAATTAAACAAAAGTCTCTTTTGATGATTAAAATTTAAATTAGCTTAAGTTTGTTTCTACTTGATTCATGTCATAACCCACATTATTATTAGAACAATTATTCATTGTAACAGATTGTGGATTGAAAGAATATAATAATAGGTCTTTACCTATGAAATTGCCGTATTGCAGTACAGACTTTTTCAAACAAAAAAAAGTTTTTATTGGCTATGAATTATAAATTCAAATTAATTTTGTTTTAAAAATATGACATTCTATTTACAATATAATTCTTTTGTTTATTGATTAGCGTTGTATTTTCATTACATTTCAACATTTTTCCTCATAATGGATACTTTGAAATTCCGTGTAATTATGGAATATGAGTTCCGTCGTGGCACCAACGCGGCACAAACGACACGTAACATCAACGACGTTTACGGAGAGAACTGTACAAACGAACGTACAACCCGTTATTGGTTTGCTCGGTTCCGTTCTGGAAATTTTGACTTGAAAAATGAACCTCGTGGTCGTCCGGAAACTTTGGTCAACAATGATGAATTAAAGGCGATTGTGGAAGCTGATGAATCTCAATCTACAGCTGCAGGCCTAGCACGGCCGGTGGACAACTTCTCCCCAGGGAGTAGATAACAAACTTATCCTCACTGTCACTTTATTCCACTCTGCGAGCACGGCCGCGACAGTGGAAAGCTTTATCCGGGGGATAAACGGCGGGAGTAGCGTTTTTAGATTTCTCTACCGTATTGTTGCCAGTACGAGAAAATTTAACTAAAATGACATTACATGCTTCAATATTTTGTTCAGTCCATCAAACCATCGATAATTGTTCGGCTAAATATACTGGGATTGAAGACAAAATATAAAAATTACGAAAATATAAGGTTTTTGAGTCTGTGTCCCTGTGTTAATCAAAGAGTATGTAACTTACTACTATGTATATGAGAGAGAGTAAGTGAGTAGTTTAAATTAAAATTTTATTTTGTTAGTAATATGAGCGGAAAAACGTGATTAATTATTGTGTGTTATATTTTAAATTTGTATATGTATATATTTTATAATAAAATATACTCAAAAAATATATGCATCATTTAAGTTAATTACGAAAATTAAATAATTTCCTTATTAAAACTAAACTAATAATTGTATTTTCACGAATATTTCGCTATGTATTTTTTTTTGTATTGAAACTCATTTCCCGGGATTTAGAAGGGATTACTTGTATTCCGAATGCTTCTCCCGGTGTAACTTTCGCTCCAAAATTCGAGTTCCCGCGATTAAACATAGTTATAATAGGCACGCGACATTTTTGTGCCTATTAAAACCCTTTGACTTCCTTATACCCACCTACAGGAGTCGAAGATAAATACTCTCTGCTTTATGTCAATTCAAGAAAATATTATCCACTTTCTTCCGAGTCCGTGCTCTGAAGCGGGGAGTAGCGGGATATAATGTCTACGATAATGTCAAAGGGAAATATTTCTTTCCTCTCCTCGTTGCCGTGCTACGTAAGGTGGAGAGGGGGATTATCTTAACTGACAGGTGGAAAAAACCGGGGGAAAGACAATTTCTCCACATGCCGTGCTAAGCCTGCTGAGCTGGCAGCAGCTTTTGATGTTAGCATCAAAACAATATTGGTCCATTTGCGACAGATTGGCAAGATAAAAAAGCTTGATAGATGGGTGCCCCACGAACTTAACGATCGCCAGCGCAACGTACGCGTCGAGACTTGCATTGCGCTGCTTAACCGGCACAGAAATGAAGGAATTTTGAACCGAATTGTTACGTGCGACGAAAAATGGATTCTTTTTGACAATCGAAAGCGCTCAGCAAGTTGGTTAGATCCTGGTTCGGTACCAAAGCAATGTGCAAAACGAAAAATGACCCTTAGAAAGGTGATGGTCACAGTTTGGTGGTCTAGTGCTGGTGTGATTCATCATAGCTTTTTACAAAACGGCGAGAGCATTACTGCAGATGTGTACATTGAAGAACTGACCACAATGATGGCGAAACTCGCACGTCTGCAACTAGCTTTGGTCAATCGGTCGTCTCCACTGCTACTTCACGACAACGCGCGACCCCATACTGCACAACAGACCGTCTCTAAGCTGCATGAGTTGGGTTTGGAAGCTCTCCCTCATCCGCCATACTCACCAGATCTTGCGCCTACCGACTATTACTTTTTCCAAAATTTGGACAATTTTTTAGCGGGAAAAAAATTAAATCCCTGAGAGGCAGTACAAAACGCCTTTGAAGAGTTTGTTGTCTCCCGTCCTGCTGATTTTTTCAAGAAAGGCATCCATAAACTGCCACAGTGTTGGCAAAGATGCATTGATTGCAGGGGTGATTACTTTGAATAAAAGAAATAAATAAGTTCGAAAAAAAAGAACTTTGACTTTTTTCAAACAAAACGGCAATTTCATAGGTAAAGACCTAATATATAGTTAATATATATAATATATAAGTTTCACCCGCGGATAAAAAGTATCCTATGTGTTAATCCAGCGTATAAGCTATCTGCATTCCAAGTTTCAGTAGTTTTTGCGTGAAAGAGTAACAAACATCCATACATCCAAAAATACAAAGTTTCGCATTCATAATATTAGTAAGGGTAATGAGAATCGGTCACGTATTTTGTAAACAAGCACAAATTTTTCTGAAAAAGAAAAAAAAACAACATAACTGCTATGAAAAACAAAAAACCAGTGGGCTTTTAGACCACACGACTGATTTACAACTTTCTTTCTACAACGGGCAGCTTTCTCCTCGGCACATAAAATCTTTTCGATCAAGACGCCTCCCAAATACGAAACACAAATGTTTGTTCTGGGTGGGAATCGAACCCACAACCTGCAGTTCAGAAGGCATGGACCAACTGACCTAACAGGCCAGTCAAAAATATATATGTATGCATAAGCTTTGTATACTTATTGCATACATTTAGGGTAAATATTATTTTAGGGCAGCCCCAAATTTATCTGTCATAGCAGCGACTCGTGCTTTATCAATGGGATCAGCCAAAACTCCGCGTTAACATTGATCGGTGCTCAAGCAGAGATTGCATTCACTAATTGATCACTTTATGAATGAAATCTCTGCTTGAGCACTAATCGATGACTGAGCATCGTTCTGTGATACGAACCTAAGACGGACCAAATCATCGCTTAACATAACGTGAGTTTCAGTCAAACGATGGCTTATTCTTACATTAAAAAAAATTAATTCATCCAAAGTAGGTGAGTAGAATAGACAACTAGTGCGGGATCTAAGGCTACGTATAAAGTTAAAATGTAATATTATACTTAAGTGTACTATGTTAATACATCCTTATAATAATAATTATTATTGTAGTTCCAAGTTTTTCCGCGGGACATCTTTCGTAACGCGGACTATATCAGCCTTATTAATAAACGGGTCTCTACTCTCTGGTTACTTCAGTTTTTGTCCTTTTTTTGCTATTGGAATACTTAGCTGGATCTAAAGAGACAAAAGATGGTGTAACTAATCTAAAGCTAGTTCGTGTTTATTAATAAGGCTGTTGATGTATATCCGTGTCAAGCTTAGAGTATCTCTGTCTAGGGACATCGTTTACAACATCGATGTATACACGCCAAACCATCGATATCTAATAAATAAAATCATATGAACGATACGTCGATTTTTAAATATAAATAGTTGAAATATTAGAATTATATTAAAAGGATTTTAAGATATCGTCTAGAACTTGTCATAGCAATTTGTACATGAAAACAATAATTAGATGAAGAAACTCTCTAAGGAAAACCCATTTTTTTATTATTATAAATATAATAAAGAAATCCAGATATACACATTTATGGCTTAGCATAATCGACGCAATGCATGTACGTCAATGGGAAAAAGTAACTAAAATATCTCTACCTAATCTGTGCTAAAATTAACGAACGAACGATGTCATTGCGTTTCCATCGATGTTTTTTTTTTAATTTTTGGCTCCACACCTCCCTGTATTTAGCCAGTGTCAAGTAATTGATAATTTATCAAGTTAATGATATTTCACGCAAATATGTGTCAAGTCACAGTCGAAGTCATCAACTTTACTTGAAGCTTCTATGGAGTTTTGGAAACAACACGAAAAGAAACGTTTCACCATCATTATACCATTTTCCCACACTCACGCCTGTAATCCAGCACTTAACGAATCGAATGCCACCAATTTTATGCACTAACACTGAAAATAACACAAGTTTTGGAAAATAATACAATGCAGTGACGCAATCTTTTTCGCGTTCCTGCCAAAACTACCCACCGATGATGTATCAATTATTCTGCTTATTGCGAATTGCAAAATCGATAATAGAATTTTTCGATATATCGTATGTATCAGATACATATTACCGATCTGTGTAGTATCCTCTACTTGGTTTTTGTATCCCAGTATTGTTTTTGATTGTAGCTCTCTCTCTCTCCCAAGTGGTTTGTGTATCCTCTACTTGGTCTGTGGCACAGAGTACATTATCTGTGGTAGCGGTAACTCAAAGCGCTCACATCACACTCGAAGTGATATAATTTAGAAAGGAAATTGGTTGAATTTCTATAAAACCTACCAAAATGTTAGCTAGAACGCTAGTCTCTAGGGCTATCCTTCTACGAAGTTTTAAAAATGCTGCTGATAATGTAAAACAAACAAAAAGGAATGGAAGCCACGGGTAAGGTGTTATGTCATTGCAACGATTCAAGAAATAATAATGATTAAATAGGATACTGTTTCTTAAGCTTGTATTCCGTAATCGTACACCAAACATTTTATCTTTATTTTGGTAAAAAATACACAAGTGAAGAGGTCTTTTCAACATATATTATCCAAATTCATGTAACATAGCTTATTATGATTATGATATATATTATAATATATGTTACTTCGTAATATGTATAAAGATATACATCTATGGTTATGATGGATAAAAGTACCTACTCTTATATCCATTTAGTCTGTATACATAGTGGGAATCCATTTTCCTTTAATTTTAAATGTAGATTTTAATAGAATTCAACCATCCAAAAGACATGATGTTCTGTGAAAAGCCCACTTAACCTGCACGCTGAGTTTACTTATGAAGCTAGTATAGTAGCTAACCAAGCTATTGTTGAAATACACCAACTTCTTTAGACAAAGTAGGTAGTGATGGATAAATACCAATTTCAAATTTCTTGTTTCTAGAATGTTTCATGCCTAGTGTATAGTACAAAAATGTTTTATCATATGATGATCATAGCTTGGTGCCGTGATGTGAATAACTTGCCTGTCTTATCATTCAATTGTTAATATAAGGTATCATTAAAATTTGCTTGATTTACAGTGTGTGGACATACCGAGTGCCTCCACCAATGCCAGGAAAGAAGCACATTATGCTTGCTGAAGTTATTGGTGGTCTGTGCTGGTGGTGGATTCTGTATCACATTATTACGGAGCCTGAACATATTTATGTGGGTGATTTTAACAATATCCTTGTTTTCAAGTAGGGAAGGAATGCAATATTATGTCTTATCACAATACCAATGTGAATAACAAATACCTATCAATAAGCGATTACAATATAATAATACCTAATAATTACAATTAGATATTTATATGAATTATGACTATATTACTGTGTGAAACTAACATTTTATTATAAATTTATAGTGAAAATATTATTACAATTCAAATTATTGCTATATATGCACTGGTTGGTGAATGACTCAGCCTTGTTTTCGAAATTTGGGATTCTTGAGCATGCCAGTTTCTTCAAGATATTGTCCTTCACCATTGTAAGAGTGCACCAGCACCCCAATATGAGACAAGCCTCATGTTCTTGCAGTAGGAACAAATTGGACTGATGATAACATAGTAAACATAATAATGTATAGTTTAATTCTGAAATCCGTCTTAATTAAACCAGCTGTTGAAAAATTTATGTAATTATAATGGGGAAGGCACTTTCTCTGGTGTCTGGTGAGTAAAAAACTGGACCTGCATCATACCCTTGCTGCTCCAGAAGCATGTATTGCTCTCTAGCACCTGGCAATTTATATGCTGTACCTGATTTGAAATGATCTTTATTCTATAAAAGTAGTGCCTGCCCTTTTTTATTTAGCATCTGTTTTCAACCATAGATGTAAACAATAGAATCAATCTTCCTGAACCCACAGAAGCTAGTATAATAATACTAAACAATATTTTTAATTAGGATGCCTCCATAAGAGATGCAATATCTTTGTGTCCATTTTCTGTATTAAAATTATAGAGATAGATAGATAGAGAACTCTTTATTGTCTCACCAATGAAGTACAAAATCAGGAATAACTATAATATTTACGAACTAGTGTAACAATGGGCGGTCTTATCGCTGACAGCGATCTCTTCCAGACAACCTTTGGATGGACAGTAGCAGTAGAGAAGAATAAACGGCGGTGTAAAACAATTTATAGATAAAGTAAATATAGATAAATTATAAACTATTACCTAATATATTTATATAATATATATACCTATATTCTAATACATATATATTTTATAAAAAATAAACTAATATATACAACTTTGAAATGGAATGGAATACAAAGTAGTAGTAAATTTAAATTATGTACACATATTTTTTGTCAAAATATATAAACTGGATGATGCTGTGGAATACATAACCTGTGAAATTTAGATTTTCTGCTACAATATATAATATTAAGGTAAAACCACAGGGACAAATTTATAGATTATAATCTACTAGTTGTACCCCATGGATAAAAACTATCCTGTGTGTTAATCCAGTGTAGTGTATGGTAATTATAAACTACCATATTGCTACGGCAAAAATTGTTTGTGCCGCCACTTTTACATATTTCTTTGCATTGTGTAAAATTGTAGAGTAATATAGTAATATTTGTATAAATTAAAAATAAAAATTAAAAAATTTATGTATTCCAAACTTCATCAATATTGGTTCAGTAGAACAAATTGGTTCAGTAGAACCAATTTTGATAAAGTTTAAAAACTACTCTTATGGAGATTAATAATAACAAATAATCACATACACTAACTTTCTCTGATCACAGAATTAGCCCCTAAGTCTATACTACTTATATGATATTTCATTATGTTACAGGGAGAATGGCCATATGTTGACCCCAGCACCTACACTGATGAAGAACTTGGTATTCCCCCTGATTCGGCTGGTTCTCTTAGGCGCTAATAAATAATAATCATAAATTTGCAGTGTGTAGCATCAATTATGACTTGTTTAGTGTACAAATTGTTAATGGTAATAAAATATTTATTTTCTTTTCACTCATATGGTTGATATTATAAATATATATTACCTTTTAAACTTACAGACCTGTCCCGGCTTTACATGGGTTATTAAATTTTACTCTTCCACTCTATACATACATAAACATATTATTATTTCCTTTCCTCTGACTCGTAATTGGTGTTGCCTGCGTCTCCGTGCAGCCGTGCGCATCAAAAAAGGAGCCTTAATTTTTTTCACCTGATTTAAAAATGGAATCTTAGTGCATCTCTGTCGTCTAGAGCGTCAGTCAAAACGTGGAGTTTATTTAATAAATACATGGTTTCTCGTTTTCAAATTCCATGCGGACATTACCACGGGCCCATAACGGCAATCGTGATGGGTTTTGGCGAGAAAAACTAAAAGGATCGCGTTACTGCATTGTATTATTTTCCAAAACTTGTGTTATTTTCAGTGTTAGTACTATTAACAGAGGGTTTCAATATCAGGTAATTATTATATAAAATGAATTAAACTTCAGGAGTACACTTTTCGTCTTCTTTATTATTTTTATTCTGCCTTTCATTCGGCTTGTGTCGTCCGCGAGACAGCGCCACCACAGACTCTCACGACAAAATACGCTGTAGCGCTAGTCTCGGCCCGACTCCCATCATAAACCACAAAATGTTAACAAAGTATTTGCTCAAACATAAAAGTCTAATTTAAAGGACCTAAGTAATATGTTTTTTCTAACAATCGGCCATTCTGACTATTGCCTGTCCTCAGGCAAAAGTATGACTGTCTAGACCACACTTTAGTATTGTACATTGCTAGACTGTTATTATAATATACAATATAATTTTTTATACCTCCAAGTAGACAATATTAAATTGCAACACGTTATGTCGATTATTATTCACCAAAAAAAACATCACTTAATAAATTTTAAAAGAAAGATACAAAGTACATGTAGGTACAATACTTATTCTGGATAAATCTATATTTAATAAAACCAATGATAAATGAACAGTATGTTAACACAGTTTGTAAGATTTGTTGCTAATAAAACGACAATTGAACTTTTATAAAGGAGATGATTGATAACTAATATGGTTTTATCTACGTTAAATTGAATTAACCTTAGACGTTACAAAACTAAGTATAAAAATCGTATAGGTACAAACTCAAATAACTCTTAACTTTTTCGTATACAAAACAAATACCTATGGTTACATACCACTTAATTTGCTAATAACAAAATAGGTACTTGGTTAATTATAAAAATAAAACAGCGGAACCCGCAACAGAATCAACTGTAGCAATTTTTATGATATTAAGTAGCTAAGATGTAAGTGGCTTTTATTCGGCCATCCATCAGCATATTGAATGTCCCCATTCAAATCCATGGTTCTGGTGTATCTTGCATAGAAAATAGAATATAATCTTCACTTCAAAAATATCTGTCCCCATGTGTGCGTGTTTGATGTATGCCTCGGTGTTATAGTGTTGGTCTGCCAACTTGTTTACGTGCAGCATGTGTACCCATCCACTGCTACTGCGCGTATCTCAGGGTGTATCAGCTCAGCTTCCAGTGATCAATCTACTAGATACCGCTTACACAAATAAGTGTGTCGGCCTATAAGAGTACGTCTGCTACCACATACACCTCACGGTGAGTTGGTCCATATTAATAAGTCTGCTACCGCGTACACCTCACGGTGAGTCGGCCCACAGAAAAAAGTCTGCTACCGCGTACACCTCACGGTGAGTCGGCCCACAGAAAACAAAAAAGTCTGCTACCGCGTACACCTCACGGTGAGTCGGCCCACAGTAATAAATCTGCCACCGCGTACACCTCATGGTGAGTCGGTCCACATTAAAAACTCTGCTACCGCGTACACCTCATGGTGAGTCGGCCCACAGTAATGAGTCTGCTACCGCTTACACGAATGGAGTGCGTCGGCCCACAGGAATTTCTGCTACCGCGTACATCTCAGTATGTGTCGGCCCACAGTAATGATTTGGATGGTGCACGCTGATCATCAGAATTCAGCCGTAACATTACAGCGTATTGCAGCGAATTACCTAGCTTCGATTCATACCAACGTACAGATACTTTATTGCTATAATGGAGACAGGGTATATAGATAACATACATACATACATAATTGGAATTATGAATGTTAGAGATTATGAATGACGCAATAACTCCGATATTTATACATATTTACCAATATAAGTTTACTCGTTATTCGTTATCAGAACAAAAACTTTCGCTATCAGGATCAGAAGTTGTACTACAATCTGGGCCTAGACGTATCCAAGGTTTTATTCTGTCGGCGGAGTAAACATTTTTGTACTTCCTATTTGAAAACCCTTCTACACTCGTTACTTCATAGCGGTCATTACCTTTTATCACGGAGACTCTATATGGGCCACTGTACGGCGGAACAAGTTTGTTGCTGTTGCCAGCATTGCGCACATTTTTTAATACCATCACTAAGTCACCAACTTTATATTTCGTAGCAATGCATCTCTTTTTGTCAAATCGAGTCTTCATCGCCTCCTGCTGTTTCTTAATATGGGACGTGACTTGTTCACGAGTCCTAATAATATTTGGATCTATATTTAGATTTTGCGAAATATCATGAAGGTGGGTCTCAGCACTGTTGACTGTATCTTTACCAAAGACGACTTGAACTGGAGTTTTGCCAATGCCTTTGTTCATGGTATTATTTAAACTCCATTGAACCTTATTGAGCTCGCAATCCCAATCTCGGTCATCTTTGTTGATATTTAAAGCGGTTAACGAGGTTAGAATGGAGCGATTATACCTCTCAATTTGGCCGTTTGCACGAGGGGTTGCCACTGCGTTATGAACATGTTTAATTTGGTTAGAATCTATGAATGTTTTGAACATGCCGGAAGTGAAACTAGTTCCACGATCAGAAATTATTACCTTTGGTGACCCAAATAATCCCATATGCAGTAAGATCAATAATTGCTGGTTAGTAGGTACCTATGCAAAATGTATTATTATAGATCATGAAATCATCTTGTTTTTTAAAAAAAACAAAACCTTGGGTATTTTGTGGATAGAAAAATAGTGGCTATGAATTAATATGGATGAGTGAGAAATTTAATGGTGAACTGTGGATAAGCAAGTAGCTGTAAGTAAATAGAATCGAAACCAAGTTTTATTCTCTTGGAGCCTAAAACAAAACATTATACTTAATAAATATCACATTCTGAAAACACATACTAGGTAGATTAACCAATTTTCGTCACATGGATACTAGGTACATCATAACCTTAGAATAAGTACCTGTATGCTAAGATCATGACATAACCTAATAATTATACTTACTAAATAAATAATTAACACCTAAGCGAACAAGAAGAATCACCATATAGGTATAGCATCTTTCAGTCTAGTATGAAAGTGTTGTTATTCCATTATTTAAGTCCCTAGAAGCTTTTGCTTACCAGAGGAACAAAATAGGCTACACATAACAACCATAACCTATGCCAGAATGGCACACAAATAAGTAAGGTATCATAATGGTGTCACCACAGATAACAAAAATTAAAAGTTTTAATTACATTTTTATTTGAAAGCATCTTGTTGCTTCTTACGTACAAGTGTAATCAAACGTCCGTATTAGAGTTTTGTTTTTCCGCATTGTGCCAGAGCCAAGCTTGCCTGCACCATGCACCAATCGTGGGAAAAGAAATATCTATTCACAATAATGTGCTTGCTATATTTGTCATGAGGCACTTTGGTAATTTTATTATGCTTAGAAGGATAATTTAAATAAAGTACGTAAATATTTTAAGCACCTATTCTGTCTGACCTTGCCTTATAAAAGTACTAAAACTAGACTATTTACCAACAATAAATAATTTGATTTGATTGATTTGATAATTCTCAATGGTGGTCATAGAACTACATATTTAATAGTTAAAGATCAATAGAAAAGTGTAAAATCTAAGAATATTAGAATTTTGTCTATTCTGTGTGCAGCGCAGACATACTTACCACAAACCGTTGTTCTCAGCTAAAGTCACCTACTTTTATTGTCTACTTGTAAATATTTTTATCATTATTGTGACCATGAATGCACACATGTTACAACAAAACTCAGCCATTTAGTTGATTAGTGTTTGCCTTATACCTATTTCACTTTGTGAAAATTTCTCCATTCTAGGCAAATTGTAGCATGAAGCAAACACTTCCTAGACAAATCAGATATGCCTAGTAGTAATAGGCAGGAACAAAACTTGAATACAACGTTTGCAACAGAAAACTAAACAAGGAAATGGTAGGTAGGAAAGAAAATTGTAAACTCACCAAATTTCAGCTGTACTTATTATTAATGTTATTTATATACAAAACCTTTTGGGCGCAGGGTACTAAATTATCCCGATTCTGAAATATTAACAGAGGGTTTCAATATCAGGTAATTATTATATAAAATGAATTAAACTTCAGGAGTACACTTTTCGTCTTCTTTATTATTTTTATTCTGCCTTTCATTCGGCTTGTGTCGTCCGCGAGACAGCGCCACCACAGACTCTCACGACAAAATACGCTGTAGCGCTAGTCTCGGCCCGACTCCCATCATAAACCACAAAATGTTAACAAAGTATTTGCTCAAACATAAAAGTCTAATTTAAAGGACCTAAGTAATATGTTTTTTCTAACAGTACATAAAATTGGTGGAATTTTATTCGTTAAGTGCTGGACTACACGCATGAGTGTGGGAAAGTGGTATAATGATGGTGAAACGTACGTTTTCGTGTTGTTTCCAAACTCCATAGAAGCTTCTAGTAAAGTTGCCACCACTTTACTAGGAGTAAGACTTGATGACTATTGACTTGCACTGAAAATAAAACAATGCAAAAAAAGCGAAAAAGATTGCGTCGCCGCATTGTATTATTTTCCAAAACTTGTGTTATTTTCAGTGTTAGTGTATAAATTTGGTGGTATTTTATTCGTTAAGTGCTGGATTACAGGCATGAGTGTGGGAAAGTGGTATAATGATGGTGAAACGTTTCTTTTCGTGTTGTTTCCAAAACTCCATAGAAGCTTCTGGTAAAGTTGCCACCAGTTTACTAGGGTATGACTTGACTAGACTAGACTATGACGCAACTTGATGACTTGGACTGTGACTTGACTTGACCTGACACATAATATAATAGTAATTAACTTAAGAAATTATCAATTACTTGACACTGGCTAAATACACAAAAGTGTGGAGCCAAAACAAAACAAAAAAAAATACTTGAAAACTGCAATATAGAAGATTTTTTTTTTTCCTCCTTTGAGGAGGAATGGCGTCGCACGTGATATAGAAGATTGTTTTTATCCGAACCTAAAATTCAATGTTGCTAGTCATGGATCGTTAATTTTCCGAATTATTTAACCTAACACACCCACCCGACAATTTTGCCAATCAGCAGCACTTTTAAACACTACCAAAGTCAAAAATACTTCTTAATAGTAAAAAGAAAGTATCAATTAATAAAACTCATGACAGCCCTAAGCTTGAAAAATCATTTTTCTCACACAATCACATCATAATCCTTAACAATAGTATAAAATAGTATTTTCTTTAAATTCACGATTAGAATAAAATAAATCATTTTGTTTTCAGCTTGTATAGCACATAAAACACTGATAGGCAACTACAACCTAAGGCAAATTCAGTAATAATAATAATAATGGTCCTGTTTAGTACCTAAGCCTCGAAATTCCTCGAAATGGCTTTGTATTTGCAAAAATAAAAAAAAATACAATCCACGGCGTCTGTTTTCTTTACCCTTTAGTTAGTACACTAGCTAAACATGAATAACATAACTAAACATGTACAACTAGTGATCATCGCTTAATTTCATCAATTTATTCGTATTTCCGAGCCGATGGATGCAGGAGACTAGCTGTTGCCCAAAATGGCGCTCTCTAGAAGAGGCCTATGTTCAGCAGTGGAGGTCTTCAGGCTGTTGATGATGTCATTTCATTCATTATATCGTCGTATAAAATCATACCTATTTTACGTAGTAATTTTCGTGATTTGAAATTCCTGTCTGGTAAATTAAACTTTTTATAAAGACTCGTAGAAAATAAAATACCTCAAGTTTTTACATTAGTTTTTGTAAATGTATTTGATTGACATGACGAGATACCGCACGTCTGGTTGTCCAATTGTGGAAATTATAACATAAGAATGATATAGGTGATTCTTTTCATGAAAATTTTTCTTTTAACGACAACTCCTTAAAATATTATTTGTTATTTCATTGCAATTTAGGTATTTTAAACTCCCGTTATTTTTGGGTAATTTCTTTCTGTATGGTATTATTGGGTCCTATGTATAGGTATTTGTATATATCATCTTTTGTCTCAAAGTGGCCACGCTATTTATGGCTTTATCGGTACATACTCTAAGGTCCGTATTACACAACGATGCTCAGTCATTGATCGGCGCTCAAGCAGAGATTTCATTTATAAATTGATCAATTAGTGAATGAAATCTCTGCTTGAGCACCGATCGATGACTGAGTATCGTTCTATAATACGGACCTAATACGCGTCCTGTACAAGTTGTACAGTTTTTTTTTTAAGTTTTTGCTCCACACTTTTGTATGTAGCCAGTGTCAAGTAATTGATAATTTATCAAGTTATCGATATTTCACGCAAATATGTGTCAAGTCACAGTCGAAGTCATCAAGTCATAGTCAAGTCAGTCTAGTCAGTCATACTCCTAGTAAAGTGGTGGCAACTTTACTTGAAACTTCTATGGAGTTTTGGAAACAACACGAAAAGAAACGTTTCACCATAATTATACCATTTTCTACACGCACGCCTGTAATCCAGCACTTATCGAATAAAATGCCACCAATTTTATGCACTGACACTGAAAATAACACAAGTTTTGGAAAATAATACAATGCGGTGACGCAATCTTTTCGCTTTCCCGCCAAAACTCCGATATGTAATGTATTGTACAATTGTAGTCTGCTGTCTATGACCTTTTATCTGAGTAGTCTGTGTGTGAGTTTGACACTAGCTTTATTTGACATAAATCAAAAACAGAACTCCAGACATCGCTACATACACGCTTTCATTTTTTCGGAAAATTGTTACGAAAATAAGTGAATTATACGCTGTGATCACTTAGAAATGCGCATTTAATAAATGCATTCATATAATTTAAAAGTGATGATGTGATTTGTGCGCTATGTCGGAAATGGAGACTTTTGCAAATCAAAAGGGTAAGTACCTTTTTGGAGCTCGGAAGGCCTATTCTTGTTTGTGTATGCATAACTGTACCTTACGGTTCTTGCAACACATTTTTGGCTGACGGACTAAATCCAAAACTTACGCTGTGTTTGTTTACGTTAAATGTAATTTTGTGATAAATATTTGTGACATAGTTAAGCGATGAACAGGACGGCGGAAATCGGCTTATCTCGACTTTGAGCTTATCAAAAATGAACTTCTTCAGTCGCATTTTATTATTGAAATAATCGAATAGTTTTTCGAAACTAAAATTATGTATCATCCCAGAAGGATTCATGTATTCATGTCTTGTAATAGGCATGTAGGACTGCTGTTATATGTATGACTCATTTATTGTTTTGTGATGTCAAGTGCTACATACTAATAAACAAAATCAGCGCCGCCTTTAATCTTCTATTATGTATTAGTTAGTCAGAGCATTTTATCTTATCTGAGATTCCAAAATAGCAATGATACATGTAAAAATTTGTATGAAATGGGGTCATGTTGTGCTGTTTTATTCTCATATCAGAAAATGGCTACTTGTGTTAGAAAGCATAATAAAACAAGGATATATTTCTTTGGTAATAGATTAACCTTTAAAAACCTATTCACTATTTAGAGTGACTTACATTAAGGTATGGATTGCCGTTACTGTTTGTGTATTGATTGCTCCTAGCAGTTTTTAAGGCTACATAATCACATTAAGAAACAAAACTAGTATGACTTTGTTATCTGTTTGTCTTTCATACACTTTTCTCTGTAGCGGCTGATAGTATATAGTTGGAATTATTATTAATATCAATTTTATTTATTAGGTGGCTTTGCTATAGACATCCAGTACCTAATTAGACTTACACCTCAGCCTCTGCCTCTCCCTTCTCACACCCTTATGTCAGGTATCGGGTACTGGATACCTATTGATTTACCAATAAGGTTCAACAGTCTCATAGTCTAACCAAAATTCAAGTTTAAATTTAATGCCATTGAAGTATGTGACAAAAAAACCTTGACTTTTTGATGAATTTGGTACTATTTCATGCATCATTAAAACCGTAAGAGTACTTCCTATTGACTTAGACTAGATGCAAACTTGAAATCTGGTATAAATATAAGACTGATGACAGAAATACATAAAGCCTATTACTCCTATTACTGATGCTTATTCTGAAAACTATGCATAAGACCGGCCATTAAGTGCTTTAAGAATATTTCTGTTTATTCATGTTGGGACATTAAAATACATTTTTATAAGATTTTTTTTGGAAGCTTTCTCTTGAAGGAGTTACTAGAAGTCTTTGTACCTCCCCCACTCTAGTCTAGAACCCTCAGAATGTGCAAGTATCACTTGTTACTGGTCCTCTTTTCATTTACAGATTTTAGTTCTTTTAGGCCAATTAATTTTCATAGAGTATGTCCAATTTAAAAGTATCTATTGCTACAAATAATGGCTTATTAACATTGAATTTTTTGTCAACAGTGTCCTGTGTAGTTAACTATGCATATGATGCATCTGAGCCTGATGAGTTAACAATCAGACCAGGAGATGTGCTGCGAGATGTAGACAGATTGCCCGGTGGGTGGTGGAAAGGCGAGCTACGGGGACGGCGAGGCATGTTCCCAGACAACTTTGTATCTGTGCTTACTGAGCCAGGTGTTGCAAAGTAAGTCAAATTTTACTGGTCAAGCTAAGCAAGATGTTAATTTACATATGCAACTTTTTGTATTATAGTATAAAATATGGGTTGATGCAACAAATCCCACGGAACTGATGGCATCAAATATTTCTTGCAACTGATCCCAGAAAATATTATGATTATGAAATATTATGCACAAAATTTAGATCTTTATCGCTGATTACGATTTTACTGTGTGAAACTTTAATTTCCTTTAATGTTTGTCACAATTATTGTCTGTCCATGTTTGAGCCTCCTGCCGCTGTAACTAGTCATAAATATATCTAAAACTTGTGTCATCTTAATAAATTTTTACCAGAGGCATAAGCAGGGGCTTTTGTAAATTAATAGACTACATGGTAAACTTAAACCATCTGTAATGTGCATGCTTTATTATAAGGTTATATTTAACTTATATTATCATGAAAAGTTACTTACTGTGTAACAATTATTGCACAATGAAAATATTCTGCTTTAGGTGTTACAATCATTATGTGACATCATTGATTGCATTAACATACATTTATGACTGAAACAGCATTAAGCGTGTTCTTATGAATTAAATATTTATATCGAATTCATGTAACCATATAAAAATAGCACGTTCTATCATCGAACGTATCTCGTGTTGCAGCGCCACTTAATATATTTATAATAAAAAAAAAAATATATATATATGCTTTAGATAGTTAGAACTTGAAACCCTGGGACCCTGACAAGATCCTAAGATAGTTATTTTTATCGTGATAAACTATAGTCCACGTATGCGAAACCGCGGGCAATCGCTGGAAATATAAGTAAAACTTTGTCTGTCTGTTTGTTTTGTTTGCTGACGCGCTGAAACTGCTGAACCGATTTCAAATCAGTTCAGCAGTTGTGCAAATGATTCATCATTTGCACATGGATTGCTTTTTTTTTTTAACGAGCTAATGCTGTTGGTCTCTATCGACCTTTACAGCGTCACCGGGCGGGAATGGATTGCTTATACATATTAAGGAATCAACGTGAGATACTTTTATCCCGGAAATATTTACTTGCGGCGGTAAACGGAATAGTTGCGGGTGTAACCGCGATGGTGTACCCCTAGTACGTAGCACACAATTGATTATTCTATGTGCATGGTAATTCTACTTTTACTAGCTGGTAGGACTTTGTTGCAAAGTTCGTCTAGGTAGGTACCACCGCTTTGCCAGTTATTCTGCCGCCAAGCAGTAGTGTGCAAGCGCTACTGTGTTCCGGTTTTAAGGGCACTGTAGCTAGTGAAATTACTGGGCAATTGAGATTTTAATCTGATCTCACAATCGAATAATCTTATTACCAGACTGTGCTGATGTCTCAGGATGATGTGCGCAGTGCAGTGTCGCGTGAAACTCTATGTTTTAGACTTCCGAGTGACACTGTTCTGTTATGAGCGGCCGTGGCGCTTTACGTCAGGTGAACGACTAGCTCGTCACATCATTCACTAACATAAAAAATCTAAGTATTAAAAATTGATGAAATATGAAGAGAAATATGACAATGATTACCGACAAGTCTTCCATTATCAATTATCAGACAGTCGCTCAATAAGTCGTAGGTCGCGGGGTTATTAAGTACGGTAGTAATATCTACTTAATATTTTTTCGATTGTTGAAGTGTATCCGTAAAATCTATTAATTATTCAAACACGAGTCAAATACTACTAGATCAATAAAATAAGGAGCGCGAAGTGTGTCACTGAACTAGAAACCGCAGTCCATATGGTAATCTTAATATCTCTGTATAGCAAACCTGTTTCAAGCACTTGCCGCGTAGGATGTCGAATACGAGACTAACTGTAAACCTTAGTAATGAACTTTGACATAAATGCTTCAAAGGTCATTTTATGCTTGACATGTGTAAATGTCTTTTGTGAGCACTGCGGTTTTACCTATCCCGTTAGAATGAAATGCCCTATTTATTTTTCATATTTTTCACATAGCGACCTCAGCAACATTTTTTCATTGTATGCGATCTTTTGTGGCTGCTATTAACAGTTTCGTCATCAGATCTAACCAACTTGCCGATGATCTTGAGTGTGTTGGCCCTTTTCTGATAAGTATAAGGTTTTTCAAACTTTGCTTAAGTGACTGCATTGTAGTGTACAACAACAACGGTTCTCCACTTTAATATTTGTACAATAATTTCTAGTAGCTTTACAGAAAAAATAAATTGAATAGAGTTTCCTGATACATAACAGAAAAAATAAGATATAATTTTATTTAAATATTTTAAATTACAGCGGCAGGACAAGTATTTGTGCACACGAAAAGAAAGTGCAAATACTTATGTTATTTTGTGTGACTGGGTATGGTCCTCGTAGTTCCTGGGTCCCTAGATACAGGGTATCCTAGTTAGGAATCAGGGTCTCTGTATTCGTTGGGCGTTATTTATATAAACTGTATCACCCGCGGCCCGCTTAGCGGCATAGACATAATAATTTTAATGTAAAGGAAAATTAGAATCATTATCGGGATTTTGGGCATGAGATCATTTGTCCGTACGGTAATGACAATGGATGTTTAGCATTCCTCAAGTTAACAAATGCGTCCTGGCACTAGAGACCAATGGATGAGGGTTCAAATTCCGTTCGTGGTTCAAGCTGTACCTAATTTACAGGCCTAAAGAGTACATTATACTCTATTTATAGGTAGAAATAAACGCCTCTCGCAAAGGTAATTGAATTCATCATGTTACGTTATAATATCCGGTACACCCAAGTAAGATCGTTCCGGATAAGAGCGAAAGTCGCTCAACGTACCGCGACCGGTTTTTTTGTAAAACTATTTGATATGCTTGTTTTTAATACTTTTTCGATTAGTAGAAATAATGATTGCGCTCGCTATCTTATCAACGCGATACGGTGATAAGACACGCGTTTCGCGACGAGCCAGTGTTTGTGGTGTGGCCCTTGGTGAACATATTTTTGCTTTTTTGGACATTAACACCAGACAATATTGGAAATAAACTGGGAAAGTTGCGAAGGTTTGTACGATATTCCACAACTATCAAATTGTGGTGATGTGACAACTGCCTACTAATAAATTAAATACCTTATTATTTTTTTATTAAGTATATTGAAAAATTGAAGTCAAGTCAAATAACTTATTATGCAAATAAGCGATATTAGCACTTGATATTCTGGACATTTCGACTTAAAATTGGATATTATACGTACGAGTAAAGGGCTCCTCTAGGAGTGCATTGTGAGTGCACATATCAAACTAATAGTTAAAGCGATTATATTATTAAAATTATTGCTTAATAGAACTTTTATAAGCGTTTATTTATGCTTTATTATATAATTTGTCACATAGCTGACGGCACACCTTCCGGTCTGAGATCAAGTATCTTTAATTTAGTGTGTTTTCTCTGATGCATAGCGCCCGACGTGTATCAATAGTAGATCACAACTAATAAATATTCAAAAACTGCATCAGGTTTTGCGATCAGTGTCAATACTTCAAATTACAATTTACATGTTAATTGTAGGCTGCAGGATCTCAAATCATAAATCAATTACTTAAGCTTGAGCTAAAGTTTGTTATTAAGTCGACGGTAAAAGTCTGCCAAAAACTCCACATATGATTAATAGTATCATTTCTGTATGTTCATGTTGCGAATTGTCGTGTTGCGCAGGCCGGGTGGTTCTAGCGTCCAGGGAAGATGCCGCGCGGTGTTTAGCTACCAGCCCGCTAATCCAGACGAGCTGCCGTTGTCCGTCGGCGACGTTCTCGAAGTACTTGGAGAGGTAAGCATTAATTACATTAAATTTTTGAAGTAAAACTACACGCAAACGCTTAACGCACGCTTAACATGGGGAGCTGGTGAATGCGAGGCGAACGGTAGTTGAAGTGGCTTCACGCAGATCTCCATTGCCAACATAACAGTTTTAAAAAAGTATTATTATATCGGTATGTCTTGTAAAATGACAATTTACAATTGTCAAAATGGCGACATTAACATTAAACAAAGCAAAAACAAAGTTATACCGGCCGATAGATGGAGCTAAACTAAAGAAGTATTACTTCAGTCGTGTGATTTAAAGCACACTCGTTTTTTTTTTTAATTTCATGTGGTTTATGTTTGAGCCAATTGGATTGATACATTTGTCTCGGACGTATTAGCTTCGTATGGGTATGGACCACGAAAGTTTTCTTCTCTATACTTGAAAAGGCAATGGTTTTTAATATTTTTGCTTTGACAGTATTTTCTCTACTTTAGCTTTAAATATTAGGGTTAGTTGCATTGTCTTATAAAATCCTTTCAGAAAATGCATCGTCTATATCGTTTGGTCTTACATAAATTCCTATTTTAATAATGAAACATTTGGTTTTTTTTTTATATTTGTCTATCACGCAAAACAGTTGCATTAATTTTAATGTAATTCTGTTTTAATTTTTTTAAACATAAACTCTAATATGCTTTTAAATACGCTTCTAACAATAAAACGCCCAACGATCACATACATAGACCCTGGACCCTAACTAGGATTCCCTATGTCTAGGGACCCAGGAACTACGAGGTCCATGGTACCACAACACTGAGACTCAGAACAAGTATTTGAGCTATTTTTTTCTATGCACAAATACTTGTCCTGCTGCGAGAATCGAACCCGCCGCCTCCGGATTTGAGGAGACCTGCTCAACCACCACACCACAGAGGCTGAATAATAAATGGGACTTATTTATAAGTCGGCAGTCCTTCGCGTTGCCTAAATAGGAACAATGACACGTCATTATATTACTATTAGTACATGATCATTATTATTATTCATAGATAAATAATGGATTGCACGTATGCGTAATTTCTTAGGAGACCGTATATAAGCAAGACGAAGGAAATAGCATAAGGCCTCTTTTGGTTGCTTTTTATATTTATTTTTTTAGAACGTTGTGTTATGACAGTGGGAAAAAATGTCTGTTTAGTTTCATGTAAAACTTTTTTTTTTTTTTAATTTTTCGCCAACTCTGCCGCTCCTTTATATTTCACACATATTATTTTCCGGAAACGTCCAAGCCTGGTCGTCACCAACACCGTAGGTGAACTAGGATTCAATCGCATCAACAAAGGTGACGTTTAAGCTGAGTCACATAATTTGTTTTATTATAGACAAATTCATTAGTGGTATAAATATTATGATTTTACATCGAACTTTTGAGAAAATTATTTTTCTCCATCTATTGAGTTATAAGTTGAGTCTGGGTGTTGTGGGACCATGGTCCTCGTTCCTGGGTCCCTAGACACGGGGAATCCTAGTTAGGGTCCAGGATCTATGTATGTGATCGTTGGGCGTTATTATTATTATAAGCTTAGGTTTCGCATATATACGTTTACTTTATGATAAGACGGCCTCTAGCTATTTTTAAGGTATGTATTTGTATCACACTAATATTATAAATGCGAAAGTTTGTATGTGTGTATGAAGATTGCTTATACACTGGATTAACATATAGGCTACATTTTATCCCGGAAAAATGAAATTTTCCCGTGGGATGAGCAAATAACTAAAATACTTTTTATCCGCGGGTGAAAACGCGCGCAACTAGTTATTAATAATAATAATAAAAGGCTTTGTTTTGTGTCTGACTGACTGCCAGACAATATACAGCCTTAAACTCTGCAGAGACATAATATTTAGAGGATGTGTCATCCATTTATGGCCAAAAGTCCCTCTTAAGAAAGGGTTTAAAGAAAATTCAACCCTTACGATGTCACAAAAGGTTATATGAAGATATGGGTTGCGTCTATAATGCCTGAGAAATATAGACCTTAATGCACGTATAAATATCGTCATTAAAACAGGAAAAATCGCGCAGAACAGCAAAGTATTATAAGAGGCATTCGAATCTAGAGAAGTATTACGTCATGGCTAAGGCGGGCTTTACGGCGGAGACTATAGGGAATTACTATGCTTATATTATAGCATAGCATTGTTCCTAACTACAAGTACCTTTACAATAACAGTTTGTAGTTAACCATTACTCTCATTTGTGTACGGAATTTGCGCGACACAACACTTGAGAGATTGTAGTAAAAAGCTGTTTGTTTTCGTTTATTTATAAAAATCTACAGAAGGTTGTCTTATTTACGACACTTTGTCTGCGGCGCGCCTTCGAGCGGCAGCGTTTTCCGATTTCTGGGGTTTTGAATTCGTGTATAGAAGACCGCCATTGTCTGGAAAGTGAGTTACAAATAACATAAACAATTAAATTTTGAGTTCCGTATAATAATATGTTATCTCTATACGTAATGAAAACATATCCAATGCGAATCGTATTTGAAATGTGAATGAAGCTCAGAAGCGTTCTTATTTTTACCGAAGTATTATAAATTAATCCGATTTCATCTACCATCTACCATCGAGTAGGACTTGCTCACGAGCGGGACCACTTATACTCAAAGTTCTAAGAAAAAAAAGAAGGCGTCGGGAGCTAGCGGAATGGACAATATTTAAAATGTTCGACCCCTTGTTTTTTAAAACGTAGTTTTGCATTTTTTGTTTTAATTTTAATGCGCTAGATACCTACCTATTTTCTTGAATTTTAAACATTTTTTTGGGCATAGTGAGTCTAAATGTAGATTTTTGTAAAAAGCTAGAGGTAAAGAAGTTGAACGCTTTTGTTTCGAAATCTTTTTTATGCTTGTAATTGACACAAATTAGGCTTCATTCGTCAATTATAATTTAGCCTCACTTTGTTTTTTAACAATAACATGTGGAATACTGAATATACAAATCTGAAATTTTTCATCTTATAATCTCGAAATGCTATTCGAATTTTTGTCGATTGTGATTTCTCGCAACTTTTCAAGACGGTGGCGCGTGCCGTTCTTGTGTTTTCCGATCTAAACATTGGCCGTATTTTATCCAACTTATCCAGGTAGAAGAGGGCTGGTGGCAAGGCCGGCGACAAGGGCGCGTGGGCGTATTTCCATCAAACTTCGTGGTGATGTTAGACCCGCCCCAACCCGCGCCGCCGTTTGAACCCGCGCCGGCACTGCCTCCTAAACCTGGTGAGTAGATTTGCTTTACTAGAGGTGAAGATAATACCTAGATTTATTTAATTTGCCAAAAAATAAATATCCATGATTATACTTAATTGATAATGCAAGTTTTACGATACAGTTTCAAGTTTCACGTTAAAGATCCGAGAATAATTTATAAAAACATGTCATTCAAATAGTATAAGCAGACACATTCTGTTCTTTTCATTACAGAGTGGACTACAGTAACAAAATAATCAAGTTCACTATGCGGCTTACTCATTGTTTACTCCGCTCTATATAGGCCATGTTTACACAAGAGAAAAGAAGCTCTTAGCCCGGTTGTAAAATGTTTTATCTGTCTTCTCTTTGCTGTGGCGATAAAATTGGTAATAGTATAGTAAAATGTGCATCTTGCTCTCGATAATCTTTGTAAAACAATCCTTATAAACCTGTTTCAAGGTTCATATTGAATGAAAAGAACCAGAAACTAAATAAAAAAATGGATTGTCTTGTTCCAAAACACAAATACCGATATAGTATTTCATGTTGATGTTAAAAAATTAGCAGGGATTACTAATATCAGTTTTAGTTTGAAAACTATCGTGAGTATGACACATTTTGTAAGATAAATAACGGCTAAAACTGGCTCCCAGAAGAAGGACATCGAATATGTCCGAAACCTGGTCGGAGTAATTTCGACTTTTAATTGACGTGAGTTTTAGCCGTTATTTATCTTACAAAACTAATATCAGTTTTGAGTCATTACAATCAATTAGTAATCAGATCGTTCTGATTACAGTATACACAGGCGGGTGATAAAATTTAAACATTACATGAAGACGAGATTAAAACAAAATCATCATTATTGAATTAAACTTTCCGGTGGCAAATGGTCTGGCAAATTCTTTAATGCTCTGCGGCATTAAAGAATTTTCTACCTATCTATCATCTTGTGGATATGGGATCCCTATGTACACTTTTGGTTTGCATCAGGATCCATGACATCGGCATCCAGTTTCTACCAACTTTCAGCAATCAACACAAAATGATATGACTTGATGTATCTTCGCCTTAAAGTGACGTATGTATATTAGATCCCAGCATCTCGACCTGCATATACGTGATGCGTCATACTACATACCTATTACATACAAATGTGAATATAGTACGATCTCTACAACTGTACGTGACCATATTCATAATCCTCGATCGAGTTCGTGTTCATTCGCGCGCTAACTCAATCAACGTTCAAATGGACACAATTGTGTTGGGGACTCGCGCTGATTATTTCGATTGGGTTGATTCCCCCTTTTATTTAAAGCTATTGGAAGGTCTGAGATGTAAGATGGGTCAGAGTTGAACAACCTACTCTAGAACAACCTACTTGGTTTTCGACTTGCGCTTTGCTTTAACTGCATTTTCGGATGTCCACGCAAATGTTTGCATAATAATTTTACATTATTTTGACGGCAATGGATCCATTGCTATCAAAATCGGGTTGATCCAACGTGAGAACAGGACCATCCTATTTCTTCCCGCAGATGCCTTAAACGCCGACTTAGGGAATATCCAAGGAATCTTGTTGATTAGGTTTACAACTTTACAGCCCCCCTCATCCACACAACTATTTTTGTATTTCAATCTGATCAGGTTCCTTAAAAGAATTGGCCTGTTCACAAAGACTGCTAACCAAAATACAGTCTTTTCAGCTACGATAACCAACCTCCACGCAATAACAACTCTTATCTTCCAACAGTGAAGGAGCAGTGTCGCGTGCTGTTCCCGTACACGGCAGTGAATGATGACGAGCTGACTCTGGGCGAGGGTGAAGTGGTGACCATAGTTTCAAAGGATGCGCCCGACCGCGGCTGGTGGCGCGGCGAATTGCACGGCCGGGTTGGACTGTTCCCAGATAACTTCGTGCAGCTACTGCCTAATGGTGAGATAATATCGTATTTAACGGATGATCCCACAGCTGGGATTGAAAACTAAAGTATTTGTAGTTTGATATCAACAATATTAGACAATTTTTTTGAGCATAGACATTTTTGCGAAGCTGCACGCATCAGGTAGTATAAGTACTTACTGTATACAACAATCGGCTTCAAATCCGTTTATCTGAATTAATTTTGTATTCTATAGTCCTAAAGTTTGCATTATTGCTAATGATAAAAGCAATAAACCTTTGAGACATCACTCTCAGGCGGCACGCTAATTTTGCGGATTACATTACAATCAATACGCTTTCTTACTGTGAGAAACGGTTTGAGTCTCAGTTGTAAGATCTTTACAAATTTTCTCAGTTTTTGCCGCCTAAAACGAGCTCAGCGCTGTTTGTTACAAGTTGTCATACATTTACAACGTTCTCACCAAACTTACATACGTATAATATGCATACGTTTCCGGGAATTGGATACATTACAGCGACCGACCGCTATAAAATCACATTGAATAGATTCAAAGATTACGTTATCGTAAGACTGATTAGTGACAGTAACACTAGCGTTTAAAAAAATATTAGTGCAGGGCCGAGCGGGATTTGAACTAGTGTGCGTCGGTCGCATGGGCTACCGCTGAGCCACATTCAGCTATAGCATTTGTCACAGTTCTTAGAAACCCTTCATTCACGTACATAGTTTGATTATGACTCGAGTCCATTGTTTCTAGTTAGTATAGTACTCGCTAGTAAGCGTGATTGATGAATATGGGTCAATTATGAAAACATGAATTACTAATTCCGTATATTATGAACAATCTCATTCACGTTTAAGTTATATACTATTCATTTGATAACGTTGTATTTTTTATAGTGTTGATATATTCCGGTGACTGTTGCGTAAATAACACAGTTTTTTATGCTGCTTTACCACAGACTCCTGATTCCGTGCTCTTTTTTAATATACTACTTACATATTTGTTAGTTGTATTATTTATGTGTTTTTTAACAAAATCAATAAAGGAGGGACAGATAGATAGATAAAACTCTTTATTGAAACACCACATTACAGGAACAATTTACAAGCACAAACTTAAAAATTATATTATATATATATATATATATATATATATATATATTTTCTTTTGTTCTTACATTTTTTGACACTACATAAATATCGGGAATATCAATTACTTATTTATATTTGCGTATACACCACGAGCAGACCAAGGGCCTTACCGCGTAAGTCTGGTGGAGATCGTAATTGTGTTCTCTCTTGCTCGCACTCGTGGACTTGTTGATTGGCGCGTGCAGGATGGCAGGCGAAGCCGATTCCCAGAACGGTTACGCGGTAGGGGTGCAGCTCCCGCAAGCAGCACCCGTTCACGAGCTTGACGCATGTGCCAGACATCGCCCTCCTCGACCATATTTGAGGGAAGAGGACGATCCGACACACGATTAGAATAACACAATTTTATAATACAAAGAATACGTTATGCTTAATCTATTTTTTTTTATTTTTTTTATATGTTAATGTATGACGCGACGAACTAACCGTTCGCCTGGTGTTAAGCGACACGGCTGCCCATATCAGCTGCAGTGGCACTCGGAACTCTAAAGTATAGAGGTTCGCGTGACACTGCACTGCGCACGTCATCCTGAGACATCAACACAATCTAGTAACAAGATTACTTGACTGTGAGATCAGGTCATAAAGTCTCATTTGCCCAGTAATTTCACTAGCTACAGTGCCCTTCAAACCGGAACACAGTAGTGCTTGCGCACTACTGCTTGGCGGCAGAATAACTGGCAAAGCGGTGGTACCTACCTAGACGAACTTTGCAACAAAGTCCTACCACCTATTATCGGTATCTTTGAGTTCCGGTAATGTAATCGGTGTACACTGTACAAGCCCATCGCTATTATTTATTCTGTGGTACATTTTGGCTGTAATGTTTGGATAGTTATTGTTGGCAAAGGATTTAATCTCGTTAAAACATTTATTTACCCCGACGACGTTTCGACCAAGTTTCATTGGTCGTGATCACGAGTAGACATTAAATAATGTATTTAACGCGATTAAAACCTGTGTGGTGATCACGGAACTTTGATTGCAATGCAACAGGAGAAATTTCCACACTAACTATGCACATAAACTGCGTCAAATTATTGTTAACTACAAAAAAAAAAACATTTAGACTATATACTAGCCGCGATGACTTATAGAGAGTCCAAATGCAAAAAAAAATACAATTTTATATCTTTTTACTTTCATCTATCCAAAAGTCGTCATTAGTTAATATCCGCAAATGTATTTATTAGGTCTTTACCTATGAAATTGCCGTTTTGTTTGAAAAAAGTTAAAGTATTTTTTTTTCGAACTTATTTATTTCTTTTATTCAAAGTAATCACCCCTGCAATCAATGCATCTTTGCCAACGCTGTGGCAGTTTATGGATGCCCTTCTTGAAAAAATCAGCAGGACGGGAGACAACAAACTCTTCAAAGGCGTTTTGTACTGCCTCTCGGGAATTGAATTTTTTTCCCGCTAAAAAGTTGTCCAAATTTTGGAAAAAGTAATAGTCGGTAGGCGCAAGATCTGGTGAGTATGGCGGATGAGGGAGAGCTTCCAAACCCAACTCATGCAGCTTAGAGACGGTCTGTTGTGCAGTATGGGGTCGCGCGTTGTCGTGAAGTAGCAGTGGAGACGACCGATTGACCAAAGCTGGTTGCAGACGTGCGAGTTTTGCCATCATTGTGGTCAGTTCTTCAATGTACACATCTGCAGTAATGCTCTCGCCGTTTTGTAAAAAGCTTTGATGAATCACACCAGCACTAGACCACCAAACTGTGACCATCACCTTTCTAGGGGTCATTTTTCGTTTTGCACATTGCTTTGGTACCGAACCAGGATCTAACCAACTTTCTGAGCGCTTTCGATTGTCAAAAAGAATCCATTTTTCGTCGCACGTAACAATTCGGTTCAAAATTCCTTCATTTCTGTGCCTGTTAAGCAGCGCAAGGCAAGTCTCGACGCGTACGTTGCGCTGGCGATCGTTAAGTTCGTGGGGCACCCATCTATCAAGCTTTTTTATCTTGCCAATCTGTCGCAAATGGACCAATATTGTTTTGATGCTAACATCAAAAGCTGCTGCCAGCTCAGCTGTAGATTGAGATTCATCAGCTTCCACAATCGCCTTTAATTCATCATTGTTGACCAAAGTTTCCGGCGACCACGAGGTTCATTTTTCAAGTCAAAATTCCCAGAACGGAACCGAGCAAACCAATAACGGGTTGTACGTTCGTTTGTACAGTTCTCTCCGTAAACGTCGTTGATGTTACGTGTCGTTTGTGCCGCGTTGGTGCCACGACGGAACTCATATTCCATAATTACACGAAATTTCAAAGTATCCATTATGAGGAAAAATGTTGAAATGTAATGAAAATACAACGCTAATCAATAAACAAAAGACTTATATTGTAAATAGAATGTCATATTTTTAAAACAAAATTAATTTGAATTTAGAATTCATAGCCAATCAAAACTTTTTTTTGTTTGAAAAAGTCTGTACTGCAATACGGCAATTTCATAGGTAAAGACCTATTATTTTGATTCATGACGCTCGGAACGTGACCAGTTAATAAGTCTTAGTACGTTGCGGAAACCTTGAATTTTATAGACAGTACATAGCTACTGGCTTACTACTATCTACTGGCAGACATCACAGATCATCTCAGGTTGTTTTAGGACAACAATATCAACAATATTTGTTTTAACAAGTACAACACCAGTGTTGTAGTGGACATAGTATACACGTAGATGTAGTTAAAGTTTGTAAACAGTCAGCCCACCGGTGCGTGGAGAGCTCGCCGGCCGATTTTTCCAAGGTGCGTTTAAAATATTAAGGTTTTTATCTAATAAGTAAAATTCTCGTGTCACATTCGTGTTCGTATGAAAATTCCTCCTAAAAGCCTTGACCGATTCTTATAAAAATTAAAATTTACATTTAGTAGGTCTGAGAATAGGACGGAAACTATTTTACATCATCACCATCACCGCTTTTCATCATCACGTGGAGAAATCGCGGGGCGCAGCTAGTTATTGTATAAATTCATATCACACAATTACCTCTCTGAGAATAGACAAGGGTTGATGGATGATACATGTCCCACTTTGTGATCTACACTAGCTTGAGCAATTGTGTGAATACTGTTAACGTTATTGAATGAAATTTATTTGATAATACTTTCTACATTTTTGTTCTTATTTGCACATTTTTGCGCTTAACATCAGGTGAACGACGTGCTCGTCACATCATTCACTACCATAAAAAAAAATTAAAATATGTCCAAACAATTCGAGTTTTTTTTTGTGGTCATGATCGAAATAGGTTGTTAATAATATTGATTGATCACTTGCAAACAATAGTAAACATTAGATATATATACATATAAATAAGTCTAATAACCTTGTATGTATTAATCAACTGCTTAATTAATATAACTTATAGATTACTGCATTAAATACTCTTTTAGAGTAGTAACATAAAACACATATCAAAATAAAACATCGATTAAATAAAGGTTTAGCCATATCTGCAACTTATTTGAGCAATTTAAGCATATTTGCTTGACAGTTGAAGACTCGGAAAATCTAAAACTGCCCAATTTGAAGCACCTCATCCCAGACGACCGACACCTCCTGAACAATGCTTAGTATCCGATGTTTTGCTATTGACATTTCTCGCGAAGGTTGCGGACCGAGTCGTGATTTTGCGTAACTCTGTTCAGCCGCCAGCCGCCTTGCCTGCGTCTTTTTATAACTAGTTACCTCATTTACTGAACCGCGTTGGTGTAACCCTAATGTCCATACTGGATTTCCTTGATTTTGACATATTTTACAATCAATATTTCTGACTTACTACTAAAATGGGTGTCGAAAGTGAGTGTCGTGTGTATACATCTCTACAATTTATCTCTATGATGAATTCAAGTTTAAAGTGTGTTTTCCTTTACGGTGCATTTAAAAACGACGTGATAGGTTGAATTAATTATCTGATAGTGTATAAATAATGCAATGCGTGCGATTAAAGTGATCATCAGTAGAGAATTCCGTGTACGATCTGTTTGTAAATATCGTGCCATTGTGCTACTATTGGATAAAAGTATCTAAATGGATGGGGAAATATAAATATTTATAAGGTTGTGGTCTACCTTAAAAATATTTATATTTCCCGAGAATTAAATGTTAAATGAGAAATTTATATGTTTACGACTATTTCGACCTATTTTTGTGTGTGATTGTTACGATATTTGAAAGTGTATGTTTTGTAACTTCAGTTGCGGCGGAAGTGGAAGAAAAGAAGCCGGACCGGCCTCCGTCCAAGACGAACGCAATTTATCCTGTACTCAACAAGTATTCTGAAAAAACTGCCTCGGTTAAGGAACTCACGACCTCTAAAATAAGGTAAGATAAGAACTACATTTTACTCAAAAATAGTGAAAAGTGATCAATAATAATAGTGTAAGAAGCAGTAATGCTGAAACTGCTGTTACGTTTTCACTAATGACCTTTCACATCAGCGAGAAATCGACAGAACATACCTAATTTTTTACTAAGCATAACGTTTGTAAGGCTGTTAGCGGTAATCCACTCATTCACACCACACAAACTTTAACTGTAAGATAATGATAGTTAGGATTAAGTTCGCGTATTTAATTGCTTTTGTCATGTCCTTCAAAGTATTTCAGTCGTATATTTGTAGTACAGCCTCAAGAACTGATCGGGTTCTCCTAAAAAATATAAAATTATAGTTTCTTCCTTTTCATCGTGTCCTTTTCTTCAAGTGTCCTTTTCTCTAAATGTCCTTAAGTTATCTCGGTATTTACTGAACATCCTTCGCAGCAAATTCATATTGATTTGCTACGGATTGTTTTGATTTAGCCTTGTCGGTATGAGATATAATAATAGGTCTTTACCTATGAAATTGCCGTATTGCAGTACAGACTTTTTCAAACAAAAAAAAGTTTTGATTGGCTATGAATTCTAAATTCAAATTAATTTTGTTTTAAAAATATGACATTCTATTTACAATATAAGTCTTTTGTTTATTGATTAGCGTTGTATTTTCATTACATTTCAACATTTTTCCTCATAATGGATACTTTGAAATTTCGTGTAATTATGGAATATGAGTTCCGTCGTGGCACCAACGTGGCACAAACGACGTTTATGGAGAGAACTGTACAAACGAACGTACAACCCGTTATTGGTTTGCTCGGTTCCGTTCTGGGAATTTTGACTTGAAAAATGAACCTCGTGGTCGTCCGGAAACTTTGGTCAACAATGATGAATTAAAGGCGATTGTGGAAGCTGATGAATCTCAATCTACAGCTGAGCTGGCAGCAGTTTTTGATGTTAGCATCAAAACAATATTGGTCCATTTGCGACAGATTGGCAAGATAAAAAAGCTTGATAGATGGGTGCCCCACGAACTTAACGATCGCCAGCGCAACGTACGCGTCGAGACTTGCCTTGCGCTGCTTAACAGGCACAGAAATGAAGGAATTTTGAACCGAATTGTTACGTGCGACGAAAAATGGATTCTTTTTGACAATCGAAAGCGCTCAGCAAGTTGGTTAGATCCTGGTTCGATACCAAAGCAATGTGCAAAACGAAAACTGACCCCTAGAAAGGTGATGGTCACAGTTTGGTGGTCTAGTGCTGGTGTGATTCATCATAGCTTTTTACAAAACGGCGAGAGCATTACTGCAGATGTGTACATTGAAGAACTGACCACAATGATGGCGAAACTCGCACGTCTGCAACCAGCTTTGGTCAATCGGTCGTCTCCACTGCTACTTCACGACAACGCGCGACCCCATACTGCACAACAGACCGTCTCTAAGCTGCATGAGTTGGGTTTGGAAGCTCTCCCTCATCCGCCATACTCACCAGATCTTGCGCCTACCGACTATTACTTTTTCCAAAATTTGGACAATTTTTTAGCGGGAAAAAAATTCAATTCCCGAGAGGCAGTACAAAACGCCTTTGAAGAGTTTGTTGTCTCCCGTCCTGCTGATTTTTTCAAGAAGGGCATCCATAAACTGCCACAGCGTAGGCAAAGATGCATTGATTGCAGGGGTGATTACTTTGAATAAAAGAAATAAATAAGTTCGAAAAAAAAAATACTTTTACTTTTTTCAAACAAAACGGCAATTTCATAGGTAAAGACCTAATATATAGGATTTGAGACTGAACAAGCTTGCAGCAAAGTTTAGTTAACACTTAAGTTTAGTTCTTCAAGCTTGACAGCGCATCGAAGACGACATCTCAATTTAAAACTATAGTGAAGACATAATTATAAATTGTAGCGACATCGTCGTTTTACAATCAGAAGTTGATCATCATAATATCACAACACGTAATTAGCTCTATAATAAGCCAATACAAGGCCCCCAAGATATAACACAATACGCTGTCTGAATAAAAATAATGACCTAATACATTTTAAAGATTTACTTGAAAATAATTACCAACGATACGGCTTATCATGAAAGTGATTAAACGCACGTTTTAGAATTGCAACCTTCAAATTTCAGATAATATAGCTTCATATTGATAGCGACGTAATACACACTGTGGTCAAAATAATAATAATAAGTCATAATAATTTGCCTAATGATTGACTACCCTAACTAGTATGCCATTCATGAGTTTATGTCTAATTACTTACAAATGTCTTTTGACGTTGGTCAATTGGCTTATTGAAATCGTTTCGAGAAAGTGAGGCGATTTCAAAATGCTTCTTGTGTAATTATTGCAGTCGTAAGCCTCGGAGATTTGAATGTGAATTTTTACTATTGAAGAGATCGTAGGCATACAATAGTATTGGAGTGGCCTGCCTATTAATTAGTAGCCGTAATCAATGTTTAAAATGTCCCGTCCATTTTTTTCTGATGCGAAAGTGTTTATAGGTTTTAGCATTTTATATCTTGATCGCTCTCAGAAGTTAGATCGCTTAGAAATAGGTTTTCGATTCACGCGAAATATTTCATAACAAGACTATTTAAAAAATATACTTTAGTTTCGGTTCTCGACTTGGGGTCTCGGTTCTTATCAATTCGACATTTCTAATGTTCTGTCCTTATCGTTCATATTGTTTTTTAAATATTATCGAAAAGGAGGGAAGACAAGTCAGTCTAAAAATACTAAAGTCAATGTGCTATTCTTATTTTACAGTATGCACAAAGAAAACACTTTAAGCAAAGAGACGAGCATACAAAGTACAGTCACGCACACAAACAAGAGCGACTCGGAGAAGCTGATGCACAGCGAGACGGTCCCGGATGGAATTATTGATGGACAAGTGAGTGATTTTTTTCTAATTTCATTTTATTTTTAACTGAATTCGAAGAGTAGGTTCTCAATGGGGTCGTTTGTTTTTCCCCATTATTTTTTTGTTACCACATATCTTCGTCATTGATAAACCGATTTCGAAAATTCTTTTTTTATTTTAAAAGTCACCTACTTTCAGATTGGTTCAATAGGATTTTTTTTCCAGTATCGGTTTAGTATAATATTTTAGTATTTTTATTTTTTATTTTATATACCTAATGATGAAAATGAGATGTAGATGATTCACGTATTTCTCAGTTTAAAATTAAAGCGATTTAGGTTCATTTAACTCCTTTAAAAAAGGATATTTTTATACTTTAGGGTACTATTTAGCATATCCTGATGGTCATATGATTTACATATTTATTTAAAAAAATGCTTAACCAATGTTGCATGTATAACTTTCATGTCATAATGGCGGAATTAATTTGGATGAAATTTAGTTTGCGCACACGACATAGAATGCTTTTTCTCCCGTAAAGTTAACAGTTCCCGTGTAAAACCGCGCGGCGCTTATAGTTACCAAATAATTATATTTTCGCGCTAAAAAATATATTCTATAGAGTTTGGTAATAAAGATTTATGATTTATAGCAGTATCGCGTGCTTAGTGTAATCAACAAGTTAATGTTAATGTAAAGGAAACATTTTAATCACGGACGGGATTTGAACCCTCGTCCGTTCGTCCCTAAAGCCGGGACACTTATTCATTTGTGACTAGTTACGCCCCGCGGTTTCACCCGCGGTTAAAAAGTATTTTAATTATTTGCTCATCCCACGGGAACATTTTACTTTTCCGGGATAAAATTTAGCCTATATGTTGATCCAGTGTATAAGCTATCTTGGTACCGAATTTCATCCAAATCCATTCAGCCGTTTGAACGTGAAAGAGTAACAAACACACACATACAAACATACAAACTTTCGCCTTTATAATATTAGTGTGATTCAATGTATAATAGTTAGCATACAGTTATCACCAAAATGCTATTTTAATGATTACTTAAGCACAAATCTTAAAGTTATTACATATAGTTTTTAAGTTATCGTTAAATATGTCGACATCCTGGCACTCATGAGTAAGGACATGCTTTACTCAATGCGGATTCAAATCCAGTTCGCTATTCAAATGTTTCCTTTACATTAAAATTAATTAGTTTTTTAACAATCTCTACAACGTGTTATTCAACGACGAATAATAACTAATTAAATATGATTAGTGTATTATTAGTTGTTCTAGTTAATGATATTTATTCAGACTTCGATAAATGTCTGATAATAATTGAAGGGTTGAGAATAAAAAGGGTTTAACTGTCAAATTGATAGTTTCGAGAAAATTGACTTTAAACTTCAACGGCTTCATTTTAAGGTTTATGTTAGTTTCAGTTGCTTGAAAATGTATTAATTATATTTTAAAATACAAAATGTAGTACTAATTCGTACAATTACTGTAAAAATGTAATATAATATAATAAATATAATAATGTTTTTATGCTAAGCGAACTGTGTTCCTGTGTCAGATAAAACGTTTTTAGACTGACAATCTCGAGATTTAAGGCTCATTTCGGTATTTAGAGAAGGTATTATTGTAGATAATTTCACGCTGAATCCAACGATACCCATAAGTCATTTTGTGAAAAAAAATCAGTTGAACCCTTCTTGATCTCACCCCTTCAATTACTAACCGATTAAACTTTAACACTTCTATCATATCCATGTCAATATGTACATATTATCTTTGTTTGTGTATATTTGAGACGGGATAAAATCAGACGTGTTTCTTTAATTTTCTTAGAAAACTAAACAAAAGTATCATTTGTGTCAGTGGTTAGTTTGTCTGATTTTTATCTGGCCCATTATACCGAAACGATATAATTTTTTATAATTATTATATTGTCCAGCGGCGTAGAAATGGGACCAATTTTTTCTTGTGGCTGCTATAAGAGCTGGCTAAGGGAGTAACCAGGGAATAGGCAGTAGCATTCTGCTTGCTCTGCATTAAAATCTACTGCAATCGCCAAGATGCCGGCCTAGTATCGTGATTATGGCAAAAAAGGGATATATGGAGGAGGCTTCTGTTCAGCAGTGAATGTCTTTTGTGATATTGTGTCTTCTTATCACGCTATCACACTAATATTATAAAGGCGAAAGTTTGTATGTGTGTATGTTTGTTACTCCTTCACACTCAAAGGGCTAAACGGATTTGGATGAAGTCCGGTGAAACTGTTGTTGCGCCCCGCGGTTTCATCCGCGGATAGAAAGTATTTTAATTATTTGCTCATCCCACGGGAACATTTCCCTTTTCCGGGATAAAATGTAGCCTATAAGTTAACCCAGTGTATAAGCTATCTTGGTACCAAATTTCATCCAAATCCATTCAGCCGTTTGAGCGTGAAGGAGTAACAAACATACAAACATAAACACATAAAATTTTTCGCCTTTATAATATTAGTGTGATTAAACCTTTTTATTACAGGTAAAGAAACCTCCAGTGCCATTGAAGAAAAGTCCTACCCCCACTTCAGGTGTGGGCGGGTTATTCAGCGGGCTGAAAAGTAAAATGTTATCATCCTCGGACAAGACGTAAGTCAATAAGCCTTATATTTTTATTTACGTAAATATTGAAATGTTTTTGTTTGTTCGTGCGATGCAAAGAACTTCGAGCACAAAACATTTTGGCGTCACAATGATTATACTGTCAGCAATTTATAAAAAATATTGTCTACTTGGTCTCCTGTCATCCCATTGATTTTCAACTTTCTACAATGATTGAGTAAAGTATAGAGTAAATTTCATGAATATTAAGGAATTTGTTTAAATAGTTTTTGTTTTGTTTTGTTGTATTTACTTGGCTAGCATAAACAACTCAGACGATTTAGAGTTCGTGAACTTGGCACCGTTCGGTGATGTAATTGTCAAGAATGTTGACACATACACACCCTGAGTTCTATTATATAGCAATAGAAGTTATATTTCGATGTATTTGAAAATATCTATTTGATTCTTTTTTTTTGCATGCCAAGTTTCAACACGATCGCACAGTTGGAACTCATCGTAAAATAGTTTTCAAGTAAAAAAAGCTTGTAAAAATTCCATTGTTTCCAGGGAAAAAGATAAGTCATCGAATGCGTTGCCGAACAGCGGTAGCAGTAGCAGCGGCGAGTGGGACCGCATCGATGGCGGCGGGGCCAGCAAGCCGGCGGCCAACGCTGTCAACTCCGCCAACTCCACCAACACTTTCGATCACATCGAACGGAATACTATACTGAGCGATCCGCGGGCTGGCAGGTTAGTAACCACACACTGTGTCAAAAAAACTAATGTATTTTGGACCATATGACTGAAGTAAAAGTAAGTAAGTTCTTTAGCTCCATCTATCGGCCGGTATAACTTTGTTTTTATTTTGTTTAATGTTAATGTCGCCATCTTGACAATTGAAGGGTTGAGAATAAAAAGGATTTAACTGACAAATTGACAGTTTCGAGAAAATTGACTTTAAACGTCAACGGCGTCATTTTTATGTAGAGTGCTTATAAGGTAATAGAAAAGGTTTATGTAAGTTTCAGTTGCTTGAAAACGTTTTATTTCTATTTAAAATTACTAAATATTGTACTAATTCATACAATTACTGTAAAAATATAATATAATAAAAGAAATAAAGTAATGTTTTTATGTTAAGCGTACTGTATTCCTGTGACAGATAAACCATTTTTAGATTCAAAATCTCGAGGTTTAAGCCTCATTTCGGTATTTTGAGAATGTATTATTGAAGATAATTTCACGCTGAATCCAACGATACCCATAAGTCATTTGGTCAAAAAAATCAGTTAAATCCTTTTTATTCTCACCCCTTCAATTGTAAATTGTCATTTTACCGGATTTTTAACTTTGTTATGGGAGACCTACGTGAAGCAATCACAGTTACATGTTCCCATCAGATTAACTTGCGATATGTACCAATAACTAAAAATGTAACAATATAGTACTAGTATGAGGCCGTAGTTTACGGTTCTCGGAAAGACTTCCAATATCATAATGATGCTAATGGATGGTGATCAAAGTTTTATAAATCTAATACTCGTTTATCAGCTCACTCATTTGCATGAACTGTTCTCAGTGACTAATTTTTTTTACATCACTTTATTCATACATTTGCATTCCATTTCATACATTTGCTGTCTTAACGTGAGTCGAATTCAAATTCGTCGTTTTAAATCCTTTAAATTATTAAATTAGTGAAGGTAATTATGTAAATGTTCGTTCCAGAGTGAAAGCGCCGCGGCGCAGGCCGCCGAGTCAAGCGCTCCGAGACGACACGCCGCAGCAAATAGGGCTCAGTAACGGGCACGAAGGTATGATTACATTTCAAGGGGCGAGATCAAAAAGGGTTTAACTGTAAAATTGATAGTTTCGAGAAAATTTACTTTAAACTTCACCGGCTTCATTTTAGTGTAGAGTGCTTATTAAGTAATAGAAAAGGTTTATGTAAGTTTCAGTTGCTTGAAAATGGATTAATTATATTTTAAAATACAAAATATAGTACTAATTCGTAAAATTACTGTAAAAATATAATAAACATAATAATGTTTTTATGCTAAGCGAACTGTATTCCTGTGTCGGATAAACCGTTTTTGGACTGACAATCTCAATCGACAATCAAATGTATTATTGTAGATAATTTCACGCTGAATCCAACGATACCCATAAGTCATTTTGTGAAAAAAAATCAGTTAAACCCTTCTTGATCTCATCCCTTCAATTGTTTTAACATGTATTCAATTGTTTATGAATGTAACTGTTTCATTGTAAGTAGCTGCGCCGAGTGCTTGTTTTACCGAGTAACCGAATATTACTCAGATTTAAGTTGTCAAATCAAGTAAGTTTAGCCGAGTTAATGGGTTCAGTATTGAAGAGAAGAGGAATAAAGAATGTTCAGTATATTCTCATCGTATCTTGCCTTAGTATTTCATTTTTGTTTTAGTACTATTTAAAATTGTTTTGTGCACTGCTATAATTATGAGAGTTATTTTTACCGAGTAGTTGTCGGCCGAGTAAGAGTACTGTAAAAAAAATCACCTAGTACGCCGTATCTTATCGAATAGTAAAAAGGTACTCGGCGCATCTCTAATTGTAGCGATAGATTTACGGCCTTACTAATAAAAAAAAAACGCTTAGACTACTGTTAATGTATTTTTAATAGTCTTTTACGTTATACTAAGAGTATACGCAGTGAATAAAACATATTAGTAATTTCTATTTTGTGTTCTAGTACCAACGGAAAAGCCGCCGGTGCCATCGGAGAAGCCCCCGACGTCTGTGTCGCCGGCGAACGCGTCCGAGGAGATCAGACCGCGCACTCGCGAGTGGGAGAAACACCGCGCGCCTTGGATGGAGGAACTGAAGCTGAACCAGGCCAAGAAGACCAGCTTTATCGACGTCGGCAAGTCGCGCTCCGTGTCCTCGTCATCGGAGGCCGGCGTCGCGAGCAAAGCCGGCGGCGGGAGCACTGACAGGTGACTTTATAGCGAGCAAAGCTGGTGTTAGCATTGAGTGACTTTATAGTGAGCAAAGCTGGCGGGAGCGCTGAGTGGCTGACTTTATAGCGAGCAAAGCTCGCGGGAGCATTGGGTGACTTTATAGTGAGCAAAGCTGGCGGAAGCACTGAGTGACTTTATAGTGAGCTGAGCTGGCGGGAGCGCTGAGTGACTTTATAGTGAGCTAAGCTGGCGGGAGCATTGAGTGACTTTATAGTCAGCAAAGCTCGCGGGAACATTGGGTGACTTTATAGTGAGCAAAGCTCGCGGGAGAATTGAGTGACTTTATAGTGAGCAAAGCTCGCGGGAGCATTAGGTGACTTTATAGTGAGCAAGGCTGGCGGGAGTATTGAGTGACTTTATAGTGAGCAAAGCTCGCGGGAGCATTAGGTGACTTTATAGTGAGCAAAGCTGGCGGGAGTATTGAGTGACTTTATAGTGAGCAAAGCTGAGGGAGGAATGGGCTGTTTAACGGTTTAAATTGTAATCTACTGTGTGTGTACTGTTATTCTTAGCTGATGGTGTTAACAGTTAGTGACAATAGTAATAAGCTAAACTTAATTAAAATATCATTATCATATTCAAGAAATAGTATTATCCCATTAAAAAAATGGATACTTAAATAATTATCCAAAATTATTTTTGGGATAGACCTAATCGAAATAGAAAAACACGACCCACAAATGTCGACAAACAATAAGATTTATATTTAGTGGTTGAAATTGGAATGTATGAATACATATAATTTATCTTTTTCATGCTTTATTTCGTTGTGGCTAATTAATATATACTTTCAGAATTCTGGACGTTGGCTTAGAAGAGGAAAGAAAGAGGTCGACCCACTCCATGGAAATGTCAAAAAGCACATCGTCAATTAGTAGCAGAATATCTGTATTGGAGAGTTTTGAAGAGGTAACTAATCAAACTTAATTAATTTTGGATGATTACAAAAAAATGGTTTAAACATATTTTTTACTCGTCTGTCCAAATATAATGTAAAAGTTCTTTGAGTGTATCTAAGTACTATTAATCGTCATGCGGGCTGTGTTAGTTTGTCCATATTATAAAATATCTAATTAAGTAAATATGTTGTTTTTATTATACAATACAATAATATACAATTTTAAAATACAATGTGTCAGTCAATGCTTCTTAATGTAGAGAGTGTCTTATGCTTTTTTTTTTGCTTAGTCCTCACTTTTGTGCCACAATAAATAGACTCCTAGAAGCAAGGCTTAATTTGGTTTCCAGATCATTTCAGTGTCTACATGCAGCTAAGTTCTGTGGCTATGATTCATTCATGCATACTTATCTCATTACATACTTTAACCGACGATAGACTCAAAAAATGTTAGGAATTATTGTTTAAGCTTTTCGTGTTTATTAATTTTGTTACTTCGGGCTAGTATGAGCTATAAAAATCGACATATCGTCTACAGAGAAAGCGTTTGAAACGAAAACACAAGAATGGTTTATTACCTGATCGTTCATAGGTCAAACGTTTTCACGGGAGAAGAATTGTATCGACATTCATTGCTCATGCCAGCCGCTGTTTTAGCGCGTCTTTTTACAACGCGTATCTTTAAATTTAGTTTTATAACGTATGCCTTTAATAAGCGCTGTCCCCACTCCTTTCTCATTTGTTACGTAATATTATGACTAGTTGTCAATAAACAAACCTGAACTATCTTTTGTGTTTCGACGAGTGTTTATTATTATTTACCAAATTTATTTACATCATAAACAAATATTGTTATTTTTCAGACAAAGGTGCGTCATTCGTTAGATTCTAATGCGAAGAAGGAAGTTGTGCCAGCGTCGAGGGATCCCGAAACGTTGCCCACTAAACCGCCTGTTTTGACGTCGCCTACTGCTGCCGGTAAGAACTATGTATACAAATATAATAAAACACATTATTATATCAGTGCTTGTTTGTCTAATATCGGTAATAAGCTAATGTCAAAATATTATATAAGTAAACAGAAACAAAAACTGTGCAATAAAGAACTTCCATTACGTTTTGGACTAAATGGTTCAATCCATCACTATGAAATTTAATATGGAATCAGTTTGAACCCTGGGGAAGAACGTCGCGATAAATCGTATTCTATCCGTGGGAAACTATAGACGGGCTAATTTTAATTTATCTTCACAGGGCGAACGTTAGTATCGATGTTGGAAGAAATAAAGAAGCCGCCCGCGCCCTCCCCGCCGCTAGCATCGGTCCGAACCAACACAGAAATAATCACAGAAAAGTCGCCAAACTCCAGAACCGAAAAATCAATCATTACTTCAGAAAAACATAGCGAAAACACCAGAAATTCTGGTAGTGTGTTCGAGAAAACGAGCACTCTTGAAAGAATGGAAAAAGTCGAAGACAAGGCAGACAGGAGTCAAGATAAAAGCGCATCCAACACATTAGAGAGGCGGTTGCATTCCGTGAAGGCTGAGAAGGTCGATGGAAATGATGCGTTGATCGCACAGCTTAATAATAGGGTAAGCCTTTTTTAATATTACTAATATCTATCAGATAGAGTCATCTGCAAGTTACAGTTAGGGGCCGTTCAAGTTTTACGTAAGCAGATTTATTAAAAAATTTTCCCCCCCCTTCCCCCTTGTCAGCAAAAGTAAGCAACGCTTTAGCTCCCCCATGCTTACATAAAAATTTTTCAAATAATGTATTTTTTTTAAATATTATAATTATAATGTTTAGAGCTATGGAGTAACATAACGGGCTAATAATAAAAAAAACGGGTTAATGATAATGATAAAAACTTAAAAACCATTATTTAAACATATCGCATAAAAATACGTAACCGATTTCCGACATAGATAAATAGATTTCAGGGCAAGTGTGTTACATCTTAGACCGCATCATCACTTTCCATCAGGTGAGTGGTCAAATGCAAGCTTATCAAACAATAAAAGAAAATATTAATATATTAATTGTTTCACAGATATCAAACTTGGAGAAACTGCTAGAAGTACAAAACACAATGTTTAAAACTGCGATCGAAGAGTTGACTTCAAAGCTCAAGCAGGAGTCTGACAAGCGACAAGCGTTACAAACAGAGGTCGAGAAGCTGGCACACTGCGTAACGCAAGTGTAGCCTTTACTCTCTAAGCCACTAGGATCATTTTCCCGTGGCCGCTCCGCCTCTAGGGAGTATTCGAGTTACGTGTACTTTTAGTTAGATGAAATAATTACAAGAGTGGACAAGTTTCAGTGAATCAGTGATTATCGTTTGTGTCGTGTTACAAGTGAAGTCAAGTGCTATTCGTGATATGTGCCAGCCTTGTGCGGTGTCGACTTTGTATTTATGTATGGGTGTGAGTTACTATGTTAACTGAAATCATGTGTTCAGAGCCTAATTGCCTTTTTTTTTTTTTAAATCAGCCGTATTGTTAACTTCAACTCTTTGTAAATGGCCTTTGTGGAGAGGTTACCACAATTTTGCCAATATCACGTAGAAAGATAAGCCGTATTGTTGTAGTGTAAGAGTCGAATTTCGATTCATTGAGTATAAATTCGAATATAGGAATAACTGCGATGATATTTTCACTTTTTTTTGTTATTTCATTGTCTATGGTTGAATCTTGTGTATTCAATCAGTTGATCTATTATGGACAGAGGACATGTGATTTCTTTAAATGCTCAGTAGCCATTCACACCCTGTATTTAATTACGTATGAAGCTTTATGAAATGTTATTTTATTTTTTGTAATGCAATTTTTATAAGCATTTTTCGATGTATGTTTTTTGTAACCAATTGCTATATTTTTAACGTTATGACAACCGTGGCGTCGATTTTTGGCAGGATCTCTAAAGATCGGAGTACTTAGCTCTGTAGTCAATTTATTGTTTTCTTGGTACCTATTTTCATGTGCGTTTCTTTATTATCTAACGATCCGATGATATCTAACGACATTTATAGACGAATATTACTAGAAAAAACTAGTCTTTCCATAGAAACTGTGTGCATAGATAATGCCAGTACCACATCGGTCGCTAGACAAAAGTACACCGTTAATCGTGGTTTGATTATAACTTAATATTAATTTAATCTTTTTTTAATTTTTCGTTTTCGTCTTATTGGAAATGAGAAAGTTATCACACCAAACTCGTGTGTATGTATTGAAACTACATATTTAGAAATTATACAAAGTATATGTCGCTAAATTTTTAACATACATTTTTAAGAAAGCATTTGAAACAGTTAGTGTGCAATGGTTGAAGCCTAATATTTCGCAAAAAGTACTTCAAAATTATTATACCCTGTGAGAGCATTTTCTCATCTCCAATAGAACTTCATTTATTCTAAAACTATTCTATAAGATTTAGTCATATTAGGCTCACCTGTTAAAGAATCAATAAGTGTATGTATATTCAAACAATTTTTAGTTTGTAATAATAATAGGAATGTGATATAGATTTCGCATTTTAATAGTGTTAAATTGCAGTCAAGTGCGAGTTTTGGTGAGCATAGACTATTACAAAATTTTGTGCCATTTAATTTGAATCCTGCACATTTGTATATTGAATAAAATTAAGTAATATTACGACAAAACTAGATTACGGCACACTTACCGTCTTGTTTACATCTATTGGGTTCTTGTATGAATAAATTTATGAGCTTGTTTTGAGCTACAATTTAGAAAGTGACTTAACTACTCAGATGATGTAAACAAGACTTAACGATTGTGATTCGCACATTCCACTTGTTTAACCATTTGAATGGATAAATCAATTAATAGCTTTCCATAATAATCTGCTTTCTGAAAACTAAGATATTTACCAAAGTTTCAATAGAAACTACATTACAGTAGTAAGAATAGCGTACCTTTATATTTTTCAAAATAAATATTTTTTATCTAACAGTTAATATATTTTTCTAATTGTACATAATTACATATTGTTTAAATAACTCTGTACCTTTTGTATAAAAACATATCTTTGTAACAATTCCATACATTTATTTATAAAGATCATGTCGCAAACAAAAGTTCTATCTATAAGATAATAATAAAATATTTGTAAATTATTTTTAGCTAATTTGTGTCTAGTGCTACCCAGGTTGTGTTTTACCATCCATTCCCTAATACCCTATTTGTCTGTAATTATTGTAAAACATTGTTACTAATAATGTACTAATTAGTCCCACAGCGAGTGTGTCGGAGTTCGGATATAGTTTAATGAAATAGAGATAACATACGGTATGTGTTTATTGTGTACCTGAAAACCAACCAAGCAGTTGAGGTTTGAACGGTTTTGTTCAAAACGTTTATTTATTTTTTGTTTAAGGGCTTTTACATACCTATTCTAAGCGCATGTTTTCCAACGGAATGGGACACTCGCTGTGTTGTGTTAAACTTAATACCCGCAAATTAAAAAGTAAATATTATAAATCGACTAAATATGTAATAGAATTGTTGTAGGTTGTAGTTATAGGCTATGTGATAGATGATGCCTAAATATATTCTAAATTTTCGAAAATCGCTCTGTCAGCTTTAACCATGCACAAAATTTAATAAGGTTACATCAAATATTGTATATATTTTATCATATTTTTGTATTTAACTGATTAGCACCCCGCCTTTGCGATTGTTAACACCTCTTGCAGCTACATTTTAAGTTGAAATTTTATTTATAAATTTCTACATTTCTATGAAATATCATTTCACTATATTAATATTATAAGAAAATAATTTGCAAATTTGTTTTGTTTGTCAAAACGATGGCTTGCACGAACTTATCTATGCTTTGACGAGTTTCATTAAACTTTCTTTGAAATTCGTAAAAAATGCTAATATTGAACTTAAATTTTTTTTGGACAAGCATATTTTGGTAAAGCTTATCAATTACTGGGTGATTGATTTTATCCTAAACCAACTTTGTGAACCGTTCCGCACCTGGATAACAAAAATATTCTAGGTCTGTGATCTTAACAACTTTAAAAAATAGCACATAATGAAATGAACTGTAATGCCTAGGTGATATAACATGCTATAGGATAAACTACGCAAGTGACATGGCTCCAGGGGGGTGATCACGAAACTTTGATTGCAATGCAACAGGAGAAATTTCCATACTAACTATGCACATAAACTACGTATTCAATCTTTCAAATCAATACAAATTTGTGTTTCTATTGGTTGCAATCGAGTTACGTGATTGCCCAGCTGAGCTCGACTTGATTTCCTTCTTCGTGTGAGGCGATGACGCGACTGTCAAACGTGAGCCTATAAGATTCATTATAAATGTGAAAAATAAACCGATGTCTGACCGAGGATATATCTATATGAAGAAATGCATTAATTTTTACGCAAATAATGTTCAATCATCCAAAGAACTTGAACAAATGTTCATTTAAAGTGTTGAGAGTGCCTTTATCTCTAATTTAAACGTATCATTTATTAATCAAAGGGTTGTACCTAAATTAGAATTGCCATAAAGTGGTTATACTTACGTTTTTCTATGAGATCATTCATACCTTTCTTTACGCATTTGTTTGTATGGTGCTTGTGTAGAAAAAAAGAATCCCATCGATCACATATCTAGAATTATAGATACTCAAAATGCATTACATTACAGATGCTGTTTTACAGTAAATTCTGCAGGCAGCTAATAATTTGTTGGTTACATCAGTCGTTCTGTTTTTCGAGAGTAAGCCAATTTTTGAATATATTTCGTGTAAATATTTCTACACCGTATTCTGCTGGACATGAGACGCTTTAACGCAATAATCGGCTAATTTTGTAAAGCTTGGATATCAGGATGTAATCGTTTTATATAAAAAAAAAACTGGCACTGTCTATTACAAAACGTAGACTAACAAAAGTACTTGGTCAATCCATGGAGTAATATAAAAAATAATAATACAAATGGATGGGTTACCGAATATTTTCGCTAAGTTTACTTTTTGTAATAAGGCCTAAATATCTTAACCCTTTTTACAGCGCTTATAGTTTTCGTATTTTCTTTAATACGCGAGCAACGGTTCGAAACTTACTAACAATCATGTTATTATTTTGTATACCATACACGGGACTGTACTTATGTAACTTTTAATACTGTACATAAAACAGAGCTTAGTGGAAAGTACATTAATTAATTAAAAGTGGTTTATCAGATAAACCGTTTCAGTAAAACGTTTGTATTATAAAAGACATTTTTGAATATTTTTTAGTAATAATTTATTTTTATGTATCATGTACCTTCCCTTCATAATGCATTCCTAAAGTTCCATTGGATCATTCGTATTATTCAATATATGAATAAAATACATTTATGATAACTATTGATGTGAGTATTTATTTACGACCGACAAAGCGAAAGTTACTTGACCCCATAAAAAAAGGAAACAGTTTCAACTGTTTAAAAACCAAGATTTTCTCGTATTTCTTTTATTTAAATCCTAGGTATAAAAAGTTTCTAAAAACGACAATGTAAGGAGGCCTACACACAGCGAGTCAGCTTTAATCGGCACAATCGAGCGTCAAAAATCTAATACCTATAATATGTAGGTGACTGGAAAAGCCCGACAGTGTACCTGATCGGCACCAACCGAATAAAATACAACATTATTGTGTAGCAATTACTCCGGGCCTTGGCTTTCAACAAATAATGTCGAACCGCCAAGTGTAGCCCCCCTTACACACGTACTTATATACTAGTGGCAGTGGCAAGTTGATAGCAATAGGTTTTACAAAATGACCCATGCTTTAAAAAAAGGCTTTCGCCTTTTACATACAATATAAAACAAAACGTTTATAAACAACAAATAAAATAGCAAACAATATCTCACATTCTTACACTATTATTAAACCAATAAACAGAATAAACATGACGAACATACAAGGGTAACTTCTAGTACTAAGGAACCCTAAAAATATGTATAATTAACAACAACAACGATTTAACATTAACAATATAATAATAAAAACAATATTACAACTAGATTGATTAAATTATTATGTATAAAAATTAGTAAATTCATAATAAAAAAGGACGGATGAACAAATTATTTTTTCAATAGTTGTTTGTTACCAATAGGATAAAAAAGTGATGTCAAAAATGAGAATGTATAAATAAATAACAAGTATTTATTTATATGTGTGATATGTGAATGAGGAAATAGTCTCAAATAAGCAAACATAGTACTATGGGAATCAGATAACCGATAGAATACTTAGATACTTTTTGTTCGTAAATACATACGTAAAAAACCATAGAAGATCCAGACACAGAAAAACATCGAACAAATGTTTGTCCTGGGTGGGGATCAAACCCACAGTTCAGCAGGCAGGGTTACTACCAACTGAGCTATCAGGCCAATAAAATAGATAAGAAATTCAATTATTCTCTTGCATCTTTTACACAACTTTTTTAATAATGCTACGTGAAAATGCATTAGTTAGAGTATCAGAATCGAACGGAATTATACGGAGAAAATTAATAATTAACAATTCTTTTGATACATTTGTAAGTAATGCGACGATAAAAGTAAATAGATGTCAACATTATATCATTTACCATCTCATGACAATAATTGTCAAAATTGCTGATAAATACGTTGACTGATTGGTGGCTTTACTAATTAGAACTCTGTATGGTTAAGAAATAATTCCAAAAAATATGTTTCGTTGATAAACCTGAAGATATTTTATGGTAGATTTCTTCTGCACTTATGGGTGGGTGACGGGCCCCTATCGTTGTGCCACCCGGCCCCTTGGGCCCTAGCCATCGCTGCCTGGTAGTAGATGATTCATAATATACTTGACTGGCCTAATAGCTCAGTTGGTAGTAACCCTGCCTTCTGAACTGTGCGTTCGATTCCCACTAAAGACAAATATTTGTGTGATGAATATCGATGTTTTTCTGTGTCTGGGCGTTATATTCAACGTATGTATTTACAAACAAAAGTATCTAAATATTATATCAGTTATTAACTGGGTCCCATAGTAGAAGCTTTGCTTAGTTTTGGGCCTAGATGGCGTTGCGTGAAATGTCCACAAATATTAATGTATTATTTACTTTAGTACTGCATTGCGCAAATCAAGTGCTGCCTCTCTAGGGCTTGATTAGTTGGTAGGCCTCTTACCTACTAATCTGTATGTAATTTAATTAAAAATGCACTAAATTGAACTTATTATACTTGAATGATAATCAAAATATATCATAAAATACAACTGAGGGCTATAGAGATTAGAGGTATTTTTCAATGTATTCCTACATTCACACTAAATAGTTGATAGTAGATTCATCAGTTGAAAATTATAGACATTACAAGTCACTGTTGACTATAAACCTGTTACCCTCCGAGTGCTTGCCTGTGTACTTGTAGAGACATTTACCGTAGGCACCTGGAATAAAAATAGCTTTCGTCACATGCACTCAAAAAACAACTTTATAATAATAACACCCAACGATCACAATACATAGATCCTGGACCCTAACTAGGATTTCTTGAACCCAGGAAATAAGAGGACCATGGTCCCATAACAACCAGACTCAGAACAAGTATTTGCTCTTTTTCCTGTGCGCAAATACTTGTCCCGCCGCGGGAATCTAACCCGCCGCCTCCGGATATTGAGCTGGCCTGCTCAACTACCACACCAGAGGCACATAACAGAGGTGACAAAAAGTTTATTCATAAGTGCTTTGTAATAATAATATTAAGCTAAACTATGTTGTACCTAGTACTATTGTATTTTGGGGCTAAACTAAGTTTTTCTACTAGCGAGGTAGGACTATTCACTAAGTGGTAGAACATGTCCTGCTAGGTGGTAGGACCATTTATAAGGTGGTAGAATTTTTCTACCAGGTGGTAGACCTTTTTTACTAAGTGGTAGGACATTCTCACGAAGCAATGCTAACACTACTACGAAATTACTTGGCTACTGAGACTGAGACCCGATATCAAAGTCTAGTAATAAGATTTCTAGATTGTTAATGTCTCAGGATGACGTGCGATGTGTGGGGAATTAGGTACCTTTGTGTTTGCCCAAAGCGCCAAAGTCCACAGGTAAAGCGCGCGCCGTTGGTGTCCTACTAGCCACTACAGGGGCCGCATCGGTGACGTCTGTCGCGGGACGCCTGACCCTCATGAATTGACCCCTAGTCATGGCCTCCCTTCTTTCAGTGGAGGACACGCGGCGGGAATCAAGAAAACGTAGATTTGGCAGCTTGTATATCACGAAGTACCTATAGGAAGTAGGTTATGTTAATATTACCGAATTACGAAGTACTAAAAGTTTGGCATTACTGGCAGTGTAGCTTAGTAGTGGAACTCTTTACTAGTCTGTATTTCCGAATAGCTATGATTTAGCTGTTTTCAAGAGAGAAGAACAGGTTTCTTATAGACGAGCGTGCTACATCGTCGAAAACATTGTAACAATATCTGCTGGGCGATCACGTAACTCGATTGCAACGAATAGAAACAAAAATTTGTATGGATTTGACAGTTTGACTACGCAGTTTATGTGCATAGTTAGTATGTAAATTTCTCCTGTTGCATTGCTATCAAAGTTTCGTGATTACCCCGAAATCGTAATTTTAGAAAAAGTAGTGGAATGGGCTGTGGATGAAATGCAGGGTCATTTTTATTTCTAAACTAATATTACAAAGACGAAAGATTTGATTCTTTGTTTGCATTGAATAAGCTCCGAAACTATTGAATCGATTAGAAAGATTCTTTCACGATTAACATTCCACATTACCCCTGATGAAGCAAAAAATCGTATCGCATCGAAAAATCTTTTGCATTTAATACTGTCTATCCAAAGGTTGTCTGGAAGAGATCGCTTTCAGCGATAAGACCGCCCATTGTGACACTAGTTTATAAGTTTTTCTTGATATTTTTATATTTCATTGGTGGAACAATAAAGAGTTCTCTATCTATCTATCGATCGTAATCGCATTAAGCCTTCCACAATACACCAGGGTTAACTGGAACATAATGCTCTATAGCATTAAGTTCGCCTATGTACCTTCTATTGTTGTTGTTTGTGCAATAAAGATTTTCTATTTATCTATAAACATAGGCGATTATATAATATACAATACCCGTACTAAGCCGTGGTTTATTTACTATTATACTTCTTAACTATACATATAATATCAAGTTGAACCTAAAATACTTACCCAACATTAAAATGAGTTGCGCTTTCAAACATCAAGACTCTAGTAAATACATTACAAGTACCGGAGTAAACACAGTTAGCTTGTTCGTAAGCTGATTTACATAGTGCCGCTGGATGCCTTTAATTTGCGTAATGTTTAATTTGCGTAGCATATTAATATATTAGCGTAATTACGGGCCTGTTTCAAAATTCCGTCACATTGTTATCCAGGAAATTATCAGATGAAATTAAGAATCAGGCAGTGAAAAGTTTGGAAGTGGAGGCTTTGGTAATTGTCAAGTTAGGACAAAGACAACTTTGGAAATGTACAAGTTAGAGACTCAAGTCACGTGCGGAGGGTTCCGGAACTAACTTACCAAATCAAATAGTAAAATTTTGCTATAAAATCATTTTCCTTATTACATTATTTCAGGTTAGATTATAATAATAACGCCCAACGATCACATACATAGATACATACATAGACTCGAACTAGGATTTCGTGTCTAGGGACCCAAGAACTACGAGGACCATGGTCCCACAACACCCAGACTCAGAACATGTATTTGCGCTTTTTTTCTGTAATACTTATCCCGCGCCGGGAATCGAACCCGCCGCCGGATTATGAGCCCACCTGCTCAATCACTACAGCACAGGCTGTCAGATTATTTATGCAATGTATTTACCTGTATCTCTGATAGTCTGAGTCATCCTTGTCGACATCGGATAGTTCATTAGGGCACGCTTTGTTGCTGAGCAGGCTTAGGTAGGTTAGCGACGAGCAACATTCCGATAACTTGTCAATTAGACACTCCAAATCTGTTAACTGGAAATGACATCACCTTATAGAGTAACCCCCTTTTTTGTTTTTGTTTTGTCCCCACACTTTTGTGTATTTAGCCAGTGTCAAGTAATTGATAATTTTGGAAACAACACGTAAAGAAACGTTTCACCATCATTATACCACTTTCCCACACTCATGCCTTTAATCCAGCACTAAGCGAATAAAATGCCACTAATTTTATGCACTAATACTGAACATAACCCAAGTTTTGGAAAATAATACAATGCGGTGACGCGATCTTTTTCGTTGCCAAAACTTCCAGTAATCCCCTTTCTAATAAACATTGTGTAGCGGAACATCGATCACATACATAGATCTGGGACCCTAACTAGGATTCCCTGCGTCTAGGGAACCAGGAACTACGAGAACCATGGTCACACAACACTCAGACTTAGAAAAAGTATTTGCGCTTTTTTTTCTATGCACAAATACTTGTCCTGTCGCGGGAATCGAAATCGCTGCCGGGTTTGATAATTTTATCCCATATTGCATTGTTAAGATATCTTCTTACATATTTTTCCATACAAATAAGAATGTAATTGAGAGTTTTGGCGGGAAAACGAAAAAGATCGCCTCGCCGCATTGTATTATTTTCCAAAACTTGTGTTATTTTCAGTGTTAGTGCATAAAATTGGTGGCATTTTATTCGTTAAATGCTGGACTACAGGCATAAGTGTGGGAAAGTGGTATAATGATGGTGAAACGTTTCTTTACGTGTTGTTTCCAAACCTCCATAGAAGCTTCTAGTAAAGTTGTTACCACTTTACTAGGAGTATGACTTGACTAGACTAGACTATGACTTGGACTGTGACTTGACACATTATATGATATTAATTACCTTGAGATATTACCAATTATTTGACACTGGCTAAATACACAAAAGTGTGGAGCCAAAACAAAACAAAAAAAAAGATATGTAATTAATGTTCGTGCAACCATCTCCAGGTCAACGACTATGTAATGTCGACTGTGTCCCAGATAATGAATCCCTCTGCATAAGGGATCATTAGACGTTATTAATGAATAGACATTACTCAGCATGAGTAATAAGATCTACACATAATTATGTGTGTAATGAAACGGAGAGCTTAAATTATCTAAGACGAAAGTAAGAGTAACGTAGTAACGATTACTTACCATTTTCGAAACATTCTTATTTTTCCATTAATAATTATCCCCTTACTAATAAACAATGCATAACTGGCCGTTTGTTTAGGGTTTGCGAACCGTACTATGGGGCCGTTCAAGTATTACGTAAGCAGATTTATTACAATTATTTAACCCCCCATCTCCCTTGTCAGCAAAAGTAAGCAAAGCTCTTACCCCCTCCCCCCATGTTTACGTAAACATTTTTCAATCAATGTATTGTTTTTTAAATATTATAATTATAATGTTTAGTGTTTCAAGCATAGATAATGTGAGGGTTGCTTTTCGTGTAAAAAGGTAAATAACTACCGATGACGTAATCATCATCTAACTCCCCTACCCCCCATGTCATCCAAAATAAGCAAAGCAAAGACCCCCCACCCCCCCATAGTGCTTACGTAATACTTGAACGGCCCCTATAATATATGAGCTTCTACCCGCAGTTTCGCCCGCGTGCCCTATAGGAAAATAATTCAACCACCTATTTCACCATAGAAGGGATGGAATTTCGAAAAACCCTTTCTTAGTGGATACTTACACTTTACAAAGAACACACCGTCCAAATTTCAAGTCTCTAGGACCAGCGGTTTAGGCTGTGCGTTGATACATAAGTCAGTCAGGACTTTGAATTTTAAATGTATAGATTGATCAACAACATAATAATACCATTTTTTAACTTTGTTAGTTGGCAATGGAGATCTACGTGAGCTAAATTTAAACTTCCTTTCGCCTCGCATTCACTAGCTTACCTACTCCCCAAGTCAAGCGTGCGTTAGGAAATTTTACTTTAAAAAAGAAAAGTAGGTACTTACTTGATTGTTATTAAGCGAGAGTGTCTTTAGCCGAGGCAGATGAGGTATCCCGATGGCATCTCCGAGCTTGTTGTTATCCAGGATCAGCTCTTCCAATCTTGTGAAGTCCTCCAACCCTCGCAGGGTTTCGATGCTGTTGTAACTGTGAATACGACAACCTACAATCTAACAGTCGATGACAAGATGTGTTGTTCATTTGTCAACAAAATAATCTCTACCCCCCCAGTATAAGTTTTTTCGAATCTACAATAAATATACTATACTCCATACTGAGTATTGAAAATACTAATATAGACAAAAATCTCGTGTCACAGTGTTTGTAACAAAACTCCTCCGATACGACTTGACCGATCCTTATGGAATTTTGTGTGTATATTCAGTAGGCCGTAAGGGTGTCTATTTTTCATAACCGTAAGTGATGATGAGTGAAGGTGACCAACCTAATTCTTTTTAATATACGGGCACCTTATTTTTTTTTTTTCATTGATAAATAAGTAGATACAACCCTACATTTTTAGTCAAAGTTTTTCCTTTATTTAATTTTAATTTCTTTAAAAACAAAAGAGTCCAACCGACTTCAATCCCATCGCATTAATTTTATCACAAAAAGTCAGTTGAAAATTAAACATTATTATCTACACGGAGAAAAGAAGTCTCGAAAATTACAATATTTTAGTAGTGAAACTGATGTAATCATGACGGTAGAGATAAATAATTCTACAATTTCACTGACAAGAAAATTTAATCAACATGATCATTGTGAACTTGGATATTGAATTGCAGAGGTTAATTAGGCGGAAAAATCGAAGAGCCTACGGGCGGCAAAAGTGTAAATCCGCCACTGACTACAGATAGCTTTGGAACAGTATTAATCAGCCTCTACAAAGTTTTTCCGTCCACACCTACCTCTGGTTATTTACAGTCAAGTTGCGTCTCATACATTTTAGAAATATTAAAAAAGGAAAAGATTCAGTTATATAAGTTAATTTACTTTAATTAAGGAAAGGCCGAAAAAACAACGAACGTGTGTTGAAATGTTATATACATATTTATAGTCAAACGATATGGACGTAGGAATGTTATCCACATACTTGGCGCACACTACTTGTGGTGGGGACTATACAAAAATAGCTTTAGAGATTAACTTACCTTAGATCTAAGTATCTCACTTTTGGGCCGTACATTTTTTGAAGAGCTTGTGGTATCCTCCTGCAATCTTGTCCACAGTAGCTTAACTAGAACAACAACAACGATGTATCATATATTGGAACCTATCGGTCACGCACGAGGTTCGGTTCAGGCTATTCTAGGTAAGCGATATTTTTATTTTATTTATTTTTGTTTTATTTTATATGTGCACATAACAGATCATACAAAATACATTAATAAACAATATGATTTATAAATTACATAATTAACAATTCTATAAACCAATCAGACATGCAATCTGCCAGATTTAAAATAGTGTTAATTACCTATCATAAAAATGAAAAAGTAAAGAATATCTGCAATAATCAATAGCAAAAGAGTGCCAAAGCCAAAAATAAGAAACGTTAAAACTCAGTATAGGGTTTTTTTGAACACTTTTGTTTTTTTGAATTTTTTTGTCACGATAGCATTAGGCATGCATCAAATAGTCATCAAAAGTAGCTCAAAGGCACTACTGGGGTGCGAGCTTCGGCATGGCATGGGCCGATGCCGGGAGATAAAGATCAAGAAATCTACGTCCAGAAAGAGTGAGAGTGAACGATATGGAAAGTCATGACATGACGGTTCTAACTAACCTACCAGGGGTGCATCATCCTCGCCAGCGAGGTCGATGTCTGATTATGTTACGCTGGTATCGTGTACCGGAGCCAGAAGAGCTAGAATGGTTGAACGAACTAGCGGCGCCGATACGACGCGGCGGGCGGCACGCCGGCGATAGGATAGTTGGAGACATTCGAGCAAGACGTGTCTCAGGCGGCGACCACGGCGCTTGAAGGAATAGATACTAATTGTGGCTTTTTCTATAAAACCTGCGTCGGCCTTTGAAAAACCAGGTAAAGCTCGATATAAAGCCTAAGGATCATTATCTTGGCAAGTTGAATCAAGTTGTTGTATTGCTGCACAAGGGGCAGGATGTGGCAAACTCTATGTTTTTATATACAACTTTTTTTTGTTAATGAATGTCGTGGCGAGCTAACCGTCCGCCTGACGTTAAGCGACACGGCTGCCCATATCAGTTGCAGTGTCACTCGGAACTCTAAAGTGTAGAGTCTCGCGTGACCCTGCACTGCGCACGTCATCATGAGACATTAGCACAATCCAGTAAGATTACTAGACTGTGAGATCGGGTCATAAAGTCTCATTTGCCCAGTAATTTCACTAGCTACAGTGCCCTTTAAACCGGAACACAGCAGTGCTTGCACACTACTGCTTGGCGGCAGAATAACTGGCAAAGTGGTGGTACCTACCTAGGCGAACTTTGCAGAAAAGTCCTACCACCTAGTAAAAACCTGTTTATATTTTATCGTGTTCATGATTTAAAAACTATATTATCTGTTCTTTGGGCATTAGGTTTTGATAGATGGTCTTTGATTTTTCGCCTTCGAAGATGGATTGATTTTTTTTGCATAATTCGCTGTTTTAAATATAATATCATTTTACAGGTACATTAAGGTTTTTACTATCATCATCACGTAGTTCTATTCACTAATGTCTAAAGAAAATTATCACCATGTATGGTGGTCTGTTTCTTTAGATTGATAAATTTTATATCCAATTTTTTCAATATCTCTTTCTATAAATCTTCGTAACGATTGATTTGAAGCGTATAGTAGCTTGCTGATAAAGCCTATTCTACTCTAGGCTACGTCTACGTCCCTCCAACAACAGAACTTAGTACTCTACTCGCTCACTACTCACTACTCACTAGAGTCAGTAGAGCAACATTACATGATACAGTTTGATTTTGATTTTTATTTGATTTGATTACAGTCTGCGACAAAGTACCAATGTGTACGAGCAGAACGCAATCGGCTGTACATTATAACGTCAGGTTAATACCGTCTGATCGTAAAGTTTAATACCTACCTCCGTTTTTATTCGGTATAGTGTTCTACGACTTCTACGGCACTGGTTTTATCTTTACTGCGGGTCATTTTATTGGGATAATTGCCCGTAGCGTGTATTTATTACCACTTGAATGTTACCCGACGCTGCCGGCGAACGGGCGAGGACTCGTGTTTAATAGTGCGTTATTAGGCGCGAAATAGCTTACAATCACAAATAAAAAAGATGGCGGCCGTTTTACGCCGAATTATTATTCTGCCATTTCAATTTGATATGCACGTTAGCAGACTGAAGGTCTTCTAGGCATTCAAAGGTTGTAAGTCCGAGTGTGAAACAAAAAATAATACTACTTCAATAACTAATAATGTACTTGTTTCTTAAGATTCGTCAAAAACACGATCATGAATCTATTAAGTACCTACTAGGTAGGTGCATAAACCCATACTGTTATATAAATTTATTGAAGTAAGTTACTGGTGTACACTATAATTTTATGTAATTTGAGCTCCAATGGCGAATATTTACTACGTAGGTAAGGGTTGTTAGTTGCCCCCATTACTTAGCTTAGATATAGTATATGGCACCATACTCCTAATTCAGACTGTGTTGGGGTAGAGGCCTTAATTTAAATGTCTTACATCAGGTACTTACACACAACAAACACCAAATTCAGTTAAATGAGTAGGTAGGTTTTTTATTGATCAATTTAAGTACCTATATTATTTTTGTGTAAAAGATATTTATAACAAGAATAGGTACATAGAAAGTTTCTTATTGAAAATAAATTAATCCCTATCTTTCAATTAATTAAAGTGAAAAGTTGTCTGTTTGTTTGTGTGGCTTTCATGTTTAACGGGATGAACCGATTTGGTCTTTATGCACGGATTGGTTGCACTACTGAGATCAACATCAATTATTTGTTTGGGGGCTTACAGCTGTCATTATTAATTAAAATAACGTCTGAGCATAGTTCTGTAATACGAGCCTTAGAGAGTCATAAGGCTCCGCAACTACCATACTTAATTTCAACTCGGCAAATTGGAAATTTTCCTGTGGAAACCAGGGAACATAACTAGTGAAACTGCATTTACTTATTATAAAACAAAAGACATGAGGTTATTATGTATGTTTGATCGCACCTGGATTCCGTTACAGTCAGCAACCACATTAACATGGGAAACCTCATTCACATGCACAACACTGCTTCTGCACACTGTCATAAGTTGCAACTTGTACTTATATTGAGAACTTAACGGCCTCCTTTCAACTTTATCGGTTGGCAATTTTAACTTACAACCATACTTTGTCACTACCACCATCCACTTTATTATGGCAAATGGGAATATGTAGGACTCTACAAATGTCAACAAAACTATGCCTATATTTATTACTGTATAGATATGCCCGGTGAATAATTTCACCATAGTGCTATTGATTGCCATGATTCAATCTTATTTAGTACACAAATCACATTGTTATTCATATGACACTGGGGCTAGTGTGAACTGGGAATTAACTCTTTCAAAAACTGCAACTGGACTTATACTCATACTACTTAGTTGCTTTAGTAATAGGTGGCAAGTAATTAGATTATTTAATAATGTGTCAGCAGGCCAGTCAAGGATAGCTACACATGCTATACATAATCCCCCTTACTAATAAACATGTGTAGCGGAAGAATACATATTCAGTTTGTTGTGTATTTTATCTTTGAAATAGGCATAGATAAAACAAGAGCATACACCGAGTAGTTATTCCATTGTTAAGCAGTGTGTATTAGTAAAGGGATTGTATCAAGTAGCTACCGACAATGTCTACATATCAAGTATCCACAGTATTTATAATTACTAACAATAGGATCCTTATTTTAGGAATTAGTTAAATTTCATGAATTTAATAAACTTCTTGCCAATATGAAATGTCAAGAGCAAAACGAGACATAGCATTTTATGGTTGTACTAGTTACTGTGCATAGCTACTATGGAAGTTTTAAATTTAGAATGAAATTTCACTTGTTGTATTGTGTCAGTCAGTTATATGATGATGAGTTACTGCGCAGGTCACAAAGTGGAACAGGGCTGTTGTTATTTTTTTTAATACTAATATCTTCAATACATATTTACAATTGTTTTAAATATAGTCAAGGTAAAAGTCACTTGTGTATTTTACACAAGTGACTTCTATAAAATTTATTTATAAGGTTCAATATTTTTGACAGTGCTTTTTGTAACTCTAACAACTATTAAATTATGCAGCAAAACAAATTTTTTGTGAACTAAGTTTTAAGTAACTGACAGCAACAGAAATGGAAAGTAGCAATCATAATAACCAGTTTATTAGTGATACACCTTAGTGAGCAGCCCATTCCTGTTTATTGTATATTTCTAAGAATTTGATATCCCAACAAAGCAGAATTGTTTTAATATAAAATAAATTGTGAGTCATTTTAAATTGATATATTTCCAATTGTTGCTAAAATACGATGAAATTAAATCTGATTACTTGTACTTACCGAGTTGTTTTCAAAAGTTAGAGCAAACTTATTGAAGTGGTGTTCTTCCATTATTTATAGTGTTGTGTACCGAGCGAAATAATGTAACTAATTTGTTTTTATTTACAACTGTTTATAATAATTGACTTGAGAACTCTTGACCTCTAAATATTCATTGAACTCTATGCTCAAGTTGTAACTTTAATCTTGAACTTTTCCCAACAAAACTAGCAAACTAAACGCAAGTCTGTCTGTGTCACAGATTAGTAATATGTTGTAAGTCTGTGTCTGTGCCTAAACGTAACAAAACTTTTTATAAAGACGAATTGGGGTTACTCGATCCATAGTCAGAGACAGGTATAGATGTGCTATCATAATAATTATAATGAGCAGGTACGTGTGTGAGCAAGACAAAGAGTACATTTTCATCTCTCACCTCATGGGTTTTCATGATGTGACATCTTCACTTTCAGACACTTATGATGGCAGGCAGTATCCTCACAGGAACGACTGTAAAGCTATGCATTAAAATAGGCAAATCGAACGGATAGTAAAACGTCAGAATCGTCATTATGTCCATGTAACTGTGTGGCTAAGTAGCATAATGTCAGAATAGCCAATATGTAGCTGTGAGGCAAGTAGCAGAATGTCGGAATCACAATATATTCCTTATGGCTGAGGCTATGTAGCAAAATGTCCTAATCATATTATGCCTATATAGCTGCAATGCATTGCTAAGTGGCATCGATCTTCTAAGACTACTAAACTCTTTAAAAACAAAAAAATGGTAATTTCCGCAATGACACCAAATTGTTATGAAATTCTAATATCGAAGTATTTTAGTTATATCGAACTCTCGCAAAGCGCGATCTCATTTTCTATGCCAAGGACTTCTCCATACTTAATTCTTGACTATGCTTTATACGGCGAGCTACATGCTATTGCTGTCACTATTGTCATTAATTTTTCTTTTGTCAGTGCAAAAGTCATACAGCCGCAGACTATTGTTTTTTTAAATTACTTGATAGTTATGTGAAAACAACTGCCATAAAAAAATTACTTGACACTGGCTAAATACACAAAAGCGTAACGCCAAACGAAACACAAAAAAAGAAAAAACTATGTGGTGGAGTTTTTTTTGGCGGGAAAACGAAAAAGATCGCGTCACCGCATCGCATTCTATTATGTTTCCAAAACTTGTGTTATTTTCAGTGTTAGTGCATAAAATTGGTGGCATTTTATTCGTTAAGTGCTGAATTACAGGCATGAGTGTGGGAAAGTGGTATAATCATGGTGAAACTTTTCTTTTCGTGTTGTTTCCAAAACTTCATAGAAGCTTCTGGTAAAGTTGCCACCACTTTACTAGGAGTATGAGTTGACTAGACTAGATTATGACTTGATTTGATGACTTGGACTGTGACTTGACTTGAATCAATTGCTGTTCGTTGATCTCGCTAAAATTTAAAAAAAAACCGAGACCGCTGCTGTGCAGTATGGATGCATTGTTCGGCAATGCCCTACCTTGAAATCACATTACCTTAAAAACCAACCAAAATCTAAAATAAATTATTATAATAAAATTGTTTCTTCATAGTTTGATATCAAAATGTTAGATCCATGCTCATGTTCTGTCACAGAAATTATTTGTCTACGAATAGCTATTAAATGTACATCTCATTAATTTAGGACCCCATGCTTCGAGGGCAGATTTTTTTTTATTGTTAGGCTTGAGTTTGACCACTATCGCACCTGATGGTAAGTAACGATGCGGTCTAGGATGTAGCACGCTTGCCTCGAAGATACCTGTTCACTCTCGAATTATGATAACAATTTTACTTCCGCCCTACCTCAATTTCGACTCTAGCTACAGCCCTGGTGGCATGTAGGTATCACTCAGTACTAAATTGTTACAAGTCACGGAGATATCATATCAGTTTAAGTGCCTACATAGGTATGCTTAATATTTTAGTGATGGGTATTTATTGTCATACATTCAACACACTACAGTAGTCAGAATTCGATTTGCTCTGAGTCATGGCGCCAGAAATCAAATACACCAAAGTGCGTAACTTTAAAGTTTGATTAAAATAACAAATCTCGCAAATTAAATATACAAATAAAATTTTATTATTAACGACAAAAAATAAATTACAGATCTTCATTGACAACGAGTGGGTGGATGCTAAAAGTGGAAAGTATTTCGGAACATACAGCCCTCATGATGGATCTGTTATTGCCAAAGTCGCTGAAGGAGGAAAGGTAAGTAGGTATAATATTAAAACAAATTTCTTTCTCTCTTCTGTATCTCTTTTGTTTTATCCATAGTCCATGTCTATGGAAAAACTATGGAATGGATGTGATAATGATGAGGACATGGAAAGGATGGCATGTCTATGGAAAAACTAGGTAGTAAATACTAGGTGGTAGGACTTTTATGCAAAGTCGTCTAGGTAGATACCACCGCTTTGTCAGTTATTCTGCCGCCAATCAGTAATGCTTGCGTACTGTGTTCCAGCTTGAAGGGCACTGTAGCTAGTGAAATTACTGGGCAAATGAGACTTATGACATAATCTCACACTCTGGTATAATTTTATTGTTAACTTTGCTGATGATTCAGATGACGTGCGCAGTGTCACGTGAAACTCTAATATACTTTAGGGTTCCGTTTGACACTGCAGCTGATAATGGGCAGCCGTGTCGCTTAACGTCAGGCGAACAAATAACTCGTCATGTTCCTTAACATAAAAAATGGATCTTAGAAAAACAAGACAAGTATTATCTGCTCTGAGATACTTAAGTTAATTTTAGTTTACCTAACAGCCTATGAAAATAAAAAAAAGGTTTATTTAAAATTAATTTAAATGCCTATTTATTTTAGGTACTTATAGTAGGTGCTTACTTGTTTTAAATTGAATTTTAAAATGTATAGAACAAAAAATTTCGATTACTTACTAAATATAAAAAAGTACCTACAGATATAAAAAAAAATCAAATATAATACCGTAGCGACATCAGATAGAGATATTATTATATAAAGGTTCATTTACGAAACAATCTGATAAACAGATTATCTGACAAAAGCATATCGTAATATATCGTTAATCAGTTATATACATACCTGTATAGATACCATTATCATGTTTTTAGGCTGATATTGAAGCTGCTGTGAGTTCATCGAAACGTGCGTTTAAGCGGAACTCAGAATGGAGGCTCCTGGATGCCTCCCAGCGTGGAAACATCCTCCGGAAATTCGCTGATCTCATCGAAAGAGATGCAGAGTACCTTGGGGCATTGGAATCTTACAACAACGGCATGCTGCTGTCAATGGCCACGCATATGATGAAGAATGTGGGAAATAACGTACGGTACATTGCAAGCTTGGCGGACAAAATTCAAGGAGACACAATTCCTTTAGGTATGGCAAAATAACACAAAACCATACTTAGAGAATTTGTATTGCTTAATGAGTTTAGGTCGTTTAATGAAACGGGGATATTATGTAATGGCATATAATAAACATGTGTAATAATGATCATACCTAATAGTAATCCCATATAGCTTTTAGATGCGTTTTTGCAGATATTTTGAAAAACAAAAAATATGTTTATTTTGTAGACGGAGAGGTGTTTACCTATACATTAAAACAGCCGGTTGGAGTGTGCGGTCTCATCTTGCCATGGAACGTTCCAGTGTTGATGTTTATGAATAAAGTTTGCACCGCTCTCGCTGCAGGTAAAGTCGTATTTTCTATATCTAATTTTTTTATAAACCGCTACAAAAGTTAACTAACTGAGCGATACCGTACTCCGGAGACCACGTTGAGCCGCGTCGTCGGGGCGTCGGCCCCGGATTGCTGTATAAGACAAGAATCGTTATGTGAAGTCAAGCAAGCCTTTGGGCGGCCTAAAAATTGTGGCACCAGGGCTGACCTACACGAGAAGAAAAAGAAGATTTGTGTATTACATGCTAAGGTTTTTATAGCTACGAGGGCTGATTTTGTGAAACTAAAAAATCCATAAATGTTTGTACTTGCAGGCTGCACCGCGGTTGTAAAGCCAGCGGAACAGACGCCGTTAACAGCGCTGTTCCTCGCAGCCCTGTTAAAGGAGGCAGGCCTGCCAGCCGGTGTCATCAACGTGGTGCCAGGCTTTGGAGAGGAAGCTGGAGTCACTCTCACCCATCACCCTGATGTGGCAAAGATTTCCTTTACCGGCTCCCTTCAAGTACGTTAAAAATTTGAGAGAAAAGAAACAGAATAATTATATTATCTGTCCAATTAGATATGATCTTAAAAAAAATGGCTACCTCTAAAATTTTAGCGTTTTTCTAAATAAGTTCATTCTTACAGGTAGGCAAGCTCATTCAAAAAGCGGCGGGAGCCAACAATCTCAAGCGAGTCACGCTTGAGCTAGGAGGCAAAAGTCCACTGATCATCATGAATGACGCTGACTGTAAGTGCAGCGAGTTGACACTTTCTTAAATTTAGGTCATGAATTCTTGCTCTAACTAGTACCTATTTTCTTATACAGTGGATGCTGCAGTGCCAGCTGCAGCTTACGCAGTGTTCTCTCTGCAAGGACAAATGTGCGTGGCAGCGTCTCGTCTCTTTGTACAATCAGATATTTACGACAAGTTCGTTGAAGCTGCCGTTAAATTCGCCAAGGGATGGAAAGTCGGTAGCCCCACTGATGCCACTTCACAACAAGGACCGCAGGTACTAGCAAAATCCAAAGATAAGTCTCTATAAAACCAAAAAAATTACTTAATCGCTGATAAAATAAAATATTTGTGTCTCGCAGATTGATGAGGTGATGATGAAGAAAGTGTTGGGATATATAGAGAAGGGCCAGAAGGAAGGCGCTAAGCTGCTGACTGGAGGAAAACGTATCGGTAACTCCGGATTCTACATCGAGCCCACCGTCTTCGCTGACGTCACCGATGACATGATCATCGCTAAGGAAGAGGTACCTATATTTGATTTCCTTGCGCTTCAAAATCTTATGACAGCAGATACTGGGATACTGAAGAAAATCCAAATTTTACTAAAGGTACCTAATATAATAGTCCTTATAGCCAGTCTTGCTTAAAACCAGTGCGAAATAGGTCCTTTTATTTTCAAAAATACTCATCTAGCTGTTCATTATGATATAACCTACTCTGCATATATATTTGGGGACTATGATAATAAATAGCCATTAAGCTTATTGATTAAGCTAATTGTTTCAGATATTCGGTCCAGTGCAGAACATTCTGAAATTCGACACTTTAGAAGAGGCGGTAGAGCGCGCTAACGCCACTAACTACGGCCTAGCTGCCGGCATCTTCACAACTAGTCTGAACAACGCATTGCAGTTCGCTAAATATGTAGAAGCTGGCACAATCTGGTAAATAGGATAAATATTTATCATATGTGTACATGTACATTCTGTATTTCATTTTGCTTAATTTTATATAGGCAGAGCCTTCTGACCTGACATGGAATATTATTTTCATCATCTTGCTGGTCAAGCTGGTCGTCCTTTTTTCTAACTATGGAATTTTTGTACGGGAAAGTTGGACTCTGGAATATGCCTGCAGGGTCAGTTACTTTTAAACAAAAAACATCTGAGTTTCCGCAGGAATTAAAGTAGGTACTTATCTTCATACAAATTTTCATCAAGGTCAGTTCAGCCGTCTAGCAATGCAAATATAAAATAAACAGACAGAAAGATAGACAGATAATTTAGGAACCACACTGGATGTAATTTTCGCTTTTTTTCAGGGTGAATAACTATTTAGTTAATGGAGTTCAAGCACCATTTGGAGGTTTCAAGGAATCAGGCATCGGCCGTGAGAAGTAAGTGTAATCGTATCATCTTCATCATATTTATCTGTCATTTATATTTTTTCGTAGTTAATTAGTATTATAAGGTAGATTATTTATGTTAAGTACCAATTCTACCGAAACTACCAACTTAAAAATTCCGTAACATACTTAATTCAAATTTTAATATTTTTACAGTGGAATGGACTGCGTGGAAGCTTACTTAGAGGTCAAGACTGTCACTATAGCACTACCAAAGAAGCTGTAAAATACCAATGCACAAAATGTAATAATGAAATAAGTCATTAAATTCAAATTAATAAATGTAGTTTTAGTTACAAAGATTATTTACCAAAGAGCATATACATTATTTACGACAATACGTGTGTAGACCACAGAATACTATTACTTGTGTAGACGATGCGATGAGGATGGTCACGAAGAGGCGGAAAGGGAAAAATGAAAAAAAAAAAAAATTAATATTTCGAGGCGCCCATACTTCAGGCGAAGCTATCGAGAACTGTTGTTGTTTTAAAGGTGACGTACGGACGCCAAGTTTTATTTAAAAGAATATATATAAAAAGATAGGTCGTAGTTGCTGCGAAGGTCTGTACTCAACAAAGTGATAGTTCTTGCCATTTTATTATATATGTTAGTAAGTATTATCTTGTATAATAATATACTATAACTATAACATTGTATAATATTACACAATGTAATACCCACTAACGTGTTTAATAAAATTTTAAGTACTATCAGGTATTGTCGTAAATAATCTGAAAGCAATATTCCTGATGCATTATCTAAAAGTATTACATTTTAGCTAGGTATCAAAAATTTAATACTTTCAGATAATACTATTTTTTTTATTTAAGTACCTAATAAGACTCGTGTGGATGGTGTTACAACAAATAAAATTAGCTATGCAGATGACATGGTGCTACTGGGCCCGACCATCACAGGTGCCATTTAACATTGAGTCTGATGTTACTGCACTTTAACAATATTATTATGAATGAATCATAATATTAATTTTATTTTGATAAAGTTAGCACCGATTTCGCTTCATTTCGATAAAGTCGATAAGCAGAAGCGGGCATGAATGTTATTTTGTGTTATGTTCATCCTTCAAAAAAGCGGCGTCCAAGCTACTTACAATCTTACCTACTCCTAATTTTTTTAAGATATTCAATATTCTTACTGTCCTATCTCTGTACAATAAGACCCTGATTGTATACTCTAAAAACATAAAAAATCCGGAAAGGAATCGATATAGGCATCCGCAACTAAAAAAATTTGTAGTTCCACTATTTAGACTTCACTAAAGCACACGTCCTTTGTCGGAAATTCAGATAGGTACCTACTATAATAAAATTCCCGGTGAAATAATTAATCTAAATGAAACTAGTTTTAAAAATGTAATTAACATAAATTTAATTAAAAAGACCTACTAAATTGTTCAATATTGCATTGAGGATCAAAATGCGTGGCTTATTTGGATAAAAAATGGACATATCTTGCACTGTGCAATGTTGCACTGTCACTCGAAACTCTACTCGAATCTAAAGTTTTGCGTGACACTGCACTGCACTCGACATCCTGAGACATCAGCAGTGTAGTAATAAGATTACTAGACAGAGATCAGGGGGGTGTTCACGAAACTTTGATTGCAATACAACGGGAGAAATTTCCATCCTAACTATGCACATAAACTGCGTATTGAAACTGTCAAATCCATACAAAATTGTGTTTCTTTTCGTTGCAATCGAGTTACATGATTGCCGAGCAATTACAAAACTAAAGCTAAAGCTAGCTACAGTGCCTTTTGAACCGGAACACAGTAGTGTTTGTACACTACTGCTTGGCGGATGAATACCTGGCAAAGCGGGCCTTATACGAACTTTGTAGTAAAGTTTTACCACCTAGTAAAATATAGTAGATTTTATCCGAGTGTCCCTTGTGTTCCTATGGAAATAAACAAAATGAACAATGATTAATGAATAATAACAGAGTAAAGCAGCACAATCAATTATATTAATTTTTATTTCGATAATCCTGCAGCGTTACATTTTATATACATTTAAAGGATATACAATTTTAGGTTACAACAAGGCCAAAAGAGGATTATCCTACAAGTAACATGAATTTAAATAATAGTGGAGTGAAAGTGCTTAGCTTAGGTATATATATTAGGTATATGGTGGTGAGGTGATCTATCTAATAACAAAAACAATAAAAATAACATATAAGTAGATGAATATGATGATGTATAATTTAAAGGAGTAGGTACCTACCTACCTACCTAGTTAGTAAAGTGGTGGCAACTTTACTAGAAACTTCTATAGAGTTTTGGAAACAACACGAAAAGAAACGTTTCACCATCTTTATACCACTTTCCCATACTCATGCCTGTAATCCAGCACTTAACGCGTAAAACACCACCAATTTTATGTACAAATACTGAAAATAGCACAAGTTTTGGAAAATAATATTATTATTACAATGCTGTGATGCGGCCTTCTTGTTTTTCCGCCAAAACTCTATACGAGTATTGTGTAGAGAGTTCATTCGGAAATCAAACTACACAATGGGCAGCACACAAAAAAAAAAAGACAAAAAAGGTGCGATTGCATAGGCTGTGATATTACGAAAACAAGGGACGGTGTGTGGTGATATTATTTGAACAGTTCTTATTTCTTATCGGGTTAGGTATTTTATTATTATCACGATGACTTAAAAATGTCGTCGAGCTATTATATTATAGTGAAATGACGTTGCAGTTTTTAAATCAGTTTACGCCATGGGGATAATCACTTTTGATTTTTCGTTTCTACAAAGAATATATTAATATATAAAAATATTATACTGGGCATGCAACCATAGCCCAGTTGGGAGAACGTCTTATCCACTGAGTTGGATGGCGAGAGTTCAAATTCCGCTGGTCGCTAACATTTTTATTATCTCTCTGTTGGAATGTTTTGCATATTTTTGAAATCTTATGTCAACTGTTGAACAATATTTTAGAGATGCACTGACCCAGATTATATAATACTACTTAGATAATAATAGTAGCACTGATAACAACTGTTCTGTTATATATTGCACAATTTTGTGTAATAAAGTAATAAAGGAGCACGCTGTGTAAATACAACGGATTGGTTCTAATCATCATGAATATCAATATTTATACTCATATCGTGTAAAGTCATCGTGATATCAAGAATATAGCGTTTATTTTATTTATACGGATAGATTACCTTTATTGTGTAGTCGGAATTTCGCTCGCCTGCAGACATGACGCCTCAAATTAAATACGCCAAAGTGCGTGTTTTTTTATTTATTTGTTATTTGTTTATATAGAACTAGGTTGCGCTAAAATATAAGTTATTTAAATGCATATTTACCTCGACGTTTATGTTGATGAATTATTTTATTCAGTGAAGTGTGCAAAAGTAGTTTTATTCAATTGATTTCAGATCTTTATTGACAACGAATGGGTGGACGCCAAAAGTGGGAAAACTTTTGATACGTATAACCCTCACGATGGATCAGTTATTGCCAAAGTCGCGGAAGGAGGAAAGGTAATTATTATAATTTGGCTCCACACTTTTGTGTATTTAGCCAGTGTCAAGTAATTGATAATTTATCAAGTTAAATACACAAAAGTGTGAAGTTAATATATTTTTTTATTTAGTTTTGTTTTATAACTAGATAGTAGACCTATTAGTAATAAGTGGGGATACTTACTTTACCTACTATTTATAGATATATAATAACCTAGATAGTTAAAAGTACGGAACTAAGACCGGTTATATACTATTGCACAGTTCTCAGAGTAGAATCAATAACTAAGCTAGAACTATTATTTATTCTGCGGCGTGACTATTTATGGCAAATATGAAATATCTAATCAACCTAATAACAGTTTTTCTTAGAACTCGCTTTTTGTATCTGACGGATGTCAGTGTTATTTCCTGTTGGTCTAATCTTCATTGCAAATACATAGTCAAACCACGATTCGATTCAAATCCCTATTTTTTATTAGTCTGGCATTCAAATGAAATTATCAAATAGAATGACACATTTAAAAAAAATTATAAAAAATAATTATGACTCAATTGTTATTTCCATAATATAATTTTCTATCTGATTTTATTATTCTGATTTTCAATTTATTGTAAATAGGCAAATTTTAGCACATTTACAGAAAGCATTAAATACTTAATTTATGATATTCGAAGTTACGTTATTATCGAAACGACACAGTGCTTAATCTATACATAGAATAAGTTTGAGATCGTACGCGCTTGGGAACGAATTTATTCAAGTCAGAAACAACTGACTTTTTATTGGTCCACCCACATCATGAATAATAGGCTTAAATTACCGTCAAGATCATATACAACATTTACCTCCACTGAACTAGCTGTAAGCTATCCTTTGAGAATAAAATAAAATACATTATTTGACCGGTTTGAAAACCACCTTTTCGACTATAAAACAAAGAATCATGAAAAAAACAAGTTTATAGAATTTGTTCTGTAATTTCGTGTTTGTAATTACCGTTCTACCCAACATGTACTATGGGGGACTTAATGCCCACCACCAGGAAAGGATTTTCCCACATGCACTGACGCTTAGAGAAAAACGCGCAAGATAGCCTTAATGCTTAATCTTAGTCAGTTGGAAGGGTACTTGACCTTAATAGGCTCACAACCGATTGCTTAGACCTTCTGCTGTCAACATATCTAGACCGCTACTCAGTGTTAGTTTCTTTACCTTTAGGTAGGCCTACTCTACTTCTCTGACCATATCTGGTGAAATCTGTATGGATTTACTCACCACTCGGCCCCTGCAAAAAAATGCAACGGGCATGTATTTTATACGGCTTATCCCCAGCAGCTCATCTGGACGTGGCATCTGGCGTGGACGCTTCGATGGATGTGGCACGTCAAGCTATGGAATATTTAATTCCATTTGCAGGTCTGCCGCAGTCCAGCAAAGCTCGCTTATGGCTTGGACCTGAGTGTGAAGCGCTGAAACATACAGGATACTTTGCCTGGGCTCAGGCACACCGCAAAAGAAAATCAAATAATAAATAAATAAATAACAAATAAATAAATAAAACAATGAAAACTGAACTATTGAACTAAAAGGAAATACACATTTGTATTCTTTCATTTCGTTGACACATTTTGCACAAGATTAACTGAATAGCAGATTCCTGGCATAATGATCTCCTAAGTGACCGGCAATACGGGTTTCGCCAAAGCCGGTCAACTGGGGATCATCTAGCAAATGCCATTTATCTGGAAGTGAAGCCATTAAGAAGTACGGGGAAGCACTCACTGTTTTTCTGGATGTCTTAAAAGCTTTTGATAGGGCTTGGTATGATTGCCTTGTTAGCAAGCTTTCGTGTTACGGCTTACTAGATAGTATAGGCTTATGTGTATGGATATTAGATTTTCCGAGAGATCGATTGATACGAGCAGTCGTTGACGCTTCCCATCGAATTGACTCATTGCTACCAAAACTGCAAGCAAACCTCTATACAACGCTACTAGGCTTTCCCGCCTACGCGTAATATACTCCGCTAAAAAGATGATGCTATATGGCACCTTCTATTGCGCCACCTATGCATTTCAATGACTTAAAATATTGTAGGTAGATATGATTAACCTGTTGAAGTTTCGAAAGTCTAATTTAACGTTTGTCTAGGGTGACATTGACGCTGCAGTAAGTTCAGCTAAGCGCGCATTCCGCCGTAACTCTGAGTGGAGACTCCTGGATGCTTCTCAGCGAGGAAACCTACTGCGAAAGTTTGCCGACCTCATCGAGAGAGATTTTCAGCAGCTGGCAGAACTAGAGTCGTATAACAATGGCATGCTCTTGTCCATGTCTACTCCCATGATAAAGAACGTTAGTAACTCCGTGCGATATGTGGGAAGTTTGGCGGATAAAATTCAAGGGGACACAATTCCTTTAGGTAGGTCCTGCTTATCATTTATTAGTGTTAATTTAAACATAAAAAACAATTTTTTTTCCAAAAGTGAATATTAAATTTTACCGAATGGAATCTCAGTCATGTTCCACGCGAGAAACAAAGAACCTTTTAAACCGACTTCAACAAAAGGAGGAGTTTCTTAATTAGCTTATATTTTTTCAACTTTTTTGTTTGTTGCCTCAGAACTCCAACATTTATATACCGACTTAGAATTTTTTTTTTAAATTGAAATGTGTATATTTTCTCAGACTAGGAATTGAAAATGGGTTGATTGGTTTGGTTTTTAAATCAAAATAACTAGAAAAAATATATGCATGACGATATTATCCAAGTGTTTCTCAGTATGAATCTAAGGCGATTGGAGTCGGTTTAACCCCTTTTTAAAGAAGGATATTAATGTATGTTATGTTAATATATATAGGGAAGGCTACTAAGGCCCGTATTAGAGTATTAGAGTACTTGCACCACGACACGTGCGGCATGGAGTTAAATGGTAGCTTTTCCATTTAAACGTTTGCAGATGGTGACGTGTTCGCATATACGTTGAAACAACCTGTGGGAGTGTGCGCGCTGATCTTACCATGGAACGGTCCAGTAATGATGTTCCTGAGCAAAGTTTGCACCGCTCTCGCTGCAGGTAAACTTTGAATTATCTATTATATATGACATAATCATAAACAGGGATCACTATTAAGATCAGATAACAAAGACAGTAAGTTTGGGAATCCATGAGGAAACCATAGAGGAAGGTCATTTGCTAATGCTCACCTAACCAGCTACTGCTACCTCAATTTCAATTATTTATGTGCATCAATAAATCATTTACCTCTCTTAAGTTATGAATATTATTATCTCGACAAGCAGTTAATAATGTGCTCTGGTAGCGACTTGATAACCAGTTAATTCAGTAGCGTAACCTTTGGCTATATTTACACACGGCATAAAGCGAAATATGAAATGAGAAGCTTATATACTTTGTGCTTCCTGCAGCAGAGCCAAATAAACATTTTAAAATAAATTATCTCTTTTTTGCGTTAAATCTATTTGACTTTTCTTCATTTCAATTTGGACTCTATTTGTAGTTTCAAAATTCCTGTTCAGTTAATTCTTTCATACTGTAAATATTTTTGTAGGATGCACCGTAGTAGTGAAACCTGCAGAGCAGACGCCTTTGACAGCTTTGGCTCTGGCAGCCCTCATCAAAGAGGCAGGCTTCCCTCCTGGAGTTGTTAACGTGGTGCCTGGTTATGGAGAAGACGCTGGTGTGTCTCTTACCCATCACCCTGATGTTGCCAAGATTTCCTTCACTGGTTCCCTTGAGGTATCTATACAATATGTGAACAGCTTAAAGAAGTTTGAATGATCCATTTGTTGAATTGTATTGAAATCATATTTTTTGTAGGTTGGCAAGTTGATTCAGCAAGCAGCTGGAGCGAATAATCTTAAACGTGTTACCCTTGAACTCGGCGGTAAAAGCCCACTGGTCATCATGGATGATGCTAACTGTAAGGACATTCTCAGTCTATTCTACATGGAAGTGAAAATTAAGTCTTGTACCGATCTCACTTGAGGTACATTGTATCTATCGCCTGCCAAGATTTACCTGAAATATCGGAGTATGGTTCTGGACTGTAGTCTTTATTATATTCTTTGCTGTCTTCACAGCTGATCCAGTAGCGCTGATTTTGGGCGTGAAGATGATTATGATGAGGTATTCAAAACTAGAGCAAGATAGAGATAGAAAGATAAACTCTTTATTGACAATATGATAAGCGGTCTTATCGTTAAAAGCGATCTCTTTCAGAAGACCTTTGGATGGACAGAGATAGATCAATGAGCATGGACGGTGGTGCTACAAAATTTAATTTACTATATACATATAAAATAATAGACTAATTACTGTATGTAATGCAATTATATAAACATAATATCAATACAAAGAAAACAGTGAAGGTTTACTTCAGAGTCAAATTAGAGAGATATAGATAAAATAGATAGAGAGATACAGAAGTGCTTAATTTGACGTTCATTTCTGCCTGAGTATTAAAAGTAGTAGTAGTAAGAGTAGTAGTGAATGGTCATAGGTCTCTTCTCCGATGATAATATTGTGTATTACATATAAATTTTAAATAACTAAGTACAAAATTTCTGATGTTGGTTAACAACTATTAATCAATTCTTGCAGTGGATATGGCAGTACCATACGCAGCTCACGGAGTTTTCACTCTACAAGGACAAATATGCGTGGCAGCTTCTCGTCTGTACGTTCAGTCAGGCATCTACGACAAGTTTGTTCAAGCTGCAGTCAATTTTGTTAAAGGTTATAAAATTGGTAGCCCTCAAGACCCTACTACGCAACATGGACCTCAGGTACTAATCATAACATCATCATCACCATCAGCCTGTATTTGTCCACTCCTGGACATAAGCTTCTCTGTTGCACACCACAAAACCCTATCGTTGGATCTTCTTCTAGCTGCCAGACGTTGCGACTCTGCTTACTAATAACAAGGAATATGTAGCAGCTTCAGTCATCTGATTGATCTAGGCATTGGCTTTCACTTCACCGTAACCGTTAATTTTTTAGGTGGAAGAAGTTATGATGAATAAAGTGCTGGGTTATATAGAATCGGGAAAGAAAGAAGGCGCTAAGCTAATGATTGGAGGAAAGCGCCACGGTAACACCGGCTACTACATCGAGCCCACTATTTTTGCTGACGTCACTGACGATATGACTATCGCAAAAGAAGAGGTAATATAGACTAGACTAAACTTCTCAAGTCCTATTAAACATTTAGTGAGCACCGTGCATGTTCAAAACAGTGTTCCTCAAGAGTATTTGTTAATTTAATATTTAAATACTTCCACTAAACCGATGCTCTCAATATGATTGTGTCCGAATTCATCAAACTAATGATTACATTTTAGTATAAAATCCACCTACATTTTATGTGCATACATTATACTTACCAAATTTTTCAGATCTTCGGGCCAGTGCAGAGCATTCTAAAGTTCGATACTCTGGAAGAAGTTATTGAGCGTGCTAATAACACCAATTACGGTCTTGCTGCTGGCATCTTCACCACTAACCTCAACAATGCTCTTCAGTTCAGCAAGCACGTAGAAGCTGGAACTATTTGGTAAATCACAATAAATCATACTTGTTCTGAGTCTGGATGTTCTGGGACCTGGAAACTACGAGGACCATGGTCCCACAGCACCAAGACTCAGAACAAGCATTTTCCCTTTTTTTCTGTACTTGTATACTTGTCCTGTCGCGAGAATTGAATCCGCCGCCTCTGGCTTATGAGCCACAGAGGCAGTCAAAATATCTCAGGTTGTTGAAATAGGCAAAGATAAAACAAGAGAAAACACTGAGAGCTGATAATCAGTGGTATAATACAAATGGTAAAAATAACAAAATAATATTAGAAATGAACGTTCCTGCATATATATGAATGCATATATATCAGAACTTGTAGGACTTATGTGAACACATTGTTCGGAGTTGGTTATTTGTTTTTTTTTTATAACTTAGACAGACAAACAAGCAGACGGCCCGCCTGATGGTAAGCAGTTACCGTCGCCTATAGACACCTGACACCAAATTATATTATTATTATTATATTTATTTATATTATTATTATTATATTTAGCAAAGGTTCAACTCAGAATCAGATCTTTGTAATATTTATTACATCTATTATTTTAAAAGTAAAGAAAACTGATTTTAATGTTTATTTTGTTTATCAAATTGTATCGCGCTATATATACATTATAGCTTCTTACTGTCACATTATGGTGTACAAGGCAATTCCAGCTTTACCGGCTTTCTTTTCAATTTCTGCTTTCTTCGAAATGGAATTTCGTACACCAATAACAGTAAAACTTTAGGAGTCAGCTGAAGATTATTTTATCTTTATCACAGTTTTATCAGCACATTGTAAGAAGAAAAACATTACTTTTTGCTATCTTTTGTGACGTGTTTATTATATCTATATCTAAAAGCGTACTAATTGGTAATTTTGCATAAACAACATTTTCTAAATGTTTTTTACTGACTATTAGAATGATAGGTCAGTTGGTAGTTGCTCTGCCTTCTGAACTATAGGTTATGGGTTCAATTTCCATCCAGGACAAACATTTGTGTGATTAACATAAGGGTTTGTTCTGTGTCTGGTTGTTATATTGTACTCTATATAAATATTTACAAAAAAAAAAAATATCTATGTATTATCTCATAGATCTTTTTTGCTTAGTTTGGGGCTAGATGGCGCTGTGTGAAATATCCACAAATAATTATGAATTTAAATATTTGTTTATATTTGTTGTTCCAGGGTTAACAACTACTTAACATTCGCCCCTCAAGCACCTTTCGGTGGTTTTAAGGAATCTGGTATTGGCCGTGAAAAGTAAGTATAACCTCGTACTCATATAATGTACATGCAACACTGTGTGTGTGTGTATGTGTGTGTGTTTGTGTGTGCGTGCGTGCGTGCGAATGCGAGCGCGCGCGCGTGTGTGTATGTGTTACAATATTATTGACCACAAATTACCAAATAAAATATTGCTTATATCGAGACAAGCTACTATATAAATGTACAATACAATACAATACAATATTATTTTATTGAAGACCAACAACAAAATATACAACAAAAATAGCACTTAAAAGTACATATAAGTACGTAATACTTACTTTTATAATTATACCTACAATAAAAAGAACTGTGTTTTATGTCCATCTAATAGTGTAGTACAAAAAGTACACACAAATTATTGTTTTAAATGCCTATGTATTTAGGCATGGATTTTAGGTCTAAAATTATTATGTAACTATAGTAATTTTGGCTATGCTTTGCAGCAGATTTTCTAGTTGGTAGTTCAAGCAAGACTACAAACTGAAGCGTCTTAACTGACTTAAGAACTTAATATTAAATTAATAAAATTATTATTTTACAGCGGCCTGCATAGCGTGGATGAATACCTGGAGGTCAAGACTGTAACCATAAATCTACCGAAAAAGTTGTAAAGTCTTCTTCTTTATTATATAATAACATTTTGTTTTAGTAAATATAAAAACGTATCTTTACTACTAACTAATTACCTCTCATACTTACTCGGGTTAACACAAGTTATGTGTTAATAATATCATGACGTAAAGTGACGTAATTTTTTACTTTTTTAAGATACATAAATAATGTATACAATGCACCCAATGTTTTATTGCTACTATTGCAAGCACACCCTAACGAATTCACATTCCAGTGTTAAGTGCATGTGTAATGGACCTTTGTATTTTGGTGGCTCCATTCTAAAGACCTTACTAGACGTTCCACCGCTGCTGACACCGACAAAATGTAATAACAATACCATGCAGGACAAAAATCCTAATAAGCTTACACACACTCTAACCGCACGAATTCCCGCCCGATCAGTATTTAATAATAATAATTATTTAGGTATATCAGCACCAAATCTTAGAGTATTCATCTTCTATCTAGGTATATACCTAAGAATATTCACAATTATATGAGGTTTGCTTAATGGAGCTTGAAACAAAATGTTCAGAGTCCTCTCTAAAGGTAAGCAACGCACAGGCAATGCCGTCGGTGCAGATGTCTACAGGAATATGAAGGAATATGGAGAAATTAAGGGGCGAGGCAGGCTGACCATCTGATTGTAAAATCAGATGGTCAGCCTGCTTGTTTGCCTTCATGTAGACATCTGCACCGACGGCATTGCTTGTGCGTTGCCTACCTTTAGAGAAGACTCTCAACACTTTGTTTCAAGCTCCATTAAACAAACTTCATATAATTGTGAATATTCTTGGGCAAACATGCAGGCTGACCATCTGATTTTACAATCAGATGGTCAGCCTGCTTGTTTGCCACTCCTTTCATTCAAAAAACGGTTTGTTCTGCAACCCTGCCTCGAGTGATTCACTAAGTAACAGACAGCTCAAACAGCTGGATGGGAGACTTGATATTTAAAAATTGAAAGGTATCCGTATAAGGTATAGGTAGGTACGACTTGATGTTTATATTCTGGTGTGGTAAGATTTAAAAAAAATCAAAATCGTTATTATTAGGGTGGTAAAGATTGCAGGAAACGCGGATTAAATCGCAGGCTGCAACTATTTTATAATAGAACGAGCTTCTGCCCGCAGCTTCGCCCGCGGCGTGGCCTATGGGAAAATAATTCAACCACCCATTTCACCCTCTTAAGGGTGGAATTTCGAAAAATCCTTTCTTAGCGGATACCTGCATGCCAAATTTCAGCCCGATCCGTCCAGTGGTTTGGGCTGTGCGTTGATAGATCACTATATCAGTCAGTCAGTCACCTTTTAGTTATATATATTTTGAAGAGAAGATTATAATGGCATTTTTGTATGCCAAAGACATCGCCATGACTAATAGTATGTAAATGTATGTAATTTGGAGGCCATCGAGGCGACAGAGGTTCACTAGGTACACAAAAACAGGTAACTTACGATACATTATGTCATCAGGCAGATTCTCAAACGCTATATAGTAGGTAGGTACAACTGGCCTTGAACTTTCATTATATTCTGTGATTAATTGCAATGGGCTTAGTTTCTGCTCAAATCTATTATCAAAAATATAATAATAATAATGCCCAACGATCACATACATAGATCCTGGGCCCTAACTAGTATTCCCTGAGTCTAAGAACCCAGGAAATACAAGGACCGTGGTCTCACAACACCCAGACTCAGAACAAGTATTTGCGCTTTTTTTCTGTGGACAAATACTTGTCCTGCCGCGGGAATCGAACCTACCGCCTGTGGGTTATGAGCCGACCTGCTCAACCACCACACCACAGAGGCTGCATAGTAATAAGTAACTTACGTAAGTAATTATTCATGTTGTTGTAAGTGGACACAACTGTCCACGACATGAAAATATTCGGTACAAACTTCTTTGCAACCAAATAATTACAGCTTGGAAACTAGCACTGTAAGTTTGATAATAAAAAAAAACTTGCTAGCTTTGTACAGTACTATTATTTATTGTGTCTATTAGTCTCTCCATAATGTACAACGGACATGCTTCATTTACATTATGCCCATATCGCTATTCGCGATGGTCTGGTTGCTCCGTAATGTGCGGCAGCGTCGAAGGAAGTGATTTGCCGCTTGGCTGCTTCCCACTTCTTTCATATACAACCTCGGGCGAAATAGAACTTCAAAATATAGCAACAAGAAAAAGGTTCCAAATTTTATTTAAATTAAAAAAATAAACATCATAATGCGAGTCAATTGTCATTATGAGCACATTATAATTGTGTAATTATGTTTCCTTGAATCTATTGTCTTGTTTTTATGTAGTAATCATATCTTACTTTTATTGTTTATTTTATTATACAAGGTGGAATTTAATTCGTTCTTTTCCTTTAATGTATGTATTCAGCCCATGCTATAGAACGCTACCATATAACTCCATAAAAACGTACGTATGAAATAAAACTTGAATCTAGGTATTATCAAATTTAAATTCTAAAGAAAAGCCTTGTGACATTGATGTCACAAGGCTTTTCTTTAGAATTTAAATTTGACAAAGCAGGTGTTTTATTGCTTACGAAACATTCACAAAGCACTCAGCTGGTGCCCGCGCTGTGTGTACCGTTAAATAGACATTTCGGCTGTCATGCAGTTATTTTAACAGGCACTAAATACTAAAACAAAATCATTTTTTTTAAATTGAACCTTACACTAATATTCTATAGCATGGTCTGAGTACATACATTTAAGGAAAAGAGTGAATTAAATCCCACCTTGTATAAATCACCTGCTGAGTAACACTACTATGTAAGCTAAGCACTTTCACTCCACTATTATTTAAGTTCATGTTACTTGTGTGATCCTCTTTTGGCCTTATTGTAACCTAAAATGTATATCTTGTGAGATAAATAACGCCTAAACTCACGTCGAAATTACAGGATATTGAATATGTCCGAAACCTAGTCGGAGTAATTTCGACTTTTAATTGACGCGAGTTTAGCCGTTATTTATCTTACAAAATGTGTCTTACGATAGTTTTTAAACTAAAAATGTATATCCTTTAAATTAAAAAAAAAAAATGTTTTAACCCAAAGGATCACAACTCGCTGTTGATTCATTATTTTATCGTTACTCCTTTTGGCGGAGCAGCATAAATAAACATTAACTCGCGTTTGCAATTCCGCTGGTTCTTTGACTTCCGCACCAAAAACCACAAATTGCAAATGCAGCGCCCTCGTTGACATGCACTGCCGTATTTCCGTGCTCAGTTTCCTACAGGCTCACCTCAGCGCCCAGGAAGTGAGCGATATATATATATATATTTAAATACCACGACGACCACGTTGTATTCAAAAGAATAGTTCTCAGGTTTATTTAAAAGTATAGTATTTAAATATAAATATATATATATATATATTTAAATATATATATATATATTTATATTTAAATACTATATATATTTAAATATATATATATATATATATATATATATATTTATATTTAAATACTATACTTTTAAATAAACCTGAGAACTATTCTTTTGAATACAACGTGGTCGGAGTAATTTCGACTTTTTAATTGACGTGAGTTTAGCCGCTATTTAGCCGTGGCGGCTTGCGCTTGGCTCCCAGAAGAAGGAAATCGAATATTTCCGAAACCTGGTCGGAGTAATTTCGACTTTTTAACTGATGTGAGTTTGGCCGTTATTTATCTTACAAAATGTGTCATACTCACGATAGTTTTCAAACTGAAATACGCATTTTATACACACGTAATTAGATACTACATTTTAATGATTAGCATTGCTACCTTTACATCCATATATATCGGGAACGTGACACTTTAGGGTAACATATTACCTACTTTTTTGTGTTCTCTAACTTTGTTTTGAATGGCACCGATATTTCCTTAATACCTACTATAGCCTCTGATGTGGTGTGGTGGTTGAGCAGGCCGGCTCATAGCCCTGAGGCGGCGGGTTCAATTCCCGCACCAAGTTTGTGCACAGCAAAAATCGCAAATACTCATTCTGTATCTGAGTGTTGTAGTGTCCTCGTAGTTCCTGGGCCTTGTATACAGGGTATCCTAGTTAGGGTCCAGGATCTACGTTTGTGATCTTTGGGCGTTATTTATTTACTAATCTCGTAAGATTCCATAATGTAATAAGAATAAAATAGCCAAGTTAACCCATAAAAAACCCACGGCTTAAGTAGGTCCTCGGAAGTGCTTTGTGTATATACATGGCCATTTACTCAAATCCTCGGATAGTACTCAAAACAAAAACTATATTATATTATACATACTAGGTGGTAGTACTTTGTTGCAAAGTTCGTCTAGATAGGTACCACCGCTTTGCCAGTTATTCTGCCGCCAAGCAGTAGTGTGCAAGCACTACTGTGTTCCGGTTTGAAGGGCACTGTAGCTAGTGAAATTACTGGGCAATTGAGACTATATGACCTGATCTCACAGTCTAGTAATCTTATTACCAGGCTATGCTGATGTCTCAGGATGATGTGCGCAGTGCAGTGTCACGCGAAATTCTGTTTTGGGGTTCCGAATGACACTGTTCTGTTATGGGCGGCCGTGGCGCTTAACATCAGGTGAACGACTAGCTCGTCACATCACTCAGTAGCATAAAAAAAAAATACACATACAATTTAGAATAAGGGTAAGCAGAAAGTGAAGTTGAAGAGTTCGTGAAGGAAATGTTACACAGGGGACAGCTTTTAACAAGTTTCATAAAATTATAATTACGTACAGCCCTTGATTACAGTGGCCCTTTTATAAGTACATCTGCTTGACAGGATGAAATTAATCTTTTAGTTTATTTATATTTTATCATATTTGGTTCAAACCAAGCTCGCATAATATTATTATTGTTATAATGACGTACATGTTCTTCTCGTTGCAAACATTTCTGCTGGTTTCACTCGCTTTGGAAGTCAAGTCTAGTTCAACCTCCTACATTTTTGAAGTCGAAAAGAGGACTATCCCATAAGAGTAAAGGAAATGTAAAAAAATATTTTACTACGTACATAATAAAATCAGCTTGACACAGACTTGATGTTTGTAGTTCTGTTTGTGGTTTTACCTATTTCTCCTTAAAGAAAACTAGATGACTTGCTAGCCGCCAGAGCATCGCATTATTTTTATTTCATTTTTTTGATACAACTAGTTGCGCCCCGCGGTTCACCCGTGGATAAAATCTATCCTAAGTGTTAATCCAGCATATAAGCTATGTGTATTTCAAATTTCATCAATATTAGTTCAGTAGTTACGTATATAGTAAAACGTTCACACACATATTACACATATACCATTGGTATCATTATGTAGAGAAAATAGTAATTATGTGTCTTGATTCTATTCATAACAAATTTAGTACCAAAATAATTTATTTCCAAAGATCGTTTCAAGTCATCAAGTGCATCATACTTGTTTTTGTAGATTTCGTTTTTTACATATCTTACATAAGCAGTTTATGAAAATTTAAATCTATAGCATTTTCCTTGTTTGACGTATATTATATCATTAGATCTCAAAATTCGATAATTATTAACGACATTATCAAATAGTGTAATAATACGGTATATATATATTTTTTTCAAAAGCAACGGAATCTATTCCTGGCCACGAATATTGATTTTGTTTAATCCGATGAAGCAACTTTAATTTTCATCGAAGTCGAGCCCGAGACACCTTTGAGTAATCTTAGCTATTCCTAATATTTTGGATTTGGTCATCCACGCTAATTTAAAAAAATCACACTGTATACGTCAATGATTTTTGCCATCAAGAATGACTTTTACTTTAGACTATTCACGCGCATATCGATCAAACAAAAAAAGCTATATCATGTCTTATTTATCTTAACACTTATTTTTTCAAATAATTAGTAGTTCATACTTAATAGAAAAAATTTAAGAAATTATCTTTATCTACTAATTTATAAAAGTAAAACGTAGTCTGTTTGTGACACTTTTACTTTCCATAAGTATTTTATATCATGCCAAAATGGCTGAACTGATTTTGCATATAATTTTAGACACTTTCGGCATCAACCTAGTTCATTCAAGTTAACATAATATATTTCATCCTGGAAAACTACGAGTTCCCGCGGGAAAACGGGTAAATTGCGGGTAAAACTGCGAGGCGCCTCTATATTCTTTTTTTAAAATATATGAGCATAAGTTTGACAACATTTTCATTGAAAGCGATGGTGTTGTCTAAGGTGGAGTTTTATAGACATAAGTAGCTTTCATTTTCTTTTATATATGTATTTCGGCGATTGGAAAAATGAAGCCAGCATTTTATTAAGTTCTATAAGTTCAAATTGACAAAGGTCAACTTGAACTTCTTGACTTGACGTTTTTGAGGGGAGAAATGTCCTCGCACTTTCCTGCCACCACGGGCGTCATGCCTGAGGGTATGTGGGACTCGAACCCACTAAAACGGCTTGATCGTCCACCGTCAGGATGGGATGAGATGGGGTCATCACCATCACCATCTCGCCCCGGCGGTAGGCAGTACGGTAAAGTTCCGAGTGACACTGCAACTGTGGTATAACATCAGGTGAACGACTAGCTCGTCACGTCTTTCATTAACATAAAAGAGAAAAAGGCTCTTTCAGGCCTCTGCGCCAGTGGGTGGGTAACCTCACACACCTCAGTTACCCACCAATAGAACGTGTGGGCCTTGTAAGCGCGCCGGAGAGTCCCTGATCTAGAATAGCCTGGTTTAAAGACTTAAACCACCGACACTAGACAGTGTCGAGCTAGTTTCAAAGTTTTTATCATTATGATTTAGCTTTATTTATGATATTAGGTATGTATAGCGATTAAAACTCAAATGATTGCAAAAAATAACAGTATAATGGCCATCGATAACGTTTTTCGGAAAATATAATGAAATTAAAAAAGAGTCTTAACAAAGAAAGCAGAGTGGGAGAAGTCATAGTGGCGAAACACGGCCTGGACGTGTATGTATGTATTTTCTTACAACAAACTTAATAGGTATTGACCTATTAAGTTTGTTGTAAGAAAATACATATACGCCATTTACTTTTGCAATATTTAATAGTAATTATAGACTATTGTACCTAAAGTAAACCAGGAGCACCTCTTGTGGTCGTACCTACTACAGAACGATGCTCAAGTCATCGATCGGTGCTCAAGCAGAGATTTCATTCACTAATTGATCACTTTTTGAATGAAATCTCTGCTTGAGCACCGATCGATAACTGAGTGTCGTTCTGTAATACGGACCTTAAACTTCGATTTATTTTTCACTCTTCAGTATACATTGCAACTTTGACAGCAAAGGCCAAGAAACTTTTTCTGCTCAATCGCCAGTCAATGTTGCCAACTAGAAAAAACAAACCAACTAAATTAATTTCAAGACATAAGTACAAATTAATAAATTTACGATAAGACTATATAATAAATACTTATAACCACGGGAGAGACAAAGTGGGTGAGTAAATTGGATATCACGTAATTTTGGGTAAAGAGCTGGGCTTACATAAAATATCAAAGAACGCTTAAAGCTTTCCATGAAGGGAGAAGCGTCAATTTAGCCAGTTTTAACCATTATTTATTATCTAAATACAATGTAGCAAACAGCCGTGACAGTTTAAAACGCTTTAACTAATAGAACTTCTTGTTTATATTTTTTTAAACGAGTAGGTAGTTGAAATGCAGTTTGGTGTTAATTTTTATTATTACAAATACGCATAATATAGTCCATTAGTTTTGTTTATTTATCGGGGTACACTTCTTATCCATCTTTGTTTTAATACGTTGAGATATTATTAAATAAACCTAACTTTATCAGTTCCTTTTCAGCTTTAAGTTACATTGGATCTCATAAAAATGCTCCCATAAACCTACTAAACGTTTCTTTTGTGACTTCCCGGACAATATGTGGAGAACGGCCTCTCAAGATGCGAGATATGAAAGCATAAAAATGACCAGTTTATTACTCCCGAGGTTTACTTACCTGCTATAAAGATACTACAGTTAGTGTAGATTTGGTTTATTTTACATATTAGAATATCAATAAGAGGCCTTGTCCTGAGTAGCTGTCTAATTAAATATACCATCAAACAAAAACCACTGACGACCAAAAATCTATGAAATTGTTAAATCTGTATTACCAAGTCACGTCAAGAGTGTATAATTGAAAAATACCATGATGAAAGCAAATATCATCAGTACCAACAAATGAAAGCCAATACCATCTGTACGGACATATGAAAACAAATTTCGCGAGAGAGAAAAAGCTCTGAAGCAGAGATTTCGCTCACTTGGTCAATTGAAGGGTTGAGAATAAAAAGGGTTTAACTATCAAATTGATAGTTTCGAGAAAATTGACTTTAAACTTCAACGGCTTCATTTTAATGCAGAGTGCTTATAAGGTAATATAAAAGGTTTATGTAAGTTTCAGTTGCTTGAAAACGCATTATTTCTATTTTAAAATACTAAATATAGTACTAATTCATACAGTTACTGTAAAATATAATATAATAAAATAATTATAATATTTTTTTTATGCTAAGCGAACTGTATTCCTGTGACAGATAAACCATTTTTAGACTCAAAATCTCGAGATTTAAGCCTCATTTCGGTATTTTGAGATTGTATTATTGTAGATAATTTCACGCTGAATCCAACGATACTGATAAGTCATTTTGTGAAAAAAATCAGTTAAACCCTTTTTTTCTCACCCCTTCAATTATTAAGCATTTATCATAAAAAATTAAGCTATGTGCACCTTTGGTTTGATGGTCAAGCGATGTTTCCCTTACCACCAGTTTATTTTAACAGGGTAGTTTCATTAATTAGTTCAGGGCAGTTTTACTGATCCACCATTTTCACTGAACCAAAGTTTCTTTGATTTGATACTTTCATGAATTGCTCGTATTAGGGGGGAACAAATAGCGAACCTTCTACATAAAATTAAATTAAATTTACTATGACTATTACTCGCTGCTCTTAACATAAATATGATAAAGCTGTTAAGAACTAAATTTTAAGTCAACCGTGTAAATGGATTTTATGTATAAAACTAATTCTGATTTACTCGTCAGCTTCCATATAGTGACACAAAAGATTAATTATTTAATTCTGAGATAAAGTCTCTTCTATTTTAATTTTGGTATTATTGCTTTTTGCAAATTAATTAATTTTGTTTTTAAAGCAATTTATCGTAGTGATGTTTTAATTAAAGCGATGATTCTGTAGGTAGAAACTTTAGTAGGAATAATGGTATCATAAAATAAACAATAGTAAAATATCATAAGCCTTTTTTGTAATGAAAATTGTAAGACGATTTTGAAATAAGACGCACCAACGTTTTTCTACCCCTATATAAATGATATCAGATTTCGACGTCTCTTTGTGCACAGTGAAAAGCAATGCTCGTATTATGTTCCCTCCTTGACTTTTCGCAAAGTCTATGTAGTTATAGCCACCTAAAGTGTCAATTTTTTGCGTCTAAATTATAACAAAGAAAAATCTATTCAAAAGATTGACCTCGAAAACAAAGGGTTTTATTAAGACTTGGAGGGTGAAAACCATTTTCCCCGAAACGCCAAGATGTAAGGCTTTCTCACGGGCTCCATTGCCTGTCCCACACGCGGATGGCAATAATATTTTTTCAAATACCCAGACGGTCCACTAAAGACGTATTTATTGCAAGTATTTTCATATTACGTTGTGATAAATTTCAGTCATTTTGGGCTTAAGGTTTCACAACTGTTCTGTTGTTTATGGTCTGTTTTACTAAAACTTGAAAAGTAGATTTTTGTACCTATTTACAAAAGGGATCAATAATTAAAAAATAAAAAAATAAAAAATTTTTAGACAAATTTCTACGAGATTGGTTTTAGCTTCGGGGGATTACATATTTCTCATACTTCGCTTAGAAGCTTAGTCTTCTGATTCAGCGAGGTAATGCTTTTTAAACTTTCGCGACTTGAACTCATAATGTAAAGATAAAACGGGTCTATTCGCGCACAAAAATTATCAAAATATAATTTTGACTAAACGTCGAGGTTAGTCAAAATTATATTTTGATAATTTTTGTGCGCGAATAGACCCGTTTTATCTTTACATTATGAGGTAATGCTGCCAGTATTCTGCGAAACTTACCACGCGGTGGTGAGTTTGATAGCATATTTATTATGTAAATAAGTTTATTTTTTTAATAACTAACAAACATAAATTTTCCATTATTAATTGTAAATTTTTATTTGTCCTGCGCCCCAGCAAATTTTTCAATTTTTTCGCTCAACTATTTTGTGTAGCTTTAGTATTAAGCTTTCCTTTTATGGCTTACAATATGCTTTAGTTTATCCAACTACCCGCAACCGCAACAATGTTATCGGTGGCTGCGGTTCGGATCGTAAAGTTACAAAATAGGCCTTCCTGTGATATATGGCATGAGTAAACAGTGAATTTGATTGTTTAACTACTAACACTGTTAAATTAACTGTTTACACCGATATTACATTCTATTAAATACACTGCTATTTTGTCTATTCTTTCTAAATTATACTGTGTTCTCCTATAATGTAATGTTATGTTGTGTTATAATGTAATGTTATGTCCTAAATAAATAATAATAACGCCCGACGATCACATAAGTACATAGATCCTTTACCCTAACTAGGATTTCCTGTGTTTAGGGACCCAGGAACTACTTGGACCATGGTCCCACAACACCCAGACTCAGAACAAGTGTTTGTGCTTTTTTTTCTGTGCACAAATACTTGTCCTGCCGCGGGAATCGAACCCGCCACCTTCGGATATGAGCCGACTTGTTCAACCACCACACGACAGAGGCTGTCAAATAAACGTTTTTCTTTCTTTCTTTCAATTAGTTGGAAAAGCCATTAAGAGAAATAAAATAAATGTAAGTGATTAATGTCTTAATGCGATTTTTTGTGTTCTATTGAGTACACATCGCAATCCTTTAATAGTCGATATTTGAGATATTAGCTTTCCTTTCTATTAAAATTCACTTAATCTATTTTTCCTTACAAATTAATCTGTTACGTTAAGTAAGGCGATACAACTATAAAAACCATAATTCATTACTCAAATTTTATTTAGTCCCGAGTAGGAATCGAACCCACAATCTGCAGTTCAGAAGGCAGGATTACTAACAACTGAGGTATCATCCAGTCAAAATATACTCACTTCACTTTAAAAAACTATTCGCTGCATTCATTATCCGAAGTGGGTAGGACTTCAAAAATGGATTGTACTGCAAAATGTAATAGGTACAAGCATCGAGCACTATAAATAATAGCGATGCAACGGAACGGAACAAACGGACCCAACGAGCTTGGAATTCTGTTTCAACCGACGGCGAATCGTAAATATGTGAGTAATCTCCATTTTCAAGGCTTGTATCTCGTATAAATAAAACTTGATATCAGCATAGTTGGAATTTGACTGGCCCGATAGCTCAGTTGGTAGTAATCCTGCCTTCTGAACTGTGGGTTGTGGGTTCGATTCCCACCCAGGACAAACATTTGTGTGATGAACATAGGTGTTTGTTCTGTGTCTGGGTGTTATATTGTATTATATGTATGTATTTACAAACAAAAAAGTATTTAAGTATTGTACCAGTTATCTGGTTCCCATAATACAAGCTTTGCTTAGTTTGGGGCTAGATGGCGTTGTGTGAGATGTATAAAAAAAAAACTATGGATTATTCTTGACTCATCCTGCGGGAGTCACACATGTTTTAAGTTTAATTTATTATCAAAAACGAGACTCGAAATTTTATCATCGAACCTATTCGAGATTAATTTATGGACTTGACAGACAAATGTATAAGTAATATAAATAAATACGTATTTCACACAACGCTATCTAGCCCTTAACTTGGGGGGAACAATACAAACAATAAAATACTTGGATAGTTTTATTTTTGTATAGAATACAAAATAACAACAGACAGAACAAACACCTATGTTCATCACACGCATGTTTGTCCTGGGTGGGAATTGAACCCACAACTTACAGTTCAGAAGGCTAACTACCAACTAAGCTATCATCAGGCCATTTATTGCTTAATAAAATCGATGGTTTACTTTATTCATAGTGTGATAATAATAATTATGTGGCAGTGTAAGGACAAACGCAATCGAGTGTAGCTTCCGCCCTCTACGATTGATCGTACAGGGCGGATGATACACATTTTCGTAATTATCGTAGGAAGCGTGCTACGAAATTTTCGTAGAAGCCCAGAATATTTAATAGTGTGGCAGAAGTGAAACGCAGAGCGCTACGCGCAGTGCTATTATAAGCCATTAGGTACTACGTTTCAAGTAAATGAAAACATGAAATTGGAAACCAATATTAACATACATAGAAAGCATGTACAAAACGTTAATAAATATGCGCAAAATATGCGCGAATATCTTAAAACGTAAATATATCAATTTTATCACGAAGGTTTCTCACTCCTCACGTATGTGTTCCGCTGGTACCTTTTTATCTTTATTTTACTATTATAGAAAACAAAGAAATCTTGATAAGATGAAAAGATTTATTTAAAATATGCTATCAATGAATTTAAAATATTCTGAGTTTTGAGTTACCGATTTAATTTTACGATCGAAGTTCTAAGCGTTCTTTATTCTAGACGTTTTCATAATTTCCTTTCAATTTGTTACCGATAACACTTGAATTGAAAAGCGGTTCACGATTTTCAATTTCTTTTTAGTCTACGTGAACGCCATTTCATTTATTAGTTTAACTAGGTTGTTGCTTGGACGAATCAGCCTGTCCATACAAGGGCTATTTTCTACTGAATTTTATTAGTTACGTTGACGCGTTGACAGTAAGTGTAAAAATTAGATATAAGTATGCACAAGAAACTTTAATATTACTCGTATATTCTATATTCTATAATAGAAAAACTATATGAATGTTCCAAGTGTGTATGAAGAAAGACCTTGCTTGATATTTGCGCCCTCATACAGATAAGTTTTGTATTTTTAGTTTTAAGTACAATATGGGTTTTTTCACCTGAAATAAAGACATTTTATTATTTATTTATTATTATTTATAAGCCAAAATGTGCGCTCAAAGTACCTATGGTCAGTAGTTTTTTCTCTTACCTGTTTTGGTGTCCCTCATCAGATAATTACCATCTGTTCTACTACTATTTGTTCGACCAATACAACATGTAAGAAAAAAAATGTGCTTTAGACCACACGACTGAAGTAAAACTTCTTTAGTTTAGCTCCATCTATCGGCCGGTATAACTTTGGTTTTTACTTTGTTTAATGTTAATGTTGCCATCTTGACAATAATAATTGTGACTTGTCATTTTACCGGACACACCAACATAGTAATACAAATTTTCAACCTTGTTATGTTGACAATGGAGATCTACGTTAACAAACAACTTTCAACTTCTGTTCGCCTCGTCACGCATTCACTCTCAGATCAGATCATAAAGTCTCATTTGCCCAGTAATTACACTGGCCTTTCAAACCGGAACATAGTAGTGCTTGCACACTACTGCTTGGCGGCATAATAACTGGCAAAACGGTGGTACGTACGACGAACTTTACAGAAAAGTCCTACTGCCTAATAAAATATAATATAAAGCGTATTTTTAATATTTTGACCCAAAAGGATTTTTCAAAGCATAGAAGGCAAAAAATTAATAATCTATTAGCTCGGTTCTTCAACTTTCAACTTTTTATTGTTGAAGTGCCCCGAAGGGAAATAACGCCTTTTCCTTTGAAACAGTAATAAGATTATTATTGTTTCAAAAGATAGGAGTTATTTGTCAGCTTAGTTCGTATTAAGTGAGTAAGCAAATCATATGGGATCGGACATGTATTGCCTTACTCTATACAAAAAGAGAGTTTTGTTTTTTGAGAGTGTCTCTTTACTCTTATGCTAATCACACTAATATTATAAAGGCGAAAGTTTGTATGTGTGTTTGTGTGTATGTGTTTATGTTTGTTACTCCTACACGCTCAAACGGCTGAATGGATTTGGATGAAATTTAGTACTAAGATAGCTTATACACTGGATTAACCTATAGGCTACATTTTATCCCGGAAAAGTGAAATGTTCCCGTGGGATGAGCAATTAATTAAAATACTTTTTATCCGCGGGTGAAACTGCGGGGCGCAACTAGTAAATGAAATAAAATTATATCTGTATTTACAGTTACCTTTTATCAGCGCTATACTTTAAGTTTTCTTTAAGAGGATATGACACAAAATATAGATCAATAATTATTTTAAATAGTCTCGGCAAAGTCTTCAAGCCAGCGAAGTTCTCTGCTTTGAACTTTTCTGCAAAGTTCGTCTAGGTAGGTACCACCGCTTTGCCAGTTATTCTGCCGCCAAGCAGTAGTGTGCAAGCGCTACTGTATTTCGGTTTGAAGGGCACTGTAGCTAGTGAAGTTACTGGGCAATTGAGACTTTATGATCTGATCTCACAGTCGAGTAATCTTATTACCAGACTGTGATGATGTTCAGGATGATGTGCGCAGTGCAGTGTCACTCGAAACTCTGTTTCGGGGTTCCGAGTGACACTGTTCTGTTATGGGCGGCCGTGTCGCTTAGCATCAGGTAAACGACTAGCTAGACGACGACTAGAAGTGAAAAGGAAAAAGAGTAAAGATCATACAAAGAGACCATTGAACATGCTTTGAACTCAGTATCTATTATAAGGTTCTCGACTGCACGAATACATTACTAGCATGTTTCATAATAAAGCAGAGAGAAAATATATTTTACAAGATACACTTTGTACATAGCTCTCACAAAGTCCCAAGGTAGCGCTCAAAAGTGAGATTATAAACACTTTTGTTCAAAACAACCGCACTTCAAACTGAGAGTGCTGTTAAACTACAGCTTATCCTGTTCGCGTGAACTAACACTACAAGAACAATATAGACGGCACGCTCAATACAAAAAGTGTAACAAAATGTACAACTCGATTCAATTTTTCAATTCAATTGAAATCTATAAATAATACAATTACGCTCGCTATTTATATTGTTAACAGATTGCAGTTTATGGACAAAATACCTTTTTCTCTACATCAACTAGAACTGAAATTTCACAAACTACTGGTAAATGCAACTAGCTATGAATAGTTACCAAAATTTTTGCATAGAAATACTAAATAACTAATAAGAGATAAAAGACATTAGACGTATCCCATATCCCTCCCAGCAGTTGTCTTCACTGGTGATTATATTTTTTGGGTCCTCATTGTCTAGTTTTGGGCGCTTTATCTACGATTTGTTTATCTCAGGTTGTAAATCACTCGTTTGCAGGTGTTTTGTCGTTTATTTTTAATGTTACTTTATAAGTGTTACACTCAGACTGGGGTTGTTCTTCTGGTCTAAGGTTCTACGGTAGAATAAAATTAGAACGGTCACTCTCTAGAGATTTCGTCGTCAAAGTTTCATTAAACATTATTTATCCCGAAGTACCTACAGCAAAATTGTTAACATCTATGCACTAAAAAGTTTTATGAAGTGAGTTAGTGAGCGAGAGAGTGGTGCTTTTGTCAATAAGTGGGTATAAGTAAAAATAAGTTAATATATTTAACCCTATGCTTTTATTTATATTCTTACTAATTACTTATATTATTAATTTTGACAGCTACAGTGGCGTGGTTGTTGAGCAGGTCGGCTCATAACCCGGAGGCCGCGGGTTCGATTCCCGCGGTAGGACAAGTATTTCTGCATAGAAAAAAAGCGCAAAAAAAAAATTACTACCTCCAGATTGAAGAATGTTTACATGACAGATTTAAAATTACCTGCACAAACAGTAATTGAACTAGTAATTGCACTTCTGGGTACTCACATAGGTCAGCTGTACAATCATCCGCCATTAATTGAACTAGTCAGACACAAAATTCCCACTAGTACAATCAATGGAACTAATTGAAGTACTGGGAATGGATATTCATTATTATTGCCATAAATGTATGAATCTGGTATGGATGTGTTAGTGTGTACACTATATATCTATTTTCATTATGGTATTTTGAATTCTAATTTCTTATCCAATTAATTGTCAATATATCTACCAAGATGGAATTCATAATGGACATATATATCCAGTAACAAAACAAAAAAAAATTGCTAGATTTTTCCCATTAGATAACCGGTTATAAAACTGGTATTTTAAAGAAAAAAAGGATTCCTATGACATAACCAGTAATACATTTCATCTAATTAACGATGGAGAGCTTGTAATTTAAATGGGGAAGCTGAGGAACGTCCTTACATCGATTCGTCAAAAAATGATGCTGCGTCGCGTTTTTCTGCTAAAACACTTATTGCTATTTCTCACTTCGCACGGAAAATTGTGCTCGCTGCATATTTTTTCATTTTTATTTTTAAAGTATTATTATTTATAGTATTAATGTAGTACTTATTTGATGTACATTTCAACGAATAACTTATAGCGAAGCTTGACTAAGTAATAGCTATTTTGCTTCGGTCACTAATACGATGAGTGCACAGATATCTACAAAAAGTGGTACCTATTGACAACTGAGTGAGTGGTACCATGTCAAACCATTGGTCATGGCTCAGCTCGGCGATCACGTAACTCAATTGCTACCAATAGAAACACAAATTTGTATGGATTTAATAGTTTCTACTAGCTTATGTGCATAGTTAGTATGGAAATTTCTCCTGTTGGATTGCAATCAGTTTCGTGATCATCCCCTGATCATACGAAAATAGCCGTTAAAGCCAAATCAGAAGCCTTCAATCGCCTTAATAAATCTGACGCCAGAGCTGACCATTTGTCTACACGAGACTGATATCTTCAGCCATTTTTGAGAAATAAGGTGTTAGTTACATAGACAGATAAGCAGACAGACAATAAAGTGATTCTGCACAGGAGTTTCGTTGTTCTAAAGCGGTACGGAGGCCTAAAACCCATCATTTATGCAGGACACCGCTCGCACATGAGTTAGCATAATGGATTTGCGATCATACCATGTTCTAATAGAGAGGTACCCTAAAATACACCAGTTAGGTATAACCATTGAGATACGCAAGTGTAGCAAAAGTAGCAGGCATATTACTTTGTGTCCCGACCCATTTGCAAGTATATTTTGCTACTCCCATAACTTTGCCAACGATAAACTTTACACAAACTCAATATTAAATATGAAGGTCCCAACCCTTTTTACGACAAAGATAACTTACCCTTTCACCCGAAGTTCGCCTTTTTCGCGTCTGTGGCCGTAGCTGTTTTACAAATTAAGGCTGATTTTCTTTGAAGTCATGCTATACCTAGAAAGTGTCATTAGCGACATAGCTTAAAATAAAATTTTGTGTGGGTGGAGTGGCTGGAAAGAACCGGACAAATATCCCCAGTTCCTACTAATAATAACTATTGATAATTATGAAAAATTCACAGCTAAATGTATGTACAGCTATGTGTAAACTATTGTTATAGCTTATTTATTTTATTTGCACAAGGACACTTACAAGATACATATATAAGAAGGATGTATTAACATAGTACAACTTGAGTATAATATTACATTTTAACTTAATAAGTAGCCTTAGATCCCGCTTGTTGTCTATCCTACTTACCCACTTTGGATGAATTACAATTTTTATTATGTACGAATAGGCCAACGTTTGACTGAAACTCACTTGATGTTAAGCGACGATGCGGTCAAGGTGTAACGTTGGCCTGAAATGCCATGATATTTATATTAATTTAGCATTTTGATTTTTACCCTAACAATATCTACAATCACATTAAGAGCAAATGAAATACCAAAACGACACGATAATATCGTTTTGGATAATATAATTGCAGAGTATTTTTAAAACTGACTACCGTAGCTACCTTGGCACGTGCACGGAATAATTATACAGATAAAACAAGGACGTCTGTCTGAGAATCATTGCATGTAGGTACCTACCTATACAATAAAGAAAATTCTGTCAGCAGACTTCGTAAACTAAAGAAAACAGCATTGAGGAACTGTCCCGTGTTTACCTGTAGTATCATGCTCGTATGTTATTCACGTAATGTAGAGTAAGAGGTTGAAACAACTGTATTCATTGTCTGCTAACCTATGGAATTACTTATGTATGAAAATCAATCAACGAGATTTGGCATAACTAATCAGCAGAATTCAACGGGGTAATGCTGCCAGCATATTGGGTACGGTACTTACTGGTAGTGGGCTGATTTGGACTATGTCCAAATGTGTTTTATAGTAGGTAATGTAGCTAGTAACATTTAGTAGTCGTTGTTATATAATTGTAGTAGTTAGTTACATTGACTGACCCGATAGCTTAGTTGGTAGTAACCCTGCCTTCTGAACAAACATTTGTGTGATGAACATAGGTGTTTGTTCTGTGTCTGGGTGTTATATTGTATTCTATGTATGTATTTACAAACAAAAAAGTATCTAAATATTGTATCAGTTATCTGGTTCCCATAATACAAGCTTTGCTTAGTTTGGGGCTAGATGGCGTTGTGTGAGGTGTCCACACATATATTATATTATTATTATTACATAAACGATAGAGGCACATTGCCCGTTAAAAAAAGGCAACGAGATATTCTGTGTAAACATCCATGTTAATACTAAACGTTATTAAATCTCGAATAATATAAACAATAAAAGAAACCCTCGTCTAAATCTGGACCCGATAGCCAAATAATACTAGTAAAATCAATAACAAAACAAAAAAGTACTTACAACGGAAATTTATTGAGTTTTATCCTCGAAGCAGCAAATATCTGTTCGTGCGTGATAATAAATCGTATAATGGTTTAACTTACTGTTGAACTTCGGAACAGGGAGGAGTAAAAATACGTGAGTGGAATTGAGAACATAAATTGCACCCGTGTTAAAATTTGTTCAGTAAAGGTCATAAAAATGTTCTTTGAACTTCAATATGAGGTTGGATGAAGAAAGCCACTGTAAAAGTCCCCACTACTCCACCGACGAATACTACCTCAGTGCCTGATGACTTTAGATCTTCTATCAGTATATATGTCCCTTGTTATGACATACGGAGCCGAGTTGTCCACACTCATACATCAGACTTGTCCACCAGGCACAAATTTAACACATATGGGCTGTCGCTTAAAATCAGGCAAATGGTTAGCTCGTCACGTCACTATTCAATGATGAAACCTGTATAATGCATAAATATCACTAAACACAAACATGTTAGATGCTATAAATCAACTTACCAGTGAGACATCTACGGGTCCGATTCCAGAACCATCGTGTGTCCAAAATATACCAAGAGCTTTCTCTTTCTCATAATAAGACCTCTTCCTAAAGCCCCTCCTCAAAAACAATTTAATGAATGTGGCTAAAATCTCCTGTATTAACTGTCACTTATGAAAAAGCACTTAGAGAAAGAATTTGATGAGAAAAGATAAAATTTTACCAAAATGCGTAAATTTTTTGATTATTTTATGGTTGCATTTAATAACTAATATAAATTACACATAAAATATATAGTTATCAAAAAATATTTAATACATTTGATAAAACAGCAATTTTGCAAAAATAATTAAATTTGGCCCGTAGCTCATAATTGAACACTAAACTGATTGACACACATGCTCAGCCTCAAAACGAGGAAATATAGGTAATTATTTGATTGACATCTTTGGTTATTTGCGAACGTAACATCGACAAATTACCTATAGAAATGTAACGCTTCTGGGTTGCCGTAGGTTTGATTGAAAACCGCGCAAAATGTGACATTTTGGCTTTTATCTATATTTACAGAGATGAAACGCGACCTTTCGATTATTACCATAAAGTGATAGCCCTACTTGGATTACTTTCTATTGAACCGTTCTGGAAAGATCAAATGCCTTAGGCTAACGGAACCAAGCTCTCGGAAGACAAGAGGAAAGGAAAGCATTGTTAAGTTTATCAGAGCTACATTCCACGATATGATCCATAAAGAAAGTTTTTTCAAATAAATCTTCGGATTAACCGTTATAAAAACACATCTACCATAATCAAGAGAAATAGAGATATCTATAGCATTTACAATAAGCATTGCATAAATAAATAATGTATGAGAGAGTTATGATCACGAACGTAATACCAATATGATACACATTCATACTCAAATTCATATTCAAAATACACATTCTAATCACGTAACAGGTTCCTTCCATTAATATGTTTATGAGAAGGTATACATTTTTTTTATGCTTAATAACATATGTGTGGACATTTCACACACCGCCATCTAGCCCCAAACTAAGCAAAACTTGTACTATGGGAACTATATAATTGATATAATACTTAGATACTATTTTGTTTGTAAATATATACATGAAAAGAATATAGCGCCCAGATACAGAGTACCTGTTCATCACACAAATGTTTGTCCTGGGTGGGAATCGAACCCACAACCCACAGTTCAGAAGTCCAACCAGTACCAACGGAGCTATCGGGCCAGTCATGTTTATGAGAAGGTGTACGTTTTTTAAATGCTTTAATTTCAGAACAATAAATCTATCATATTAATCTATCTAATATGTAAAACAGCGCTGTTGGGTGTATTGTGATTGTTATGGTTTATATGTTTGGTGGTTAAAAATAGTAATCGTAATGTAAATAGTAATGTAATGGTAATTATAAATAGTGCAGATAAATGTAAACTTGATACTATAAAAATGAATGGTCATTATGTTTGAAGTTTTAAATTCATATGATTCATACACAGAGCTCACGCTATTTCTATCGACTCATACGATTTAATTAAAAATCTTCGATATACGTCTCTCTACGCGCCAGCATAATTGTATCTTTTTCTCTCTCAACCACATAGAAAAGGAAACAAAAGGAAATCACATAACAGTAAAGCAGTGGATCTCAAAAAAAACTTCTTTGGAAAATTCCCATGTCAACAACGCGTGAACATTGTCGTAAATATCAATTATGCCCGAAGGACTGCCCATTTTATTGTCCTATAAAACTTCTTTGTACAACTGCAAACGACCCAATAAAACAGAAATAATTAATGGTTCGTTACGATCGAAATTGCTGGACCTTTTTTTAAATATTTGGTAATTAAAATGGAAATTCGTATACTGGTGTTAGTCATTATAGCACAGTATGGATTTTAACTTATTCATCCAATATATCAGCAAAAATACAATGTAAAGGTAAAAAAAAACGATTATGTACACGTGTATCTGTAAGCATCAGGCTAAAGAGCCTGTTAGCTTAATTTTGAGTCTGATATAAACTCACTCGCGCCGATCACGCCTGCGGTTAGAATAATAAACCAAAGATCTACTATCTACTATCAACAGTGTAAGCCCAGATTCTTTCACAGCTATGAGCATTACATCAAAGATTTATGTTACTCAAAGGTTCGTTTCCGCTGAATGGTGATAAAATGCTGTTGATCTCATCAGATTAACAGCAAACTGTTTATACTTACGAACGTTGCCGGTTCAAAAACGCTATTTCTATTTATATAGTGCGTTACTTTCCAGGCCTAGGTATAGTTGAATAATCAATTACTGACTAGGTAGGTCTTCTTCTTTCATTAGCTGCTAAACTCTTGCCTGTGGAGTTTCTTCCATTCTTTATGATTTTTTGCATTTTCAGTTCTTTATACGGCATGACATTAGCCTTTTCCTTCATGTCTCGCAGCAGTATAATGCTGTTATCCATGTATAAACTAGGTATATATAGAAGTGGAAATGTACCACAAAATTAAATATTACACTTAAAAAACTATATATAATATGTACAACACTATTTATTTTTTCTGACAAAATTATAGTTAGGGAATGCAATTGGAAAACCGGATCTGGTATTCCGGCGGATTCGGCATCATTAAACATTTACATCATCATGACCGGATCCTGTATATTAGTACAGGATCCGGTCACGGAGATGCCAAATTGTTAGTAAAACAATAACGCTGATGGTATTAAATTATAAATGATTCACGTGGGTAAGCTTCAAAAGAACCGAACCACTCGAGTGAGTGTGAGTGATAATAATTTTTAAATTTGTTATTGTAATTTCGGGTTTTTTAGGTTTTTTCATAAATTTACCTACTTTACGACTGCCCCAATATAGATAATCTAATTACCTGAATTCAGCGGGATCCCACTAGATATTATTATTTCATTTTGTATCTAAGATAATAATAATAATAATAAATAAATAATAAATGTTTATTTCCAAAAAAGATACAAAGGTTTATGTATAGGTACACAAAGTAAACAGAGAGAAACTTACCGTCTAAACATAATTTGCTACGAGGCTCAAACTAGGCGATAGCCTGTATCTTGAGACTCTTGAGATACGAATTACCTAAGATGAGGTTAAAGTAATTACAATGTCATAGGTACCTTAGTCAATTTAAAATATTACTTATATCTGTTCGCTAGTTGAGATGAGTATGAGAGAATGGAAAGATGTGAGGTGTGTGAGGTAGTGTTGAGTGTGTGTTTGTAAATAACCTGTATGTGAAGTTGTGATGTGTATGAGAGATTGAAAAGATGTGAGGTGTGTAAGGGAGTGTTGAGCGTGTGTTTGTGCATTACCTGTATGTGACGTTTTGATGTGTATGAGAAATTGATAAGATGTGAGATGTGTAAGGGAGTGATGAGCGTGTGTTTGGATATAAGCCGATATATGTGAGATATTTATATCAAATCTTCTGTTTCGTCGTAAGAACGAGTTAGTAGCCATTCTTTAACTTTCTTTTTACAAGCTATTACAGTACATTCCTTGATGTCACATTGGTTATTAACTTTATTGTAAGTGTTTGCGTGTGCATAGGCTGGACATTTCCTGGATAAAAGAGATGTGGCTCGAGGAAGAGGTAGTCGAAAAACGCGTTTGGTTAAAAGATATCTATAATCGGTACGATTGAGTAGAGCTTTATGAGCTTTTACTGTGGCACTCAAAACAAATAATTGCCGCATACGAAGGACTTTGAACTCTTCGTATAGAGTCTTTGTAGGAAACCGGAATGGTTTTTTTAGAGTGACTTTTATAAGAGCACGTTGGGCTCTCTCTAAGGTCATAAAAACTGTTTTGCCAGCACTTCCCCATACAGAAATGCAGTATTGCATTATTGATTGGCACAGTGCCAGATAAACTTGTCGAAGAATGTCTGAAGGCGTGCAGTTCCTTAGTTTCTTCATGATAAATATAAGTTTTCTAACTCGACCAGACAAGTCCAGGATGTGATCTTTATACGTCATATTTTCATCAATGGTTATTCCTAAATATTTAATTTTGGTAGTTCGATCTATACAACTACAAGAACAGATTTTTTGCGAGCCAGTGGTTTGTAAACAGGAATGAATTTTGAGCTCAAAGTCAGTACCAGGACTTGATGCACTTGTTTTAGAAAAAGCAATATGCTTTGATTTTTTAATATTAAGTGTTAAGAGATTTTTATCTAACAACCCTGCAACGTGAGCCATCCCCACTGTAGCACAATGGTAAACTTGATCCCAGCTCTTTTCATGGAAAAGTATAACCGTATCATCAGCATAGGTGATGATTTCCGCATTTTTCAGAGAAGAACCAACGATGTCATCTACGTACAAAGTAAATATTGTGGGGCCTAGTATGCTACCCTGTGGGACGCCAAAATCAATAGGCAGGAGCTCACTTATATGAGAGTTGACTTTGATGAACTGTTTGCGGTCACTCAGATAACTCTTGAACCAGTCTAGAGCAACGCCCCTTATTCCAAGTGCCTCAATTTTCTTCAGTAGTAGGCCAACCGATACGGTGTCAAAGGCCTTTGCCAGGTCGAGGAAAACCGCAATACAACATTCACCTTTGTCGACGTAGCTTGACACAAGATTGGCAAGCAGTGACGTTGCGTCTTCGGTCGACCTACCACGACGAAAACCGAACTGTCTGTCAGAGATGAGACGGTGCTTTTCGAGAAAAGAAACTAATCGATTGTTTACAATCTTTTCTAATATTTTTGATATGATGCTGAGAAGTGCTATAGGTCTGTAGTTATCAGGAAGGGTTTTTGATCCACTTTTAAATATAGGGGAAACAGCAGCGGTTTTCCAGCAATCCGGGAAAACACCTGTGCTTAGGCTTAAATTCATTATTTGGCACAGAGGTGCAAGTAAAGAGTGCATTGATTTTTTAAGCAACGGTACAGTGAATTTATCTGGCCCAGGAGAGCTGTCTGTTTTTAATTGAAGTATAATTTCAGCAATTTCGTAAGGATCTGTTGGGTGCATAAAGAAAGTTTGAGTAATTGATGTTACAGGCCGATACGCCGAGATAAGAGAGTCTTGTGTCATACCCAGGTTATTCAAAATAGAGTCCGCTAAATTTTTGCCAACTGACACGAAATGCTGATTGCAACTGTGAAGTGATGCTTTGGCTGTAGTACAAATATTTAATAGTTCTGATGAGTCATTATTTTTTACCACGGCCTGACATATATTTTTAATAGTTTTCCAAAGTTGCTTCGGATTATGTTTATTTTCTTCTAACAGTCTACTATTATACTCATTTTTAAGTTTTTTAAGAAGTTTGTTACAGAAATTGCGATATCTGGAGTAGACTTTGCGACGAACTGGATCATTTGGGTAAGCTCTCAGATCAATATGCAATTTGTCACGGTGCCGCATGCATCTAAGTAAGCCAGGAGTTATCCAGGGCTTCATTGTGACCCATTTACGCCCAACTTTAATCTTTTTTGTGTTCTTGTCTATTTTAGCGGTCAAAACGCAGTTAAACATCGTAACTGCTGAGTCAACACACGGCTGGTTCATTATGTTAGACCAATCATAACAATTTAATTCAGAGACAACAGCATCAATGTCAGTTTTCAATTTAAAATTCGCGTTACACGCTCTTTGTTTAGACGTAGACAGACCTGCAATAATAATATCGTGGTCTGTTATTGAGGATTTACATACTAGTCCAATAGATTTTGAGTTTGACTTAATAAAAATATGATCAATACAGGCGCGTCCTCGCGTAGGTTTTGAGATGGCGGGAAGCAAGCCATGCGTAGCCATTAGGCACTGATAATCTACGGAGTTACTTGAGTCACTGCAAATGTCTATGTTTATGTCACCAGTAACAATAACAACAGGATAATTGCGCAGTGAGTTAAGTATATTGTCCACAGAGTTAGTAAAAGGAAGAATATCCGCAGTAGAAGGTGAACGGTAGATTCCTAGCACAGCGATTCTGCTATTTATTGAAACAAGCAAAGCGTCTGCGTCATTGATATTCACGTCTTGTTGAGCAGATCGAAGTGAGTTTTTAATATACATAACTACACCTCCGTTTTTGTTACTCTGTTCGGAGGTGCAAAAAATAATATAGCCTGGGATGATATCGATATTCTGTCCTTTGGAGAGCCAGCATTCAGATAAAACAATGACGTCAGGGTCTATGTCCGCTCTTTTTAGGGTTAATGCAAAATCATCAAAGTTACGTTGTAGGCTTCTAATATTTAGAGACAATATTTTGAAATTGTAATTAATGTTGACTAAAATGGTCTTACAAAAATCAACTGACTCAAGAGTATGACAGTCAATGTTTACGGTTTCATCAATATCGTCAACTACGTTAAGTAAAACCATCAATATAAAAGTAAAAATGTGACGATGTTAGTGTCTGAATCCAGTAAGTCATCTTATAAAGTATAATTAAAATATTTGCAAGATAACTTTTAGTATCGGCTTGAGGAGTAATTTTGGTGTAAATGTGTATTGAAAAATGTGTGTTTGTGATTGTGTGTGTGTATGTGTATATGTGTGAAAATGATGGGTAGGGAATTCCATAAATTTCCTCCCAATAGGAACTTAACAGCATATGTAAATAAAGGGCCGGTAAATTAAGCTTTATGCTATGTAGATAATACAAAGTATAGCGTGCAATTATAGAAACGAGCAGGATGAGCATTACCCTAACAAACTGGAGAGAGCCCATATTAACTTGGAGGTGGACTAAAGTGGCGCTGGAGTTCGTCCATGTTCTTGAGAGCAACAGCGGGATTACCTTCCTTCTTGCGGACGTAGATAATGCCATGCTTAATCCAACAGAACCGATACTCTGCGGATTTTGCATGTCGCCTGGCTGCACGAAATAATTGCCTATTTTCCTGCGTAAGGCGCTCATTAATGAAGATGGTTCTCGATATTCCTTCTACGCCAATGTCTGAGCACGTCAAATTGCGACGGTTTTTGCCAGCCTGAAGGAATGCATCACGGCTATGTCTTCGCAGGAAGCGAACCACCAGCGGACGAGGAGGGCGGTCGTTGGAGTTGTCTTGGGTGTTTGGACCTGCCTCTTTATCACGGTTTCGTGGTCCGACTCTGGTCACATAATCCACCTCGTTAACATCAAAGGCAACCCCAATTTTTTTGGAAATCACTTGCAACACATGCGTTGAATTCTCGTTTGGAAACTCATTAATGCCAGAAATTTCAAGCTCATTTCTAAGATTCGACTGAGCGCGCAAACTCAACTCGTGACGGAGGTCCACTATTGTGTTACGTAACATGAACACATCGCCTTCGCGTTCCTCCAGCAAACGAAGTCTTTTTTCACTGTCGACAATCTTCCTCTCGTGCTCATCTATACGAGTAAAACATTGTTTGACATGATCTGTTAGCGTTGTCACATGTGTTTTCATGTCCGCTATGTCCTCTCTAAGTAATTTGATTACCGAAGTCAGTGAAGACAAGTCATCAGATTCCGCAACGACACCGATAGCCGGGTTGGACTGAGCGGGTATGTTGCGGGCGCCGCTGTTCGCGCTGGCTACGCGCGTCTCACGTGCCATTCCGTTATCGTCTCCGGTCGAGGCAGACGCTGCCGCCACCACAGCCGCAGCTCGCACTGGCGTATTAGAATTGTCTTTTTTCGGCTGCTTACTTTGACACAAAGGACACTCCCATGTGAGTTTCAAATCCTCCGATAGCTTTCGGTCAGATATATTGACACACATCGAATGAAAATGGCCAGCGCATTTTGAACATTTGATATTAGGCGTAGCACTCCTGATTGATTTAGTACAAGCCGCGCAGCAGCTAACCATTTTAAATTATTATTTGTTATTAGCCCGAAGATGATCCCAGTGTGTAGCAGATAAGGTCGGCGTAGGCCGTAGCACAGGCCGTAGGCAGCTCACGTCGATGCGTAGCGCACAGAGTAGGAAGGCTGGAGGTCGCGCGCCAACCGGTTTGCTGCTTGCGTGTGACGGAGACGAATTATTGCAAGCTCGCAGCCCGTCCCTTTTACCCGGGATGGAGAGGAGCCTACCTCAGCGCGCAGCGATGCCGGAGTTTTGTTTTTTCGATCACTTGAGTGGAATTTTTATAGTATTTATGCACTCCACTTTGACACTAATTACTCGGAAATAGGGGCGAGTGTGGTGTGAGATGTTTGGTGGAAGTCTTTGAGCTCGCGAAACGCGTCCACACCGTATCTAAGTTGAAATCGCACTCCAACATGATCTCTTCAAGATGATCTCTTTATTGAAACACACGTCACAAATAATTAAAAACTGAAATCAAACGTAACAAAAGTGTAACAATGGGCGGTTTTAACGCCCAGTGTGATCTCTTCCATTCAGTAGTCTGAAGATAATAGATAGTCGTGAAATCACAATCACGTATGTAATAATCTGTATGCGGAATAATACTGCTTTTATTGCTGTTTCGTATTACTTTGTAGGTGGCACAAGTCACTTCCTTTTACGTAAACGTAAACCATCTAACGTATTCTTTTATTCGAGTTGCCCTACGCTTGATCGAAAATAAAAATAAGACAAAACTCATTTGTCATCATAGTTTGTTGTTATGAAAGTAATTGGACTCCTAGATTATATTCACTCTGCGTCAATGCACATGGATTCGCTATCAAATGAGAATAAATAAGCTTTTCGTTAAAATGATTTATTTCAAAAAGTTTTAACACCATTTCTTCGACTTGCTTCAAATAAATACTTATAAAAAGTTCAAGTCAGTATAATTAATTACAAGATTTAACGAACGGCCGTCACAGGATTCTTTGCTTAACTTTTATTACAATTTGAATTGCTTCTGAAAAGTTACTGTCGAAAAGAACAGGAATTAACATAAAAAAGATTCCACTTGGAGTCTACTACAATTAATAATGTACTATATTAAAGTTGCACTCCTTTTTAATACTTAGGTATGTTAGACCCTGAGTGAGTGTAAAATACACAAATGCTTGATTTTGTTAGGAATAAAGTGGGTGAGTGAATGAGTGAGTTTTTGTTCATAGGTATTATAAGATCTTTCAGAATTCAGTAAAAGCATCGTGGAAAGTTGGAAACGGTCTGAATAAGGTCCCGGGTGCACCAAGCAATTAGTGTGTGGTAAGGTTTTGGGTGGTCATCAATATTACGATTCTTGAAATAACTTCGAGAATGACTTAAACGTCATGTGACACGTGACAGAGCTAAGTGAGAGAATTGATTTTCGGAAGGTCCACCCGCACAACGTAATACGGAACTTCGCGAAAGGTGTGTGTGAAACCCTAATCAGACATACTGCTAAACACATCGTCAATAAGCAACTGCAAACAATATGAACCAATTTATAAACTGCAAACTATTGACTACGTCGGGTAGGTTGCGTGATTTTATATTCCTTAGAGATTTCCTCTACGTCTAATGGTAATTAATATGGTGTCCTGATTTAAATCAAGAATTCATCCACAAACTCTGCCTGGTGCAACCGCGCGCTTATTGTGAATGCTGATAAGTAGCAACCGCATTTACTATTACTCACGAGTAATTAGCTAATAACAAATAGTTATTCAGAAAATGTAGAAATTTGCACTTTTAAAATTATTTCAGTCTTTCTATGGAATTATTAAATCATGAATAGCAAGCAGGAAAATAATATTGGCATTCCATTCTAGGTTTCATTAAAACAAAATCTGATATTGATTCTATTTGACTTCGATACATTGACTTCCGCATAGTAATGGTAACCTATCTTCTTTACTAATTTACTATTTTTCTTACGGTGTAGTGACAAACCGAGTCCAAACAAATGGGAACACCATTTTGTGTTTCTATCTCTCTCGAGTGAAATAGCAATAGGTATTGTAAAATTTGGATATTATAAGTACTTAGATTTGAAACTTGGACTTGCAAATTTATGTTACATCGTCGATCGATAGCGTCTCCAATTAGCAGTGCGATCCCTGACCCTAACTTGCATTCCATGCAACGTACCAGCTTACAACGTACTGTTGCTGATATTCACGACGCTCGATTTGGTCCAATCAATTCAAAATTCGAAACGGTCAATAGCAATCAATATCCTATGGCTTTTTCGGGCAACTGGAACCCATTACACGCCGGCTATGCCTTTACTAACCAAGTGCTTAAGCGATTAAACCCGCTCCAAGCCCACCTCATTGCTCCTTCGTGTATTACCTAGTACGGCATTTTGGTATAGCATTTTTCGATATTCAATTTAGTTACAATTAGTCAGTTAAAGTGCGGCCTGACGGACAACGCTCGCACAGGCGGGGCCATCACTGACCGCATGTGGCTCCCCAAGCCGCCACCTCTCCGCAGCGACGTGCACGATGAGCAAGTGGCCGCTCGGTTGAGGCGACTCCCGCAGCAACTGCTTGACGTCCCGCGACGCATAATGCCATTCACGCCCATCATTTCTGTGATAAAAATTGTTCATTGGTACGATTCTAGGTATAAATAGGTTAGTATTTAGTATATATAGTATTAGTATGCTTGTTTGCTAGGTATATAGCATAAAAAATACAGTTTGAAGACAAAAACAATGTATTTAAACAAAAAGCAATTGAGACTTTCTAAGGCTAAAGTGAACTGGTATTTTCGAGTCTAGGCAAAACGTTGCATCGTTACTTACTATCAGCTCCAATGTAACCTTATCTATAAAAAATTATGAGTACATCTACAAAACTAATTAATATTGCATTGTTTAAGCCTCTAATAGGCCATCGAAAGGCAAGTTTAGTTTAAAATCTATAGCAATATGAACCGAACATAAGCAAAAAAGCAGTCAGAGTATAATATAAATGAAATAAAAAAATATCTTGAAAAATACGAGCTGTATTCTTATTTTAATTTTCTAGTTTAGATAGATAGAGGCTTATGATTTATCTAACTTGCAATTACGAGGGTATGAAAGTATAAGCGAAAATTTAAATAAAATTAGAATTTGTTTCGTCAGGCACAGGAAAAGAGCTATACCTAATTAGTTTCCATGTCGTTAAATAATTTTCCAATTTAGTATTTATTCTGTCGAATCTGGTTCGCATTCGATTAATCCAACAGTGAACAGGATAATTTGATAACGTCGGAGAAGCTTTACAAATCAACACTTTAATCCTTTTTCTCTAATTTAAATTCAATTGCTTGCTTTTAACGGCAACGGATCGAGTAATTTAATAAGAAATTTTGCGAGATTTTGTCTGAGTGCTATCACTAATTTGGTCACAGTTTTTAAATCATAGACTTCACCTATATTTGTTATCTGTACATATAAAAGTCCTGACTGACTGACTTACTAAAATATCAACGCACAGCCTAAACTGGTGGTCATAGAGAATTGAAATTTGGAGGGTGTGTTCTTTGTAAAGTGCAGGTATCAACTAAGAAAAGGGTTTTTCGAAATTCCGCCCCTAAGAGGGTGAAATGGGCGGTTGAAATTCTCTATGAAAAATTTTAGAGTGTAATGTTTGTTTCGGCAGAAAAATATGTCATTCGTTTCCGATAGGCCACGCGGGCGAAGCTGCGGGCAGAAGCTAGTAATTTATATAATGAATACAAAGCAATGATGTGCACACGACTGTGTCATATAAAACATATCACACAGTCTTGTGAACTTCTCCATGCAAGTACCTACAAATAGGGGTGTTAATTCCTTTTCCCAAGTCATATTGGTAGCATGTAATTATATTTTTTTTAGATACCTAAACGCATATCAGAGAAAAACAGATTCAGTGCAAACTATTCATCAATAATTCATTTATTAGAACATAACGTATGTAACCATTATATTTGTTATTAGCTACAATGACACGCATTCTTATTATTATGGGAAATAGATCAAGATAAACTGGATTGCAAGCATAATGAATGCTTTTTGCCCAAGAAGGAGACCCGTTAATTCTTCAAAGGTACATGTTTCCAGGTGAAATGATTGATACTCCTTCCGTTAGCAATCTGCTCCCTGAAAAGGCAGACATCCATTACTCGCGCCATTTTACGCTGCTTTGATATACAAAATGATATTTACTTTTGGATAAGCGGGGAAACCATACTTGTGTCGCATATTAATGAAGTTTTCTCTCATGAATATTCAGTTTAATAGCATATATAATAGGTACTTAGGTATTTAAACAAGTATATTTGCCAAAACATTGTAGGTATGTAGGTATATATATAATATATATATATATACACATTCATGACAAGTGTTGCGTACATTAAAATTTGCGTTTCAGAGATTGTCAAATGACCTTAAAACTTGTATGAATTATTAACTCGTTTTACGAAATGACATCAACAGTGTTTGAGAAATGGGATTAGTTCATAAATCTAACTTTGCCATAATTTTTTTGAGTTTTGTTCTCCATACAGAATAAGTAGCACTTGAGGGAAGCATTGGCTTAGTTTAGTAATATACTATATTATTTATTGAGGCATCATTTTATCTAGCTCAAAAATAACATAGCAACCGATTCAAATTGTCCAATTAAGTATTATTATCTCCAATATTATTCGCTTCGGCCGTATACGAAATCGGAGCTTCGTAACCAGTTACGAACGAAGACTCGTCCTTGTACGCGACCAGTTGCGATCGAAGATTATAATCTATGCCTCATTTTGTTCAAGTGTTATTAGTTCCAAGTCTTATTGTGTCCACATATTTTTATATTTTTTCAAAGGGGAAAAGATACCCAGTTGCTATGGATGATTTTGAAGAGTTTTCACTCTCACCTTCCTTGAGACCAAGGCAGTTCTCTTGAGTCTAGTTTCTTGAGTCGCCCGTCGGCGCACGCACTGGAGTCAGCTAAACGCTGCAATGGAACACCTACCACAGGGTCTGTCGTATGTGGGCTTAGGAGAGAGTTTTCTGACTATCAACAAGCGCTATTGTTTTTAAATATATTTTTTAGTGTTTGATAGGCTTGCGCTTGACCTTTTTCTCACCTGGTAGATTACGATGCAGTCTAGTATGTAACACGATTTCTTAAAGATACCTTTATTGTAAGTCGTCAGGTTTCTCTATTGGTCTAACTATTACATGATGACTATTAAGCAAGTTTGATATTATGATTAATATGATGTCTTAATTGACGTGAGTTTTAGCCGTTATTTATCTTACAAAATATGATGTCAAGTGTCAAGAGTAAAAATGGTTTGCAAAATAAAGGTAATTTTATTAATCTATTAAACTATCTAGCAACACTGAAAATGACCGTTATTTTAGTGACTATTTCTGATGAGCATACGCGATAGAATGTTAATCGAGTTTTGGCGGGAAAGCGAAAAAGATTGCGTCACCGCATTGTATTATTTTTCAAAATTTGTGTTATATTTTCAGTGTTAGTGCATAAAATTGGTAGAATTCTATTCGTTAAGTGCTGGATTACAGATGTGAGTGTGGGAAAATGGTATAATGATAGTGAAACGTTTCTTTTCGTATTGTTTCCAAAACTCCATAGAAGCTTCTGGTAAATTTGCCACTACTTTACTAGGAGTATGACTTGACTAGACTATGACTTGGACTGTGACTTGACTTGACTTGACACATTATATAATATTAATTAACATTAAAAATTATCGATTACTTGACACTGGCTAAATACACAAAAGTTTGGAGCCAAAACAAAAAAAAATGTTAATCATATCTAAAAGACCCGTGCGAAACCGGGGCGGGGCGCTAGTTCTCTAATGTAGAAACATATCAAAAATGTAATTAGTTTTATTTATGTAAAAGATTATTTAAGCTATAATCCTGAAGGTTGTTTGGCAGTTTCACTCTTATGTTATGTAGTAATACCTACCCTTGCGCGCTGTAAAGTTAATGCCTATGAGAGCTCTCCTTAGGGTCTACTGTGTAAATTGTCATTAGGATTTTGTACGCCCCAGCGACCATCAAACATTTGGATGAAATTTTGTTCTATTACTAGCACTATACCAAGACCCACAGGATCCATGAAAATTGAGTGACCCACTGACATAATTATGGTCAATTGTACGCCGTTAGTTTATTTTAATGTATGGACATTTCACACAGAGCCATCCAACCCCAAACTAAGCACTGTACTATGGGAACCAGATAATTGATATAATACTTAGATATTTTTTTTTGTTTTTAAATATATACAATACATAGAATACAATATAACACCCAGACACAAAACTAACATCGATGTTCATCACACAAATCGGGTAGGAATCGAACCCACAACCTACAGCTCAGAAAGCAGCATAACTGCGGCGGCGTCGTGTGTCGGGTCGTCGTCTGCCCTCAAATATGGTCGAGGAGGGCGATGGCTGAAACAGGCGTCAAGCTCGTGAACGGGCGCTGCTTGTGGAAGCTGGTTTGCTCGGTGGTGTACGCACAATTAGAAATAAGTACTAATGTTTATGTGATATTGGCTGTATTGTCCTTCCTGTATTATATATATGTTCATGTTAATAATTAATAAATATAAAAAATAATCTAACAAAAAGCACGGACCTTGAGTCTGTGGAAATGCAGTATAAAAAAAAGGCAGCATAACTTTTAATTGAGCTATCGGGCTAGTCCCAGTTTATATTTTGCAGGAAACAGAGTCACTGTTAGCTATTCCATTCCTTTGCCTTCCACGCAATAAACGTTGAAACGAAAGGAGTAATGTCCACCATATACGGATGTCGTGTTTCCGTGCATCGTATTATGCGGTGGTAAAGAGACATGGGGGAATTCAGTGTGCAATTCTATCGCCTACTTTCCGAAGTGCAGCTTGTAAAAGACCGATGACAGCATGACACTTTGCGTCGGTACTCAAGGCTTTATAGCTTAGCCTTCACCAGCTTTTAGTCATCAATGAGCTTTATTTTTCGTCTGAATCGATCGAGCTGATACTAGCCGAGCCGTCCTAGAGAGATTTATTTTAATTAGTCGATATTTTAATAAAACAAAATTACTTTTTCGTGGATGAAAGCTCTCTACGGCTTCAATTCCCTGCTGGTATAATTATGTTACACATATTGTTTATTATGACTTGCGAGGATTCTGGGCCCGATCAGAGAAACCTTTATTAAAGGAAATATATTGATAACCTCTGGCTGTTTCTCCGAACTCTAAACATAAGAATACAAATTTTTAGAGTACTTAAGTGTAAAGCAAACGGGATAAATAAAACAACACCTTTACATAATTGAAGGGTTGAGAATAAAAAGGGTTTAACTGTCAAATTGATAGTTTCGAGAAAATTGACTTTAAACTTCAACGGCTTCATTTTAATGTAGAGTGCTTATTAAGTAATAGAAAAGGTTTATATAAGTTTCAGTTGCTTGAAAATTTATTAATTCTATTTTAAAATATTAAATATAGTACTAATTTATAAAATTACTGTAAAAATGTAATATAATAAAATAAATATAATAATGTTTTTATGCTAAGCGAACTGTATTCCTGTGACAGATAAACCGTTTTTAGACTCAAATCTCGAGATTTAAGCTTCATTTCGGTAGTTTGAGAATGTATTATTGTAGATAATTTCACGCTGAATCCCACGATACCCATAAGTCATTTTGTGAAAAAAAATCAGTTAAACCTTTTTTGTTCTCACCCCTTCAATTATAACGTAAAGGCAGCTTTTTATAACTTTGTCATGATGGATTTAGTTACTATGCATTTTACCGTATATAATTACCAACTATGTATTATATTTTGTAACTTCTACTAAAATACTCTTAGAAATAACGTGACTTTGCCAAGAAAACACCGACACTACTAACTGCATCAGCTCCATCAGTACACGGATTATTTCGGCACTGTACTCAGTCAAAATTATTTCAAAGTAGTCAAATATTAAGCTCAAAGAGTGTAGCCCGCGCTTTTATTTCGCTGTGGTGTGTTAACAAATGTTTCCTGAATCATGGAGCACATCTAACATACACTATTAAACATTACACGGAACATATTTTTTTTGTTTTGGTTTTGGCTCCACACTTTTGTGTATTTAGCCAGTGTCAAGTAATTAAGTTTTCAAGTTAATTTATATTATACATATGTATGTTGTATGTGTCAAGTCACAGTCCAAGTCATCAAGTCAAGTCATAGTCTAGTCTAGTCAAGTCATACTCCTAGCAAAGTGGTGGCCTCTTTACCAGAAGCTTCTATGGAGTTTTGGAAACAACACGAAAAGAAACGTTTCACCATCATTATACCACTTTCCCACACTCATGCCTGTAATCCAGCACTTAACGAATAAAATGCCACCAATTTTATGCACTAACACTGAAAATAACACAAGTTTTGGAAAATAATACAATGCGGAGACATGATCTGTTTCGTTTTCCCGCCAAAACTCCCGGAACATACTTGTTAGAAGGTGCTCAGCACGTACGTATACAAGGTGGAATTTAATTAGTTTTTTTCCTTTAATGTATGTATTCAGTCCATGCTATAGAATGCTCCCATATAACTAAATAAAAAAGTATTTATGAAATAAAACTTAAATCTAGGTATTATCAAATTTAAATTCTAAAAAAAGCCTTGTGACTTTGAACAAAGTAGGTGTTTTATTGCATACGAAACATTTACAAAGCACTCAGCTGGTGCCCGTGCTGTGTGTACCGTTAAGTAGACATTTCGGCTGTCATGCAGTTATTTTAGGAGGCAATAAATACAAAAAAGGAGTTTTGGCGGGAAAACGAAAAAGATTGCGTCGCCGCATTGTATTATTTTCCAAAACTTGTGATATTTTCAGTGTTAGTGCATAAAATTGGTGGCATTTTATTCGTTAAGTGCTGGATTACAGGCATGAGTGTGGGAAAGTGGTATAATGATGGTGAAACGTTTCTTTTCGTGTTGTTTCCAAAGCTCCATAGAAGCTTCTGGTAAAGTTGCCACACTTTACTAGGAGTATGACTTGACTAGACTATGCCTTATCTTGATGACTTGGACTGTGACTTGACTTGTCTTGATACATTATATGATATTAATTAACTTGAGATATTATCAATTACTTGACACTGGCTAAATACACAAAAGTGTGGAGCCAAAACCAAACAAAAAAAAAAAAAAAAAAAAAAAAAAAATACAAAAAAATTAATTGACACTGGCTAAATACACAATAGTGTTGAGCCAAACAATAAAAAAAATACTAAAACAAAACCTTTTTTTTAAATTGGCCCTTGTACGCACATTCTATAACATGGTCTGAGTACAAACATTTAAGGAAAAGATTGAATTAAATTCTACCGTGTATACCTACTGGATTCACATTTTAAATACGTTAAAAAATAAAGGTATATTAATTATCCTTAAAATCAATACGTATGTTCACTCGCTCAGAACAGTCATAAATAAACTGCACGTGTAGCGGAATTAGGGCGTTGAATTGGATATTAAACGATATAGTTGTTAAGGTACTTGTCATATGAGATTTGGAGATAACGTGTTTGAAATGTCTTAACAATAAACAACTTGTGTATCATAATTAAACTATTATAAGTACTGATGATAATAGGAAATACGTAATTAATAAAGTTGTAATTCGTATTCTCTCAAGTTTACCATGTTTATTGAAGAAACCCTACAAATTCTTTCAATATAAAACGAAAGCGATTGAATTCGCGTAAGCCTCTTCTTTTAAAAGGATATTATTCAGCTACTTGCAAGAAGCCACAAGGTAATAAATAAAATAAATAAATATTTGTGGTCATTTCACACAACACCATCAAGTCCCAAACTAAGCAAAGCTTGTACTATGGAAATCATGGGCGATCACGTAACTCGTTTGCAACCGTGAGAAATACAAATTTGTATAGATTTGACAGTTTTAATACGCAGCTAATGTACATAGTTAGTATGGATATTTCTCCTGTTGCATTGCAATCAAAGTTTCGTGATCACCTCCCGGGTAACTGATAGAATACATAGATACTTTTTGTTTGTAAATACATAGGTAAAAGAATATAATATAACACCCAGACACAGAACAAACACCTATGTACATCACACAAATGTTAGTTCTGGGTGAGAATAGAACCCACAACCTACAGTTCAAAAGTCAGAGGCACTACCAACTGAGCTATCAAGGCAGTCAAAAGGTGAGCTTTACCTACGTTACCTCTTGATGTCTCACATATTTTGCCCTTTAGCCCGTTGTATAAATTTTTTTTTATGTTAAGGAATGACGTGACGAGCTAGCCGTTCGCCTGATGTTAAACGACACGGCTGCCCATACCAGCTGCAGTGTCACTCGGAACTCTAAAGTATAGAGGTTCGCGTGACACTGCATTGCGCACGTCATCCTGAGACATCAGCACAATCTAGTAATAAGATTACTAAACTGTGAGATCAGATCATAAAGTCTCATTTGCCCAGTAATTTCACTAGCTACAGTGCCCTTCAAACCGGAACACAGCAGTGCTTGCACACTACTGCTTGGCGGCAGAATAACTGGCAAAGCGGTGGTACCTACCGAGACGAACTTTGCAGTAAAGTCCTACCACCTAGTAAAGTAAAAGTAATACATATTTTAATTATAAAACCTGAAACCCTATGGTATGTAAATATAGGATTCCTTGTAGACTAGGGAATTAACTGTAATTATTCAGAGCAGGGTCCACAGCTAGAACAAATTCGAGCTATTTATCCATCACATGAATATTACCCGGAGATAGAGTATATACGTATCTACATGTGGGGAGTCAAGTTTTTTCGACTAAACAAATAATACACCACAAAATCTGTCAGTTTAGCATGGTAGTGTGCTTTTAGGTGTAATTTTTTTTTAATTGTTAGATAGGCTTGCGTTAGACCACTATCGCAACTGATGGTAAGTAACGATGCGGTCTAGGATGTAACACGCTTGCCTAGAAGATACCTGTTCACTCTCGATTTGAAGACTCCAAGGTATAGGTATTTACTAGGTGGTAGGACTTTTCTACAAAGTTCGTCTAGGTAGGTTTGCCAGTTATTCTGCCGCCAAGCAGTAGTGTGCAAGCACTGCTGTGTTCCGGTTTGAAGGGCACTGTAGCTATTAAAATTTCTGGGCAAATTAGACTTTATGACGTGATCTCACAATCTAGTAATCTTGTTACTAGATTGTGTTGATGTCTCAGGATGACGTACGCAGTGCATGTGTTACGCGAAACTCTATACTCATACAGCCTTATTAATAAACACGAACTAGCTTTAGACTAATTACACCATCTTTTGTCTCTTTCGATCCAGCTAAATATTCCAGTAGCAAAAAAAGGACAAAACCTGAAGTATCTAATCCGAGACTAATACCCGTTTATTAATAAGGCTGATAGAGTTCCGAGCGACACTGCAACTGATATGGGCAGCCGTGTCGTTTAACATCAGGTTAGGTTAGTTCGTCACGTCATTCCTTAACAAAAAAAAATACAAAAAAATATGGTGAAATGAATGCATACTGGCTTGGAGGATCGGGCTGTGAAATGAGTGTATTTGAGGCGGCTAACCGATTGCAGATGTTTCAGTCAGCCTTTTTAGGTCCAGTGAGTAAGCTCAGTCGAAAACTGGTAGGAGCTAGCACAGGATAGATAGAACTGGTTGATTTTTTTTATCGGCAGCTGAATCTTTGAGTTACTGTATCACCTCACCTGACATAGGCACTCCTTCACCAAGACTGGATCTGTGCCGTGACGGTGTCTCCGAACGAGTGCGAAGAACGCATTGGAGCGCCTGAAATACAATAGAACAATAAGACACATTATAACACGGAGGGTTAAGTTAATCCAAAATGTCATCCGAATCCGTTTAACCGTTATGATATGGAAGCCACACAAAAAAAACAAACGATATTTTATTTTAACCAATTAGTAACGTGAATTTATTAATTGGTTCATAATTTTTTCAATTCTGTTTATTCTTGGTTCTTCAATATGAATCGTAGAACTGTTATTAGCAAATCAAAGACTAAATAAAGAAGACAGATCGTTTTTCCATGGAGGTTTCATTACTCAAATTTTGGCTAACGCTCTCATCCAATCACGCGCAAGCCTAGTGTTGCCCACCGGAATAGTCAATAATCCCTGTTGAATTTCGAAAAATAAGAACAAATTATTAAATTAACAATATTTGGGATAGTGCATAATATTTGTTAATAATGCATAATGTTTTTCGGTTTCCGGATGTCAAAGTGACAACAGTGTACGAAAAGTGCTCCCAGTTTTTAATCGAAATTACAGTGAAGATTAAACAGAACTGACCACACAATCCAAAATTAGTCATTAAGAAGGTAAACATACGCGGACATTTAAAAAGGTACGCCGATTTTCGAGAAAATAAATCGATATAATCATAAATAAAATACTTCAACAATTGAGGTTATAAATATCTCATCATCAAACAGCGTTACCTGATAGTGACATTTGACAGTGATACCTGTCAGTGGCAAACGTCACCCAGTGCTGATAACTCATCGGGCAAAATACGTTCCAATACACGCAGAATAAAACGTTTTGCTTTACAACATGAGTTCTACGGGAATGTCACTAGAGATGGCACAACTGTTTAAGATGATGAAAACTGAACTTGACCAACAAACCGCAACTATTACAAGGAGCGTAAATGAAACCATTATGCACAATATGGATGAGAAACTACAACCATTTCTGGAAGAAAACAAATATTTGAAAAAAGAGGTACAAAGGTTAGAGGAAAAAGTAAAATATTTAGAAGAAAAAAATAGGAAAAATAATTTATTACTACATGGTATAAAAGAAACAGAAAAGAACCACCAAGAATTATTCAATCTAATTAAAGAAACCTTGAAAAACCTAGACATCGACATAGATATATACGAAATAAATAACTACTATAGATTAGGAAAAAAACAAGGAGAGACCAAAGTAAGGCCAATACTTATTTCTTTTACATCATTCCAAAAAAAGTTAATAATATTGAAAAATAAAATGAACATGCCGAAACAAACTTATATTACTGAGGATTTCTCGAAAGAAACGATGGAAATGCGGAAGAACCTACAGGAAAAACTCAAACAAGAAAAAGAGAATGGAAAAGCCGCATTCATCCGAAACAATAAAATTGTTATAAAAGAAACACCAGATGCAGAAAAAAGAAAAAGAGAGGCCTCGATATCACCTAACAATATAAGCACATCACTCTCCAGTGGTTCGAAAAATATTATTGCACCCTCTAAACTACACAAAACAAATGCGTTTGAGTATATGAGAGCAAGACCTGCGTCTTCGACTGAAAAGCCATCTCAATATGAAATGGATATATGGAATAGGAAATGTCAGACACCGGTAACGAAAACAAAACAAACTATATAGGCAAGAACAAAAGAAAAAACAAGAAAAACCCCAATACGGTTGGTCACCGTGGGGTTAACGACCAAACCCCCCAAAACGCTACACTAGAAATGGAAAATAAAACAATAATAAACACTAAGAAAAGGAGACTCCACATAGCAACCTTGAATACAAGATCAATAAAATCAAAAGAATGTCTAACAGAACTTGAACAAGCGTTAAACAACATTAATTGGGATATTCTTGGTATAAGTGATGTACGGAGATCGAAAGAAAACATTGAAGAGCATAAAAAATACATAATATACTATAAAAATGAAATACCAGGAATATACGGCGTGGGCTTCTTAGTAAAAAAATACCTGAAAAATAACATAATAGAATTTAAAGGAATTTCAGACAGGATAGCTATCTTAAACATTATACTTCCTGGTCACAAACACCCGACATCAATAGTCCAAGTATACGCTCCTACTGAGGTAGCAAAAAAGGAAATTAAAAATAGCTTTTACGAAAACCTAAATGAGACAATGGAGACCCTGTATAAAACCATCATTGTGATGGGAGATTTTAATAGCCAAATAGGCCAACGAGGAAAGAACGAAGATAAAATACTTGGACCCTACACAACCGGCAAGCGAAACGATAATGGACAAAGATTGATAAATTACGCGTTGGAAAATAACTTACATATCATGAATACTTTTTATAAAAGAAAACCTAAAAGAAAATGGACGTGGGAATCTCCTAACGGCCAAATAAGAAATGAGATAGATTTTATAACTACAAATAAACCGAAGCTCTTCTTAAACGTAGAAGTCCTCAACAATTTTGACTATTTTACAGATCACAGATTACTCCGAGGTCAATTATACCTAAATGTACGAAAAAATTCTAGAAAACATATACAAAACACTAAACAACCAATCACACTACCATTACCAAGTCATGTTCTAGAATCTCTAAAAACTAAATTAATAACAATAAGTGAACTAAGAACCGTCCAGGAAAAATATGACACCCTAGAAAAAGAAATAAAAGGAACTAATAAAATCCTAGAAAAAGATAAACCATTTAAAGATAGAATAGGATCTGAAGCAAAAAGATTAATAAAACAAAGAGCACTTTTATTTAAGAACAGGAAGAATAATAGACAAAAAATAATTAAAGTAAGTAAAGAAATATACACTGAAATAAGGAAATACAGAAATTTACAAAAAACTAAGTTAATACAACTCCACATAACAAAATCTGGTGGAATCAAGAATGCGTGGAAGGAACTTCAAGATCACACAAACTGGATTACTAACATAACACAGCACAAAACTCAGAAACATAAATCTAAAAGAAATGAAATATTACATATAGCAACTGATTTCTATCGCGACCTTTATCATGATGAACCAAGTACATCAATTACAAGTAGCGAAACAGTTATAAGTACCGACGAAGAATCAGTTCCTAATATATTGAAAGATGAAGTTACTAAAGCCATCAAATCACAGAAAAGAGGAAAAGCACCCGGTGAAGACAACATTTCCAATGAACTTTTAAAAGGAATATCAGAGACTATATTGGAAATACTAACAAACCTTTATAATGAAATTTTAAGAACTGAATATATACCTCTTCAATGGACTACATCTACAATAATCTTACTTCACAAGAAAGGAAGAACAGATGATATATCGAACTACAGACCCATTTCGCTAATGTCAAACGTATATAAAATTTTCTCCAAGATAATACTGGACCGGATAACAAAGACCATAGACGAGAATCAGCCGAAAGAACAAGCAGGGTTTCGAAGTGGCTTTTCAACCATCGACCACATCCATACCATCAAACAAATGATCCAGAAATGCAATGAATATGGAATAAACTACTACTTAGCATTTATAGATTACAATAAAGCATTTGATTCGCTGAAACATGAGAAAATATGGGAAGCCCTCACCGCACAACGGATCCACAGTAAATACACTAACATAATAAAGAACATATACATAAATATAACAGCAAAAATACGCACAGAAAAGGTAGGAGAATGTTTCCCCATTAGGAAAGGAGTTAGACAGGGAGATCCCTTATCACCCAAACTGTTCTTGGCAACCCTAGAACATATATTTCGACAACTGGAATGGAAGGAGTATGGTATAAATGTTAATGGAGTATTACTAAACCATCTAAGATTCGCAGATGATCTTATATTAATATGTGGTGATCCAAACACTCTACAGGTCATGATTGAACAACTGATAGACGAAAGCGAAAAGGTAGGACTATCAATAAATACCAGTAAAACAAAATTAATGACAAACTACGTCAAAACTCCCATTAAACCTGAAAATGCTGCGGAACTGGAATATGTAAACGAATATACATACTTAGGCCAAATAATATCTCCAACAGACATCACAACAAAAGAAATCCAAAATAGAATAAACCTAGGATGGAAAAGATACTGGGCTCTAAAAGATGTAATGAAAAATTCGGATATACCAATAGAAGGGAAGAAGAAAATATTTAATACATGCATTCTACCAAGTATGACCTACGGGTGTCAGACTTGGAGTTGTACAAAGAAAAATATCAAATCATTAGAAACTTGTCAACACCGAATGGAAAGGAGCATACTCAACATTAAATTAAAAGACAAAATTAGGTTAAAAACAATTAGAAAACAAACCCAGATTATAGATATAAAATACCAAACCAAACAACTGAAATGGAAATGGGCAGGACACATAACAAGAAGTAAGATAGAAAAGTGGACGAACGAAGTGACGGAATGGTGCCCTAGATATAACAAGCGAAGTAAAGGCAGGCAGCACCGAAGGTGGGAGGATGAGATCAAGGAGGTAGCAGGACCATGCTGGATGAGAATAGCAAGGGATAGATCGTTGTGGAGAACACTTGGGGAGGCCTATGCCAAAGAGCAAGACAATCGCGAAACCGGTGTCTAATAAAAATAATGAAATATAATTACGTTACTTTCATAAACAGTCATGTTTCTTAATAGTAGTACACAAATAGTATTAAGATGAAATGTAACTTACTTAAGATTGTTAATAAAGGCTTTTATTATTATTATTATTATTATTATTATAATATTTGTAGTTGGATTCTTGCTTTTATTATATACACATAATGTTGACATTATGTGTATATAATAAAAGCACACACACACACATAATTATATACCTATAGGTTTTGTTTTGTTTTCGTTTTGGCTCCACACTTTTATGTATTTAGCTAGTGACAAGTAATTGATAAAATTTCTCAAGTTAATTAATATTACAAATATGTGTCAAGTCAAGTCACAGTCTAAGTCATCAAGTCAAGTGATAGTCTAGTCTAGTCAAGTCATAACCCTAGTATAGTAGTGACCACTTTACCAGAAGCTTCTATGTAGTTTTGAAAAAAAAAAAAAACACGAAATGAAACGTTTCACCATCATTAAACCATTTCACACTTATGCCTGTAATCCAGTACTTAACGAATAAAATACCACCAATTTTATGCACTAACACTGAAAATAACAATAGTTTGGAAATAATACACGGCGGTGACGCGATCTTTTTCGTTTTCCCGCCAATATAGGTTTTATACTCTATATAGGTTTTATACATTAATGACTAACCTGTTTAAACCCGCGCCGGTACCGCACATTCATGTAGCAGTAGATGATAGGGTTGTAGCAGGAGTGAGACATCGCCAGCCAGTGGCTCGCGAACCACACGTACGGCATCCCTGGCCATCTGCTCCACTCCTCGTCCTGGCCGTGTATAGTCCATAACACCTATTTGCACAAATTTAAAGAAAAATTATTGCATACAAAAGGCCGATCTTTCGATTTGATTGACATAGATAGACTAAATAATGAAACTACATAATTAACTAAAACCAAATGATGTGTACAATATATACTAAAGTATTATCAAAAAGATGCCAGTTGCCTTCACCAACAGTTTTGCCAAGAACCTATGAATTTTGAGTACACACCCCCACACCCCCTTAGGGGCCATCCGTAAATTACGACACATAAATTCCATGATTTTTTTGACCCCTCCCCCTTCCTTGTCACAGCTGGTAACATTCTGAGACCCCCCTACCTAGTGTGATGTCACATATTTCGCAATATTACATCTTGAAATTTACGAAATTAAAAATTTTGTAATGTAAGTAATACTTAGATGTAACATATTAAATTTTGAAAAAATTTGACACAAAATTTGGTGCCTCCCCCCTCTTGTCACACTTCGTCGACCTCCTCCCTCCCCCGTGACGTGTGTCGTAATTTATAGATGGCCCCTTAGTTACTATACGCCAAACGGTACAAACATATAGTCTCTGTCAAAGATAATAAAGCCATGGTCTCTGTCGAAGTGGCTATATTTGCGCCGTTATTGATATTTTTTTGTCAACATTATTTTTATGTCACAGAATTATTTTATTATATTCATGTGATGTTATAATATTAATAAATGAATAAGCATAAGTGATAATATTGGCCGAAGGTGGCAATACGCTTGATTGGGAATGTTACATAGATGTAACTACAATTTTTATTTCCACTAGGATAATCATGATTATCCTAGTAGAAATTTATTAAGCTTGGTTTTCTAATACAGATACCTAATGTGATTTTTTAGCCGAGAAAGTAAAAGCATGATATTATCTTTTAACAAAACTACTTAATTATTATTCACCGTACTATGTGCCCATTTTCTTAATGCAAAATCGCAGTAAAAGCGCATCATTATACGAGTTAAAATATACATACAAACTTTTTGTTGCGGCAAAAGCTTTTTAACCAAAAGTTGGTTGACCGCACCACAGCAAAAGTTAAATATAAAACGGCAACCTTTCTTTGAATACACCATGAAATCTACTATAATAGCTAAAACAGTCTAGTTTTTCATGGTTTTAAATAAAAGGTAGATTTGTACATCGTGTGCTAAATTTCAATAAGGCTAGCTCTCTATTTATATTACAATCTAACCATTTAATTCGCTAAAAATATTTTTTTTTTCGAGCAATATAGGATATTGTGTGTATATATATAATAATATTGTATTATTGGTATATCAATAGTATACATCTCAAACAAACATACGAGACGGATTAACAAGTGGTATCAATTAAACACGGACGTACAATCTCTTTGAAATGTAGGATGCTGGATGTATCAATCAATGTGATGGTACACAAAGAACCGGAACGTCTATAAACACTTACGATAAAAATGTTGAGAGGCAGCCAGCAGACGGTGAACACTGCGACGACGGTGACCATCATCTTCACCATCTGGGAGAAAAACATGTTTGCTGTTTAAAAGCCTTAACAGATGTTCCGCCCGTACTGACACCGCCAAGATGTAATATTAATACTATGCCAGATAAAACTCGTCTAACAAGCATACACACAATCCAACCGCATGAATTCTAACCCGCCAGACCAACATTTATTGTATTATTGTATAATATTGTATATTGTAATATTGTATTTATTATATTGTAGTGTATGGTGTGTTTATTTTGTAATATTGTGCTCAATATGAAACTAAATATCTATAGATTATATACCTACTGGATATTTAGGTATCGAAAAGGCTGACGACAGCCGTGTCATAGCATGTGTATGGCGGTTGGTGCTTATATACCTACATAATTATTATTAAATATTGGTCGGGCGGGCTAGAATCCACGCAGTTGCAGTGTGTGTACGCTTGTCGGAAGATTGTCATTTGGCATCGTCTTGTTACTATATTTTGACGGTGTCAGCAGCACTGGAACGTCTGGTAAGGTCTTTATCCCTACAGGCTCACGTCGCAGTTTCACTCGGTACTCCTAATTTTGCGGTATAAAGGATGTTGATCTTATAGTATTAAGGTCATTTTGTAGGTTTAAAAACATTGTACAAGGATTAGAATCTATTAAATAAACGTGTAATTATTTGTTTTCGAAGAATCTATACTTTTAGCATACACATACAAGCTGTAGCTCTTATCCAAAATTATTTATATTTGAGTGAAGGAGGTACCTTCCTACTTTCAATCAAATATAAATTAAGATTTATATATATACACCGGCACAATTAGCGAAACACAAAAAACATCGAGAACATCGTCATTGGGATTTGAACGAATGGCAGCAGGTTCTCTATACTGATGAGTGCAGAGTTCTTTTAAAACAGATCGATGGGAGACAGCGAATATGGAGACGCAAAGGAGAACGCCACATACAGTCTAATTTTGAACACACAGTGGCTTATGGTGGCGGCTCGATTATGGTTTGGGGAGGGATATGTTTGGGAGCTCGCACGGAGTTAGTGATAGTCACAGGAGGGACCATGATAGCAGATCGATACATCAGAGACATTCTAGAAGAACATGTTGTACCATTTGCCCCATTTATTGGTTACTTTATTCTAATGCAAGATAATGCTCGTGCTCATAGTGCACAATCGGTACAGGCATATCTGAGCCACGTAGGTATACCGGTGATGCAGTGGCCAGCAAATTCCCCCGATATGAATCCGATAGAGCATGCCTGGGACTTGCTAAAAAGAAGGGTTAAATCCAGAATGCCACCCCCCAACAATCTGAATGAACTTGGAAACGCTTTATTTGAGGAGTGGGAGCGGTTGCCTCAAGAAATCATCGATAACATAATCTGTAGCATGCCCAGACGAATGGAAATCGTAATCAGAGCACGAGGGGGAAACTCGTTATTAATTTTGCTTTAATTTTATTGTTAAATCATTTAATGCTTACTTTTTTTATTTTTTTGTGATGGTTCATAATCATCTAAAAATTACACTTATTTCAAATTTCTTTATTTTTCAATAAAATTAACGAAGACTTTTCAAAGTCGTTGTTAAAAGATGTTAATCAATTTGTTATTTTGTGTCTAATTACATTTTCGTCAAATATATGCGTTATTATCTCATAGTCTCACTTTTTTTTCTGTTCCGCTAATTGTGCCGGTGTGTATATATTTGATGATATATTTTGATTTAAAAACGATACGAGCAAGAAGAATATTTACTATTTTTGATAATGGTCCATATGCTTTATTAATTTAACTGAATCAAAATTGGATTCAATTAAATCGAAAATGAGTGTCTTACGCTGGTGCAAAACACGTATGTGCGATTCACTATTGTGCGACTCACTAGTTTTGCATCACGCTAGTTCGACAAGTAATCATACCTACTGTAAGTTCTTATGCATGCATGCATTTTATCACCTTTTATACAGCATTTTCCTAATAACTTTAGTACCTAAGCTTATTGAAAAACAGAGGTGCATCACTTCGAATACCACCCGTTCTGGTCAGCTGTTTTAACGTAAATGTCAAGCAAACCGGCGTTTCACTAATATAAGTAAGTTTCAACGGATATAATAAAAAAGAACTTATTTATTAATTTTTACTAGTAATTATTTGTAACGAACCTTTCTCTTGGAGCGTGCCATGCGCGAGTCGCGCGCGCAATGCGCCTCTCCTGGCGGCCGTCCGCCCCACACCACGTGTGCGATGCGCGCATAAGTGCACACTAGCGCACTCAGCGGCAATGCAAATTGCAGCACTAGCAATGCACACGTGTACTGCTCACTTTGTTCTGCACGCTGCCACTGTTCGAGGCAAATATCTCTGTAAATATTAGGGATCGTGTACACGTTGAACGCCAGTCATATTCTACTATTTAGAAAAAGTAGAGCACTCACGCTTTACAAAACTGATGCCACTCTGTTGGCCTCTTCAGCTGTGAGACGATGGCTATCGGCGCGGCCGTAGCTAAGGCGCCAGTCCAGACACCCGCTACCACCATTTTTGCGGCAGTCTTACCCAGTCTCGGTTTGAGTGGTCTCATAATAGCCATGTACCGGTCGATGGATATAGCGAGCAGAGTATACGCACTGACTAGCACAGACACTGCTTGCGAGTAGTTCACCACTTTGCACATGGCAGCCCCAAACGGCCAATACCGGAGCACTAGCATAGATACAAAAGAAAATGGAACACAAAACACAGTCATCAGTATGTCACCTACCGCCAAGTTCACTATGAAATAGTTCGTGACTGTTTTCATTCGCGGTGAAGTTTGTACGATGAAACACACCAGTCCATTGCCCAGCAGGGCTACGCAGAATACTGTGCAGTACATTATGTAGACACAGGCTTGGAACAGAGGGGAGGTGAGGAAGTTTTCGGAGGACGAACTGGAGACGCAGACCGCGTCGTAGTCTGGCCATGAGGAGTTCTGAAGCGTTGCGTTAATGAAGTCTTCTGTAGAAGGGACGGTCACCGTCACTTCTGTGGCGTCGTACACTCTACTTTCATTGTCGTCTACACTTGATTCATATATCATTATGTGTACTGAGTAATTTGGTCTACGCAATAATTTCTCTGTATAAAGCTCATTTCTACTTGTTCACGCTATTTACCTGTAACAAGACAAACATAACTTAACTAAACACAACACCAAAGTCAAACTAGGGATGTTCATATCAGTGATAATGAACTGACTAAGTATACATGAAAACATCCTGTTCTCCAAAATACTACAAATTACAAATAATTCAAATAAATAATTTATACTGAATAAATATGGTGTATGATGTATGAAATTTCACTGCATTTGCATTATTGCACGAAAATGCTCATTGAAAATAATGTCACCAATATAATTTTAACTACAACTATTACACGGCTAAAACTCAGGAGATACAGTCGAATAACTAGACCGGTGTTCGTGCAATAAAGATGCCCATCCTCAAGGAGTACGCGCGGCGGCGGTGGCGGCTCGGCGCTGACCGGTCGAGTTATTCGACTGTATCTCGTGAGTTTTAACTCGAAACTCGAATAACCGTGTAATAGTTGTAGTTATGAGTACTACTCACGTCAGTATCTATAATAATATAATTTTTATTCATTCTAAACACATTGTTACGAAAATTCACTTACAGAAAAAGGTACAGTATTGTATTATGTATATATACCGGCACAGGCTGACAACGTTTGCATCGAGAAAGAACTAATACCTACAGTTGCAGGATATCAGCATTCCTCTAACAGTTATCTACTATACAAAGGTGGAGTTATTACCGACTGTATTTTATAATATTATGGATAATTGTACAAGTTAGCATTCCGTCTTAATCTGTTTCGCGTGATGTTTGGTGATAATGAAAGCAAATAGTAAGAAGCTAAACGACTGATGTTTGGTTAGTGAAAGAAAGAAATCGTTTATAGTCAAGCTGGGTGATCACGTAAAATGATTGCAACAAATAGAAACACAAATTTGTATGGATTTGACAGTTTGAATACGCAGTTAATGTGCATAGTTAGTATGGAAATTTCTCCTGTTTCATTGCAATCAAAGTTTCGTGATCACCGCCCAGGTCAGTCATCACATACTCATATTTTCATGAGCTACCCTACCCCTGCATTTAGAGACGTGCTCATAGCTATCCAACTTAGCTGCCGCGTTAACAAATATAATACTACTTCAAACTCAATAAATGCGAATTAAAATGATTTAATTTTAGACAAAAGTGATGAATGACATGGTTAGGTCACAGACTATTGTAATAATACTAAGTACATGCATGGTTTTCTGTGTTCTAAACCATTAACCAAAAGCACATTCTACTAACTAAAACGAGAACATTTAGCCTGGAGACAGAGTGCGTAATTAATTACGAGAACGTAGGCTAGTGACGCAATGTTTCGCTTCTCGCAATAATGTTGAAAATATTTTTCAGTCTTTGAGAGGCTCCGAGGACGGAATATTAGAAATTCCGTGGCTCTGACAACAAGCCTGGGACAACAAAAGGTTTGAAGGTTTAGCTATGAATTGTGAAAAGTGATAGTTTTTCGGTACGGGTCTAGCCTAAGATATATATTATCTTTCTTCTGAATATATATATTATAACTCAAAGGTGACTGACTGACTGGCATAGTGATCTATCAACGCACAGCCCAAACTACTGGACGGATCGGGCTGAAATTTTGCATGCAGGTAGATGTTATGACGTAGGCATCCGCTAAGAAAGGATTTTTCGAAATTCCACCCTTAAGAGGGTGAAATGGTTGGTTGAATTATTTTCCCATAAGCCACGCCGCGGGCGAAGCTGCTATAAAGTTAGAAGGATTAGTTTCCTGGTATCATTCCCCTAAAGACTTCTCTAAAGAATATTAAATAGAAACAAAATAAACAGATATTTGTGGACATTTCACTTAGCGCCATATAGCCCCAAATAAGGCAAAGCTTGTACTTTGGGAACCAGATAACTGAATATACATAGAATACAATATAACAGACAGACACAAAACAACTGTCGATGTTCATCACACAAGTTTTTGGTCTGGGTGGGAATCGAATCCACAACATACAGCTCAGAAAGCAGGGTTACTACCAACTGAGCTATCCGGCCAGTCAATATCAAAAAGGGTTTTTTGTTTGTGTGGCTTTAACGCGAAAAAGAACGAACTGATTTGGATTAAATTTTGCTTATACTTTTTTTAGCCCGGAAATATCCCCTATTTCCCCTGAAAAACGGGACAATGCAGGGCTAACTGTATTTCTGAGAATGCACTGTGGTATTCTTTTGTGTGTTACCAAATGACATGACGAGCTAGTCGCTCGCCTGATGTTAAGCAACACGACTGCCCATATCAGTTGCAGTGACACTTGAAACTCTAAAGAATAGTTTCGCATGACACTGCACTACGCACGCCATTCTGAGACATCAGTCTAGCAATAAGATTACTAGACTGTGAGAATAGGTCATAAAGTCTCATTTGCCCAGTAATTAAACTAGCTACCGGAACACAGTAGTGCTTGTGAACTACTGCTTGGCGGTAGAATAACTAGCAAAGCGGTGGTACCTACCTAGACGAATTTTGCAGAAAAGTCCTATCACCTAGTAAAAATCTATATAGGCTATAAAATCAACAAACTGAAGGCGTTTCATAAAGTAAGTTCAAAAAAACACAGGGAATTTCTCAGAGGACAATGTATAAATAAAAATGGAAGAAAATATTTCACGTTAAATATTTCTTTTGTTGACTTACTTTTCACTTTTCCGATTCTTATAGGGTTGAATAATTTTCAGTTGAATGAATTCTTGATGGAAATGTCCATTTATCTTTTCAACCGACTTCAAAAATGAGGCTTTACTCAATGTTGTGTATTTTTTTATGTATTTTCTTCAAAACTCAATTATTTATAAATTGGTTCAGTACTTTGGATTTAAACTCAAAATAACTGGAAAAGTGTGTCATCCAGTAATGATTAAAGCTATTTAAACCCTTCAAAAATGATATAGTATATTATTGTATATATTATAAATGACTAGCTTCTACCCGGGGCGTCGCCCGCGTGGCCTAACGAAGAAGAAATTTTTTCATAGAAAATTCAACCACTTATTTCACCCTCACTAGGGGTGGATTTCAAAAAATCCTTTCTTAGTCTTTCTTAGTTATCTACGCAAAACCTAAGCCACTAGTCCTAGAGACTTGAAATTTTAAAGGTGTGTTCTTTGTAAAGTGTAGGTATTCACTAAAAAAGGGTTTTTTGAAATTTCACCCCCTAAGAGGGTGAAATGGGTAGTTGAAATATCTATTTAAAAAAAAATTGTTTTCTATAGACCACGCGGGCGAAGCCGCGGGCAGAAGCTAGTAAATGTATCGGGCAACTGACATGTGGGCCCAAGTTTCAAAGCGAAACCTATCTTGAAAAAAAATGTGTGGGGGCAGTCTTTGGTAACTGCCGCCGAATCACACGTTCGGCATCGTTCATGCATGGAACAAGGATGCTTGTGAAATATAGCTCATGGGAAGCGTGCGGTGACGATGACGAGACTTTCACGCTTTTTGTTCAACAAAAAAGCACACATATACACAGTATACACATAGCTCATGAAAATCGTTCGGTGACGATGACGCGCGTTCCATGAGTTTTATTCATCCAAAAAGTACACATATTGTCTGTATACATATAGCTCATGAAAAGCGTTCGGTGACGATGACGCGCGTTCCATGATTTTTGTTCATCCAAAAAGTACACATATATTCTGTATACTATAGCTCATGAAAAGCGTTCGGTGACGATGACGCGCGTTCCATGATTTTTGTTCACCCAGATAGTGCTCAACGCGCCTAAAGAAGTTTACACTTCAAAACGGACATGATGATATTGTGGGTATTCGAGGTTAAATTGCCAAAGTCGCCCCTCTGCTATTATAATTGAACGCTTAAATCGGATTGTGAGAAAACTTCCAGAAAAATTCAATGAATTGCGTTTGTTTACCCATCCTTACGGTTCCTGACAGGACAATCTCCGGGATGTTAATTTATTTTTGAAGATTTTATTTTAGTGGTGGAAAATATTTGCTTTTAATTAAATAATTTCCACTCTGCCTTTTTCTACTTAAATAACACTTTGGTACCACTGCCGCCCGCGGTCTACTACCACTAAAGTAAATTCTTAGTATACGAGTATATATTCTATCGCCTATGTTCATTGGGGATACAGTAGGATTTTCATAGTGAAAGGATTATTCAAATCGGTCCACTAAGACGCTGCTGCTCGCCAAAGCATATTACAGTGTAGACGAGTATTTTGCTGATAAAGTAAACCATTGAACCACATTTTTATTGGTGATGTGCATTTATTATATTATATACTAAATAACTATAATAAATTATTCCTTATCTCATAATAATAACTATTGTTAAATAATAGCTAAAATTTAAATAATAAAGACATGAATATAAAATATCTAGATTATGACAATTGACATGTAAGATATTTCTTATAAATAAATGAATTGAATTGAAAAAAAAAAATAGTTTCAAGAGCTATTCAACGCAAACAAACTATCAAATCTTTTAATATTATCTTTATAATATTAGTTGAGATTTTACAAAGTCATAATATTACATAGCGTATCTATTAACAGGCATTGAATTGTCCTGAGTGACTGACGCCAGGTAACATACAGCCCAAACTGCTGGAACTGAAAACTTGATAAGTGGATGGTATGTCTTTCTTATATGCCGTTAAACGGTTTACTAGGGAAGGGTTTTTAAAACATCAAACCTAATGAAGTGAGCTGTTAAAGATGGGGAACCGATAGGGAAGAATGGATCTCGAGCATCGACCGCAAACCGTAAAGACGTAGCAGGCCCTCATTACGTAGACCAGCGCCCTGCACAGAACCGCGAGTAGCCGTTAGATGTTAGAGGCAAGCTGCCTTTCAAGTGGCGTTCTATGGCGGAGGCCTATGTTCAGCAGTGGACGTCTCCGGGCTGATGATGTGATGTTACAAATTAGGTATGTGAAAAATGCTGGTGACCCGCGGACTGCCTCTAGGTACTGGAATAGCTGCAACGATATTACTTATGCACAATTAATAATAATAATAATACGTGTGGACATTTCACACAGCGCCATCTAGCCCTAAACTAAGCAAACCTTCTATGGGAACCATAGAACTGATAAAATACTCAGATAATTTTTGTTTGTACTTACTACATAGAATACAATATAACACCCAGACACAGAACAAACATCGAAGTTCATCACATAAATGTTTGTCCTGGTGAAAATTGAACCCACAACTTACAGCTCAAGGGAAATCCTTTTTCCGACAAAAATGGCAATGCTAGCTTATACAAGCTTGCAATGTGCAAAATGTAATCCAAGTCAATTAAGCCTTCTGTTAATAGTCTTTGTTTACTCAAGATCTATAGTTACTGAAACTATTATCAACGAGCGAGCTTTCAAATTCAAGTTTATTATGATTCCAACCCGCGTGCGTCTTCTACACCGGCTTGCCACTAAACCAAAGTATATTGTACCTACTCACTATTAGGTACTTTGTAACTAAAGTTGAAACTCGCGTGGGACTGAGAGATACGCACATCCTATTTCCTCACATAAACGGTACCCAAGCAAATACTTTTAAACTCAGCGGAATGAACAAAAGCCGGCGCCTTCATAGCCGACATAGTGTTAATTAGCAAATAGCTAGACAATCAGAAGTTGTTTACTTTGAGAATAAACATTGCAGTCATTATGAGCTTTCACATTATAACACACTTTATGTCACGTAACCTCTGGTGTTATTGAAACAAGATTTTATTATTATACACAGTATACGCAGAGACGGTATAGGTACCTCTTATATTAAGTACATGTAGGTATCCACGAGTATATAATAATTTTGTTTAAAAAACATGTTTTTTATGAGTACTTTTATTAATATAATATTAATAAAGACCATTGTATAACAGCACAGCCAAAAGGTACTAATATAAATATACCTACCTAATATGTAACTTCTTAAATAAAAACAATAAAATAGCATTATAAATATAAAAACACAATATTGTAGAATGGCCCTAACAATTCACCGGCGACGCGGCCGGCAGTTTCTGTGTTAGCTACCCACCGACCGATCGTGAACTGGCTCCTCTGATGCAAGTACCTACATGAAAAATATATCAGAAAATTGATGTGCGATGCTTGCATCTTGTTAAACTTTCAAGGCTACGCCCAACGGCACCTAATTGTATAATATTATTGTATTTTCACTATAAGTGATTTATTCTTTGAGAAAATAAAATTCGTAAGCCGTAAATAAAAATAAATAAAATAAAATTACGCTAACTAATACTATATAAAATATCGGATTCAATTCCACAGTGTAGGTATATAAATTTATCTTCGTTTGTTTGTTGTGTGATTTTCACGTTAAACCGGTATAATTTAGGTAATCAATCTGAATGAAATCTTACATATAAGATGTTTACACCGAGATCAACACAGGCTATTTTTGCCAGAATACGAAACATTTTCATAGTAAATCGGGTAAAATGTGGGCGTAGTTAATACGTTTCTCTGTTGTAGATAGAGGTAGGTTACCTAGTACAAAATTGCAAAAAGGGTTGGACAGCGAAGAGAAGCAAGTCGAAGGGAAGGGGGAAAATTTGGGTGAAAATAATCCCGTACGAATCCAGGGTGGGTCAGAGTGAGACCTAGTGAGAAATAAAGATACTTTAAACCTCAATTTTCTAATGATACAACAATGGTGGATATAAGAATACTTTTCAGAGAACACAGCATTATTATTAAACAAAGCTCCGGAATATTTACATCAGAAAATAAGCTTAATATGGTTCTACAAAATATGTCGATACCTACCTATATTATACCTACAAGTAGGTAGGTACTATGCTTACTTCAGACAAATAACATAAAAACACACAAAGCTTAAAGACACCCAGTAACCCACGTTTTGTGGGAAAAGCAAAGCAAAAAACGGTTATAATGATTACCTTTGCATAATAAAGAGGATTTTTGAAAGGCCCAAGTAAATAAAAAGGTAAGGTCGGAAATATTACGCAGAACAGGATTCTCCGCAAAAAGGTGTTTTTGATTCGTAAAATAGTCAATTGTGTAAAATAACTGTAAGAAATTTAATAACTAATGAAATCTTAGTTTTAAATGTAGCCTGACCTAGAGCAACACTTATATTATAAAGGCAAAAGTTTGTCTGTGTGTATGTATGTTTGTGTGTATGTGTGTATGTTAGTTACTCCTTCACGCTCAAACGGCTGAATGGATTTGGATGAAATTCAGTACCAAGATAGCATATACACTAGATTAAAATATAGCATACATTTTATCCCGGAAAAGTGAAATTTTCCCGTGGGATGAGTAAATAATTAAAATACTTTATATCCGCGGGTGAAACCGCGAGGCGCAGCTAGTGATTTGATATACTTAACTAATTCTTAATGAATAACTTTTTATTGCGTATACCAACGTAAAATTAAACTAGACATTAGAGTACTAGAATAGATAGCACCATCTTACTAGCTCCATCTCAATGGGAACTATCTACATTCATTTTCAAAAACACAATGGGGAGCACATCTTTACCGTATAGAGAAAGTATAGATATGGATGGACATCCTAGACATTATTATATTATTCGTAGAGATTTCATCCGGTGTATTCGACTGTTTATAACCTTGAAATCGCAAGACCTACCATTGAAAGTGGATTTTCTGTTTCAATTCAAATACATAATTAAGAAAAATGCTTTCATCTATCGCGATTCAATTATTTCTATTATTTTTATGATACCTAGTCCACGGTAGGGCTGTAAAACGCCCGAGTTATTGTACCCAGGCGCACTAAATGGCTGTTCAGGCCGGAAATCGGTAGTAATCTGTAGTTATTTTTAACGGGTAGTCGATAAATCATTCGGTAAGTAACCGCATACCATCAACATCTGATTTTAGACGCGGATGTGGTTTGGGAAGTGCGTATCATTCATTCGAATTTCAAACAAACAGATTTATATCACGCGTATACAATTTATTTACTTAAAGAAGTTTGATTAAGATTATCTAGAGTACCCATTAAAATTTTACACACATGTTCTCTAAAGTATTAGAAATATATATATTATACCTATGTAATACATCCTTCTTATATATGTATCTGGAATGTGCCCTTGTGCCAAATAAAAATTAAGATAAATAGCAGTTTCGTCTGCTTAGCGCAATCATTGGAATCTGATAATTGCAGAAAGAAACCTAATTTTCAGCGGGGCTAGTTAATCCTATGTTTTGATTAACCAACCTCATTGTAAAAAAGTGAACAAGATAAATTTGGATAAGGACATAATGAGATCACTTTTCACGGAAAAGCGGGTCCCGGCTAAAGGGACGGATGAATGCGGGCTTACATCCGTTCGTGATTCGAATTTGTCCTTCATTAAAAATTAAAACAATTATCAAAAAAGGATATAAACCGAAGAGGTTTAGATATTTTAAAATAGGAATTTTGTTGGTTCACGTTGCTTTATCAGTGAGCGGTCGGTTACTGAAAACTATTAAAGTCAACCTCGGGCCGATTAAGTCTGTCGAGTTAGTCAGTTATTTATTTATATTCACTGATATAGAGTAAAATTAATCTCTAAGTAGTTCTTCTATGAGTCTCAAAAGGTGACCACAAATGAATAATAGCCTTCCTAATAAGTAACATGTCTAATATAGCAAATATCGTCCGCACCCATTCGTGGCACATAGATCTACAAAAAATATTTCTTATCTAACTGTCCCCGTATCTTCTCAGATCGTCGTCGGAGACTTAGGTCCGTATTACAGAACGATGCTCAGTCATCGATCGGTGCTCAAGCAGAGATTTCATTCACTAATTGATTACTTTATGAATGAACTCTCTGCTTGAGCACCGATCGATGACTGAGCATCGTTCTGTAATACGGACCTTATATTGTATTGATAATAAACGCGATCAATCAGGCATGCATAGCTACCTATATTTATGCTATATGGAATATAATACATAATTCAATAACCTGCACAACATTTCGTATGACTGCTATTTATTAAATTTTTTTGATAGTCTTGCGTTTTACCACTGTCGCACCTGATAGTAAGTAATTATGCGACATAATAAATGCGACAAGCTTGGGTTGATCGTGTGTGATTTGTGGCGACAAGCAGTAACTCCTGGTATTCGCGTGATTCAATTAATTAATTGGGCACTTTGTCTAGCTCTAATTAAACAGACAGGAAATTACGCCGACCTCTCGCTGTGCAATTTAATCACAATTTTTCGCCTACAATCAATATAAGTGGTACTCAATGTACACAATATTGACTATTATTATAAACTAGCTGCTCCCCCGCAGTTTTTTTTTTGTTTTTGTTTTGGCTTCACACTTTTGTGTATTTAGCCAGTGTTAAGTATTTAATAATTTCTTAAGTCAAGTCATAGTCAAAGTCATCAAGTTAAGTCATAGTCTAGTCAAGTCATACTCCTAGTAAAATGGTGACAATTTTACTAGAAGCTTCTATGGAGTTTTGGAAACAACACGAAACGTTTCACCAACATTATACCACTTTCCCACACTCATGCCTTTAATTCAGCACTTAACGAATAAAACGCCACCAATTTTATGCACTAACACTGAAAACAACACTAGTTTTGGAAAATAATACAATCCGGTGACGCGATCTTTTTCGTTTTCCCGCCAAAAACCAACCCCGCAGTATTATCCGCGGATAAAGTTTTTTTTAAATATTATTATTTATTTTTGTGTAGAACCGGACTGAAAAAAATATTTCATAGACATTTGAATTAAATTTAAAAATTGAATAAAATGTTTCACGGTGAAACATTTTATTCAATTTTACCACACAAACTTTAACACCACACACCCTTTTTAAGGATTGATTTTTCACAAACTGTGAAACACGTGTTAAATATCTCTCCACAGAAACTTTACCAACCTTTCTTACCAGTTTAAGGGATGATATTTGGAATATTCGGTAGGCTAACCCAGTAAATAAGTATATTTTACCATACTAAGTTTCATCGAAATCGGTCCGGTAGTTTATTCCGTGATGGCGTTACAAAGGGACAGACCGATAGACAGACAGACAATAAGACAGAAAGACAAAATTTAAAAAAAAATTTATATTAATTATATAATATTGGGATAAAAATATTCTACGTGTTAATTCAGTTCATAAACTATCTATGTTCCAAATTTTATCCAAATCCGTTCAGTAGTTTGTGCGTGCGTGCGTGTATGTGTGCGGGCGTGGACCGATGTGTGTGTGTGTGTGTGTGTGTGGGTGTGTAGTGAGTATTGCTAGTTGGTTTTAGAATAATATAGCTACAGGTCACTATCTGCCTTTGTTTTAGAACACCCACACTTTATGTACCTAAAGTAAATAGGAATGTCTTTTTTCGTGAGTCTGCAAGAAACTTTTGATTAATAAAGTTTTAACGAGGTGCGTGAATTGCATTTTTGTAACTGATCTGATTTTGAGTGATCGTAAACCGCGGATGCGAAGATCGACGTTTTTTATGTTTTGAAATTTGGCTTCTAGAACCCTTCTTTATTAGCAGCAAAGTGGCTGTACCGCGATTCATTGAAAAGAAAGAATAGAATCTACTTTATACCATAATTCCAATTCCAATCCCTATGATTGCAATACAGCACAGAGTCCGCCTAAGTTTTCATATTTCATATGTCTACAAACGGTTTTTCTTAATATGTTTTGGCTCCACACGTTTGTATGTTTAGCCAGTGTCAAGTAATTGATAATTTATCAACTTAATGATATTTCACGCAGATATGTGTCAAGTCACAGTCCTAATCATGAAGTCAAGTGATACTCCTAGTAAAGTGGTGGCAACTAGAAGCTTCTATAGAATTTTAGAAACAACACGACAAAAACGTTTCATGCACCATCATTATACCACTTTTCCACACTCATGCCTGTAATCCAGCACTTAACGAATAAAATGCCACTAATTTTATGCACTAACACTGAAAATAACACAAGTTTTAGAAAATAATACAATGTGGCGATTCGATCTTTTTCGTTTTCCCGGCAAAACTACAAACGGTTTTTATTATCGAAAATCATTTTGACATTTTGGTTCAAGCATAGTCGATTGACCCAAATGCCAAAATGGTGTCAAAATGCGGGGGAGTAATTTTTATTTATAAGTAAAACGTGTAATGATTACTTTTTAACGTCAATGTCAACTCTTTAGACGGTACCTAAAGTTAATGTTATGAAAACATTGTGGACACAAGCTGTAATAGCTTGCTGTTAATATAAATTAGAACATTCCAGAATCAGGAGAATTTTCGATTAACGTTTCCTCCCTCATTGCAGAAGTTTGTGTTGCGCGTCTGGAATTCACGATACCAATACGTTTTTCTACCTTTATATTTGTTTTCACCATTACCTATTGGTATTGATAAAGAAAGAGGATAATTATCAATTTAGTTCTAATTTAAGATAATCGTACTGTAGGTAATTGTAGATAGATAGATAGATAGATAGATAGATAGATAGATAGATAGATAGATAGATAGATAGATAAAACTCTTTATTGAAACACCACATTGTAGTAACAATTTACAGGCACAAACTTAAGAATTAAGTGTCACAATGGGCGGTCTTATCGCTTAAAGCGATCTCTTCCAGACTGTATTGGATTAGACCAGATTGTATTGGATTTACTCGATTTGTGGTAGAACTTTTCCGCAAAGTTCGTCTAGCCAGTCTTTGCCAGTTATTCTACTGCCAAGCAGTAGTGTGCAAGCACTACTGTTCTCCGATTTGAAGGGCACTGTAGCTAGTAAAATTACTGAGCAATTGAGGCTTTATGATCTGCTGGGAGATGACGTAACTCGATTGTAACCAATAGAAACCCAATTTGTATGGATTTGACAGTTTGAATACGCACTTTATATGCATAGTTAGTATGAAAATTTCTCCTGTTGCATTGCAATTAAAGTTTCATGATCACCCCCCTGATCTCCCGGTCGAGTAATCTTATTATCAGACTGTGCTGATGTCTCAGGATAAAGTGCGCAGTGCAGAGTCACGCGAAACTTTATATTTTGGAGTTCCGAGTGACACTGTTCTGCTATGGGCGGTCGTGTCGCTTAACATCAGGTGCACTACTAGCTCGTCACATCATTCACTCACATAAAAAAAATGCAAATTGCGAGTTAATATAGTTATAAAAGTTGGCGTTTTCGAAAGAGTAATAAACAATAAAATTAATAAATTTTTAGTGAAGAAACATGGAAAATATACTTTTAAAAAAGTAAGCATAGTCTAGACATAAATAAGATTTATGTCAGGTAAAAAGGGAAAATAGCTTGTCGGCCAATCAACGTTGGGTTAATTTAGCTAACTCAAGTTAGTTTGGTTGGTGTAGTTTATAGACTTTTAAAACGGCTACTGAATTAGTATTCTTTACAATTAATTACGCAAAACAATTTAACAATGTTGTTTAACAATTGACTGACCCGATAGCTCAGTTGGTAGTGACTCTGCCTTCTGAACTGCGGGTTGTGGGTTCGATTCCCACCCAGGACAAACATTTGTGTGATTAACATCGATGTTTGTTCTGTGTCTGGGTGTTATATTGTATTCTATGTATGTATTTACAAACAAAAAGTATCTAAGTATTGTATCAGTTATCTGGTTCCCACAGTACAAGCTTTGCTTAGTTTGGGGCCAGATGGCGTTGTGTGAGATGTCCACACGTATTATTATTATTAATTATAAATCAGCTATTCATTTGTCGTTGAACTTCCAAATGAGGACTTTGAAACATATTTATTAAAAGTTCTAGGGTTCAAGCAACCCCGTTTCCTCGTGTTTTTGGGAACCATATAATTTACCTTGGCTATATTGGCAATCAAACTTTTCACTAACACTTTCCCCGGAGATTAACTTCACCAGAAACTAGCACAGTAATAATAGATACTGAAAGCTTTCGGCGACGAAATAAACCGACGAAGTACTATTATAGGAAACTGCAAAATACATATGTATGTTTTACGTGTTAGCTATAAATAACGTGCAGACAAACATACCTACATTATAACATAGCAGAGTAGTCGGTCATCATTACTATTTCTTTACGTCTAACGCCTACAAAAGTTACCCATCATATCTATTTTACGATTCTTTTAAGACCACAACACAAAAATATTATGAACCGTACATACTCTGTTGGTATATTTGTGGTAAGTGAATGAATTTTAGTTTTTACTGTTTCAACTAATACAGCTATTTGTAAGTCTATTCGAAAGAAGCTCTGCTTGCCTTTTGTATGTAGGCTCCAGAGGCACATCGACGTCAAGTGGAAAGTCTGTCAGTCTTTTACAGATTACACCATGGTGAATGTGCACAAGAACTGCATGATCTCATTCCCTCATCACCATTCTACTACCGGACTACTAGACGCTCGTCTAAGCGCCATCCTTTCATGTTTGAAATCCGACCCATACGTAACAAGCGATTTGATTCCACGTTCATAATTAAAACGACTAGAGAATGGAATGCCTTGCCAGCGTTTGTTTCCGGCGAAATATGACCCGGCCGAGAAGAGTGAATATATATTTACTTGGCTAGCATGCTACACCTTCGATCGTATCGTCACTTACCATCAGGTGAGAGCGTAGTCAAAGGCTAGACAAGTATGAAGTTAAAACATTTTTTTTACTGATTAATCTAATACAGCTACTATATTCGAAAGTGTAGCTCTACTTGCCTTTTGTGTCTCTCTGTTTATTACATTATCACGACTAAAGAACTGAACTGCCTTGAAGAATTTTGTTTTGAAGATAGCTTAAACCCCGAGGATTTTTTTTTATCTCGATTAACCATAAATAAGTTTTTCATGTTAACGTCACGCAAAAGATTTACGCTGATGCTACTTTAGAATGAGTATTCAGTCAAGATGTACATCATTATAGCTTCCCAGAGCGGGGATAAAATAGCATATTACACACTAGGGGCTAAAGTAATTTACCGCCTGTTACCGACGCTTACAAAAACAAAAAGACTTTATTCATAAGTTAAATAATCATATATCAAGACTCGACACATTATTTTTTTTTAAAAGAAAACGTTATTTTTAAATTTGTACTACAATCGGCGATCTCTTTGGTAGAATGTATATGTTGCGGTAGAAGAAGAAATTTAAAAAAGGCATTGGTGCGAATCCTGTATAATTTAGTCTAATTATTCGCTCAATTTTCTTAATTTTTCTTGTATTTTTTTTCTGACAGTAATAAAATTAACTGTAATTTTATTACTGTTAGGAAAAAAATACAAGAAATAAATAGATTTAAATTTTAAAATATATAATAAACACTAATAATAATACTAATAATATATAATAAATATAATAATATATAATAAACTTAATAAATACTAATAATAACTATATAATAAATAATAACTAATAAATACTAATAATATATAATAAACACAACAAAAAAAAGAATTAGCGAAAAAATTCCATCTGTTCACGCGATGAACAAGGAAAATAGAGATTTATTTTTATACTATAATATGTAGATTGTATTTTTTTTGCAATCGTAATGAACATTATAACTCGGTTTCTATTCACTCTAATCTAGGTTTTTGTAGTATTTGTTAGTGTCTAGTTAGTATAGCATTTAGCGGTAGTTGGTATTTTTTAGTAGTTAGTTTAAAGAATAAAGAATATTATCCCGTCAAAAAAAGTTATGCTATTTTTTTTAAGGTCAACCATATTAGAAAAAAAATAATGGAAATTGTATTGGATACCTACCTACTTAATAATGAACTTAATGCCTGCACCTGTTCCGCGTATAAACTTCTGAAGGTCTGACGTAACAGCAAAAGGGACGACCCGTAATTGGGTTTTCCTGTCAAGCTCGTCGATTAGTTATCTGATTTTGAAGATTCGTTGTGCCGTAAAAAATCATTACAGTACTTTAAATCCCTTGACAAAATAAAAAGGGATTTTGTACAATCTAATCAAAATGGGGAGGAATCTCAATTTTAAGCATAATAATTAACCACAAAACTTACTTCCAAACTCTTTGTTACCACTAATAAACAATCAATGGAATAAAATACAATATGTAAGGAAACAAACAGTTAAGTGAAACTGATGAATAAGGAAAGTGAAAAAGCAAACTACCTTACTACAGAAACTAACAACTTAGTGAAACTGGGAAGGAAAATGGTGAATTGGGAAACAGTCTAATAAGGAAACTGGCGAATCAGCGAGGGTGAAGAATAATGGAAATTGACCAATGATACACAAATACGAGTTTTGTCCTCAAATATTAGTAGCAGCTTGTATATTTTCAACAAGAAGGGACCCTTCAACATTAAGGACTACCCCTTTGTATAATACATTGATCGTGATTTAATATTATTTAATACATATAAAACAAAGTCGTGTTACTTACACCACTTATAACTCTAGAACCGCTGGAAGTTGACGTAACGAGCAAGGCGTTCACGACATTAAGCGACACATCTGCCCATATCAGTTGCGGTGTCACTCGATACTCTAAAATATAGTTTCGCGTGACACTGCATTGCGCACGTCATCCTGAGACATCAACACAGTCTAGGAATAAGATTATTAAGACTGTACCTTCTAACCGGAACACAGTAGTGCTTGCACACTACTGCTTGGTGGCAGAATGACTGGCAAAGCGGTGGTATCTACCTAGACGAACTTTGCAGAATAGCCCTACCACCTAGTGGAGTATGTTTTTCGATTTATCTTCTTCTGGAGTAGGATAACAAGTAATAAAATTGATATCAATCAACAAAAAAAAACAAAAAATCTGAAACATACATATTACACATTGTCAAATAATTAAATATTGTTTATATGCAATAATGAATAAAATAGTTTATCGTTTAACATACACATTCATTGACTAAGCGACGGCGGAAAGAAGTTCGCTGGATCAGCTAGTTTTATATAATTGTTTATACTCATACCTACATACAGGTGAGAGACGCAGTTATAATAAATACATGTAAATACACATAGATCAATAATTAGAAATCGATAGATAGAAAATTCTTTATTGCACAAACAACAACAATTGAAAGTACATAGGCGAACTTAATGCTATCGAGCATTATCTTCCAGTTAACCCTGGTGTATTGTGGAAGGCTTAATGCAGTAGTGCAACAATAATGGGATATAAAAGAAAAGAAAACAACAACTTAACTATACGTCTAATCTGGTGATAATACAAATAACACCATAATAAATATACAAAATTAAATACACAATAATATAACTATAATACATATTATAATATACATACATATACAAATACTTAAATGGATTGCTTTCAGTTCGCGATTTGATTTTGAAGAGTTAAGTAGTGGTTATAGACTTTAGATTTAAATACTTCAATTGATGATGCTTGACGAATGTGGGTAGGTAGGCTATTCCAAGACAGTATAAGAATCGGAGTATAGTGCCGTTCTATGTTGAGGGGTCACAAGTTGTGATAACAGGAACGTTGCGGACGGCCAAAAGAAGAACTAGCGATAAAACGGTCTTTGAGATAGGTGGGAGCACGTGAGTCCATGAGTATGTTATTTAGAAGAGAAACAGTGTGTGCATTCCTGCGATGACGGATATCTAGCCATTTTAATTACTATGTACAGAATATGACATCAATGTAATAATTACAAAAGCACCATTTTCAAAGCTTTGAATTTAATCTGAAGGGTATTCTGCGTTCAGCCGTTTATAAAGTACAGGCATTGAATATTCTGAGTGAAACGTTCTTCAGGCTTAACTGTGTTTTCGGATGAGTTCCCACACCGTTTGAGAAGACAAACAACTCGTTCCCAGTAATAGAATCAAATTAAGAAGGCTTCGTCGCAAACCTGTTTAACATGAATTTAGTCTATTTTGCGTCACTATCAAACGGAATTTGTCCACTGTTTATTTCATTGTGACGCCACCACGTCTGACTAAAGAATTTGGATCTATTCTAGCTATAGTCGAGCCTGATTGGTCTTGGTATGGTAAATCAAACAATCACGCAAATATACAACATTTCACTCAAATGCATCGAGCTTAATTCCTTATTATAAAATTTCAGAAACTTTAAAGTAAAACTTTAAATTAGTTACAATAATTTTCTCAGAAGATCGAGCGAGGCGATCATAGAACTTGATTGTAACTAATAAAACACACGTTTATATGGATTTGACAGTTTCAATACATAGTTAACGTGCATAGTTACTTTAAAGTTTCTGAAATGTTATAATTAGGAATTAAATTTCCTCTGTTGCATTTCAATCAAGTTCCGTGATCAGCCCACAGAAATAAAGCTACTACAGGTAATAAGACCGACACTAGCAGAGCAGTTAAGTGAAATGTCCCCGTACTAGTTAGTAATGTCAGGCGGATGATACCGAGGAAAGAAAGTAATAATCTAAATAATAATAATATATCAAACAATAACCTATATGGTGTGGTTGTGGTTGGGCAGGTCGACTCCCAACCCAGAGGCTACGGGTTCGATTCCCGCGACAGGACAAGTATTTATGCAGAAAAACGCAAAATCTTTTTTTATGTATGGATTTTACGAGACCATGGTCCACGTAGTTCCTGGGTCTATAGACATAGGGAATCCTAGTTCGTCAATATTCAGAGTCAGAACAAGTATTTGCGCTTTTTTTTTCTGTGCACAAATACTTGTCCTGCGGGAATCGAACTCGCCGCCTCCGGGCTATGCTGATCTGCTCACCACCACACCACAGAGGCTGTGTGTATCACCACAATGACAGAGGTTGTCAATATTATATATATTAACAGATCTTACAGAGCTATACTTATATCACATTTCCTGCTTTTCATGATTGTAATTACCTATTTAAAGGGAAACAGGAAATGATTCATCCCTCAAATGACAATTCTCCTTGCAATTTGTAACCATCTGAAGTAAATTTCCTTTATCTGGGATTCGTTTCGGTTTTCTTGCCTTCTTTTCATCTTCATTGCTTGACATTAAGGAGCGGCGAGCGTTTTTAACAATCGAATTCAAAAAAGGAGGAGAGTGTCAGTTCGGAAGTATATTTTTGTATGTTATGTTTGTTACCTAAGAACGAACGAAGTAAGTGATTTGGAAAATACTATTTAAATCGATACAGGCACCTTTAGATTAGTGCCGTAAAAAATCATTAAAATCGGTTTAGTTAAGCTTATTTAGTTAAGTTTTTAAATGTGATAAATATGAAGCTAGAAAAAATACGTCATCAAAGAAATTCTCAGTATGAAATTTTATTTACTTTTATTTACATACACGAAACAATAGTAAGTACATTATAAAACTAAACTGCTAGCTATAATACAAAAAACTAATCTAACAAAGGACTTTTACTAGGTGGTATGACTTTTCTGCAAAGTTCGTCTAGGTACCACCGCTATGTCAGTTATTTTACCGGCAAGCAATAGTTCTGATTTGAAAGGCAGTGAACCTATTGAAACTACTGGACAAATAAGACTTTATGACCTAATCACACACCGTATTGTCTTATTAATAGACTGTGCTGGAGTCTTAGGATGACGTGCGCAGCGCAGTGTCACGTGAAACTATATAGAGTTTCGAGTGACACAGCTACTAATATAGGCAGCCATGTCGCTTAACATCCGGTAAACTACCAGCTCATCATGTCATTCTTTAACATAAAATGAGCTACTAGTAAATAAAGTGCACACAATGCTGGCTGCATTACCACGTTGAATGGCAATGAAGGACCTTTGGCCTAAGTAGAGGCCAGCATTTTGGCCAGTATGAAATGAGGGCGAATGAAGTTGGTTTAATCCCTGTCTATAAAAGAATATTCAGATTCAATGATAAACATGTTATAATAATATAAGACCTGAAGATCACTTATATATACGTAACGATCAAGTTTAAGATAAGATTTAAGAAAACACATACAACATAAGATCAGGTTTGCCTTGAATAGAGATAAGCTTGCGATTTAAGGTTCTCTGAGATATTCAAAGCGCGTACACTGAATGAGATTAAGATATCTATAGGTGCAGAATATATAATGGATACTATGTAATCGTATCTACTATGTCGAAGTTTTGTAAAGTTAAACATTTCTTTAGTGATAACTCCTCCCGACCGCAGTACTCGACCTAAGTTTTAAATTGGACGAATTATTTGAGAAAATCATTTTGTCTTATTCCAATATTTTATTTGAATGGATTTGTGCAGAAAAAAAGACTGGTTTTTTATGTTCAGAAATGACGTGACGCGCTAACCGTTCACCTGATGTTAAGCGACACGGCTGCCCATATCAGTTGCAGTGTCACTCGGAACTCTAAAGTATTGACTTTCGCGTGACACTGCACTGCGCATGTCATCCTGATACATCAGTAAAATGTAGTAATAAGATACTGGACTGTGAGATGAGATCATAAAGTGTCATTTGCCCAGTAATTTCACTAGCTACAGTGCTCTTCAAATCGGAAGCTTGCTTTGCGGAAGAATAACTGACAAATCGGTGGTACCTACCTTTTTTTTTTTTTTTTTTTTTGAGGGGGGGAAATGCCCTCGCACTTCCCTGCCACCACGGGGGTGGTGGCAGGGGGTATGTGGGACTCGAACCCACTAAAACCCCCCCGTGATCCGACCGCCGCCGGGATGGGGCGAGATGGAGACGCACTGCATTAACCATCTCGCCCCGGCGGTAGGCCCTTCCGGGCCTCTGCGCCAGTGGGTGGGCAACCTTTCACCTCAGTTGCCCACCAGACGTGTGGGGCCATGTAAGTGCAGCGGAGAGTCCCCCGACTCTCCGCCACTGGCCCCACTACGGGGGATGGAGAAAGCGCTCAATGAAGCGCCTTCTCCGTCTCCCCACCCGTCTGCGCCGGAGGGGGTCAGAGTTGGCATTATCCTCTCTGACCCGCTCCGCGGCCTCCTTCTGCGTCATCACCCTCTCGCAGAAGGAGACCGTGGCCTGCCACGCACTCTCGCTGCCGAGCATGGCTTTCACCACGCTCGGCAGCGAGAGGTCCCGGCCAACGACCGCTGAAAGTGTGCGCCGCTCGGAGTCCCAAGCAGCGCACACCTCCAGCGTGTGGGGCGCCGTGTCCTCTGGCGCCCCACATTCGTGGCAGGCCGGGGTCGCCTCCCGTCTCGCGATTTGATGCAGGTACTTTCCGAAACATCCATGTCCAGAAAGCACCTGCACCAAACGAAACGTCAGCGACCCGAAGGGCCGCCGCACCCACTCCCGGAGGACCGGGCGGATGGCCTCCACCGTCCTCTGTCCAGGGACCGGTGGAGCCAGGTCCTCCGTCCACCGCCGCAACAGGGCTGCCCGCGCCTGCTTTCGCAGGCGCTTGACCTCCCCCCACGCTGGGGGCTCTCCATGGGACCTCCTCGCCGCCACAAAGTGGTAAACTTCGGCGAGGGTCTCCGCTTCGAGCTCCCAGGGGGGATCACTGGCTAGCACACATGCCGCCGCCCAGGACACCGTCCGGTATCCGCGGATCGCCCTCGTCGCAATGACCCGCTGCGGACGTCGCAGCAGGGCCTTGTTATTGCGACCGAGGGCGTCCACCCAGACCGGTGCCCCGTACATGGCCATACTCCGGATCACTCCGGAGTACAGCCGACGGCACGTGGGGTTTGGGCCACCCACGTTGGGCAGCAGCCTCCCCAGAGCGGCGGCCGCTCCTAGGACTTTTGGGGCCAGTTGAGTGAAGTGGGCCCCAAAAGTCCACCTCCCGTCCAGGATGAGACCCAGATATTTCATCTGGGTCCCAACCGGGACCGGGACCCCATCCAGAAGCACCCGCGTTCCCGGAGGGGGTCCCCCCCGAGGCCCGTGGAACAACAGGGCCTCGGTCTTGGAGAGGGCAACCTCCAGTCCCAGAGAGCGGATGCGGTCGACCACGAGGGTTGTTCCCACCGTGGCCAGCCGCACCGTCTCCCTGAGGTCCCTCCCTTTGACTACGACCAGGGTGTCGTCTGCGTAGCACGCAACCCGCATGTTTGCAGGAAGCGTGCCGTAGTCGTAGCCAATGTAGCCACCCAGTCGTAGCCAATGTTCCACAGGATCGGTCCCAGCACCGATCCCTGTGGAACCCCGCAGGAGACGCGACGGTGCCTCAAACCGTCGCGCCCTTCCACCAGGACCTCGCGGTCCTGGAGGTAGTCGGCCAACAGCCTCCGCAAGTACAGGGGCACTCCGTGGTAACGGAGCGCTTCCTGTATTGTTCCATGCGGGAGGCTGTTGAAGGCGTTGGCTATGTCGAGCGAGACAGCCAACGCCTTTTCCCCCCCGCCGACCGCATCCTGCGTCCACTCCTTGAGCCAGAGCAGGGCGTCTATAGTAGACCGCCCCGCTCTGAACCCATACTGGGCCTCCGACAACCCAGCCCAGTACCCTCCAGGTGCTGGATGACACGAGCAGCTACCACACGCTCCAGTAGCTTACCCGTGTCATCCAGCAAGACGATGGGCCTGTATGCGGAAGGGGAGTCAGCAGGACGACCCTCCTTCCGCAACAGGCACAATCGGCCGTCCTTCCACGGCTTCGGGAATCGTCCAGACGTGAGGCACGCGTCGAACGGTCGTCGAACGGGCGGTCCTCTTGCCCCGTAGGCGTGGGACCGCAACCTCCATCTCCGCCTCCGTCAGAGGCGGGATGGAGTCCGCTGAGTCTGCCTCGGGGAAGGGGAAGGACGGCGCCATCGTCGGAGGGTTGTGGAGGGGATCTCTGTCGGGGAAGAGCCCCTCCAACACCCTGCCCAGGAACTCCGGCTCCAGGGACTCCGCGACTGGGGACGTATGGCCCCGGAACTTTTTCCGGGCAGCCCTATATGGACGTCCCCACGGGTCCCTGTTGAGGCCCTCCAGCGTCTCGCTCCAGCCCTCCGCCTTCGCACGGCCGATGGCCAGCTGCAAGTCCCACCGCGCGTCGCGGTAGGCACCGTACAGCCGGCCCTCAGCTGCCAGCTCCTCAGCTGACAGCTGCTCGTCCGTCCGGCCCCTGCGCCTCCTCCTGCGGTGGACGTAGGCCCGCCTCGCCGCCGAACTGGTGGCCCAGAGATTGGCAATCTCCGGGTTCCACCAGTACACCTGGCGGCGTTCGGGGCGGCGGCGGGCCCTCGGCATGGCCGTGTCGCACACGGCCGTTACCGCCGCACGGAAGTGGCCCGCCGCAACGTCCACTTCCGGGTGCGCGGGGCCAGCCTGCCAAGCCTGGACTATAGCCGCCTCTTTTGCCAGTTCGGCGTCGAGGCGACTGATAGCCCAGCGCGGGAAAACTGACTGCGCCACTCGCAAGGGCCCCCTTCGGTTGTCGGAGGTGGGGATCTCGAACCTTATGTATTTGTGGTCCGAGAGAGTCTCCACTTCCGACAACACCCTCCAGGCCCGGACACGTGCTGCGACAGCGGGGGTGGCGAACGAAACGTCCACCACGGACCCCCCACGCTGCCGCACGCACGTATGGGCTGACCCTCTATTGAGCAGGGTCAGTCCTGCGGCAACCGCCCACTCCCTCACGATCTCGCCGCGAGGGTTAGTGGAGGGGTTGCCCCAATCCCGGGCCTTGGCGTTCAGGTCCCCCATAAAGAGGACCTGACGGGGGGCCTGTCTCCGCACCGCCGCGGCTAGGAGGTCCACAAAGACCTCCAGCTCCGCAGCGGTTTTATTGGGGGAGAAGTATGCGCCGACAATCGCATACTCCCCCCACCTTGCCACCACATACCCCGACCCCCTCTCTTCAACCGAGAGGGGGGTGGACCCGCCGGACCGCCCAACGACAGCCACGGAGTCGTCCAGGTCCCCAGCCCAACACGTATGTTGGGAGGGGACATAGTACGGCTCCGCGGCGACCGCCCCGTCTATCTGCCAGTGGTTTAAATTCGTCTGGAGGAAGTTGTGATGTCCGACTTGATCCATTAATCGGACATCACAACTTCCTCGTACGCCACAGGCCTCCGGGGCGGCCTGGTTTGTGGCGACTGGGGCGGCCTCGGTCCGGGTGGCCTTCCCTTTCGTCTTAGGGGGAACGCAGCCACGTCCCCCCATTATGTGCCCAGAGGGCCTCCCCGACTCTGCACATATGGCACAGCACGGGGTGGTCCTCCCGCAGCTGGCCGCCCGGTGACCTGCTTCCCCACACCGGAAACACAGGTCACCCCTGTCCGCCACAGCGGGGCACAGGGGGCGAGTGTGCCCCAGCCCCAAGCACCGGTAGCAGCGCAAGGGGCGTTCTCCCAGCGCCACCACCTGCACTGAGCTCCACCCAATCAGCAGCCTCCCTTTCTGCAGCAGCACTTTAGCTGCTGCAACCGGGAGGGAGACGAGAGTGGAGCCAGTCCTTCCTGAGCCGGGGCGGATCTCCCCGGCCTTTACCATCTGCGGGTTGCACTCCCCCGCACGTGCGACCGCTGCCACCACCTTTTCTTTGGTGGCCGCGTCGTCCAAACCACTGATCCTCAGATCAGTGGTTTTGACGGGCCTGGCAACGCTGGCCACCTCCGTCACGACCCCGCGGAGCTTTTCCGCGAGGCGGTCCGCTTTCTCCCCGCTTTGGGAGCCAGGGATCACTAACATCCTGGCTCCCGTGGCTGTCTGGCGGAAGCGGATCCCCTCGATCCCCAGCTCCTGCAGGTCCACCTTATCCTGAACCGTCTGGAGGACGGTGCTGTAGGTCGTCCCCTTTTCTACGGCTTCGGGGCGCAGAGATAGCACCACGGCCGCGGATCTTGGGGGACTCCTCAGGACCGTCGTAGTCCTACCTGCATGCGGGGCTGCCGGCCTCGCTGCAGGCGCGGGGGTACGGGCCATGGGGGCACGGGCCGAGGGGGCTTGGGCCGCGGGGGCATGAACCGTGGGGGCACGGGCTGTGGCGGCACGAGCCGCGGGGACACAGGCCGTGGGGGCACGGGCCGCGGGGGCACCAGTCGCGGGGGCACGGGCCACGGGGGCACGGGCCGCGGGGGCTGCAGGAACTGGGGTGGGGACGGTGGACTTCCCCGTTCCCTTCCCCTTTCCTTTGCCCTTACCCACCACCTGGGCCCAGGTTTCCTTTCCCATAGAAACCTGGGCACTTGGGGTCCTTCTGGAGGTGGAAGGACCCACAACTCCAGCTTGCTGATGAGCAGCCTCAGCCCTCCCCACGATTGCGGCCTCAGCCGCTGCCCTCTTGGCATCCGCCCTCAGTGGTGGACGCACCGTCTTGGCAGGCAGTAGGCGGTCCTCGATTACCGCGAGTCGGGCATTAAGCATCTGCCCGAACGTGGTGGTCAAGGACCCCTTGAGCTCTTCCAAAAACTCAGCGCCCATCGCGGGGGGGGCTGCCGGCCTCTGCGTAGCGGCAGCAGTAGCGGTGGCGGCGGCAGCGGTGGCGGTGGCGGCCTCCGTCTTGGCTTCACTGAAGCCAAGGCGAAGCGCCTTCACCTCCGCCTTCATCGCTTCCACCTCCAACCGTAGGCGGGTATTCTCCGCCCTGAGTCGCCGCGTCTCCTCCGCCTCGCTCCTTCCCGTGAGGGTGTCGACCACCTCGCCTAAAGTCGACGCGGACTTTTTGAGGCAGCCGACGAACTCACCCTTTAGGGTGCCGGATTTCCTGGCAACCTCGAGAATACGGGTGAGCTCTTCTCCCGCCCTAGCCCTCAACTCCTGAGCGTTGAGGACGCTGAGATCAACGACCATCGGGCGAGCATCGGAATCAGTTCCGGTGCTCGGCTCGACGTCGCTGACCGCAGCGGCCTGCCCCTTCCTAAACCTTCTGCCCTGCAGAAGCGCCTCTAGCTCCTTATCAACAGGAGCAGGCTTGAGGAAGGTCTCCCTGGACGGACCCGCCTGGGTGGTCTTCCTCCTGCCTCTCCTCGCCGAGTTGACCTTGGCGGCCGCCGTCTCTTCAGTCTCCGTGTCTGAGCCCAAATACCCAGGCACGAAGAATGAAGAGTACGGCCGCTTCCGGCCAGCACCGCTCTCGTCAGCGGTCTCCCGTCCACCCGACCTCTCCGATATGACGGAGGAGTCGTCGGACTCCAACGCCCTCTCCTCTATAACCCTGCCCCGAGAAGCGCAAGAGCCCTTCTCAGGGTCCACCAAAATCGGTGGGCGCTGAGGAGGACCCCCGAGCTGTCCCTGGCCAGAGTCCTTCAGGAAGCGCCCGGAGGCGTCCCTCAACTGCTTAGGCATACTAAGCACACAAAACCAAGATCAAAAGTCCTACCACAAACACAAATCCAACCTCAACCTAACCTCGTCCATTACAATCCTATCCTATACCTGATAATATCAAAGATATCAAAAATATCAAAGATATCGGTGGTACCTACCTAGACGAACTTCGGTGGTACCTACCTAGACGAACTTAGCAGAAATTCCTACCACCTACTGTTCATGTATTACGGTTAATAAACTGAAGTACAAGTTACGGGCGAAAAGCGATCGTATGAAATGATTGATGAATATTGATAAAGCAATAGTACATTGTTATCCTAGGGATGAAAGCAATTTACTTAATGCCGAGACGGGGTTTGGCGCCCGAGCATATTGAGGGCGCCAATAGTTCGAGGAACTAAATGAATCTTTAACCCGAGGTAAAAAACTGTGCTTTATTACGAATACAAGGAAAGTAACAAATGAAAACGTGAATTGGCTGGAGAAAAATTGAGTGAATACTAATCCTTGCTGTATGTACGTATGAAAAAAACTACAACTCGAAAAAACCAAATGAAGATCGGATTGCCGCTTTCCCGCCCATTTTGTTTTTTTTTTCTGAGGTCTAGGTCTGGTAATTCAGCCATTATTTTTCATTGCAAAAATGGTTAGTATTTTTCCCGAATCTATGTTATTTTAAATAAATAGTGTAAACTAAATTATAATAAAGTAATTTAATAAATATATTCTTTAATTAATACTTAAATGTATGTTATTTAAAATTTACATCGCGCGTACCTAAATGAGTGGCTGTAAAGAAAGTTGGAACATGGTTCAATAGAAATATGAAAATACACTATTTATAAATTATTTGATAGCTCCCAGTTGAAAACGATTCTCTCTAGGGCTGAAAAGTATTACTTTCAACCCGCCCCTCAGGCTCTCAGCCTTTTCCCCACTCAGCCCCAGCCCCACTTTCCGAGCATGAGTAATTACAGGTATAAAGGTAAGCAAAATCTATATTAGCAAGATTCTCCTTTAGGATGCAGGATCCCCAAAAATAAAAAGAAATATAGCCAACTCACCACCGTTATGAATTATTTGTGTAATAATCAGCCTTTTAGCTTGAGCGACGGGAAAACTTTTGTGTAAATACCACTACATGTAGCTAGCCGCGTCGTCCTCTTACAACGTGCACTTTATTTACCCTGTGCTCGTTCCAGTAAAAATAACATTATTTTCTTTGCTTTGTTAAAGATAGCATAATACTAAGAATAGAGTAGGTAATATAAGTAGGTAGGTAAAGTAAGTAATACCTATCAAAATATAAGAGATGGTTGGTTATTTAGCTTCTATATTTATTCTTCTTCATCATCATTTGATATCTTTAAAAAATACGACATAAAATCGACACCATTTATTTTTATTTTATTTATTTGGTCATCAATAAATATAGCTTATGTTCGTACAGACATCCACCAAGTATCAGTTTTAAGTAAACCTAAGTAAAATAGATACTTAAGAAAGTAAATTAAACTACATAGGTACTTACTATAATTCTGATATAATTATTATTTACGAGCTTCTGCCCGCAGCTTCGCCTGCGGCGTGGCTATGGGAAGATAATTCAACCACCCGTTTCACCCTCTTAAAGGTAGAATTTGGAAAAATCCTTTCTTAGCGGATGCCTACGTCATAACATCTACCTGCATGCAAAATTTCAGTCCGGTCCGTCCAGTGGTGTGGGATGTGCGTTGATAGATCATTATGCGAGTCAGTCAATCAGTCAGTCACCTTTGAGTTACCTATATATATTTAGGTAATGAAATTTTATCAAATAATACGGATCGTAAGGCTTTTGGACGTAAAGTAAGTATAAAAGAAATTGTATTCTTAAAAGTTTTCTCAGCTCTCAAGTCGAGTCATACAACGTGTGGCGAGTAGATATTACCTTTTCAATCTATATCACAATCGTTTTACTCAGATCAAAATTGATTCACGTTTAACATTGTATGAACCAAAAATCACCTTCTGCAAATCGGTCCTAATTCGTACCAAATCCCTCAATACCTACTGTAACATTTGTAGGTACGTTTTACAAGTGGGCACACAAGATTGTAATAACACCACCCGTCAGCAAATGTTCGAGAATGACGGGTGAAATATTTATCGCGAGAGAGTAGGGATTTGGTGTAATGTCGCATTTCCCAAATAAACGTATATTTTCAGTACCTTGGATATTCGATGGAAATTGTATTTGTAGTTCTTGTTAGAACATGACACAAAAACGAACGTGTCAAAATAAGTACCATCGGTTGTAGTAGATACGCAAGCACGGGTGTGAAGTATAATATATAATAATGTAAGGGTTAATATTTATGGTCCGCAGGGGCCGGGAGCACATCTCGTTTTCCAAAGTTTATCAGAGCGCCTGGTCGATGCTACGCGTGACCAAAACGCTGGCATTTATTTGGCACAACGAATCAGCATTGCGATGCAACGGGGCAATGCTGCCAGCATGTTGGGTACGATACCTACTGGTAGTGGGCTGGAGCATAGGCTCGTATTACAGAACGACGCTCAGTAATGAATCTCTTCTCAAGACGAGATTTCATTCAATAGTGAATGAAATCCCTACTTGAACATCAATCGACGACTGAATATGGTTCTGTAATACGGACCTGAGACTGTCTATAGGTAATTGCGCCTAGTATAAAGTCCAAATTTTTTTTTGTAGTAGATATGTTTAGTAGTTGTTGTTATATCATTGTAGTTATTATGTAAGGTATGTACTTACCTTAAATAAAGTTAATATAATTATTATTTATTTATTCTTTTTTATTAAAATCACTTACGATTCCCTCATTTCCGAGTGTTGCGTAAATAAATCGGTAGCTCAATATGGAAAATGTATAAGTTCACTTACCCAGTTCCGCGAGGCGGTTACTCCTATTCCCGGGCCCGGGTTCAGCTCCTGGATTGTTTCGCTGGCTATGGCGACTCGTGTATTGTACCTAACCAGTGCTAATTCACTTCACACAGTTCGAGTAAGTATATTTAGGTTATTTCCTCTCCTGTTGGTGTCACACGCGATAAACAAATTGCAACGAGATGTTGCTCGTATGACGGACAGCGTAAGTAGTGTCTTAGTTTTTTAGAACTTCATAGGTGGCAGCACTTGTGTACTGGGAGCGTGTGCCGCCTGAAGATAGTGCGGAGGCTTCAGGTTTGTGACCCCATACATTTCCATTCGAATTAAAAAATATAATGTAATATATATATATTGTTTGTGCTAATAAGGAGCTAATAGAAGCTAGATGCTTACTCATACTTAGGACTTGATATATATAAATAGAAATACGGAACATGCCGCCGACCTTAAAATATCTAGGTATTTTAATGAAATACTATAACTAAACTATAACTAACAAGAATATGGAGGTTCCATCGTACATGGAAAATGGTCTACCTATTCAATAGGCAGAGGACAGACCTTCACTACAGGTCTCTTCGTAAGAGAATTACCCATGCGCACTGTGACGACACGAGTAACACCGTCGGCTCCTGGGTGTAGTTTGTGTACACGCGCCAGGCGCCACTGCAAGGGCGGCAGCGAGTTATCTACCAACACTACTATTGAACCCTCGGTGAGGGGCGTGTGAGGTGTTTCGCGGAACCATTTACTTCGCTGGGAAAGCTGATGTAGGTATTCTACGCTCCAGCGCTTCCAAAAGTGTTGCACTGCTTGTTGTATAACTTGCCATCGAGCTAGACGCGATACATTTTCTGATTCGTAGTTAATTTCGGGAAGAGAAGTTAATGGTTCCCCGATAAGGAAATGTCCGGGTGTAAGCGGTAACGGATCAGTAGGATCGTTACTTTGAAGAGTTATGGGTCTCGAGTTCAATACTGCCTCAATTTGACATAATAGTGTGTTAAACTCATCGTAATTTAAAGTTAAGTTGCCTGCGACGCGATATAAATGAGTTTTCATACTTTTAACTCCGGCTTCGAAAATTGAACCGAAATGACTGGCGTATGGCGGATTGAAATGCCACGTAATCGCAAGTCTGTTAAGATTATTGGTAAGTTCCGTTTGGATGGATTCATTGCTAAGAAAAGTATATAGTTCTTTGAGATATCTGTTGCATCCAACGAAATTGCGACCACAGTCAGAGTAGATATCTGTACATAATCCACGTCTGGATACGAGGCGACGAAAGGCATTCAGAAACGACTCTGTAGATAGGTCAGGTACGAGTTCTAAATGGATTGCCTTTGTAGACATGCACACACAGACACAGACATATGCTTTAATGATTTTAGCATTACGTTGTGGGCCAGATTTAAGATAAAAATGACCAGCAAAGTCAACGGCTACGTGCAAGAATGGCCTAAGAGCGCGTACTCTGGCTGCGGGAAGAGAAGCCATTATGGGCTGTGGCGCGATAGGTCGAGTGCGGAAACATCGCACGCACTGTCGGGTGTACGAGCGAATAGCACGGCGCGCTGACAAGATCCAGTATTTCTGGGAAATCAAATATTGCAGCGTTTGCGGACCTATGTGTAAGTGAGTCACGTGGTAATAATTAATTAGAAGTTTTGTTATGGCATGTCGTTGAGGTAAAATAATTTGATGCTTAGCATCGTAAGAAAGGTACGAATTTTGTACTCGGCCGCCGACCCTGAGAAGACCGGCTTCGTCTATAAAAGGTCGAAGCTTTTGAAGACGATTAGAGCAGTTATCGCCATCTTTGATGCGCGATACGTCCTCCGCAAATTCTTGTTGCTGAACAAGAACAATTAATTTATTGAGAGCTGAGCTTGTTTCGTGGACTGTAATTTGTGAAGATAACGATATTGGAATCTTATGACATTTTTTAATTAATCGCATTATTAAGGAAACTACACGTAGAAGTTTAGGTAGTGAAGAAAATCGCTCGATAAGGGTGGTTAAAAATTGAGGGTCGTAATCTGTTTTAGAAACAGATACGAGTATGTGTTTACGACGTTCTTCATCCGTATTTAGGTCAACCTTTGAAACTGGCCAATTTGCTTGGTGATCAGATAGCCAAGCAGGGCCGTGGAACCATTGTTGTTGGTTTAATTGCGAAGGCAAGACACCGCGGGACGCTGCGTCCGCTGGGTTGTCCTCAGAAATCACGTGGCCCCAGTGTGCGGCAGGCACGCGTGATGTTGTCTCTGTTATGCGATTAGAAACGTAAGTACGCCATTCATGCGGTGGCGAGCGAAGCCATGCTAATGTGACTGCTGAATCACTCCAGGCGTAAACATCTTTAATGGATACGATGTCACCGTAAGTGATAAGAATTTTTTCTATCAGTTTTGAGAGAAGAAGAGCGCCTGCTAGCTCGAGGCGCGGCAGACTGACTCGTCGTAAAGGGGCAAGTTTAGTTTTTGCGAGTAGTAAATGTACATGTATGGTACCACTTGCATCTACGACGCGCAAATATACGCATCCAGAAAAAGCCTTTTCAGAGGCATCGGAGTAGCCATGGATTTGTACTTCGTTATTGACTGGAAGTACGTGTCGCGGTATTGAAATTGATTTTAATACGTGAAGCTCAGATATGAACTTGAGCCACAACTCCCTGATCCCTTGGGGTGGTACTTCGTCCCAGCCTGTTCCAGCAACCCATAAGAGTTGAATTATATGTTTTGCTAGTAATATAATTGGACTTAAGAAACCTAAGGGATCATATATTTTGGAAATTTCAGAAAGCATTATGCGTTTTGTACATTTTTGACTTGAAGATTGGACCTTGTAGAAAAAGCAATCTGAATTAGGATTCCATTGGAGACCCAGCACCTTCACGGAAGAGTCAGAGTCGAGTGCTGATAAAATATGCGCATTATCTTTGTTACATTCATTGTTCTGAATAGCAGATAAAAATTCAGGGCTATTGCTTGTCCATTTTCGTAACTCAAAAGATCCCGCTTTGCATATAGCAGTGAGTTCGCGTTGAAGAGAAAGTGCATCTTTTAGAGTTTGTGCCCCAGTTACACAGTCGTCAACAAAGACCGAGTTGAGCAGTACTTGCGACGCAAGTGGATAAGAAGCAGCCTCATCTATGGCTAATTGGCGTAGGACGCGCAATGCAAGATAAGGTGAACTTGCCACCCCGAATGTCACGGTGCACAGTCGGTATTCATCCACAAGATCCGTGGGATTTTGCCGCCAAAGAATCCGTTGAAAATCGCGGTCTTGAACGCGTAGGTTAATGAAACGATACATCATTTTGATGTCTGCTGTAAAAACAATATTATTTAATCGGAATTTTAATAGAACTTCAGTAATGTCTTGATGAAGTTTTTCTCCAATTAATAAATTGTCATTAAGTGAGCGGCCAGATGTAGTCTTGCATGACGCATCAAAAACTACTCTTAGTTTTGTGGTAGCTGAGTCTTGTCTCACTACACAATGGTGAGGTATGTAATAAGGCGTTTTGTCGCAGTGCGTAAGATCTGTGACTTTCTCCATATGTCCCATATCCAGGTATTCTTGAAGACTTTGTTTATACTCTGTTCGTAAAGCAGGGTCACGTTCCAGTCGTTTTTCAAGTTTGTGTAAGCGAGACAGAGCGATGTCACGAGAGTCCCCAAGAGGGGGGGCATCCCTTTTGAATGGAAGTGCAACTGTGTATTTTCCAGTTTCATCGCGACTATGAGTGTCGGTGAAAATCTTTTCACACAGTTCTTCGTCTTTTGTCAGTAACTTGACTTCTGAAACAGACTCGAGTTCCCAGAATTTCATAAGCTGAAGGTCCAGCTGACAAGTGCTTAGATTTGTATGCACTTGAACGGGCACTGAGTGTGCAATTTTGCCATTCAATAAATAACCAAAAACGCTATTGATTGCCACTGGAGTGTTGAGTGGACCCTTTATATTGTCATGCAGTAAAATGCGATCCGTGTAGTCAGAACCGATTAGTAGCTCTACGGGACGCGCCGAACGTAAATCGGGATCCGCTAGAGGTAAATTTTTTAAATGCGATATTTGCTCGAAAGAGCTTGGAATGGATGGGACATAGGATGTAATCCGTGGTAGGATTAGTGCTTCAATCAGAAGTTTTGGGTCACTACGGTTGTGAGGCGTAACTTCAACAATGACAAACCCACGTGGCTGCTCATTCCTATCCCCGATTCCCGATACAGTTGTGCTAGTTCGTGTGTGAAATCGCGGCAGGCCTAAGCGCTGCACACAAGATTCCGTGATAAGAGTAGCCTGCGACCCTTGATCTACCAAAGCACGCACGGGGCGCGGGGTGTAGGTATTTGTATCAGACGGGCGGACGTTAACGAGTGCGGTGGTAAGCAATACCGTACAGTTATTATGGTGCTCCGAAGCACTACGCAAAAATGTCGGCGCTTGCGATGTTTTAGATATCAAGCTTGCATACTCAGGGGAAGATTCCTCACGTAAACCGATTGACGGTTTAGGGGAAGAAAAGTCCGCTTCTTGGCCGGAAGAAGGCTTTAAGGGAAAAGTTTTCGCAGCTAAGTCATTATGTTTGGGGGAGTAGGTATCCGCTACCAAACTGGTGAACGCTGGACAAAACGAGTGCTGACTCGAAAGGTTTACATTCGATACGTTATCGTCATGTAAAAACGTGTGATGCCGCTGTGAGCAAACACGACAGTTGTGCTTTGATTTACAATCGTTTAGAGTATGTCCGGTACATAAACAATTCATGCATATATTGTTCAGAGAAATAAAATGTTTTCTTTCGTTTAAAGTCATTTTATTAAAACGTTCGCATCGATATAAAGTATGAGATGAGTCCTTACAAAAGGTACATTTTATTTTCGGCGTACTTTCATTGGAAAAGGTCGCCGCATGAATACTCATGGAGTTGCCTTGGCGCGCCGGTGTGGCCGAGCGCGGCTGATCATAGTGGGAGCGGGCGACACCCGAGCGCGCGGCGGCGGCGCCCGTGGAGCCCGCAGCAGGTGCGCCCGTGGGCCGCGCGGTATACGCGAGTCGCATGGCGCTTAGGGCACGGCTCTGTATCGAGGATGACATTACTTCCGAAGCTGATAATTCTTTATCGAGAAATTCCAGTAAAACATCCACAGAAGGTATTTCACTTGATGACGTCAGAGAAATTTCAAAACGTTTGCGAATCTCAGGAGTTATTTTGCGTAGCAAAATATTCAACAGCATAAAACTCCAATGTTGTACTGGTAGGCCTATAGATTCTAATGCCGTTAGATTCTCATGATACACATTGAGAATATTACGCAAGCTTTGTTCTGTAGCTCTTTCGTTCATAGGTGCAACGTCTATTATTTTATCTAAGTGTTTAGTAGCAATGATGCGCTTGTTTTCGTAACGGTTGACTAACACTTGCAAAGCATTGCCATAATTAGCTTCCGTTATAGGTATAGATTTAATTAAGTTATGTGGTTCGCCGCGTAACGACAACAACAAGTATCGAAAACGTTCAACGTCCGATAAACTTTGATTATCATGCACTAATGATTTGTATAAATCATAAAAAGCATTCCATTCGGTAAGACTGCCGCTGAAGGTGGGCAAAGATAACACAGGTAGCCTATGTTGAACCGGTTGATGTGGCGATGTGTGCGTGCAAACCGCCGATGCATTTGCAATACTTTGTTTACGTTTAATTTCTTTTGTTTGATCAAGAACGACTTGAATTTTGTAATACAAATTATCAAATTTTTCACGGATGGCCAAATGTTCCTCCTTCTTGAATTCCCCGGTTTTAGCTACGTATTTTTCAATTTTAAGTTGAACTGCTATAAATTGTTTTTTAATTGAATTTAATTCTTTCACACGAACTCGAAATTCGGCTTCATCTTCGGAACACTCAACCATACGTTGAAGGCTTGACATACATAAATCTCTTTCGAAAGTAAGTTGATCGTATTCCATTTTTATGTTTATTTTAATTAATTTTAGTTATAAGAACGTAAACAAGATATAATTAATGCAAAGTATGGCAACTAATAAACTATAATATTTAAGTTAAGCTATGTACGTTGATTTTTAAGTGACTATATATTCTGATTGTAGGAATTATAATGTTGTGTTCTGTGATTGAGGCTATGTTTTATTTATTTGAAATTAACAGTAATAAATATTCTCACGCCCAACGTAACAAATACAATTACCGGTGGGTTATACGGACAGCGACCAGTGCGTAACACTATAGTGCGACTATCGTATGCGATAATAATATTCTATATCTGAAGCTAAAATATTACAAGTAAAGTGTAAATGTGATGTGAATATTATTTAGAACGTAATATGTATAACGATCTAAATAAATTCGGCGAGTCTATTACGTAATAATAGGCTAAGTAAATGCGAAAGTATGATGAATGTACGTAGTACAAAAGCAAGGTGTGTGTTGTCGTAAACAAACACAGCTAAAACAAATAATGTGTATTGTGTGACTAATTGTAAGTAAAATACTTAAATAGTTTTATCGCTTGAATATCGCGAGCTTGCAGTGGCGAGCTAGCTTCCGTAACAAATCTAGCACGGTTTTGTAAGTAAGACACACTACCCTCAGAGGAAATAATAAAATTGGTAAAATCGCTAAAATATGGAATATTTTAAGTAAATAACTCTTGAAATACGTAATATAACAACAGTTAAACAATATTCTCAGTGGATTGTGTAAGATACAATCGCTTCCTGAGAGTATTTTTGAAATTAGAACCGACGCGTGGGGTTCATGTTTTGGTAGAATTTTGTATGTTATTTGGGATAATTAGCACAAACAATACACGAGACCATTCGATATTCGGTTCGAAGGTCCAAAACTTATGTTGCGTAAATAAATCGGTAGCTCAATATGGAAAATGTATAAGTTCACTTACCCAGTTCCGCGAGGCGGTTACTCCTATTCCCGGGCCCGGGTTCAGCTCCTGGATTGTTTCGCTGGCTATGGCGACTCGTGTATTGTACCTAACCAGTGCTAATTCACTTCACACAGTTCGAGTAAGTATATTTAGGTTATTTCCTCTCCTGTTGGTGTCACACGCGATAAACAAATTGCAACGAGATGTTGCTCGTATGACGGACAGCGTAAGTAGTGTCTTAGTTTTTTAGAACTTCATAGGTGGCAGCACTTGTGTACTGGGAGCGTGTGCCGCCTGAAGATAGTGCGGAGGCTTCAGGTTTGTGACCCCATACATTTCCATTCGAATTAAAAAATATAATGTAATATATATATATTGTTTGTGCTAATAAGGAGCTAATAGAAGCTAGATGCTTACTCATACTTAGGACTTGATATATATAAATAGAAATACGGAACACCGAGGTTAAACTATTTAATATTCCTCCAGGTCCAGGGGTCTTTTATCAAAATTAAAATCAGTGTTTATAATTAAGTTTTTTTATTAATGTCATAAAACCTCTACAAACAGACCTTTTTTAGCCTCCTCCAATCTTTAGCTTTCGTATTTGACAGGGGCCTTCAGTCACAGGGAGAGGCCATAATCCACCACGCTAGCAAAGTGCGGGTTGGTGATTTTATCGAATTTTGTAATTCTTGAACAATTTTTTTTTTACTTCAAACTTGTCTAGCATTTGACCACGTTTTCACTTGATGGGAAGTGACGATGCGATCGAAGGTGTAGCATGCTAGCCAAGTAAATATCTATTACTTGGCTAGCTAGCCGGAAACAGACGCTGGCAGGGCATTCCATTCCTTAGCCGTTCTAATTAACGTGGAATCAAATCGCCTGGTACGAAAGGGTGGAACATGCCAGTTTTTTCACGATGTTTTCTGTCACCTTTCTAAAAGCGAGTGCCAATCCCGCACATCTCTTAGAATGTCATTGGTGCCGAGTGGGACTTGACCCTGGGTGCATCGGTTTGAAAGTTACACGGGTCGTCTCTGAGTCACACTAGCACTTCTAAACCACACTGACTCTTCAACGTTGGTGAAAACGAAATATTCGTATGTTGAAAATAAACTGAGGCATTCGCTAAAAACACTTATGACACATCAAACGTGCCCGGTAGGCAATTTCTTAAACCTATTCAAGATACCATTAAAACCAATCTATCAAAAATTATACCGTCTATAAAATGATATTGATCGTAAATATACCAACGGTAAGGATTAGAATCAAAGGCCAGGAATGTGATTTAAAGAATAGGTACTGCCATAATCTGAAATGGTATAGTCTGCCAGAACACGTGTCTAGACAGCATGAATACAGACCATTACACAGGCATAGATGGGTGACGTTATAAACGGACACTAAACTGAGAGGCATAGGGTAGTTAATAGTATATGTGTAGCAAACTCTTTGTTTTTATATAAAACCTGTTTACTTAAGTTTTTATTCAATATTTAAAAACTATATTTTTGTTCTTTTTTTGGCATTAGATTTTGACAGATTGTCTTTGATTTTTCGCCTACGAAGTTGGTTGTATTTTTTTGCATAATTTTCTGCTTTTTAAATATACTACTGTTACAAAATACTTCACTTCGGGAGCTGATGCAAGCGGCGTAGTATATATACGAGCGACGGAGAAGGCTCGGGCTCACTTTTCGGGCAGCGCTCAGAGGCGACGGACGTTTTATAAAATCACGCTATTAATTATTGTCGGTTCTTAGTAAAATCTTAATAAATATTTGTATGTTGATTGTAAGGTTACTCTTTTTTTAAAACTAAAACCACTTAGGATTTCCAACATCAGAAGCGGGATCTAACTCAATTCTGACTTGGTTATTCTGATTTCAAATATTGCTTTGATTTTGCTGTTGTGATTTTAAAGAATTTCCGTTTAAATTTTTGTGGCTACGGCTGAGACTAGTAAACGTAAAAGTCGTAACCGAGATCGAACGTCTATTCCTGGTTTAGAAGCCCAGCTTCAAACTTTCGTAAGCCGCTTAGGTGTTTTGGAAGATTCCAGGACACGCAGTTGCGAGTACATCGCGCGCCATGTCGGCGCCTACACCGGATGCTCCGGCACGCCATCCGCGTCGTGCGCGCCGAGTCGTACACTGCAAGTCTGGACCTGTCCGTGCCGTGTTCAAGCACGCCTCCGCCCACCGCGGATATGGTTATAAGTGAAGTAACCGAAAACCTCGTTAATGCTATGATGCCATGCCGGTAAGATCGAACCATGTATTTATGTCAAATTTCGATCTGTCTTTGCATGATTTTGATTCGTTGTGTGGTCAAATTGATCATGTGCGCAAACTAAATAGATGGGACGACAGTGAGTGTTTAGCACGTATAGGTAATTGTCTGAAAGGTGACGCGTGGTCGTGGCTATACGATTGGGTTAGTAATGATCGTAGTTGGCCAAATTTCAAGTGTGAATTTAAGGCATTGTGCCCTTTACGAGTAGAAATCGCGAACATTTTATTTGATGTTATGAAAACTGATGCCGATAACTACCCCACGTATGCAGAATACGCTAGACGTTTATTGTTACATTACGCATTGTTAACGATTTGAGTGACGAGTTCATTGTAGCGATAGTTACACGCTGGTGTTACTGATCCTCAAATTCACGCAACTGCTATGAATTTAGCGAGTTTTCTGTCCATTTATGTGAAACCTCATCAAATTACACCCGTTCGAGCTCGTGGTGTTTTTCGCAAAGGTTATGTTCAACAAAACAAGCGAAAACGCGAGTATAGTGATTCTAAAGAGTGAGGCAGAATTTTCCATCAACGTTGAATTTTTTACAACTGAAATAGATTACTAAGGTCAAATGATTACTAATGGTCAGGTGAGACCGAGCGAGCACAAGGTAGAAGCTTCTGTTAACACGTAAGTGCCAAGCACTGTCTGAAGAGGTTAGACATTTTTAATGCTACTAAGTTAGTTTTTGTTACTTTAGACGGTACATCCCCGGTTATTCATTCAAAACAGAACTCGCAATGGTACCGTTAAGATGCGGTGATGAATAATACTGCGTCCACACTACCAGACGCTGACCAGCAACTCAAAGACGCTTATGTCAACAAGGGTCGTCAGCAGTCACGAACCTTCACCGTTGGCGATTTTGTGTTCGTGAACAGATCGTCACAATCTACGGGAAAGCTGGACTCTGGCATGCGGGGGCCCTACAAGGTCCTGCATGTGCTGCCACCCACCGCTGTAGCTCGAAACTTCGCGGCGGGTCTTCTGGCAAGACAACGCAAGCGGCCGCCGATCACATGGTGTTTTGGCGGGGCGAATGGACGCTGGAGGCTTGTTCTGCGTTCTCCACTGCGGATATCTGTCTCACCAATGTGACTCAGCGATGACTGCACTTTGTGTGGCGTCGTTTGCAATGTGTAATCATTTCGCACAGTTGCCTTCTCTCTATTTGCAATGTGTGATCATTTCGCACAGTTGCCTTCTCTCTATTTGCAATGTGTGAGGTGGCCTATGCCTCTTCATGCAGTTGCCTTTTGCAATATGTGACGAGATTATTCTCTCCACATAGTTGCCGTTTTTGCAATGTATGACGTGGCTTGTGATTGCCATGTCATATAGTTGCCGTTTTTGCAATATATGACGTGGTTTGTGATTGCTATGTAATACAGTTGCCGTTTTTGCAATGTATGACGTGATTTGTGAGTGTCATGTCGTACAGTTGCCGTTTTTGCAATGTGTGACGTGGTTTGTGAGTGCCATGTCATACAGTTGCCCTTTTTTCAATGTATTACGTTATTTATGAATGTTATCTTATACAGTTGCCATTTTTGCAATGTGTGACGTGGTTTGTGAGTGCCATGTCATACAGTTGCCCTTTTTTCAATGTATTACGTTATTTGTGAGTGTTATGTCATACAGTTTCCGTTTTTGCAATGTATTACGTGATTTGTGAGTGTCACGTCATACAGTTGCCATTTTTGCAATGTGTGACGTGGTTTGTGAGTGCCATGTCATACAGTTACCGTTGTTGAAATGTATGACGTGTTAATGAGTGTCATATCATACAGTTGCCGTTTTCTATTACAATGTGTGGCGAAGTTTAGAAGTCCGGAATTCTGAAATTCGCAATACATTTATTTTTCTTTATTTACAATGCTAACATGCGCCTATAACCATTACTTCTTCTTACATCTTTTCATAAAATGGTTATGAAAACTGCGTTGGTTGTACTTGAGTGCACGCTTGTGCTTCTAACACAGTTGTTTTGCAGTCTCCGTTTTCAATGTTTATTACAAGTACCTGTTGAATTTTTCTAAATTGAAATTTCTTTGAATTGAGCAACAGCTTCATTTTAATTTTGAAATGGTTTCAGTTACCAACGTTATGCCTGTACATCGGGTCCTAAAATTATGTTTTGTTGTGTTATAGAAGAAGACACAACGGTCGAGGTCGACGACAATGTGCCGCTTGAAGATGAAGCAGCTGTTGAGGACAACACGCAAGCAGGAACGGCCGTGTTACAAAATACTTCACTTCGGGAGCTGATGCAAGCGGCGTAGTATATATACGAGCGACGGAGAAGGCTCGGGCTCACTTTTCGGGCAGCGCTCAGAGGCGACGGACGTTTTATAAAATCACGCTATTAATTATTGTCGGTTCTTAGTAAAATCTTAATAAATATTTGTATGTTGATTGTAAAGTTACTTTTTTTTAAAACTAAAACCACTTAGGATTTCCAACACTACTATCATTTTACAAGTCCATTAAAGGTTTTTATTATCATCTGCAGCACGTAGTTCACTTCAATATGGATAAGTAGAAAAATAAAGGTTCACAATCAAAGGTTCAAAATTCACTCCGTCGTCGCCGCCCGAGACACGTCTTGAGCGACCCGGATGATCCTATAGCAGCCGTAGTATCGGCTGCGCTAGGATCACCGGACCCTAGCCCTTCTGGCTCAGGTACCGCGCCCGGCACCGGTATAGGATACCAGCTTAACACAATCAGACACCGACCCCGCCGGCGAGGTCGACGTACCCCCCGTAGGTTAGCTAGAACGGTCGCGACTTTCAATAGGGTCCACTCTTCCAGTGGACGTAGTCTTCTCGATCCTCTTATCCCGGCAACGGCCCAAGCCGAGGCTCGCACGGGCGGGAGGGCTGGGCGCCTTAAGCGCCCGCCCTCCCGCCCGGTGACGCTGTAAAGGTCGATAGAAACCAACAGCATTAGCTGGTCTAAAAAAAAAGGTTCACAATATGGCCGGTAACGTGGTAGTGTTCAAGATTAGTGCAAGCATTACTGGTTGATTTGATGACATGGGAATAGAGAATGTATTGATGGTACCTACTGGATACGTATGGCTCGACGAACATGAAAAACGAAATAGCGTGTAACTATCGCACTAATATTATAAAGGCGAAAGTTTGTATGTGTGTATGTTTGTATGTTTGTTACTCCTTCACACTCAAACGGCTGAATGGATTTGGATGAAATTCGTTACCAAGATAGCTTATACACTGGATTAACATATAGGCTACATTTTATAACGGAAAAGTGAAATGCTTCCATGGGGTGAGCAAATAATTAAAATAATTTTTGTCTTCGGGTGAAACTACGGGGCGCAACTAGTTATTTATAAATTCAGTGTTTATAAATAAAATGCAGCAGCTGCAAAAATAGATAATGATCAGCGAACTTTTCCGAAGAGAAGTGGTTGGTTCACGGTTCACTTTTTACAAAAGTAATTCAATAAAGTCATCATTAATTCGACCCGTGTATGGTGCAGTTTTCATTAAAAACCCATTCTTCTAGAACTTAGGTCTTCAAGAAACACTATAAAACTATAACTGGCGAAATTATAATATTATAGAAACTGACGTAATTCATAACTACATTGGCCGAACACCGGTCGAGTTATTCGACTGTATCTCGTGAGTGTAAGCCAGCTAGTTGTAGTGGCGAAACTATTTTCAATAATTTCTGATATTACTTTGCTTTGTAAAAAAAATGGATCTACGTTTAACTGACAGTATAACTTGCTATCAAAGGTATACACGTATCTCATTAATTGTGTCATATTTTGATAGATCGTAAGTGGGCTGGCACTTTTTTGATCTAGTTTTATGAAAACGCTTCACTAATAAGATAGATAGACAGAGATCATCATTTTATTGTACACCGTAAAAATATATTTAGCATTAAGAAAAACTTACTTCATTTAATACTAATATAATAGGCGGTCTTATCGGTTAGAGCGTTCTCTCCCAGACAACCTTTGTATTGGAGGAAGTTGGTAGTTTAGAGTTTTGGGCTGCGGGGACAGGCAAATCAAAATGGCATAAAACTATTATAAATGTAATTCTGCAATATAATGTAAAATATACATACAAACCATAAATACTGATAGGTACTAATATATATCAATCGTGTTTACTTACAGCTTAGCTTGCCTTATCCTATAAAGTTTTCACAGTGAATTTTGAGTCAACAGTGGTTGATTCGTCGTTGGTTGTCTGTAGGAGATCGCTTTTCACCGATAAGACCGCTCATTGTAACCTAATCAGTAGTTATTTTCCTGGTGTTCTGTATTTTGTTGCCTTGGTGTTAATAAATCTGGTTAAAGATATTTATTTCTCATTAAGAATAAATTCACTGACATGAGAAAAACAAAATTATTTTCATTTAACATTAGGGCTTAACGTACTTACACTGTTATCATTTACTAAGATATTTCGCTTATTAAACTTAGTTCATACACATTCAACTTACAAAAAATATTGCGGGTAGTTCTAGATTTAAATTTAAATACTTTATCCAGTATTATGTATTTATTTATTGACAAGAAGATCAACGATTTTTGGCGGGAATACGAAAAAGATCGCGTCGCCGCATTGTATTATTTTCCAAAACTTGTGTTATTTTCAGTGTTAGTGCATAAAATTGGTGGCATTTTATTCGTTAAGTGCTGAATTACAGGCATGAGTGTGGGAATGTGGTATAATGACGGTGAAACGTTTCTTTTCGTGTTATTGTTTCCAAAACTCCATAGAAGCTTCTGGTAAGTTGCCACCACTTTACTAGGAGTATGACTTGACTAGACTAGACTATGACTTAACTTGATGACTTGGACTGTGACTTGACTTGACACATTATATGATATTAATTAACTTGATAACCTATGAAATTGCCGTTTTGTTTGAAAAAAGTTAAAGTATTTTTTTTTTTCGAACTTATTTATTTCTTTTATTCAAAGTAATCACCCCTGCAATCAATGCATCTTTGCCAACGCTGTGGCAGTTTATGGATGCCCTTCTTGAAAAAATCAGCAGGACGGGAGACAACAAACTCTTCAAAGGCGTTTTGTACTGCCTCTCGGGAATCGAATTTTTTTCCCGCTAAAAAGTTGTCCAAATTTTGGAAAAAGTAATAGTCGGTAGGCGCAAGATCTGGTGAGTATGGCGGATGAGGGAGAGCTTCCAAACCCAACTCATGCAGCTTAGAGACGGTCTGTTGTGCAGTATGGGGTCGCGCGTTGTCGTGAAGTAGCAGTGGAGACGACCGATTGACCAAAGTTGGTTGCAGACGTGCGAGTTTCGCCATCAATGTGGTCAGTTCTTCAATGTACACATCTGCAGTAATGCTCTCGCCGTTTTGTAAAAAGCTATGATGAATCACACCAGCACTAGACCACCAAACTGTGACCATCACCTTTCTAGGGGTCATTTTTCGTTTTGCACATTGCTTTGGTACCGAACCAGGATCTAACCAACTTGCTGAGCCCTTTCGATTGTCAAAAAGAATCCATTTTTCGTCGCACGTAACAATTCGGTTAAAAATTCCTTCATTTCTGTGCCTGTTAAGCAGCGCAAGGCAAGTCTCGACGCGTACGTTGCGCTGGCGATTGTTAAGTTCGTGGGGCACCCATCTATCAAGCTTTTTTATCTTGCCAATCTGTCGCAAATGGACCAATATTGTTTTGATGCTAACATCAAAAGCTGCTGCCAGCTCAGCTGTAGATTGAGATTCATCAGCTTCCACAATTGCCTTTAATTCATCATTGTTGACCAAAGTTTCCGGACGACCACGAGGTTCATTTTTCAAGTCAAAATTCCCAGAACGGAACCGAGCAAACCAATAATGGGTTGTACGTTCGTTTGTACAATTCTCTCCGTAAACGTCGTTGATGTTACGTGTCGTTTGTGCCGCGTTGGTGCCACGACGGAACTCATATTCCATAATTACACGAAATTTCAAAGTATCCATTATGAGGAAAAATGTTGAAATGTAATGAAAATACAACGCTAATCAATAAACAAAAGACTTATATTGTAAATAGAATGTCATATTTTTAAAACAAAATTAATTTGAATTTAGAATTCATAGCCAATCAAAACTTTTTTTTGTTTGAAAAAGTCTGTACTGCAATACGGCAATTTCATAGGTAAAGACCTATTATTATCAATTAGTTGACACTGGCTAAATACACAAAAGTGTGGAGCCAAAACTAAAAAACAAAAGAAGATCAACAGCTTATACAATTGTTATAAATTAAGTTAAATTATAATACTTTATTTTTTTTATCATTCATGGTTTAGCGGCTTTCGTTACCACCAAAAATAAAAGATTATGTACAGAAGCTTTTAGTCTTTGTGAAGCTACAATGTTGGAAATAAGCTTTTAATCGGCAAAGGGCTTAAAGCTTGTCTTGTTATTGCTGAGCATTTACTTGATGCTTTATTGTTGTGGCCGCGTGAGATAACCTACCTGAGAAACAAAGTGGCAGGTATGATAATCTCTCCACATTGCCGTAGATAATAATAAAAAAGCAGCTGTAACACAAAACTGACAATGAACTTTAAGAGTGGAGTTTTGGCGGGAAAACGAAAAAGATCGCGTCACCGCATTTTATTATTTTCCAAAACTTGTGTTATTTTTAGTGTTAGTGAATTTCGGTGGCATTTTATTCGTTAAGTGCTGGATTACATGCATGAGTGTAGGAAAGTGGCATAAGGGTGGTGAAACGTTTCTTTTCGTGTTGTTTCCAAAACTCTATAGAAGCTTCTGGTAAAGTTGCCACCACTTTACTAGGAGTATGCCTTGACTAGACTAGACTAGATTATGACTTGACTTGATGACTTGGACTGTTTCTTGACTTGACACATACAACATACATATATACAATATTAATTAACTTGAAAAATTAATTACTTGACACTGGCTAAATACACAAAAGTGTGGAGCCAAAACCAAAACAAAAAAAAACCCTTTAAAACCTCCTTCGTTATTCGTCATCAGAGGTTACAAGACCGCTTATAAAAACATAGATGCTTGCGACGACGCAAAAAAAAATAATAATACGGAGTTATATCGAGTAATAACAGAACAAAAGTCAATATTCAGTTATCTACTTTTTCCATGAAGTGAATCTGAAGAGCTTTCACATGTGGTTAGAAGATTTGAAACGAGCTGGCACGCTTTTGAAATATTGACGCAGTTTCCGAACGGTTTTATCGCAGCTGTTCCAACCGGATTCCTTCACGTTTCATACAAACAAATACGATACGAGCATTCCCACAGACCCTTCTGAAAATATGAATAGTTAATTAAAGAGAAACAGTCATACTTATATGTAATTTAAATGGAAGATGAGGTTACCTCCCCTTCGCTTAGTTAAATACTGATAACCCTTTTCATCTACCGGTGTGAAGTTGGTAGCCAAAAGTTAGTAGCCTATAATCCGACCAAATTAGGTTGTTAAACACTGAAACACAGTTTTGGCGGGAAAACGAAAAAGATCACGTCGCCGCATTGTATTATTTTCCAAAACTTGTGTTATTTTCCGTGTTAGTGCATAAAATTGGTGTCATTTTATTCGTTAAGTGCTGAATTACACGCATGAGTGTGGGAAAGTGGTATAATGATCGTGAAACGTTTCTTTTCGTGTTGTTTCCAAAACTCTGTGGACTGGACTGTGCCTTGACTTGACTTGACACATTATATGAAAATAATTAACTTGAGATATTATCAATTACTTGAACTGGCACTGGCTAAATACACAAAAGTGTGGAGCCAAATCAAAAAAAAAAAAAAAAACACTGAAACATTTATGTAGACGTAGTTACTGAAACACTAACAGTGTTATTAATAAACGGGTATTAGTATCGGGTTAGTTACTTCAGCTTTTGTCCTTTTTTTGCTACTGGAATATTTAGCTGGATCGAAAGAGACAAAAGATGATGTAACTAATCTAAAGCTAGTTTGTGTTTATTAATAAGGCTGTAGGAGACCTATGAATCTGCTTTGGAGCAATCTAACCAACCAGCATCTATGAGAAAATTAAGTCAAAATTTTGTTCAAACGCACTCGAAAAATGAAAATTTTATGACGGAATTTTATATATAGCCTACAATAGTATATAATGGATTGATCGATTGATTGGTTGGCCAGTTGATCGATAGATCGAATGATCGGTTGATTGATTAATCGATGGATCGATTAATCAGTTGATCAATTGAACGATTTATGAATTTATTGGTTGATCATTTGACCGGTTGATCGTATGATGGGTTAATCGATTGATTGTTTGACTGGTATTCTGGTCGGATTATAGGCTGCTAACATTTGGCTGCCAACCTTACACCAGTTTAGAGCCTTACCGCGTAAGTCTGGTGGAGATGGTAATCGTGGACGCACTCACTCGTGGACTTGTTAATTGGCACGTGCAGGATGGCAGGTGAAATCAATTCCCAGAACAGTTACGCGGTAGGGGTGCTGTTCACTGAAGATGTCTAATAAGTCTGGGGAGCTTTGGCGGGAAAACTTAAAAGATCGCGTCACCGCATTGTATTATTTTCCAAAACTTGTGTTATTTTCAGTGTTAGTGCATAAAATTGGTGGCATTTTATTAGTTAAGTGCTGGATTACAGGCATGAGTGTGGGAAAGTGGTATAATGATGGTAAAACGTTTCTTTTCGTTTTATTTCCAAAACTCCATAGAAACTTCTGGTAAAGTTGCCACCACTTTACTAGGAGTATACATATATTAAAATACTTTTTATCCGCGGGTGAAACCGCGGGGCGCAACTAGTAATGTAATAAACATTGATCAGTTTTAGAGAACGTATCACAAAAACACCGATTGTTTGATGTCGTTGACTATATTTTTCTTGTGATCAAAAATGTCCTGTGAGCAATAAATTACTACGTAAGTTGGTATATCTACATTGTCTCAGGTTTTATAAATGATGAGGTTAGTAGAATCTATTCTATCGAGGAACGAGAGAGGTTATCATACAACACAGAGTACTTAAATTATTGTAAGTAATACTTAGAACTACCGCGTGAAAAATAAATTGATTCCTCATACTTCACTTTTGAGTTTTTCTGATAGTTCCTTATTTGGCAATCAATGTTTAATATATCATAAGAAGATTACTGACATATATCTATATACTTATTTACCTAATATATTTTTCGAATATTTGCTACAAACTTTAGTATTACCGGTATATAGGTAAGTTTTTTCAAAGTTCATTACAAAGTAAGTAGATTGTCAAAAAGTTTGTGAAAAGCTGTCTGATGCACGACATCCAATACGATTTTCTTAGGAAACTTTGTTTATTTAATATCAAAACATATTAGAAGTTGTTTTTGGTACATTTTATACACCTACCTGCAACTGATGTGGGCAGCCGTGTCACTTAACATCAGGCGAATGATTTTTATTTATTTATTTATAATGCGTTCAGCATTTGCAATTATAACATATTATCAAATACTCATCAGTAATAAACATTTTCAACTAAATAAATGGAATTTATCTATAGAGTAATCACAGAGACATCAAACATTCGACCTAGGGTCATAGGACTCACAAAATGTTAATAATAAATTTAAAATAATAGTCCACTTATCGCAAAAAACCTCACAGTCTGTATAAGTAAAAAGGAATGCGTTGAGATCACTCATGATGCGACATAGCGGCGTATATCGTCTGTGTTCTGTACGACTACGGCATGTGTGGGAGAGCTTGGGTATAGACCCAAGCTCTTCCACACCATAAGGTGACCATAGGGTCAGCTCTATAGCGGACATAATTTTCGGGGACGTATTTTTTTTATGTTAGTGAATGATGTGACGGGCTAGCCGTTCACCTGATGTTAAGCGTCACGGCCGCCCATAACAGAACAGTCTCACTCGGAACCCAAAAGATAGAATTTCGCGCGAAACTGCACCGCGCATATCATCCTGAGACATCAGCACAGTCTGGTAATCTTATTACCAGACTGTAATCTTATTACCAGACTGTGCTGATCACAATCTGGTAATCTTATTACCAGACTGTGATCAGATCATAAAGTCTCAATTGTTGTCTCAAAACCGGAACACAGTAGTGCTTGCACACTACTGCTTGGCGGCAGAATAACTGGCAAAGCGGTGGTACCTACCTAGACGAACTTTGCAACAAAGTCCTACCACCTAGTAATACGCCACCACCACGTATAAAGCACATATGCGATTGTGAAGAGTAGATTAACTCGTCATGTCATTCCTTAACATTAAAAACCTAATACGTTGTGTAAAGTAGGTAATAAAAACGTTATTTATCTCGCATGGTCAATCTTTCTACTGCTTATAACTTAGCTTTAGACAATACAATTTTAAATGTTTTGTCTAATACATAAATTTAATGATTCACTCCTTTAGTGGACGCAAATACATATTGTAGACTTCGATACGAAGAATGTGTATTACGAACGCCTATTTTCAGACTGTATTAACATAGTTGGAATTCGATTTAAACGCAACAGTTGCTCAAAATGTCCAACTCCAGCCCTAGCTCTTACATTAATTCATGAAGCATGCCTGGACGGACACTTATTGATACATAAAGTAGACTAAACACTGAAATAAAATTGAGATTATAGAAAGTTTTCTTCAAGAAAAATATCCTTAGAATTGTATTGTTTCTAGGTCTCTTTTTATATAGATTCGGACTTCAAAGTCTGGGCTGTTTGCTTTTACTGACACTACCCGAGCGTGGGGGGGCCTAAGACGGGCTAAAATAATGGCCAAATTCTTTAAAGATTTAATATCTAGGATATATAGTTCACTTCTAAAAGATCCTTGCACTACGAAATTCAAAACTTAGAATACTAAGCATTCAAGTACTATCAGGTTGGGGATAGCATGGTAGCTTCATATACCCGTATTTTTATTTCAATTAGATGAACGGCATTAGATGTTACCGTCCAGAAATTTCTATAGATGTCTTTCTACAAACAACTTTAAGGACCTTTAATGAAATGATTATTGATTTAGACAAAATGGGCTAAGCAACTACATAACCTACTAATATACCTACCAATATTTTATTTCTGACCTACACAGTTGAGCTGGTGCATGTTTCAGAAGTATTTTTTAAAACTGTAATTACCTCTACAAAAATCTGCGGAAGCTCCCATAAATATATTTGTTCTAATTATTGTTAATGTCTATATTGTTTCTTTTCTCATACATAAATAGTTCTTAATGTACAACACATTTACTTTTAAAAAATTTACACAGAATCATTTTACACGCAGCGAAAAACTATTTTTGCAAGCGGTGTTGTTAAACACGGAAAATATTGTAACAGCGTTACGATCCATCGGCTAACCCTTAGCTGGCAAAAATTTAAACAGGACTATTCTTATTCATCTTTTCTAACATATTCAAACGCACACACACACAAACACTTAAAAAATATTGAAAAAATTTATACCTTTTATATAAATTATTTTCCCCCAATTGCACCTTTATACACATTTTATTCCTATTCTGAAACTTTATAATAATGTACAGAGAATTAGACACACGGCATCTTATTATTCAAATTACAATTCCGAATAAAAAAACAATCTTTTATTGTTCAAAATTTTGCTTGTCTGAATCTGAATCGATTTTATGTCTATAATTTTACAACAAGAAACAAGAACAAGAAGTTGTAAAGTCCTAAGGACAACGCCGAGCACTTGCTGTGTTCCAGCAAACTATACATGAATATAATTATACGCCGGCATTAGGAAATATCTTAATACAGGCTATCGTGATGCTTTCCCTAATATATATACTATTAAGTGAGTATCATAGAGTTAAGATGACGGTGAGGCAATGATTCGACGAGGCTGTACACTGGTCTCTTAAGGCTTGTGATTAAAAGCGGTACTTTTTATATTAAACCGGTTACGTAATAAAAAATTGATAGTAGCAATTAGCTCTAATAAATTGGTACATATTGATCACCAGGGTAATCATAGGCGCCTCTTTAGTGTCGTTTGATCACCTGTGGAACTATCATAGTTACGTATTATGCGCTTTGAGCATTATCGATTTCCAGAAAACCTGATCCAATTATTTCACTGATAAACGCGAAATCGGAATTTAGGCACTTGCCTAATCAATCGCATCTAAACCGTAATGAAGTATTGGTAGATAACACAGCAATCGCAAAATAATATCGAATATAGGCATCGATCCATACTACAAAGCATGTATTCCATACGTGCAACTTGTTAAACGAACCAGAAAGCTCATTGGCTATTACCTACTATAAATTGGAACCTCAACTCCAAAGCCTTGAACACCGACGTAAAGTTGACAGTCAGGTTGCCAGGGTGAAAAACTCAAAGGTGATTGATTGACATATTGATCTATCAACGCACAGCCCAAACCACTGGACGGATCGGGCTGAAATTTGGCATGCAGGTAGATGTTATGACGTAGGCATCCGCTAAGAAAGGATTTTTCGAAATTCCACCCTTAAGAGGGTGAAATGGGTGGTTGAATTATTTTTCCATAGGCCACGCTGCGGGCGAAGCTGCGGGCAGAAACTCGTTGTCAACATAACCAAGTAAAAAATTTGTAATATTATGTTCGTATGTCCGGTAAAATTACAATTTACAATTGTCAATATGGTGCATTAACATTAAACCAAACAAAAACAAAGTTATGCCGGCTGATAGATGGAGATTTTTTTTTTTTTTTTTTTTTTTTTTGGGTACCTTCTTTGAGCACTCTAATAATATTACAATCTAGCCATCCATGTGGCTAATAAGTAATTTACATTTAACCTAATCTCCGAAACATTTAATTATCTAAGAATGTGTCCAATAACACTTTTCTTGTCTTGTCTTGTCACTTGTCTCTATTAAGGCGAAGACACATTGTTCTTGTGTTCTTTTTAAGTAGGTAGCACTTACTTGCACTGCACTACATTACGTTATAGCACTAAATACACACTACACTAACTCGAATGGTTTTGTTCTTTTCAATCTTCTAACTATATCAATGTGATCGAGCAGCTGGATTGCTTCAACATTCACATGATGGTGAAGTCGGCGATGATGACTTTCTGCGTACTTCTGGATGACTTTGGTGACGACCTCTATATTAAGGTCCCGATGGAGGTCATCATTTCGTATGTACCAAGGTGCATTTACAATTTCCCTCAGTACCTTGTTCTGAAAGCGTTGAATTATGGCTACATTACTCTGTTTGGTACAACCCCACAGCTGTATTCCATAAGTCCATACTGGCATCAGGACTTGTTTATATAACAATAGTTTATTGTGCACTGACAGGGTGGAGTATCTTCCAAGCAACCAGTACATTCTCTTAAAGCGTTTGCTTAGTTCTTCTTTTTTTTTCTTGACGTGGGCTTTCCAGCGCAGCTTTGCATCAAGAGTCATACCCAAATATTTTGCTGTATTTTCATATGGAATTTGGCGATTGTTGATAAAAATCGGGAAATACTGATGATGTTTGTTACTAAAATCTATATGAATTGATTTGGATTCATTAAGTTTGATCCTCCATTTTAGGTTCCATTTATGGATTTTATTGACTGCTGCTTGCACCTTTTCTGTTGCTTCTTCATGAGTATTTCCCACGGCCATTATAGCAGTATCATCAGCAAAGGTTGCCATGGTGTTATTTTCTAATTCAGGAATATCACAGGTGTATAGCAGGTACAGGACCGGACCTAAGACACTACCTTGTGGTACGCCAGCTTTTATTTCTTTAATATCGGAGAATGCATTCTCTTGTCTTATTCTAAATACTCTATTTGATATGTATGATTCCAAGATATCAGCAAACTGTCTTGGTAACATCATTCTAAGCTTATATATAAGGCCTTCATGCCAAACTTTATCAAAAGCTTGCGCTACATCTAGAAATACAGTAGAGCACACTTTTTTATCTTCAAGAGCTTTTTCTATGATACTTGTAATTCTGTGTACCTGATCAACAGTCGAGTGGCCTTCTCTAAAGCCAAACTGATGATTTGGTATCAGGTTTAATTTATCGATGACCGGTTTCAACCTTTTAAGCAAAAGCTTTTCCATTAGCTTGGACATAATGGGGAGCAAGGAAATCGGCCTGTATGATGTTGTTTCATGAAGCGGTTTCCCTGGTTTTGCTATCATTATGACTTCAGCGACTTTCCAGAGATCTGGTATATATTTCAACCTAAATGACGCGTTGATGATTGTTGTTAATTTGACTAGTGCCCTTTTCGGGAGATTATGGAGTAGTTCTCCTGGTATTAAGTCATATCCAGGAGATTTCTTGGGATTTATGTTTCTTTTGATTTCTTGTATAACTTCTCTGGGTGTAACCAGTTTTATGTTGTCATTTTCGTGTAACTTCAAGTGGTCATCATTCAGAATAAAAGCTTCAATGGAGTCACTTTCATTTGGTTGAAATATGGTTCCCAGATGTTTCGCAAATCTTTTGGCCTTTTGTTCATTATTCACTGCCCATTTTCCGTTTTCATCTCTTATTGGTGGAATTGGAACAATTGGCTTCTGTAGGTTCTTTGTAGCCTTCCACAGAGAATAATCTGTGGTGCGGTCACTAGTTAACTTTGAAAGATAAATATTCATCGTATCATCATTATAATTCTGGATTTGCCTGTTAAGCTTTTTGGTTAAATTATTAAGTTTTTTCTTGTCTTCAGGGTTCCGTGATTGGTGCCATTTATTCCGCTGCCTTCTCTTTTCATAGATGAGTAATTTGATTTTCTGCGGGTATATATGACCTTTGATTTTGTTGTGCATGTCTGGGGTATTTTCCCAAGCAAATGGATAGATGGAGCTAAACTAAAAAAGTTTTACTTCAGTTGTGTGAAAAGCACACAAATTTTTTTTTACATGCTGCTATTTCGAGAGTGTGCACATTTTAATTCCACCATCCCAATATTTTCATCGTAAAGCTAGAACACACGGTAACACGTTTATGGTAGAAATTCCAAGAACACTTAAAAAAAAATTACAATTCCCAATTTACAATTACAACAGCAAAGGGATGGAACACATTACCAGTGTCTTTATTTCCTGACTCTATAATCTGGGAGTTTTTAAGGCTGGAGTCAACCGGTATCTTGTAGTCAAGCATGCTCCATCATCGAACGCGTCGTCACTTACCATCAGGTGAGACCGTAGTAGTCTAATATTATATTTGCGATAAACAAAATACCCTACCTCGTGATTTGCATATCCATGTGTAGCCAGTACATATTAAAAGTCCATATTATGGAGATGACAATCAAGGAGTTTGTTTCACAGCCGCGCTATGTATATATAACGGCTATAGGGGATAATCTTAAAATTATTCAATCTATTAATACGTATGAGTTGACATAGATTCTGACAAAGACACAACAATAGCATCCTAGCTGCCTGTATTTATTTTAATTTTTGTACTAGCATTCTGGTGAAATATTGTAGTTGTATTTTTTCAATAAGGAGAGTGATGTAGTATATAAACACGCTCGACCTACATAGTTTAGCCGACGCAGCATATAAGTTAGTACTAAGTTAGAGTAGTCATCATGTAGAAGTCGAGCAATACACTTGTGCACCGCAACACAATCTTTAATTACCAATATGGTACGTCGATCAACCTCCCAAATAAACTACACTTTACAATATGCTGAACTATTTTCTTCTATAATTATCATCATATCGTACCACATTTCGTACAAATATATATTTTCATTCTTTATTTAGGTTCCGTTTCATTTAAACGAGTAGGAAGCGTTGATAATATCTAACACATAATTAAAGGGAAGGTGTCGACCCGTTTCTGGACTCAAACAACGAATGCCCTTCTGCACTGTTTTACAGCTCATAAGTTCGCATTTACCTATCTCTTTAGAACGTATCCAAATACGTTGCAGTAGGTAGATACGTCATAGAGAGATAAGTGCAAACTTATAGGAGCTGTCAAAATAAGTGTAAACGGGCATAAGCTTAGTTGAAACAAATTTTATTGTTATTCATAGCTTTATTAGCTCGTTCAGACATATCAGCCAGTAAATAATTTGCTAATGTGTCGATGTTCGTAGGCGATCATATGTTATCACATTTCTGCAGATACGTCGACGGCCACTCCTTACTTTCGTGATAGCCATCTACTTACTTAGCAGCTCGAAGGGGATTTACTGCCTACACCGTACAATTATTATGTTCGACACCATGGTTACTATGGTCTTTATAATTCTCGTGATCGAATAGCGTCTTTTTTAGTTTGAAAACTATCGAGTATGACACATTTTGTAAGATAAAATAACGGCTAAAACTCACGTCAATTAAAAGTCGAAATTACTCCGACCAGGTTTCGGACATATTCGATGTCCTTCTTCTGGGAGCCAGTTACTAACGCAAGCCGCGGCGGCTTTAGCGAGCGTCAGCACGTAATTTCGAATAGCGTCTCTTGACTATTTTAAGCGAATTTAAACCAAATTTAATATGTCATCGAATTTTGCAAATTGATGTATAGAATTCCAATTAACACTTTTAATTGAAATTCGACCTAGATGTGCCTGTTATTATAGTTATATTATTTACCCACCTAAATTCACTCACCAATTAATGACTACTTGTGTCACAAAATACGTATCGTCCTTATAGCTCATTATAATAATAGCCCGACGTTCTCTTTGCGGTTTATTAATATGAAAGTTTGTGAATGGAGGTAGATGGCAAATATCGAGGAGTAACCTACTATTAGTCTATTTATATATATTAATAAAAGTGGAATAACAGGCAAAGTGCCTTTATTCCTTAAACTAACTACTAAAATAAAAATGCTACTAGCTAAACTACCTACTAAAAAAGCATTTGAACTGCCGCGGTGACCTGTGACAGTCCAGATGCTCCAGCCCACTACCAGTAGGTAGCGTACCCAACATACAGGCAGCATTGCCCCGTAGAATTGCAATACTGATTCGTTGTGCTAAATAAGTGCCAGAATTTCGATCACGCGTCGCATCGACCAGGCGGTAGGCGCCGTGATAAACTTTGGAAAAATATTAATAAAAGGTGTCATCTTGAATGACGGACAAACCACGTAGCTACAGCCCAAACTACTGTATATGTTGTCTTGATATTTGGAGTATTTCTTCTTTTGCGTATATAGGGATGTACTAATAAAATATTTTAGAAAACTCAACTCTTAAGGTGTCGAATAGGATGTTAAAAATTGTACGAAGAGACGCGAGTGAAATAGTGGCTCGCCTTTAAATTACAATATTCGAGCCTAATAGGGTACGCAGGTCACTTGTCCTAAGTAGGTATTCTAAATTCCAAAGTCTAACTGTACCATGCATTGGGAATGATGGCCCTAAACCATTTGTTTTAGCACTTTGAATTATTTATGCTACGTGATAGTATACTAGTGTGTAGTATCGAAGATGGGATTTTTACGATTTAATGGAATAAAGTACCTACTTCAATGGTTCAATGAAAGATAAAAATCAATTTCCGTTTCGCAAAAGAAAAAAATTGGAAGTGATTTCGGATCACATTCTTGTCAGTTTCACTCACTGACCTATGTCATCAAACTCAAAGTAAATGTACCTACTTTTTGCTTACATTTAGAATAGTAGATAATAAAGGAAAAACTCGAAAATCCAAAAAATCCCAAGTCTTGATTTTTAAATGTATTTCCCCAGACTCGGAAAATTTAATAGGTGCATTTAAAAAAATTAAAATCCACTATATATAAATTTAGATCCCACAGAAATTGTAAAGGCTCTGGGACCCGTTTTACAGAACTTAGCTCAGTCGTCGATCTGAGCTCAAGTTAAGATAGAAAAATTATTATTTTATTAATAAAATCTCATGACTGAAAGTTTTACTGCAATATGAGCTTAATTAGAATAGAATAGAATAGAATATTTATTTATTTGTGCAAAAATAATACATTCAGCTTAAAATAATTGGGGGCGAATTTCATACAACACGTTTGATGTATATTTTATAAAAAAAGACGAAGTTAAGTTTTCATCATTAGTGTAGTCCACTGCTGGCCATGCGATCCTGCAGACACATCGAGCTATACATCTCTTTCAGTTACTCTCTACTTACTTCCGTATGTTATCGCTCCATTTAGGTGTATGGCATCTACCAAAAGCAATTATGTAGCGAATTGCTCTACTTGAGTTGAGTAAATGTGTTTCATAGGTCATCAGACAAAATGACTAACAATAGAACTACAAACTAAAATGAGTAATTAATTTAAATACCTATATTTTTGTCTTTACTTTAAAATTTAAGCATTTTTAGGTATATTTACATAACAATATCATGGTACTTAGGGTGTACGAGGGAGCCAGCTCAGAGAATGGTCATTATTCCGAACCCTTTGAATCTGCCTAATCAGCATTCGGTTCCTGAATAACATAAACGAGATAAGCTCAATAGTTTTATTTTATCTGCGTTTTTGTCTCGTTTTAACATGTGGTATTTCTCGTCAGAGAGAATTAAACACATCAATAATTTTATAGCACAAGTGTAGCTTATTGAGCGCTTGTGAATAAGAGCGGTAGAATTTGATTCCATCGTAGCTCGTGTTAGTTAGTGCTGATATTTTGGGAATTAACCCACTAATTTTATGTAAGTAGAAACCGTAAATTGTTCGAACAATAATTATTTTTTATTCAAATTGTTATTTTTTCCAAATTGATTGAAATTGTACATATTTTACATAGTTTATTGGAATAAGGTTAAAGCACTCAAGCACTGTTATTACACATTTATCAATTATATATTTCTTGCGTAAATTATTTAAACATAATATAATATTGAATTTTATTATGAAAGCATTAATAATATATTTATTTTGGAATGTAAATATTCTATCATCAGTACACGGCAGGGCTGAACAAAACAAACGTCCACTAAAAATATCTTATAGAAGCCCTCTATACCTAGTGAAATTCAGCTAAGCACAATTGGGTTAAATATGAGAAAACCATTTTCCTGTTATCTTGGTCAAGTAACGTAACGGCGAATTTAAAACTTTCGATGATTGAAATATGTTTTAAAAAGCCATCACAGGAAAAATCTTGATAGATCTTCATAGATGATAAATCAACGTTTCTTTTCGGAATTAGACCTATGAGCAGTTTTCATTTATAAATACATTGTTATGCAGTGTTTTAATATAAAAATATTCATTTCGGTATTTGGTTATCAATAATAAGGCTTAATTATCCCTGAACCATTTATGTTGCGCCTAAATAACTTATAAAAATAATTAGTTACTACAAATGATAAATACTTCAAATAATAACAAATAGGCATAGCTTATAACACAATATATACTTATTTTAAATATACTTACGGTTTGCCAATACTTACTTGTATTTAGAACATAATATTATTTAATAAACATAAAACAATAAAAAGGTTATTACTATTATTATTACTTACGGTTTTATATTCCGCATTCTCAGGTTTTCATAACACAACTTTAATTTTCCAAAGCTTAGTTTTAAACTTACTAAGTTGACAATCATTTACACACTGTCAGATAATGCAACTCTTAGACCTTACGTGGGTCTACCATTTAATTTGAATAATTAGAATAACGGGAAAATTACGCAAGAATTTGTTAAGCAAGTTTGGGCGGGCGACAATTACGATGCGCTCCGAAGGCGGGCGGCTGGCGCGCGGTTTGGGTTCGTCTGCAAAACACTGTAAGGCGGGCGGGCATCGCCAGATTGCCCGCTAAATTATTTACTATGTTCACAATCTTTTGACGTGCTATGACTGGGTGGTAATTAATTGAATTTTATGACTCGCATCTGTAAACAAATAAAACATGCGGTCTTGGCAATTTTCAGCTCGCACTAGACTTCATGATTGTTATTTCTTTTTTTCAAATAGGAGACTGTATTTTAAAATTTTAGCATATTATGCTGAAGAAAGTTTATAATTCGTTTTTTTTTTTAATCTTACACTTAGCTACTGCTAAGTTAAAGAAATTTTCAGTGAAAAAAGCGTTCGTTGTTTGGACAGTAGCTAGTTTTGCGCGCCACCATTTGAGTGTACGTTTCATAGATGCGTCATGACTAAACTTTGAACAGTTATTTATTTTGGATTGTCAGTCTTCGTACAGCCATCGCACTATGTCAACTACTAGCTTCTGCCCGCGTCTCCGCATGGCCTATAGGAAATGGTAAAGAAATTTTTTCATAGATAATTCAACCACCCATTTCACTCTGTTAGGGATAGAATTTCGAAAATCCCTTAGTGGATACCTAAATTTCACAAAAAATACACCCACCAAATTTCAAGTCTCTGGGACCAGCGGTTAAGGCTGTGCATAGATATATAAGTCAGTCAGTCAGGACTTCGAATTTTATATGTATATATTAGATAAGATCGTCGCGTACAAATTTGGCGGACCTTAGAAAATTGTGAATGGTCGACGTGATTAATAGTGCATGTCTCTGTAAAAACAACAAACGAGCGTTATCAATTTTAAAAGGAAAATAAAGTAATTCTAAATCTTAGGCTTTAGTAAGTAAAATTACAGTAATTTATTTCCTTCCAACTTGGGTTACTTGTCAGAAGTATTCCAGTAAGTTATTTTTCATTCTTTCATTTAATGTAAAAAATGTAATAATGTGTGTTTTTGTTAGCTTATCGTCAATATCTGAAATCGTTTTTATTAATGGTAAAATGGGCATGCGTTTGACAACAACTCACCTGATGTGATGCCCGTTGATTTAAAAAGACCCAAGTTATGGACCCAGGAGGAAACACTGTTGTTGGAAGAGCATTCCATTCCTTGGCCGTTCGGACTATAAATGACCCAGCAAAATGATTAGTGCGGACTTGCGGTACACTTAAACTTATCGCCTGAATATGTTCCCGTACTGGGGCAAGAGCAAATCTCTCACAGGTAGGCTGGTGTATAATCTAATCCGGTTGTATGTTTTTTTATGTTTGTTACCACAGAACGCCCTCATATACTAACTAATTATGAAAATTCTTTTTTTTAGTATAAGTAGAAGTACTTTGTGATTGATCCCATAGAAAATTCATTTAAATCGAGTAACCATTATTGTTAGCGAAGTCCTATTAAAACAGTATTCTTATTGACAAAAGGTTGTACAAAAACGGTAAAAACGGTAATGAGTAGCCCAAAGTAATAAAAATCGGATGCATTTTTATTACTTTGGGCTACTCATACTTTTACCGTCTGACATAAATAAAAAAAAATGCAAGTTTTTTAATTCGCTGGATACAAGATAAAATATGTGTGGGGAAGTTTACACTGAGATAGTAGACTTCCACTGGTTTTTTGGTTAATCAATGTTTTAGCGAAACATCGGCGACATCCAATGACATTGCAATTACAATGGCGACATCTCATTTTCAACGTACATTTTCCCGTCGTATATGACATCACCGCGGGAGGTGGATGGAAGGTCAAATATATATTTTTATTAGCCCCGCGGTTTTGCGTGGTGAAAATTTTCCATACTTTCTTAACTTTTTCTTTCATAAGGACCTTCTGAAAATAATAAAAAAGAAATAGCGAAAATCTTCTATCCGTTCACTCGTGACCGTGATGACCAAGGGAAATAGAGATTCATTTTTATATATTAAAATGTAGCCATCAGATAAATCTTTAAACGACATAACTATGATTTTATTCATTCTTAATCTTTAGGCGAACGAAGTATTTCGTTACACATTTTTCTGGAGTGCCGAACTAAACCTAAAAGTACATATGTTCTTGCAATATACAAAAAAAATAGTTATTTAATCCGCACGTCCGGTAATTTTGCACGCTTGCTATATAAAACGAAGACATCACGGGTAAACGTTGCCTCAGCCGTAGGCACGCGTAGAGCCCTCGTAGGCACGTGAAGAACTAGCAGAAATCCGGTAAAATATAATTTTACGCCTAATTTTTTTTCAAATGCGCCCATAGATTTTTTTTTTTTTTATATTAGTGAATGATGTGACGAGCTAGTCGTTCGCCTGGTGTTAAACGCCACGGCCGCCCATAACAGAACAGTGTCACTCGGAACTAAAACACAGAGTTTCGCGCGACACTGCACTGCGCACATCATCCTGAGACATCAGCACAGTCTAGTAATAAGATTACTCAACTGTGAGATCAGATCATAAAATCTCAATTGCCCAGTAATTTCACTAGCTACAGTGCCCTTCAAACCGGAACACAGTAGTGCTTGCACACTACTGCTTGGCGGCAGAATAACTGGCAAAGCGGTGGTACCTACCTAGACGAACTTTGAAACAAAGTCCTACCACCTAGTGAGATAAGAATGGGGATTAAATTAACAATTATTAATAAAATTATGTGTATTATAACAAAATCAAATAGATTAATATGCAGGTAGAATATAGATCACCGGAAATCTCTATTTCTCAGAACAAAAAGTATCCTATTATGTTGATTTCGGTATAAGCGGTGCAAAATTTCAACTAAATCGGTTCATTATTTATGTTGCATGGAGGTTGAAAGAACAAATGTACCAAAGTTAATTTTTGAAAAGAAAAATGGGCCATGTATAACTTGGACAGTGATGGACATTGAGAACTAACCAGTAAGGGCATCAAGGTTACTCAAACAAACAAACGGACAATGTTTCACTTTTATGTATGATTTAGAATAGAATAGAATAGAACAGAAAAATATTTATTAAATACTTGTCTAAAATTAAAGTACAAAAACAGGTTAAATTTATACACATAATATGTACATAATCAATAGAAATAAACAAGTATCGAATGGGCGTCGGCTCAGCATATTGCTGGTCATCAGAGACATCCAGTGCTGATTTTCAGCCTAGACCCAGAGGGAGTAGAACCAATGCACAATTCGAAAAAGATATTTTTAATAATAAAGATCAGGGGTAGTCAAACTTTAAACTATATATACTATAAATTTAAAACAGAATAACCCCGCGATCTACCGCCAGAAACAATAAAAAAGAAGAAATAAATCTTGCGATAATTCCACCTGGGAATATAAATTAATAGCTTATAAACTTCATGTAATTCAAAATCAAAGTCAAAAGATTTATTGCAGATAGGAAAGTTTTAGCACTTGAAAAAAAATTACAACTGAATATGGAACTCTTTGGTCATAACATAGTTACATAACGGTCTGCCACAAATGCCACCGCGGTCGACGTGTTGGAAACTCTAATACACTCGTAGATAGTAGGGAATTTCGCTGCTCCATTGAACCTTAAAAACGTTTACTTAGATCGTAATTTACATTTGTTAAAACATACCGAAGTAAAATGGGCCCAGTTTATATTTTATAGGGTAACAACTTTTACAGCTGCGTTTCCTTTGTTAGGATTTTATAGATATAAAAAACCGTATATAAACCATATGAGCTTCTGCCCGCAGCTTCACCCGCGGCGTGGCCTATGGAAAAACAATTCAACCACCCATTTCACCCTCTTAAGGGAGGAATTTCGAAAAATCCTTTCTTAGCGGATGCCTACGTTATAACTTGCCACATTTCAGCCCGATCCGTCCACGCGTTTGGGCCGTGCGTTGATAGATCACTATGTCAGTCAGTCAGTCAGTCACCTTTGAGTTATATATATTTAGATATATAAAATCAGGTTGGGTATTGCTCGTTCGTTTTTCTCATTTTATCTTATATAGTACACGACTGCAGCCTGAGGTCTAATATAGTATTACATTAGCTATGCTTAGACCAAACTTAGACTACAATGCATAAAGTTTTTGTCTTACACGCAGGTCGTTGACCTCGGACAAATTTATGTTAAGTAACTTAAGTGGATCATGTTTCATGTGTTTACCCAAACATTCCAGAACACTGTTTAGTGGAGAGATGTGCACATTTAAGGTAAAACATTTCTACCTAGCTATCTACACTCCAACCGAGAATGAGTAAACCTTTATTGTATGAGAGAGAGTATCCAGAGAAATATAATATGCTGAAAAGAGGTTAAACCAGCTTCTAATAATATAGGTACTCCAAATAAAAATAATCAATATGGGTTTATAAATGACGCAGATTTGACTAAAAAAATAAAAAACAATATGACAAAATTGAAAATCTCTTTTTTGAAAGTCGATGTACGAGAGTTTTGGCGGGAAAACGAAAAAGATTGCGTCACCGCATTGTGTTATTTTCCAAAACTTGTGTTATTTTCAGTGTTAGTGCATGGAATTGGTGGCATTTTATTCGTTAAGTGCTGGATTACAGGCATAAGTGTGGGAAAGTGGTATAACGATGGTGAAACGTTTATTTTCGTGTTGTTTCCAAAACTCCTTAGAAGCTTCTGGTAAAGTTGCCACCGCTTTACTAGGAGTATGACTTGACTAGACTAGACTATGACTTGACTTGATGACTTGGACCGTGACTTGACTTGACATATATACATACATTTTACTTAATTCGAGAAATTATCAATTACCTGACACTGGCTAAATACACTTTTGTGCAGAGCGTTTTGTGTGGAGCCATACCAAAAAAAAAAGTCGATGTACAAACGGTAGTTTCGGCAACGCAGTTCACAATTTATTGACATTAAGATACACTTTTTTTATTTAACATACTTTCTCTCATACTTTTTCAGTACTAGTCTTTATTATGCTCAACCGCGTTATTCAAAAAACCGTGTGTTGTAAGTAATTATGTAAATTTTTTTAAAACACTGATGTCCGCATCACAATACAATGCTCAGTCATCGATCAGTGCTCAAGCAGAGATTTCTTTCATAAAGTGATCAATTAGTGAATGAAATCACTGCTTGAGTACTGATCGATGACTGAGCATTGTTCTGTAATACGGACTTAGGATTATAATAACGAAGTCAGTAATGCAGCCGAGTGTAACTTAAAAGTTTTTCCCTTAGCTGGTATCTTAATAATCATAAGTGGATAAAAAATATAATAGATATGGCTTTATGGAACAAAGCTCAGCATTCACTTTTAAGATATATTTTATACTTGCTTTCATTAAATGTAAACTTACTCATAAACTATAAAAAGGTAAATAATCATAATCATTATTACGGAGCACCGCCGTCGAGACACAATCTGAAGTTAATTTGGACACTAAATGCCTAAATATTAGGTCCAAAATTAAGTTCAGATTGAGTCTCAACGGTGCTCGGCTCCTAAATTTTCTTATTAATAATATAAGTGTAATATAACTAAGTCAAAGTCTAATATTGTCATCTGTGCTAATAACGAGAACTGTTTAATTAATAAATGTAAAACGGGAGCTGTCAATTCTCGCTAGAAAGTACAACCACAACAAACGTCAACACTTGGTTACCGCCACTTATAATTGCTAAATGCTTCGCCAGATAATTCTACTCTCATTTTACTGGTGAATGTATTTTCATTTTTGTACCTCAAAATAATAGAGATGTAAATAAATCGTCTAATTTTAATATTATGAAGGAATCAGAGTCGTTAAAATAGTTTTTATTGGCGATAAACATCATCATATACATGTGATTTGTTTAATATATGATTACTGTAGAAACATTAATGGCTATCATGCTGTTAATATAACTATACACTTGTCTTCAATTTGCTAAAATACATGTTAAGAAACATTACTATAAATTATAACACTTGCAGCGTTGATTAGACTTGTGATGGCATTTTATTTGGTTTGTAAAAAAGAGCTTTGTGAGATTTTGTTTATTTTTTTTATGATAAGATATGACGTGACGAGCTAACCATTCGCCTTATGTTAAGCGACACGGCCGCCCATAACAGAACAGTGTCATTTGCAACTCCAAATGATAAAGTTTCGCGTGACACTGCACTGCGAATATCATCCTGAGACATCAGCACAGTCTGGTATAACAGACACGTATAGACTAATATATAACAGACATATAGATATTTCGATACTCAAACTGAAGCATTTTGAAGAGAATCTAAAAAACCTTACATATGAAATTCTCAATATCTCTCTGTCCCTTTCTCTCCTTTGCCTTCATCTAAAAAGGTTTTATTGGTACATTTTTTCCAAGAACTTTTAACCTATTTTAGTTTGTGATTCATCTACTTATAACAAAACACGATCCTTAAATGATGTTATGGATGGGGTCATAACTCATAATACATCACACAATATACATCACAATGCGCGCCCGAATGGGCACGTGAGGTGTGTCTACATAAATTCTTACTCACATTAAAGGCATTACAAAATATACTTATTAATACTTGTTATATGGAGTTTTGGCGGGAATGCGAAAAAGATTGCGTCGACGCATTGTATTATTTTCCAAAACTTGTGTAATTTTCAGTGTTAGTGCATAAAATTGCTGGCATTCTATTCGTTAAGTGCTGGATTACAGGCGTGAGTGTGGGAAAATGGTATAATGATGGTGAAACGTTTCTTTTCGTGTTGTTTCCAAAACTCCATAGAAGCTTCTGGTAAAGTTGCCACCACTTTACTAGGAGTATGACTTTGACTAGACTATGACTTGACTATGACTTGACTTGATGACTTCGACTGTGACTTGACACATATTTGCGTGAAATATCATTAACTTGATAAATTATTAATTACTTGACACTGGCTAAATACACAATAGTGTGGAGCCAAAACATAAAAAAAAAATACTTGTTATGTATTGTACACAATAGATTATGGTGATAACCAAATTCATTTCACCTCAACCGTAAATAAGTAAGTACTAAGTTCTAGACAATCTCAATTAAACCGCTTTTCTTACTAAACTTTGCAGACGCAAATGTTAAGTAAAATTTCTCAAGCACGTAAACTTTATTATAATTTCGATTTTAGAACGACCTCCGATATAATATTAATAAAACTTAACTGAAATAATATTAAAATCCGAATAACATTAAGTACTTTTGAATATTGATATTTCCTGTTTATGTTGTTGTTGTTTTTATAACAAGATGTATTAAAAAATAAATCAAAACTAATTTACGAATATGGACATCCATCATCGTAGTAAAAGTGAGAGTATTACCGCACATGGCTTGAAAAATTATTGATGAGGAGTCGAGCGCGTTCGAGCAAAGTCGGTTTGAATATCGCAAGTGCAACGCTTGAAATTTTTGGTAGATAAATAACGGCTAAACTCACGTCAATTAAATGTATTTATTTTATTTATTTATCTTACAAAATATATCATACTCACAATAGTTTTCAAACTAAAATTGCTTGAAATTTTGCACATAAGTTTTTACACTATCGCGTTAGCAATGTAGGATTATTTACGCATTACACAGATTACCTACATGTAAAAGAATTGCTATAGTTCGTCAAATTATTTATATTTATCGTCAAAAAAATAATATTAAATAGTGTAATTAATTAGCTTGTGAACTTTGTGTCCTGAACAACTCTCGAGTCTGCTCTGACAGTTTTATTTTATTTTTTATGTTTTGGCTCCACACTTTTGTGTATTTAGCCAGTGTCAAGTAATTGATAATTTATCAAGTTACTGATATTTCACGCAAATACGTGTCAAGTCACAGTCGCAGTCATCAAGTCAAGTCATAGTCTAGTCAAAGTCATACTCCTAGTAAAGTGGCGGCAACATTACTTGAAGCTTCTATAGAGTTTTGAAAACAACACGAAAAGAAACGTTTCACCATCATTATACCATTTTCCTACACACACGCCTGTAATCCAGTACTTAACGAATAGAATGCCACCAATTTTATGCAGTAACACTGAAAATAACACAAGTTTAGGAAAATAATACAATGCGGTGACGCAGTCTTTTTCTCTTTCCCGCCAAAAAAAAAACCCCGCCAAAAAATAAAAGCCCTCTGACAGTGACAGTTCAGTCAGTCAGCCTTTGGCAGCGGAGTGGATACCACAAAACGTTCACAGATAATTATTCTGAAACGTTTTTAAATTTAAGTAAATTCTTGCCTAAAGCTATTCTGCTGTATAACTGCTCATATTTTAAATTAAATATGCTATTAATATGAGTTTTGGACTGTAAAAACAAACAGTTTTTTTAAATAAAGTTGAGTCGGACAGTTGTTTTCTTGAAATTTAATCTAAAATAAAATATAAAGGGTTGTTTCTATAAAATGGTTTTGAAACATATCCTTATATATCCTTGGGTTACTTATTAATTGTGCGGCAAATGTCTATTAAGCTCATAATCGAGACCAACATATTTCTGTTTGTACTATAAATTAATATAATTGCGGGCGAAACCGTGTCACCTTTCTAGTATCCACAATACAAAACAAGATATTCCCCATTATCCTCTCTATGGATAACAAAAGGGTGTATCATCAAAGTATTTATAAACACAAAGTAACTTTTCACAATTCACAGTTCTCTTGTGAATTCTGAGTTTGACTGATCGATGGTGTAACAAAGTTACAGTGCTGTAACTTTGAAAGGATCATGCGGGTTGGGGAAAGGTCGTAACAAGCAAACACATTTGAATAATTTGTTTCGTGGTTTCCTGATTCGGTTTTTTTACATGTATAAAGTTACACTACATTTAAGAACTAAATAAATTTTGCAGCGCCATCTAGCCCCTAACTAAGCATAGCTTGTACTTTGGGAACCAGATAACTGATACAATACTTATAAACTTTTTTATTGCGAAATACATACATAAAATGAAATATAACACCCAGACTCAGTACAAACATTGATATTAATCACAAAAATGATTGTCCTGGGTGGAGATCGAACCCACAACCTGCAGTTCAGGAGGCAGGGTTACTACCAACTGAGCCAACTGACCAAAGTTTCAATCAAAGTTCTGTGTGATTATTTAAAATGGTTATTCTCAACGACTCCCACTCGAATCAGCCACACAGACACTGCGCACTCACCACTGAAAATGACTGAATGGATTTAAAAAAGGTCCTACTCCAGCTCTTAAAGTCACGTATTTTTTAAATAAACTGTAGTAAATTATTTTTGCACATAAATTGTGTAGAGTGTTCGGTAGTAGTGTAAACTTTATCCACGCAGATAAAGCTCCAGTTAGTTATCTGTTGTGTTTTTTATGTTTTGGCTCCACACTTTTGTGTATTTAGCCAGTGTCAAGTAATTGATAATTTTTCAAGTTAATGATATTTACGCAAATATGTGTCAAGTCACAGTCGAAGTCATCAAGTCAAGTCATAGTCAAGTCATAGTCTAGTCAAAGTCATACTCCTAGTAAAGTGGTGGCAACTTGAAGCTTCTATGGAGTTTTATGGAGTTTTATGCGTTTATAGCTAACAAAAATGAAGCTATCTCTAGACGCTAGAGCGCTAGACACAAACAATAAAATTAACTTCTAACACACAGTAGAGTCATATCATATTTATAATCACACTAATCACATCACACTATCACACTAATATTATAAAGGTGAAAGTTTGTATGTGGGTATGTGTGTTTGTGTGTATGTGTGTATGTTTGTTACTCCTTCACGCTCAAAGGGCTGAATGGATTTGGATGAAATTCGGTACCTAGATAGCTTATACACTGGACTAACATATAGACTACATTTTATCCCGGAAAAGTGAAATTTTCTCGTGGGATGAGCTGGAAAAATGAAAAATACCTTTTATCCGCGGGTGAAACCGCGAGGCGCAACTAGTAATAAATAAAAATAAAAATAAATACATATCTTAAGAGCTTATTATAGACAAGACGTTTTAACACGGTCCGGTTTCTAGCCACCTGCAGTCATGTAATGTAGTTTTCACTATAATAATAGAGTCGCTGCGGGTAGTTCTGGCTATAGTGCGCTTCGACCCGCACCGTGTTACGCTTGGACCGCAGCGCTGAAACGGTTGCGTGTGAATAGACCCTTAACTATGCAAATTAAAAAAAATGCAAAGTATTGGTGACAAGCTGTGTTGGTAGAGCGACAAGTTGACGTTAATGGTGACGTACTATCGGTTTATAGTTTGTTTGTGTAGCTTTCATGTTAAAACAACCAAGTAACCTAAGTATAAATATGGAGTTTTGGCGGGAAAACGAAAAGATCGCGTCACCGCATTGTATTATTTCCAAAACTTGTGTTATTTTCAGTGTTAGTGCATAAAATTGGTGGCATTTTATTCGTTAAGTGCTGGATTACATGCATGAGTGTGGGAAAGAGGTATAATGATGGTGAAACGTTTCTTTTCGTGTTGTTTCCAAAACTCCATAGAAGCTTCTGGTAAAGTTGCTATCACTTTACTAGGAGTATAACTTAACTAGACTAGACTATATTATGACTTGACTAGGACTGTGACTTGACTTGATACATATAATTATATATTAATTAACTTGAAAAATTATCAATTACTTGACACTGGCTAAATGCACAAAAGTGTGGAGCCAAACCAAAAAAAAAGTATAAATACCAAAACGACCCCAACGAAAGATCAATGCTGATTGTACGACCATCAGCATTATGCTGAGTTGCGACATTACTTAAAATAGTTTGATTTATTTTGCTGTTGTCATGAATAAAAACATTTTTCTTTCTTTCTTTATATATATACCTGCTTTGTGTTATAAATAGCCCCTACTTTTAGTCTCACAAAACAAAGTTCCTACGGGAAAAGGTGTAAATTGCGAGTGAAAGGGATCCTGTATATATACGTAGTAGTTCATAAAGTTGATGATAAAAGGATAATATGAAGGCAATTCATACATGGCTGGATATATCTGTCATAAACATTAGGTACGGGAGGAGGGTCACCGATTCACTGACATAAACGGGACCTCCGGATACAAGCTTTCAATCTTAATTGTAAGATATGGTTGTAAGCTTGATATGGATCATTGTTTATGAATGCTTCGTGAAAAAATTTTCGAGTGGTTATTTTAGTGGTATACGTAGGTATATACAAGGCCTGAGTGGTTTTATTTTGTGTATGTATATATACTATCCATATGCGTAATCGATGAAGCCGGTAAAAATTACAATATTATAAAAATAGCTTATTTTAACGTTTTATAGGTATACTCTATTAAAGGAAACAGGTATAACTGGGAAACGTATAAGAGTAAAAATGGCTTCACATTTAATCAGCTGATGATAGTTCAAGCAAAAACAAAAATTATCTTGTGCGTAATAAAAATGTAGTACTTAATAATAATATTCGTGACGAGCATAGGCGCCGAGCGCATAGCCCGGAGGCGGCGTAGGTAAGATTCCTGCGGCAGGACAAGTATTTGTGCACAGGAAAACATAAACGCAAATACTTGTTCTGAGTCTGAGGTTCGTATTACAGAACGATGCTCAGTTATCGATCGGTGCTCAAGCAGAGATTTCATTCATAAATTGATCAATTAGTGAATGAAATCTCTGCTTGAGCCCCGATCGATGACTGAGCATTGTTCTATAATACGGACCTGAGTGTTGGAATCCTAGTTATATGGATATCGATATATGTATGTGACCATTGGACGTTATTATTTAAAAAAAAATGTTAAGTTGTATATCTAGACGTTGTGTTCTGTCTGGGTGTTATGTTATATTCTGTGTATATGACTGCGGCAACGTCCAGTTGTAAACTCTATGCGCAGCGGGCAGTACTGTAATTTACTCTGTGGTAGCATTTAAATTTATTACAGTGGCAGCACTGGTAACTGTCATCGCTCTCCCACCCATCTGGCTATAAAAAGGGAGCGCTCGGTGTACTACGGATCATTCTTGCTCCGGACTCGGCCCGGTGCGCATGCTGAAGACCTATAGTTCTATATTTTGCAACCCATGCAGAATCTCTGAGCCTATATCAGAAGTGGGATGCCCATCTCCACATCACTCTTCAATCAACGCGGCCGAAAATATGATGACGCGACGGCGGGTGACACTAATATCAATTAAATTATCATTTAATTGCAAGGTTAACCCGGACCAGTGAAAGAAAATAATGATAATAAAAGTTATGGAAAAAAAGTAATGATTCGTTAAAGAAAAAAAAGAGAATGTAAAAATAATAAAAAAAAATGTGTCTGGATGCTAAAGGGATAATCTATCCGGTCTAGCACTAATTGATCCATAAAAAAATGTCGGAATGATGACTTTTGGTTGCTAAAGGGATATCTATCCAGTCTGTACTATACATAACCCCTGAGCCTATATATACAAATAAAAAGTATCTAAATATTGTACCAGTTATCTGGTTCCCATAGTATTTTATATTCCCCTTTGCTTAGCTTGGGGCTAGATGGCGCTGTGTGAATTGTGTACAAATATATATATTTATTTATTTATATGATAATTTTACCTTAATTTTAATATCCGTCTGTTTTTCTGTAATCTACGTTGAAATGGCAATGAATAAAGTAATAAGAGATGCTCTTCCCTTCTTTGAGACAATGAATAATTCATAAGGGCGCAATGGTGAAAACTGGTTAACGTTTGAAGGAAGTAGGTACACCAACCTAAGTAGTTCGGTCTTTATTAAAATTGTTACATTAAAATAAATATACCAAGGCAGACCAGGAATTGTTATATTCTATTTCGGAGGACGGATTATAAAAAGCCCTTTAGGAGGATTTACGTGAAAAATGCGTAGGTACATTTTATTTCAATCTCACATTTTAAACTTCTGTTCACAAATCGCGAATTTCAAGCAAACCTTTGAATATTTATGAGGATAATTTTAATTTGAAAACCCTATAAATGAAGGATTATATCAATAAAATTTAAAAATAAGTATAAAAACATTTGGACTGGCCTGATAGCTCAGTTGGTAGAAGTTTGACTGGCCTGATAGCTCAGTTGGTAGAAGTTTGACTGGCCTGATAGCTCAGTTGGTAGAAGTTTGACTGGCCTGATAGCTCAGTTGGTAGAAGTTTGACTGGCCTGATAGCTCAGTTGGTAGAAGTTTGACTAGCCTTTTAGCTCAGAGAAGTTTGACTGGCCTGATAGCTCAGTTGGTAGAAGTTTGACTGGCCTGATAGCTCAGTTGGTAGAAGTTTGACTGGCCTGATAGCTCAGTTGGTAGAAGTTTGACTGGCCTGATAGCTCAGTTGGTAGAAGTTTGACTAGCCTTTTAGCTCAGAGAAGTTTGACTGGCCTGATAGCTCAGTTGGTAGAAGTTTGACTGGCCTGATAGCTCAGTTGGTAGAAGTTTGACTGGCCTGATAGCTCAGTTGGTAGAAGTTTGACTGGCCTGATAGCTCAGTTGGTAGAAGTTTGACTGGCCTGATAGCTCAGTTGGTAGAAGTTTGACTGGCCTGATAGCTCAGTTGGTAGAAGTTTGACTGGCCTGATAGCTCAGTTGGTAGAAGTTTGACTGGCCTGATAGCTCAGTTGGTAGAAGTTTGACTGGCCTGATAGCCCAGTTGGAATGTTTTTGTAGTACATTGGGGTGTTTTTGTAGCTACTAAGCTCTGCCTTCTGAACTGTAGCTCGTGGGTTCGATTTCCACCCATGAACATAGGTGTTTGTTCTGTGTCTGAGTGTATACCTATTCTATGTATGTGTTTACAAACAAAAAGTATACACCTAAGTATTCTGTCAGTTATCTGGTTTCCATAGCTAGCACACACAACTCACGCACGAGCTTTGCTTAGTTTGAGACTAGATGGCGTTGTGTGAAATGTCTACAAATATTTATTTATTTTCCCTTTATTATCTGTAATATATATGAAAGTAAAATTTGATTGATTTCATTATAGATACAAAATGAAATAATAATATCTAGTGTAATTCCGCTAAATTCAAGTACTTAGATTATCTATATTGGGGTAAAGGATTATTGTAGGTAAATTAATGAAAAAACCTGAAAAAACCTAAAAATCATGAAATTACTATAACAAATTAAGTAAATATTATTATTATCAATTTTATATTAATTATTATTATTTTTACAGATATAAAATTAATTATTACTATTATAATTATAATAAATAAGACTGAACTTTAAATATTAAATTATATAAATATTATACAATTAATTATTATTATTACAAATTAAAACCAATACAGATACCCTCCCCTAAAAATCCTGAAATTACAATAACAAATTTAAAAATTATTATTGTGAAATTTATATTAATTATGTCTATTTTTATTGATATAAAATTAATTATTACTATTATTATTATAACAAATAAAACTGAAATTTAAAATATACAATTATATAAATATTATACAATTAATTATTATTATTATTACAAATAAACACCAATACAGATAACCCTCGACACGTGTTTCGCCTCTTCACGAGGCATCCTCAGGACCGTGTTGACTCGCCGAAGGCTCGCTCGAAAGTGACTGGGCGTTGCAAGTCAGTCGCTTTATATACCATTTCGTACCCTACCCCCACTAAAAATGCGAAGTAATGGTGACGAAACAATATTAGTTTGGTCATTCAACAGTGTATAAGATGGGTTATTATTTTTTAAGATTTCTAATTGTTCTAACACACATAATCTGAAACTTTTATCACACACGTGTAAAACATCAAGTTTATTATTGTCGCCTAAAGAATGGCCTGTATCAATTAGATGCTTCGCGAAATGTGACCTGTCTGGGTGGTTATTCCTATAAGCAGAAATGTGTTCTTTATATCTAGTTTCAAAGTTGCGGCCAGTTTGCCCTACATAAACTCCGTTTATGTAGGGCAAACTGGCGAGTCAATACGGTCCTGAGGATGCCTCGTGAAGAGGCGAAACACGTGTCGAGGGTTATCTGTATTGGTGTTTATTTGTAATAATAATAATAATTAATTGTATAATATGTATATAATTATATATTTTAAATTTCAGTTTTATTTGTTATAATAATAATAGTAATAATTAATTTTATATCAATAAAAATAGACATAATTAATATAAATTTCACAATAATAATTTTTAAATTTGTTATTGTAATTTCAGGATTTTTAGGGGAGGGTATCTGTATTGGTTTTAATTTGTAATAATAATAATTAATTGTATAATATTTATATAATTTAATATTTAAAGTTCAGTCTTATTTATTATAATTATAATAGTAATAATTAATTTTATATCTGTAAAAATAATAATAATTAATATAAAATTGATAATAATAATATTTACTTAATTTGTTATAGTAATTTCATGATTTTTAGGTTTTTTCAGGTTTTTTCATTAATTTACCTACAATAATCCTTTACCCCAATATAGATAATCTAAGTACTTGAATTTAGCGGAATTACACTAGATATTATTATTTCATTTTGTATCTAAGATGAACTTCCGCGAAGTCACGCCTGATTCTATCAATTATGATTTCATTATCTCCGCCGACAAGCAATTTATTTCTATCTAGTATAAGACCTACCTACAACCAAAATATATAAATAAATACAATAATAATGAAAAAAAGTTAATGACCATCTGTTTTAAGTTAAAACTTAACGTCCACAACTAAATTTGTATATTTCTACTTACATTAACTAAATACTCTGAGGAGGCGAAGCGAAATTAAAAGTAAACGATGTTTTAATTAGTTTTAGTCAAGTACGACACAGATAGCGTCACTTCACTTGGCAGTCTTGGCACCTTCATTATTAAATTAGTTAAGGTTCTTGGTCAGGTTCTTAAATATTATGCAGTGAACTTGTTTAGCGGTCGCCGGAAGACTGCTGCCGGATTAAAATTCATATAATTATCTTTATTAGAAAAATTTAAATTTTAAATTATTGTTAAATTAACAACGATTTTATTCAATAGGCACCTAAAGGTCTGCGGTCCCTGACTTGCACATATTATTTTGTAATCATATCATGAATGCGAAAGCATTTTTTCGTATTCGTGCTGATTACCTTGCTGAGTAACCATGTCCACGTATTGCTTGGGCAGGGCGAACCAACGTTAAATGTATGCCTAACAGCTATTTGCTTAATAAAAATAAAAAGAATTTAATACAAAATAACGCGGCTAGTATATAGCCCAATTTTTTTTTGTAGTAGATAATGGTATTTAGTAGTGATTGTTAGCAATATTTTTTTTATGTTAAGCAATGACATGACGAGCTATTCGTTAACCTGAGGCTGTCTTTATCAGTTGCAGTGTCACTCGGAACTCTAAAGTATAGTTTCACGTGACACTGCACTGCACACGTCATCCTAAGACACCAGCACAGTCTAGTAATACTACTAGACTATGCGCAAGCACTACTGTGTTGCGGTTTGAAGATCACTGTAGCTAGTGAAACTAGGTAAATGAGACTTTGTGACCTAATCTCAAAGTCTAGTGCTACTAGACTGAACAAAATTAAAGACATGAAGGCTTTCATTTTTTACTATTATTTGAGAAAACGAGTGTGCTTTAGACTACTCGACTGAAGTATATATGGTTCTTTTTTTGTATACATAATCTACGTAAATTGAAAAACATGCTAATTCACGTTCGGTCTTGAATGAGATGCGCATGCACCGCGCTCTGTAAAACGAGTCGGTCGTTGTACTTCACCGCGCTCGCACCGCATCTAAGTTTCCCTCAAAAGTTACGCTGGAAACCTTTGAATTTAAGGGTTGATATAGCCCTTCCCCCGCACCGCGACACCCGCTTTCTTTTAAGACATTACTCAAAACAATCCGCTGTGAAATATAAGTGCAGTGAAAGTGTAAAGACTGTGCGCCCCCGCCGCAACCGCGGCGTATATATTTGTTAAGGACTGTACCTAGGCACTCTGGAATCTCTGCAGGACGACGCTGTGTTGGTATGTACAATTTGCCTAGATTTTTGTGTCCAAATTGAGAACCAATCCTTCGTCAGGTCTTCCAGGAATTTCTTACGCTTACCTCTGTCATCCGCACACCATAAAAAGAATTTGGATTCAAACCAGCCCCCCGCATCCCGCGCGGTAGGAAATATCTTTTTTCCCCCATTTCTGGTCCTTCAAAGCCCGGATTTGTGTCCAAATTCGGTGTTTTAATGTTCAAGCACGTGCTTTGTCGCAGTGCATTGAGCCGCCATCTTAGTGCCTACCATTGCAGTTGTTGACAATATATTCGCATATTTTTATAATCCTTTCGTTATATAACCGCTACGATATACGTATTATCCATATTTGTCGTAATCCCGCATTTCTATTTTTAAAACCGCATTCCATCGCATTCCTTATCTCTTAACTATAACTCATAATAGGTTACCTAAACGCATCGTGCCACAATGGCTCCTTCCGCAAACGAACAAAAATTAACAGTTTTAGAAAGTCATCGCGAGATACTTTTGAACGGTTGCAATCAATTTACGATAATTCGCGCCGCGATCTCAGTGATCCCGACATATTAGAGGATTTTCTCTGTTCTGTTATAACTTTAGACGAAATTAGAGAAAACTTTCAACAATGTATCAAAGAAATTAATACTATTTCCATTAAATTGAATGAGGAAGCGAAACCTGATTTTAAAGCATGGCTAGCTTTCGAAGATCTTTATTGTCGCATTAAACGTAAACACTCTTTGTTTTCTGATAAACCGCGTAGTGATAATAAGTCACTACCCTCCTCTTTTAGTTCAAAACACGGTGTCAAGTTAGCACCCATTGAGATTCCCGAGTTTAACGGTAATCCAAAAGATTGGCCACTATTTTACGCAACATTTCACAATGCAGTTCATTTAAATACATCGCTATCTGATACAGAAAGAATATACTATCTGTTAGGTAAATTAACCGGAAAGGCAAGGTCGATTTGCACCGGTATTGTGCCCTGTGGTGAAAACTATAATGCTATTTACGAGGCGCTAATTGCAAGGTATGATGATAAGCGCAGCATAGCCGTTTCGTACCTAGATCAGATGTTTTCGCTAAAGCCTATTGTTTCCGCTACCGCTAATAACCTTGAGTCTTTTATAGATCAGTTCGCAAACGCACATTTAGCGTTAAAAAACCTAAAGTTACCTGATTTATGTGACTTTATTCTATCTTACATCGCGCTGCAACGTTTAGATAAAGATACCGCTCGATTATTCGAAATGGAAAATAGATCCGCCGAAATACCTACTTTGGATAGTTTGATTTGTTTTGTACGCGACCGCATTAAAGTTCTCACCCGCACCGGGGATACCTCCCCAGGTTATAATGCTTTAAATACTAAACCTAAAACGTCAAATAACACCGCTACAAAAAATAATGTACGTTCATTTGTTGTAAACAACAACAACCGCTCTAATTGTTTACTGTGTGATAAGTCAGATCACGATCACTTGTATTTGTGTTCCCGTTTTCAATCGATGTCACCTCGCGAACGTTATAAGTCAATTAAAGATTTAAACGGTTGCATAAACTGTCTTAGCACGAAGCACGCCGCACACTTATGCAAATCACCAACTACATGTAAACAATGTCACAACAAACATCATAGTATGTTGCATTTCTCGTCACCCCGCGATACGAAGAAAGAATCTTCTTATCAAGCCGCCGCGAATGCGAGTAGGCCTACATTACGTAATAATGACGACCACCGCATAAATAGTCAGGGAGCCTCTGGTAATAATATTTCCGTGACTTCCGACTCGGCTTCGTATAAGCCCCGAGATAATGTAGTCTCACTTTGTAGTATGTCCGCGAACTCTGACCGCCCGCGAAAAACCCAAAAGGTTTTATTAGGTACAGCCCTAGCTGATGTTAAAAGCAAGGACGGATCTGTCGCTCAAGTTAGGATCTTAATTGATAACGGATCTCAAAACCATTTTATAACTCGACAGACTTGCAAACGCTTAGGTATTCGTATCTTTAATGATTGTTCAGAAAGATCCGTAATGGGAATTGGCAACAGCTCCCAAACTATTTGTGGTATAGCAGACTTAACTTTATTTTCGAGATATGATTCTAACTTCTGTTTGCATATACAACCGCTTGTTCTTAAATCAATTTCTAGTGACCTGCCCAGCTGTGCAGTTGATACCGCGTCAGTGACCTACTTATGTGACGTCCCGCTCGCTGACCCGCATTTCAATACTCCTGGACCGATTGACATTTTGTTAGGCTCCGACGTGTTTATTGAAATATTGCGACCTGGTAAATTACTAGGACCTCCGGGACAACCCGATGTTTTAGAAACCGCTTTCGGACATGTAATCATGGGGTCAATAACCTCACTACCGTGCCATACTGATAGCTCGCAGAATAATAATGGCAACCGCGTCTTTTTCTCATCAGGTGATGAGTCAATAGAAACTTTAGTCTCTAAGTTCTGGCAGCTTGAGTCCGTACCTACTCAAAAGCACTTGTCTAATGCTGACCAGGAATGTGAGCGAATTTTTGTGTCTAGCACGCACCGCGATAATGATTCTGGACGTTATGTCACCGCATTACCTTTTTCAAAACCTACGTCTATGTTAGGAAATTCTTTTACTACCGCTTCGCGCTGCTTTGCTTGTCTTGAGCGTAGATTCCAGACAAATAATATATTAAAAACCGAATACGATAACGTAATGAGAGATTACCTTAAAAATAATATTATTTCACCCGCGCCCGCTTTAACTGCTGATCATGATTATTATGTAATCCCGCACCATGGTGTCTGCCGCCCCGACAAACCGGTCCGCATTGTTTTGAACGCCAGTGAGAAATCGAGCGACACAAACATTTCCCTTAATGATTGTTTACATTCTGGGCCGAACTTACAGGCCGATTTAACCGCGATAATTTTAAAATTTCGTCTTTTTCCTGTAGCTTTAACCGCTGACATTAAACAAATGTTTTTACATATTGGAATTCGAGAAGAAGACCGTCGCTTTTTAAATATTTTATATAAATTTGATAATAATGATTCTGTTAAGATGTACCGCTTTAACCGCGTCTGCTTTGGACTTCGTTGTTCGCCGTATCTTGCAATGCGAACGGTGAAACAACTCGCACAAGATGAAACTGACCTTCCCCTCGCGTCCAAGGTCGCGTCTGAGGATTTATACATGGACGATTTAGGATCATCAGTACGCACGACCGAGGAAGGAGTTCAGCTCGCCCGCGATTTAATTGATTTATTTAAACGAGGAAGTTTTGACTTAGTTAAATTCATAAGTAATTCTTCTGAAGTATTGAAGTCCATTCCGCCGGACAACCGCTTGTCTTCAAATGTAGAATTTGATAAAGAGGATCATTTAAAGCTGTTAGGCTTAGTCTGGTCACCAGCTGAAGATGAATTTTCTATCGCAATTAAATTCAACCCGCAAACTAAATGCACTAAACGCCTAATGCTTTCGACTATTGCAAAGTTATGGGATATTAATGGGTTCTGTGCGCCTGTTATATTACATGCAAAACTTTTGATAAAAGCGTTATGGATAGCTAAGATTGATTGGGACGATCAGCCGCCCCACGATATTTGTGTTGCTTGGAACCGCTTTCTAAGCGAACTGCCCGCATTACAAAGCTTTAAAATACCGCGTTTTCTAGGGATTGTTCCCGATTCCCGCGTCATTTTATTAGGATTCGCCGATGCCAGTGAAAAGGCAATGGGCGCCGTGATATACATCTGTATACAAACCGCTTCTCAACCTAATCAGGTCAATTTAATTGGAGCCAAAAGTAAGGTAGCCCCACTTAAGGTTGTATCCTTAGCCCGCTTGGAGCTCTGCGCTCTCTTGTTATTGACGAAGCTCTTTCGATTTGTAATCGAAACTGTTTCCGCCCGCTGTCACATAGATGACATTTTCGCGTTTACCGATTCGACAGTGGCCCTCCATTGGGTTCATTCGTCCCCGCATCGCTTCGACACGTTCGTAGCAAACCGCATCTCTCAAATACAGGACAATCTCGATCCTAAACATTTCTTTCATGTAGAAACCGCGCTAAATCCTAGTGATTGCTTGAGCAGAGGGCTTAGCCCCGCTCAGTTATTAAACCACCCGCTTTGGCTCAACGGTCCGCCGTGGGCTCGTGACGAATTACACACTTGGCCAATTAATAGATTCACTTTTGACTCAAAACAAGATGAAAAATTATTAGAGCTTAAAACCAAAACACAAGTCTTCATCAGTACTGATGAACCACCGCAACCTTTTCTTTGCACGCTAGCAGAAAAAGTGTCTTCTTGGTCCAAGCTACTTCGCATCGTAGTTTATTTATACCGCTTTTTAGGAAAAATTCCGCGTTCTGATAAAATTGAACTTTCGCATCTGCAGTTTGCCGAAACTTCTATAGTAAAAGCTTTGCAGCAGCATTACTTCCGGGAAGATATAAATGCCTTATCAAAAAACCGCAAAGTTTCTAAACCGCTCATACCGCTATCTCCGTTTTTGAAAAATGATCTACTCCGCGTCGGTGGCAGATTAGAAAAATCGTCACTAGACTTTGATAGTAAGCATCCAATACTGCTCCCCAAAAAAGATCACATTGTCAATCTCATCATCGATTATTATCACCGCAAATATTTACATTGTGGTCCGCAATTATTGTTGTCTTTACTAAGACAAAAGTTTTGGATAATTTCCGGACGTAGTACTGTGAAGCGACGCTTTCATCTTTGTAATAGCTGCTTTAAAGCACATCCGCGAACTAAAGCGCCCTTCATGGCTGCTCTCCCCGCTCCCCGCGTTAATGAAGCCAAACCCTTTCTTTTCTCGGGTGTGGACTATGCCGGTCCCATACACATATTAATAAGTAGGTACCGCGGTGGCCGAAAAGAAAAAGCATACATATGTCTTTTCACATGTTTTGTGACCCGCGCCGTTCACTTAGAGTTGGCCGTCGACCTAAGTACGGATTCGTTTCTCCGCGCGTTTCGACGCTTCATATCCCGAAGAGGAAATTGTAGTTCGTTATTTTCAGATAACGGGACAAATTTTATAGGAGCGAAAGCTCAACTCGATGAGTTGAATGGATTTCTAAAATCCAAGTCCTTTTGCGATTCCTTTGCTGAGGAATCTCTAGCTCAAGGTATATCCTGGCACTTAAACCCGCCTAGCGCTCCGCACTTCGGAGGAATTTGGGAGACGAAAGTTAATCTCGTGAAAAATCACCTTCGCCGCGTCATAGGTGAAACTTTACTCACTTATGAAGAACTACTTACCGTTCTCACTCAGGTTGAGGCAGTACTCAACTCTCGACCGTTAACTGTGTTGAGTTCCGACCCCGCAGAGCCCGTAGCTCTAACGCCCGCGCATTTCTTGACCTTAGGCCCGGTAAACTCCTTTCATTCGGATTCGCACGTTAGACCAATGTCTGTAGATTTAATCCGCAATAAACATATGATTGATCAAATAGTTCAGAGATATTGGAACCGCTGGAGACGTGAGTATCTTAATACATTGCAAACCCGCGCGAAATGGAATACTCAATCGAATCCTGTAACGAAAGGAACTGTAGTTCTTATTAAAACGGAAAACTCGCCGCCGTTACAATGGCCTCTAGGCATTATTGAGAATATACACCCTTCATCAGATGGTATAGTTCGAGTTGTAACGGTACGCACTAAAACTGGCCTCTATGTCAGACCTGTGGTAAAACTGTGTGTTTTACCTTCCCAATAAAGTTACTTATTTTTATAGTTTCGCACACCTTTTTATCGAGGGTGTTTTCCTAGTTTAAGTATTAGTTTAATATTTCTTATTTTGTAATCTCTTGAGACGTCTGTCTTACACATGATGCTCTCTCACCGCACCGCACCGCGCCGCATACCAATTAGGCACTATTTAGTTCTCCCTTGTCTCTTGTTGGTTCAGGAGACATCTTTATCTCCTGAAGGCCGGGGGGATGGTTCTTTTTTTGTATACATAATCTACGTAAATTGAAAAACATGCTAATTCACGTTCGGTCTTGAATGAGATGCGCATGCACCGCGCTCTGTAAAACGAGTCGGTCGTTGTACTTCACCGCGCTCGCACCGCATCTAAGTTTCCCTCAAAAGTTACGCTGGAAACCTTTGAATTTAAGGGTTGATATAGCCCTTCCCCCGCACCGCGACACCCGCTTTCTTTTAAGACATTACTCAAAACAATCCGCTGTGAAATATAAGTGCAGTGAAAGTGTAAAGACTGTGCGCCCCCGCCGCAACCGCGGCGTATATATTTGTTAAGGACTGTACCTAGGCACTCTGGAATCTCTGCAGGACGACGCTGTGTTGGTATGTACAATTTGCCTAGATTTTTGTGTCCAAATTGAGAACCAATCCTTCGTCAGGTCTTCCAGGAATTTCTTACGCTTACCTCTGTCATCCGCACACCATAAAAAGAATTTGGATTCAAACCAGCCCCCCGCATCCCGCGCGGTAGGAAATATCTTTTTTCCCCCAATATATGAAGACGAGCTTCTGCCCGCAGCTTCGCCCGCGGCGTGGCCTGTGAGAAAACAAGTCAACCACCTATTTCACCCTCTTAAGGGTGGAATTTCGAAAAATCCTTTCTTAGCGAATGCCTACGTCATAACATCTACCTGCATGCCAAATTTCAGTCCGATCTGTCCAGTGGTTTGTGCTGTGCGTTGATAGATCACTCTGTGAGTCAGTCAATCAGTCAGCCACCTTTGAGTTATATGTATTTAGATACTTTTTCAGTCTGGCTCCATCTATCGGCCGGTATAACTTTTCTTAATGTTAATGTCGTCATCTTGATAATTGTAAATTATCATTTTACCGGACATACGAACAAAATAATACAAATTTTTACCTTTGTTATGTTGACAAGGGAGATCTGCGTGAACTAACTTCAACTTCCGTTCGCCTCACATTCACCAGCTCACCCAAGTCAAGTATGCGTAAAGAAGTTTTACTTCAAAAGCTCGACTCAGAGCCTAGACCTGCGATATAAGATGGCCCAAAATACACATGTTTCATTACTTATCGATACTAATTTATCGAGTGCATCAAGCACTAGTGTAAATCGTTAGACAGTGACAGATGTATAGGTAAAAGTAGGGCAGCAATAAATCACTTCCCCTTCACTCCGCAAAAGTTGTTTGATCGAGATTTCATAATATTTTTTCGAAGATTTTATGTCCCGAAGGTGATACGTACATGTTTTACACCGTAAGTACAATACAACAGTAACTAATTATCGATTGTGTACCAGTCTTACACCCGTCTGTATTAAAAATTGACAGCTCCTAAGTTCGCACTTATCCGTCTATGACATACCTACTGCAATACTAGGTGTTAGGACTTTTCTGCAAAGTTCGTCTAGGTAGGTTGGTACCTACCTAGACGAACTTTGCAGAAAAGTCCTAACACCGCCGAACTTTGCAGAAAAGTCCTAACAGCGGTGGTCCGCTTAACCAGTTATTCTGCCGCCAAGCTGTAGTGTGAAAGCACTACTGTGTTCCGGTTTGAAGGGCACTGTAGCTAGTGAAATCACTGGGCAAATGAGACTTTATAATCGGATCTCACAGTCGAGGAATCTTATTGCCAGACTGTGCTGATGTCTCAGGATAATGTGCGCAGTGCAGTGTCGCTCGAAACTTTATGTTGTAGAGTTCTGAGTGACACTGTTCTGTTATGGGCGGTCGTGTCGCTTAACATCAGCTGAACGACTAGCTCGTCTCATCATTCATTAATATGTTTTATATGTAAAAAGCCTACTTTTTACTACATTTGGGTATGTAGAACAGCCGGGTATTAAACTCTTCTTTTTTCTAAGGATTCGAGTTAGATATACAATAATATTACAACATTATACTAATACAGAATTTCCCTGATTTTCTCAACCATATAAAAGCATACTTCGATCCAGGAAAGAGAATACGAATCAGGAAAACGGAATCAGCCGTCACAACGTCAATAACGTAACCTTCTGAAATCAGATTGTCGAGAAAAACGTGACAAAAATTATGTGATGGAATTACGTACAGTTAACCATACAATAATTATAATGTTAGTTAATTTCTTTTAGGTACGCTTCCCACAGAAGGTGATCTAAATTCTGTGTTTTATTCATAACCTCTTTTTACCTACTATATTTTGTTCAGTATTCAGGGTATTTATTAAAATATTTATTTATTACAAAATTAAATAGTTCGATCCAAAATGTAATCGTAAATAAAACAGACAAAGAATAAAGTAATAAATTATTAGGATCTTAATCGAACGGTTTCTAAATGTTAGTATTTTATTATGTTAGATCAATTAGTAACATAAAAAAATAATATAAATGAAACTATCAATAATCGATACATTTTAGGAAATAAGAATTACAAAAATATCAAATATAGTTTAGCACATATTCTACATGATGCTGTTTTATTTTCCCTGTGTGTTTCAAATTAGTAAGTTGAAAGTATATGTACGAGTAGTTGCATTTTTGATTATACGACTACCTATTTATTTTTTGGTTTGTTTACTTATTTATTCTGAACGATTTTACATATTTAAATGTGTTAAATACGGTCTGTGTTCTGTGTGAGAGTTGTGTGTGTAAGGGAATCTGTTTGTGGATATTGATTACATGTAAATGAACCTTATAAGTTCTGTAATCTGTGGTACCAAGTAGCATGCACAAGACATGCAATTTTCTCCGTCGAAAAGCCAATCTCGTTTTAGTATGCGAATTATCGTTCTGCTGGCTTTATCTAACGCTGCACTCTACGTAGGAAATATATTCAGCTTTCTCTTGGAAAATAGTCATAAAGTATCACATACACACACACACACATCAACAGCCGGCTCATCCCTTTGTCGCCGCCCGAGACACGTCTTGAGCGACACGGACGATACTATAGCAGCCGTAGTATCGGCTGCGCTACGATCACCGGACCAGTCTAGCCCTACTGCTCAGGTACCGCTTCCGGCCCCAGTATAGGATACCAGCGTAACACAATCAGACACCGACCCCGCCGGCGAAGTCGACGTACCCCCCGTAGGTTAGCTAGAACGGTCGTGACTTTCAATTGGGTCCACTCTTCCAGTGGACGTAGTCTTCTCGATCCCCTTATCCCGGCGACGGCCCTAACCGAGGCTCGCACCACAAGTGTGCCCTTGAGCTAGTTGCTTCCCACTTTTGATAGCTGGCCGCCTTAAGCACATGCCTTCCCGCCCGGTGACGCTGTAAAGGTCGGTAAAGACCAACAGCACTAACCCGTTAATTTTTTTTCAAAATCACATCTGGAGTTTGTCTACTATAACTAAAAACAGCACAGGCCTCCCCATAAAACGCTACTGGATGTTTATAGGATGGTTTGCCATAATCAACCACGCTTGGCAAGCGACTGGGTGATCTCGAAAGAGTTTAATATATTTAACACGACTCAATCAAAGTAAAAACACAAATTAAACAATAAACTCTAATACTTCAACAACAGCTGAAATTTGATTGCGTGACTGCAATATTTTATGACCTTAATACTCCGCTTCAACAAAGCATATGAAACTGTGTAAAATCAACACTATACCTAAACACACTAAGCACAGGTTCAATAATATTCTAGCAAAACATCAACACTATCTCTAATACTACACATCTAAACAAGGAAAGTTTATTTTTATCTACATTGATGAAGATTGATGGCGCTCGTTGAATGAAATTGTACGGAAATACGGAACAGCATGAACCTACTTATAAGAGTAATAGATGGTACTTGGAGCTAAATGATAACACCCAGAAAAATGTCACACATTTTAAGCAAAGTACTAATGCACCCCAAAACGACACAGAAATTATTTGACATAGAATATCTTCCACGAGATTAATTTTACAACTCTCTTAGGGCTTGGGTCAGGCGGGGAGTATACTGAAACGGACTTGACCAGACAGTGATCGGAGCTACCAATGGGTGAGGATACCGCCACAGAGTATCGGTCTGGTTCAGTCGTGAGCAGAAGGTCGAGGCAGTTAGCAGTGTGGCTATCAATATCAGGCACTCGCGTTGGCTCTTTAACAATCTGCGTTAAATTGAGCGCCAAAGCGAGCTTACGCGTCTCTCTCCCAGCGTGGTCCGTGATCCGGTGTGGGACTAACCACTCCTGGTGGTGAGCATTAAAGTCCCACAGAACAACAAGCTGAGCCGAAGGATAGCGTTGCTGAGCCACATCTGCCGTTTCACTGAGATACTCCATTAGAAGAGTTGTCTCCCGGTCACCGCTATGTGATCTGTACACACCAGCATAGAGAATTTTCTCAATGCCGGTGGTCCACAAGCACCCAAATCACCGAAAAGTGGGGATGTTCAAGGTTTCGGAGACGCAAACAGCAAATGTCATCACGGACGTAAACGCAGATACCAGCGCGTGGAAGGAAGCGGTTTTCCAAGATGAATCCTGGATAGTCCAGATATGCCGTGTCTGATGGACATCCTATTTGCGTCTCAGTCAAGAAGAGCAAGTGGTTTGTTGGTCTCCAGATGATGATGGACCGCTTGCAGATTTGAGTGCAGCCCACGAATATTTGTGAGGTGCACTTTAAGAGTGAGGACGTGCATCTGCCGTTTAAACTTGCTCAATTTATTTGACTTTTTCATAGTTGGGTGAGTTAGGTAGACAAGTAGGAAGTGGACGAGATATTGGGATGCTAACCCTCAGTCTTAGTCTAGTTTGTCTTAGTCTCAGTCTTAGAGTACTTGAAGTCTTGTATTGTTAATCAAATGAATTGCAAAATATCAGCATTCAACCGGGAGCATGTTTTCCGTCATAGCATGCATTAGACAAGCTCACCATGAACCTATGATATTCCAATCTTTTATATCAACGGCATAAGCAGAATTATTTATTATTATACAGTTCGTATTTTATTTAATTAGGTACGTTTATTTTATCTATATTACTATTCATTTATATCTGTCTTTCATTAAATTGATAAAATGTTATGTATATTTCGTATCTTAACAGTTGTTGTCGTTATTGTTTTATTTTATTTTATATATTTATATAATGTTCAACAATTTTGCTCATTTCTTTTTGTACACGCCTAATCTAATTATTTCTCTGCACGACTGCATGACTGGTAGAAAATCCTGTTAGCGTTAAGTCCTCATTTGTGCATGTTCTGTGCATAAAGCATTAAATAAATAAATAAGCGCAAATTGGTTGATGACAGAGTTTAAATAAATATGAAAAATGGAATAGTTATTTTAAAAGAGATTTGTACATCAACGTTGGCATGGGTTGGAAAAAGGTGGATAAAATTATTATGCATAGTAATTTTGCGCTGAAAAGGAATTTTCATTTTACAGTCCAAAAATGTTTATATACACGTCAGAGTTAATTAACTGGAGCGTAAAAAACTCAAATATAAAACTACGATGTGAATTTAAAACCTAATATATGCGCATGCTACACTTGAACTGCGCGTGTACATAGACAAATCTACGATGGCATGAATGATGAAAATTGCATAATATCACAGATTTTAAAATCCTATATACTGTCAAGATTTTTTTGCATCAATGGTTTGAGTTTGACACGTACAGCATATAAAAATATGGTGTGAATTATTACTTATTACCGGTCAAACACAGAAAAAGGAATAATAAGTAATGACAAAAGAATTTAAAAAATAAAAGGAATAATTGTGAAATGGGAAGGTAAGTTATGTTTCACCGCTTTATTATAATATACTTAATTTTATAATATCGATACTCTATAAGTGTTATATTAAAAGCTACAAGAATAATAAAAATATAAATTATATGTTATTTTTGCAGGTGCAATATCTGTTCTAACCAATTTTGAAAGCTTGTTTGTGTAGCCGAAAATGGATTAAGCAATTCATTATAATTAGGCTGTTTTATTGATAGACTTCCTTATATAATATAGGTAATATAGTGGGACCAACTCTATTTAATGTTTTGGAGGGTTTTAGGTGTCTATCGGTCTATTTGTCAATCATCTCACAAACGTAGTGTGTGAAACCGTGACATGTAACACATATAAAATATTAGAGCCCAATAGTGACTTTTTATTCAAACAAAATATGTTTTTGGTGAAAATATTGAAACATGTTCAATACAATTATAAAAATGTGTAGAGTATTTTTTAGATCTGGCAATATAATAGCCGCCTGGGAGCAGTAACACGTCTTTTTAATACCGTCATTGAATACTTCGTTCAAGTCCTCCATTAGATGAAAGTTGTCTGTATGAACATTTTTACCATTTTTGCTGTATAATATATTTGTTGTTGATTGTATATTATTGGGTTGATCATTTATTAAGTCATATTGTACATTCATTACAATATTATGAGCACGTTCTTTGTTTATTGGTCGCGATGCCGTTACAAATTCGTCATCTTCGTCGTTTTCTTTACTTTTATTGTCATCATAGTACAGTCCATCATCAGAATATGGAGTTGTCTTCCGGCGTTTTGGTTTTCTCGGTAGCTTTAATTCATCTACGACCTTTGGATGGTAATATATGTTTTCAAATGAATTCTCCATGTTGTCGTTAATGAAGTAAGTTTGGTATGGCATGTATATAGGGTACATCGTGTATGCAACACTCATTTCTGTACTGGTTTGCGTGCATCGTTGTTGATCTAGAAACGGTTTCGTACAACTACACCTGGATGAAGCGTGGCGGCGCATATGATCATTTGTTGCTGGTAAACTTCTTAGTTCTAATATCTTATTCTCAGATGTATTGCTACTGTGTTTGATATTGACCTGCATCCAGTCATCAGGACTTCTATTGTCGAGCTGAACTTCATTTTCATTACCTGCTGCTATTTCATCATCAGTAGTTATATCGACATCTGAAAATGTTTCCCCATATACAGATTCTTGGTTACCAGTAAGTATTTCATTTGCTGAATTTTTATCATGGGCAGAATTTTCATAATCTGCTGACTTTTCATTAGTTGTAGGTTTTTCGTTTGTTGTAGATTTTATATCGATTTCGTTATGAGCACGTTTTGTGAAAAGGTCGACCACAGACCATTTTTGTTGCACTTCAATAGTAGGTGTAGGTGCAGTACTTTGTTTTAATTTCTTAACTGATGAAGAGTGAATCAAATCTTTTTCGAAAAACCTTTGTTTGATTGAAAACATTTCATCAGATAACATTCTGTCGAAGATGTTTGATTTCAGATTATTGATTTGAGACCTGGTTAGATTTCTTAAAATTTGGAACATAGGTTTTTGAGTACGAAATGTTGAAGCATTGTGTTTTGGGCTATCTGCAACGTAAGAATATGTTAGTATTCTAAACTGCTGGTTTTTCGCATACACTTACCACTGATTTAATAACGTTGTAGGTAGGTATTCACCGAAAAGGACATAGTTTTTCAGATTCTAATGACGAAAAGTTGCATAGGATTCGATATAGAGCTAATAATCATATTACCTTTGTAATAAGAAATTTTAACATGTTCTTTTGACACAATCGAATTTGTGTGAGTTACTCCTCGAGGAGCACTATTTACTCCACATGTATGAATTATAATTACTAAAATATGAAACATAAAAAACATAACCAACACATACAATACAGTCCATTTTTTATGACATCTTAGCAAACTATAAAGTAAGGTCTAGAGGGCTGCGGTGTCTTCATAATTATTATTTTTTGAAAAGTTTTATTATTTTGCCTATTATTATTGGTTGTTTGATATATTTTTAAATGAGTTATCATGGAAATTGTGAAATTACTCGTATTATTGTGTATTACAATGGTTGTCCAGTGTTATAGGAGTGGATACTGCGAGATATGCCGCAACCACACACTTTGTAAATATTCGGTACGTTTTGAGGTTAACCGAGTCCCTCATTTTAAATTTTAAGTGTATTACGGTTAATATCTGTGAACTTAGCATAATTTTGTACCTGGTCCATGACTTTTTATCAAATGTGTGACTGTTTCAAACTTTCCCTTTCACCAAACCTTTTTTTATATTGTTACACTAGTGTACGTAATTAAACAAAATACCTGGATATCTATGTTTTGTCTGCCAAATTCTTCCTATCTACTAAATTATGTGTAAACTTACAACAGACAAACACAATATTTAAGTCAGAGCACTACAATACTTCATAATTTTTTCACATTGTTATAACCTCTTACTAATTTATATTTGAGACATTTTTGAATATATATTTTTTTAAATGTCCTAGTTTTTTACACCATTAAAGTTTGCGGTCGAATGCTGACGTTTCTAGCAATAGTCGCACGAATGTCGTACACCCGACATTCCTTGGATGACTTAGTAGCCACCACGCTAGCTTATACAATTTGGTTCTGGTCCGTTGGCTTTCAAGTGAAACTGACTTAACATTAGTACAAGATGATTTAGGACAAGATGAACCAAAACAACAAATATTCTACGCTTATTGTTATTTGTAACGTACACTTGCAGGTGGGGGGCCCGACAGATCAATGCAGAAATTTGGACAAGAATTCCTTGTTATCCGATGCGGATATTGTGGAAATCATTAACAGGATTAACGACAGGAGAAACTTGGTGGCCACTGGACGTTTAAATAGATTCCCTCAGGCAGCTAATATGAGAAAAATGGTACAAATGTTTTAAAAATAAGTATTTTCCTTTTTTTATATGAACTAATTGAAAATTTCACTTCACGATACAAAACAAATAAGTATGGTAATGAAGTTTCTCGACTTCGCAACGTTGTTATAATTTCTTTTGTGTATACTATCTGCGCCTCGCGGTTTCACCCGCGTGGTGAAAACATTTCTACATTTCATAAAAACCTTTTCCTGACAATAATAAACACAACGAAAAAGAATTTTCGAAAATGTTCCATCCATTCACGCGTGATGAAATATAGGTATAGATGTAGGCACAAACGCATTTTATTAAATCGCAATGATTTGAGATAGCGCTATCATTTGTATAGATATGTTCTTTATATTATTAATAATGGTAGGTACCTAATTGAACCCCAACATTGTTATCAACGCGCGTCCTCACATTGCGTTACTTAACCTCATTCTGTTTCCACATTTAATTTAATGATGTCAAAATGTTGCATAAAGACACCAGTTAAGCTTAATTATTCTACTTAAGGTTTCAAATAAGAAAATAAATTCAAGTCTAAGTAATTAGTGTAGTTTCATAACAATAACTGTAATTTTAGAAACTTTAGTGTACCTGTCTGTAATAAAATTGGGTGACAATTGGGTGACATTTTGGGTCCTAGGATGCCTAACTAGGTATTCTACCTAATCAGACGAGAGAGACGACGAGGGTGAAGGCCTAAATTACCAACACATAATAGGGATATTTATGATTTCTTTCAGCGGTGGTCTACAGTACTGGCCAGTTTTGCCCAGCGCTGGGCAGACCAGTGTGATCCTTCTGTTAGGCCAAACAAAGAGGACGACTGCAGAGACTTAGGTAAACAAATATGATAATAATGAATAATTGTATAAAAAATCTTATCTAATTAGTGTATCGTCATCGGTCCTCGATAAATCTACAAAGTTTGAATGAAATTTCGTCGTTTAAAGTGGGTCAAAATCGCGCCCAAATAAGTCGGTTACAAATATACAAACATACAAGTGAAGGAATAATATATAAGATATAAAGCGTGTAAAAAGTACTACTAAGTTCAGCTATCCAATAAAACAACGTTTACATTTATGACACTCAAATTTACACATATGTAGGGAAATAACACCTACAAGTCTAAGCGTTAATTTCTACCGCTTAGTAAGTATTTATTATCGGTGAAGTCAAAGTCAAAGTCAAAAGATTTATTGCAAATACAAGTACTAGTACAAATAGTATTACAAGTCAAAATTATATTAGGTACCTACTTAAATTATTTTACTAAGCATATAGAATTACAAAGTGCTTATTATCAAATATTAATATTACATAGCAAGCCCATTACAATATATGAGTTTGAAAATAAAAAAGAAGTTCTCTTTCTCACTACTGGTGCTAGCAATCCGACACAATGCAGAACAGAAAACTCCGATCCGAAGCTTCGATTTCATCTGTAAAGAAGAAGCTACAAGAAACTTTACAGTAATGAATATATTACAAAAGTAACAACCCACACTTCACACAACCGTGAAAAACCGTGCATTTTCTTTTCTATGGTCCTAATATATTTAAGTCAATTTTCATGGTAGTACTCAAAGAGCATGTAGCCCCTTGCTAAGATTAGTTCGGTAATAAACAATGGATTTTATTCGTAGTACCTACCATGTAAAACATGAAGGTTATATCTTTAATTCTTGAGAGTGAAATTTGCAAACACAAACTTTTCTTGAGGCCAAAAGGTTTGAGCTTTTCGACCTTGACATGACCTATAACTTCTTTATAATTATTGGTTATATTTTTTAAAATATAAATGTTATATTATATCTGGCACTACCAATAAGACCAAGGAGTACCTACCACGGGCAATTAATGAATTCAAAATACCGAGAAATGGACTTTACCGTAGTGCCTGCGTACCTACCGTACTACCTCCATAATATTAACCATATATTTCTACAATTCATATTCATGTACTTAATTATAACTACTTACAATACGTAACTAATACTTACTATGAAAGCTACAAACAACGGCGTGTATCGTGTATTCTCAAAGCGCAGGAAATAAAAGCGTTTCTTACGAAGCTTCATTTTCTTTTCCTAAATTGTGTGTATTTTTATCGTGGGTCCGAGAATTATGAAGCAATAAGATGGCTCGAGCGGCTCGGCTCACCTGTAGGCGGCAGGTTCGATTCCCGCGACGGGACCAGCATATGTGCATATGCATATTCTTGTTCATACAAAAACTAGAATTATATAATTAGTTACAATAAATAAATAATACAAAGATACCCAACGATCACGATATAGATTCTGAGCCCTAACTAGGATTCCCTGTATCTAGGAACCCAGATACTACAAGGAACATGGTCCCACAACATGTGGGACCATGTTATTCGAATGAAACATGTCATAGTGTCATGGTGTCAAATTTGTACCTATGCTATGTCATAAACAAGAGTGTTATTAAACTATTTTACAGTGGATGTGCACGTGGGACAGAGCATAGCAGCGGTTTTGGGCCCAGCACCAGGGCTGAATGTCAAAAGTTTTGTCGACATGTGGTTTATGCTGAAACTTCACTACAAGGGCAACATCGTATATTACAATGGGTAAGTGTGCACCAGAACTTTAACTTTCCTGCCTCAAAACGTAAACATGGCTGACCACGCTTGGTAACTGTTTATAAAAATACTTACTTGTATTTACACCACAAAACGCGATGAAAAGCAATACAGCATCAAAGAAGAATCTTTATAACAATATCAAATTATATACTTCTTGTACACGTAGCATAACTTTACTTTATCGAAATTGTTGACGAAATATTAAAATTAAGCTATGTTTACTCGACCTTCGTGAATGGACATACTCGTTTTTATAACTGAACGTTGTTGTAAGAAATCATCCGTTGAAAGCCACATTACGAAAAATACGCATAGGTATCTATGCTACAAGGCAAGCTTCCTCGTTGAAATTCTATACGTGTTGTTGGTATCTATAAACAAAAATTTAATGAGAAGAATTATATCGTTAAAGTGTTTCTTTTATTTTTCTTCGAAAATAGAACTAAATTTAGATGATTAATTAATTTGTTTAGTAATAATCTTTCTCCGGATGCATGTTTAGTCAAAAAGTCGCGGAGACATTCAGAGGCTTTATCGGAACCTTTCTGCGGCCTTCACAATATTACCTATATACCTGCTAGGCGATCACGTACCTGATGTTGTTAGATTTATATATGTTATTAGATTTAATATTTTCATGCTGTTTTCTATTTGAAATAAATCGTATTCTTCTTATTCTATTCTTATTCTTATTTCATTCAGAAACTTTTCTTTCAATGTTAAATCAATTATTATTAACTTATTTAAAAAATGTATCAATCCTGAATATCCCGGGATTCATTAAATTTGATCCCGGAAATTTCGGGACTAAAATATGACAGGGATCCCGAGATCCCCAGATCCGGGATCCCAGTATCGAATCCTCTAATCATGAGCCCCTACATCAAGATTTTTTGTACTACGTTCGTTCTAACTTATGTCCCGAATGCTCCGTAGTTTTCATCAAAAACGTTTTAAAAATATTTCACCATCAATATTTTCACTCGATTAATTAAAAAATAGGAGGTATTAGATGTAGGGAATATCGGTTAAAATTATTAGTCCTTCATTTATCTAAAACGAAACTGAAACATTATGTTCCTAGAAACAAAACCTTCATAAATACAAAGATTTTCTAGGAACAGAACGTATGTAATAAAAGCAGATGAGTCCAAAATATATACCTGGTAGCAAAAAAATCCCTAATTGTGCTGAAAATACTTAAACATAAATTAATCAACATTCATTTTCAAAGGACGCGGTTTCGCCAGCGTTTAGGCACAAAATATATCTAAGACATCAAAACATACCGAAGATACAAATACGGACAGCTGCGTCCAAATCCGTTCAGTATTCGTTTCTGTGCCTAAATATTACATACAAACTTAAAATAACGGATATTCCACAGAATTCGCCCTATTTACATAGTTATTATTCTAAGTCTATGGAATAATCAAACAATATACCAATTAATTGAGTGACCCTCGGGCGGAAAGCTGTAGCGGATAAGTTCAAGATTTTACAAAAACATCTTCAATAAGTAGCTACAAATGGGATTTGTTTCATTTTTATAAGTAATGTATCTGGTATAGACAATTCATGTTTTTGAGATTATTTTATAATTATTATATAAAAACACCAATTCGAAGCTTTTTATATTAAGGAATGACCGTGACAGAGCTAGTCATTTGCCTAATGTTAAGCGACACAGCCGCCCATAACAGTTGCAGTGCCACTCGGAACTGTAAAATATAAGTCTCGCGCGACACTGCACGGCGCACGTCATCCTGAGACATCAGCATAGTCTAGTAATAAGATTACTCTAGCCTTTTCTGATCTGTTTAGGAATAATATTATTAAGACTGTGAGATCAACCCATAAAGTCATTTGCCCTTTAATTTCACTAGCTTCAGTTCCCATCAAACCGGAACACTAGTGCTTCCACACAGTAGTCTGCGACGCGACGAAAATACTGCTACAAAGTAAAAATATAAAAAAGATAAATTACTTGGAATCCACCAAAGCCTCCTTTTGTCAACGGGTAATTTGGTTTCAGGTCCCGCGATGACAAGACGAGTTATTTTACTCAATTAATTTGGGCTGATACCGAATACGTCGGGTGCGGTAGAGTGAATTTTTTCGTAAGTACATATTTACTATATCAATAAAATAATAGAACGCCGATCTACGTATACCTCTTGCATAAGGTTAGTAGGTAATATTAACATGTGAATTTGAACAAGAAGCGTAATGATTCAATTTTTCACAAACAAAGTAGGTAAGTCGTCAGTACATTCATATACTTATCTACAGGCAATAGTAGTCCCTATACTATATAAAGCATAGTACCTATACTATGCTTTTTCCTGTCTGTTGGATGGTGAGTGGGGTCCTAGACTACCTAGGTACTAGGTAGGTAATACAATGATCTTCGTTTCAGTACAAATACGACAATTCATAATATTTATAGCTTGCCACGATATCTCACGTATCAGGAATGCTCATAATGTTTTCCACGCCAATATCTGTGTGAAACTGGCATTATTCTTCCAAGAATGCCAGTCTAGGAGGTATATACCTACTACTGAACGTTTGGACAGCCCGATCCTGCTCTATAAGCAATAGTTGTGCTTGATTCTAGAGTTAGGTATGCAGGTATACAGGTATATTATTTTGCAACATTAAAATAATGGTACCTATTTCTATTTATTTATTATTTTACAACAGTAAAATCATGGGACCTATTCTTATAGCTTTAGGTTTATACCTATTCTTTTTCTTTAGCAGTTAGAAGGTTTTGCTCATAGGATACACTAGGTTTATTTTAAAGAATAATTAAATGTATTTTTGTATATAAAGAACTAGTTTCTGCTCGCGGCTTTGCTCGCGTCGCCTATAGGAAACGAAGCGGATTTTTTTTTCATAGCTAATTCAACCGCCCATTGTAACGGAACGTTACTGGTTTAATATTAATTTCTATTTTAAAATAATATTTACTTATAATCAATTTAAATCAACTTAAAACTAAAACATATATACAAACTTATCCTAACTTATTATTCTAATAAACCTATATTAAATCCTAAATTCTAAGCGCGGCACCTGTCTCGTAACGCTTATTAAATCAATGCGCGCGAATTATGTCATACCGGTTCACACAAGAACTCCGCGGGGTACGGACTGAGGAAGTGGTGGCCAACGCGGGGCCACGACCGCCGCCGCCTGCGCCAGTCGTATCTAGACTTAAGTGCGAGCACACATATCGCTTTGCCAGCTCGAGCGTCCTAGCCGACTGTGCAATTCAAACATATTTTTTTAATAATTCCTTATTATAATAATTAATAAGTATTCTAGTGTTGTAAACACGTCTTAAGAGTTTTCGTGTTGTTCCCGATATAGGGTAAGTTTTAAATGGCACATAAAAAAAACCCAACATAGGATAATTATAATGACCGTTATTTTCCTAATGACTTTAATAATGTTTTATTTTCCAGTGTTTAAATTGTAGTATATTCATTTGCAAATTGCTGAATTATGCACAACAATTATTCGTCAAAATTTCATCATCCTTTCTTTTCTGCCTACCTTATATTCTCAATGTTTGCTAATATTATTTGATTTAAGTTAATTTAATGTAATTTAAAGTCATTTCCCTTTCTTCTATTTTCATTGCCTTCTGCTTTTAATGATAGCCTTCAGCTTTATTAATATTATTTTTTGTGAACTCCGTTCTGGTTGTACCACCACGGCAATACTATACTGCGGGTAAGTATTCGTTCTTCCTGTAGCCGTTGGTGGGTCCCCAGAACGGAAGCTAGATGGGTTCCCGTATTAATATGGAGGAATTTATCGATTCCAGGAACAACTACAACAACTACAACAATCACAACAACATTAACATCAACAACAACCACAACATCAACAAAAATCAACAACAACAACGTCGTAAACCGTTACCAATAAAAAACTTCCGACTTCCCGGGAAACTTCTTACCGGCGGAATTACACCCAACAAGCCCGGTACCCCTTACTGCAGCTATCTTCGGGGTCCAGCTATACTCCGGCTTGCCGCTGCCACCTTGGGGCCACCCACCATCCGGGGCCCCCGACAATATCAGGACAGTACTTTTCCCGCGGTGGTGTAGGAAGCTTAGAAACTAGTTAAAGTGCACAAATCCACGGCCCTATAAATATATGTGCCTACCGCTAGCTGCCGGTCAAAATTTTTTTTATGTAAACTTTTTTGTAATTAAATTTAAAATTCGCGTATATACCTTTGGTTATTTATTTCTCCCTACTAATTTAGGTAGGTGGAAATTTCCATAGGGTAAACGGCACACCATTTCACCCCCTTAGGGGTGTAATTTCGAAAACCCCTTTCTTAGTAGATCCTAAACTTTACAAAGAATACACCCTCCAAATTTCAAGTCTCTAGGTTTAGTGGTTTAGGCTGTGTGTTGATATATAAGTCAGTCAGCCAGTCAGTCAGGACTTTGAATTTTATATGTATCGATTAACTAAAGTTAAGCCGGAAAACTTGACAAATCTACAATTATGACGACTTCGACTTCTTCTTTTAAATAATTATGACGACTTCGACTTCCTTCAATTAAAATAATCAAAAGATATTAATTCACAGAATGAAAAACTGAATACAGTAGTGGAGAGACTTGTGTGTAACTTCGCACCCAAAGGTAACACACACGGAAAACCAGTCTACGCTTTGGGGTACCCTGCAACTCAATGCCCGCACCACATGTACCCCGACCATGACTTCCCGGGCTTGTGTACACAGGATGGCAAAACTGGTAGATAACCATTGTTTGCTGTGTTATATTATTTACTTTTAACATTTAGTTACATGTAGTTGCTTTGTAGCATGAATAGATATACACAAATGTTACGATACATTGATGTAATTGGTCTTGCCATAATAGTAAGACCAGCCTTTAGATGCTTCGGGTGCCATGAAAATCTGCGAAGCCTATCTGACTACTATTGAAACAACTACTACTAAAAATTAACAAAATATTATAAATATTATTTTCATAAAGTAGCTTAAAAATTAATGTAATAAATAAAAATATAAGTAAAACCGGCAAATAAAAAATTAAATAAATCATGGAGGAGTTCTTTTAAAATTTCATCGCCAGTCTCTTTCTCACAAAACAGAGATCTTGTGGAGCTTCCTCACAGCTATACTATGAATGCATAGTTTGTGACGTCCCTCGTCAAAGCGATTGTATGTAAAGCTACCATAGAGGTACCACAGCTTAGTGATGAGTTACTGTGGAGGACTGGTACTGACGTCACTGCGTGTTTGAGCCGTCTCTTTCAATTTATGTATTTTAAAATGCCTTTGTAATTTTTTGAGATATTAAATTACTAGCGATCCTTTCACTTCTCCCGCGCGCTCCGTCCTTATAATGAACAAATCCTTATTTTTTCTTGCAATTAATATAGCCTATATTAATCAGTGATAATGTAGCATTCAAATGGTGGAAAAATTAAAATCGGTTCAGTACTTTTTGAGCCAATTCATTACAAACATACTTACTTACAAATCCTTCCTCTTTATAATATTAGTATGATTGTGTTCACGACTGTCTATTTTTTGAGGTGTATTATTTATTTGTTCAATAAAAATAACGCAGTCAAATAGCCTAATAGGCAGATGTTCACGAATGACCTACTAAATAGAAGCCTCCCCACACTTGCACGCGCAAGTAACTCATTTTCTGGGATGAGAAGTACTCTGTGTTGATTTATATTATATGAGTAGTGTCTGTAATGTAAGTAATTAGTGTGTAATGTATGTAATCGATTTTGCTGTTTTATTGTAAGCCTTACAAACATGAGACAAAGCTTACGCGGCTAGAGGGGTGAGGATATTCAAATGTTCAGGATTGGATTGAACAAAATCCAGCTGTTGATATAATGATGTGGGTACACTCTGAAATCTCGCTAAAACATGTGATGTGGCGAGTGACAGTGTACATAACATAATATACTCACTGTGTTTCTATGATTCTCTTATTTCTACAAATCTAATGAAACTAGTAGTAATGGAACTACTATGTTTTACTTGGCTAGCATGCTACACCTTCGATCGCAACGTCACTTCCCATCAGGTGAGAGCGTGGGAAAAAAAAAAAAAAAAAAAAAAAAAAAAACTAGGTTCACTGAGATTCGTGTAATTCTGTTTGTAATTTCTATTAACAGGAACCTAAAACTTTTCTACGAAAGCACGTAATTTCTGAATTCACGCAAATTTTCACGCTAAGACCTCGTTGCTATTTATCTTAATAACTCTAATATTCCGCTTCGGTAACTACGTAATAGTGCTAACAGTGTTCGATTCATTAATCGTATCACCGTTTACTTTCAGCGTCGGAAATAGTTCAAAGCTCTTCAGCGAGCCGTTTACTTAGGATACTTGATTTATCAAATAATTCAGCGAAGCAGGAATTGGATCCCAATAACCTGAAACAAATAAATTTCAACAGTAACGAAATAAATTATCAAAGAAACCAGAAGACAAGAAACGTTTTTTTGAATACTTCTAACGGTATGGAATTGTTTTTCCAGGTTTTTGAAATAACGGCTTTATCATTTAAAACAAAGATCATTAATGTATGTTTTTCAGGTGCCATAAAGCGAGACTCGTTTCATATGCAGCAGAATCCACTCAACCCAAGCAACCCTGACAAATTTAATGGACATCAATTCACTCCAGAACGGGGACATTCTAGAATGTACCATGGATATCAAAATAAAAACGCACCAGCTTCAAATTACCAATCAACTCAAGATTTTTCTGAACACGATTTTAGAAGATACGATTTATCAACTACAATAAATTCGTTTTCTACTCATGATCATGACTATGCGCCTAATAGCCGCAGGATTATGAATAGTCAGCAAAATGTCTACGGTTCTAATGATCGCAGAGTAAATAATAATCAAAATGAATTTACACCCAACGCCCCGCTTTGCACTCGGAAAGTAAAGTTAGATGATTGTTGCCATCCGCCTTGCCCGGCAAATCAATGTACACGAGGACAATCGCAGTCATGTAATTCTTGTTTAAAAGCCCCACTTTGTGATACATGCTTACCATTGCCTTCACCACCCCCACCGTTACTGCAACCACCTTTAATGCCATTGCCTCCACTAGCTGTTCCCAGTCATGGTCAATGTCCATGTCCACACCAGTGTGCTCCTTTGCCTTCATCATTTGACTTAAATATGAACTGCCCAGCATGTCCAAGTCACAATTGCCCGGCTCCATTGTGTGCTAAAAGACGAGCGCAAAGTGACTCGCAGGAAGAAATTAAAACGACACAATTCAATTACTATGATTTATTTCCAAATATGAGAGTCCGAAGTGGTGATGATGCCTCTTCTCAGCGCAAACAGTTAGATAATCCAGAGATAGAAGATGACCTAGAGAGTAAACCCAAAGAATCTGAAATACGAAATCAGGTAAAAGAAATATCTGGTAACGTAAAAACCAGTTTCCAAAAACCTCAAGATTCATATTATGGTATCTTCTATTCCAGCGAAAGAAAAAGACGAGACTTCGAGGACCAGATGACATTTAAACCCTTTTGGCAGATGGATGAGTATAATTACAAGAAGCCTTCAGAGTTAAAATCACTCAGATACACCACATTAGGCAATAAAAGAAATAGGAAAACACGAAAAAACGCATCCACAAAGTTTTCAACAGAACCTATAACAGTAAAATTGGAAGGTGAAATAATCCATGGTGATTCCCGTAAAGATCGCGTCACAGAAAAATATCTATCTTTTGAAGAATTAATGCATTTAAGAAAACTAAGCACCCTGGAACCTTTGGATTATGAAGCTAGACGCTTAGGAGATAATGCTTTAAGAGCACCAGCTACTACGACTAAGAAACCAGTAGCTACGGCAGCAACAAAAAAAGCTGCTGTAGTAACAACCAAAGCTACTGCAGTAACAGCAAAAGCTGCTGCAGTAACTACGAAAGCTGCTGCAACAACAAAATATGCTACTGCAACAACTGAAGCAACAACATATTCAGCCAATACTCCATTTATTAGATTGAAGCAGTGCACTCGAAAACTTACCTGTACTTGGACAGCTTACATGGTGACAGGGCCTGATGGAAATGCTATATGGCCTCACAATGCAGATGGAGGTTCAGGTGGTGGTGGCGGCTCAAGAACACCACCAGGATACGTCGATGGTTGTACCAGAACTTCTACTTGCACTCGTGATTTTATGGATCGAAATAAAATAGTCACAGTATCCGAAGATGCCGACTCTGCTACAGCAGTACCAATCTCACAAGAAGACGAAGAGTACTGTGAAAGGCGATCATTAAACGTGCAACGACGAAATTTAGATGACACTAATAAATTTTTGAAAATTGGATTTCAGGAAACTCCAACAGAAATGACACCCTCAACTTTTGAAATCAGGCACGTGGCAAATAGGGGCCTAATTGACCCTGCTATACCTCGAGCTAAACAAGAAGATTGTATTTGCTATGAAGATTACAGTAGAGTTAAGAGGGAGAAAATAGGTATGTTTGAGCGACTACTCAACAAAGATTGTAGTGGTTCAAAAGTAAATATGAACACTAAGCATGTGGGCACATATGATGATTTTTACAGTACAATTATCAGTAAAACTTCAAATTTAAATAAAAATCCACACCAATGTCTGTGTAATAGAAGCAAATCAGTGCATAGTACCATTTATTGCGTAGTTTTGTTCAATTATAGCTTTTTGGCGTGCATCAAAATATTTATGACCAATTTTTAAATCAGAAAAAATACATTTTTCTACATCACTTATGAATTTTATTGGCGTTGTATAACACAGATAAGAGATAGGAATAATATAGATAGTTTTAAAACAATTCGTTATTCTACTTTGCTAATCTAGTGCTAATGTATGTTAAAATAAAGTGTTGATGACTATTGTTTTATAATTTTTATAATGAAATTTGTGTTAAAAAATTTAAATCGCGTGTTCCAAAATCAATACTTTCAGACACCGGTTTTATCTTTAATGTCTTCTAAAAACTTATTCATAACTTCATGTCCACTTTTATGCGCATTCATATCATCGGGCGACAATAAAACTACGGCTGTCGTTGTTTCAGGTGATGTCTCGGAGTCCAAAATATCATCCAAGAAATTTTTAGTGATTGTATTTTTCTTAATATCTTCTATCTCCATTAACACATCACCTATTGATAAGTTAGAACCATCGTAGTAAGACTCGGTTATTTCGGTTGTGCTGCTTTCTTCGTCATCTTCAGGAAAGAAATAATGTCCAGTGAAGTCATTGTTTTGTTGAATTTGTGATAGCTCTGCTTGTATTTTGATTGGGCTCACGTCGGACATTGGCAGTGTACTTTGTTCTACTACATCCTTTGAAGGACTTTTATCTAAAACAGACAACTATTGGTTTACATCAAAAATTTGCATAGTTTTAAAAGATTCTCAGTATAGTAAGCCACATACCACCACTTCTAAAAATAACAGCTTCAACTAAATCAACAAGTAATGTAGAGTTTAGTAAATCATTTTCAGTGCTTTTAACAGTTGTTGGGGTTTGTTTCTTTCTGTAAATTCGGTTAGCAAAAGCTGCTACATTTGTGTCGCTGAAATTGGAATCAGAAACTGCCTGTGTTGCTTTGGTAGCTAGTAATAGCTCTTTGAACATATGATCATTACTTAATCTTTTTTTCAATAGGTCAATGAGATCATCAACAGCGAGTACATCTTTACATGGCGGTTTTGTTGATGTAGTTATTTTAATGATTTGCCTTGTGAACTCATGTAAATAAGAAAAGTAATCAAATGGCGTGTAATTTTCCATATCTGGTTCTGTTTCAGAGCTATTTATTTTTTTCACTTCGTCTTCTGAACCCCTATTGATAGGAGTAGTAAGCTCTGTATTAATAGATTCTTTGGGAATATATGAATCAGACACGTCTTTATTTGATGTTTCTTTATAAGTACTGCGCGATGTAGGATTACCTGAAATTTTTTAGGTAAATAGTAAAAATAACAATCTTAAACAGTCTATAAATCTAATCACAAAGTACTATACATACTAAGAGAGATAAATAAATACAGATGAATATACTAACTGCACAAAGCGCTATAAACAGCATCACAAGACGTTCCTTTCGGGCACTTTGAGCAGGGTGCACCGGGAGAATAAACGGGTTGGTTATCACGATTGCCGGAAGGTGCAAAGTTGCAAACCAATCTGTACACGGTACGGTTTTTGGTTCGATCTTGATCCCGGAGACGTTCCTAGAACAAGTTTTTCGAGTTATAACCCAAATAAATAAAGGCTTTAAATTATACTATAAATGCGTTATACAAACAAAACTGTGGCAACGCTCGTAGTGGCAATAAATGAACTATACAATCGATTATCAGCAACGTTATTACCAACGAATGAGCCGCACATTTAACAGCGTAGCAATAAGCTACAAATGAACTACACTTTTATGTACCGGTTTTGTTAGGTCATATATGAGTCAATAGTGAAGTGCCTGAGACGGACGCGACAAGCGATTGGTCCAAGCGTTAGTGCGCAATAAATTAAAACGTTATGATGATAATTATGATAATTAAGGTGATGATGATGCTGATGGTGATACTGTGTTGATAAATAGTAACACGATATCTTCAGCTTACTTTAAACTTGACCCCTCCACAGCCAACTTCACTCGAGTCCGACCAGACTAACTGTGTAAAGTAATCGTAATGCGGTTCTCCTTCGTTTGACCTGAATTTTAAAAAGACACAAATCAGTGGAAGGCTATGCAGAACAAACATTCAAAGCATAAAGTATGTATACAAATTTTCTTTTGAAACACAAGTTTTGTCCAAAAGTGCGTTTTTTAGCCCCCGCGACTGTTCGACCAATCTGTCGTTCTAATTACAGAGTAGCAGTTTGGGTAGCTGAAATAAAACTTGTAGCAAATATGGAGCAATCGATTTAATTATACGCACTATAACAAAACCGATATGCACTATTTTATAGGACGATTATAATAGATTAAGTAATTAATATTACACGGTGTTGCGATTAACATTTGCACAGGAAAGAGAAAGAATCAATTGTGAACACAGACTATATGACAATCAACGAGTAAGACACAGACTACAAATACCAATACATTAGCAGAGACATAGCCATGGGAAAGAACATAATAATTTTCTAACACTTCCCCTTATTATTTTCTTCACATGGTCACTATCATTTAACAAAATATTTACAACAATGATTCATATTTATACCATGCAATTATATAAAACAAACATAACACAATTATCAAACCACTAAATAAAATCAAAGTCAAATTATTAACATTACTCAGCCCTAATGTGGTTTTACATTAATCTCTTTAGTAAATTGTGCATGGTTTACTGAACTTAATGGCTTAGTGAGCACATCGGCTATCATTTGTTCAGTTGGCATATATACTACATTAGCAAACCCTTTTTGTATCAAATCCTTTACATAATGATACCTTAAGTCTATATGCTTGGTCCTTTTATGACAGTATTCCTTAGCCTCCAGTAATTTGTGGGCACTTTGATTATCATTATATATCATAACATTAAATTTCTTATCCAACATTTCTGATATAAAATTCTTAATAAAACATAGATCTTTACAAACATTGCTTATTGCTAAATATTCACTTTCAGTACTACTTAAAGCGATACTTTTCTGTTTACGTGATTCCCAATTTATTGTATTGTTACCTAACTTTATCACAAACCCAGTGTAAGATCTTCTGTCTACTATATTGTTGGCCCAATCAGCGTCTGTATAAGCAGTCAAATTTAAATTACAAGTTCTATAAAAACATAGTTTATAATTTAATGTTCCTGCTAAATACCGTAATATCCGCTTAGCCGCAAGCCAATGAGACTGATCATAACCATGAGTGAACTGACTTAGCTGACTGCAAGCAAAACTAATATCTGGTCGGGTACATACAGATAAGTACATCAAACATCCTAATAATTCTCTATATTTATACAAATCATCATCAAAACAATTATCTTCAGGCTTGCTTAATTTAGTGCCTAAAACCATAGGAGTTGATACTGGCTTGCAGTTTTGCATATTAAATCGTGATAACAATGTCTTAATGTATTCAGTTTGATCTAACGTTAATACACCTTTAACTTTATCATGATTCACATTAATACCTAAACATGTCTTAAGTGTGCCCAAGTATTTAACATGAACCTCTCGCTCTAACAAAGTTATCAATTCATTTTTCATGGATGAACTATTGCTAAATAAATAAAAGTCATCGACATACAATGCAATTATAGTTAAACATTTTGTAATATTACATTTCTTAACATAAACACAGGGTTCACACTTGCTTTGTGAAAAGCCATTTTTTGACAATAATTGATGCACCTTTAAGTTCCACATTCTACTTGCTTGTTTCAAGCCATAGATACTTTTCATCAATAAACATACTTTATCTTTATCAGTGTTAAACCCTTCAGGCTGTTCCATGAAATATATGCTCATTCAGTTCGCTATTTAAAAAGGCAGTCTCTACATCTAAATGCTCTATGTTCATATGTAAGTCATTAGCTAAAGCAAATAAAATTCTCATCGTACTGTGGCGTACGACTGGCGAGAATGTGTCATCATAATCTACCCCTTGTTTTTGTGAAAAACCGCGCGCCACTAAACGCGCTCTATATTTATCCTTACCTGTGTTACCATGCTTGGTTTTATAAACCCATTTACACTTTACAACGTTGCGACCCCTAGGTCGATCAACAAGCTTCCATACACCGTTTTTGATGAGAGCATCATACTCTTTTTGCATGGCAGCTTGCCATTCTACACCGCTCGATGAAGAAATAGCTTCTCCATATGTTATAGGATCAGATTGACCCTGAACTAACAAGGACATGTCATAATCCTCATACCTGGCTGGTTGCCTACCACGGGTGCTTGCTCCTTACAGGTCGCTCAGCAACGGTCACTGACCTCTCAGGACTAGTCACAGCTTCCCCTCTAGGAGACCACCCATCAGACTGCGAGGATGTGGTGCTACCTCCAGTAGCAAGAACCGGACTCCCCAGGCTCATTGCTTCATCACCAGTTGCATACTCCGACTCAGGAGCTGAAACCACAGTTACATTTTGATTAGAAAAACTGTCATCACATAATATATTTTCATTCATGGATAAATTATTGACATTATCATTTGAAATAGTATTATCAATCTCATTATTACTTAAATTATTATTTATTCCATTACTGTCCATATTATTATTCAATGTATTATTATTTGACTGGTCATTTAGACTAGGTAAACAGTCATATTGATAAAACTTATAACTATTAATTTTATTTTCATCAGTCTTTAAAAATTCATTCTCTAAAAATGCTACATTCCTGGCAAAAATTATCTTGTGGGGTACCAAAGGGTCGACTAGCCTATATCCTTTTGTAGTGTCACTATAACCAACGAAAATACATTTCTTGGACTTAGCATCAAGTTTCTTTCGCTTCTGCTCAGGTACTAGTGCATAGGCAACACAACCAAACACGCGCAGGTGACCAAGTTCAACTTTAGAACCAGTCCATACCTCTTCAGGCAAAGATCCTGCCACAGCGACAGAGGGGCACCTATTCTTTAAATACAGTGCGGTCATTACCGCCTCTCCCCAAAAGCGCTGGCAGAGACCAGACTCCTGCAGCATGCACCGTGCCTTTTCCATCAGAGTTCTATTAAGCCTCTCTGATACACCATTTTGTTGAGGGCTGTAGGGAACAGTCACTTGATGGACAATACCCTCACCTTTCAAGTATATCGCAAACTTATCATTACAATACTCACCCCCACCATCAGACCTGAGACACTTCAACGGATAGCCAGATTGTTTCTCTACAAGAGTCTTAAACTGTACAAAAGTGGACATTACCTCGGATTTATAACGTAGTAGGTATCCCCAGCTCTTCCTGCTGTAGTCATCGGTAAACGTCAACAAGTATCTAGCGCCGCCCCAACTGCAGCTATTCATGGGCCCGCAGACATCGGAGTGCACTAACTCTAGCGGTTGGGTTGCACACTTTGCCTCTGAAGGGAATGGTTTAGCTACCTGCTTCCCCTCAAGACATGCTATGCAATTTTTTAATTCAAGTTCATTATTCTCACTGTCCTGAAATGAAATATCATTAGCCTTCCGCAGAGTACACATACCTCCATAGCTCAAATGCCCAAGTCTCTTATGCCAGACAGATGCCGGCACTGCTGCGACCATTGCACTCTCTCCACCCTGCACCATAGTTAGGGATGGGTTAGAATGCTCCACTTGCAAGATCCTGTTGACAACCCTATCTAACTTATAGATACCATTAACATTAGAAGCATGTCCCTTGCTATCCCCCAATACTTGACAATTTTTATAAATATGACACCCCTGCTTGTCGAACACCACAGTATAACCTTCTTTAGTAAGTCTACTAACAGACAAAAGATTAGTGGATAAATCTGGCACGAGCATAGTTTCAGCCACAGTACTATCATTACCTAACACCAATTTCACTTTTCCAGAGCCACAGCATGACAATTTATCATTATTAGCTATACATACCTCACTCTTATTAGGTTTATAGTCCATTAAAAATTGTTTAGAATTAGTCATATGAGCAGTACAACCACTATCAACGATCCAGTCACTTGATTTTACCGATAATGCTACAGCACTAGTAACGAAAGTCTTTTCAGAATTTTCACTCTTCTTATCACGCTTTAACTTGAAACACTTTGATTTTATATGGCCTGGTTTCTTGCAATAGTGACAAATTATTTTATGTTTAGATACATAAGCAGCATTATTTAGTGACTCTCCGCCATTAATTTTTCGAAACTCTTCTTGAAGTAGACGAGTACGTACTAACTCTGTAGTTAAGTTGCTACTTATACACGCTGTCTCCAGATTAGATACCAGAATATCATACTCAGCTGGTAGGCCACTTAAAAGAATCTCTGCAACTTCTGCATCTTCAATGAGTTTACCTATGTCGGCCAGCTGATGGACTAGGGTCATTACCCCATTAATATAGTCTGTCATGGAATCAAATTGGCTGAACTCCATTCTATGAAGTTGTCGCGATAGTAAGACACGGCGATACAAGCCCTTATCTTCAAAAATTTTGGCTAACATATCCCATGCTGCCCTGGCTGTAGTCGCCTCTCTCACATGTTGATACAAAGAAGGTACGAGGCTCATACATATACGAGCAAGGGCTTTCTGATCCCGTACAGGATCAACATCAGTGCCATCCACGCATCCCCACAAACCATCCAACACCAATAACATCTTCATTATAAACTTCCACGACGTATAATTAGCTATACCAGTAAGCCGCTCAAAATTGTGATGATTAGACATATTATTGTTCGCCGGCTGCCATGTTACCGGCGTTACGCCGCGTGCGCCGCTCCCGTCGCTTTGCGACATTTTTGCAAATTAAGTTTATAGCTGCACCCAACAATTAGAATTCTCAAGGCTTCTGAGTTTTACAAACGACTTCTTGTCTTTTCTTCTTCATGTATGGTTGCTGGAACCCATAACCTGTTCGACCAATCTGTCGTTCTAATTACAGAGTAGCAGTTTGGGTAGCTGAAATAAAACTTGTAGCAAATATGGAGCAATCGATTTAATTATACGCACTATAACAAAACCGATATGCACTATTTTATAGGACGATTATAATAGATTAAGTAATTAATATTACACGGTGTTGCGATTAACATTTGCACAGGAAAGAGAAAGAATCAATTGTGAACACAGACTATATGACAATCAACGAGTAAGACACAGACTACAAATACCAATACATTAGCAGAGACATAGCCATGGGAAAGAACATAATAATTTTCTAACAGCGACACTATGGTATTGTAAGTTTAAGGCTCTGTACTTATCTGTGGTGCGGTAATAAAAAAATAGTAATTTATAAACATGCTTACTCTCTGAACCGTGGTAGAATGGACCCATTGGTGTTCAATAACTCCATGTACCATATATCAACCAGCGCGGAAAGCAGGAGTCCTGGCGACTCGCCGTAAACCGTGGCTATATTCTGACCCACATCAACACCCTCTGTAATCAGCGATTATCATCAGCCTCTATCCATCCCCTACATATAGGCCTCATATATGCCACTGAGCTTGGTCTTCGGCTCTTCTCATCCGTCTAATGTCAGCCATCACTCAGCGCGAACCGTGCTCCAACTAGTCGGAGGATTTCCTACACTACTTTTGCCAAATATATTTTATCAATTGAGCCACAACCATAACAATTTTTACTACAGATTCTGGATTGAACAGATCTGGATTCTCTATTCGAGATTCGTAGATTGGACAAATTCTTGGATTAGAGACGTAGTACATTGAATCCTCAGTAAAAAGCTTGGTTGGCATTGGTACCTAGTTATAATTGTTTTGTATCCTTCCTACCAATATTATTAACGCTAAAGTTTGTATGTATGGATGTCTTTCACGCTCAAACGGTTGTACGGATTTGGGTGAAATTTGGAAAATAGATAGCTTATATCCTTATCCCTATATACTTATATATCCTTTAGTAGATAGGATTAGCACATATTACTACTTTTTATAAGCGGGTGGAACCACGGGGAGCAAATAGTATAAAATAAAAACCATAGTCATTAGTTGTGCACGGCTGCAAAGTTGTTTTTTGGCGCGAGTTGGTACTTGTATTGAAAGCTGAGCAATCGAAGGAGTCTAGGATTCTGAGCGTAGCGGGAAAAAGGATAATAGTGTTCTGTGTTACAAAGGTACCTGCGAAGCGCTGAATAACTTTGCTACCGAGTGAAACACACAATTTTTCACTTCTTTACAGTATTTTCAGTGGTCTGGTGATATAGAAAATAATTGAATTGAAAGGTTTGAATTTCAAAAACTATTTCCACTCTAGCGAATAAACTGTAGTTATGCACTCACAGCCTTATTAATAAACGGGTATTAGTTTCGGATTAGTTACTTCAGCTTTTGTCCATTTTTTGCTACTGGAATATTTAGCTGGATCGAAAGAGACAAAAGATGGTGTAAAGCTAGTTCGTGTTTATTAATAAGGCTGTCAGATTTTGAATGATACAAACAATCTTTCCGAGCTTGTTAGGTGAAAACGAATAAATGATGCGAAAATAATAAATAATTTAAATTATTAGATTATCTTTTAAAAAAATCCAAACCTTGATCCTGTAGACTTATTAATGTTACAATAGAAGCACAGAATTCGCGCTATTACATAGGTCAATAGAAGTACGTTTATCTATATAGATATATATAACCTACCTTAAAATTCTCAAAGAAGCCTGTTCTTTGAATAATCTAGAATCTAGAGATTACCTGCGGATATTGCCAAAACTGGTTAGCACGCGAAGCTTGTTAAAATTTTGATGAGAATTTCTTTGTTAAGAGTACCAATCAATGCCAACATAATAATAAATACCAAGCTACCTACTTTTATTAGGATACCTACACAAGGCTGAAATTACACCATTACATATATGCATTACATACAAGCAAAGCCCGGCGTGTCGTAGCCACGTTGAGTATCGAAGGCTCTGAATAAACTGGTAGGTAGTAAAGTAAGTAAGTAGGTAAGTATCATTAAATTTGGAGAATATATTCAAGATTTGTCTCAAGCACAAACTTATATAAGCATACATACCAAGGTCTCTGCAAGCGTCTTTTACGTCCGGTATGCTATTTTTTACACACTGATTAGCCCATCTTTGTGCGGACAGCTCCAATGTTGTATTCCATTCCTAAAAAAGGTAGATATTTACATAAAATATTGATTATTTAAAACAAAAGGGAAAGCGCCTAATCTCCTAGAATTAGAGCAATCACTGTAACTTCGTAACGCGCTATACATTTTGGGAAACCTACATCGGTGGAAAAGCTGATTATCCGTGGCTCTAGTAATACATCCTACATAGAAGTTAATAAAGGTAGTCTCATGATACTTAACTGAACATAGAAGCTTTAGTAACAACAAGGAAGGTCCTTGGTAGCAGTAATTTAGTTTTGTAGTCTTTGGTTTAGCCCAATATTGTAGAAATTATCATTATCTCTACATTATCAATTAATATCTAACATTATCAACTTTATTTGTTAGACTTTGATGGCTTAGTAGTGAACGAGGATAATTAATTTCACGTATCATCATCATCATCAGTATTTTTGCATTCACTGATGAAGCAGGTGTCTTGGTGATTGCAGTAGACGAGGAGAATGCTGCTGCCGACTCCCTGGATATTCCCTCAACCGGCTGTTACGGCACCCACGCCAAGAAATGGTGGAGCTCCTATAATCTTAAGCCGGAACCACACAGCTTTACTAGAAACTTATTTATTCTGTGCCCTGGCCCTAAATCCATCACCTCTCAGCTCGATTAAAGAAAAATTAATGATAGGTTTATTTATAAAAAATTTGGTCATGACTAAAATATCATCATCAACAGCCTGAAGATGCCCACAGCTGGACATATGCCTCCTCCACTGCGCGTCACTTCGAACGTCTGCTTGTCTCCAGCTGGGCGATCGCGTAACTCGTTTACTACAGATGGAAACATAATTTTGTGTGGATTTGACAGTTTCAGTACGCATCTTATGTACATAGTTAGTATGGACATTTTTTTTATCTGCATTTCCACAGATACCTGGGTCCGTACTTTTTGTTAAATTATTTTTATATTTATAAATTTAGCTTATATTCAACATGAACATATATACAATACAGTAGTATGGACATTTCTCCTGTTGCATTACAATCAAAGTTTCATGATCACCCCCCAGATAGTCGTCGGTCAACCTTAAATATATAAATATACTCGCGCAATACTCAACTACTCGTGAGAGAAATGTAGTGTAGAAGAGTAACTATAATTAATTGGCTTTCTATGGTTACATTGATGATTAATTTTGTTAAAATAAGCTTAAGTTAAGCACATTTTCCATAAACAAAATTAAAAATTAAAAAATTACTTCGGAACTATTTACCTAATCCGCAATTAAAAAACTTAAATAAATTGATGAGGATCATTGTAGGGCTCGAACTTATTAACAAGGCCTTACATCGATCACCACGCTCGGGCCCAAAATCTCTCTAAAAGACTCAAACAAGCCTTAAACTTTGTTAAACTGCTGTTTTGTATTATTACACACACGTTCGACGTCTCTCTTAGCACAGTCTGGTAAAAAGATTACTCGACTGTGAGATCGATAACTGATAGAATACGTCTATATTTTTTTGTTGTAAATGCACTTACAATACACAGCTTGCTTGCACTAGTACCAAAACCAACGTAACACCGGAGAGTTCTTTAAAGTATGTAGGTACTTATTGTATGTCTTTCTTACCAACTTTACGATATTGTCAGCTGAGGGAAAAGATCTAAGGTCGCCAGCAGCCACTTTGTTCCGTCTACTGTTTAACTTGTCCAGTATCACTAACTTATCACTTTCATTGTTGATTAACTTTTTCAAGTCCACGCAATGTCTGGCAGGGATCTGTGATTGCTGTGAAATTGATCATTGTAAATCATAATGTATTTACGTATTTGTCTATATACTTACCTTTATTTATACAGGCTGATGAACCTAATCATAGAAGGTAGGTAGGTACTCGTTCTAAATAGTAAAAAAGTGCACAATACTTGACCTAATTATCAAGAAAAAGCAATTGAAATATATGGTTTTTACCACGGGTATACATGGTCTGGACCATGGAAAGAAAAAATTGCCTCTGGTACTTACAGGTGAACTATATAGGTGGACCATGATGGGTATATACCTAATATATATTTACCTACGTATAATACAGCAAAGTACTTACTTACCTGAAATTTACAAAGCTGTTTATTATTTTTACAACTGTTCGAGCTGCAGTAATTTTTGCCATAACCTTCTAAAATACCTAATAATAAAATACTGACTAAAAGTTGAATAGAAGATATCATTATATTTAAATTTACTGCCAGATTAATTTTAAATGAAATTTTATGTCTGCATGCGTTGATGAATCTAGATGGCTGAAAATGACGTCCACTACACTTTTCTGCCCTCGGAATTCAAAAGACTGATAGTCCCACATATTTAGGTACCCATTAGATGTTTTACTAAGGTACCATATACTACACTATACCAGCAAAGACCATTACATAAGTATTTATTTTATTCACAGGTTTAATAAAAATAAATATACATAACGCCCAACGATCTACCTACATAGTTCCTGGATACTGACTACGATTAACTCTCTGTAGGTATCCAAGGGACCCAAGAACTACGATGACCATGGTCCCACAAATCACAGAATCAATAACAAGTACCTAGGTAGGTAGATTATATATTGCGCTTTTTGCGGGAATCAAACCTGCCGCCTCTGGGTTGTGAGTTGATCTACTCAACCAGAATAGGCAAAATTATTTTAACCAATCAAGCCTACTAGGTCTGCTCCTACGTCAATCTACGTTGTACCTCTTTGAATACCGTCAAAGACATTTATCTGCCTACTCGACATTGGCGAAAGCTCGCAAAAACCACAAAATAAGAAGTTGAAAATTGACATAGATACAATGTACTCTTTAATCGTAATCTGGGAGTTTTGGCGGGAAAGCGAAAAAGATTGCGTCACCGCATTGTATTATTTTCCAAAACTTGTGTTATTTTCAGTGTTAGTGCATAAAATTGGTGGCATTTTATTCGTTAAGTGCTGGATTACAGGCGTGAGACTGAGTGTGGCAAAATGGTATAATGATGGTGAAACGTTTCTTTTCGTGTTGTTTCCAAAACTCCATTGAAGCTTCAAGTAAAGTTGCCACCACTTTACTAGGAGTATGACTTTGACTAGACTGACTTGAATACGACTTGACTTGATGACTTCGACTGTGACTTGACACATATTTGCGTGAAATATCGAAAACTTGATAAATTATCAATTACTTAACACTGGCTAAATACACAAAAGTGTGGAGCCAAAACTTAAATAAAAAAATTAAAAAAACCTGTCTGACATTGACAATTCTGATGTAAATTATTATTGACATTGATAAATAAGTCAACGAGTAACAGCATAGAAGTCAGCTGTTCTCTGAAGTGTTGCGCTAAGTTGGATATTTAAAATTTTAAGTACTCGAATGGAATTGCATTAGCATATGTATAAAATTTTCTCAATGATATAAATATAAATACCGATGGTAACTTATTTCTGTCGCATTAAGCTACTATTTCTGTTTTATCAACAAATCAATAATGCTGTCCAAAACTTGTTATTAACGTTATTAAATGGGTTGCTATGTATGTATTCAGAATGTACATATGCATCAGCAAAGGGTGTGGAGCCACTTGCGCGGTGTATGAATGCCGCACCTGGTGCGAAAAGGAGGCGATCGGACGCGAACACTTCTTACACTTTGCGACTGTATCATTGAATTTTGTGAAATATGTCCATATTTTTTATTTACGCGATGGTATAACACACACAGATTTGCGCTTTACCCAATCACATCAACAGCCAGAAGACATTCACTGAACACCACCGGGACCTTACGGCCAAAGATCACGCCATCGGGAGAATCCATGATGAAACTGCATGAAGTCAAGAAAGAGTTGGCAGGTATTCAAATCGGAAAGTGTGACGATCGAGTCGAGTGAGGTTTGGAATCAGTTCCGAACAAATTGAGGGAATGGACATATCAAATTGTTGACCCTCAGTTTTTATCATTTTTTTTTCAAAGTTATCCGTAACAGACGTGTTTCTTAATTTTGGGTTTTAATCATTTTTAAATTTTGAATAGGAAGCTAAATGAAAATTTTAGCTAGAACTAGAAGCCAGAAAGAAATAAGTAAAACGTTTTGGTATAATTGGAGTATAAAAAAAAATCTGATATTTTTATATGAGCTCATTATTGGATAATCTCAAAATGGTTATCGAGTTTTGATGCCTGGCAAAAAGTGAAATGTTGTCATTCAATAGATCACTCGCATCAAAAATTATTTTATTATTCATATTATTGGATACAAGAACTTTCTTTCCAGTACCGAATAGATATCACAGGAATGAATATATGCTAAATCTACTAGGTAGGTCCGCAAAAATAGTATCGTACTAGTAGTATCAGATCGGATTCCCTCCCTATAATAAGTTACTTTTATTAAGATAACCTACAAAATATTTAATTATATTTTGTACAATTTAATTCTTCTAAGTTTATAGAAAAATTACAACTATTTGTGTGAAGTATACAAAAAAAATGAGTCGGAACATTCGCGCGCTTATAGGACCCTCGATTCTTAACTCGGATTTATCAAGACTCTATGAAGAATCTCAGAAACTACTTGATAATGGTGCAGATTACTTACACTTGGATGTTATGGATGGGCATTTCGTACCTAATTTAACTTTCGGACATCCAATTGTTAAATGTCTTCGCTCAAAAATAAAAACAGCTTTTTTTGAGACTCACATGATGGTCTCTAAACCTGAACAGGTTCGATTTACCCTTTGTTATTATGAAGCTTTATGTTTAAAAGCATATAAATGTTACAGAGCTCAATATTAATAGGTTTGTATTTAACTAAAAGACATGATTCCCTACGCTCACTACTGGTGGTGGTTGCTATTATTTCTCAGTTACTGTGGCAATGGACACCTAATGCACCTACAATTAAAAGTTGAGCCATTTACCACACCCACCCAACCCACCACTAACCAGCCACACTTGTAGCGACAGTGTCCACTAAATGCAACCTAGTACATAGCTGATATACACTACAAAATAGTAGTAGTACTGAGTTGTGCTTAGTAAAAACGCATCAGATCTTCACAGCACTTATTGGCCAGACAATTTAGTAGTCTACATTTTTGAAAATATGCTCATGTTTGGATTACATTTTCTTGTACTTCTTTTTACAGTGGATTGTGCCTATGGCTGATGCTGGGGTAAATCAGTACACTTTCCACATAGAGCCTGTAACAAATGTTGAAGATGTTTGCAGAAAGATTAAAGAAAATGGAATGAAGGTGAAAATATTACAACTATAACTGTTAAGCTTATGTGATTCCATCATTATGCTAAAGTTAGCGCATAGTCTAAAAAACATTAAGCTGCTTAATTTCTAAAAATAAAATAATTAGTACTGAATAATTTCATTTACAGGTTCCTTTTAAATGATTGGTTTACATGTACATTTTATATCCTATTTTTCAGGTTGGGTTAGCCATTAAACCTGGTACCCCAGTATCAGAAGTGGAGAAATACATAAGCATATCAGACATGGTGCTCATAATGACTGTAGAGCCAGGATTCGGAGGGCAGAAGTTCATGGAGGACCAAATGGTGAAAGTGCAATATCTGAGAGAGAACTATCCCAATCTGGACATTGAGGTGGATGGGGGTGTTGGGCCTTCTACTATTGGATGTTGTGCTGCAGTAAGTTTGTCTTGGACCACCCACTTATAAATGCTATAATCATACATAAAGAAAGCCTAAGTGTTCTAAAACTGCTTTTTCTTTTGAAGGTTCAAATCAAAATATTTATAAATAGATTAATAATTTTCAAGATTGTTGTTTGTTGAATTTTTTCAGTTTTGCAATACTATCTGATATATTGAATCAATAACTAATTCTATCTTTATCATACTACCTTCACCTGGTTACAGGCTGGTGCTAACATGATTGTCTCTGGTACAGCAGTAATTGGAGCAGCAGATCAAGCAACTACCATCAAACTACTCCGAGATACTGTACAACAAGCTATTGAAAAACTATAAATCAAGGAATTTATTGTTATTAATTTACATTCCTAGGTTAAGTCAAGCATGCTGGGGCTTCCAATCTTATTTTTGTAATAGGTTATACAAATAAAAATAAAAATGTTTTTAAAAATATTTCTTAGTCAAATCTACTTAAATCTATTTTACTCTCAGCACCTGTGTGATTATAATCAGCTTTATTATTAGAATATATTGAGCTACTTGCAATACCAGTCTCGGTAAACACCATTGGCTCATTGTTTGCTTTCAACTTGCTTCTCAGGCCTGATAAGGTTACAAGGATGGCTTCTTCTGTTCTAATTGTTCTCGAACCTTGATTTGGCAAGACATTAAGGTATTGGTTAAACAGCAAACTAGCATCATCCACTTGCAGTTGCTCATCACTTTCTAGTGCTGCCTCAATGCCATGCAAACCTCCAAACACAATAAGAGCATGATTGTATTTAAGCTCTTTTTCTGGTATTTCATCAATAGAAGTCCCTCTATCCGATGTACCAACAGTCAGGTCATATCTGAAAAGATATGTTATTCAGAACTTGGTTAATTAAAAATAAATTTTGGTTTGTAAGTACTATATTTACAAATGATGTGACTAGAAATTTACCTAATGTTAAGCATTATGGCTGCCCATAACCACTGCACTAGCCTTGAGCTACTAAAACTATAGTACATACCCATCTTTATAAGGACTTTGAGTGAAAACCTGACTCAAGTTATTTGCTATCCGGACAGTATATCCCCAATATACTCCTGTCTCAGCCCTTGGGGTGGTGAGGCTCACAATCTTCCCCTTAATCTTTTTGCCACCTGGTGCTGGCAGCATTCTCACTGTCACTCTAATGCCAGGATTCAGCAGTTTATCTGTGGAAACATCTTGCAACAACCCAACATTGACCTGAGAACCCTTACCAGGCTTTACTTTTTTGTTCATTGTGATACCTTCCCTGAAATTGACAAAAATATGATCACAATATTTCTATAGCGATAATTACAATTGTTGTCTCAGTTGTTTGTTGTGATAAGCAACTACCTAAACTTGAAATCATTTGACTGTCTCAAGTGATGTGGGGCATCCAAAGGGTTCAGAAGACCAGCAAATTCTAAATCTTTGTGAAGAGGGAAGAAGTGTTTTCTCAAGTATTGTGGGCACTCCAAATATTGCAAAATTCGTGCTAGCTGTACGCAGCTTTTCCGAGCAACTTTAACACCATCAGCTTCTTCTAGCTTGGATTTCTTAGTATCTATTTTGTCGCCGATATCGTCGTACACAATTACTTCGTCAATGCAAAACACGCAAGCTGCTCGAGCGATCTGACCAGCCAAGTATGTCCTCAACTCTGCTGATTGAGCGTTCTCCAAAATGGACCCAGGCACGGCTATACTTATTGTCGAAATTTCGGAGTACCTCTTTTCTCTTTCTGCATCTACTTTGGCCTTCTCCTCTACTTCTTTCTCTAGAGCAGCTCGTTTCTCTCTTTTGACGATTTTCTCTTCATTCCGTTGACGTTTCAAAGACTTTCTTTCCTGGTTGATTTCACGCCAGCTTTGGCGTCCGGGTGGTTTTGGTGCCCCAGGTACGGACATTTTTACACTGCTATTTATTTATCTTCTTAAACCATGGATCACAAAGAAAACTAAACATTAATAATATAATTATTGAAGTTAAATTAACTTCAATTTAGAGCAAAAAATCACCCAAACAAAGAGTGTAATAACTGTCTTTGAGTCAAAAGAACTCGCAAATTCCCCATCCACGTGCGCATTTGATTTGACAATTAACAAAGAACATATAACCAACAGACAGAGCACACACAACTGTCTGTTTATTTTAAATATGGTATGACATAACTTTGGCATAAGAAAAATACGGTACTTTTTTTGCGGGAAAACGATAAAGATCGCGTCGCCCGCGCCGCGCCGCATTGTATTATTTTCCAAAACTTGTGTTATTTTCAATGTTAGCGCATAAAATTGGCGGCATTTTATTCGTTGTTGTCGTATAATTTTTGGTTATTACTATTGAAGACGGTATGCTGTCACGAATTTAGCCATAGTCGGTCCATACCTATCTATCGATATTCTATAATATTGATCGGCAGCACCACAGAATACTATTACTTTATTTTAAGACAGTTATTATTATACTCTTTGACTATTACTCCCACAGAATACTATTACTTCTGCCGAGTATCTCTACCTAATCTGTGGCCGAGATTACTCTGGCAGCACCACTGAAAATTTTGAGGTTAGAAGTTATTGTTATTGCTCGAAGGTTATAATTATGTATACATAAATAAAATAAATATATTAAGCATACTTCGGTACCGGTATGTACTTTTTTTGACCTGTGATCAATATAACGAATTATATCGTAATATACAAATATTATGCTTAGACCTTGGTCTAATATATATTTGTATATCAAGATATTAGGGCGAGTTCTGTGAATATAACCTAATACTATGCATAATATAAATTAGAATTTACTTAAATATCAAAGTTTTTTTTGACCCCGTATGTATCTACATAAATATAATTTTTATTTGTATTATTAAAATCATCTAATAGATTTTTTTTTTCAGATACCCTCCTTGAGCGGTGAGTGATACATTTGTGAGAAATGCATTTCTTAGTTATAACTTTAGTATAGAGCTATTCTATTCGATACTACCATTTCACTTCATATCCGCTTGTAAAAATTGTCTAAAACATAGTACATTAGGTATTGTTAGAGGCAAAAGAGTTCACTATATACAGTCAAAATCTGTTATAACAACATCGAAGGGACTGCTCATGTTCAGTCGTAACAACCGGTGATGTTTAATGTGTATTGTGCAAGTACAAACTTGCTTTTTGCAAATTCCACTCTCTAGCTTGGATATAATATGTGATTTATCTTCGATATCAATTTGTTTGCGACATTTTTAAAGTTTCACGAATAACCACAGTTTTGGATATGTCATTACCTGTAAATTTTGGATTTTGATTTTTTCATCTGTTACTCATCTAGAAACTAAAGCAACCAAACCATTCTTTTTAATATAAATATGTTTTATGTTTAGCTTAAGATACCTTTGCGTTACATTCATTTGCTAAATCAATTTAAGCGGACCTCATAATCAAATACCAACAATTATTCAATAGTAGATTTGTTTGGTTTAGAGACCAAGCAATGGTTTTAATAGTGTTTCATTGAATCCAGTAACCAAATATGTACCCACTTCTTGGACATAGGCCATCTCTCACATTGGGAGAGTGTAGGCCATATTCCATCATGCTGGCCTAGCTGGTCCAACTTGTACTATTATTTACTCTGTATCAGCACTTGCCTAGCCTAGTGCAGATTGCTGGATAAAACATGTTCTTCAATAATGGGATTCTTAAACATGCCACAATGTTTTCCATTACTATTGTAAGAGTGAGGCCAAATTCTACACATAACTTGAAAAGTTGTTAGTGCAAGGCCAAGTGGGATTTGAGCCTGGGTACATTGCATGGGTAACCGCTGAGCTACATATAGCTTTCATAATGATAGAAAGCAATACTTATGTTATTTTCTAATTATTTGCTGTCAGTGGTGTGTTTGTTTTATATTATAATCTTATAACTGCTTATTGTTTTCAGTTTCTATACTGATGAAACCTTTTGAACTTATCTGTGTAACAATTTATTATTTTTGTTATGCTGTGCAACAGATATATAATTTTTCATCACAATACTGACGCAAACAAACACAGGGTTAACACTAAACTAAGTAAATTATTGTTACTGCCAGTACTGCAAAACAACAATTTCATAGATTATTAATTTACTTCTCTTAGTGACCCTGTAGTGAAACCCTGTGTTTGTTTGCAATATTGTGATTGTGGTGAAAAATTATATCTATAGCAAGGTAGTAAAATAAGTAGTAATATAAATATACATATATTACTGACTGATTTTGTTTAAAAACTTAAAAGAACGTAACAACCCTTTTTTGTTTTATTAAAATAAACGAAATGTAAATATACAAAACTAAAATTGATAACTGGTTTTGTAATCAATTTGCAATTTTCACACAATGACGACTTCCGATTTGGGTGTTAATGATGTTCAATCAATCTTCAATAGCAATGCAACATGCAAAATCCTCATGTTTTAATTTCAAATTCCCATAAGTAACTTCAACTTCTAATTTTTGTGGCTTCTGCGGGTTACCACAATTTTGCCAATGTACCTGTACCTGTACATGTATCTATACAAATATGAGATTTTTGAGTGAGATTTTGCATGTGGGTCATTAAGAAAGGCAGGTGGATGGAAGAATTCTCAGATTGAAAGGGAACATTTAGGGTGCATGTCATTCTTATGAGAAGTGGACATTATGGGAAATAAATGAACATTATGGAAACAAGCTTTATAGGAATTCAATGGGTACATATTATTAGAAGATATCATTTTAGGAAGTAGTCATTAAGGGCCTAAAGTGTCAAAATGTTCATAAAGCATATGATATACATAAATGTAAAAGGGACAATTTAATTTACATGATGAAATTTCCAGAATTGGTTTATGTTATTAATCTAAAACTTCAAATGACAACCCTGTCCAAATATAATAAAGGCAAACAGTAAACAAGATCGTTTTCTTATCAGGAACCCCTGCAAAAGGTCAAAACTGATATAAGTTAGTTGAGAGCAACTCATCAGTTCGATACAACTATTTGAAACATTCAAACATGGCATCCAATGGAAAGCTAGGTGAGTAGTTAATTTTATTATTTATACATTTAATATAATAATAACATAAAGACAGTCTATTAAAATAAAACTTAGCTTAGCAACAGGGTCCTCCGGGTAATCACATACATTTGTTAAATTCGTGTCAACTTGTCAGACCAAATGCTGAACACTCATTGGTTCCTGTTGACCATTGGCTGTCTTCAACAATCTAGTGAACATACGGGAAAAGGGCACCAGAGAGATAAGTGCGCCAGAGAGATAAGTGCGCACTTGGAAGTTTTTGTGGCATACAAAATATCTATAAAAATATGTTATTGTCATATAACATCGCAAACACCATTTTTTGGAACAGTTATGCCAGCGACCCAAGGCAGTGCTCCGCTACATGAAGGAGCTGAGCTGGCAGGGGGAAATGCACAATACACCCTATGCGGGACGTCAGTGCAGGCCTTACCGCCCCCACACAGAATTAGAAATAGAATGTTATTGTTATATAACATCGCAAACACGATTTTCATTAATAATTTATTTACAGCTAAAGGTACAATTTTTATATTACAGCTCTTCTCAGCGTGTCAGACAAGACTGGCCTGCTGCCCCTAGCCAAGAGCTTGTCAGAAGTAGGGCTCCAGCTAATAGCCAGTGGTGGAACAGCCACGGCCCTTCGGAATGCCGGCCTCAGTGTGTACGATGTCTCGGACATCACTAAGGCACCGGAGATGCTGGGAGGGAGGGTCAAGACTTTGCATCCGGCGGTGCATGCTGGGATCTTATCTAGGCAAGGTTTTTTTTATAATTCCGTATGTCAGTACCATAGAAATGGGATTGGAATGGGAATAATTTCAGCGCCAACGATTTTCAGTTGTTAAATTCTTATTATGTACTCACCATAATAATACTTAATAGCACCAAACTTTACCCCCACATGCAACATCCTGGATAATACACATTTGTGTATTATCCAGGATGCTTGTCTTTTGCGGGAATCGAACCCGTGCCCTCCGGGTTATGAACCAACCGGCTTAATCACAATAACTCAAGAGGCCTGAAAACACTTCATTTGTACCTTAAAAAGTTTATCTGATGAAAGTTCAAGAATAACTTCTCAGGTCGGAACGTATGCTATGTCGAAAGTGTAGTGAGAAAACAGAAAAAATATTTAATAATGTTTTTGATGGTCAAATCAAATCAGATTATGTTATATTATTTAAATCTATATCTTGTATAAAACAAAGGCGTGTTAGTTACACCACTTACAACACAAGAACGAAATAAGTAATAAATAAGTAATAATAATAAATAAGTAATAAAATTGATGTATTTCAATAAATAAATAAAATTAACATCCTAAACATGTACATTCATTTCCTGTTAGACGGAACGAAGTTCGCCGGGACAGCTAGTTACAATATATTATGAGTGGGTTTTAAAGGTTTTGATAAATAAATAGATGTTTCTTGCAGGCTCACTGATTCCGATCAGGCTGACATGAGTCGTCAAAAGTTCGACATGATAAGCGTCGTCGTGTGCAATCTCTACCCATTTGTTCAGACTGTCTCAAAACCCAACGTGACCATAGCTGATGCTGTTGAGAACGTAGATATAGGAGGGGTCACGCTTCTTAGAGCGGCGGCCAAGAATCACGACAGGGTAACTGTTATCTGTGATCCCAGTGACTATGAGAAAGTCATTCAAGAATTGAAGCAGAATAAAAATCATCAGACTTCTTTGGAGACAAGGTAATAATTACTTTGCTTGAAAAAAGGCTTTTTTTACTTGGCTAGCATGCTACAACTTCGATCGCATCAGGTGAGACCGTGGTCAAATGCTAGACAAGTTTAAAGTAAAAAAAAAAAAAAAAAAACATTCGTTCTTGCACCCGCATGCCAAGCCTGTGTGGGTCCTAAAACCTAACGACCCTTTGTAATGGTGTCGATTCCATTCTCTGAAGTGAAATGAAATTAAAATACCTTTTTCATTTCCTCTTTATCAGATACCGCCATACTTAATTCAGTTAAGTTTTAGAGAAAGTTACTTTTTAACTAGTGACTAGAGTCTATATTCAAATGTTTCTATTTATTAGGTCTTACATGATAAAGGAACCAAATCCGGGTAAGTATGTAAATGACACAGAACAGCTCTCCCATAAAATATCATATACCATGATCCTTATAGTAACAGCAAACTGGCATCATAGTGTAGTTTTGAATTCATTTCATTTCACTTCATTTATTTCATTGACCACATTATAACATCATTCACATTCTATTCATCATTATTTCATTGACCACATTATAACATCATTCACATTCTATTCATCATTATTTCATTGACCACATTATAACATCATTCACATTCTATTCATCATTATCATATAAGCTGAATTGTAATGATTTTGTACCTAGATTTTTATGAGGGTTTTTAATGTTACTGTAAGTTTTAATCTTTTTTAGAGGTCTTATATTATTGACTGGCCCGATAGCTCAGTTGGTAGTAGCCCTGCCTTCTGAACTGTGGGTTGTGGGTTCGATTGCCACTCAGGACAAACATTTGTGTGATGAACATAGGTGTTTGTTTTGTGTCTGGGTGTCATATTGTATTCTATGTATGTATTTACAAACAAAAAAGTATCTAAGTATTGTATCAGTTATCTGGTTCCCATAGTACAAGCTTTGCTTAGTTTGGGGCTAGATGGCGTTGTGTGAGATGTCCACACATATTATATATTATATTATAAAGACACCAAAATGTATTACTATAAATAGATCTAGATGGTGTAGAATGTGATCAGCTTAAGATAACTTAATCCATGCAAAGCTTCATCTCTTTCTAATAAAAGGATGCCACTATAATAGTGCTTAATTATGCAATTATTATTCTACAATACAAAAAGGTGTATGGGCATCCGTACATCTGACATTCCTTGGATGATGTGGGTTGTTTAACAAAGTCAAATATTCATGTGTCATTTTGTGTTTAAGATGTACTTCATTAAGGTCAAACCGGAGTCTTAATTCGAATAATTAGAAGCCTTCCTATAGTTAGAGCTTAATATTGTATTTATTTCACAGACAGAAGTTAGCATTGAAGGCATTCACACATACATCAGAGTATGATCTCGCTATATCAGACTACTTCCGCAAGCAGTACTCCAGTGGGCAGGCACAGTTGACCTTGAGATATGGTAAGTTGATGAAAAGTTCTTGGATTGAGTAGACGCAGTGGCATGTTAAGACAAAAATATTTAATTGTAATTTAATTAGCCAAATCGGAATTATTTGATTAATGTAATTTAAAAGAAATTAAAAACTGTACATTAGAGTACTTTAATATATTTCTAGTAGCTCAATGGGAGGCTTTATCACTAAGAGTGATCTATTCCAGGCAACTTCTGGATGGATAGTATCGATAGATGGTAATCTGCGGTGCGCAATATAAAAAGCTTAATTAAGCTTAATTTTTTTGTGGTTTTTGAAGTAAAACTTTTTACGCTTGACTTGGATGTAAGGTGGTGAGGCGAACGGAAGTTGACAGGGAGATATACTTATATCTCCCTCTCTACGTGAAGATAGAAAGAAAGAGTTACATTTCGTATATTACTGTAGGGGCAAGAGATGGAGCTTAAGGAGTTTTGTCTTCAGTCGCGTGGTCTAAAGGACACTCGTTTTTATTTTTGTATGCGACTAGAAGCCATAAATTGAAGTATCTTCGACAGATGCAATTTAGTTAGTACTTGTTTAATATCAAAGATCTTTTTAGGTATGAACCCTCACCAGAAACCAGCCCAAGTGTTCACAACCCGCGATAAGCTTCCCCTTACCACTCTGAACGGTTCTCCCGGGTACATAAACCTGTGCGACGCTCTGAACGCGTGGCAACTTGTGAAGGAGCTGAAGGAAGCCCTGGGGCTCCCCGCTGCGGCTAGCTTCAAGCACGTCTCGCCGGCCGGCGCGGCGGTCGGACTGCCTCTAACCGAGGATGAGGTATGCTTACTAGGTGGTAGGACTTTACTGCAAAGTTCGTCTAGGTAGGTACCACCGCTTTGCCAGTTATTCTGCCGCCAAGCAGTAGTGCACAAGCACTGCTGTGTTCCGGTTTGAAGGGCATTGTAGCTATTGAAATTACTGGGCAAATGAGACTTTATGATCTGATCTCACAGTTTAGTAATCTTATTACTAGATTGTGCTGATGTCTCAGGATGACGTGCGCAGTGCAGTGTCATGCGAAACTATACTTTACAGTTCCGAGTAACACTGCAGCTGATATGGGCAGCCGTGTCGTTTAACATCAGGTGAACGGCTAGCTCGTCACGTCATTATTTAACATTAAAAAAAATGCTTTCTTTGGTTATGTACAATGTGCAGGTAATTATTTGTTAATAAAGTATATAGTAGTAAGTATAAATAAACATATGTTAATAAAGATTTACAATAAAATACCTAAAAATATCGTAACTGAAACTACGGACACAATTTTCCATAGTAAACTGATTTTTTTTTTTTAATTAAAAAATCTTAGTACGATTTAGATGATAATTTTAATGACAATAATGCTTCAATCTCATAAAACAACATTTATAATATTAGCAGTTCGAAGTAGATGGTTGGGAAGAGCAGACACAACTCTGTTAACAAGGTTGTAAAAGATTTTGAATCTCGTCGATAGAAATATGAGCTAGGCGATCATGTAACTGGATTGCAACCAATAGAAACCTTAAATGTATGGATTTGACACTTTCAATACGCAGCTTATGTGCATAGTTACTGTGGAAATTCGGAAAGGAATTTCTCTTTTTGCATTGTATTCAAAGTTTCACGATCACTCCCCTGGACGCATACCGCCTTCTGTAAAAAGCACGTCGCAATCTTTCCAACACTTATGCCTATATAGCTCGCGCAAAACTTTATGAGCTCCCGGAAGTTAGGCCCGAGTACCAAACTGCGCATGGTACAGTTAAGTGCATTGTAAAAGCGGCCATACAATAACTATAATATGAGTACTGCGCAGCCATCTGCGCTAGCTTCTGAGAGCTCATAAACTTTTGCGCGAGCTATAACATTAATGGTCAGTTGTGTTGTATTGTGCGCTGAGCGCTAAGATCTTCAAAACCAAATTTGGCATTGCAAGCCGCATCAGCGAAGTTGCCAGGATTCGCCATAGACGGACACATCTAGTAGGATGCCAAACATCATCATCAGTGGGGTGATCACGGAATATTGATTGCAATGCAACAAGAGAAATTATATACTAACTACGCACATAAACTGCGTTTCTGCTTGTTTCAATCAAGTTCCATGATCGCCCTGCTGACAATATCATTATCTAAATATATAACTCAAAGGTGACTGACTGATTGAGTGACTCACATAGTGATCTATCAACGCACAGCCCAAACCAATGGACGGATCGGGCTGAAATTTTGCATGCAGGTAAATGTTATGACGTAGGCATCCGCTAAGAAAGGATTTTTCGAAATTCCACCCTTAAGAGGGTGAAATGGGTGGTTGAATTATTTTCCCATATCCACGCCGCGGGCGAAGCTGCGGGCAGAAGCTCGTAATAATAATAATAAATAATAAATATTTGTGGACATTTCACACAGCCCCGAACTATCTAGCCCCAAACTAAGCAAAGCTTGTACTATGGGAACCAGATAACTGATACAATACATAGATCCTTTTTTTTTGTAAATACATACATAGAATAGAATATAAACACCCAGACACAGAACAAACATCAATGTTCATCACACAAAATGTTTGTCCTGGGTGGGAATCGAACCCACGACCTGGAGTTCAGAAGGCAGGGATACTACCAACTGAGCTATCGGGCCAGTCTAATAATAATATTATAATAACCCACCCCTCGTCCCCCGCCCAGGCGTCAGTGTGCACGGTGTCGGACCTGCTCCCGCTGTCCCCGCTGGCGAGCGCGTACGCCCGCGCGCGCGGCGCCGACCGCATGAGCTCCTTCGGGGACTTCGTGGCGCTCTCCGACCCCTGCGACGTCAGCACTGCCAAGATCATCTCCAGGTAGCACAATATACAACTTTACATTCAAACGCATGTACATCGGCTGGACTCTTTAGAAGGTTGCGGTAGATACGACTTAGCTTGCGCTATTTAACTGATATATTTTTATTGCATAAATCTATACATATAAAATTCAAAGTCCTGACTGACTTACATATCAACGCACAGCCTTAATCGCTGGTCCTAGATACTTGAAATTTGGAGGGTGTGTTTTTTGTAAAGTAGGTACTAAGAAAGGGTTTTTCGAAAGTCCACCCCTTAAGAGGTTGAAATAGGTGGTTGAATTATCTATGAATTCTTCTTTGTATCCTATACACCATTAGCCACGCGGGTGAAGCCACGGACAGAAGCTAGTAAATTATATTCCTCAATAAATAAGCAGACATACAAAAATTTAATAGGTATCTCAAAAAATATCAAGCATTTTAAAATACAAGAATAGAAAGACTTAGCTGAAAAACGCTGTGACATCACAAATTATTACTTCTAGTAGCTTAAACTAAATTAGTCTTTTTTAGTTTGACAGTTTTCAAATTGATTTATTCCGTTAAAGTGGACCACTAAAATTAAGATAACAGTCGAGGGCTATCATGTCCCGAGCACGTTACTTTTCAAAGTATGTCACCAAAGAGTTCAATCAATAGGTGGCTAGAAAATTTAAAATTAACCATTTAAACTATGTTCCCAGGGAAGTGTCAGATGGCATCATCGCACCAGGGTACTCAGCCGAGGCTCTTGAAATACTCAAGAAAAAGAAAGGTGGCAACTACTGCGTGTTGCAAGTGAGTTTACGTCGATTTTGGCATATATTTTATACCCTAACTTATTACCTACTACTTCTGAGAGTGGACAGTGAGATTGCCGCTATACTATCTGAAAAGGTAGCGTTTCACGTGATCCTGATATTAAGTGATATTTTGGTCAAAAGCGGCGCCACGCTATACTTTTGGATTGAGAACTGGCTTTCAAGTTCGGCTGCCGGTGGTGACAGATTTTAATGTAAAACTTTTGTAAGCACGCTTGACTTGTGGAATAAGCTGGCGAACGGAAGTTGAAAGTTGTTGGTTAATGTGGATCTCCATTGTCAACATAACAAAGTGAAAAATTTGTACTATTATGGTATGTCCAGTAAAATGACAATTTACAATTGTCAAGATGGCGGCATTAACTTTAAACAAAACAAAAACAAAGTCATACCGGCCGATAGATGGAGCTAAACTAAAGAAGTTTTACTTCAGTCGTGTGGTCCAAAACACATTCGTTTTTTTTTAAATTAGAGGCCTAAATCTAGCTTAGACCACCGCCTACCACCATTATTAGCTTATCACAATATTTATATTTACCGTAACGTCAGTTTCGTCACAGGATTCGAATCCATGGAAATCATGACATAATGACGTCTCAAAAAGTTACCTAGTAGAGATGTCTTTAAACGATAAGACCGCCCATTGTACGAGTATAGGTTTGGTAACTGAGCCACAGATAATGTATAATATACACTGAGAGGTCGAACTTTAGGTACCTTTCTAAAAGTACATGGGACCGGCCCGTCTTATCGGGTCATAACACGTAACGCCTTAGAAGAGAGCGATATATAGTGATAGAAAGAGAGGCAACTGATGGTAGGCTTGCAGCGCTGTACGAACTGTATTGCTTTGTAGCAAGAATCGCTATTTATTTACTTCTCGGAGTGAATATACTGTAGTACACTAACTGTATCTGTACTTTTAAGTATTCTATGACACTGAGCTACAATTTTATCTGCAGATTGATGCTTCCTACGAGCCAGACCCAATTGAGCAGAAGACAATTTTCGGTTTAACTTTAGAGCAAAAACGCAACGATGCCAAAATAACCCCGGAATTATTCAACAACGTCGTCACAGCCAAGAAGGATTTGCCCGCCAGTGCGATCAGGGATTTGATTGTGGCGACCATCGCACTCAAGTATACACAGAGCAATTCTGTTTGCTACGCTAGAGATGGACAGGTATAATTTTTTTTTTTATGTTTGGCTCCACACTTTTATGTATTTCGCCAGTGTCAAGTAATTGATAATTTATCGAGTTAATGATATTTCACGTAAATATGTGTCAAGTCACAGTCGAAGTCATCAAGTTAAGTCATCGTCTAGTCAAAGTCATACTCCTAGTAAAGTGGTGGCAACTTTACTTGAAGCTTCTATGGATTTTTGGAAACAACACGAAAAGAAACGTTTCCACATCATTATACCACTTTCCCACACTCGTGCCTGTCCAGCACTTAACTTTATGCACTAACACTGAAAATAAAACAAGTTTTAAATAATACAATGCGGTGACGCGATCTTTTTCGTTTTCCCGCCAAAAAGCCAATGATAGTACTTTTTTTTTTGTTTCGTTTTGGCTCCACACTTTTGTGTATTTAGCCAATGTGAAGTAGTTACTAGACGGGGTGACGTGTAGGTGATAGGTATCGGCGCGGGCCAGCAGTCCCGCATCCACTGCACGCGGCTGGCGGGCGGCAAGGCGGCGCTGTGGTGGCTGCGGCGGCACCCGCGCGCGCTGGCGGCCTCCTTCCGCGCCGGCGTCTCCCGCGCCGCGCGCGCCAACGCCCTCGACAACTACGCCAACGGGACCGTCGGTGAGTCACGCTCCTTGACGTAACGCTTCACTTGGAGACTAATGGGGGGTCGTCTAGGTAGATACCACCGCTTTGCCAGTTATTCTGCCGCCAAGCAGTAGTGTGCAAGCACTATTGTGTTCCGGTTTGAAGGGCACTGTAGCTAGTGAATGAGCAAATGAGACCTTATGATCTGATCTCACAGTCGAGTAATCTTATTATAAGACTATGCTGATGTCTCAGGATGATGTGCGCAGTGCAGTGTCATGCGAAACTTTATATTTTGAAGTTCCGAGTGACACTGTTCTGTTATGGGCAGCCATGTCGCTTAACATTAGGTGAACGACTAGCTCGTCACATCATTCACTAACATAAAAAAGGGGTGAGAACAAAAAGGGTCAAATTGATAGTTTCGAGAAAATTGACTTTAAACTTCACCAGCTTCATTTTTATGTAGAGTGCTTATAAGGTAATAGAAAAGCTACATGTAAGTTTCAGTTGCTTGAAAATGTTTTATTTCTATTTAAAATTACCAAATATAGTACTAATTCATACAATTACTGTAAAAATATAATATAATAAAAGAAATAAAGTAATGTTTTATGCTAAGCGTACTGTATTCCTGTGACAGATAAACCATTTTTAGACTCAAAATCTCGAGATTTAAGCCTCATTTCGGTATTTTGAGAATGTATTATTGAAGATAATTTCACGCTGAATCCAACGATACCCATAAGTCATTTGGTCAAAAAAATCAGTTAAATCCTTTTTATTCTCACCCCTTCAATTGTGTTCCGGCTTAAAGGGCACTGTAGCTAGTGAAATTACTAGGCAAATGAGACTTTATGATCGAATCTCACAGTCGAGTAATCTTATTATAAGACTATGCTGATGTCTCAGGATGATGTGCGCAGTGCAGTGTCATGCGAAACTTTATATTTTGAAGTTCCGAGTGACACTGTTCTGTTATGGGCAGCCGTTTCGCTTAACATTAGGTGAACGATTAGCTCGTCACATCATTCACTGACATAAAAAAGGGGTGAGAACAAAAAGGGTCAAGTTGATAGTTTCGAGAAAATTGACTTTAAACTTCACCGGTTTCATTTTAATGTAGAGTGCTTATAAGGTAATAGAAAAGGTTCATGTAAGTTTCAGTTGGTTGAAAATGTTTTAATTCTATTTTAAAATACAAAATATAGTTCTAAGTACAATTACTGTAAAATATAATATAATAAATATAATAATGTTTTTATGATAAGCGAACTGTATTCCTGTGTCAGATAAACCGTTTTTAAACTGACAACCTCGAGATTTAAGCCTCATTTCGGCATTATGAGAATGTGTATTATTGTAGATAATTTTACGCTGAATCCAATGATACCCATGGGCCATGGGTCATTTTGTAAAAAAAATCAGTCAAATCCTTTTTGATCTCATCCCTTCCATGGTGAATGCGTGACGAAGCGAAAGGAAGTTGAGAAGGAGATTAGGAAGTTAGTGAAGATAGAAAGAGAGTTACATTTCGTGTATTACTGTAGGGCAAAAACAAAGTTATACCGGCCGATAGATGGAGCTAAAGAGGACTACGCGTCTGCTCGATCGTTTTTTTTTTCTTTTTTACTTCAAACTTATCTAGCATTGACCACGGTCTCACCTGATGGGAAGTTACAATGCGATCGAAGGTGTCGCATGCTAGCCAAGTAAATACCTATTCACTCTTCTCTTGAACACGCCCGGGTCATATTTCGCCGGAAACACAGACGCTGGCAGGGCATTCCATTCCTTAGCCGTTCTAATTAAGACCGCGGAGAAAATCGTAATGATAATGCCAAAGTTCGTCTAATAAGGTGCCACTGCTTTTTCAGAAATTCTGCAGCTAAGCAGACTACTGTCTTAAACCAACTTCAATCGTCTTAATTTTATGTTGAGAAGTATCTTGAAATTGAAGAGTTCTGTTGTCTATCTCCGAAGATATTCATCAGATGTTCATCAAATCTTCATAAAGTTTACCACCGTGCAAGGTTCTTCTAAAAAAACGTCGGAAGTCGTAAGAAAGAAAGAAAAATTCACTGAGATTTCTAATTTTAAATGTACTTATTGCAGGCTCGGATCTACCGCTGGAACAGTGGAACGCTTTATTTGAGGGCGAAGCGCCCGCGCTATTGACGGAGGCCGAGCGTGAGGAGTGGCTTCGCACTTTGGACAAAGTGGCGCTCGCATCTGATGCTTTCTTCCCATTCAGAGACAACATCGATAGGGCGGTACAGGTATGACCAAAAATGACCTTTCATCGCATAACGTCAAGAGCGCAAAATACCAAAATCCAAATAATGCATTTAGCATCTCACATTAATGAAAATAAAATCTATAATTGAAAAATCACTCGAGCTAAAAATTTTAAACACTGCCTTTTGCGTAACTTCTTAAGTCCATTTCGTTTTGAGTTTATGGCTTTTTGCATCTGAATAATACGCACGTTTAATTTTATCAATACTTGCTTTGAACTCCGTCTTTTAACTAATGGGGTTAGATACGCTCACCGCTAAACTATGCTCGCATCTTTCGATAACTGAATTATAGCTTAGCAGAGTTTTCATTCCTTTTCATCCCAATGGTACCATGAAAATATTAAATCTATATTCTATCTAAATATATATAACTCAAAGGTGACTGACTGACTGACTGACATATACAGTGATCTATCAACGCACAGCCCAAACCACTGGACGGATTGGGCTGAAATTTGGCATGCAGGTAGATGTTATGACGTAGGCATCCGCTAAGAATGTATTTTTCGAAATTCCACCCTTAAGAGGGTGAAATGGGTGGTTGAATTATTTATTAATCCCATAGGCCACGCCGCGGGCGAAGCCGCGCCAGAAGCATATAATCAAATCAATGCTAAGGAAATCGGGGGAATGGGCCACTTACCACTGTGATCGCTATGACGCATACCAAGAATAAGAATTATTGCAAAATGCCTGTGTTCTAATCATATTAGAGAGCTTATTACTATTATCCTGATATGGTCTATTATTATGTTAACGGTACCCTAATGTGTACCATATGCTAGGGCAAATCAAAGCCATAATAGGGTACTATAGTCATTTGAAGGCACACGAACGAAGCCTTACCTTGACTTAGTCGTAACAGAACCACTAGTCGCCGTAGCCCAAACCGGCTAGGAACCATATTATCCTCAGTGGCGGATTTACACATTTGCCACCCGTAGGCTATTATGACGTATAATTAACTCATGCAATTCAATGTAATTAAAATGATTGTCAACTGGGGGTTGACAATCATATTAATTACATTTTCTTTGTTAACGAATTTGCAGTATTAGGATTTGTACTCTACATCAGCTTTCAGTACTAAAATATTGTAATTTTCGAGACATTTTTCGGGAAAACTTGATTTTAAGAAAAAAAAATTTGATTAAATTTGGCGCCCTAGGCTCCACCCTAAAATTTGACTCACCTTAAAATTTGCCACCCTAGGCTACAGCCTACTCATCCTGCTGGTAAATCCACCACTGATTATCCTCACGTCTTATTATGATACGATATGAAATAGCAAATAAATAAATTGTATTGAAAAATCATGATTATTTAATTTGACAGTGTGGCGTGGAATACATCGGCAGTCCATCTGGCTCCAACAACGACAAAGAAGTGATAGATGCGTGCAACGAACACAAAATTACGCTGGCGCACACCAACCTGAGACTTTTCCATCACTAAAATATTTTACAATTATTGGCGGCACAAGCAAAGTTAATCTCAGATGGTGCGATCGTCGCTTGAATTTCAAAACGTAGATAATTTTATATCCAAAATGTAGTCATTATCACGAAACTAAGAGTATATGCGGTGAAAGTGGAGTTAACACTTCTACATTGTAATATCGCTATTACACTAGACGGTTCTCATCTATCCAGCACGATTTAAATTTTGGTTTTGAAATTGGTAATACCTTACTAGATAAACACAATCATTTTGAAATTAAAAATGTTGTGGTCTGCGTAGGAAAGAGAGGAGGGAGTTAGCGAGTGAACAGCAATAGCGAGGGTAGAGTTTGCATCAAAGGTGTAACTTTATATTTTAAGTGTGTGCTCCATTTTTATATTTTTACTTACATCTTTATGGTTATTACTTTGTGGTCAATTTCATATAAGGCTGTGAGCAGGGTTGGATTTCGTAGTATAATTATACTATTTGTACCATTATTTCATAGTGTGTAGTATGTAGTATCGTAATGCCACTATACTACGTGAAAATACCATAATTTTATCTTCAGGTTGACCGACTTGTATTAACAGTGAACCCATTAACTTTTTAATATTTACCTTACAATATCGGGAATTTCTTACTTGATTTTCCTTAAGATTTCGTGAATATTTGTGATTAAAACGTAATATCGCTAAGGATACACGCAAACGCTAAAAAAAAAACGCTGTTAATATCGATAATCGAAACATATACGATATAAAAAAAAACAGGAAACCTCAAACGTGGTATAATTTTGGTCAAATAGTATAATTTTATTTTCAACATACAATATTTTTTGAGGTTCTGAATCCAACCCTGGCTATGAGATTTTTCGTAGGTTTTTCTATAACAAATATAGCAATGACGATGCAACATATAGCGCGACAAATGAGTATCGTGTCTACTTATTACTAGTTTAACTAAGATTTTTTAATCTGCACCTATATGCATGGCTCTCATATTATACATTTTTGTAACAAAAAATACAGCATGTGTAATTTATAACTACATGCATATGCAGCCTTATAGATATTACTATTAATGTGTTTTATATCCTACGATTTTTATCATTGTATGAATTATGTATAGATTTGTAGTTTTAATGCAATTACGTTGTTATACACTCTGGTTTTTCTGCATATAATAAAATCTTATTTTAACCTAATCATTCAAACTCGCAACTATTTTTAAGATTAATTTACTTGTATGAATGTAACCATTCCAGTTATTTTTAACGTATCTCGTTGATACCAATCATGTTGTAAGTGTTGTAAAAATGGGAATCTCTAAAATCTAAAAGTTAGTGATGCAGATGAATAACTGCTGGAAAATCATTATATAATAAGCAAGTATTTTAGATTAAAATATATACATTTTTCAATATTAAATGTATTCTTATTTGTTTTCCCAGTCTGAAAGGTATGAATTGTGACGGGTTTGGTTCTTGTTGTAAATAGTAAGAAAGTTCAGGGTACAGAAATGGCACTACTCCATTATCGGTTATCCTGAGTAACCCAACCCCAAACTGCTTATGGAAGAATTGCATTAAGCAGATTTATTTATATTATAATAGCTCTATCTCGTTTGTTCATCTGTGACAACCCAGGGATCCGAAGATTACAGATACATACGTTATACAGTTTGTTTTATGGAGTGAAAACCAAGTGCGATATACCTTAATACACATACGGCACATACCTTATCACGCCGTATTGTGAATTGGCTTAGGTAAGATGATTTCGTTTCGAGAAATGTAGTAGAAATACCGTTAGGACCGCCTAGATAGATGCAGGTATTCATTAGGCGGGGTCTACCGTCTACGTCTAGTCGTCTACCAAACCAAAGTACAAGGTAAAGGCAAAGTAATTAAGCTAGCACGAACATAAGAATTAAAAGTTTGTTATGAATGACTAAATAATATTATGACATCATTCTGCGGCTGCTGCGAGCATGCTGCTTATTTTTGTGTTTTATCTTTGCTGCGGGGATTTTTGTGACTCATTGTGGAAGGTTCTTCCCCTGAGTTCCGTGACGTCGGAATACTATATACGTAGAAACTTGTTGGGTGACCATTTATTAAATTATCCCTATTATTATGGTAGGTTTAAAATCCTACAGATTATCAAATCATATATGCCATAGATGTACAGCACCTAACCTGCGGTTACGCAGAGTCTCACTGTAGGTACTGAATAGGTAACAACAGCCAAAACTACTGTGTTTTATAAAGCTAGACGTATGATCGTGACTACAGAATTTGTTTACTGATTGAGTTTTGAATTGATTAATTTAGTAAGTCCATGCGTATAGAATGTGGAATGACATACGACGCCTACAAGACAGTCCAGGAGCTAACACCTAATAACCATTACTTATTTTAGTTTTAACTATCTTGATTAGCTATAGGTATATATATCTAACTATTTGTGAATATAATGTTATATTTCAATGAATGAGTAAGTTTCTATTATTTTGAGTAGATAGTTGGGCGAAAAAATAGATATCAACATCCGCAAGACCTCCACCGCTGAATATAGGCCTTCCACATTAGAAGCGGGGGAACTTTCATAATCACCACGCTTGTTAGGCATCTTGGTGCTTGCAGATTAAAATGCAGACTGAGAAACATGCTACTGCCCATTTTCTGGTTATTCCCCTAGCCATCAGCCATGGAAAGAAATGGGCTTACGTTGGGACAATGCGGTTGAAAAATTACCTACAGCAATGGTAGGGTTACATAGAGAAAGTAGTCAACTTACTTTGAGTTACCGATACCTTATCTACTAAACTGCAAATTGCAAAGCATATTATCTTAAAAGGTTTAACTTATTGTACTTACTATGGTTAAAAAAGCTGAATATATTGTTTTCAGCTTGTGGTCTATTATATTTTTAATAATCTGATGGTTTTATCTTTTTTATATATTATTATATAAGTAACTGCGTAAATAGATAAAAACAGAATGTACGAGTACCCCTGTTATATACATAATCAAAATCTTACTAAGTATCTACATCATATTTAAAAATAGTTAGCCCATGGTAAGTAGTTGCTTAGGTGCGCTTACAAAAAAAAACTGTAAAACCATTTACATAAAATGCATGTTCTTACCATGGTTACTTACTTACCTATACTTATCAAAGCTAAACCTATATAATCTTGTAAACACCCCGTCCAGACACGCTGTCCAGTTTTTGTAGCTGGTAAAACTAGCGCTTAGTTTTCAGGGACTTTTTACGGCATAATTATGGCAGTTTTAAAATTCTTTGAGGTCGCTACCTTCCACTCCCATGAAAATCTTTCCACCAATCAGTTGTTAGCGTTTTGACATATTAGAACTGTCAGATAGACCGACAATATTTTGATTGTCTCGTTTTCCACTTGCAACTTGCGTTTTGTTGGAATTGTCGCAAAAGCCACTACATAACTAAGGTTTAATTAAACTTTTAAGTTTTTACTGCGGACTATTTACTTGTAATCATATTCGCCGAGCAAGTACGGAGAAACCTTCATTATATCGAAAGTTGTTATTATTCAGTAAACATTGTTCTTCCGATCCAGTGATATTACGTTACGCAGTTTTACGATAATAACAACAGAATAATTTGTTTTTAAGTACAAGTTGTAACGAGTGTTTTGAAAATGTCTACAAGCACCAGTGATCACGAAATGAGTGAATGCTCGAACTCTCCCCAATCGTATACTACTCTTGAGTCTCCGCACAGTTCGCCGTCGCAACAAGTACCTCAACTAACCACTACATTGACGGGACTTTCTTGCGCAGACAAAAACCTATATAACTTTGTAAACAATGGTAAGTCACACAAGGCAGCGGGTAAATGCATGAGGTTTTATCTCCGTGTCAGTTGTTTCTCTATACTATACCATACCTGTAACAATAATAATAACGCCCAAACAATTTTCTGCTATTGTAGCGCTGATTGATAATACTTCCTGTTTTTAGGCATGCACCCAATGTTAAAACACTTAACAGTATACCATAAATATAACTGAACTTATTTTAAAAATAATTCACATAAAATAATAACATCCAATGATCACATACACAAATCCTGCATCCTGACTAGAACTCTTTGTATCTAGGGACCCAGGAACTACAAGCCACTAAGCAGTAGTGCTGCTTAGTGGCAAACCTACCTAGACGAACTTTGCAGAAAAGTCCTACCACCTGGTAAAACACATAGTATACATACTTGCCTTGACTTGACCTTTGACTGGCCCTATAGCTTAGTTGGTAGTAGCCCTCCCTTCTGAACTGCGGGTTGCGGGTTCGATTCCCACCCAGGACAAACATTTGTGTGATGAACATAGGTGTTTGTTCTGTGTCTTGGTGTTATATTGTATTCTATGTATGTATTTACAAACAAAAAAGTATCTAAGTATTGTATCATTTCATTGGTTCCCATAGCACAAGCTTTGCTTAGTTTGGGGCTAGGTGGCATTGTGTGAGATGTCCACACATATTATTATTATAATATTATTATTATACATTTTCATAATATATCATAACTAAAAATATTTAGATAGTACCTACATACTAACTTGATGTGATACAAATGCAATGTTCTTATCAATAATTCCGAGTACTAGTGATAAATAATTCACAATACGATAACCAAAGTCAATATTGCATAGTACTGTGAATGCTTCTACTGTAATTTTTGTACTCACTAAAAAGTTAAGATACGCTGAAATGATAGTGACAGAACATAATCAACTCGGATAAATAACTATTTCCGAGTGTTGCTATCAAAAGATAGAAAAATGAAAATTATTAAATTTCAATTTCAATTTAAATTTTTATTTGCATTCCACAATGTTGTACAGGTGTAGGTAGTTAAATAACAGTTCATCGTGGACCCTGTCGGGCACGCAAAATTAGAAGAGAGGAAGACAAAATTAAATTTTATTAGATTAGAAAGAGGAGCGGTTACTTATTTTATACTAAAATTAAATGAATTATTATTTTTATATAATATGCTTAAATTTTATCATTTAGATATTCATTTATAGTATAATAGCTTTTATTTATTAGAAAGTGCTTTAATTGTTAAACAATTAAAGCACTTTCTACTTCTTAAACATTGCTTAAATAAGTGTTGCCAAAAACCAAATCTTTAGTACCTATTACAAATAGAGAAATAGTATGTGGTAATCAATATATAATTCATTGGGCTTTAATCACTTTTTTCATTTATAGCTGTATGTGTACATCTATGTACTGACATTTGATACATCCATAACCAATAGTTATAATAATATGATAATATAATATAATATGTGTGGACATCTCACACAATGCCATCTAGCCCCAAACTAAGCAAAGCTTGTACTATGGGAACCAGATAACTGATACAATACTTAGATACTTTTTGTTTGTAAATACATACATAGAATACAATATAACACCCAGACACAAAACAAACATCGATGATCATCACACAAATGTTTGTCCTGGGTGGGAATCGAACCCACAACCCGCAGTTCAGAAGGCAGGGTCACTACCAACTGAGCTATCAGGCCAGTCCAGTTTAAAGAAACTTGCTTAATAATTTGTGTGACTCCAGCCTCCCCACCAAGACATAGAAAACCCATGCATGCCAAAGCTCAGAGCACAAATATATCCATCACCATTTTAATAAAATTTTCAAATATTTATTTGTATAGCAGCTCTTCATATTTTTATACATGTATTATAAATTAATAATGAGCTTATATTTTATTTACCAGCTAACCTATACTTTTTAATTAACATTTTTAATCACTGATTAGTGTAATCATTACACATTAAAGTTAATCTTCAATTAACCAGCTCTACATTCTGATCTTTAGAAGCTACATAATAGATAGAAATCTATTAGCCATTAGTTAATCAACTAGAACTTACATTAGGTTAGTACTTGATCATAAAACATGTACAAGGTTATAAATGTTGCTAAAGGTTGCTAATACGATCATTTTTTTACTTTTTGTCCTAGTGCTTAGTTATGTCATTAGAAAGTGTTTTGCAATATAGTGAGTGTTATTAATAGGTCGATTTATTTTAATAGGCATTTTATTTTAATTTTGATATCTCCGATGCTCTTAAAATCTGTAGTTTCTCCATTTTTCAGCCTATGTGGTGTGGTGGTTGAGCAGGCTGGCTCTTATCACATAGGCGGCGGGTTCGATTCCCGCGCCAGGATAAGTATTTGTGCACGGAAAAAAAGCGCAAATACTTGTTCTGAGTCTGGGTGTTGTGGGACCATGGTCCTCGTAGTTTGTGGGTCCCTAGACACAGGGAATCTTAGTTAGGGTCCAGGATCTATGTATGTGGTCGTTGGGCGTTATTATTATTATTTTTTGTAGTACTCTAGGATAAAAGTATTCTATGTATGTCTTGATAATGTAAGCTATCTATTTGCAAAATTTCATCTCAATGTGTTCAGCTGTTTTAGCGTGATAGCCACAAACAGAATATTTCACTTTTATTAGTAGTAGGAATTCTATTAGGTGGCTGGTTGTACCTATCTAGAGTATCGACTCGGAGATTTCCGCTTACTCACATTTATCTCATTTTGAATGTTTAAGTAGAGTGTGATTCAAACTTAATTTTAAATAATATTTTCTCACACTGTAATTCGTTTTTTCTTTTAGAAAACAACAATCCTTTTCTACAAATTGTGGAGCAGCCACAGGATCATTTCCGGTTCCGATATGTCAGCGAAATGGTGGGGACACATGGCTGTCTACTTGGCAAGTCCAATGCCAATAACAATAAAGTTAAAACTCATCCCACTGTCGAGGTAAGTAAAGTCAATAGTGGTGTCGATTCTGTGTCGCATTCTCTAAAACTAAAGTAATCTCAAAGTATGGCGGTACTCTTCTGATAAAGGGGAAATGAAAAAGACGGAAACACGTTAACTTCGTTTAGCTTTAGAGAATGAGACACAGAATCGACACCAGTCAATGTTAAATAATTAATTGCAAATGGTTATTTATGAATTTTCCGCTTTTCGTCGTCAATAAAACAGATATATCTTTTAATTATTACAAAAACTCAACGTAAGACGAACTAAACGGGCTAAATTCTCTAAGACAAATAAATACCTATACAATCATAAAGTGCAAAATTGTAATATGCGAGAATGGGCACCCTGGGTCTTGCTAGGCATTTAATTATTCGTTACTAAATTATAGTTATATATAGTTATAAATTACTGATACTAATAAAAACTACTACATATCCTACTATTGCGACTATCCATGTATGTAAGTAGTAGGTAATTTACTAACTAGGTACGTGGATATGGTCCAACTTTATTCTAATAAATCTAGAACTATTATGATTCAAATAATTAATCTTTTCTATTTTCAATAATTACATTTTTGGTGTCAAGGCGATGATTATAGCGCGTGCGCTAAAATATATAGATTCATGCAAATATGGTACATAACACATACATACATAGATAGGTACACAAAACTCATTAAAACAATGGGCCACCCTGTGTGAGGAATGATATTAATTTGTGAATCACTAGCTGTTGCCCGCGACACACGTGAATTATATTACGTATCGGTAAAAAGTGCTTTTGTCTATGTTCTTGCTTAGCATACCTTTCAAACTCCATGCTACATACCAAATATCAGATTAGTATAGACGTAAAAGACAGGACAGATAGACATAGAGTTACTTTACAAATGTTCGTAATATTATGGATTCATCGGTCCATTCGGAGCTAATTTCGTCCGAATTCGAGACGTAAACATTTTCCGGATTAAAAATTTGTCTTCTTCAAACACGCGGCTGTTTCTCTAGCTGGGTTACTACCAACTATCAGGCCAGTCATAAATTATCAAATGGCAGTAGGCAGGTCAAAAATCGCTCGCAGAACCGACATGGGGAAGGTTCTAGATGACCAGCACGAACCTGAAAAGGCGGCGCCTGGCCCCCCCGCTAGGGGACGAGGGGGAGCCGGGAGCCGTTGCAAGAAGCAAGTAGCCTGTCTAGATGGTGCTCTATGGGAGAGGCCTACGAGTATGTTCAGCTGTGGACGTCTTCCGGCTGATGATGGATGAACGGTAGCATCACATTTCGCATGACGTTCTGACGTATACTTAGCTTTTAATGAGCAGTTTTAAATATTACTGATTATGATCTCTATTACTAGGTGTTAAAATTGACGAAAAATATATGTATTCGTTCCTAATGTTCCATTCGAAGACGCTTATTATAATGCCCCATTTGGTTACCACAGCTGGTGAACTATTCTGGTCGAGCCCTGATCAGGTGCACGCTGGCGCAGCACAACAGCATACAGGATCACCCTCACAAACTTCTCGAGGAGGAGCAAGATCGGGATGTCAGTTCCATTGTACCAGAGAATGGCAGCTACAAAGTTGGGTAAGGTCATCTTTTCCCTCATTTAGGTAAACTTGTAGAAATTCAGTAGTTATTGTTTATATGTATTTTGAACTTGTGTCTATTGGTGTTTTACATATAACTTAATCTGAAAACTTAATTCAAATCGGTTCATTTTTGGAGTAACTTGATACCCGCCACTCACAACTCACCGAAAAAAAAAAAATTAAGTGTCCGTCAAATCGTTCAAAAATCTTAGAGAAATAGGTTTACCTAGCGCGTAGTTACCACGTAAGTACTTATGTGAACCTCTTCGGAAAAGACTTGAAAAAAGGAAACACTTGAAAAAACCAGCCGTTTGAAGGACTGCCAATCTGTACAGAGCCCATTCAAAATTTGGTATTTGGAAGCCCGTCGCCGTGATGCCACTTGTAAAACTATTGCACTCACTATAATTAACATGCCCTTGAAACTAATCCATTGCTAACTTCACGTGTTTCGCTTTAGCTCATTTTTAAAAATGTAAAACTGTTTTTAGGTAACCGAAATGAGTGTACCTACCTGACTGTGTGTTCGTTCCTATAACTTTGTAATAATATTCATTTATTCATCGGATTTCACCGCTGGGCTGCGTATTCCTGACAAAAAGATTTCATATTACATTTATGCTATCTGCGAACTCTTTTTGGCAATGAGGAAGCGCACAATCATGTTATTCGACTACGGTAGGTGACCCGCGCTCATGACTCGAATTGCAAATACACCAATTGTAGGCCTATATTTGTATGCCTTCGCTCCTATGGTCAAAAATCATTTCCTGTGAAGGTGTACATCCATCGTCTTTGTTTATATCCTAAAAACAAAGGATGTAGGTATTAATGATGTACCATAAAATAATACAAGGAGCACTGATGATAATTTAAGTCAGATTTTTCCTTAACTGAGTTTGTTAGCAATATAGCGAATATAAATGTTACTAGCGCACCCGCACGAATTTTTTTTGGGATATTTTTTTATATTTTTCTTTTAATCACACATGTTTTAGAGCGAACAAAAAACAACAATTGTTTAAGCTACAAAGCTAAAGCCCAAAAACTGCTTGATTGGCAGTTTTTGGGCTTTAGCGAGACCAACAAACAACAATTGGTGTTTATATATATATATAGATTTCGAAGAATGGATGACTCACAATCTGAATGTCGATGCCAGAATACTGGTCTGTGATACATACCTATTGCCTACTAAAACGATAATGTTTGGCGACTTAATTAATACATGGCCATAAAAATACGAAATGTTGCTATATTAATAAAATGTTCTGTCCTGAGTGTTTGACTGACAGACAAACGTAGGTACATCCCGATTCCCAAAATGATATTTGGAGAGGACAACGTACACCTGGAACTAGAGAACTAGACACTTACAGCCTTATTAATAAACGGGTATTAGTCTCGGATTAGTTACTTCAGCTTTTGTCCTTTTTTTGCTACTGGAATATTTAGCTGGATCGATAGAGCCAAAAGATGGTGCATAGTTACACCATCTTTTGTCTCTATCCCATAGTCTAAAGCTAGTTCGTGTTTATTAATAAAGCTGTTAGAGCGTGGCGTAAAAGAGTATTAAGAAATGGTATTCGAAAATTCACCCTTAAGCGGTTCAAATAGGGTGTTAATGATTGTAAAAAGGACCGTAGGTTAAACCTCGCGCTGCTTCTAGTTACACTATAAATTACTTTTGTTCTTAGGTTTCCCGGTATGGGTATCATACACACGGCCAAGAAAGATGTATCGAACCTGTTGTACAAGAAATTTTCGGAAAAGCTAAAGGAAAAAACTTTTAACCCGAAAGAGGTATGTAATGCCCTTTTTGCTTAGTTTTGAAAGTAAACCGCTTTGTAAACTATTAGAATGTCATTTCAGAATATACTGTTATCTACTACTTGGCGGCAGAAAGCGGTGGTACCTACCTAGACGAACTTTGCAGAAAAGTCCAACCACCTAGTAAAAATTATTGAAAGGATTACGTAGTTCCTTTCAACTGTCCCGTGTGTTCGGTGTACCGACAATTTTTATTACAACAACATAACAAAACATGCGCCCAAAATATTATGAAAGTTGATACGAGTGTTTCAAGCTTCTCTAGGTACCTACTTAGCCAGGATGTTTAACACTTACTTACTTGTAAGTTGTATGTACTATTAGTTATTCTGTGACTTTAGTACAAAACGTCATCTGAAACTTGTCGCTGTTCTCAAGTATCTACGTACAATCAGTCCCAGCCATGGAAATAATGGGATTTTACAATACAATTTTACAATATTCTACGTTGCTTTGGCTTTGCATTCATTTTCATTACTATTGTTTACCTAAATAGTTTCGTTACCAACTCGGTTCCTACTTATCTATTCAACATTTGTTTTTTTACTGAAATGTTAACATGCAGCTCTGATTATAATAGTTATGAACTATTTTATATGATTTTGCTAACAAAGTATGAGTCAACCCCAACTAAATATACTGCTATTTAAGGTAGGTAGGCTTTAGCATCCTATATCGTACATTTTAATCCTTTATCTCTCAATTTCAAAAACGTAAAAGACTGTAAATATTTTTTTTAAGTTACGACCATAGATTGATTCCTGGATATATCAAGCTATATGGTTATAATAGCAATACCAAAAAATGTTGTATTCAAGTAGGTCCACGATCGATTTTTTAAAGATAACTAATGTGTCAATAATAAATTACCTTAATGGCTATTAAAATCTATAAAAAGTTACTTAATCGAATATCGTTTCACTAATGAATCAAATCTAATTATAAGGATTGAAAAATTAGAAAGCTTATAATAGGCAAAGGTGCTGACATTCGATGTAAAGATAGATTACAAGTTGTACCAAAATAAATAAAGTTTGAGACTGTAAAAACTATATTTGCGGATTAAAATCTCAACATTACAGTAATGTAATCTCTAATTATAGAGACAAATGCTGGGAGGTTTGACAATATTAAATGGAATGATTCACGACTGTACCGACTACCGATAACGCCAGACGTACCTACGTGTTTCAGTAGCAATAAACAATAAAAGTTTTGTGAAATAGAAGTATAATAGTGTAAGCGAAAAACGTGCTATTTCTATTCAAAGTATACTATATCGTTGACTTAGTCATTACACATCAGACGCTGCAGGTATTATCTCGTATCTTTGGCTAATCATCGCTCGTGCATTGGGCATAGTCAGTAAGGCGACACTCCGCACAGGAGCGTGGCTCATTCCCGCGCAGCGTTAGTTCTCATACTGGTGCTTACAAATTGTAGTGTGATCTCGGTAAACCAAAACAGTTGTAGTTTTGGCCGCGGAAGCACGATACATGAAGCTGTTATGTTCTACTGTGCGAACTGTGGTATGTTATCATTTATCTGTTGTTTATTTTATTTTTTAGCTTCGAACACAATGTGAAAATTTGGCAAAGACCATGAACTTGAATATTGTTCGCTTAAAGTTTAGCGCACACGACATCGAAACTGGAAAGGAAATCTGCGATCCTGTCTTTTCCGATCCCATTCATAACATGAGTAAGTACAATACAACATTTTATGATAGTAATTTTGATGTTTATCTTTACGAGTGCATTTTGCCACAAGTAAATCTTTGTCAAATTTCATCAATATGAATTCAGTCATTTTGCTGTAAAAAATTTAATAATCATTGGTGGACAGTAAGGAATTTTCATATAGTAATTGTGTGGCTCTTTTGTATTTTATGTTTAGATAAACTGAAAAGTTTTACATATTACCGATTACAAATTACCCAATTTCCCACAAGTACTTTTAATTTTCCGGGAAAAAAGTTCTTACTTACCTTATTAACTTCAGTAGTATTAAAAATCTGTGTCCACAATTTCAGCTAAATCGTTTTAGCCATTTTAGCGTGAAAGCCACAGAAACAAACAAACACACAATGTTTCACTTTTGACAGCCTCTGTGGTCGTTGAGTGGTGGATGAGCAGGTCGTATGAGCCGACCTGGAGGCGGCGGGTTAGATTCCCGCGGCAGGACAAGTATTTGTGCACAGTAAAACAGCGCAATAACTTGTTATGAGTCTGGGTGTTGTGGGACCATGGTCCTCGTAGTTCCTGGGTCCCCTAAACACGGAATCCTAGTTAGGGTCCAGAATCTATGTATGTGATCGTTGGGCGTTATTATTATTGGTAAAAATAAGTAGGGATATGATATAAATTCTTATCAATGTACTACCTTTTGACAGAGAGTGCAGCGACCAATGACCTGAAGATATGCCGGATAAGCATGTACTGTGGCCGGCCAAGAGGCGGGGAAGATGTCTTCATTCTGGTCGAGAAAGTAAACAAAAGTAAGTGACTATGACAACTGACGGTTTAGTTAATCAAGGAAATCGAAGGAAAGTTGGGCAAAGACGGTTTCTAGAACCAAAATCCTACAGTGATTCATTAGACTGGTGACGATCATAGATGTACATAATTAAATAAGGGAAGATGAGCTTTTTGGCGAGTACGAGCCGATGATCTCTCAGTCAAAACTAAAACTTGCGCTTATCTCTCTAGGACTTTACTAGGTGGTAGGACTTTGTTGCAAAGTTCGTCTAGGTAGGTACCACCGCTTTGCCAGTTATTCTGCCGCCAAGCGCAAGTAGTGCGCAAGCACTACTGTGTTCCGGTTTGAAGGGCACTGTAGCTAGTGAAATTACTGGGCAATTGAGACTTTATTATCTGATCTCACAGTCGAGTAATCTTATTACCAGACTGTGCTGATGTCTCAGGATGATGTGCGCAGTGCAGTGTTGCGCGAAACTCTATTTTGGGGTTCCGATTGACACTGTTCTGTTATGGGCAGCCGTGGCGCTTAACATCAGGTGAACGGCTAGCTCGTCAAATCATTCAGTAACATAAAAAAAAACGTACAATGCGTTAATTTCACCGTGTTTTGTTTTAACCAATATAACACAAGTATATGGCTATTGAAAGAAAAAAAAAAATTTTATATCAGGAAGTTTGGCCATATGTCACATGTGGGACATTCTACTCCTGGAATGATTATTAGCTTTCATTGGAGGCTGCCGAAACACTTCTACCAACCATGCAACCTCGCGCCATTGTCGACAATTTTGTCATTTACCATCTGGCGAGACAGTAGTCAAATGCAGGCATACCATAAATAAAAAATGTAGTCATATCACACTAATATTATAAAGGCGAAAGTTTGTATGTGTGTTTGTGTGTATTTTTGTTACTCCTTCACGCTCAAACGGCTGAATGGATTTGGATGAAATTCGGTACCAAGATAGCTTATACACTGGATTAACATATAGGCTACATTTTATCCCGGAAAAGTGAAATGTTTCCGTGGGATGATAATGCAAATAATTAAAATACCTTTTTACCCGCGGGTGAAATCGCGGGGCGCAACTAGTTGTTTATATACCGTGTTGTTTTCAGAGAACATAATAGTTCGATTCTTTGAGCTGGACCAGGCTGGCGAGAAAAAAAAAATTATCCGCGGATGAAACCGCGGGGCGCAACTAGTTAATTGTGAAAAGATAACATATTAAATCACCCTAGTGCTGCTTACTGCAAATTTAATTTTCTCCATTTACCATGAGATTTTGCTACATAGAGGTACATAGATAGAGAGGAGGTAGAGTACATAGGATACATAGAGGTACTTATACGGAAAAACTTATAAATAAACACACCCATATCATGGAAGCCGTGTGTGCTCTGTGGCCAGTATTAATAAACAGTTTATAACAATAGCTAATACTTACTCAGTGTTTTTTCTTGTTTAATCCTTGCTTATTTCAAACACTATAACAGAGACAAAATACAAAAGTATTAACACAGCAACGGGGATCGTATTTACCATGTCATCATAATCATCCTTTATGATAATGTTCAATCACGATCTGTTACTTACAAGTTCTTTAAAAATAATAAATAATAATAACTACCCTAACTAGGATTCGCTGTGTCTAGGGACCCACGAACTACGAGGACCATGGTCCCACAACACCCAGACTCAGAACAAGTATTTGCGCTTTTTTTCTGTGCACTAATATTTGTTCTGCAGCGGGAATCGAACCCGCGGTCTCCGGGCTATGAGCTGACCTGCTCAACCACCACACCACAGAGGCTGTCAAATCTAATCTTTAAAGACAACTAGACAACTAAATTTATTTAATTTATTTAAGATGAAATATTCGATACTTTATCACGATGAATTATCGAATATTTCATCTGATGATCTTATTGCCTTAATTCTTCCCCAGGAGAAAACTAACTCAAACAAGTTTGGTTCTCATCAGTCGTTGAATCGATTTAGATAAAATTTGTACAAAGATTGCTTAACAACAAGGATTAACATTGGATACTTTATATCCCGGTAAATTGAGTTCCCGAACGAATAAATTGCGGGTGACACTGAAATTCGTCTCTAGTTTTTAATATAGATGCACCATTGACAAAAGTAAAAGTTGCAATGGTGTATTTTTTATGACTTGCAAGGGGTTGAAAGCAGTGCTTCACACGGTCAGCGCCCAAACAATAATTATGTGAAAGGGCACAATTTATGTTTTATTAAGGAAAGGTTTCAGTCATAAAACAAACATCTGCTCAAATATATTGTTTTTAAAAAAGTACCATATTTTTTATGGGTAAACAATTAAGTGTTTCTTAGTGTTGGGTATTTTGTAAAAAAATCTCAACTACCTGCATGAAGTGCTATCGATGTCACCCGAAAGTTGAGACCACTTTAGAAAGAGTCATTTATAAGTGCTGAAATAGTGACGTTAGTCATCGGCACACAATTGAAGGGTTGAGAATAAAAAGGGTTTAACTGTCAAATTGACAGTTTCGAGAAAATTGACTTTAAACTTCAACGGCGTCATTTTCATGTAGAGTGCTTATAAGGTAATATAAAGTATATAAAGGGTAATATAAAGAGTTTATGTAAGTTTCAGTTGCTTGAAAATGTTTTAATTCTATTTTAAAATACTAAATACGGTACTAATTCATACAATTACTGTAAAAATATAATATAATACAATAAATATAATAATGTTTTTATGCTACGCGAACTGTATTCCTGTGACAGATAAACCGTTTTTAGACTCAAAATCTTGAGATTTAAGCCTCATTTCAGTATTTTGAGAATGTATTACTGTAGATAATTTCACGCTGAATCCAAAGATACCCATAAGTCATTTTGTGAAAAAAATCAGATAAACCCTTTTTGTTCTCACCCCTTCAATTAAGATTGTAGATGATGTTTATGATATTTTTATAGTTAGAGTATTAATAAAAGTACCTAAATACATACCGTATAAGTATATAATTTAAGCTTAACTGAAGCAAACTAAAAATGATCAATTATTTTAAGTTTAAGAAATTGTTAAGGCGATTTTATATTTTAAATGTGCATTAAAAGGATTATTTCTGTTATCACGTCTTCAGTCTTTGATGTATACTTAATCTAACCATGTGAGATAGTGGAATCGCAGCAAACATATAACAGTAAAAAACCTTGTGTTGAAATTCTACAACAACTAGTAATATATAACTGTGTCAAACAATTATATATTACTAGACTACTAACAACTAGTAATATATAACTGTGTCAAACAATTATATATTACTAGACTACTAACAACTAGTAATATATAACTGTGTCAAACAATTATATATTACTAGACTACTAACAACTAGTAATATATAACTGTGTCAAACAATTATATATTACTAGACTACTAACAACTAGTAATATATAATTGTGTCAAACAATTATATATCACTAGTTGCACCCCACGGTTTTACCCGCGGATAAAAAGTATTTTAATTATTTACTCATCCCACGGGAAAATTTCACTTTTACCGGGATAAAATATAGCATATATGTTAATGTATATTATCTTGGTACTGAATTTCGTCCAAATCCATTCAGCCATTTGAGCGTGAAAGAGTAACAAACATACACACATACAAACTTTTGCATTTATAATATTACTGTGAAGTGTGATATTGGTATTTCCCCTTCTTATACCTAATAATAAACCTCTATCTGATACACCATGCACTATACATATACCATATTCTATTAAATTAAATTGGTATACCTATGTCAACATTCCAAATGGAAAAAACAAAAACGTAATAAAATAGAAAATAAAAATAATTCTATTAATTGTCAGCTTTAATGCCTTGTAATAAGTTTTATAAGGCAGGTATGTAAAATTTGAAAATCGTATACGATTCCGTGTCTGGCAATACTGCCGAGGTTGCGCACTACTGTGTTCTTCTTTAAAGGGCACTGTAGTTAGTGACCTAATCTCATAGTCTAGTAATCTTATTACTTGATTGTGCTGATGTCTCAGGATGCCGTGCGCAGTGCAGTATCACACGAAATTCTATACTTTAGGGTTCCAAGTGGCACTTACTGATATAAATAAACAGTAATAAATAAATATGGTTGACCATTTCATACAGCGCCATCTAGCCCCAAACTAAGCAAAGCTTGAACGATGGGAACTGGATAGCTGATACAATATTTAGATACTTTTTGTTTGTAAATACATACATAGAATACAAGAATACAATATAACACCCAGACACAGAACAAACATCGATGTTCATCACATAAATGTTTGAAGTTAGAAGGCAGGGATACTACCAACTGAGCTAACGAGCCAGTCAATAAAGTCAAAGTCAAAGTCAAAGTCAAAAGATTTATTGCAAATAGGCTAATTTTAGCACTTTTACAAGTCAAAATTATACTAGGTACTTAAAATTAAGTTATTTCACTAAGCATATAAAATTACAAAGTGCTTATTGTCAAATAATATAGCAAGCCCATTACAATATATGAGTTTGAAAAAAAAGCAGTTCTCTTTCTCACTACTGGTGCAAGCAATCCGGCACAATGCAGAATTGAAAACTTTGATCCGAAGCTTCGATTACAACTGTAAAGAAGAATATGTCATATAGGCAGCCGTGTGGCAAACGACTAGCTCGTCATGCATTCCTTACCATTAAAAAAACGTGTTAAGTTGCCTACTCGGACTGCTAAGCGCAGTTATAATAGCTACCTTTAAAATAATAATATCAGTTCTTTTGTTTATATACCGTGTTCACGTGTTGTTTTCAGAGAACATAATGGTTCGATTCTTTGAGCTGGACGAGGCTGGCGAGCGAATCTGGTCTAAAACGGGCACCTTCTTACAGAGCGACGTGCATCATCAATACGCTATTGTATTCAGGTATGTAATGTATTTTACACCAAAATTACGTTTAACAGAGTTATAAAAAGTTTTACTCTTCAAAAATAGTGACTATTAATCGACTGTACCAAGCTAGAAATGGGGAAGATAGTTTTCGATTGGCGATCACAACGTAAATAAACTACATATTGAAAATCAAATCCATTCAAACTATTTGTATTGGTTGCAATCAAGTTCCATAATCGCATAGCTGCTGGGCGATCACGTAAAACGATTGCAACCGCTAGAAACACATTTTTGTACGAATTTGACAGTTTCAATACGCAGTTTATGTGCATAGTTAGTATGGAAATTTCTCCTGTTGCATTGTAATCAAAGTTTCGTGATCACCTGGTAAAGACAGCGGGGGGAAAGAAATGGATGCAGGAGGTATGCGGTATACTATGCAGTATGGAGGATGCAGTCGCTCAAATTGGCGATCTGCAAGAGAGTCCTATGTTAAGGAGTAGACGACTTCAGAATGTTGATGATGAACCTAGAAATAAAATAATTTGAGTTTTTCTTGATTTTTTAGTGCGGCTGGCTTTTTTAATGTTTTTTTTTTTTATGATAATGAATGATGTGACGTACTAGTCATTCACCTGGTGTTAAGAAACACGGCTGCCCATAACAGAACAGTGTCACTCGGTACCCTAAAATATAATACATACTTGGCACACCAAATACTGAACGCTCATTTTCCTTTTGATCGGCTTTCTTCAACCTATGAGCGGAAAGTATTTGGTATGTTGACTTAACAGGAATCTGTTCAAACGTACGAGAAATCGGGGGCTAGGGAGATAAGTGCAAACTAAGCTGTCAGGGAGTTTTGGCGGGAAAGCGAAAAAGATTGCGTCACCGCATTATATTATTTTCCAAAACTTGTGTTATTTTCAGTGTTAGTGCATGTAATTGGCGGCATTCTATTCGTTAAGTGCTGGATTACAGGCGTGAGTTTGGGATAATGATGGTGAAACGTTTCTTTTCGTGTTGTTTCCAAAACTCCATAGAAGCTTCAAGTAAAGTTGCCACCACTTTACTAGGAGTATGACTTTGACTAGACTATGACTTGACTTTATGACTTTGACTTGACACATATTTGCGTGAAATATCATTAACTTGATAAATTATCAATTACTTGACACTGGCTAAATACACGGAGGTGTGGAGCCAAAACATAAAAAAACTTTAGTGTAGACGGACATCAGTGTCAAAATAATTAGCCTTATTATGATTTGACAGGACACCACCGTACAAAAATCCTCAAACCCCAGTAGATGTGAAGGTGTATATTGAGCTTGTGCGGCCTTCCGACGGACGTACCAGCGAGCCCAAGGTGTTTACGTACAAGGCGGAAGATGTTTACAAGCAGATCAAGAAACGCAAGAATCACTCATCGTACTCATCGCTGGATAGCTCTTCAGGTTGGTACAGACCAACACTGTATATCTGTTTAAAGAAAATGATTAATAATCCTACTAATTATTTTTTTATGTTAGTGATTGATGTGACGAGCTAGTCGTTCACCTGATGTTAAGCGACGGCCGCCCATAACAGAACAGTGTCACTCGGATCTCCAAAATATATAGTTTCGCGTGACACTGCACTGCGCACATCATCCTGAGACATTAGCACAGTCTTGTAATAAGATTACTCGACTGTGAGATCAGATCATAAAGTCTCAATTTCCCAGTAATTTCACTAGCTACAGTGCCCTTCAAACCGGAACACAGTTGCGCTTGCACACTACTGCTTGGCGGCAGAATAACTGGCAAAGCGGTGGTACCTACCTAGACGAACTTTGCAGAAAAGGCCTACCACATTAAAAATTAAAGAAAAAACGCAGGGTAAGCAATGCATTGGTGACGCCTCCTCCGGTGTTACAGATGTCCATAGGCTACGGTGATCACTTCCCATCAGGTGGGCCGTATGCTTGTTTGCTCTTTTTAACATAAAAAAAACGCGAAAGTTTGTATGTGTGGATATTTGTTACCCTTGATACGAATTTAACAAATGTACGAGAATCCGGAGAAAGTGTTTCTTAGCTAATATGTATTTTAATAGAGTTTATGACCCGATCTCACAGTCTAGTAATCTTATTACCAGACTGTGCTGATGTCTCAGGATGATGTGCGCAGTGCAGTGTCGCTTGAAACTCTATGTTTTAGGGTTCCGAGTGACACTGTTCTGCTTGGGCGGCCGTGGCACTTAACATCAGGTGAACGACTAGCTCGTCACATCATTCAATAACATTTAAAAAAAAATGATTATGAGTATACGTGTATGATTGTTTTACTTTGAAGTTGAAATTTAGAGATGACGGTATGCATGTAATTTCAGGGGGTTCGATGACCGACCTGCCTGTAACAGTGCTGTTTAATAACGTAAGTACGCTTTTAAATTACATACTACTATTGTCATTATCTTACTCATTTTAAATGCAAAAGTTTGTGTGTGTTAGTGCGTGCGTGCGTGCGTGCGTGCGTGTGTGTGTGTATGTGAATGTTGATTGCCATTAATCTCCGTAACTACTATAAATAAAATAAAAAATATAAATATTTATCCAAAAATTTACATGAATGGAATTGAAAATACAATATAAATCTTAGGAAACTAAAGTCGTACAAAATTTGTTAAAAATGATTTAAATTATTAAACTACTAAACCAACTTTAATGAAATTTGGAATGCAGTTAGCTTATACGCTGGATTAATTAATTTTAATAACATTTTATCCGGGAGTGAAACCGCCGGGCGCTATGTATATATATATATATATATATATATATATATATATATATATATATACATAGCGCCCGGCGCTATATATATATATATATATATATATATACATAGCGCCCGGCGCTATATATATATATATATATGTCTGAACTGATTCGAATCAAATTTGCGCACATGTCGCGTACACTTGAGGTTGACTTATACTTTTTATGCTGAAAACTGTATTCCTGCCACCCTGCATTTTCAGTCGCCATTTACCATACACCACACTCTTTTTAGGCCTCAAAACTATTGTTCACAGGCTCCAAATGAAGTCAAGGAGGAAACTCAAATCCCGGTCTTCAATATACAGGTCTGTAGACTCCTATAATTTATAAAGCGGCTAATTATTTAGGTCCATTTTAATATGTTAAACTATGTTGCGAAATTCCGTCTTGTCGGACGCTACTGCTTTGCTAGACACTTGCCAAACAGTGGTTTATAGATAAAGCAATGTTTGGTAATATTGTCTAGGAAACCTTTCACGTGTTTATACACTTTTTGCCATGTTACTAAAATTTATTATTTTTTATCGGAAATTGTTGCGTTAAAACCAGGAGGTGATTACGAAACTTTGATTTCAATGCAACAGGAGAAATTTCCATTCTAACTATACACATAAACTGCGTATTCAAACTGTCAAATCCATACAAATTTGTGTTTCTATCGGTTGCAATCGAGTTACGTGATCGCCCAGCTGGAGACAAATAGAGTTGTTAAGAAATTAAACAGTTATCCTGTATTATCGACTCAGGAAGATGGCACTCAACAATTCTTTTTCTGTAATCTGTGGCCGAAACTTACTATTCACCACAAGTTCAAGTGGCTAATTATCAAGTCGTCAACCTGACTCACTTCCCGAAATTGACACTCATGAACCCCTGTTCATCTAAGTAGTTTGTACACTCATAATGGCGATATTGTGGTAACCACACCGCAGAAGTCACTAACTAAGGTCCGTATTACAGAACGATGCTCAGTCATCGATTGGTGCTCAAGCAGAGATTTCATTAATAAACTGATCAATTACTGAATGAAATCTCTGCTTGAGTACCGAGCGACGACTGAGCATCATTCTATAATACGGACCTAAGAGTTGAAATTTGTTTATGTAATGGTCATGTTTTTTTATGACATGGTGACGCAATTTTTATTTATTTGCCCAGGCTCGTAATAAGCATAGCAAGCCAAGGGTGTTTTTTTTATGTTATTGAATGATGTGACGAGCTAGTCGTTCACCTGATGTTGAGCGTCACGGCCGCCCATAACAGAACAGTGTCACTCGGTACCCTAAAACATAGAGTTTCAAGCGACACTGCACTGCGCACATCATCCTGAGACATCAGCACAGTCTGGTAATAAGATTACTCGACTGTGAGATCAGATCATAAAGTCTCAATTGCCCAGTAATTTCACTAGCTACAGTGCCCTTCAAACCGGAACACCGTAGTGCTTGCACACTACTGCTTGGAGGCAGAATAACTGGCAAAGCGGTGGTACCTACCTAGACGAACTTTGCAACAAAGTCCTACCACCTAGTAAATAAGTTATTTTATTTTTTATTGTGATAAAAACGACAAAATCAATTACAATTAACACACAAAGTATTTCATACATTAACAACAAACATATCAGGGTTATAAAATAATAAAAGAATCCAATGGGCTATTGTTTTGTGAATCTACTATTTTAGAATTATCATTCCAGTTGCCTCTACAACCGGCGTCGTCGCCTACCGAGTGCGGCCTCGGCAACGCTTTAGGCACAGTTCTAACGCAGGAGGTCCAAACTGCGAGTCCCATGTGGTTCCAACCCACTACGCCGGCGTCGTCGTTGCCAAACCTGCAGTTGGACTCTACGGAGCTTAACACCATGACCCGTGACGATCCCATGGAGAATACTGTTATTACGCAGGCGGATTTCGCGCGTGAGTACTTAATAAATAATAATAATAAATATCTGTGGACATGTCACACAGCGCCATCTAGTCCCAAACTAAGCAAAGCTTGTACTATGGGAACCAGATAACTGATACTTAGATACTTTTTGTTTAGAATTTTTTTTTCTTCACAAATTGGAGATGTACGTTAACCAACAATTCCGTTCGCCTCGCCAACTTAGCAAGAGTGCGTAAAGAAGTTTAACTTAAAAAAAAACTCGCATTACTTGATGAATGTTTGTTAGTAGTAGAATAGAACTCATCGTTGACACATTTTGTTTATTGCCTTTCAGAATACATCGATTCGTTCAGTTCAAGTTTGGGCGACATTCAACCGGAGGTAACTAAATCTCGCCGATTGCGCATACATGCACAGAGTTGCATATATGTATAAATTATTTATTTATGATACACAATGCAAATTACAGTCGGTGTCTTATACACAATAAAATTATATCAGCTGCTTATATGCAACACAGTGTCTGTTTGAAACGTAGACTTAGCAACAAAATTGAAACAGAAATACAAACGCCTGAACTAACTCATAAGGCACGTTGAGTGGTTGGTTAGATTAAGTTTCCTTTTCATTGTTTTCTTTTTATTTATTATTTAATATAACTTAAACTACTCGTCAAGAGAGACAAGTATAAACAAACATATTTTTTAGAGTGAAATACTTCACAACATCAGCTGCATAAATACTCTTGATAGAGTTTAACGATAGATTTTAATTTGAGCTAATCAACATGATTTACGGACAGAAATCCGTTCAATTATTTTGCTATACGATTCGAATCCAATGCAAATAAATAAATGAACAACGTCTAACGATCACAGAAATAGATCCTGCACTCTAATTGGGATTCCACTAATACTTGTCCTGTCGCGGGAATCGAACTTATCATCTCCGGGCTATGACACAGGCTATGACTCCGGCTACAGACAGAAATATTTGTTTGATCCATGTAGGTATAAAGGAATAAGATGATTTATGTTTAATGCTTTCAATTTTAGATAACCGGTATGGATTTCATTCGCACAACATTGCATGCTGACTCGGGCCGTGTGAAGGTAAGTTTAATTTTTTTAAGTTTTATGAGAAAATCACTTATAACTACTTTCAAGAGTCAGAATTTAATTATCGTCCTTAAAATGATAGTAATAGAGTACAGTTTCCTCGAAGAATCTAACCGGTTTTGTACGCTTCGTAGATTGAACCATCGACATCGTCTCCTAAGTCAAGCGGATCAGGCAGTCAGTACGAAACTCCGGATAAAAGCACAGGAAGCCCGGATTATCCGGCTTTCTATAAACCGGATGACGCTGCGGAAGTTAAAAAGGTATTCACAATCACAGCTTGAGGCACACAAGTTACACACTAACGAGGCACCACGCGGTAACTTAATGTTGGCCTGTTGCCACAGATTAGGTAATATATAATTCATACAATAGTATTGATTAGGGATGTAACGGAGGTGGTTTTATCGGAAACGAAGTCGGATTCGGAGGTTTCAAATTTGGTTCGTCGCACACAATCGGAACCGAAATTGGAGGTGGAGGCGAAAGAAAGACGTGATAATTAAAGGACAGGTCTAATAAATAAAATATTACAAACAATAATCAACCTCTGTAATTTCTAATTTCTTAGTCAATCATTTCCATCGCCGTGCTTCAAACTCAGATATAACCTGCGGTTCCGGAAAGTATCGAAACCGAAGTCTAAGTCGGAGGTGTAATATCAATCGGAGGTTCCGACTTTTCGGAATCGGAACCGAAGCTCCCTAACATCCCAGGTATATAAGACATACAAAACCCACAGAAACACGGCATCCATATATGATAGAAATTCTTTTAACTCACAACCGTTTCGCTACTAAATTCATTCTGCGAACAGCTATTGAATGGAACAATTTACCGGCGTCCTTGTTTCTAGTTAACTATATAACCTGGGAGTTTTCAAGCCGAGAGTGAATAGGTATCTTCTAGGCAAGCATGCCCCGTCTTAGACCACTTCATTGCTTAGCATCAGACGAGGCAGTGGTCAAATGCTTTGACTATAACCAATTTAACAAATGTATCTTTCACTAATTTGAGGCACTAGGCAAAGCTCCCAGTGCCCCCAGTATTGGAGCTGTGTGCTGGTCGGTGTGGGAGCGACAATATATTGGCCACATTTAAATATGGCTTGTCCGTGCTTCAATAAATGTTAGCAATGCTTTCAAAATTTCAATGACTATAACAAAGCTGCCATAGTATGGTACTGCGCGTATGCCTGGAAGAGGAATTACAGCATCGTGCTTTAACCTCTGAATATATAAATACGTACTACTATAATTATGATTGTAAAATATTTATAAGGAACTTACTTATACATGTCCAAAGCCGACTCACAAAGTAATCTTTAACTCTGGGTATATACCCTGTGTTAAAGATTTTTTCTAGAGTTTTGTCAGTGTCACAGATAAGTTATATAACTTATGCAAAAACGCCCTTTGTGTTTTTGTAAATAAAATATTAACACATACAAACATGAAAATAAATCACTTTGTTATTATTATTTATTTAAATAATTGTTTATGTTTAACAAGTAAAATGTTTTCTTTCAACAGCTAGTGAAAGAGCTCTGCGATATGTTACGCAACAAGAAATATAAGAACCAAGAAGTGCGAGACAAACTCGAGCGCCTGTTCGACATAAGACTGTCCAATGGCGACACGTAAGTTATTATTATAATATTCGGTTACGTTCATTATGCTGTTTATGGTAGCCATTTGCAAGTTTCGAGCACGTCTGCGGTCTGTCCGGGTTTGCTGCTCACGGAACGCGAGACGTATCGCGGTAGAATAAAAATTAGTAAATAATTTTTTATTTGTTTAATTATTTTTATAATTAGAATGTTTATTCGTTAATAAATAATAAAATATGTTAAAGTTAAGCTATTTAAAGTAATTTAGTTTAATTTAATTAAGGACCCGTCTATTGGCAAAGGCCCCTTTCAAGACACGCTTTTATATCACTAGCTGAAGCCATTTTTGGCCAGCTAATTTTGTAACGCCGACAGTCCATCTTTTTCGGAGGCCTTCCTCTTCTTCTTTTGCCTTTTAAGCCTGCCCACATGGATAATTTTTAGACCTCTTTTCGTAAGGTGATCCTGTTAAATGACCAGTTACTTCTTAAAGAATGGTGTTAGAATAATCCATTCATAATTTATTATAAAATGTCTAAAGAAAGCATTTTTTAAATCCCTATTGAATATAGGGACTTTTGTCCATTAGAGTATGTCAGTCCCATCATAATCGCTTTAAGCGATAAGACCGCCTTTTGTGTTTGCCGTTTTTCCTATAGTGTATATGGTGTTTTCAATAAACACTATCAAAAGAAAAGGAGTTGAGAACAATTAAGACGTAATTACTTACATACAATTGACAAAATGCGTCAATTTTTAACGTAATTAAATTAAATTTTCGGGGATTTTAAAGCAGCAGATTTTTACGGTTCATTCATTACGCGTAGCGTATTCTCGGCCCAAACGCGACGAATGCGTCGTTTGTGCGTCACACACTGCGTGTGCTTTCCGCCAGACTTGAAAATAAAACCAAGGGCCTCTTAAAATTCCGTTTATTGTTCTTTCTTCAATGAACCAAAGACTAGAAAGGTCCACAGATCTCTTAACTGTCTGACTCACGCGCCAGGCAGTGCTGCCAACCAGAAAAAATAACCCAAATTCATTTCGAAAAATAGGGTAAAAATACTATTATAGAAACTGAAGTGAGTAGTACTCATAACTACAACTATTACACGGCTAACACTCACGAGATACAGTCGAATAACTCGACCGGTGTTCGGGCAATATAGATGCCCATCCTCAAGGTGGCGGAGGCTATATTGCCCGAACACCGGTCGAGTTATTCGACTGTATCTCGTAAGTGTTAGCCGTGTAATAGTTGTAGTTACGGTAAAAATACATTCAAGATATTAACTACATAAATTCACGACAGCGACGCAAACTCGCAAACGTAGTGCAGTGTTCACTCAGCGTATGATGCATACGCACCGTTTTCCGTCGTATTGTATGGCGAATGTGCAACCGAGACCTGCGAGATCAAAATCTGAGACGTAACATCAAAAGTATTGATTTGTAAGTATAAAGTTACCTTCGAATCACCTCTGCAGACCGATTCACAATCCAGCGCAAAGGTTCCACGTAGAAATTACACATTCCGTCTCTTTTATCCTGAATTCAGATGAAGGGGACAGAGAGTGTAGATTTCGGATCGAAACCTTTCCGAATGGGTTTAAAATAAAGCAGTTGTTCACGAGCACTCATTGCCCATCATCAGACATAGTGGAATCGATGCAGTGGATCTTAAGGTACGTACATTTTGTTATATTATTTTGTAGTTAAGGATGAAAATCGAATATCAACACTTAAGCTATAATACATGGTTGTATAATGTAAAATAAAAAATTTTTAAGTATTATAATTATATTCAATTTTCATCTCTATGATCAACAGTCGGACAGGCTTTAGACGTGCTCGAAACTTGCAAGTTGCTGCCATAAATGTATGGTGAATTTAGCCGGGTATCATAGTAATAACACAACAGTTTAGTTTTAATTAGTGTACAAAAAGTTATAAAAAGCACGTAAGTATATTTCTTACTGAATTTTATACCTGTGCAGTGGTGGCTAGTTATTACCAAGAACTTTTTAATATATGATCAATCTTAAGATAAATAATACAGCGACTTAAATTTGCTTAAAACAGAAATCGTTTTTGTGAGTCTTTAATGTAACAGTCATAATTTTTTTATCTCCCTCACTCGCGCATATACGCATGTATACCTTTTGTACTTTCTCCCTTTCTTAATATCAAAAAGTGTCAATTATCTCAGTATATAATTTGACAATACCGCGTTTTAATTCCACCACTGTACATTAAAATAACGTGTGCATGTACGTCTGTTACTTCCATACATCGACCATATTGTCCCGTTTTTCTCAAAAAATGCATGCGATTGTATTTACAAGTAAATTTTAAAAAACTCCACTGAACATCTGTCCAAAGATTGACATTAATGCTCTGAGCTCACTTCTCAAGTACCTACCTACATTTGGAACAAAATTTTAATTTAATTTAATTGAATTAATAGAACTCACCAGTTGACTATTATCTTTTCTAGATTCCTTCATATGACTCTATGCAGTAACCAGCCCAGCTTCAATGTAATAGTAAAGCTGATACACGTCGCCAAAATGACGCACCTCCTTAACTATGGCAATAACAAGCAGCAAACAATACTCCACATGGCCGTCCTCAACGGAACGCCCGATAACGTAGCAGTCCTTATAGCCAGAGGTGAGATATTTATATAAAATTACTTACTGTTATTACGTTTGTATATAATACTAGCGGCCCGTCCCGGCTTCGCACGGGTGGACATTTATTTTTAAACATTTTTTTTATCTCGCAATTAAAATTATCACTGATTAATATAGGCTATTAATCAGTGATAATGTAGAATTCAAATGGTGAAAAAATTTTTAAAATTCGGTCCAGTACTTTTTGAGCCAATTCGTTACAAACATACATAAAAACACTGGGGCATTTATCAACGCACGTAAAAGGGCTAAATGGATTTGGCTGTTTGGCACGCAGATAGAACAAAACCTGGTAGGGTCCAGGTAATTAATACAGGATACTTTTATCCCTCAAAATATCCATCTAATACATAATAAAAATCCACACGAGCACGGCATAGGGCGATTGATAGTTATGTTAATATATTTCCTACAACAATAGCTTAAATCTAACCTCCGCAATCCGTAACATATTGTTGCTATGCCTGCGCACAACGTATACTGTAATACTTCTTATATTACTCAGCAAGACAAACCGACGTGAACAATCATTTTAACTTGTAAAAGTGATAAAAATAGCCTATTTGAAATAAAATCCTTTGACTTTGACTTTAAACAATTTATTTTAAATCATAATCCATTTTCTCAAAATAAAATTATGATTATCAGAGAAAAACGGCGGAAAAATTTAAAACAATTTTAACAGAGAATTTGATATACGTTTTGGTTGTTTACTTCCTATGCCAGTTTACTTAGAATTGTTAAACACAGTTTTGTAAACAAAAAGCGCATTGCAGGATGTAATCCCATGCTGAAAGATTCGGACGAAGACAACGTAATCCACTACGCTGTTAGATACAACAGTTCCTGTTTGGAGCCGCTATTGGACGCTATAAAGAAAAATGATGTACCATGTGACCTTAACGCTTCTAACAGCGGTAAGTTTTGATTGATAAGTATAGTATTATTTATATAATAATTAAGAAAAACCATTAAAATAAAATGCAAAAATATATATTATAACATTGTTCTCTGAAGTCTTCCGTGCGTGATCGAAATCGTAGGTGGAACGCTGGAATTGCGATATGATGATTTTTCTTCGGCAGATATTTCAAAATATACCCAAAAATATCTGAAATAATTTACGAAATGGTTTGAAAATTACCCACTTACACATTTTGCCGACCAGATTTTGCTCACACACAAATTTGAAAATTATTTTGTGACAAAGTTCTCTTTTAATTTATAAAGTAACGGCCGAAGATTTTGGTAGTATTCATACACAATGCACATGTCCAATACATATTATAGTATTCATCAATCAATTACTGTGATTTGCTCAAATTGCCACTGGCCTCTTACCTCGGTTAATAAGCAAAACTGTGTGACGAGAAACGAATGAATGCAACTGGTGATGTGCGGGGCAGGCTAAGGTGTTTCTTGTCAAGAAAAGGTGGAAAGTCTTTTAGTCTCAAGATCGAACATATTACACTGCCATTGTCAACATCGCCCGTCGCCAATGACAATCCAGTGCAGCGTATGCCGCCACAATTATTGAAGTGAAAATTTTGGGCGCGTTGAGCAATTTTGGGTGAATAAAAATCGTGGAACTCTCGTTATCGTCACCGAACGCTTTCCATGAGCTATATGTGTACTTTTTGGGTGAGCATAAAGCGTGAAACTCGCGTCGACTTCACCGCACGCCCATGAGCTATAATATCACAAGTTACTTAGTTTTCACTTCTATCGGCAGTCCCCAAAAACGGCCCCGCACATTTTCGAAATAAAACTTCTTTATGCACGCTTGACTTGTGGAGTAAGCAGGTGAATGCGAAAAGGAAAGTTGAAGTTCACTGTCAACAATTCAAACTTAAAAATTTGTATTATTATTTTGGTATGTCCGGTAAAATGACAATTTAGAATTATTGTCAGGATGGCGACATTAACATTAAACAAAGCAAAAACAAAGTTATACCGGACGATAGATGGAGCTAAACTAAAGAACTTTTACTTCAGTCGTGTGGTCTAAAGCACACTCGTTTTGTATTTCTGCATTTCCCGCATTAGAGAAACAGTCAGCGCTCCACCTGTGCGCGCTGTACGGGTGCGGCGCGGGCGCGGCGGCGCTGGTGGCGCGCGGCGCCAGCTACAACGTGCGCGACGCGCTCGGCCGCACGCCGCTCCACCTCGCCGCGTACGACGGCCAGCGGGACGTGGCGCGCGCGCTACTGCACGCTGTGCGCCCGGTGAGTCTAGAGCAAAGATAATAAAGCTAGATAAGTAAATAAAAAGTGTGATCACCTTGTATCGCCTCATTACTTCAACTGCTAACCTCAACATTCACCACCTCATCTCATCCCATTCGGGCCGGGGAGTATGTACGGAGCAAGCCGTACATTGAACTCTTGCGTTATGCTGCGGGTGCAGTGTACACGCCCGCGGCCGCGGCGCCGTGGCCCAAACTCACCAGTTCGCAATCAACCATCATATTCATCACGCGTTTTCATCAGTTTTACCAAATAGTTTATTTCGATACATTTTGTGCAACTTAGAACTCCGTTCTTTAATTTTACTCATCATCATCCAAGCTGTACGGCGACAGGAGACCGTACACGCGTTAATAGTTCGTGAATATAATTTTTCCTACAAACACGACTCACTAGCGGGGGCAGAGGTAACAGCAGAGTACTACATATTACTTATTCTGTAGGCATTTTCTATGCTCGCGATTGGCTGATCGCGATAATGACGCAAGAGCAAGGATAAAACGAGACAATTACATACGAAATTACAAAAAATAGAGTAGGACGGAGCAAAAGACATCAACGGGTTCCCGCTTCTTTTCTTCATTATATTCGTTTTTATTTTCAAACATTTTCTCTAATTACCATATGAAAATTGCTTACTTGTGGAATGATATGCCGTCTTTTGCACAGCCAGACGTCTTGCTATTCTTCCTGCACAATTTCACTGAGCAATAACTCGTTTTTCTAATATTCTGTGATTTTTTTCGTTAGCTGTTTCTCCGCGGAAATCCAAAAAAATTGACGTCCTCGCAAACGCTAGTAGTGGAAATAAACTACTACTTTTCGTATGCGGGGAAGTTGTATCATTGGTCAAGTGGATTTTATAGTCAACGAGCCTGCAGCTTCTGCCCGCAGCATCGCCCGCGGCGTAGCCTATGGGAAAATAATTCAACCACCCATTTCACCCTCTTAAGGGTAAAATTTCAAAAAATCCTTTCTTAGCGGATGCCTACGTCATAACATCTACCTGCATGCCAAATTTCAGCTCGATCCATCCAGTGGTTTGGGCTGTGCGTTGATAGATCACTATGGCTGTCAGTTACCTTTGAGTTATATATATTTAGATGGTGTAGAGTATACTAGTGTTTAGAATTCGAGATCAAAAACGTAAATTAAGGGGATAACAGCACAAAAAATTGATATAAAATTGCGCAGTCTACAATTTGATGGCAGAAATTAGTTTTACTCATTTTTAGAGCATTCTATTTTATAAGATAAAATATATATTACATGACACATTTGAATTATTCAATTATTTTAAAGCTTTTAGTTTTACATAGTTATTATTTTTAACAAATTTACTCTAACCGAAAGTTATTTTCGTGCAGTTACTTTTCTTAGACTAGGAACACTGCCGAGATTTAAAAGATTTCGTGCAGTCGCCGCTTTTATAATTCCTTATTCGTGCTTCAATCGTCGAACTCGAATGTAATTCACCTATTAGGTAGCATATATAGGTATCTTCGTTTGTTGAGAACTTGTAAGGTGCACATGAAATTCAAGGTGGTCTTATAATCATCAATCAATGCGTATAAAATCACAAGAGAAATGCAGTCGTCATAAAAATATAATAATATTCAATGCAAGTATATCAGTACTAATATAGTACCTATTGTATAATCTGTGCCAGTACCTACTTCTTTTATAACAGCTATATAAAGTACTTCTTAATGTTTTGAATTTTTTCGGGTGAAAAAATGTGCCTGAAATATCGCTTTGACACTGACATATTTTGACATTTCTTTGTTTACCTTTACCTATAATTACAAAAGAGCACAACATGCGTTCGATACTCTTTAACGCGTGGGCAGTATCAAATGTTGCATTAATTGACTGGCCCGATAGCTCAGTTGGTAAATCAATGTTGATAAAAAAAAAGTTATGTCAGTTATCTGGTTCCCATAGTAAAAGCTTTGGTTAGTTTGGGGCTACAAGGCGCTGTGTGAGATGTCCACACATATTATTATTTTTATTATTAATCCAAGTTGTCGTGCGCCTTATAACATTGGTCCGCTGTTGCAACATGCGATGCGCCGAAGCTGCGCATTTTACTTTTCAAGCCAAACTTAAATATATAAATCTATCTAATACTAAAAATATGCATGTATATTATAATTTTTGTATCTGTTTCATTTTCAGAGCGATGTAGACGCGCTAGACGGAAGCGGAAACACGGCGTTGCAGATAGTATGCGGTCGTCCGATGGACAAAAACACCGTTGAAATGGTCACGATGTTGCTCGAGAAAAAGGTCTATTATCTTACATTTTTTATTTAGTATAGTATAGTTTACTTTTAAACTAATATCGAACCCAAAAATTATTCTTATTCATGGATCTGAATTTCAAATATTGTTTTTTTATATTTTTGAATGATGTGACGAGCTAGTCATTCACCTGATGTTAAGCGACACGGCCGCCTATATCAGAACAGTGTCACTCTGAACTCTAACATGTAAAGTTTCGTATGACTGCTGCACTGAGCACATCATCCTGAGACATCAGCACAGTCTGGTAATAAGATTACTCGACTGTGAGATCAGAACATAAAGTCTCATTTGCCCAGTAATTTCCATAGCTACATTTGTATTTAGTATTATGATATACTGAAATGTTTACATGTTCTTACGTAATTTTTAAGCAAGGTTTGTTATTATGAGTGACTGTAATTTTGCACACACATTGCAGACACTACCGAGATCAACGTAAGGGTATTTTTTTCCCGAAATGGCGGATAGATTGCGGTTGTAGCCACTGTTTGGTCTAGTATCTAAACACTAGCCACATGGTTCTTTAAACTCAGTTAACGTCAATAAACTAAACTCAATTAGAATCAAGTTGTCGAGATCGCCTGGCTGGTATATTGTAGTGTAATCAAAGTTACATTACCCATTACCCGCCAAGGAAATGTTAAACTTAATTCCTTACCTGCTTATTTAGATTTTTTCTTGCTTTAAATGTACCTACTATATTAAAGATATACATAGATCCTGGACCTTAACAAGGATTCCCTGTGTCTAGGGACCCAGGAACTACGAGGACCATGGTCCCACAACACACAGACTCAGAACAAGTATTTGCGCTTTTTTTTTGTGCACAAATACTTGTCCTGCCGCGGGAATCGAACCCGGGTTATGAGCCGACCTGCTTAACCACCGCACCACAGAGGCTGTCAAATAATCATTTATTTGACAGCCTCTGTGGTTTTATTATCATTATTGTTATTAAAAAACTGAGCAATGTATTCCTTAGGCTGATCCACTGAAGCACGAAGACCACAACGAATCAGCATGGAAAATGTCCTGTGACAAGCCGCAAGTGCGGGAAATTATGAAGGAATATGTCCCCACTGAGAAGATTCTAGAAGATGACGTCAAGTCCGAGCCCGATGATGACTACGAATCTGCTGAAGAGGTGAGGATTGATGAACTATTTGATTTTTGTACATTAGGTTTTGCCGGAGAATGGAATATTAATAACACTTGTTGATAATAGGATTATACGCGATACTACTTTTCCTAGTATACTCGTATCTACCAATATTATATATAGAATGTTTCTACTCAACTTCAATCTAACCAACTTTTGGCCAATGAGTAATGTGAATTTGTGAAGATTTTCATTTTAAATTCTGCTATACTGCTTGTGTTATGGTTTTTTGACAAATGAAGATTTGATGATCGTGGAGTGTCAGAGTGATCACGATAAAAAATAGCGTGATGTGTCAAAATAACCATATGAATTAAATTGTGTTAAAGAAAAATTTAAAAAAAATCTACATATTGCTATAAATTTTCAGTGATAACATTTTTTTTTAAACATTGAATATATATAAATATAGGCATGTTTCACGTAATCCACAAAAAACCCGCAAAATAATACGTTTTCATACGCAGATCTAGTTTGTCATCAAATTGCAATTTTCAACTTTAAACAGAGCGCTGTAGAGCTATAGAGATGCCATCAAAAAACCTGGTATGATGGTATAGAGACACCATAAAGTAAAAGTTGTCATGACGCGGCCTCAAGCGTAGTTTAAACAGAGCGCTGTAGAGCTATAGAGATGCCATCTAAAAACTTGGTATGATGGTATAGAGACACCATAAAGTAAAAGTAGTCACGACGCGGCCTCAAGCGTAGTTTAAACAGAGCGCTGTAGAGCTATAGAGATGCCATCAAAAAACCTGGTATGATGGTATAGAGAGACCATAAAGTAAAAGTAGTCACGACGCGGCCTCAAGCGTAGTTTAAACAGAGCGCTGTAGAGCTATAGAGATGCCATCAAAAAACCTGGTATGATGGTATAGAGACACCATAAGTAAAAGTAGTCACGACGCGGCCTCAAGCGTAGTTTAAACAGAGCGCTGTAGAGCTATAGAGATGCCATCTAAAAACTTGGTATGATGGTATAGAGACACCATAAAGTAAAAGTAGTCACGACGCGGCCTCAAGCGTAGTTTAAACAGAGCGCTGTAGAGCTATAGAGATGCCATCAAAAAACCTGGTATGATGGTATAGAGACACCATAAAGTAAAAGTTGTCATGACGCGGCCTCAAGCGTAGTTTAAACAGAGCGCTGTAGTGCTATAGAGATGCCATCAGAAAACCTGGTATGATGGTATAGAGACACCATAAAGTAAAAGTTGTCATGACGCGGCCTCAAGCGTAGTTTAAACAGAGCGCTGTAGAGCTATAGAGATGCCATCAAAAAACCTGGTATGATGGTATAGAGAGACCATAAAGTAAAAGTAGTCACGACGCGGCCTCAAGCGTAGTTTAAACAGAGCGCTGTAGAGCTATAGAGATGCCATCAAAAAACCTGGTATGATGGTATAGAGACACCATAAGTAAAAGTAGTCACGACGCGGCCTCAAGCGTAGTTTAAACAGAGCGCTGTAGAGCTATAGAGATGCCATCTAAAAACTTGGTATGATGGTATAGAGACACCATAAAGTAAAAGTAGTCACGACGCGGCCTCAAGCGTAGTTTAAACAGAGCGCTGTAGAGCTATAGAGATGCCATCAAAAAACCTGGTATGATGGTATAGAGACACCATAAAGTAAAAGTTGTCATGACGCGGCCTCAAGCGTAGTTTAAACAGAGCGCTGTAGTGCTATAGAGATGCCATCAGAAAACCTGGTATGATGGTATAGAGACACCATAAAGTAAAAGTTGTCATGACGCGGCCTCAAGCGTAGTTTAAACAGAGCGCTGTAGAGCTATAGAGATGCCATCAAAAAACCTGGTATGATGGTATAGAGACACCATAAAGTAAAAGTTGTCATGACGCGGCCTCAAGCGTGGTGTTGTCCAGGACGCGGAGGCGGGCGAGCGCGGGCTGGCGGAGCTGCCGCGGTACGCGCGCGCGGTGGCGGCGCGCGTGGAGGCGGCGGGCGCGTGGCGCGAGCTGGCGCGCCGCCTGCGGGCCGCCGCGCTGCTCTCCTGGCTGCACCACCAGCGCAGCCCCGCCTACACGCTGCTCTACCACGTCAGGGTACTCACGACCTGTTCGATCATCACCCCGCCGATGATCCTATAGCAGCCGTAGTATCGGCTGCGCTAGGATCACCGGACCAGTGTAACCCTTCTGGCTCAGATACCGCGCCCGCCACCGGTATAGGATACCAGCGTAACTATCAGACACCCTCGCCGGCGGGGTCGACGTACTCCCGCAGGTTAGCTAGAACGGTCGCGACTTTCAATAGGGTCCACTCTTCCAGTGGACGTAGTCTTCTCGATCCTCTTATCCCGGCAACGGCCCAAGCCGAGGCTCGCACCCCAGGGGTGCCCTTGAGCTAGTTGCCTCCCACTTTTGTGACGGCTGGGCGCCTTAAGCGTGGTGACGCTGTAAAGGTTGGTGGAGACCAACAGCATTAGCTCGTTAAAAAAAAACCAGGTTGATCACGGCTGGTTACTTAAAAAATATATATTAAGGAATGACATGACGAGCTAGGGGCAAGAGAGGCGGGTTGTACTGGTTCACGTAGACCATTGTCAACATAACAAGGTTAAATCTTATTTAAAATTTGTTTTATTATGTTGGTATTTCCGGTAAAATGACAATTTTACCGGAATTTGACAACACTTGATTTAATTTCTAGGAATGCAGAGATGACATCACTTCGAAATCCCTGGCGTTGATACTGGAAGACATGGGACTAGTCGACGCCGCTAACATCATACGGAGTCACATCGATTAACACCAAAAAATGGCTCAGCTAAATATTATAAAACCAGTGATATAATGAGCTTCTGACATGTACACCTAGGCTTGCTCCACTTGGATCCAAAGGTCGGCAACACATGTGAATCCGCGGATACCTTAGTCTCCTCTTAAATCCAAATGTGGATCCGCGGATATAAAAATAATTTTTTTTTCTTTCTTAATTTGAATTTGAATTTTTTTTTATGTTAAGGAATGACGTGACGAGTTAGCCGTTCGCCTGATGTTAAACGACACGGCTGCCCATATCAGCTGCAGTGTTACTCGGAACTCTAAAGTATAGAGCTTCGCGTGACACTGCACTGCGCACGTCATCCTGAGACATCAGCACAATCTAGTAATAAGATTACTAAACTGTGAGATCAGATCATAAAGTCTCATTTGCCCAGTAATTTCACTAGCTACAGTGCCCTTGAAACCGGAACACAGTAGTGCTTGCGCACTACTGCTTGGCGGCAGAATAACTGGCAAAGCGGTGGTACCTACCTAGACGAACTTTGCAGAAAAGTCCTACCACCTAGTAAAATCCTTTCAATGTGGATTTAAGTAGAGACAAAAGTATATGTGTAGCCGAGCTGTGGATTCAAGTAGTACCTACGATATATATTTTTATATATTCGGAGCAGTAATAACATCAAGGCAATCAAATCAAAAAGCCAGCAACAACAACCAACACTCTGGAGTTACCGAAAACATAACTCGAGTGTTTCCCTTTAAAAAGTTGCATAGTTGTGAAGAGTTTACAATGTATCATTTCGTATTGTATTTAGCGTTAGCTGAACAACTTTTGTTCTATATTGATGAGTAATACAACATTATGTTCTTTAAACGTCCACGGTATAACGTACTCGTAATATTAATAGACAGTAAAAACGTTATAAGATATATTAAACTTATATTAGATGTTCAAAGAGGCGATTTTTCAGTGGCTAATTATGCGTTATACGGCTAATAAATTATAAACCGCAGGCAGATAAACAGAAGGCATTATATATGTATTACAGAATTATGCTTAATCGTCTATTGATGCTCAAGTAGGGATTCATTCACTGTTTAATCATTTTGTGGATGACATCTCGTCTTGAGCAGAGATTCACGTTTGAGCGTAATTCTGCAACACGGCCTTCAGACTAATAATTAAAATATCTCTGCTCGCACATTACTGGTGGAAACGCACCCTAACTGAACCTAAGATCACCCATAACCTATTTTTGCCATAAATTAGTCAAATTAATCTTTGACAACGTTTGGAAACGACAAGGACAACATTTCAATTTTTTACTCGTGTTTTTAAAGGATTTAATAAAAGTTAATTGAAAAATAACACACGTATTTTTTGTTTATAATGCAAACAGACATTAATTATAGAGATTGTTTATTAAAATTTTAGAATGTTTTTTAAAACCGCCTTTCGGTTGAAGTCTTTTTTTACAACGTACCTGTCATTAGCATTTACACGTCGACATTAGCTTGAGAAATACTGAATATAAAAATGTGATATTTTTATATGAACCCTTTATTAGATAATCTCGAAACGATTTTCATGCGACCGAAACCTTGCAAAAATGAAATGTTGTCCATTGAATAAATCATTAGTGTCAATTCTATACAGCACTCGCTAAAGCTAAACTAATTTACATTAACTCTGTCTCTTTCATTTCCCCTTTATTCGAAGAGTACTGCCATACTTTAAATTTAGATTAGCTTTACAGAATGCAAGACGTATCTAGATTTATGTTTATGTAACTATGGTTAGCCATATTACAATAAGTACAGTTATATTACAATAACAAGTAATTATTTACTTATGTTTGTTTTTAAATTGTTTGACATCCTCTATATCTTTATTTTTATCAGTAAGTTTGTTCAGATTCCAAGTGTACATTAAAAACTAATTCTAGGCTATTTTATGATTAAGTATAAGTAACATATTATGCAGTTTATTGTAAACTAGAAATAATGATAATGTGCCTTTAAATAATTCAAAAAGGAATGTGCTTTTAATAATGCGATTATTCTCATTTATACGTTCAGACTGATTTTTGACAGTCAAGGGCCGTATTACAGTATAACTCAATTGAAGGGTTGAGAATAAAAAGGATTTAACTGACAAATTGACAGTTTCGAGAAAATCGACTTTAAACGTCAACGGCGTCATTTTTATGTAGAGTGCTTAAAAGTTAATAGAAAAGGTTTATGTAAGTTTCAGTTGCTTGAAAATGTTTTATTTCTATTTAAAATTACTAAATATAGTACTAATTCATACAATTACTGTAAAAATATAATATAATAAAAGAAATAAAGTAATGTTTTTATGCTAAGCGTACTGTATTCCTGTGACAGATAAACCATTTTTAGACTCAAAATCTCGAGATTTAAACCTCATTTCGGTATTTTGAGAATGTATTATTGAAGATAATTTCACGCTGAATCCAACGATACCCATAAGTCATTTGGTCAAAAAAATCAGTTAAATCCTTTTTATTCTCACCCCTTCAATTGACAATGGGTGCTCAAGTGCTCAATGAAATTTCAACTTGAGCACAGATCGATAACTAAGCGTCGGCATGTGATACGGGTCTGCATGGCAAAAAAGTAATTTTGTAGGTTTATTACAGTTAATAATAATATCACTTCGTCATTATTGGGCTAATCATTTAATAATTAGATCCATTTCTTTATATTGTACCAAAAAATAAAATTATCTGTGATAAATCGGCACTCAAAAAAAATTTGATTATAACCATAAGCAGATGAAACTGCTAAAATTTTAAATTGTTATAAATTGTCCCGAGTTATTGGAAGTATAATTATTATAATTTTTAAAATAAATAATATCACGCGAAAATGAGGGGTTGAGCAATGTGGAGAGGGATCAGAGCATTACTATTATACATTTTCATTACTGGTCCACTCCAGAGCTCAATTTTTCGGCCTAAATATGGCAATCTCAGCTCAATTTTTCGGCCTATGTGGCTACAGTATAGCCATACTGTAGCCACATAGATATATAAAATATTACAATATTTTAATTTAAAAAATCATGGAAGAGGCAATTGTATGTTGGTTATTGTTAAGGATTGTTTTTTTATAATGTAATGAGAAGTCTATTTCTAATTATAATTGTTAATAGTGTTTTGCATGATCAGTACGAGTACAATACAGACTGTGTCAAAATAACGGCTCCATAAGGGTAGTTGGAAAACTTAATATACAAAATCTAAAAACGATTAGATTTGGTAAGATAATTTGGATAAGTGTTTCTCGTAAGTGATTTTGTCGATTGATATTACTTCTTTTTTTTGGCAAATATAGTTTTCAAGGCTGACAAAAAAATTTCAATGTTTAACAATACAGTTTTCTATTCAAAATAAACCTTGAACAAAATGTTCTAACTGCAAAGAAAAAGGTTAAGGTCCCATTATTTTGACAGTCTATATAGGATTTTGTATGATTATAATTTTATTATTATGCTCTCGAAACTATAGACTCAGAATGTACTTACCGAAAATATTCTTTAGTCTGTGCTCGAAACCGATAAAACTTGTTATTTCCGTTTGGGCGTTTAGAATCGCATGTTATTGAATGCTTCTCTTTTTTTTTTTAGAAATAGTTTGTAATAGATATTTTTAGGACTGCATGTTGCTTTTTGAAAACCAGAATAGGTACTTTTATTTTGTAGTAAAATATGAATTAAAAGTAACTTTCACATTTTGTAAGCAACTTGCATTGGAGGACTGAATATGTTTTTATATAGTAATAATAAAGTATCCTTTGAATCACTGTTTGTACGAAATCAATATTCAATTTTTTTTTTTTTTTTTTTTTACATAAATACAATATTTTAATGGCGAAACCGAATTGAATTTTTTTTTTTTAATATGCTACTCATAGAATCCTCCTTACGTAAGTCTATGATCTTGCAAATTATTATCCGGTCACACTCCAGGAGCTGTAGACCCCTGCACGAATGTAGATATTTCGTATTCAGGATAGTTTACTTAGAATCCATCCCATCTCTTCTTGCGGGTGCCGTAAGAGGAAATGGGTATTCTCTTAATTTTTTCATCATTGTATGTAAGAAGAATGCATATAATGCAATAAGATGTATTATCTCCCTTTAAAGAAATTTTGCTTTGAATCCTGCTAAAATTGAAAATTGTGTGGCTACCTGACTTAAAATTAGGCGACAATAAGGCTATTTGGCATTAAATTTTTGGCGATATAGTGCCTGGTTTTGACCTGGCAGCACTAGCATAAATTCTGTGATCTGCTGATCTGTGGTTTTATTTATATTTCAGATTCTCACTAATTTTTCGCGAGATTTTTTTATGTTTTGTTTGACGCAGAATTCGCCCTTTGATATAAGATCATAGGAATTCGCCCCATTTACATAAGTCATGTTATTGAATGATGTAACGAGCTAGTCGTTTACCTGATGTTAAGTGACACGGCCGCCCATAACAGAACAGTGTCACTCGGAACTCCAACATGTAAAGTTTCGCATGAATGCTGCACTGCGCACATCATCCTGAGACATCAACACAGTGTGGTAATAAGATTACTCGACTGTGAGATCAGATCATAAAGTCTCATTTGCCCAGTAATTTCACTAGATACATTGCCCTTCAAACCGGAACACAGTAGTGCTTGGCGGCAGAATAACTGGCAAAGCGGTGGTACCTACTACATGATTTCAGATTTTAAGGTTTTCTGTGATTTTTCGGATTTTCGTTACTTTTCGTTTGTTTGTCGGATCGGTTTAGGGACCTATACAATACAGTATACACATAGTAGTCACTAGAGTTCAGAATTCGAGATCAAATATGTAAACAAAGGGGATAACTTCACAGAAAAATTGATATAAAATTGTGCAGTCTACAATTTGATGATAGAAATTAGTTTTACCTTTGTTTAGAGCATAATATGATACAATTGAATTATTAAATTATTTTAAAGCTTTTAGTTTTACATGATTACTAGCCTTGTGTAGGTCGCGAACGACCTAGTTCAAAAGAGCGCTCCTTTGTGCGAACTACGTGAACTAGGTATCGGTTGCGTCTGATTTTAGTTCCTTCGTTCTTTGACCGACCGACTTGCGGCGAGCGGCGGCGAGGCGCGTGTCGCGAGCGGGAGAGAGAGCGATGATCATACATATCATTCTTACTTAGAATATATTAATTTTCGATTACATAAGTGATGGTTAACTAAAAAAAGTTAAAGACTTTTTTTTATTTTCTGACTTTAATAAACATTACATAGTTTTAATAAATACTTACTTATGTTCATCGAAACTAAGTACATATATCATATTTTTAGTAGGTACTTACCTAGTTTAATATTTTTCTATCATTATCTAAGTAGACTGAGGACCTTATAGGTACTAATAAAAAAGCGATTTATCTGAAATACCACGCAATGGCATTAAATTAATAAATTAATATGCAAATGTACCTAGTTAGTAGTTATTACAACAGAAGCTATAGCAATTTATAAACAAAAGAGAGCATAGGAGTAGATATAACTACAGCTCATTGGCTGCTGTGAACTAAGTAGGTCGCTCTTGCGGGACCAGGCAAGAGATCGCCGAGAGCAATCGTCTTCCCCGCTCTCGGTCCTGTCGCGAACTAGTGAACTAGAAGAACGACCTAGTTCACCAACGACCTGCGACCTAAAAGGAGCGCTCCCTGTCGCGAACTAAAATGCATAAGGCTAATGATTACCATTTTAAACAATTTTTTTTTAATGTTTTGACTCCACACTTTTGTGTATTTAGCCAGTGTCAAGTAATTGATAATTTATTAAGTTAATGATATTTCACGCAAATATGTGTCAAGTCACAATCGAAGTCATCAAGTCAAGTCATAGTCTAGTCAAAGTCATACTCCTAGTAAAGTGGTGGCAACTTTACTTGAAGCTTCTATGGAGTTTTGGAAACAACACGAAAAGAAACGTTTCACCATCATTATACCATTTTCCCACACTCACGCCTGTAATCCAGCTCTTATAGAATATAATGCCACCAATTTTATGCACTAACACTTAAAATAACACAAGTTTAGGAAAATAATACAATGCGGTGATGCAATCTTTTTCGCTTTCCCGCCAAAACTCTCTGAACAGATTTAGACTAACCGAAACTTTTTCTCATGCAGTTATTTTTCTTAGACTGGGAACACTACCGAGGTTCAAAACATTTCGTGCAGTCGCCGCTTTTATTATTCGATTCGTTAAATCCTCGAACTCGAATGTAATTTACCTATTAGGTATTTTCGTATGTCGTGAACTTGAAAAGTGATGTGCATGAAATTTAGGGTGGTCTTATAATTTTTTAAGCAATGCGTATCACAAGATAAATGCCATCATCATAAAAAATATTATAAGTATCCATGAAAGCAACTATACCTAACAACTGTACCTATTATATAATCTGTGCCAGTACTTATTTATTATACATAGCAGGTATATAAAATAAAATACTTCAGAATTTTTTGAATTTTTCGGGTGAAAAAATGTGCAGTAACTCTGAAATGTCGCTTTGATACTGACATATTTTGACATTTCTTTGTTTACCTTTTTGATGTCTAATTCTGAATTCTGATGATCACGACACTGTTATGAAAAATATCCATAGACTTTCGTTAATATCCGTGCGCGCGGTGTTTTTTTCCACAAAACCCACGTCTTCGGAAGTATTAACAGCTTATTTAGTTCAATGTAAAGAACCTCCCTGGACTTCTTATTTTGTGAAGGTACTTACTTTATCCAAAGTCATCGTTAATCTAGTGATTACCTAACAACGAACTGTTTTATTCCATAGAGTTAAATAAATAAAATTTAGCACAGGTTAGGCCGTAAGCTAAGACGCGAGCAGTTGGTATAATGTATGTAGTATACCAAAAATAGAGATATGCACACACAGAATAATGTCATAAAAAACGCTCAGTAAACTTCTTATTTACTCAGTACTTATATAACCTCGCAGAAGACTAATGCCCGTCTGTACCAAGTTAGACAACTCCTCTAAGTTCGCGCTTATTCCTTTGTGACATACTTAAATGCATTGCAGTATCTTATAGATGGATAATTGACAACTCAGGAGCTATCAAACTAATACAGATGGGACCTTCAGCTATAGCAATGTATGGTAAAACTTTTTCCAGTACAGTAGTATAAAGGATGACCAATTTGGCATGTCTAACTTCAACTGGTCAGTGGGAAAGTCAAACTATCAGATACTGAGGACAGGCTGCTTCCCTTATATCAAGTATCACTGCTCCAAAAAGGCTGCTGAAGATTTGAGTACATCGGACAAGTTTATGAGGATTATTAAGGTTACTAATCTTGGTAAGGACTCTTTAAAAAACCTTTGAAATTATATTATTATTATTCAAATTGTATGCATTGTATGCATGATATATTTTTCAAATGGTGCATTTTGAGAATAGGACTCCGCATTTACCATTTTCAATTTTTTTACAGGACTCCCTTGTTTATTGTACGGATTGGCAGCAATACAATTAATTAGACATAAAGAAATAGTCTACACAAAGAAAGGACCTGTCACAATATACTTCTTGTTGCCCGAAGACAAAGGGTCCCAGTATTAAAGCAACTTTTATAGGTTGAGAATATAGATATATATCTCATGTGTTCATAAGTTTTTAGATGTATTTCCATACACACACGTGACTACACAGATCCTATAAAAAAAGCCACATACTCCGCTCGTAACACAGGATGGACACCAGCGAAGCGGATACTAAAACACAAAGCAGATACTATGTCGAGTCAGTACGCAACGAACCGCTGGGTGAGCAAATACTGCACGACGCGTGAATCTCAGTGCTTAAAATATGCCATATTGCATATTGAAACACTGTAAAAGTTGTTCCCAGAAAACAAGACGAAAAAATGGAATATTGTTTCACAAGTAAAGTCAAGTAATATGATTCTTAGCTTTAAATAATACTCTAGTGTACTTAAATTATATTTATTTTATTTCTAATCTTAACAATTTTTTATTTTCTTTTTATGTTAAAACGAATGTTAAAAATATATTTATAATAAATATGTACCTACGAGTAAAAATTTGACCTGTATTTCAATATACCAATAAATGAATATGAATAATATTATAATAGGTGTCTGATTGTGGTAGCTCCAGTTAAAATTACTTAGTCCTTAATCATTTTGGTTGATTGCCTCAACATGTTGAAATATGAATAAGATGTGCTTATGATCTGAAACAATATAAAAAAATCATATTATATACTATAAACAAATAAATAACACGGTAAATATCCCGTAAAAAAAACTGCGTTTTAGTACCTAATGTCAGTGACCGTGACAATTCAAATAAATATTTCCAGGTTGATTAACATCGGTTGAGGATCATCGACCGCATCGAACCTTCAGGCGAACCTGAATGACTATTTTTTTTTGTTTTTGGTTTGGTTCCACACTTTTGTGTATTAGGCAGTGTCAAGTAATTGATAATTTTTCAAGTTAAAAGGTATTAGATATATGTGTCAAGTTAAGTCACAGTCCAAGTCATCAAGTCAAGTCATAATCTAGTCTAGTCAAGTCATACTCCTAGTAAAGTGGTGGCAACTTTACCAGAAGCTTCTATGGAGTTTTGGAAACAACACGAAAAGAAACGTTTCACCATCATTATACCACTTTCCCACACTCATGCCTGTAATCCAGCACTTAACGAATAAAATGCCACCAATTTTATACACTAACACTAAAAATAACACAAGTTTTGGAAAATAATAAAATGCGTCTACACGATCTTTTTCGTTTTCCCGCCAGAACTCTGAATGACTATTACTATTACCTACATTCAAAAATAGCAAAACCAAACCAGTCGTTCTTAAGTGATGCGCTTACTAACGACCAGCATTTAATTTTTATTGAAGTAAAACTTCTTTACGCACGCTTGACTTGGGGAGTAGGCGAGGCGAACGGAAGTTGGAAGTTTTTGATTAACGTAGATCTCCATTGTCAACATAACAAAGTATTTTTTTTATTATTATGTTGGTATGTCCGATAAAATGACGATTAACAATTGCCGAGATGGCGACATTAAACAAAGCAAGAACAAAGTTATACCGGGCGATAGATGGAGCTAAACTAAAGCCGTGTTATGAAGTTTTACTTCAGACGTGTGGTCTAAAGCACACTCGTTTAAAAGTAAAGCCTATTTCGAAGTAATACATAAGTACCTACCCTTTAGGTCTTTAGGTCTTTACCCAAATGCCTTTCACCAAAATATTAGATACAGTGACCACAGTCACTTTTAGAACACCCGGTTATAGCTCACACACCTGTCCACCAATGGAGGACCTCGACACATTTATAAAATGCGCGTTAATGCATACTGAAATGTTTAAGTATAGGTCTTTACCTATGAAATTGCCGTTTTGTTTGAAAAAAGTTAAAGTATTTTTTTTTCGAACTTATTTATTTCTTTTATTCAAAGTAATCACCCCTGCAATCAATGTATCTTTGCCAACGCTGTGGCAGTTTATGGATGCCCTTCTTGAAAAAATCAGCAGGACGGGAGACAACAAACTCTTCAAAGGCGTTTTGTACTGCCTCTCGGGAATTGAATTTTTTTCCCGCTAAAAAGTTGTTGTTGTTATGGATGCCCTTCTTGAAAAAATCAGCAGGACGGGAGACAACAAACTCTTCAAAGGCGTTTTGTACTGCCTCTCGGGAATTGAATTTTTTTCCCGCTAAAAAGTTGTCCAAATTTTGGAAAAAGTAATAGTCGGTAGGCGCAAGATCTGGTGAGTATGGCGGATGAGGGAGAGCTTCCAAACCCAACTCATGCAGCTTAGAGACGGTCTGTTGTGCAGTATGGGGTCGCGCGTTGTCGTGAAGTAGTGGAGACGACCGATTGACCAAAGCTGGTTGCAGACGTGCGAGTTTCGCCATCATTGTGGTCAGTTCTTCAATGTACACATCTGCAGTAATGCTCTCGCCGTTTTGTAAAAAGCTATGATGAATCACACCAGCACTAGACCACCAAACTGTGACCATCACCTTTCTAGGGGTCATTTTTCGTTTTGCACATTGCTTTGGTACCGAACCAGGATCTAACCAACTTGCTGAGCGCTTTCGATTGTCATAAAGAATCCATTTTTCGTCGCACGTAACAATTATCTTGCCAATCTGTCGCAAATGGACCAATATTGTTTTGATGCTAACATCAAAAGCTGCTGCCAGCTCAGCTGTAGATTGAGATTCATCAGCTTCCACAATCGCCTTTAATTCATCATTGTTGACCAAAGTTTCCGGACGACCACGAGGTTCATTTTTCAAGTCAAAATTCCCAGAACGGAACCGAGCAAACCAATAACGGGTTGTACGTTCGTTTGTACAGTTCTCTCCGTAAACGTCGTTGATGTTACGTGTCGTTTGTGCCGCGTTGGTGCCACGACGGAATTCATATTCCATAATTACACGAAATTTCAAAGTATCCATTATGAGGAAAAATGTTGAAATGTAATGAAAATACAACGCTAATCAATAAACAAAAGACTTATATTGTAAATAGAATGTCATATTTATAAAACAAAATTAATTTGAATTTATAATTCATAGCCAATCAAAACTTTTTTTTGTTTGAAAAAGTCTGTACTGCAATACGGCAATTTCATAGGTAAAGACCTATTATTTTGATAATGGTGAACACACAGTCTTTTCAAAAATCTTTACAAATGTGCTGGACCGCTATAATACCTACCGCAGAAAACGTTTCAAGTTGTATAACAGGCTGTCCTGTATATCTAATGTGCAGCGGCACCTGCGCCCGCATAATTATGGTCGCAATGTCTGCACGGATCATGGAGCCAAGTGGAGTCTCATGCCAGCCGCAGCCCCAGCAAGCCTCGGCCACAGCAAACCCCTGGAACGTGAAGTCAAAGAATAACTACTAACGGCTTCACCACAAAAGATTTATACAAACCTTCACAAAAAAGTTTTTGTATAGTTAAACGTTTGACGTCTGTCTAAATCTTGTTTATGTATTTGTGGTAACACGAAACGGGTACATTGGTGCTTCGAATCCTTGGCAATGTGGATATAGATCTGAAATTAGTACTTACTCGACCTCCAATCTTTACCAACTATTATAGTCCACTCTATATTCTACACTACAGGGTTTACTAGTGTCCCAGGAATTAGCTTAATCTAAGTATATATTACTCAAAGGTGAATGACTGACATTTTATTTTTATGTTATTGAATGATGTGAAGAGCTAGTCGTTCACCTGATGTTAAGCGCCACGGCCGCCCATAACAGAACAGTGTCTAAAACATAGAGTTTCAAGCGACAGTGCACTGCGCAATGCGCATATCATCCTGAGACATTAGAACAGTCTGGACTGTGCTGATGTCTCAGGGACTCTCCACTGGACGGATCGGGCTGAAATTTGGCATGGAGGCAGATGTTATGAGGTAGGCATCCGCTAAGAAAGGATTTTCTGAAATTCCACCCTTAAGAGGGTGAAATGGGTGGTTGAATTATTTTCCCATAGGCCACGCCGCGGGCGAAGCTGTGGGCAGAAGCTCGTACACGTATATGTACTAAAAGTTGACAGCTCCTAAGCTCGCACTTATTCCAAAAAGTTATTATCTTCTATTGATAAGAAAAGATGTACCTAAATGGGCCACGACCTTCAAGTACGATACGAGTACCACAAACCTAGTTGATGTATTACACATATTATTAGAGGACATTACATGAGTATAATAGACAAAAAGCGTCTACACCTCGTGCAAGTAGTACAAGTGTGAAGTATAAGATGTAAAGAATATTATTTTTAAGTACTTTGTTTTTAATATTGCTAGTATTCGTGTATATCCTTGCCTGATTGACATATAGGCCTGCGTTTTTTTTTTTTATGTTTTGGCTCCACACTTTTGTGTATTTAGCCAAGTAATTGATAATTTATCAAGTTAATGATATTTCACGCAAATATGTGTCATGTCATAGTCGAAGTCATCAAGTCAAATCATAGTCTAGTCAAAGTCATACTCCTAGTAAAGTGGTGGCAACTTTACTTGAAGCTTCTATGGAGTTTTGGAAACAAAACGAAAAGAAATGTTTCACCATCATTATACCATTTTCCTACACTCACGCCTGTAATCCAGCTCTTAAAGAATAGAATGCCACCAATTTTATGCACTAACACTGAAAATAACACAAGTTTTGGAAAATAATACAATGCGGTGACGCAATCTTTTTCGTTTTCCCGCCAAAAACCCAATGATAGTACTTTTTTTCTGCCTGCGTTTTGTCACTTTCTCATCTAATGGTACATACTACTAAAATATATGTGTATAGGCCTATATGTGTGTGTGTGTAATGGTACATACTACCAAAATGGTACATGTACCAAATACATACTAGTATGTACCATTAGATGAGAAAGTGATCAAACGCAGGCCTATATGTGTGTGTGACAAAGACGATCGACGATGGACAATGTATGATGTAAAAAATTACCCGACAAACTGTCTCTTGCTTTTTTCATACAAGCTGCGTTAAAATGCGATGAAATTAACTGTCCAGCAGGCAATAATTGGAATAGAAAATTCTTGGATTTTCTATTTAACACAGCCTCTGTCACCCTGGAGACGGCGGGTTCGAGAAGTATTAAATACTTCTCGAACCCGCACAAATTTTGTGCATAGGAAATACTTGTTCTGTGTCCGGGTGTTGTGGGACCGTGGTCCTCGTAATTCCTATATACAGAGAATCCTAGATAGGGTCCGGAATCTATGTATGTGATCTTTGGGCGTTATTATTATTTATTATTACTTCTTTTAGATAAAATATTTAGTGGCATGCTTACTTTGTTCCTCAGAATGGTTCCAAGGTAGCACGGTATCCAAAGTTGTAAGACTACTGCCATCCCTAGCATCGTGAATAAAAAGTCAAACTCTCCATTGTCCAGTTTCTAGAAAAAATACGATTGTTCTTATACACCACACGACTGAAGTAAAACTTCTTTAGCTTAGCTCCATCTATCGGCTAGTTAATAACTTTGTTGTAGCTTGGTTTAATGTTAATGTCGCCATTTTGACAATTATAAATTGATATTTTACTGGACATACCAACATAATAATACAATTTTTTTTTATATTGACAATGGAGATCTACGTGAACCAACATAAAATTCCGTTCGCCTCGCATTTACCAGCCACCCCAAGTCAAGCGTGCGTAAAGAAGTTTTACTTCATAAAAAAATTTGTTTTTGGTTTGTATTAGCTGTAAACTGCTGTATTTGACTTGGAGACGCCCATATTGTAGTTAGGTGGAAACAAGGACGACGGCAAGTTGTTCCACTCATGGCTTAGGTAATTTAGTCCTTAATGTAAAGGAAAAATTTGAGCAGCAATTAAATCTTTAGCTTATTTTGTGTGTAGGTGAGGTGATCCACACGTTTGGTAACGTAAACCTATACTTGTAGCTACCTATATTTCTACATCTCTCCCAGGTATTATGTTATGTTACTAACCTCTGATACCCGATAAGCTACCAGACAAATCCCGATAGAGCTCAACATTATTTGGTAGACCAATGACATTCGGAATACTGATGAAACTGTCTTCAAAGCCCTGTAACAAGTCGAAATAAATATAAAATACAAAATAAATATGTGTGGACATTTAACACAGCGCCATCTAGCCCCAAACTAAACAAAGCTTGTACTATGGGATTCAGATAACTGATACAATACTTATATACTTTTTGTTTGTAAATACATACATAGAATACAATATAAACACCCAGACACAGAACAAACATCGATGCTCATCACACATATGTCTGTCCTGGGTGGGAATCGAACCCACAACCTGCAGTTCAGAAGGCAGGGACACTACCAACTGAGCTATCGGGCCAATCATCAAATAGTCTAGTTAATAAAATATATTATATAAGGGTAGTAAAATAAATTTTGTTCCTATCTGCATTTGGAGTAAATAATTTATGTCTGTCGATCTACCTAGATAACTATTTAGACAAAATCAAGATTACTTACTTAGGTACCAAATAAATAAATAAATAATGCGGCTAAAGGTATAATATGCCATCAAAGGTCAAGGGTACCTATACCTACACAGGAAAATCGAAAAACCGGAATCGTAAAATTAGCGAAGGTACCCGATAAAAAAAACATAATGTATATATTAAGGTAGTGTGTAAGCATTTGTATGTTAAGCGTGTGTGTGCGTGGATGTGATTGTAAGCATGTAGTAGTTAGTACTAGATGGTATAGTAAGTACTTGCTTGAGTACTGAAAGATGCCAGTTCACAATTCGTTTCAGCCTTCCTTTTAGTACCACTTGTATGGCGATTCTACGACTGTCATTCTTCGGCAGGCTTGCAACTGATTCGTCCAAGTCATCGAAAATCACTTCAAAATCCAGCATTATCATGTCCAACATGATGTAGCAGTGAAGCAGGAAGTGAAACAAGGTATAAATGTACCCTGCAAGTGAAAAATATTTAATTAACGTCATCGGGTGCATTAACGCTCACCTCCCAAAAGAGAGAGGCAACTAGCTCTCAAGGGCGCCCCTGGGATGCTGGTTTGGCTATTGTCGAGTCGAGAGATAAAAGGATCGCGAAGACTACGGCCACGAAGAGTGAGCCCTATGGAAAGGTTGGCATTTCAGCCAGAAGGGCTCTTTGTCCCGCGGTCCTGGACGATCTTAGCATGTGACTGCGCATACGACGGCTGCGATTGGGTCGTCCGGATAGCACCGACGGAGAAATAAATGAAAATAAATGCATAAAATAACTTACCACAAAACGATAGAACGTATGTGAAAGTAAAATACATTTCTAAAATAAAGAACATTTCGTAGTTCGGAGTTCTGTATGGGTCATCTTCGGGGAGCCATACGGGAAACACCAGAGGTCTGATAGTGTTCTCATCCTGAGTGGCCAGCAGGCTTTGATATACCAGCAGTGCTATTGGGTATAGCGTGAATGAACCACCGATGACCGTCATGAAACTCGCCCAGCCTACGAATAGCTTCCATACTAGTAATTGGCTTTCTAGAAATGGTTCCCTGAATGTAGAGATATTGTATTATTTATTACGGTCAACTCAAGACAGGTATTTTTTCAAAAGTTCTAAATAATTATTTAGTAACAAAAAGATACAATTTAAACAGGTAAAACCCTTGCAAGAGCTCCGCTATTTTAAATTTGGCTCTTGAAATACATTGTTAAACTAGTTCAGGAGTATATGGACTCTTATAGCACGTGTAAAACTTTTATGTCAATAAAATATTATCTAATTTTAATTTGAATCATATCAGTGTTTACGAAAGATATGCTAAAGCAATGTACCTGTATCTAAGCCCTAAACTGCAAACGTATTTAAAATCCGCGTCCATCTGTTCAATTTGGGTTAGAATTTTACGTTTGTTAAGCAGAAACCCGGAATACACCGTGATGATAGCACCGAGGAATACCATGTAGCAGAACGACTCGCAGGCTATGGAATAGTCAGATGTTGACACTCCTCGGTATATGTTGAGAACTTCTAATGCTACACCGACGAAGGTGACTCCTGTACCAGATAATGGAATTATAAACCTGAAACAATGTTTGGCATTAGTCAAAGTCATAGACATTTATTAAAATAAAAAATACAAGTCAAATATAAGCAAAGGTACATAGATACATAGGAAATAATTTTCAATTCTATGACTACACATATTTAAATATGTACCTACATAAAAATTAATCTCTATTTCTCTTGGTTATCGCATCACGCGTGAACGGATGGAAAATTTTCTCTAATTTTTTGTTGTCTTTATTATTGTCAGGAGAAAGATCTTACGAAAGCAAAAATTAAGAAAGTTGAGCGGAAAATTATTTAACTCTCACCACGCGGGTGACACCGTGGGGTGCAGCTAGTAACATAATATATGTATTACCAAATTAAATAGTATAACTATAATTTAAAAAAAATGTCACACTTAATACAAGAAATCAAAATATGTCAATATAAAATATTTGAAAAATACTTTACGAAAAGGTCAACTACACTTATACGTAGCCCTTAATATGGACTATAGGTACCTGGTTAATATTATAGATACCTTATGTAAGAATTTGTTTTGCCGGTGAATATTCCTTGAGCGGCTAACATCACATACAACTGTGCATGAAAATTTGTAAGGCTGATATCCGATCTACCAAAGTTGTAGCCCTTTTTTACAAGAAAATCCTGAATCCTTTGTACGTAACCCATTTCGGCTAACATCACATACAACTGTGCATGAAAATTTGTAAGGCTGATATCCGATCTACCAAAGTTGTAGCCCTTTTTTACAAGAAAATCCTGAATCCTTTGTACGTAACCCATTTTTTGCAATACAGTTGCTTACTTTTGAATAATCGGCAAATGAATAAAAATTAAGTATTTTCAAGTTTGATAGATCTTTACCATTATTTTCTAATTATATCCTAGAATATGCTTCGTTAACGACATAGTATAATTGTGGACCTGTGGACCTTATTAGAAAAATTCTACCCCTTTTAATTGCGAAATTGTCCCATGCAATCACTGCAATTCCGTTAATAATTGGGTGGTAAGTTATTATGCAGATTGAAAAACCATTTATGTCAGAATGTAGGTAATTTTATTAACTTAACTTATTATTAACTCAAATTTAATACCTATAGACAGTCCAAATGCTCCAGCCCACTACCAGTAGGTAGCGTACCCAACATGCTGGCAGCATTGCCCCGTTGAATTACAATGCTTATTCGTTGTGCCAAATTAGTGTCAGCATTATAATAGGTTAAATAGGTCATCGCGGCCAGTATATAATGTATTTTTTTTTGTAGTCGTAGTAGTAGGTAGTTTTTAGTATTAGTTATTAAATCATTGTAGTATTTAGAAAATAAAGGCAATTTGCCTTGTTAAAAAAAAATTTAATACCTATATACCCATCTTGGTTCCTATAACGAGTTTTATTAAAGTACTGACATATCGACACTAACCAAGCTAAGAAAAGTCCAATTGGTATAGAAAGTTACTCGTCTCATCATTACATGATAATGATCGGTGTCATCATTACATGATATTGACCTGTCTCATCATTACATGATAATGATCGATCTCATCATTACATGATAATTATCGGTCTCATCATTACATGGTAATGATCTGTCTCATCATTACATGATAATGATCGGTCTCATCATTACATGATAATGATCTGTCTCATCATTACATGGTAATGATCGGTCTCATCATTACATGATAATGATCTGTCTCATCATTACATGGTAATGATCAGTCTCATCATTACATGATAATGATCGGTCTCATCATTACATGATAATGGTCGGTCTCATCATTACATGATAATGATCTGTCTCATCATTACATGGCAATGATCTGTCTCATCATTACATGATAATGATCGGTCTCATCATTACATGATAATGGTCGGTCTCATCATTACATGATAATGATCTGTCTCATCATTACATGGCAATGATCTGTCTCATCATTACATGGTATTGATCTGTCTCATCATTACACGATATTGACCTGTCTCATCATTACATGATAATGATCTGTCTCATCATTACATGGCAATGATCTGTCTCATCATTACATGGTAATTATCAGTCTCATCATTACATGATAATGCTCTATTATTAGGATTGGACCCCGAAATACTCACACCTTTTCCTCATTTTCACGATTTTGTACACGTACCAGTAAGTTATTTTGTTTTGTTAAATATTCAATACCAAGATATATATGGGCATTACATACCTACTCCATTATCTGTGAATACAAAGATCACACATTCACCGAGACGCTTTTAAAGTGGTGCATGGCAGTGCGGTTTAGCCGCAGAACGTCCCAATTGCAAATTGCTTAATTTACTATTGATGAGTTAGATTAAGTTGTTAGGTGGATGGGTGGATGGCGTAAGAGCACAGAGTAAATAATCGTACTAAGAGGTTGCTATAGCTACCTTCATATTTTCTTTGGTTTTATGTTGGAATTTGGTAACCTTATACTTGACATTTATTTTACAGGTTTAGATCTTGGTTAGATGTTATCTTTGGATATCTATTATCAGTTACAGCTATTTAGCATATTCTAAACTAAGCTTATTGTTTGTTGAACTTTGAACGAAACCAACGTGATTATTTTATTCGAAAGTTGAGCGTCTTTAGAATTTTATGATAACTACAAACAGAAAAAGTTAGACCACTTGCACTGTTGTGTTAATCAATCTTGATTCACGATATATCAGCTTTTACCTATTCACTAAAATTGAAGCCAGATTTCTTATTTTTTTTATGTTACGAATTGACGTGACGAGCTAGTCGCTCGCCTGATGTTAAGCAACACGACAGCCCATAATCAGTTACAGTAACACTTGAAACTCTAAATTATAGTTTCGCGTGATACTGCAGTGCGCACGCCATTCTGAGATATCAGCACAGTCTAGCAATAAGATTACTAGACTGTGAGATTAGTTCATAAAGTCTCATTTGCCCAGTAATTTCACTAGCTACAGTGCCCTTCAAATCGGAACACAGTAGTGCTTGCGCGCTTGGCGGCAGAATAACTAAGATCTTGGCTTTGTTTTTCTATTTTGATTAGTAAACACTTGTTTCGTCTATGTTGACGTCGCTTTATTATCTAACTTGAAGTTTGCCGCCGTCACATATATGTTTCTCGGCACAATAGACACATAGAATATCATATCATATCACGTAATTTTAATATGTTACGACGTTAACATTAATTAACTTATACTTGTGTAATCAGTGCCTTCACTCAGTCAGCTGTCAACAATGTTCGCAGTGCTCGTCGCAGTTTTACTAGTTCCATTTTTGCTTGTGTATTTATACAAAAATGCCTATAAGAGACCACCAAACTTCCCTCCAGGTAAGATGAACTATTTTATAAGCCTATTGAAGCCTAACTTACCATTACTAAGTAATTAATCTAACTTCTGTGATCTGCTGTGCTTGGCTTGTCTGTTGGATCCGGTTGTTGTCGTGGTGAACTAAAAACCCTGGAACGAAAGTTAACCACCTGCTGCCAACACAAAAGGAAGAATAGGGCTTAACTATTAGGTACTATACGATATGAGAAAAAAGGCGAAGAATCGTAGACAGTTGTAGATGCATAATAAGAGCAGCCTTTTTACGGGTGTCACAAAAATTATACGGATACTAGCGGCCCGTCCCGGCTTCGCTCGGGTGGATGTTTATTTATTAAACATTTTAATAATACGAAAAACAATGTATCACGCACCGGCGTCATCTACTTAAAATGTTGGTTTGTACTGAATTTTCTTTGCTATAAACCTCACGGAGCCCGAGACCTATCCAACGAATGCAAAACCGTGGAAATCGGTTCGTGCGTTCTGGAGTTATAGACCCTAACTAGGATTCCCTGTATCTAAGGACGCAAGAACTACGAGGACCATGGTGCGACAACACCCAGACACAGAACAAGTATTTGTGCTTTTTGTTCAATGCAAAAAAAACTTGTCCTGCAACGGGAATCGAACAAGCAGCCTTCGTGTTATGAGCCAACCTGCTCAACCACCACACCAGAGAAGCTGTTATTAAACATTATATTATAGTTATTATTAGCTGTTGTTATACATTATAATTTCACCTTTAGTTAGTATGTGGCTAAAAAATAATGGCAAAGCAGTTAGGGATATGTTTTTTTATGTGTCCTAATAGTACAGACCTTTTAAAATGTATCCTTATCATATTTCAAAAATGGCTGGTCACGTAACTCAATTCGTTGGGAATCCAAACCAATTGTGTATCGTCCAAATAGTTTCATTAGATCTAACGTGACAGACGAACAAACAGACTACGTTCCACTTTTATTTTTCATTTGGTAGTTAGTAGGTAACGATAGTCGAGCGGTTTTCTCCGTGAACTGTGTCGAACCGAGCGCGTCGCCGTTATCGCAAACGCTTTCGTCAGGCATAATAATGTTTATGTTTTAGTTCTAATAATAACAAGTTTACTTACATCACCATGCCACATGACTAGAACCTCGTAAAGGCTGAGAAGAACAAACAAGTACCTACCTTAATTTTGTCTACCTTTATAATGTGGGATTCGGATTTTTTTCGGGGAATAAATAAATAAATAAAATAAATATGATCTTTTTTTTTTACATTTCATACAATGCCATTTGCTGCATGAGTACAGCTGTGCCCGGCGCAGTATAGTATTTACCTTTACTCAATAAAAATCACCTGTTCTACGACTTAACAATAAAATCAGATGACATGTGACATGTGCACCATAAAAGGTGCGATTACTTTTTAATGAACTGACAGTTGGCCAGACACCTGGTTCAACTGATTGTGCAAATCATTGCTACCCACAACTAAAACTGTAGTAATTAAAATGCCTGGACTTATGCAAAAAATCTAGCTCCAAACTAAGCAAAGCTTGTACTAATGGGAACCAGATAACTGATACAATACTTATAGATACTTCTCGTTGTTAAATACATACTTAGAATATAATAAAACACCCAGACACCGAATAAACATCATGTTCATCACACAAATGTTTGTCCTAGATGGGAATCGAACCCACAACCTACAGTTCAGAAGGCAGAGCTACTACCTACTAAGCTATCGGTCCAGTCCTGTGTGATGAGAATGTATAAGAATGTATCGAAGAGTCTCTACCTTCAGAGGTTCTTGTTTGACGGCTGGATCAAGGGTCGGATTCAGAAGGCAGAGGTTGTCCTTACCACTGTAAGAGCCATTGGTGCCACCAATGGTCTCAAGCCAAACTTGAGCTTGAGACCATTGGTGAATGGTGAAATAGCTGGTGACTGCCAACCGTGTTGCGTTATTTGCGATCTATTGAATGACGGACGAAGCACCTAGCTCATGTTTTTTGTTCTAATACCTACTTTTACTATTTTTAACTCCGAGTTCTGATAACGAAAAATAATTATTATCGACAGGTCCACCCAGCCTGCCCATATACGGTGCTTACTGGATCGTCCTAGCCCACGAGTTTAGTAACTTGTCACTGGCATTCCAGAAGATCGGTCACGAGTACAAGACCAAAGTGATAGGTCTGTTCCTGGGACCAGTTCCGGTGGTCGTGTTAAATGATCCTAATGATATTAAAGAGATGCTGTACAGAGAAGAGTTTGATGGACGCATGGACATTATTCTGTTTAGGATGAGATCTTATTGGAAGAAGTTGGGTGAGTATACTGAATATAATACAGAATACAGAGAGAGAGAGAGAATATAATACATAATATAATACGAAGTATAATACAGAGTATAATACAGAGTATAATACAGAGTATAATACAGAGTATAATACATAGTATAATACAGAGTATAATTCATAATATAATACGGAGTATAATACAGAGTATAAATCATAATATAATACGGAGTATAATACAGAGTATAATTCATAATATAATACGGAGTATAATACAGAGTATAATACATAGTATAATACAGAGTATAATACATAGTATAATACAGAGTATAATACATACTATAATACAGAGTATAATACATAGTATAATACAGAGTATAATACAGAGTATAATACATAGTATAATACAGAGTATAATACATAGTATAATACAGAGTATAATACAGAGCATAATACAGAGTACAATACAGAGCATAATATAGAGCTTCTGCCCGCAGCTTCGCCCGCGGCGTGGCCTTTGGGAAAATAATTCAACCACCCATTTCACCCTCTTAAGGGTGGAATTTCGAAAAATTCTTTCTTAGCGGATGCCTACGTCATAACATCTGCCTGCACGCAAAATTTCAGCCCGATTCGTCCAGTGGTTTGGGCTGTGCGTTGATAGATAACTATGTCAGTCAGTCAATCAGTCAGTCACCTTTGAGTTATATATATTTAGATAATACTGAGTATAATAAAGAATATCGCAATTTTAAAACATAACATACCTAGAATACTTATTAGACTTTGTAGCTACGAGTACCTATATAGATCCGCTCGCCACTATAGAACATTGGAGTATATAAGGCACCTCCCCAGCAGTACCCAACTAATCAATTCTTATTTGTTTAGTATCGTTATTGAAGATATAAAGTATCTTTGTTTACTAAGAACATAAAAAATATTAGGTACTCACACTTAAGTACGTTATTGTTTATACAAAACACGCTACCAAGCGCCGCATATCATATTGCTAGCTGTCTTGTTTATCTGCCCCGCCTATGACTTTGCACATGAAATATTTTATCAGGCATATTCTTCACGGATGGATATTTCTGGCACATCCAAAGGAGGTTCTCACTCCGGTACTTGCGTGACTACGGCTTCGGGAGGCGAAGCGAGAGCCTCGAGGCAGTAATGGCTGAGGAAATCAAGGAGATGATCGACATGAAAGTGAACGGTCCTAAATATCCAGTGGAGAAGGTAAATAAGGAGAGGAGGTGAAAAAATGACGCCCTCGCTCGCGGTTTTTTTGCCCGTATCCATGCAAGATGTTGTAGGGCTGATAATATTAGTTATATGTATACTTATTATAATATTTGTGTAATGTAAAAGTGGTACAGGTATTCCAAGAATTTTATCGTTTTTACGTGTTACCGTTTTTTTAAATAAATCAATGTTAGAAGAAAGATGCATGATGGTGAGGTTGAGCGACATTACAAAGTGATGTGTTCTACAGGAACTAGTAAATGGAGAGCTGATCTATCTTCCGCACTACTTCGCAGTTCCTTTCATCAACGGGATCGTCCACGTGCTTTCTCGGATGACGGTGCCAAGGAAGGATTATGAGGTTCCTATTTTTATCCAATGATATTAAAGACAAGTGCTCATTATGGAGTGCACAGCACATTCTGGGCCATTCCATTATGGTGTTTCAGCGGTGAGCCAATATATATATATATAGTCTAAAAACCTTACGAATTACGGCATATAGATAAATTGAACAATTGCAATAGCCAGCAAGTACCTTGAGTCCAAATTTTTTACAAGAAAAATAAAGAAAATTAAGGATAGTTACTGCGCATTTATTAGGTATGGCGAGTCAGCATCTTAGTTTTCATTTTTTTTTTAAATTTAATCTCAAATTCGGCATATATTCAGTGCAAGCGCCCAGCACCTCCATGCTGCTCAGCGCGTCCTCTCGTCCGACTCAGGGTACAACATCAGCAAAGTTAACAACAATGGACCCACTTCGCTTCAACAGATGCAGAACCTCCAACAACAATGTTGTTTCACTTTTATATAATAGCACGGTTTTATGTTGTCAGGTAATTTGGGAGCTCGCCAAAGGTGCTCTGTTATTTCAGAGGAGCTCTAATGATATCGGAGGAGCCTTGTCCCTAACGCCATGGCTCAAGGACGTTCTACCAAACTATAGCGGATACAACGATTTGGCAAAAGGCAACCAGTACTTACTCGACTTCTTTTCGGTATGTACATACATAATTCATTTATTTTGTTCTGGGCTGCTACATCAGCATATAAAATACGATTATATTCTATGGGGGTATTGCAAATAATAATATAGTTTTTAAGTAAAACTTCTTTATGCACGCTTGACTTGGGGAGTAAGCTGGTGAATGCGTAGCAATGAGATGGAAGGAATTTGTATTGCTATGTTGGTATATCCGGTAAAATGATAATTGACAACTGTCAAGATGGCGACATTAATATAAACTAAGCCAAGGATCGAGTTTTGGCGGGAAAACGCAAAAGATCGTGTCACCGCATTGTATTATTTTCCAAAACTTGTGTTATTTTCAGTGTTAGTGCATAAAATTGGTGGCATTTTATTCGTTAAGTGCTGGATTACAGGCATGAGTGTGGGAAAGTGGTATAGTGATGGTGAAACCTATCTATTCGTGTTGTTTCCAAAACTCCATAGAAGCTTCTGGTAAAGTGGCCACCACTTTACTAGGAGTATGACTTGACTAGACTATGACTTGATTTGATGACTTGGACTTTGACTTGACTTGAATTGACATGCATATATATTACTTAACTCGAAAAATTAATATCAATTACTTGACACTGGCTAAATACACAAAAGTGTGGAGCCATACCAAAACAAAAAAAAAAAAAAAACTAAGCCAAAACAAAGTTATACCGGCCGATAGATGGAGCTAAACTAAAGAAGTTTTACTTCAGTCGTGTGGTCTGAAGCACACTCGTTTTTTTATAACATAGACCTACAAACAAGCTGACGGCCCGCCTGATGGTAAACAGTTACCGGCTCCTATAGACACAGGCAACAGTGTTGTTCCAGGTGTCTAAAGGCGACGGTAACTTAAGTACCTAACTTTACACTAACACAACACAGTTGTAATAATAATGTTAATGTTTCCAAATTATTATGCATACTTGAGTTGTGTCTGAACATCATATGAATGATTATTGTTTATGAGTCTATGGTCCGTATTACAGAACGATGCTCAGTCATCGATCGGTGCTCAAGCAAAGATTTCATTCAAAAATTGATGACTTTAAGAATGGAATCTCTGCTTGAGCACCGATCGATGACTGAGCATCGTTCTATAATACGGGGATATGTGTATTTATATAGTCTGTGTTCTCATGTAGGAACTTCTTGCTTTTTGGTTCATCCAACCGTCTGGTCATGAATATAAAAATGTACGACTTGGCAATTAAAGAAATCTATCTTCTGATATAAAGTAGTTTTTTTACATGTTACAATTTATTATATAATATGTGATCTAGTTTGTATAACCTATATAAATAGTCAAATAATTAAGTCGAACTCATTCTATACATTTTCTTTCTTTTACAATGTACATTTTGTTTCCCGCCCGTGGGCTTCCCTATATAGATTAGATTACTTTCTCTACGATTAGATTAACTAAGTATATCAAAAATGATTTTTTAAATGTTAATGAATGACATAACGAGCTGGTTGTACGCCTGATGTTAAGTGACACGGCTGCCCATATCAGTTGCAGTGTCATTCGGAGCTCTAAAGTAGGTATAGAGTTTCGCGTGCATTGTGCACATCATCCTGAGACATCAGCACAGTCATGTAATATAGATTACAAGACTGTGAGATTAACGTAAAAAGAGAAACTAATAATAACGATCACATACATAGATCCTGGACCCTAACTAGGATTCAACCAATCGGCCGAGGACGTGGTTTAAGGCTTGTTTAAATCTTTTCGCGTTAAAATCGTGACGCTTAACACCAGGCGAACGATAACGACGTCACGTCATTCGTTCACTCAAAAAATCTCCTCGTCCTCCTAGATCTGAGAGGAGCTCTCAGAGATATTTAAAAAGTGCTCGTCACTTCTGTACCTGAAAGCTTGAGAGAAAGTTTCTATTACAGAAAATGGTACGTGAAGTAATGGCGACACACGACGAGTCATACGACCGTCATTTCCTAGACATGTATATAACGAAGATGAAGGAAGAACAAAGACAGCATGAAAGAACTACATACTCAGGTCAGTTAGTAGTTTTTAATGCGCTGACTGAACATATTACCTACTATCTAGACAGGGATGTAGCCAGAGTCGAATTTGAGGTTGGTCAGTATTGGTTACAGGTAGGGCGGAAGTAAAAAAAATATCATAATAAAACTGATCTACTCTCAAAGCACGGGCTCCTATTTCAATCAATAGCTATTCGTAGACAAATAATTTCTGTGACGGAACATGACCATGGATCTAAGATTTTTCTATCTCAAACCATGAACAAACAATTTAATTATAATAATGTATCTACCTCTTGGCTAGTTGGCCATTTATTTTTATTTCAATAATCGTTAATACAAAACTAAACTAGACCTAAAAAAGTAAACTATACCTAAGAACTTAAAATAAATGAAAACTAAAAATTTAAAATTAACCCTTCGTCGAGGGGAAATTTCCCAGAACGCTGGCAGCATTACCACGTTCAATGGCAATGCTTATTTTTTGTGCAAAATAAAAGCCAGCATTCTGGTCACCTGATGCTTCCACTAAACGTTTGGCCAAGTCCCTATATGTGGTCATGGCAGCCGGCCCCCATGGACCCATTGTCTCCACTCCAAACGGCCCAAACATGTAGGCCCTGTCAAGGAGTGCATATTTGTGTTGTTTGAGGTTTTCGGCCTTGGCGGCAGCCGCGCCGGCTTGCACTGTAGTTAAAAGAAGATGGGACAGAGCCATAGTATCAACACATGTGGCATCCTAATGTATCTTAGTTTTTGGTATTTCTAAGGTAGGGAGGGCATTGTGATTTCAAGGTAGGGCGTTGCCCCACAATGTCCCCTTCCTAGCTACGGCCGTATATAGATACCTATTTCTGTAAACCTAGCACGAGTTTACTTGAATGAACCTCCATTACTGTAATCTATATCGAGTCTTAATATCTTAATAGTTACGTACAGTGGCCGCTAGGGGCGCTGTGCTGGTGTTTCGTCTGAGAGCACGGTAGTGCCGGCCAAGACAGCAAAAAAGCGGCACAGCCGTATGTACCATCCTTTTCTCGAAGAAGTTCAGCCCATTTTCGACCCTATAACTTCGTCGTCGTGTATATTATATTCTATTCCATAATGTATATAGCTCCCGTCAGTCACGTAAGAACTAGAAGAACGCTGGCCGTTGACCTCTCACTCAATGGTTTTTTGTTTCCTGCTTATTCCAAAGTATTAAGCAGCTTGTAAAGTACCTATTATGATTCTACGTATTGAGATATAGATATACCTAAGTATATACTTTATACTTTTTAACCACTGACCCGCCCAAACAGAGCTGCATAAACTTAACATATAATCATATATTATAGGATCCTATTGTATTATAGTCAAAATAACGGCTCATTGTGGAACAATAAATAATTTAAATTGCATTTAAAATGTCGCATTGTGTGACTTGTTTTGATAACTTTATCGCGGACGCGCCACAACACTGAATGTCGTATTTAGGTCATGTTCTAAATGTATTTATTTATTCTTATACTAAATGACTCACACTGGCATTCGTAACGGCTATCCGTCCTGCTCCCTCCTACACCCCTCCCCATTCGTCTTTTTCCCTCTTTCTCCTCTTCCTTGAAAATCATGTACACTATTCTAGTAGAAGAAGAGTGACGATGACGATTATTTTTATTTTGATCGAAATGGTGTTATTTTCTTTCTCAAATATAAATATCATTATTATAATTTATGAATGAATAACAAATCGGATCATAGCAACCGTTATTCAACCGCCAAGTTATTTTTATTGTAGAATCGATTTTGATAAAGAGACGTAAAAACCTGCTCTGTTCTCCAAAGAATGTGTACATTACACCAACAAACGATATCAAAATGAATCCAGTCGTTCATTTTTGATGAATTTTAAATCATTAAAAGACCAGAATTGCGTAAATGACACGTTTGGATTATTCTGCTATTTACCTACTACGTCAAAGAAAATGCCTAAACATTTTTTTCTAAATTCTCATCTATTTGTGTACAAGTTGTACACAAATAGATGAGAATTTAGAAAATCCTTGTTAATGGTGTTATTATAATAATCGATGTATGTTATAGTACAGTTTATCAGTAACTTAATAAGTGTTTGGACGTTTTTATTATTATATCATCACGTTTGACAGGTTAGGTACCATAATAACACTCGAGTCAGAGACAGAGCTCAGCTTTGTAGCTTCAAGAAATTATCTTCTGTGAAAAGCAATGTGTATGTTTGAAAGTTATTGTGATGTCCTATAATAATAATGATGGTTCATTCCGATCATTCCAGTCGACCAGCTAGTGCTGACCTGTACCGACTACATGTTTCCGTCTGCATCGGCCGTGCAGTCAGTACTCACTATGCTGGTGGAACGGATGCTGATACAACCTGAGATACAGTATAAGATCCACGAAGAGATTGACCGTGTCGTTGGGCGGGACAGGCTGCCTAATTTGGATGATAGGAAGAAGTAAGCACGTAAACGACTGCTAAAGTTGGTTCTGTTGACGTTTCATTGCATAAAAGCCTACGTACGTTTTTACCACCTTTATCGTCATTTGAATGATGAATGAATGTGATGAGCTTGTCGTTCAAGTGATGTTAAGCGACACGGCCGCCCATAAAAGAACAGTGTAACTCGGAACTCCACAATATAAAGTTTCGTGTGACATTGCACTGCGCAAATTATCCCGAAACAACAGACTGGTGATAAGATTACTCGACTGTGAGATCATAAAGTGTCAATTGTCCAGTGATTTTACTAGCTACAGTGCCCTTCAAACCAGAACACGGTTCAATCATGCTCTGGTTACAAAATATACTCTTGCTGGTTTCGTTTTAATTGGGGACGGTGCAGTAGGCAATATAACTTATTGTCTTTTTCTTTCACTCTCCCCCTTTGTTAACTGTCGTTGTTTAACTTCATATCATATCATTCATATCCGCTCTTACACACTTCAGTTGCCCTACCTTTATCGGTCTTCTTACCTTTTCTTCTTCCATTTTTATATTAACATCCCTTTCTTCCTAATTTAAGCGATTCGTCCCTCCTTATAGTGTCTTTAACTCTCTACCAATACGAATGCTTCAATAATCGTAGGTACGTTTTAAAACAAATCTCTTAATTTCCAGCATGCCATACACTGAGGCTTGTCTCCGGGAGATGATGCGGCACGAGACGTTGGTGCCACTGGGGGTGCCGCATCGTTGCATGCAGGACACCACTATAGCCGGATACAACGTCACGGAAGCAAGTTTAACTTAATAATAATTTCTAAAATATAACTCATAATAATAATAATAATAAGTGTGTGGACATCTCACACAACGCTATCTAGCCTCAAACTAAGCAAAGCTCGTATTATGGGAACCAGATAACTGATACAATACTTAAATACTTTTTGTTTGTAAATACATACATATAATACAATATAACACCCAGACACAGAACAAACACTTATGTTCATCACACAAAATGTTTGTCCTGGGTGGGAATCGAACCCACAACCCACAGTTCAGAAGGCAGGGTTACTACCAACCGAGCTATCGGGCCAGTCTAACTCTATGTAACTTTGATAATAACATTATATTCCTTGTAGTTTCTCTATACGCTTATTCACGAATTCACCATAACTTATTTATTAATTCATATTCATTTATTCGTGTACAATTTATATATTATGTCAGGTGTTAACAACTAGTTTAGTAGGTATATGAACCCAGTAAGGCCGCTTGCAACTGAGTGCTTTTAAAATATAAATTTATTGATTTTAATTACGTAATAGATATATAGTCAAAATTGAATAATATAGTATATTTAAGCATTTAATTATTTGATTAATTATCTATTGAAGCAGGTGACTCAACAGGTATTATGTAATTCATATTATTATTATTATATTATTCAGTTTTCACTTCACTGCTGCCCGATATAGGCCAGTCCTCTGCTTACAGCTTTTACTCGCCATGGCGGAAATAATCGCGAGTCTGAAGATATTGTTTAGTAACGGGATATTTACCATGTCACAATATTTTAGTAATGTTAATCACCATGAAAGCTTAAAATATTTGGTGATAATTCAGCCCGAGTAGTGATAGTGGCTCCGCGGCTGAAAATGATCTCAGCCACCAGTCTTCTCATGGTTACGGACGACACGGGGATGTTGATGAAAGCGATCAGCGATGACGTCAATGGGGATAAACATTTCTACAGTGCTGTCAACGAAATTGCCGTTCTGTAGTAAGGCGTTCCAATAAGTCACGCATGCAAGCGATGTATTTCCTCAACAATTTTAGAGCGGCTTCGTTAACATTACTATAAATAACCAGATAATCATTTATGATATGAGATAACATATTCATTAATTTCGGCAATATCAGATTAAAAATGTAGCTTTTATTTCGTTCAATCATCATAGGCTTCAACAATGGGCTGAATAATAATAGGTCTTTACCTATGAAATTGCCGTATTGCAGTACAGACTTTTTCAAACAAAAAAAAGTTTGGATTGGCTATGAATTCTAAATTCAAATTAATTTTGTTTTAAAAATATGACATTCTATTTACAATATAAGTCTTTTGTTTATTGATTAGCGTTGTATTTTCATTACATTTCAACATTTTTCCTCATAATGGATACTTTGAAATTTCGTGTAATTATGGAATATGAGTTCCGTCGTGGCACCAACGCGGCACAAACGACACGTAACATCAACGACGTTTACGGAGAGAACTGTACAAACGAACGTACAACCCGTTATTGGTTTGCTCGGTTCCGTTCTGGGAATTTTGACTTGAAAAATGAACCTCGTGGTCGTCCGGAAACTTTGGTCAACAATGATGAATTAAAGGCGATTGTGGAAGCTGATGAATCTCAATCTACAGCTGAGCTGGCAGCAGCTTTTGATGTTAGCATCAAAACAATATTGGTCCCTTTGCGACAAATTGGCAAGATAAAAAAGCTTGATAAATGGGTGCCCCACGAACTTAACGATCGCCAGCGCAACGTACGCGGCGAGACTTGCCTTGCGCTGCTTAACAGACACAGAAATGAAGGAATTTTGAACCGAATTGTTACGTGCGACGAAAAATGGATTCTTTTTGACAATCGAAAGCGCTCAGCAAGTTGGTTAGATCCTGGTTGGTTAGGTTCGGTACCAAAGCAATGTGCAAAATGAAAAATGACCCCTAGAAAGGTGATGGTCACAGTTTGGTGGTCTAGTGCTGGTGTAATTCATCATAGCTTTTTACAAAACGGCGAGAGCATTACTGCAGATGTGTACATTGAAGAACTGACCACAATGATGGCGAAACTCGCACGTCTGCAACCAGCTTTGGTCAATCGGCCGTCTCCACTGCTACTTCACGACAACGCGCGACCCCATACTGCACAACAGACCGTCTCTAAGCTGCATGAGTTGGGTTTGGAAGCTCTCCCTCATCCGCCATACTCACCAGATCTTGCACCTACCGACTATTACTTTTTCCAAAATTTTGACAACTTTTTAGCGGGAAAAAAATTCAATTCCCGAGAGGCAGTACAAAACGCCTTTGAAGAGTTTGTTGTCTCCCGTCCTGCTGATTTTTTCAAGAAGGGCATCCATAAACTGCCACAGCGTTGGCAAAGATGCATTGATTGCAGGGGTGATTACTTTGAATAAAAGAAATAAATAAGTTCAAAAAAAAAATACTTTAACTTTTTTCAAACAAAACGGCAATTTCATAGTTAAAGACCTAATATTACAATAAATTTTGCATAACAACATCCTGGTGTAGGCAAATTCGTCAGAATCCTTAAACAGCACGGTTTCTTTATTGCTGTTGTACCTGTACTTGGCTATTTCTTACCAAGAACCAGCTGGGACTTACAGATTTGAAGCACACTAAACCGAGTTTTGGGTATTGCGAATAAATGACAGCTACACTCTATTTCTAATCATCCTTGCAGGGTGTAATGGTGAGTCCCAACTTCGTGATGCTACACATGGATAAAGAGATCTGGGGCGACCCTGAGAACTTCCGCCCTGAGAGATTCATCGTCGACGGAAAGCTGTGCGTCGCTAAAGACAAATCATTGCCTTTTGGAGCCGGTAAGAACTCCTGCAGTATTAAAATCATACTAATGCCTGCAGCTTTAAATTATATAGTCGGGGTAGACACCGATACAGGTACTGAGCAAAGAAAAAAAAAACCTTAAGCAAATAAAAAAGATCGCGTGTCTTTTTAATGGGAAACATATTCCTACTTCATAACCAGTAATGTAACATGACTCTTTCTTCCCACTAGATAACTAGCTATCAAAATTGGTATTCTAACGGAGAAAAATATATTCTTACTTCGTAACCAGTAATAAAACCGGACTTTTTATTCCTTCTAGATATTATGGTGGCTATTTATTGCCAGCTATCAAACTTGGCATTATAACGGGAATAAACGTTTTTTTTTCGACTGGATAAGTCGCGACCGTTCAACTTATGCAAGGACATTGATCTCGAGATGAAAGTCAGTTTGTGTTGTGTTAGGATCCAACATCGGTGACAAATAGTAGGTACCTAAGGTGGGTCGCGGGCGTCGGGCGATCGTTAATGCTAGACAGAATTGTTCAACAAGGGTGGCATTGGCGGTACTGATGCAGTTACTACTAGACAGTGGGTGCAGTTAGGTAGGAACATCAATTCATGACCACGACAATGTATCAAGGAATACTCATATTATTCTTAAAAATACTGTGTTTTAACGTGGTATAGGTACGTTTTTCACCGGTTAGAATAATATTAGCTGGTAGTATTAGCTGGTTTAGGTATAATTATTGCTATTTAAACGTTTACTAGCCACCTGCCACCTTCATTTTGTTGCTCATATAATATCTAGCTATAAATTTTTAGTTTTAATCAATATGCGTTACCACTTGCCAGCGTCACAGAATACATTATAGATAGTATTATAATAGATAAATTGCAAATGCTTTATTGCACAAACAAATGTAGGTACATTTTTTTTTGAGGGGTAATGCCCTCGCTCTTCCTTGAAGAGCTTAACCTGGGTGTAATGTGGACATTTTTGTGTGTCAGTACAACGCAGCTTAAATATAGTACCTTAAACATAATAGTGCCTTATACTATCTTACTAAAATTATTGTTACCATTAATATCTGTATTACAGATATTAATGGTAACAATAATTCTAGTAGTTTTTTTTTTTTTTTTTTTTTTAATAAACACTTATATTTTCTGATTTCGATCTTCAACAGAATAAATAGTAAATACTTTAATATTTTGCGTACACCTAAAGCATTCACGCTCACTATAAAAGTTTCTTCTTACGGCGATGTCGTGTGTTGGGTCATCCTCTTGCCTCAAACATGGTCGAAGAGGCCGATGGCTGGCACATGCGTCAAGCTCGTGAACGGGCGCTGCTTGCGGGAGCTGGTCTGCTCGTGGTGTATACGCAAATATAAATAAGTAATTGATATTCCCGATATTTAAATTTTATATAGTGATAGTATAGTAAAAAAAAATATAGGTGACCTTCCTGTTTCGTTAAAAAATATAATAAACAAATATGTAAGTAATATATTAAAAAAAGAGAACGGATCTAGGAGGCTGTGGTAAAACAGCATTAAGAAAAGGTAAATACATAAATAAATGCAACATATGCTCACACATTTTGCAAATTCTCTGTAATTTTAATAAATCTATCTAAATATATATAACTCTAAGGTGACTGACTATTTGACTGACTGACATAGTGATCTATCAACGCACAGCCTAAACCGCTGGTCCTAGAGACTTGAAATTTGGAGGGTGTGTTTTTTATAAAGTGTAGGTATCCACTAAGAACGGGTTTTTCGAAATTCCACTCCTAAGAGGGAGAAATGAGTGGTTGAGTTATTTTCATGTAGGCCACGCGGGCGAAGGCGCGGGCAGAAGCTAGTAACCTATATTATAAGTGTCTTCACCTCAATAGGGACAATAAGAAAAGTGTTATTGGATACATTCTTAGATAAATTTAAATTACTTATTAGCTACATGCATGCCTATATCGTGATATTAAAAGGGTGTTCAAAAAAGGCATTCTAGAAGAAAAAATCACACAACGCCATCTAGCCTTGTACTTTGTGCACTAGATAAATTATAGCAACTGAAATACCTTAAAAAAAATACATACTTAGAATGCAATATAACTCCCAATTTATTTTATTCTTAAAATAATTCCAAACTTGCGAGCGAGGGCACCGCGGATTGATACCCAAAATAATATCTATAAAAAGATTTGGCAGTTTGCGGTGTGAATGACCAGCGCAAAACCGAATTAATTTTACCTTTAACATTGTTATACCTAGTTATCTCCAGTTTAGTCTATAATAATAGTTTTTGCTACTGACTGATAATTGCATTTAATGATGGTCTAGAATTTTACAGAAAGAATGGTATAATGGAGAACAAAAACTTTGAAGATTGATGATTGAATGATAGTAATTACCTGCCAATACGTAATATAGGTAGGATGAAAAGGCACAGAATAAATAACATAATAAGTAGTAAAGGTAGGTAATAGTTATAAATTAATTTCAATTTCAATATTTATTTGCACTCGACAATGTTGTTTATTGGTAATTAAAGTACTACTTCTTCTACTTCTCTATTTTACAATACAACATGGTAGTCGCTATACGGATAGTCGGCTATGTATCATAAAGTACACTAGCGCTAAACAAGCCATGCAGGCAACATGGCAGATAATAATAATAATAACGCCCAACGATTGCATACAAAGAGCCTGGACCCTAACTAGGATTTTCCCTTTATCTAGCGACCCAGGAACTACGAAGACCATAGTCCCACAACACCCAGACTCAGAACAAGTAATTGTGCTATTTTTTGCTGTGCCCAAATTTTTGTCCTACCGCGGGAATCGAACCCTGGAGCCAGCTCAATCATTACACCACAGACGCTATCAAATGATAATATTTCTTTCCACCAGGAGGGTCGTCTGCTTGCTTATATCTATATGTATAAAAATTATTGAGTGACGGATTGCATGGGCTTAACCGTGGATAAAAATAATAATAGTAATAACACCCAACGAGCATATACATAGATCCTGGACCATGAATAGGATTCCCTGTGTATAGGGACTCAGGAAATACGAGGACATGGTCCCACAAGACCCAGACTCAGAACAAGTATTTGCGCTTTTTTCTGTGCACAAATACTTGTCCTACCGCTGGAATCGAACCCGCTGCCTTCATGTTATGAGCCGACCTGCTCAACCACCACATCAAAGAGGCTGTTAAACGACGATGTAAGTAAAATATAGGGCCTCTTTTTTGGGCATAGCATCAAGTGTCATTACACTTTTGCAGGTAGAAGACTTTGCGCCGGCGAGACATACGCCCGTCAGAGCATGTTCCAGGTGTTGTCTGCCTTCGTGCAGGCGTTCGACGTGTCCACAGCTGACGGACGGCCGCTGCTGACGCCGGCGCACAGGATACAGGGCATCATCACTACCATACCGAACTTCTGGGTGCGGGTCACGCCCAGAATACAATGAACACGTAGCAATAATTTGGACGTTGACTTATAGAAGTAAAACTTCTTTACGCACGCTTGAATTAGGGAGTACGCCAGTAAAATTGAAAGGTTCACGTAGATCTCCATTGCCAACATAACTAAGTTAAAGATTACTTATATATATTATTAGTATGTCCGGTAAAATTACAATTTACAATTATCAAGATGGCGACATTAACATTAAAAGGAAAAACAAAGTTATACCGACCGATAGGTGGAGCTAAAGAAGTTTTACTTCAGTCGTGTGGTCTAAAGCGCACTGATTTTTTTCGCCCTTTGTAATGTGTTTGTTTTATAAATATTTATAAATAAGATTGTTTGTTTTTTGAGCTAACAAGTAGGCATTGGATGCAGGTCATAAGTGTACAATTATATACGAACAGCATAACTGAGAGTTACATACACAAGCCTAATCCTCCAGTTGTTCCTTGTATAGGCATCTATTATCTTGTAGCCTACTAGTGTTATTTATCTTGCCGACACGTTCGTAGGTAGGTAAACTTACTATCTACATGATTCTTTTGTACCGACCGACACACAGAAGTAGAATAAATCATCTTGGTAACATTTGGGTTGAGTCTCCCTCTACTCCACCGATCATATTCTTATTAGTAATAGCACAATCTCCAAAAGTTCATGACACTAGCATGAAACGGACATTGGCAGAATTGTGACAGCTAGTCACAGAAGCCATAAACCAAGAAGTCAAGTCAAGAAATAGAAATAAACCTATAATAATGGATCATGTGGATCGTGACCACAGAATCATTATAAAGTATTATGACATAAACATTATGCTAATGGCCAATAGAAGCGATAGTTACAAAGAAATATATACCTACTCATGTCATCCAATGTTTATCTAACCTAAATACTTACTAATAAACAGTAACCAATGTACAACAGATAAATTGAGCCCATGCCACCTAATTAGCCTCTGGCCTGGCCACAGACTCACAGAGTCAAGCCGAACTGATTGCATTGATGATTATTCATTGCAATGTAACAATGTTTTCGATATTTAAATATGTATCTTTTCTACTATATCCAGCAGTTAGTATCTTAGAAATAAACAAGATAATCTTGTGTATGTTTGACTCATCAGACTCTAAGTAGGTTTATTTAAATGTAAAAAAAAGCTAGTTTCTAGTCTGAGATAGGTAAGCGCACTTACTAAGTACATAGGTACGTAACTTGTTTATATAAGTCCTTGCCTATGAAATGCCTATGAAATTTGGAATAAGTTACCATAATTTTTATCTCTTCTCCTTTTTTCTTTTTTTATTATATTTTTACTTTTATTTTTTTTATTTCTATTCAACAAAGCCACCCATGCAATCCAGTTTTCAGTGCAAGGCACGGCTCGACACGTACCTAATCGTTGAGTTCTTGGGGCACCAGTTTGTCAAGCTTTTTTACCTTGCCAATTTGACGCAAATGGACTAATACTGTTTTGATGCTAACGTCGTAAGTTGCTGCTAATTCCGCAATCGCCTTTAAGTCATCTATATCGATCTAAGTTTTCGGATGACCACAGGGTTCATTTTTCAGGTCAAAATTAAACGGTTAAAACGGTAGCGAGCAAAAAATCATTCAATCAATAGTATCTATACAGTAATGGTTACAATTGTAAGTTGTAGAAGCTTTGTTACTATATATAGTTGTCATACATATGTACATACAGACAGACAGACAGACACACATCGACTTATGAGACGCATTTATAGGTCTCGCACTAGTATATTAGAGTACGGGGCCTTCTTTCAAATCCCGACGACCAAGACCACGATTATTCGGCCTCGTTATGTACGAGTACCTGTCTGTGACTACATGTTCAGCATTCATGTTATATTCAGCTGAATACATAACATTATATACATATAGCTGAACAATGCCCTGTTTAGTTTATATAACACCTGTATCTAGGGCATCAGATACTGTAATGATTGATAAAATTGTCGTGCATTTTAAAAATAGAACAATAGCTATAACAATTTTACCGTACCGATAACTATATGTGAGTATTTTAATGACTCATTTAATTGTATTTTGTACAGGTGAGGTGTTGCTTATAAAAGTATTTATCGGGTCTAAAATAGTGCATATATAATATAGTGTGTGAAATAAAACTGTGTGGGGCTAGTGCTTGGGAGCGTTTTGTGTAAGTGTAAATGAGTAAAAAATAATTGTAGCTTGCAGGCTTTATTTTGTGATATGTGATCTTAAACGTGAACAAAAATATAATATAACCATTATTACTCCATCAACAACATAACTGTGAATGTACAAAAATGCCAGCAAATCTCGTTTACTCGCAAGCGATATCCCATTGACTTTACATACACGATTAATAATGTTGCTCTCGATAAAGTAGAAGTAGTACGCGATTTAGGTGTTATTCTTGATAAAAAACTAACTATGACTGAACATATTGACGCCATTGTGGACAAGGCCTACAAAAACCTTGGGTTCGTACTTCGTAACTGTAAACCTTTATCTAACCTGAATTGCGTCAAAAGCGTCTATTATGCATATGTCCGAAGTGTGCTTGAGTATGCGAGTAGTATCTGGTCTCCTTATTATACAGGGAGTAACAAAAACCCTGTTAAATAAATGAAGTATGTGTACAGATCATTACAAGTAGTCATATAAAAATGTCTAACAATACCTAAGTTATACGTATCTGAAGTTACACGCAGTATCTAAACACAAAAAAATAATACCATTTCCCAAAAATGTTTATGACACAAGCCGTGCCTATTTTTAAATAGCTAAGTAACTAAGGGAAGAGCAAACGCGGAACCGACAAACGGGGGCCGCCTTTGTCGGCTCTTTTGTAGGATGCCGCTCCTGCACCTGTGTGCCTACGGGGAAATGGGGTGCGCGGGCGGCGCGGCATCACTCGGCATAGGCGCGGCCCGCGGCTTACACTCAGTCGCACGTGCTCTCTCATGCAATTTAGTCGTTTCCAGTTTGATCGTCGCGAATTTAGTGTCGAGTGTGATGTCGTATTCTAACGACGAATACTACAATATGTTAATGTGCCTTGGTAGAAGCATTTGTGTGATGTGTTTTTGAAAGCTCTTTTAAGAGCTAAAAATGATGTACCTATCTTGTTTCTTAACAATACAAAATCACACGTGAATTCGATTGTTTAGCCTTTGCTTGACGTAAAATGATTAGAATATGTCAGTGCGGCAGAACGGCACGCAGCACTTGTGTGCTTACCACTATTGGTCAAAGAGACCTTTTACGTCATTAAGTTACGGTCTCGCAATCCTACAACGTTGTGGTATGTGGTATAGGGCACATAAACGTATGGAAAACGCATAAGAAGTAATCTGTGGAATGGCCTCTAGTTCCGTCGCAGTAGGTATGCGCGGTGACTTAGCGTAGCATGGCGGGCGGTGCGGGGTGCGGGCAACAGGCAGCAGGCTGCGTCGGTGATGCAAGTACCTATGTTGTCAATATCTGAGGTCGTAAACATTTTTAGTAACGGCATAAAAGGTATTAATAAAAAGCACACGTAAGATTTGTATGTCTCGTATTTAAATAGAACTAGTATTACTACAACCTTGAGTTGACACTGGATACGCAGCTCGCGGATATAACAGGGTTTTTGTTACTCCCTGTATAACGTATATACAACGTATAGAAAAAATTCAAGCCAAATTTATTAAACACCTGAATTACAGAGTTTACCTATTCTGATTATAGCATAGGCTGCACTCGTCACAAAATTATGCCTTTAGTAGATAGACGTACATTACTAGACGTAATGTTGTTGTATAACATAGTTAACGGTCACCTGGATGCTCCAGTTTTATTATCTAATATTAATATTAATGTTCCCAGAAAGCGTACACGGCATACAACATTATTTTTACCCCCTTTTCAAAATACGAAATATGCAAGCAACGCCCCTATTTCACGTATCAGCTCAACATACAATAAGAAATTTTCGGATCTCGATATCTTTAATATATCCAAAAATACCTTCAAAAACAAGGTATTCCAACAGTTACTGGGTACGGAATAAGTTACTTCCTATCTATATAATTATACAAAACACACACACACACATACACACACAAACACACACACACACACACACACAAACAAACACACACACACACACAAACAAACACACACACACACACCCAGATACGCGTGCATAAATTACCTATTATTAATTAATTAAACGTTAATACTAATAATCATACACCTAACCCTACAACCTTAGCACACCCTCATTATCACTCTAAACATGCGTAATGCAGTGCGAGCTGTGTCTCTTTGATTATAAAACTTGTATTACTATCGAGACCTATTATTGGCTACATTAATATTCTGCTTTTATGTAATTACTATCTATATTATCCTAATGCTGTTGGTCTTTTAATAAATAAAATAAATAAATAAATAAATAACACTGGTCTACAACGTTATTGCGCGCGGGTTACACATACATTTTTTTATTGTTTTTATACCTAGAAATAAGAATAAGAACAAAAAATAGTGCTGAATTTGATTTTATGTGTAATTTGCTATGAAAATACATAAACAATGGACATAAAGATGATTTAGTAAAAAACTAGTTGACCCGCCTCGGTTTCGCACGGGTGGATTAGTAAAACGCGGCCGAATGGGATATAAGGTCCTATGTTCGTCTCCTCTTTCTAAGATTCCAGCCAAATTGGTTCAGCCGCTCTTGAGTTATAAATAGCGTAACTAACACGACTTTCTTTTATATTTAGAAGATACCAAACATCAATGTATGATTCATTGTTACAATAGAAGTATTGAAATAGATTCTAACAGCCTTATTAATAAACGGGTATTAGTCACGGATTAGTTACTTCAGCTTTTGTTTTTTTTTTGCATTTGAATATTTAGCTGGATCGAAAGAGACAAAAGATGGTGTAACTAGTCTCTCTTCTCTCTCTCTTCTCAAATTTCCACTATATTTTGATGGAAGCGTTCCCTTTGCGTATAAGCTCCCACATTACCTTTAAATTTATCCAAATGAGAATGTAACATGGGCATTGTGCATCTTTAGAGACATTCTACATCTGATGATGGAAAAAATTCGTAATCATGTCAGTGATCAGCTCGTCCCCAGGTAGCAAATCTTCGTCATAAAGACGTTTTTATCTCGTCATTTTGCGACGTAAAGACGTCCTACAGTGACGTCTTGGAGTACCAGAAATGTACGTGCATTTGTCACAGCCTGAAGACGTCATCTCAGGACGTATAAATGACGACTATTGAAGGCGAACTTATGCCGACTTTGTATTACGTATTTGGGTATAATTTTCAGCTCTATGGTTTCCAAAACCATGAACCTTAAAAATATAGCTTTAAAAATGTTGCAGGCTCTTTTCTTCTAGATGGAAGTAAGCTTGATATGCCTCGCGAATCTTTGAATTTTTATCTTACTTTAATAAATTCGCCGCATTTATAGCAAAACGAGTCATTGTCTCGTTTACAACTTCTCGATGCCATTTAGTACAGGTTGATGCGAAATAAAAATGAAACAGGTTATACTGCTGAAATATGAAACCACATACTGTCGTCGACAACGAGCGATGCAAGAAACACTACCACCCACCCTCTTACTGATCTTTCGATAGCGCTAGCGCAAAAGGACCGACATATAGTTGGGCGCTCAAATCGAATATTGTCAAATCGCTATTTCTTCGCTTCGCTTCTTCTTCGAATATTTTATATTTGTAATCGCACTTTTTTATATATTTGCTTATATTATAAATCAATATATATTAACAAAAACCCAAGCTAAAAAATGTTTTTTTATTTACCTGTGTATTATATTATTATATTAAAACCAATAAACAGGTGGTGCGTTCGTTTATAGGATTATGTGGCCGCCCGGTGACGCTGTAAAGCTCGGTAGCGATCAAAAACATTAGCCCGTTAAAAAAAATTGGACGAAAGCGCAGAATTCGCCCTATTCGTATAGGAATAGGGCGAATTCTGCGCTTTCGTGCCGCTTCTACCGCGTTGCTGCCACGACGACACTCATATTCCTTGAATTTTTAGCGTATCCATGATTACGAAAATTATTCAAATGCGATGAAAACATAACGCTAATCAAGTATAATTAAACAAATTACTAATTTTGAACATAAAATACCGTGATTTTTAAATAAAATTAATTTGAAATTAAAACTTTAGCCAAATAAAATGTTTGATTTGAAATGGCCAGCACTGCAGAACGGCAATTAATTATTATCAGAAGGTGTTAGGTCACGCAGATGTTTAGTATTACGCATTAATTAGGTTGTTAATTTTATCAGACAAAGAACACGGAAAATGGTTGCAAATAGTAAACAAGTAGATAAATTAACTAAAACTTACATACCATTTATTGTCTGCTTTCTGTAGGACAACGAATTGAGTGAATACTTTTTTTATGTACTACGTGAGGACTTTGGAAGTCATGAATCTATGTGAACTTAGCTTATAGCTCTCCTCTACTGATTACTGAATTCGCGAGTGACCTTGATATCTTTCACAGCAGATTAAACGCATTCATAAATAAACTAGCTAGGTCCTCAAAAAGAAACAACATGTCATATGAATAATAAATAATGTTTTTTACACTTAATGTCCAAAACTAATTTCTTTCTCGGCACGATAAACGCATTTAAGAATTAACTAGCAAAGTCCTGAAATGGAAACGACATATGAAATATAAATATATATTTTATAATCGTGACAAAAAAACAGTTAAAAAATATATATTTATTATTCATATAATACATATGGATTCTAATTATGTATATATAATATGAAACTAGGTATTTATTATTTTATATATTTATATTTAATTACTTAGTAACATCATTTTATCTTTTTGTACTTTATTTTTTGTCTTATCACTATGCATATTTTAGCAAGCTGTTAATGGTATAGGTACGTATCAGAATATTTTTGTTAGATTAATATTAGGTCTTTACCTATGAAATTGCCGTTTTGTTTGAAAAAAGTTAAAGTATTTTTTTTTCGAACTTATTTATTTCTTTTATTCAAAGTAATCACCCCTGCAATCAATGCATCTTTGCCAACGCTGTGGCAGTTTATGGATGCCCTTCTTGAAAAAATCAGCAGGACGGGAGACGACAAACTCTTCAAAGGCGTTTTGTACTGCCTCTCGGGAATTGAATTTTTTCCCCGCTAAAAAGTTGTCCAAATTTTGGAAAAAGTAATAGTCGGTAGGCGCAAGATCTGGTGAGTATGGCGGATGAGGGAGAGCTTCCAAACCCAACTCATGCAGCTTAAAGACGGTCTGTTGTGCAGTATGGGGTCGCGCGTTGTCGTGAAGTAGCAGTGGAGACGACCGATTGACCAAAGCTGGTCGCAGACGTGCGAGTTTCGCCACCATTGTGGTCAGTTCTTCAATGTACACATCTGCAGTAATGCTCTCGCCGTTTTGTAAAAAGCTATGATGAATCACACCAGCACTAGACCACCAAACTGTGACCATCACCTTTCTAGGGGTCATTTTTCGTTTTGCATATTGCTTTGGTACCGAACCAGGATCTAACCAACTTGCTGAGCGCTTTCGATTGTCAAAAAGAATCCATTTTTCGTCGCACGTAATAATTCGGTTCAAAATTCCTTCATTTCTGTGCCTGTTAAGCAGCGCAAGGCAAGTCTCGACGCGTACGTTGAGCTGGCGATCGTTAAGTTCGTGGGGACCCATCTATCAAGCTTTTTTATCTTGCCAATCTGTCGCAAATGGACCAATATTGTTTTGATGGTAACATCAAAAGCTGCTGCCAGCTCAGCTGTAGATTGAGATTCATCAGCTTCCACAATCGCCTTTTATTCATCATTGTTGACCAAAGTTTCCGGACGACCACGAGGTTCATTTTTCAAGTCAAAATTCCCAGAACGGAACCGAGCAAACCAATAACGGGTTGTACGTTCGTTTGTACAGTTCTCTCCGTAAACGTCGTTGATGTTACGTGTCGTTTGTGCCGCGTTGGTGCCACGACGGAACTCATATTCCATAATTACACGAAATTTCAAAGTATCCATTATGAGGAAAAATGTTGAAATGTAATGAAAATACAACGCTAATCAATAAACAAAAGACTTATATTGTAAATAGAATGTCATATTTTTAAAACAAAATTAATTTGAATTTGGAATTCATAGCCAATCAAAACTTTTTTTGTTTGAAAAAGTCTGTACTGCAATACGGCAATTTCATAGGTAAAGACCTATTATTTATTTACTATCGATAATTTTAAATATATAGACACATGGTCCATATCAGGGTCTTTACCGGGACGTTCCATGTCCATATTTCTTATGCAGGCGTGGATTTATCGGGCGAGGAGAATAAAAACCAAGCTTTTAACACAGTGCAATATAATCAACGGCTATTTACAATAATTAGTTCAAATACAATCACCAGCACAATAATTATAGTCCAATTAATAATCCTGGTAAGACACTCCACCGAACACGTAATGCGCAAGCGCGATGCGAACGGATTGACGACTCCTCTCGTAATGGCCGCTATCCCTGCCGTTTCGCGCTTATCGCACACTAGCGCCCGGGGTTGCGTCAGAGTGGAGAAACGTCAACTGTCAAACATCAGTTGACAGCTGTCAGCTGTCACTGACGTTTCTTGCCACTCTAAAATAATCGAAGCGCCGTCACGGCCAGACTGACATTCGCACGTCCTCGTGCGTCTGGTCGTATTCTTTCTCCCGTTAATCTGTAAAACGAGTAAAACATAGCTGGTGCATTCATCTTTTTACGCTCGTCCATCACTGACACGCTATTTCCGTGTCACCCGAAACATCCGAAAGTTCTCAACATCCGCCTGTCACACCACGACACCAGGCACTGGACCGGACAACTGAACTCAAGCGTCCCTTCGACCAGCCATCATCTCTCATGATGACATGGACCGGACAACCCATCAGCGTCCCTCCGACCAGGCCTCTCTGGATGTTCACCCAACACCAGCATAGTGGTCTGATCCGGGACATCGACCTGCATAAGCCAGTCCCTTAGACCTTCCACTAGCTGCGACAACAACACACCAGAACGTCGGCTCTCATAAGCCGGTCCCATTTACATGACCACACAATACATTACACCGTACAACCATGTAAAAGTCAATGCGTAAGTTATAATGGTTACAGGAATTAACATTTAAACACAAGTAAAAGGAACTTACAATTTTACTATTCATCACGCTCAGAGACAGAGAGGGTTTCCGAGCTAGCAGTCACAGTGCGCGAACTACATATCGAGACCGTATCACTATCATCATCGGATGATCCTTCAACCTCTTGACCGTGGACCGCCGTCTCGGCCTCCTCTGCGTGATTTATTAAGGAAGTAGCTGCCTCTAATAGACCATCGTAGCCTCCGGGTACCGCACGCAAGTTTTCGTGAGCATACTTGTAAGTTCGACTAGACCCATCAATGTCTTTTAATTCGTACCTATCGTTATCTAAAACACGAGTGATAATAAATGGACCTTTAAACTTTCTCTGCAATTTTGTTTGGTTACGCTCACTACATTTCATGAAGACGAAATCACCTTGCAAGAAGGGTTTTACTACTGCTCTACCACGATTGAAAGGCTTTGTTTCTACTTCAGCTACCTTAGCAATATTTTCAGATGCCTTTTTTCGGATTATGTCCAAATCTAAACGAGGCTCAGGCTCTGACATTGACAAAATGCTAGACATACCTAACGACTGCGATCGTATGCCGAACATTAGTTCCGTTGGTGTGTAACCTGTTACTCTAGATTTCGTGCTGTTCAGTGCCAGTTGCACCTCAGGGCGTTCGTCACGCCACGTCTTATTTGCATCATTTTCGACTATAGTGAGCAGACTCTTTAAGGTACGCATTACCCGCTCTACTTGGCCGTTAGCCCTACTAGAACCAGTAGCGATGAGATGGAGTTCTATGTTGTGGTTACTACAAAACTGTTTAAAGTCTGCACTTATGAAGCATCTACCCTGATCTGCGACAATGCGTTGTGGTGTGCCAAAAAGGCAAACAGCTTTTTTTAGAGCTTTGATGGCACTAGCAGCGTCGAGTGAACATGTATACTCAAGAAGAACGTATTTAGTAAAAGAGTCAATAATGACTGAAGCGTATTCTTTCCTGTCACTCTTCCCGCTGAGTTTCCCCGTGATATCAACATGTATAGTATGCCAAGGCGTAGCGACTTTTGGGATTGGGTGAAGTCGGACTTGTTGCGCTCCTGAACACCCCTTTGACGCTGTGCACACTATACATGAATTAACGAATATACGGACTTGCTTGGCCATCTGTGGGAACCAGTATTGTTCGTATATTTTATCAAGGGTTTTCTCTGCGCCGAGGTGCTTAATTTCTGTGTGAACGTGATTGATCAGGGTCCATGTCAGAGATCTCGGAACTACCGGTAGCCAGAAAGTCCTCTTATTGCGTTCAATTTTCCGATAGAGTATACCCTTTCGGACGTCATAAGTGTGAGCGACTGCTTCCGGTAACTCATTGTTATCGTGTTTTCTGACAAGATCCTGAACTTCGCTATCACGTTTTTGCTCTACTGCCAGCCAACCTTGGTGCAGCTCTACAAAATTGACATCCCTACTTCTTTTATTTTTTGCAGGTTCGTGGACTGATTGGGATGATCCAGGCTTTGGATCTGGGAGAGGATTTCGAGATAAGAAGTCAGCATGTTCCATGCTGCTACCTTGTTTATGGATTATGTCAAAATCATACGCCTGTAGGAAAGCCCACCACCTATGAACTCGTGGAGTCAGATCTGTTTTTGATTTAGACGCTTTGAGAGAGTTGCAATCAGTAAAGACTGTAAAGTGTTGTCCGTATAAGTAGTGTCGAAAGTACTCTACGGCTCGAACGACTGCCAGGGTTTCTAATTCATATGAATGATACCGCGATTCCGTGTCAGTCGTTCGGCGGCTGAAGTATGATACTACATGAGGCACATTGTCTTTTCGTTGTATTAGTATTGCACCATATCCGTCTGAGCTTGCGTCAGTATGAAGCTCTATAGGAGAGTCACGATCAAAAATTGTCAGAACCGGTTCTGAGGTAAGTATTGTCACGATTTTTTTGTGGATATCGTCGTGTGCTTCTGTCCACTTAATCGGGCCTTTTAATTTCGTTAATGGGTATAACGGACCCACGATTCGCGTATAGTTCGGAATAAACCGCCTAAAGTAAGACGCGAGCCCTAAGAACTGCCTAACATTAGTAGCAGTTTTAGGAGCGGGAGCATCAACCAAAGCTTGTATTTTTTTTGGATTTGGGGTGACTTCACCCGCTCTGATCACATATCCGAGATAATCTACCTGGCTTTTCATGAATTTACATTTCTTAATGTTGAACGAGAAACCGGCATCAGAGAGTGTTTTTAAGGTCAGATCTAGACGTTCTAGGCCTTGGGTGACGTCACCGGAAGAACATAAGACGTCATCCATATAGGCTAGCGCTACCTGATCTTTTAAGGAACCTAATGCATTGTTGATACACCTTTGGTACACGGACGCTGCGTTCCGCAAGCCAAAGGGCATAGCCAGGTATTCGTACTGGCCATCAGGGGTCACAAATGCGGTTCTTGCTATGCTATCTCCCTCTCGGTCGACTACAATTTGGTGGTAGCCTGATGCCATATCTAACGATGAAAAGAAATGAGCGCCATGAAGACGGTCTACCTGTTCATCAATTATCGGCAGTGGGTAGTGCTCAGGACGTGTGTTGGCATTGAGCTCCCTGTAATCTACACACATTCTATCGGTACCATCCTTTTTTTTTACCAACAGAATGGGACTGGCAAACGGCGACGTGCTTTCCCGAATAACACCTGCTCGCAATAGGGACTCTATTTTTTCCTTAACTATTTCCTTTTCCGCGGGGGCTAATCTATACGGTCGTCTTTGAACTATTTTGTTCGGGTCGATGGGATCTATTCGTAAAACACCAGTCGTAACGCGCCGAGTAGGTATGCCGTCAATGAAAAACTCACTATACTTTTGTAATATCTTAATCAAAGCAGTCTTATCTTCGCCTTTTAAATCAGTATCAATAGCATTGAAATCAAGACAACCGAGTTTTTCAGCTACATTTACTTCCTTATGCAAAGCAAATTTAACCTGGTCACTGTCAATTTGTACGTGTATGTTGTTTTCTAAGAGATCCCTGCCTATGATCACTGGCTCAGTAATGAAATCGTCAGGTACTATATGAAACAGCACAGATAGCGAGATGCCTTGTACATTGATGGGGCTAAGAACCTGTGAGGTACATTTAACATTATCTCTACCTATACCCGTGAGGTATACTAAGTCCCTACGCATTGTACCCGGAAACTTCTCGGCAAAGCTATAGGTCACCAACGAGCAAGCAGATCCACTATCAAAAAGAAAAGAAACGGGCTCACCAGATGATGTAGTTAGGGTACTCTTGGTAGATTTGCGCTCGCAGACGTGAACTTCTTTGACAGCCGCTGCTCCACTGCCTCCTTTCCGATCTGGGCACGCGATATGTCCCGTCTGTCCACACACAAAACAGGTGATTGGTCTTGCTTTGTCAAAAATCTTCGCTGCTGGCGTTTGGTTCGATGTCTTGTCTGCAGCAGCAGGCTCTTCTCGCCGCTTGCGACAATCGAGCGCTCTGTGTCCTGGCGTACCGCACCGATGACATGTCCCCGTAAAACGAGATTCACTGTAGCGAACCCTTTTCGTTTCACTCTCTTGGCCATCATTGCCTTCGTATCTTCGCTTCAGTGAAATTCCGCCGAGGGCTCGAAGAAGTTGAGATCTGGTAGTGAGGTTGTGAGAGTGAAGCTCTCTCCGAATCATGACGTCTCTTTGACACAACACTGATGTCACAAACCCAGTAGCTATATCTTCGGCCATTTCCATGCGTGGAATTCGTTCTATAATATTCCACAGACGTATAGCTGCCTCACACGCGGAGTCCTTTGCATAAATTTGAAAACGCAATACTTCGTCGAAATAATCTTGAGGTAGCATGGGTTTTGCAAATTTTGCTAGCAAAAATTCTTTTATTTTAGGCCATGTTAGCTGAGAAGCCTGCAATTTGGTTAAGCAAGTAGCAGCTCGTCCTTTTAAGGCGTGCGTTAGCAACAACAGCAACTCCGCACCTTCTAGCTTTCTACTGTTGATGATTATTTCGGACACTTTGCACCAACCTTCTATGTCTGCTTCGGCGTCTTCTGGGTCAAATCGGATCAGTTGCGTAGTTGCGTTGTTCGTAGGCTGAGTATGAGGGCCAGCCAATACTTTGGATAGCAGTGCCTCCATATGATGCAATAAGTTCGGCACCGATGATGACCTGGGCGTTTCATTGCTGTTGTGGGTATTCTCCTCCGATCTTTGCCCTTCGGATCCCACTTCTGATATAGACACATGGTCCATATCAGGGTCTTTACCGGGACGTTCCATGTCCATATTTCTTATGCAGGCGTGGATTTATCGGGCGAGGAGAATAAAAACCAAGCTTTTAACACAGTGCAATATAATCAACGGCTATTTACAATAATTAGTTCAAATACAATCACCAGCACAATAATTATAGTCCAATTAATAATCCTGGTAAGACACTCCACCGAACACGTAATGCGCAAGCGCGATGCGAACGGATTGACGACTTCTCTCGTAATGGCCGCTATCCCTGCCGTTTCGCGCTTATCGCACACTAGCGCCCGGGGTTGCGTCAGAGTGGAGAAACGTCAACTGTCAAACATCAGTTGACAGCTGTCAGCTGTCACTGACGTTTCTTGCCACTCTAAAATAATCGAAGCGCCGTCAAATACGTATACTGTTGGTGTTTCTTAATAAACAAATAAACAAACAAATAAACGAACAAACGAACGAACAACTAAATGAATAGACTTCTTGTATTATAAATTCAGGGCATAGAAACTCCTCTAAGATTCAGGGTTCAACAATAGGTATCTATTATACTTTTCAGGGTTCCGTACCTGTTTAAATAATAATCGGTTACCTACTGTATACTTACCTACTTTGTTATCTGTCTGTCAAGCAAGACTTTTTTCTAAGGAACAAGATATTTAATAACAGGTTGGTAATATTATGCTAACGTATAATTAACTAGTTCTGAATTTTCATAATAACAGTAATTAAAATAAAAATTATAATATTTATAAGAATACCAAGTATAAAATAAAGATAGGTACTCTACCTACTCTATCTACCTAATTAATTTGGCAAGTATGTGTTTAATTACATTCGTCCGCCGTAACAAAACAGTATGTTTGTAAAAAGGAAAGAGACGGCGTAAGGCCGAAGGATAAGGGGGAAAGGAAAAAGGGAGTGGAAACCTGTATTATTGCCTCGTTAAGCTATAAAAATATCTAATAGAATATGCATGGGATTAATTTCGGTAGCCCTGGGAAATCTCCCCTGCTAATTCCGTTTTGATCCTTACTTTATCTTGCTTGGTATACCAGCATTAATAAATACTCCCTAATACCAAATAGTACCTACCTATTCTCTGAGCATATATGGTCTATCAAAAACTTGATATATTATATTCTTCAAAAGGCAGTAAGTAGGTGATTGAGTTTTGGCGGGAAAGCGAAAAAGATTGCGTCACCGCATTATAGTCTTTACCTATGAAATTGCCGTTTTGTTTGAAAAAAGTTAAAGTATTTTTTTTTCGAACTTATTTATTTCTTTTATTCAAAGTAATCACCCCTGCAATCAATGCATCTTTGCCAACGCTGTGGCAGTTTATGGATGCCCTTCTTGAAAAAATCAGCAGGACGGGAGACAACAAACTCTTCAAAGGCGTTTTGTACTGCCTCTCGGGAATTGATTTTTTTCCCGCTAAAAAGTTGTCCAAATTTTGGAAAAAGTAATAGTCGGTAGGCGCAAGATCTGGTGAGTATGGCGGATGAGGGAGAGCTTCCAAACCCAACTCATGCAGCTTAGAGACGGTCTGTTGTGCAGTATGGGGTCGCGCGTTGTCGTGAAGTAGCAGTGGAGACGACCGATTGACCAAAGCTGGTTGCAGACGTGCGAGTTTCGCCATCATTGTGGTCAGTTCTTCAATGTACACATCTGCAGTAATGCTCTCGCCGTTTTGTAAAAAGCTATGATGAATCACACCAGCACTAGACCACCAAACTGTGACCATCACCTTTCTAGGGGTCATTTTTCGTTTTGCACATTGCTTTGGTACCGAACCAGGATCTAACCAACTTGCTGAGCGCTTTCGATTGTCAAAAAGAATCCATTTTTGGTCGCACGTAACAATTCGGTTCAATATTCCTTCATTTCTGTGCCTGTTAAGCAGCGCAAGGCAAGTCTCGACGCGTACGTTGCGCTGGCGATCGTTAAGTTCGTGGGGCACCCATCTATCAAGCTTTTTTATCTTGCCAATCTGTCGCAAATGGACCAATATTGTTTTGATGCTAACATCAAAAGCTGCTGCCAGCTCAGCTATAGATTGAGATTCATCAGCTTCCACAATCGCCTTTAATTCATCATTGTTGACCAAAGTTTCCGGACGACCACGAGGTTCATTTTTCAAGTCGAAATTCCCAGAACGGAACCGAGCAAACCAATAACGGGTTGTACGTTCGTTTGTACAGTTCTCTCCGTAAACGTCGTTAATGTTACGTGTCGTTTGTGCCGCGTTGGTGCCACGACGGAACTCATATTCCATAATTACACGAAATTTCAAAGTATCCATTATGAGGAAAAATGTTGAAATGTAATGAAAATACAACGCTTATCAATAAACAAAAGACTTATATTGTAAATAGAATGTCATATTTTTAAAACAAAATTAATTTGAATTTAGAATTCATAGCCAATCAAAACTTTTTTTTGTTTGAAAAAGTCTGTACTGCAATACGGCAATTTCATAGGTAAAGACCTATTATTATTTGAAAGTGAAAGTGATATAATGATGCTGAAACTTTTCTTTTCGTGTTGTTTCCAAAACTCCATAGAAGCTTCTGGAAAGTTGCCACCACTTTACTAGGAGTATGACTTGACTAGACTAGACTATGACTTGACTCTGACTTGGCTTGATGACTTCGACTGTGACTTGACACATATTTGCGTGAAATATCATTAACTTGATAAATTATCAATTACTTGACACTGGCTAAATATACGGAGGTGTGGAGCCAAAACATAAAAAAAACATAATAATACAAATTCTCTTCAAAATGTTGTTCCTTGAGTTCGAATAGCCACTGTTGCTCATGCATGATGTGTGTGTCCTGCCAACGGCACGCAGCACCGCGCCGCGCGCCGTGCGCGTTTATTAGCGCCCGTATTATCTGGTTGGTGATATAAAGAGCGGACATGGCGCGCGCGTCACGCATCGGACCGCGCGTACTTTTATGGGTGATACGGGTTTGCTACGCTGTTGTTGCTTGACGCTCGCTGCTTATTATTTCATATCTACCACCGTAAGGTTTATTTTTCTACTTATGAATACTATTTTTTTAGATTTAATGCTAATGTATAGCTTACATACGATACAAAACTTTATGTAAATTTCTATATCATTGTAATTTCCTGTCATTATCATATGTCATATTGCAATAAGCCTGTATGCTTGAGTAATATTTTATTTTTGCATTATTTTACATCACCAGTAAAAATGAACACTAGTAAAGGTGTATATTTAAAAGTATAATAAAGAATAAAAAATACAAATAATAATAATGACCCATATCAGTTTTCATCTTCGAAGCTTCGAAGCTATCAAATGAACTGAATCAACTGAATTTTATATCTATAAATAATTCTTCAGTATTGTTGTTGATTAAACAGGGCTCAGCGAAACGTTGAAAATACTTTTGGCATAACATCAGCAGTGTTTCGAGTATAAAGGAAACCAATGCTACTTGTTTACCCACACAATTATCTACGTTCTAACAATACCAATTATATTGTTCAATTATTGAATGATACGGAAGGAAATAAGTAAGTTGTTTTTTGCATCATCAGGCAAATTACAAGACGATCAACAGCTAATGTCAAGAAAGTAAGAGATGAAATAGTAGATTACTGTGTTAAGGAAGGTAAAGTTGAATGGCAGCATCAGCAACAATAACAAGTTTTAAGCTTGTTAATTATATCGTCCTTCGATCAGCACGTGTTCTTGGTACTAGAAGTTATGAGTGTCTATGCTAGGGTTAGTGTTATGATACTATTTTTTTATTTTTTGTTTGGTTTTGGCTCCACACTTTTGTGTATTTAACCAGTGTCAAGTAGTTGATAATATCTCAAGTTAATTAATATCATATAGTGTGTATCATGTATCATGTATCAATATGTGTCAAGTCAAGTCAAGTCACGGTCCAAGTCATCAAGTTAAGTCATAGTATAGTCTAGTCAAGTCACACTCCTAGTAAAGTGGTGGCAACTTTACCAGAAGCTTCTATGGAGTTTTGGAAACAACACGAAAAGAAAAGTTTCAGCATCATTATATCACTTTCACTTTCAAATAATATAATGCGGTGACGCAATCTTTTTCGCTTTCCCGCCAAAACTCAATCACCTACTTACTGCCTTTTGAAGAATATAATATATCAAGTTTTTGATAGACCATATATGCTCAGAGAATAGGTGGGTACTATTTGGTATTAGGGAGTATTTATTAATACTGGTATACCAAGCAAGATAAAGTAAGGATCAAAACGGAATTAGCAGGAGAGATTTCCCAGGGCTACCGAAATTAATCCCATGCATATTTTATTAGATATTTTTATAACTTAACGAGGCAATAATACAGGTTTCCACTCCCTTTTTCCTTTCCCCCTTATCCTTCGACCTTACGCCGTCTCTTTCCTTTTTACAAACATACTGTTTTGTTACCAGAAGCTTCTATGGAGTTTTGGAAACAACACGAAAAGAAACGTTTCACCATCATTATACCACTATCCCACACTCATGCCTGTAATTCAGCACTTAACGAATAAAATGCCACCAATTTTATGCACTAACACTGAAAATAACACAAGTTTTGGAAAATAATACAATGCGGCGACGCGATCTTTTTCGTTTTCCCGCCAATACTCGTGTTATGATACTACGACCATGATGACGGATAAACAGTTTTTTTTAATGGCTATTGTTTTCACTTTTTTGTCAGCGTCATGTCAAAAGAAAAATTATAAAATACGGAATTTTAGTGACTTTTAATACTAGCCAGTGATTATCCATACTTTTCGGTAATTATCAATACCGTCTGCATTTATCATTTGAACAATAACATTTCAGTCATAAAATGAGTCATAGAATATGAATTGAATTTTTTTCGTATTCAATCTTGTACGAGGTACGGTACTTGATACGGTCATCCAAAAATTTGAGATTATTATATGTGAACCATACTACTCACATACACTCACGATGCACCTATAACAATGGATAGTCATTTATATACTGATTATCATATAATTATCATATTTAGATCTAAATATATATAACACAAAGGTGACTGACTGACTGACATAGTGATCTATCAACGCACAGCCCAAACCACTGGACGGATCGGGCTGAAATTTGCCATGCAGGTAGATGTTATGTCGTAGGCATCCACTAAGAAAGAATTTTTCGAAATTCCACCCTTAAGAGCGTGAAATGGGTGGTTGAATTATTTTCCCATAGACCATGCCGCGGGTGAAGCTGCGGGCAGAAGCTCGTTATAATATAAATAAAGTTTGATACCTTAGTTAACAATAAAAAAGAGTTATTATTACCTTTTCTAGTGCCCTTACATTTATTCCCCTTTTATTCTCGTCGATATGAAACCAATAAACTAATAATTTTATTTTTGCACATCTCTATATCCTTGCCCAAGTCTTGGGATATACGATATGCGAGGCCATGCATCAATCTTCTAATTTTTTTTTAGTATTCTTGTTTTTGGGTCCCATATCGTTGTATTATCAAATATAGTATCCTCTACTTGGTCTGTGATCTGTCCACGTTTCCGTGATGCTCGAGCGAAACGTCTGTCAAGTTCCACGAGCGCACTGCGAGCCACAGATCAGTGATATGTAGCTGCGAGCGCGATGCAAATCCTTTGTGTCTTCGAGCATTCAGAAATGTTCGAAGATTTTTGTCAAATAATAGGTGGAGCACAGTCGAGCATGAACCAAACGCTCGAAGCGCGCTCGTTCGAGGCCACATTACACGAATTTGTGCTCAGCTCCTCTAGCGTAGACCCACCTTAAGTAGGTACTTATAAAATGTATAGGTTTAAGAAGTATTGATATGACATATCTAAAATTGAGGAAACGTGCATTATACACCACATTAGACCCAACCACTTAAATACATTTACAATCGCCAATAAATTTGAAGGTTCAGCTTAAATTAGAATTTGGATCATTTTTATGGTTGGATTAATTTATGCAAAGGTACTTTGTGATATAAATACATTTTCGATAACGCAGATTTATTCAAGGGGAACCTGTTGGAGTTCACGGAAGTGGCAATAAGGTACACCTATCGAAATAAGAAGACAAGAGGCAAGTAAAACCCGTTCCCTGAGGGTTCCATAGCTAAGTAGGTAGTCGTGTTCTTCTTTGTACCTACTCGTGTACTTGTAGTCTTTCTGTAGTGAAGGCCAATGGGCACAAAGAAAATTATTTTATTATTTTGGTGTTTATTTTCACACGCCATGTAGGAACTCCAGAGAGCTGGTCGTACCATCGACTATGTATAAGTCCAGTTCTGATCTAGAACTAGGGATGGGACACTACTTTGCACTTTCCCTATCAATACTAACTAAATAGAGGGAATAAAGCAGTTTGCATGTGGGAAATCTTTTACGGGATAAAAAATCCCCCATCTCCTTTTTTTCATCGGACTGAAAGACGCACAGAACGCACGGCATCTATACAAGTACGGTTGTGTTTCCTTCAACCCGCACGAAGCGTTTCGCTACTATATTTATAGTGCGAACAGCTAATGAATGGAACAGCTTGCTGGAGTCCTTGTTCCCAGTTAATTCAAGAATCAAATAATGTAATCTTTATAAAACAATTAAAGCACTTTCTAATAAATAAAAGCTATTATACTATAAATGAATATTTAAATGATAAAATTTAAGCATAGTATATAAAAATAATAATTCACTTAATTTTAGTATAAAATAAACAACCGCTCCTTTCTAATCTAATAAATTTTAATTTTTTCTTCCTCTCTTCTAATTTTGCGTGCCCGACAGGTTGAACGATGAACTGATATTTAACTACCTACACCTGTACAAAATTGTGGAATGCAAATAAAAATTGAAATTGAAATCATATCTGGGAGTTTTCAAATTAAGATTGAAAAGGTATCAAGGTAAAAAAGGTAAAAGGTGTCTTATATAGACCACGCCATTGCTTAGCATCAGACGAGGTAGTATTCAAAATGCATTGCATGTAACCAATAGAAAAGGGGGCGTAAATATACCTATAATTCACTATAATATTAAGTAATTTCTTGTGAAATTGACTGATGTAATACTAATACTATTCTTTTACAATAATTCGTTATAGTGAAGTTACCTATTGTTGTTGCTGGACGACTATTTATTAATTATTACATTTATACTCAATTTCATTCAATGTATGTATAATCATTATTATTATTATTATAAGATGAAATGTAATCTGACCTTTTTTTTTGAGTTCACTAAAACCCCCCCGTGAGCCCTCGTCCGCCGTACCGGGGCGAGAAGGGGTCGCGACTGCAGTCCAGCCAACTCGCCCCCGAAATGTAATCTGACCTGCCTTGTGTAACGTGCAAAGTTATATGGCCAATAAATAATATTCTATTCTATGATATTATGTTAATCGCTGAGCGTAATTATTAACCACGGGTTTTGAGTGCACAAGCAATCTATGCGCAAATCCTCAACCAAATCAGTTCAGTCGTTTTGTCACAAAGCCATACAAAACCAAGAAACTATTTACTTTTTAACACATACAATTTTCCGGGATAAAAAGATCTCTATGTTGCCCGTATGAATTTCTATCCAAACTGGTTCAGCCGTTTTGACGTGAAAGTCAGATAAAAAAAACATTTTATATTTATTAGTGGGGCCGTAAGTAGGTAGGTTTATTAGGCATAGATTTAGCTGCTTTAGCTGCTTAGCGATTTAGCATTTTCTATAGATAAGATTGAATAGCAACGTCATCACAGTGTACTTATCCTACAGACCAACCTAATCTAGATTAGATACCTAAGTATGTACCTATATTTATATCAACAACGCATTCGCCAGCACGAACAACAATACGGTTTACGACTTTATTTCTCAAAGAATAAATCACTTATAGAGAAAATACAATAATATTATACAATTAAGGTGCCTTTGGGCGTAGCCTTGAAAGTTTAACAAGATGCAAACATCGCACATCAATTTTCTGATATATTTTTCATGTAGGTACTTGCATCAGAGGAGCCAGTTCACGATCGGTCGGTGGGTAGCTAACACAGAAACTGCCGGCCGCGTCGCCGGTGAATTGTTAGGGCCATTCTACAATATTGTGTTTTTATATTTATAATGCTGTTTTATTGTTTTATTTAAGAAGTTACATATTACTTAGGTAGGTATATTTAGATTAGTACCTTTTAGCTGTGCTGTAATGCAATGGTAAATTCAAGCAGCAATCAGCGTAAGTAAGTAGGTAGGTTGCTAGATTTGTATAATCTGAGGTTAAAAGTTTATATTGTTTAAACAAAATTCAATTTTGGCGATACCTAAAAAAATAAAAGTATATTTTAATATTTAATTACTTTAGGTTACATCACAACTTTATATTATAATTTTGCTATTCGGGTATTTAGCTAAAAGTCACTTCTAGGTGACCGTGATTAAATTAAACTTGGATGTGCTTTTGATGAATTCTAAGTATATCTAACACTTGACGCTAGCTAAATATGCTAATAAGTAGGGTAGTATCAAACTTTAAAAATGACATTGTGAATGAATAATTAAGGATATAAATATAATAACCTTCTTGTGTGAATGGAACAACCATAAAAACGAGTGTGCTTTAGACCACACGATTGAAATAAAACTTTGGTTTTTTTTGTTTTGACTCCATACTTTTGTGTATTTAGCCAGTGTCAAGTAATTGATAATTTATCAAGTTAATGATATTTCACGCAAATATGTGTCAAGTCACCGTCGAAGTCATCAAGCCAAGTCAGAGTCAAATCATAGTCTAGTCAAGTCATACTCCTAGTAAAGTGGTGGCAACTTTACCAGAAGCTTCTATGGAGTTTTCGAAACAACACGAAAAAAAAACGTTTCACCATCATTATACCACTTTCCCACACTCGTGCCTGTAATCCAGCACTTAACGAATAAAATGCCACCAAATTTATACACTAACACTGAAAATTATACTAGTTTTGGAAAATAGTACAATGCGGCGACGCGATCTTTTTCGTTTTCCCGCCAAAACTCCTTTTTGCTATGTTTAATGTTAATGTCGCCATCTTGACAATTGTAAACTGTCATTTTACCGGACATACCAACAGAATAATACAAATGTTTAACTTTGTTATGTTGACAATGGAAATCTACGTGAACCAGCTTCAACTTCCGTTCGCTTCGCATTCACTACTCACTCCCCACTTACTCCCCATCCCCAAGTCTTTACGCAGTCTTGCGTAAAGAAGTTTTGCTTCAAAAATTGCCTTCTTGGGAACAATGCACAATGGAAAAAGTTTTCCAAATATTATATCAGGCCATGATATGGGTCGTACAATGTTGTCTGTACCAATTTTGGTACAGCCGATAATGTACGGGGTGAAATTGGTATACATGGCTTCCAAATATCAGGCTGTGCAGTACGTGGCGTACAAAATCGGTAAAAGCGATAATAATACAAAGCTTAGCTACTAGTATTATATAATCTGTGGCTTTGATAAGCTGGGCCGTGTAATTATACAGGCCGTACATTATGATCCGTGGAAGTTTTGGCGGGAGAACGAAACAGATCGCGTCACCGCATTGTATTATTTTTCAAAACTTGTGTTATTTTCAGTGTTAGGTGGCATTTTATAGTGCACGAGAAAGTGGTATAACGATGGTGAAACGTTTATTTTCGTGTTGTTTCCAAAACTCCATAGAAGCTTCTTGTATAGTTGTCACCAGTTTACTAGGAGTATGACTTGACTAAACTGACTATGACTTGACTTGATGACTTGGACTGTGACTTGACACATATACATAATATTAATTAACTTAAGAAATTAATCACTTGACACTGGCTAAATACAAAAAAAAATGTGGAGCCATAACAAAAAAAAATGATCCGTGCATTATTTTTCCTAGCATTCCTGGCTGTGCATTACTACATAGACTTAGCATCGTGTATAAGGCCAATTCTGTGGGCAATGGGCATCCTTCTTTATTTTTAATTAATTACATTGCCTAATACGCTTTCCATAATTACAAAGATAATTAACTTATCTATATTAACTAGTACAGTGCCTGATTTGTGGAAAATTTCTTTGATAAAACCTATTCCTAAGAAGCAAAATCTGTCATCTGTAAAAGACTTACGACCTATAAGCATCTTGCCATGTATGTCCAAAATCTTAGAGAAAGTTGTATGTATTCAAATGGTTAAATACCTTGAAACTGAACATATCTTGCCTGTCAATCAGTCAGGTTTTCGTAAAGGGCGTAGTACGGCGACGACGTTGCTTGATGTTGTTGACAACATCCTGGCTGCTCAGGATCGTGGCATGGGTACTATTCTAGTGCTGCTTGATTTTTCGCGTGCATTTGATGCTATTAACATTTCCCTTCTTTTATCTAAATTGGCTTACTATGGATTTGACGCAGGCACAATTAAATGGTTCGATAGTTACTTAAAGTTGCGGTCTCAAATTGTAGAAATAACAGGTCTCGATGGTAAAAAGGCTTTTTCATCTCGCTCATATAACCTTCGAGGTGTTCCTCAAGGATCCATTCTTGGACCTATTCTTTTTATACTGTACAGTGCGGATATCATAAGCAAAATCAAGTTTTGCCAGTATCATATTTACGCCGATGATTTTCAGATGTATCTACATTTTCATCCCAGTGATACTGATGCTGCTGTAAATAATATCAATGAAGACCTTGACAATTTAGCAAAATGGTCTGTTTCTAATTGCATGGTCTTGAATCCTACTAAATCAAAATATTTGGTGATGGGTTCTAAAAAGCAAGTTGAGAACATAAAAAGTCACAACCCACAGGTTTCTATTTTAAATGAACCTATTGAAGGTGTCTCTGAGGCTCGTAACTTGGGTTTAATAATGGACTGTAATCTTCGTTTTGAGCACCATATTCAGGAAGCAGTGCGTAACTGCTTCTATAGACTGAGAGTGTTATATAAAGTTAGGCCTTACCTTAGTGTAGCTCTTAGGATAGCTTTGTGTGAGTCACTCGTCCTTTCAAAACTGAATTACGCCGATGTGGTTTTTGGACCGTGTCTTCTATCTAGAACTGAGAGACTCATCCAGAGAGTACAAAATTCTTGTGCCCGTTTTTGTTTTAATGTTCCTTTTCGAGGTCATGTAACACCTTTCCTAAATAACGCAAATCTTATGAAAATGAAATCTCGCCGGCAGCTTCATTTTGCTACTTTACTTTTTGGAGTTATTAAAAATCACATGCCTGAGTATTTGTTTCAAAAGCTGAGCTGGGCACACGAAAGGCGCAAATATAACAGGCGAATCAAATTCCTACTTCTGACCCCCCCCCATAAGACCGTATCTTTTCGTGGCAGCTTTAGATTCACTGCCTCAAAATGTTGGAATGATCTGCCTCCACCTGTCCGATGTCTGAAAACAGTGCAAACGTTTAGGACGCATTTGAAGTTGCATCTCATGAACGAACAAAAGCTGCAGTAAAAGATCTGTCTACTACTCACCTGTCTACTGTGTATGTTAACCGTGTAGGCAGGAATATCATTATTCAATTACGACACTTGTTGAGTACTTAATTTTCTTTTTCTATTTTGGAAGTAGGTAGACCACTATGTTTCACTTCTATTCTTTTTCACTCGACAACTATTTGTCACTTGTTTTTTTAATAAACTTTAATAGTGTATATTTTATTGTATTTCATTGTGTGGTATATTATTTTATGTTAGTTTTATGTATAAACACAGACCAAGTAGAGGATACTATGTATTGTATAAATATATTTGCTGTAGGTGTGTAATGTGTCACGCGTTTGACGTCTTTTATGTTATGTTGACGTTGACAACCCCCTCGAATTTTCATATTGTTCAACTGCAATGTCGTTTAATTTTTATTCGTTTTCATCTGTACTCGTTTATTCGTTTTATTTTTAGTTTGTATGAAATCCGTCCGTGATGTCATGAATTAGGGTTTCGGCTGAAAATCAGTAACTGAGGTTGTAATTTTCAGCCTCAGTTGTATGCTGAGCCGGAACCTATTCCTGACATCACATAATGTGACACTTAATTATGTTCTTCTCTCTTATTGTATTGCTTTCATTTGTATTTATATTATTGTGTTACATTGTGTGTGTCTAGAATAAATATATTTCATTTCATTTCATTTTCATTTCATTTTCATCTGTTCAGACGTACGTACACGCGAATCGCGAAACGAATCTTAATGAAACTTGGTATAGGTACAGGTTCAATGAGTTAATGCATTTTTTGTCGTCGGCGATTTTTGATTGGAGCTGTGTTTCCCCCAAAAAGGGGATAAGTTTACTGGTATCCCATTCATCAGCCAATTTTGATAATTTTTGGCAGAAATACTGCGTATCTACTCGATTCTAAACAAGTATTTCAAATATGAGCAAAATAGGTCAAGAGAGAGATATAAAGCTGTAAGGTGAGAGTTCGAGATGAAGCATTATAAATTATAGCATCATGCCGTGTGGTCCCATGGCCAAATGGGCAAGGTACTCAGGAAATCCTCAGTACCTTCATTAAAATCTGCGATCACCGAGCCGCCTGCCAAGCGTCGTGATTATGGCAACCCTCTTCAATTAATAAACATCCAAAGTGGCGTTTTTTGCTCAGTGGACTTCCGGCTGTTGATATGTTTATGCACAGACGTAACATAATTGTTGCAAACACGTTTGTGTTCGGAGTTGTGCCGTTCACGAAACAACTAGTATAAATTGTGTGTATTACACAGTAGGCAGGTACCATATTTCTGTAGTGCTATATTTATTCTGTGGTAGGTTTATATAGATGTAGATCTGTATTAATGATGCAGTCTTTTAACTTACCTTCGTGTATCTTTTTGTCCAACTTTGTGACCGTCAGTACTTACCTACCTGTGACTCAGTAAGTGACGTCATAGCAAAAACATTTTTAATATGACAAAGTACAACGACCTCAACTTATACCTAGTTTCTCTAAGTATATCTAAGTATCTGTAGGTATCTGATCTAGTATGGTATGTAGCCGGATTGTAAATATGCAGAATTGCAAACAATAGGTAGGTTACGTACCCATAAATAACACATTTTATTTAGTGATCTGTGTACCTAGTAAGTACACTGACTCCTCACTGAAGTGAGTATGGCCTCTGGTATTTATACTTACGTACACCTTACTTATAAGAAGCGCTCCGCGGTTTTACCGACTACTTACCAGTTCTTCGGGGCTTCCTTTTTTATACCACACTTTACTAGAATCAACAAAAAATCATTAGATACATTAGATTTTTTTGTACATCGCTAAAAAAAATCAGCAACATCGGCCATATGCGCGGTGGATTCGCCTCTTTTCGTCTTCTCATTAAGCAAGGCTTCGATTAATATATAATGTGGAAAAATAACATCTGTGCAAATTCTTGGAGCTGACTGTAGCCAGCAATATTTTTAGTTAATTATCGAAGTATGCCTATGCTATCCACCTGTCCTTGTAAAATTAATGATAAAATATAGATAAGCGGTAAGTGACTACTGAATTTCAAACTTCTACATGTAGTAGCTAGTATACCAACAACAGCTATACAAATAATCAAACAAACTAAATGTACATACTTAGCTAAGTAAGTGATATAGGTCAATCAAATAGCAGCCACCATAATTGCGTAATTAACCATAGTTTCTACGAGGTAATCAGGAACAGATCGTTCACATCCTGTTTCCAGTTTCATTGGTCGGAACGTTTCTGTTTCTAGAGTAAGAATTTTGTGGAATAATGTTACCTTAGCTAACATTCTAAATATCTACGATACAATCCTTACTCCTCATAATATTAGGAACGCGAACGTTTGTATATAAACATGTTTGTTACTCTTTCACGCAAAACTACTGAATACATTTTAATGAAACTTGGAATGCATTAGCTTATATGCGGGACGAGCTTCTGCCCGCAGCTTCGCCCGCGGCGTGGCTTATGGGAAAATAATTCAAGCACCCAGTTCACCCTCTTAAGGGTGGAATTTCGAAAACTCCTTTCTTAGCGGATGCCTACGTCATAACATCTACCTGCATGCCAAATTTCAGCCCGACCCGTCCAGTGGTTTGGGCTGTGCGCTGATAGATCACTATGTCAATCAGTCAATCAGTCACCTTTGAGTTATATATATTTAGATTAGCACAATTTTTATGCACCAAGTGACGAGTTCCGTTCCGCGTTCTTCAGTCGAATTGTTTGGGATCCACCTAGAGCTTAGCTTTTTCTAACCTAAATGTTTGTGTAGGATTGACTCTTTGACGTTGGGGATGGCCCTCGTCTTCCCGTTCGTGGTTGTTACTCTATAACGTTGGTCGTCCATTCTCTTTTAGCCCTTCAAAGGTCGCAAAGACGGATAAATATGCAGAACACAAAGAATCACGTTTTGTCCATATCTGATTTGAAATCCGATAACGTTTGCGATTTTAAACCTAGCAAAAACTGCCAGCCGCTATCTATTACAATACTTATCTTTGTTTTGGGCAACCAAGATAGGTAGTACATGTATCATACAAAGTAAGGAATATTTAATGATTGTATCATTTCATTTTCTGCATGACCTGATTTTGTTATACAGCGTGTCCCACGAAAAAGTTAAGGTAAAATACTTTTTCACCACAGCAGCTCGAACCTTTCGCTGCAAAAAAAAGTGTGCTTAATCGCTTTTGCTCACTGCGTGAAGAAGAGTGATTTTTTTAATATCAATCTACGCGTCTAGCGTATTAAGCCAGCGTAAGGTTAAATTTATATGTAACTAGCTGCGCTCTGTGGTTCCACTCGCAAATAATAAAGTAGCATGTGTATAAGCTATCTATACTTATTCGAAATTTCATCTAAATCCGTCCAGCCGTTTGAGTGTGACAGAGTAACAAACATCCATAGATGCATATATCGGCATAAGGGTTGTGGGTAGGTTGCATCCTATATAACTATAGGCCTTCAGCGTGCGCACCGGGCCGCGTCCGCAGCAAGAATGATTCGTAGTTTTTTTTTTTTTTTTTTTTTTTTTTTTTTGAACGAGCTAATGCTGTTGGTCTCTATCGACCTTTACAGCGTCACCGGGCGGGAGGGCGGGCGCTTAGGGCGCCCAGCCGTCAAAAGTGGGAGGCAACTAGCTCAAGGGCACCCCTGGGGTGCGAGCCTCGGCTTGGGCCGTTGCCGGGATAAGAGGATCGAGAAGGCTACGTCCACTGGAAGAGTGGACCCTATTGAAAGTCGCGACCGTTCTAGCTAACCTACGGGGGGTACGTCGACCTCGCCGGCGGGGTCGGTGTCTGATTGTGTTACGCTGGTATCCTATACCGGTGCCGAAAGCGGTACCTGAGCCAGAAGGGCTAGACTGGTCCGGTGATCCTAGCGCAGCCGATACTACGGCTGCTATAGGATCATCCGGGTCGCTCAAGACGTGTCTCGGGCGGCGACGACGGGGTGGCGAGTCTGTCGTGTCTGTACAGTAGTTTGAAGCTCTGACTACGAGAGGGTTGGGGTGATGAGGTGCCGCATCAAAATAGCGGCGGGATGCATCCTTCATAAATTGACGGATGGATGGGAGTTCGAGATCGCAGTGGAGGTCGGAGTTTCGCTGGTACCAGCGAGCCCCGACCACCTTGCGGACAAAGCGGTTCTGGATCACCTGAAGTCGATCCAGATGTACTGAGGGAGTATGAGCAAACGCGACAGATGCGTAGGTCATAATGGGGCGAACGCAAGTTTTGTAAAGCGTCACCTTATTTCTAAGGGACAGCTTACTACGCTTGCAGATGAGAGGGTGGAGGCGGCCTAAGACAAAGGCAGCCCTATCGCGCACTCGCTTAATATGGTCCTTGAAGTTGAGTTTGGTGTCAAGGGTAACCCCCAGGTATTTGGTAGACGAAGCCCAGGGAATGGGCTTGTCGAACAAGGACAGTGGTTTCGCTGGCGGACCACGCTTGTAGTCAGAAAAGTACATCGCTGCACTTTTATCTGGGTTAACCGTGATCCGCCATTTCCTGAACCAAGCACCGATCTCGGTGAGGGCTCGTTGGAGGCGACCACGCATGTGAACTCTCTGCCATCCGGAGCAGTAGATAGCGGTGTCATCCGCAAAGAGTGCGAGCTGCACACTGGGATGAAATGACCGCGGGATATCGCTGGTGTACAGCGAGAAAAGCAAGGGGGAAAGCGCGGAGCCCTGGGGCACTCCGGCTCTGATAGGATGGGGAGACGATCGCTCCCCCTCGACGCGGTAGCGAAAGCTTCGATCCCTAAGGAAGTCTTGTATGATGTGCACAAGACGATCTGGCACGCCGATGTGGTACAGCTTGAAAATCAAGCCGTCGTGCCAGACTTTGTCGAAGGCTTTCGCCACGTCTAAGAAGACTGCGAGAGTCCCTTTCGGTTTTGGATTCGCGTTGAAGCCATCTAGAATGTGCTCCGTGATGCGGTGCACTTGTTGAACGCAAGAGTGTCTAGCTCTAAAGCCAAACTGCTCGTCGGGAAGGAGTTTATGTTCGTGGATATGGGACCAGAGACGCCTCCGAATGAGACGCTCGTAGATCTTCCCCAGAGTACTGAGGAGACTGATGGGCCGGTAGCTAGAGGGCTCGGTAGCCTTCTTGCCTGGCTTGTGGATGCCGATGACGTCGGCGGACTTCCACGCAACGGGGAAAGAGCAGTTGCTCATGGCCGCATTGAAGATGCTGACTAGGAGATAGATTAAGGGGACAGAAAAGTGTTTGACCACTTTGTTGCTGATACCATCAGCGCCGGAGGCTTTACGGATAGCGAGACCCTTGATGACAGACTCAACTTCGGCGGCCCTAATAAGCTCGAGCGGGGGGTCGGAAGGTGGTAGGGAGCTGCGACGTTCGACTTCACTGACCACCGTATGGAGGTGGGCAGGGTCAACGTGATCGGGGGAAAGGTTGCACTGGGCCTCGAGGCTCTCAGCCAAACACTCGGCTTTTTCCTCATCATCGAACGCGGGGACTTGGTTTGGCCTATCAAGAGGGGGCATCGTTCTAAGTGTGTCACTTTTCAGAGTTCGAGCCAGCCGCCAGTAAGCCTGGTGGGTTGGCTCGAGCCCTGAAAGTAGGTCTGTCCAGTTCTGGGCGCGAAGATCACTTATGCGTTTCTTAACAGCACGCTGTAAGAAATTCAAAGTGGATTTGTTATCACGGGAGGGAGCCGCGTCATATGCCCTAGTGGCGGCGTTCTTTGCTGTCAGCAGTCTCCTCACGTCCTCGGGCAAGTCCCAGCGGTGGTCCACCACCGGTACCTGCTTAGAAGACTCACCGATCACAGTGCGGAGGTGACTAGTGAGAGCATCGATCGCGGTGGAGACGTCATCTAGTGTCTGTATGTCGTCAGGTACCTTGTCTAAGTCTGGTGAACTGATAGCTTTCAGGGATTCCCCCAATCGCTTCCAGTCCACCACTGTCTTAGTCTGGGGTATCAGTTCAGTTGGATCCGAGCCTAGTCTCATGAGAACGGGGCGGTGGTCAGAGTCAAGTTCGTGGAGCACTTCTATCGAGCTTAACCTGAGGGCTACGCCTTTTAAAAGTGCTATGTCGAGTATGTCTGGTCGTTGGTCGAGGTTCCCGGGGAACCTGGTCGGAGTCATGGGTGCGATAATGTCAAAGGTGTGGTGGTCTGTGTCTGGTCGTGGGTCAGTTAGCTGTTCAAGTATCCTACCGTTGGTGTTGGAGGTGTGACAGTTCCACATGACGTGTTTGCTGTTGAAGTCTCCCGCCAGTATGACGGAGCTTCCCAGAGAAAGTAGCGCGTTGATATCACTACTGAGCAAACGTTTATCAGGGGGAAGGTAGCAAGACGCTAGTATGATCGGTTCGTGGCCGTTCATAGCTAGGCGACAGCAAGACGCTTCTAAGTTGATTAAAGATGAGGGAGTATCAATTGGGATGCAGTGAAGAGACCTTCGGTAATAGATAAGCGTACCGCCTCCGGCATTGGTAAGCCTATCATTACGAACCACTACGTAATTGGCGATCTTAGGATCCCGCTTACTAGGTTTCAGGAGGGTCTCCTGTACAAGCATCACATCGACCTGATGGGTCTTACAAAAGTTATGAACCAAGTCGCGTTGACGAGTGAGGCCGTTTGCGTTGAAAAACGCTAACGCTACGGAGCGAGGTTTAACCTTTTTTGGTGTACTATCCATATTAGATAGTACTAAAAGAAGGTAAGGGGCAGCGCATGATAGCGTCGAGAATGCCATCGTGCTGGACCAGGGCACAGAAACGGTCCTCGGGAGTGGCGGCTGAACGAAGTTTGTGTGCTAGCACACGTACTTCCTTCAGATCGATGGCTGATAGGCTCTGCTTAATCAGAGCCAGATCTTCCATCAGGGAAGTTGTAGCCTGGCCAGAGGGACCAGACTTAGAGGCGGGAGGGCTAGTGTGGGCTACAGGCAGCGCTTCAACAATAGCTGGAGCGCTGCTAGGTGTCGCTGGCGCGGCCTGCGCCCGGACCATGCTCGGGGGCTTGGACCAGGCGTTGACTACGGGAGGCGGTGCCTGAGAGGGCTGTGTGCTGCTTGCCGAGACAAGGGATAGCTTAGAGCTTATTCCTTGAGCGCCAGTGGTAGGTGGATTGGGGCGTGATGGCGCGCGCCCGCTAGTCCTGCGTGTGCTGCGCGGTGCCTTCGGGCAACCACGATAGTTCGCGGTATGCCCTGAGTTTCCGCACAGAACGCAGCTTGGCGGGTCTGGACTGTCCCGAGTGCGGGAACAGTCGGCGGTGCCATGATCCCCAAGGCACTTAACACAGCGGGGCCTGGCGTAACAAAAACGTGCCGCATGCCCATAGAGCTGGCAGCGATGGCACTGGGACGGAGTACCGTTTCGGTGTGGGGCCTCGACCGTGACCGCTGAAAGTTTGTCTACCTCCTTCAGATTGAAGATAGACTTCCCCTTTGCGGTGCGGTCGAGCACAACCAAGACAAGGTCGAAGGCAGTTTTGGTACGACCACTGTATAGGCGGTGAACTTCCCGAACCGGGAACTCCTGGGCTTTGAGGTCCTTGAGGACAACCTCTTCCTTCACCTCCTTCGGTATTCCGCGTAGGACTACACGAAGAACTTTCTCTTCCTCGAGAGCATAGGTATGAAAACCTATTTTCTCTTGGCGGAGAATACGGGTGAGGAGACGATGGTCGTCCGAGGTTGCCACTTGGACTTTAATGCCCGAGTTGGTCGGTCTGGCGGACGTGTAGTTCACCTTCCTGGTGGTAAGGAGAGATGAAACATTGCTCCATTTCTCCTTTTCCTGGACGTACAGAGGTGGAGGTCGCTCCGGTCTCGAGGCTGATGATCCCGAGGAGGGCACATCTACCTCAATGGCGGGTGATCCTCTGCGGTCGGAAGGGCCGCTTACTGCCCCAGGACTGGGGCAGGCTGCCTTGGACGGGGGAGGAGAGGAAGCTGTCGCGGGGCGCTTCCTTCCTTTAGTGACTGTGATGAAGCCATCATCATCAACAGGGTCAGGAGAGGCGGGACTTTCGCACTCCATCAGTGAGGAAATTACCTCTACCGACGGAGTGGTAAAAATAGGCGAGCGGGAGCGCGGTCGCTCGCGGGTTTCGCTGTCACAGCTTCGCGGTGACGGGGTCGGGGGGGGTCCGCGGATGGCGGGGGAACGGGAAGTGTTGCGGGAAGCAACCTTCTCCGTTTTGCGTGCGCGGGCAACGCTAACTGAGTCAGCGGGTGGCGGAGGCATCACCGGTGATGCGGGCTCACTGGTAGCCAGTGCGGATGGAGTAGGAGTCCTAGCAACGAACTTGGACCAAAGGTTTTTAAGATCGGGGTTGAACCGGATGGCCCAGTCGAAAAATTCGAACAGTTGCCTTGCGGCAACGTCCGACGGGATAGACTCCATCCCGGCGTGCTCCGGGATGGAGTGGGGAGTAAGCAGTAACGCCCCGCCTGTGAAGGCGGAGCGGTGTGTACCTAAAGTGTAGCCCTAATTAGCGTACCGTCTGCAATGCAGCACGGGTGAATACCTGAACGCGGATCCCTACGTCTTCTGCAGCTCCTGCTGCGCCGACGAGTGTACCCGGACGCGGCGGCAGCCAGTCACGCGCACGAGCGCGGAGGCTACGCGGCGACGACGACAACGCACTCGGGCCGCGGCACACGCTCGGACGTGGCGACGGCGAAACGCGCACAACACTTCACTCGCGGCACTGGTAGCGACGGCGCTAATTGTCTATAATGTCCAGCAAACAGTCTCTTCACTCACGGCACTCGCGAGACGGGTGGGGCCCGGGAGGGGCCGTCGGAGACGCGCGGGGCGCGCGGGGGCGGCCGCTCGGCGCGGCGGCGCCGGGCGGACTGCGGTTGCGGTGTGCTGAGCACAGCGCGGAGGCGGGGAGCGCGTAACGGAAGCGCTCAAAGACGACCGCTCGGGGCGGTGTCGAGAGTCGGACTCAGTGTTGATGATTCGTAGTACACTGAGCGTTCCCTTTATATAGCCAGATGGTTGGGGAAGTGATGACAGTTGCCGGTATTGCCACTGTAATAAATTTAAAGGCGGCCATAGGGTAAATTACGATACTGCCCGCTGCGCATAGAGTTTATAACTGGACGTTGCCGCCGTCACATACATACTAACTTTCACGTTTGTATGTATGTTTGTTTGTAGTATTGGTCTGTGCAACAGTATTTTAGCGTTACCATTGTCAGATTAAGTCCAAAACATATATCACCTTGCAGACCAATGTTTGTCTAGAAAGTAACTAATACTTAGATTTTTTTGTATATTACCGATTGGTCGATAAGGCCACTAAGCAACCAAGCCTTTTTTATTTTTGAAACAATTAAAAAAAACACGCTTTTCTTTGCCATCTATAACTTATCTGATAACATTGCAGGAGCCATTGAAAAGCTGAATAAAGATCTTAAAGCTGTATACTTGGACGCAGAAGGGTCTCCCCATATATTCCAGTAAAATACGGTCACGAATCGTGATCGTGACTCACGATAGTTGGTAGTAATTGTCTCCTAACTAAGATAGATCTATCTATTCCTCTTGTCAAATGCAGTGGTGTATCCCTTGAATATTGTAAGGAAATAAAAGATCTTGGTCTTATTATCCCCATAATCTTTACTGAGACATTCATATCACAGAGATTAGCAGTAAAATGTTTGGATCCATACATTTTTGTGCTAATCTCTGTTTGAAGGGGCTAAAGTATTTTCTACCACAACATAATAATAATAATAACGCCCAACGATCACATACAAAGATCCTGGACCCTAACTAGGATTCCCTGGACCCAGGAACTACGAGGACCATGGTCCCACAACACCCAGACACAGAACAAGTATTTGCGCTTTTTTTTTCTTTGCACAAATATTGTCCTGCCGCGGGAATCGAACTATGACTATTTAATGATAAAACATTGACTTTGACTTTGAATTTGAATGCCGCTTTGAAAGATCAATGCACGCACGATATTCCATGCTGCCATTTATCAATTTAAGAGATTTAAGTTAATTTTATCCCGAATAATTAATGGTTTCCGAGGGATATCCCACGCGGGCGAAGCCGCGGGCAGAAGCTAGTATTCTATATACAATCAGCTAAAAACTTAACATAAAACAGTAGAAAAAAATATCCAAAAATACATCGCTGAAAAGTTTCTTGAAGCTTCTTTACAGGCTTCGGATCGGAGTTTTCTGTTCTGCATTGAGCCGGATTGCTTGCACCAGTAGTGGAAAAGAGAACTTATTTTTAATTGACTTCCAAAAAGGAGGAGGTGCTATGTTCATTAGTATGTTTATTTATTTACTTATTAAGAGACCAACAGCATTAAGATAATATAAGTAACAATAACATTAAGCAGAATATTTATACATATATATAATAGATACTCGTAATTGTATTTAAAACCTAGTTTTAGATAATAATATTGAAATAAATATTATGGGTTCTTAATAAAAGATAATTTGTGTGTGGTGTGTGTGTGTGTGTGTGTGTGTGTGCGTGCGTATATAGATATGAGGAAATAACTTACTCCGAACCTAGTAACTGTTTTTACTAGTAACCTTGTTTTTGAAGGTATTTTTGGAAGTATTACAGATATCCGAAAATTGCTTATTGTATGTTGAGCTGACACGTGAAATAGGGGCGTTGCTTGCATATTTCGTATTTTGAAATAACATTATATAAAAAAAAATGTTGATTGATGTGTTTGTTCATCGGTATTTTCGCCAATTTTGAACCTATTTAAAAAAATTCTTTTTTATTTTGAAAGAGGTGTTTCTAATATCATCAAGTCAGGATCTCATGATGAAATCTCAAGGAAATTGAGGAAACCTAACTAACTAACAATGTAATAATATCTAAGAAGTCAGTTTTGACCCACTTTCCGGTTCCGGTTGAGCTGAAATTTTGCATAGTTATGTAAATTTTGTAACAATGAAATAATCTGGTATTATTAAGCTGATCTGATGATGGAGTCAGGAGGTGGATAGTGAAACTCCTCAATGGCGAACGGCGGAGTAATACCGCGTCCAGGAAAATAAAAGAAAAAAATCGGAAAATAGACGCCATTATATATTTAGGTATGGTGACCTCAAATTTATTGATTTTTGTTTACAAAAGTGGTCTTTAATAAATTTTCTACGAATTGAAGAGATAACTTAAGCAAAAAATAAATTACTACGTTTTTTAAAACTAATTAATTTATATCACCATTTCCAGTTACAGCTAAACTAACTGATATGGAATTTTCCTTTTATTTTTTCTGGACCTGGTATGACCCACCTCTCACCCAGTTTCGGGGCAACCTGTATATTCTGTGGTAACAGGTAAGTTATAGGTACGTAGTGAGTAGCTTCATCTTTGTTGCCGGCTCTTTTTTTAACGAAGCATATAGGTCACGTGATGTAATTATCTATACCTACAAAACTCTGCAATATAGAGGACGGGTATATTATCTCACAAAGAAATCGCTGCGAGGATTAAGCTTAATAATTTCATCATTTTTCAAGATATGGATATAATTATTTTTATTTACTGTTTGATGAATATGTAAGATAGTGAGCTGATAGGCCTAATGATGATAGAATAGGTAGGATACAAATAAAAGTAGGTACTTCCTTATAGCTTTGGGCAGCCCACACTTGGCCATTATTGAAAACGTAATCTAGGTATCCGAAAAATTAGCTATAACTGTATCAAGCGCGTTTAACTGAACAGAATGACAGACCGACTGACAAAAATATTATGTTTTATTTTCTATATCGATAAAAAAGTGAACACAAGTTTAATTTAAAAAAATACCGTGTTAGCTTTAGACCACACGACTGAAATTTAAACTCCTAGTTTAGCTAGCGGCCGGTATAACTTTGTTTTTGCTTTAATGTTAATGCCGCCATCTTGACAATAGCAAATTGTCATTTTAGCGGACATACCAACATAATAATATTTTAGTATTAAAATTCTCATGAGTGTGATTCATTTTAAATTAATATATCCCCGACTGTTACTCACGAATAGTATTTCGATTTCTCGACCAGGTTTCGAGCATATCCGATGCTCTTCCTCAGGAGGTGAGTTCACGCAGCGAGATCGCGGCGGTGACTGGCGAGAAATCGACATACTATTCGTGAGTAACAGTCGGGGATATATTAATTTAAAATTAATGTAAAACATAATAATACTTTTTTTTTACTTTGTTATGGTGACAAACAGCTTACTCCCCAAGTCAAGCGTGCTTAAATAAGTTTTAGGTACTTTAAAAAAATCAATGGATAGATTTAAGTCTTTGCATACAATTTCGCACACAGATTGCTTAGGTATACTCTAACCAGATCAACACAAGATAAATACTCTTTATCCTTTCCCCAAAACATGAAGAGGTAATAATCAGTGGGAAGATTATACAAAAGAAAGAAAGAAAGAAAAGAAAGAAAAAATGTTATTCATGGCAAAGAGTGCGCATAAGATAAAAAATACATAAAAGATATAAAAAACATAGTAATTGTCAGTTGCCATGAATCGGTCCCAACTCAGCATAGTGCTGGCCGTACAGCCAGCGCTGGTCTTCCGTTGGGACCGTTTCAGTGTCGTCACGGAACAGTTTACAATCTTTAAAAAAAATACTACCAATAAACTAACAATGCTTAACTAGACATTAACTAACTTACTTGCAGAAAATATATTTTATACAATAAAAAAGAAATAGTTTATGTTGTAACCAAATGAAAACAATAAAATAAAATAAAACGTAAAAAGAGTAATTAAAAGAGAATGTTTACATTAAAGCACAAAACTACAAGCGAAAACATTAACAGCTTTATTATGACTATTTTTAATTGATATTGAGAATGAGTTGTGAGGGGTGTATTTTAGGGTGGTTAGATCGCACTTGTGTCATGTCGGAGAGCTTTCTCCGCTTTCTGGTGGTCAAAAAGAAATTTCTTTAATTTGAACCTGAAGCTTATGATGCTTTTTTGGTTCCTTATAGGTGGTGGTATGTTATTCCAACATTTGGAGGCTGAGTAGCGGAAGCTCCCTCTAAAAGCTACCGATCTATGACGTTGCGTCATGAGCTGCGCTGCACATTGCCGGGATCCTAGGGATCTTCGACTAGATGTCCAAGACAGTTTCTCGAAAAGATACCTAGGTTTTTTATTTTTTATAACGCCGAAAAGAAGGCAGGCCAAATGTAACTTGCGTCTCTTCACGTGTACCAGATTCACATAAAATTCTAATGAATGCAAAATTTCATAGGATCTGTGGTCACATTAATATGTGACCACAGATCCTATGAATCTTTGCCCTCTTTATTAGATTGACACCAATAATAATATTGGCGTCAAAAAAGTGTTTTGTAATGTGAATTATTTATAGTGACCTAACCTAGGTAATAAAAAGCGATAACAATACCACAGTTGGCAATGAGCTTGTGAGGTCGACCAGAGTTAGGTACGTTCCAAAGTTCGTGGTTTGAAATGTTTGAGTCATAAATCTTTTTTTTTTTTTAGTGAAGAAAAACACTTCTGCGATAATCTGTGTTTTTATAGTTACTTCTATGTAAATATAAGTAGCACTTATAAAGGCCAAGACATAATTACAGCATATTGTTATAACCGGGTAATAAAGTGGTCGTGGTCCACCTGCTCAGTTCACCTGGGTGGACCACAACTACTTTCTAGCGGGATGGATGGCGATTTGTAAATTTTTTGACTACATATCTTTAGTACCAAAGGATGTCCTCTGTTGAACATAGACCTTAACTGCTACTGCACTCCCTTAGCCGGCCTTTCTTAGCACGGGAACAGAGATAGGATGGTTCTATCCTTACGCTGGCCAGGACTACTGGGCCGTTGCCAAGAGGATTAATCTATACATATAAAATACTTACGCCTGACTGACTGACTGACTTATATATAAACGCACAGCCTAAACCGCTGGTCCTAAAGACTTGAAATTTGGAGGGTGTATTCTTTGTAAAGTGTAGGTGAAAGAGCCCCTAAGAGGATGAAATGAGTAGTTGAATTATCTTTGAAAATTTTTCGCCTTCGTTTCCTATAGCGGGCGAAGCCGTGGGCAGAGGCTAGTGTGACTGTAAAGAGTGGATTCTGCGGAAAGCCACGGTGAATGCGCTCAAGAACTGCATGATCTCATTCTCCCATCACCATTCCACTACCGGACTACTAGACGCTCGGCTAAGCGCCATCCATTCGTGGTCGAAATACCACCCGTTCGTACCAAGCGATTTGACTCAACGTTCTTAATTAGAACGGCTAAGGAATGGAATGCCCTGCCAGCGTCCGTGTTTTCGGCGAAATATGACCCGGGCGTGTTCAAGAGAAGAGTGAATAGGTATTTACTTGGCTAGCATGCTACACCTTCGTCACTTCCCATCAGATGAGAGCGTGGTCTATACAAGTTGACAAAAAGCTAGACAAGTTTGAAGTAAAAAAAAAAAGCCACGATTAGATTCTATGACTAGAAAGCTATACAGTTATCTAGATGGTTCTTTTGTTGCTAACCTACGACAATCTCGCCGGCGAAGTGTCCGATTGTGTTACGCTGGTATCTTATGCCGGGTGACGGAAATTGTATAGAAACCTGAGTATGAGTCAGGACAGGAGTCAATGGTCGCCCGGGTCGCTCAAGACATGTCTCGTGGAAAGTTAATTAACCCATTAACTGCCGAATAACCTCAAACAATGGAAAATCTATTGTTGTGGCGACCGACGGCAGTATTGAAACACCACAACAGGCACAATTTACAAGCACAAACTTAAAAATTAAATCTCACAATGGCTATAATTATGTGTAGATATAATAGGTTCACCTAATATAAAATTTATGAAAAGGTGCTAATTAATCCCTTTTATATAATGGATGAATTAAACACGCAAGTATATTAAATCTTATCCGCTGTCTTGCCTATTATTATGATAAACTCTGTATAGGTAAGGTGTAATCTTTGAAACTGTCATGATGACGTTACATAGACCTTTGGCAGACGTTCGCAACACAATTTACACTTTTTACGTTTCATTATCTTCTATTATATAAAAGGCTTTGTCCTGACTGATAGACAACGCACAGCCCAAACCGCTAGACGTATAGACTTGAATTTTGGAGGGTGGCTACATTTTATGACGTAAGCGCGTGCAAAGGATTTTCAAAATAAAATTAATATTAGGTATTTACTAAAACATTGTATATTGACGGGATATTTACCACGTGATTAATTTGTTTCGAGTTGCTAGTTGAGTTTGTTGTTGTTAGTGACAATATATAAAATAAATATGTTAAAATTATTACGACAGCCTCTGTGGTGTAGTGGTTGAATAGGTCGGCTCATAGACGGGAGGCGGTGTGTTCGATTCCCACTATAGGACAAGTATATGTGCACAGAAAAAAAAGCCCAAATACTTGTTGTGTCTGGGTGTTGTGGGACCATGGTCCCTGGAATCCTAGACACAGAGAATCCTAGTTAGAGTCCAGGATCTATGTATGTGATCGTTGGGCGTTTATTATTATTATTAAAATAAGGATTCTTTAGTAAGCTCATTTATTTTTCTTGATATACATATCGATTATTAAGTTACATCGTTCAAGACTAAAGTACCTTTATATTATTGGAAAATTAAATAAAAACTACTTATACGAATTTCTTTTGGTGAACATCGGATGAGACGTCTTTCATGCAGCTCTGAAAGGCAAAACCCCCTATATACTGTGATCCACGACGTGCCCCCTCCCCCCCTCCCACCACTAACCTTCACAACAAGGTTACTTAAGCGAGGCGCGCAGCCGGTGATTTTCATCGAAATTCCGTAACTTTGCGTTCTTTTGGTAACTTAAAATTCTTTGAAATATTCATGATCACTACTTTGATTATTTAGTTATATTATTATACATTGTGTATTATTTATATTCTTATGTTTCTGATAGTTAAGTTTTGTGATTTTACTAGATTGGCGTGGCTGTGTTTCTATGACTGGGATGGCGGCATTATACTACGCGTGAGCAGTAATCTAAGGTACACTGATGACACGACCATAATAGGGTCTAGTAAAGTGGAGCTGGCTGTCCTGCTTAATAGAATTGAAGCTAAAAGTCTCAATCTTGATCTTAAAATTAACATTCCGAAGACTAAAATAATGTTGGTGGATCGGGTTCAAAAGCTGCAACCATCACTACCTCTAAATGATTACGAGAAGGTTGAAATAATTCTGTACCTTGGCGGGCTCATTAGCAGTGATGGCGAATTTGCTGCTGAGCTGTCTCGTCGAATAAGAATGCCTAATAGCGCAGTGCCACGGAAATACGTTAGATTCGCTCCTTGGTCATCTCTATTTTCCTGTGCGGTGCAGAAGCCTGGTGCCCCAAGAGTCGTGAGAAAATAAAAATAAATGTGTTTGAAATGTGGTGTTAGAGACGCATGCCAAAGATACCGTGGACTGCCATGAGAACGAATATATCCATTCTCCAAGAGCTCAGCATGACCAAACGACTCTATATTGTATGCCAGGAACGTCAGTCTTAAATTTTTCGGTTGTTGTGCGATCCCAGAGGCCAGACTGGAAAAACTATTGATAGTGCGTTAAATACGGGGAAAAGCCCCAGGGGCAACATAAAGGAAGTAACAAGCTCGACAGGGGACGAATTCTCTGGCACGAGCCCGCTTAATTTGAAGGGCCTTTACACATGGTCACGATCCTCATTAGTGAACTACAAGAAAGACTGCTATTATGTATTCTGTGGTGTGGGTGTTATAGGGCGACTCCAGCGGTCCGGCCGAGATTTTAAAATAAGTCCGATAAAAACCATCAAAATTGGAGCCAGGATTTCATGAATAGTCAATTGTTTTAGTGCTCTTTCAAATGCATGCGAATATAACTTCTATTGCCACACACAAGCTTGTAGCTTATTCTCACACTTATTTACAGTAGATGATTCTCTCTATTCGGTAATTAGATTTTATTATAATTTATATTAGATTACTAGGTGCACACCCATTTTTTTCGTTTTAATACATAGTTTAAAAAACCCATAAAAACTAATTAGCTCGTGCGAAGCCGGGGCGGGTCAGCTAGTTAGTAATAAAATACGCATGGTAGTTTCAGATTTTCTTTTTATTTGGTCTAGTATACAATACATAATATGCCTTTGTTTGTATAAGCATTAAGGCTTTATACCTATACCTTTATTATAATAATATTAACTTTGTACATACCTATTCCTATTTTGGTTAGCCTTGCCGTAATATCTTTATTTTTATACCACATACGTTATCTAGGTATAGGTAGGTACTAATCATTATACTGAATTCACAAAGGAGAATGATGATATTTTTGGTTACAATCCAGTTCAGTAATTTACTAGATATATATAATATACATATTTAAAAAAGTAGAAGAAAACGACACTAAAACAACCCTCTGTACTTAAGTTTGAGTATATATTGAGTTGCGAATTACATGAAGACGTCACACATTCTGTAATTAAATGCTTACTTACATGGTTATTTAAATATAAAAAAGAAACAAGAAATATTATATTATATTATACATATTGCAAATACCCTTTACGCATATACCTTGGCATAGATGCGAATGTTTACATTAAAATTTTTAAAATATCAAAATAGGCACATTAAATATTTATGAATAATTAATGTTAAGTATCACAATCGTATGTCATTAGCTACGTGTGCCTGAGCATGTGTTTATTCATCGTGGCCATAAAATAAAGATATGCCTTGACCTCAGACGCGATGTAAAAACCGTGTCAACTAAGTAGGTACCTACCCAGATTACAGTACATAACAATAACACAATATATTTTCTGAAGTACATTGTATAGTGTATAACTAGTCACTTTAGGAAAATTATTTTTGGAAACTCGTAAAGGATAATAAGAATTACGCCCACTCAATATCATAATGCTGACAATTATCTTCACATTACTGCGTGGTAGAACATACGGGATATTTTTCCATATCCAGTGAAATGATTACAGGGTCGTGGTCCAAGTACTCTGTCCAACCAGTCCACTCAGTCCACGGGCCTTCAATAAGGGCAGTGGTCCAACTATTAATTACTCTAGTAGCTACAATACATATTCTGCACTTACAGCATTTTTGCATGTGCGTGTGAGGCCTCTTGCTATATATGCTGCCCTGGTATTAGGATTATTTTAGCCATTTATTTCCTAAAATTTACTTATATTTACCACACATTCATCGCTTTTGGATGTTTACCTACTTAACGCGAAAACAGAGTTGATTTTTATTTTAAAGTATTCACAAATACGCGCGCGTTGTGTGTGATTTATCTGCGGGTAAAACCGCGGGGCGCAATTCATTATACTTACATATATAATTAATTTTTTGTGTGTAAAATCTTTTCAATAAAAATCAACTCTCTTTACGCGTTAAGTAGGTACTCACAAAAAATTAATTATGTATATATCACTAGCTGTACCCCGCGGTTTTACCCGCAGATAAATCACACACAGCGCGCGTCTGTACGTTTTGCGAATATTCTAATAAACTTTAGCATTTATTAGAATATTTGTAGGATTCCTAACCCGCCCGAGTTGCATTATTTTTGGTCTCTTAGTACTTCATACTTTAGAAACAACTAATAAAGTATTATATTCTTTTTGTTGCGATTGTTGCGCTATTAAATATTGTTGTTTTAATAATTAGACCAGGGAACTCTCAAGGTGCTGTGGTCCAGCTATAGCGTTTAAAGTTGGACACGTGTTCATTAAAGACCCACGACCCAACTAGTTGGACAGAGCAGATGGACTACTGTCCCATAACGAGTCAAACAAATAGCATATGTCACAATACATTACTTTCTCCATAGATAGTTCTATCAAAATACAGAGTTACAGACCTACTTAGGTAAAGGCATAATTCATGGTCAGTCGTCTACAAATTAACATAAAATCGGGCGATCCTGCGAGCGTAAGAAACTTTACTCTAAACAAAGTTTTACAAAATATAATATTGTACAAATTGATAGTTTGAAATCATGACCTGTATGACCCCAGGTACGAGCTTATAGAGCATACGAGCATAGACAAATAAAAGATAATCGGTATAGAGTAGAGTGATGTAAATTCAAATAAACTCGTATATACTAAGGGCTGCGAGATCTCGATATTAGAAGTCAAACTTTCAGCACATCAAATAACATCTGGGGGGTGATCACGAAACTTTGCAATGCAACAGAAGAAATTTCTATACTAACTATGCACATAAACTGCGTATTCAAACAGTCAAATCCATACATATTTATGTTTCTATTGGTTGCAATCGAGTTACGTGGTCGCCCAGCTGATCAGCCAATTACGAATGATAAGGTAGGGCAGATTAACTTTCAAATTTATCGACCGAGCGAACAAATTGAACAAGTCTTCATCTTGCGTTCATCTGTCCGGATGTACGTAAGTACATCCATCTTAGTCAAAAAATATAATATATATAGTATTTACATACTTACTACAGGTCTTATTTTTTTACGAATCATTATTATAATTTTTTTCTTGATAACAATGTTATAGGTCAATCATGAAGTTTGGCATACATAGAAGTTCATTTTTTTTGTCGGATATACATAAGTGGTGTGGTATTCCCCGAAAAAGGGGGAAAGTTTGCTGGCATTCACCAGGTGTTTTTGATATTTGAAAGGAACATTCGATACCCAATTCCCAATAAACAACCCAAACAAGTAAGTCCGATATGAATAAAATTAATCAAGGGGTTGTCAAGACTATAAGGTCGTGAGGTCTAAGTTCGGGATGTGTAGCAGCCAATTTTGATAATATTTGCCCGTAGTAGTCGGTGTAAATGTAAGTAGGTACTTATAAAAACAAATTTCCACACTTGTTGAAAACGAAATTTTGATCGCGAGATCTACTCTTCACAAAGCTACTAGTAATATTAGTATGGATGGATTAGATACAGATACATAAATACTATGTGATATCTTTCATTTAAAAGCTTATAAATAATTGTGATAATCTAAATAATATAAATAACTGTAAAAAGACAGCAAAACCTTAAAAATGTCAAAACCCGAAGTACATATAACCTAATTTACCTACTATACCTAATTATTGATTATTAATAGAACATTGTTCTTTCACGTTATAATAATTATGAGACAATTACCTGCTTAGTACTAATCTCAAGATTTTGCTTTTGATAAATAACTAAAGTTCAGTAATTAATTGCTTAGATATTATAGATTAATCTACTATGATGGATAGACCAGTTTAGCCAATCATAATTCTAGCCCATTATCGCTTAACGAATAGAATAAAAATGTGACGTGGATTAATGCCTAGTAATAAGTATTACCTTTCAATGAATTATACAGATAACAGACCTACGTTAACAATGTTATTATTGCTTTAAAATAATATCACAATTGTCACGCCCCAAGATACTCAACTGTAGTCCAGATCACCCTCTGTCATTGAGCTTTTCTATCAAATTGTGTTTTCCGTTGAGTTCGACAGTTTCCATTTCAATCTCTTTCTTTTCCTCCTTCTGCTTGTAAGCACTCGGACCGATAAGCGACAAAACTACCGGTAAAAATACCAAACCGTTGAACAATCCGATCAATATTACTAACAGGAATATCTTGAAAAACGACTGGAAAGTGTAAGCTTTCGACATACTCAGAAGCGACAGCGCGAGCAACGTAGATCCGCCACCCAACAACACAGCCGTGCCGATCGAAGTCACCGTTTTAAATGCCCTTTCACTACGAGATCCGTCAGTTACAGTCAGAAAAGTATGACCGACGTGGGCCGCGTAATCTACACATAGACCTATAGCAAGTTCAAGGCCGATGCAACAAACTATGTCCACTGTCATGCCCCATCTTTGCATGCAGCCCAGAACGTTCACAATCGTCAGCAATACACAAATAAATATCCACAGGCACATTTGAAGATTGGTAATGAGGATGACAGTACAAACCATGACGCAAAGCAAAGCTAGTTCAATGTTTCTTTCAACTTCGACGGCTATTATCTCATCAGTGACCCAATTTCCGAAGGCTTTAGACCAAACACTGCGATAACCGTCGCCTGTAGTTATATTCGTGCTTTTAACTATATTTTTAACGTAGTTCATTGCCGGAATATAGTTTTCTGGACCATTGAATTTGGGAAATTGAAAGGACACGGTTGATGCTTTTATCTTCTTTACTGTGACACCACAATGAAGTTCATCAGAAAATTTTAAATTTACCTGAAATCTGCCACCAACAGAGCTGAACAGAAACCGGGTTAAATTGCGGTTAAACTCGTGTTCTGACAAAGCCGTTCCATTATTTAAGTCCAGGTCGTAATTTTTAAGAACATATCCATGAAAATGGTCTACCCAACCAATCACATTGTCTACATAAGATACATTTTTCAACCTCTGCACCATGTCATAAAGTTTCGGAAATTCTTCGTGGTAATTCATTTCTCCCAAGAATACCATAGCCATATGCCCTTCATCAGGGTAATAGTGGTCATAGGCATTAAGGAATTCTTTGTAATACGTGTCTTCGGGAATAAACCACTTGGGGTCAAACCTTTGTTCCAAGCGAAGGATCGCTTGAACGCTGAAACCGGTTCCTATCAAGACAAAAAGAATTACAATGACTTTACCAGGAATGGTGAAAATTGTTTTTCTATACAAAAATTTCAATATTCTTTGTAATATTGTTTTCTTAGTAGATACATAAACTGGCTTTTTATGCTGATAACAAAAAAATACCCCGTTTCTATTGGCTTCCATTCTCGTAAGGTCTAACGTAAATACGGCAACATAGAACGTCACAGAGTAACAAAATATAAAAAACACTCCAAGAGCTGCATAAATACAAAACGATTTTAATGATGGGAGTATTGTTATGGCTCCAATGAGTAAAGCGACAATATCAGTGAAAGAAGTTATGACTATAGATACTCCCGCGTGTTTCAGCATCAGGCCTACTTTTTCGGGAAGGCTCTTTTTAGCCTCTTCAGGCGATAAGTTCTGCCAGCAGGCGTTCATGACGAAGACGTCATCAATGCCGAGACCCATTAAAAGAAAAGGTAAAGAAGAATGCACAGGTCCAAAGGATATGCCCATGATAGAACACCAGCTGACAGCGGAAATATACGCCAAGCCCACACAAAACAATCCAACACTGCTCAATGTAAGTTTTATCTCCAACCAGTTACATCTCGACAAACCAAACACCACATAGAAAAACATTAGTGCAATGCCAATAAACAACTTATCTAACTCATGATACATAGCTTCACCACTAACATCACCAAAGCTTCTTCCAGCTTCATAGAAATATTTAATATTTGTAGTATTATCTGACACAGAATTCATATATTCCAGAAATTTACTTTCCCATAAAGAAAGAGGAATAGACACCCATTCTTCAGTACCAACTAAATTACCAACTTCATTCAAATCTACTTGAGCCATGTCTACTTGAGTGTACCAAGTTATAATTATTGAAGTAGCACTAACTATATCTCCATTATTATCATATTTGGCACCTCCTAATAACTTAGTAAAATTTAAGGGGTGACCTGTGGTAGGATTCACCTTAACCTTATTCAATTTTTTTACAATATCATGCTTTGTTAAATTTTTTAATTTATCAAGATCATTGTTCCATATGTCTAATATATTGTACTGAAGACACACCGTTCGAAAATTGTCTAAAAAATCACAATAGTATTCATCACTTGCCCACAAAAAAAGATCTATATATTCATTGCCAACACTTGCACTGGTACTAATATTTGTTTCACTACTTTTTTTCACAGATCTCTTCTTTCTATTCTTGTTTGATTTATAGAAATTAACAACAGGCACTTTAAAACACAAGTCTTTTATAGAAATAAGCTTCTTTTTATAACTGATTTGTAATGAGTTTACATCTTTAGTCACATTATGTAATTTCTGAAAAATTTCTGGTTTCAGAACATCATCTGCAGTAACAATTATTCTCTGCAGCCGGAACCCTGTGCTGAAGGTGTTGATGTACCAATTGGTATCATAGAAAAAATCTGATTCTGGTGGAACCCATAGCTTAAGCGGGTTCTTTTCCAAATGGAATTGTATCAATCCAACACCACTTAGCATTACAAATATGAGTGTTGTTACTACAGTCTTCCATGGATGGCTTGCCACTAGGACACCTAAGGCGAAAAATATTCTTTCCACAAAATGTACCAATTTTGACGCCCCGGCTTCCCATAGTTGCTGCGGAGTTCTTAAAGACCTCTTTTTAGGCATGGTATTTTCTGTTTATCAAAGGGTGTCACAACAAATTAACACTAAACTGGCATTATGAAAGCACATAGCTGCTAATTATAAGTTAGCAAGATCACTGCGTTATTATGGTTATTGCAGGATGTAATATATCGTATTGTTCACTGTTACCGCGTGTAGATATTACGGCAACTGCACGGAGCGCGACTGTCTTTGGCGAGCCTGCGTTCGCCTCTACTCTAGCAATAGTAGGCAACTAGCAAACCGGTTTCCTGCGAGACTGATAAGATTGCCCACACGCCGCTATTCCACGATTGAGCGGACTCATTATTCAATTCACAGATACGAATAAATGACTATCTTTAGATGTAGGCAGTGACGTGAAAATTATGTAAGTATGTACATGTTTACAATTAACATACCTCTGAGCCTCGTGCGTGTATTTTGCATTTTTTATAATTTGTATTAAATATAGTTTATTTTAGTTGAACTAAAAATATCTATTAACACATCACAATGATATATACCCTAGTACCTATACTTATGGTTTGGTACCTATCTAAACTTCCGTATGTCTTTCTATTTATTGTTTATAATACTACATATATACTGTTTACAATACAATAACATATATTTATTATCGTGTATACACTGTATGTACAATTATCACATTATACTAGTGTTCAGAATTCTAGATCAAAAAGGTAAACAAAGGGGATAACAGCACAAAAAATTGATATAAAATTGTGCAATCTACAATTTGATGATAGAAATTAGTTTTACTTATTTTTAGAGCAATATGATGCAATTGAATTATTAAATTATTTTAAAGTTTTTAGTTTTAAATGGTTATTATTCAAATAAATTTAGACTTACCGAAAGTTTTTCTCGTGCAGCTATTTTTCTTAAACTGGGATCACTGCCGAGGTTCAAAACATTTCGTGAAGTCGCCGCTTTTATTATTCGTTGTTCGTGCTTCAATCCTCGAACTCCAATGTAATTCACCTATTAGGTAGCTTATATAGGTATCTTCATATGTTGAGAACTTGAAAAGAGGTGCGCATGAAATTCAGGGTGGTCTTATAATCATCAATCAGTGCTTATAAATTCACATGTGAAATGCAATAATCATTAAAAATATTAGAAATATCCAACGCAATTATTTCAGTACTAGTATCTAGTATAATACCTATTATATAATCTGTGTCCTACTTATTTTATTGCAGGTATATAAAGTACTTAAGAATGTTTTGAATTTTATCCGGTGAAAAAATGTGCAGCACCTCTGAAATATCGCTTTGATACTGACATATTTTGACATTTCTTTGTTTACATCTCGAATTCTGAAACCGGTTTTTTTTTTAAGTTTTGGCTCCACACTTTTGTGTATTTAGCCAGTGTCAAGTAATTGATAATTTATCAAGTTATCGATATTTCACGCAAATATGTGTCACAGTCGAAGTCATCAAGTCAAGTCATAGTCTAGTCTAGTCAAGTCATACTCCTAGTAAAGTGGTGGCAACTTTATCAGAAGGTTCCATGGAGCTTTGGAAACAACACGAAAATAAACGTTTCACCATCATTATACCACTTTCCCACACTCATGCCTGTACTCCAGCGCTTAACAAATAAAATACCTCCAATTTTATGCACTAACATTGAAAATTACACAAGTTGGGAAAATGATATAACGATGGTGAAATGTTTCTTTTCGTGTTGTTTCCAAAACTCCATAGAAGCTTCAAGTAAAGTTGCCACTACTTTACTAGGAGTATGACTTTGACTAGACTATGACTTGACTTGATGACTTCGACTGTGATTTGACACACATTTGCGTGAAATATCATTAACTCGATAAATGATCAATTATTTGACACTGGATAAATACACAAGAGTGTGGAGCCAAACATAAAAAAAAAGTTCGTCCAAAGTATATATATTATTATATTATAATCACTATTCACTAGAGTAGATAGCATAGAGTAACTTATTAGTAGATAGTATCCTCTACTTGGTCTGTGATCACTAGTTCGTCATCTGCGAAATTTGGATCATCTATTTTTGTAAATAAAATAGAATCGATCATTCCAAATCAAAATACCTATGCAATCAATGTTATAATAGACCAAAATGTGGACTACAAAAACCTTTCTTACTAAGACGAAACGGGGCAATATACTGAAAGTGAGGTTATTTTGTGCGATTGCTATTGTACAATATTTATTACACATGTATATATTGTCCTGTTAATTTGTTTTAGATTGTGAGAGAGCACTATTTGCGAGATGATTTGTTATGTGGCTCCGCCGCATGCAATGTGTGCCCACATAAAGATGACGAGTTAGTTTTGGAGAGAAGACCGGAATCAATATGTGCCCTCTTCGATTATCCTCACTACTTATTGCTTGACTCAAACGTGATATTGCACCAGATTGATGTACTTGAAGAAGATGCTCTTAAAAACGTAATAATATTACAGACCGTTTTGGAAGAAGTGAAACATCAAAACACAGCTATATTCCAAAGGCTTTTGGAAATAATAGGAAACAATAAAAGGAAATTTTACTCTTTTGTTAATGAACATCATAAGTAAGAGATACTTTTAAGACTCCCATATATTAATTATACAAGTGTAGGAGACTCCCATAAAATTAATATGTGGTAATGTAGGTTAATGAGAAATGGTGAAATAATTTGGAAAATGAAATGTAAAAATTGTATGCATTCAATGGCTTATAAGATTCAGCATAATTTTATTTTAACCATTTCATTTCCTAACACTGCAGCCTCCACAAAGTATGAATGCATATTGTAAAGATAAAACAGGTCTATTCGCACACTGAAATTATCAAAACATTATTTTGACTAACCTCGACATTTCAACCAAGTTACATTGGCCGTGGTCACGAGGGGACTACAATATGAGTTCAAGTCGCGAAAGTTTAAAAAGTGTTGAAAGTATGAATGGTCTAATAAAAACATGAAGCCAATTTTTAAGCCAAAAAGCGATAAAATGCTGAATGTAATTATTTATTCTGTGAAACTTAAACATAGAGGTCCGTATTACAGAACAATGCTCAGTCATCGATTGGTGCTCAGGCAGAGATTTCATTCATAAAGTGACCAATTAGTGAATGAAATCTCTGCCTGAGCACCAATTGATGACTGAGCATTGTTCTGTAATAAGGACCAGAGAATAATAAAGATAAGTACTCTCTTTAGTTTTTACAACCATGTTACAGTACATAAAATTGAAAATAATGACATAGATAACTAAATAACATGGAAATCTTTTTTAAATGATTATAGAGACACATACATAGAACGCAATCCCAGTGAGAAGCAAAATGATAGAAATGACCGTGCTATACGGAGAGCAGCAGCTTGGTATGAAACTCACTTGAGCATCAATAGTATTGAGAATCTGGCTCCAAAAATTGTACTTCTCACTGATGATGAAAATAATAGAAAGTTAGCTCAGGAAGAAGGCATTGTATGTTGCACTGGTATGCTTTTTTATATTATTAGTATTTTAACTTATTAGCCTATAAACTTATCTTAAAACTTCTTTTGTGTGGATCAAGTTATACTGGCCAACCACTTCAGCACCACTGGCTAAGGTGGATTCAATATTGAAGTATGGTAAAGCCTCTTTAGAACAATCAACTAACATTCATAGAATAATAACAATATTAATTTAAAAAATTAACACATAATGAGAAATGGTGAATGGAATAAAAAATAAAAAGAATAGGCCCAACCCATCTCATCAATCCACCCTGCAGGTGCCGTAATAACCGCTAAGGGAATATCCAAGGAATGAGCAGTAGCATTCTCCTCTGTCTGCATTATAATTTACTATAGTTATTTTTAATTAATTAATTAATCAAACGCAAGCCTATAAAACAATAATAAAAAAATCACTAAGCTGCCTGCCAAGTGTGGTAATTAATGCAAACAACCTCATGGGTAGGCCTATGTTAAGCATTAGACACATAAAGGCTGATGATGTGTGATGGGAAGTAATGTAACTTATTCAGTTGTGATTGTGGTAGCTTACTTAGTTGTGATTTATAATGGTTTATTATTATGTGTCATTATAGTTTATATAAAACTTTATTTTACAGTGAAAGATTACATTGAAAATGTAACAGGATTTGTGGGTCTAGTGGACAAGTTATCTAAGAATGTTATGCCTGAGAGCTATTCTAAAGATGCCCTATACCCAGCTCACTTGACACCCGTGCAGGTGCATGAAGGGATCAGAGGTGGCAAGCTTCATCAGGGCACTTTTCATGCCTCAAGGGATAACTTTCTCGAAGGCACAGCAACTGTTGGTGCATTTGAGAAACAGGTAATAAAACACTATGCAATGGTCATCTATATTCTAAATATATATATTTAGTCAGTGTCAATCAGTCAGTCACCTTTGAGTTACATATAACTCAAAGGTGACTGACTGAGTGACTGACTAATATAGTGATATATTAACACACAGCCCAAACCACTGGATGGATCGGGCTGAAATTTTGCATGCAGGTAGATGTTATGACGTAGGCATCCGCTAAGAATAATAAGGATTTTTCGAAATTCCACCCTTAAGAGGGTGAAATGGGTAGTTGAATTATTTTCCCACAGGCCACGCCGCGGGTGAAGCTGCGGGCAGAAGCTCGTCAATACATAAAATCAAACTATAACTGGGTCTAATCTGCATTGACAGCCTCTGTGGTGTGGAGGTTGGCTCATAACCCAAAGGTGGCGGGTTCGATTCTCGCGACAGGACAAGTATTTGTGCACAGAAAAAAAAGCGCAAACAGTTGTTCTGTCTGGGTGTTGTAGGACCATGGTCCCGTAGTTCCTGGGTCCCTAGATACAGGGAATCCTAGTTAGGGTCCAGGATCTATGTATGTTATGTGATCATTGGACATAATTTATTTATTTTATTAATTAATTATTTTAGTAGATGTTCACTTCTTTACCAATATATGAAAACATTTTGGTTCTGTGTCTGTCCTTTTGGATATAATTCACACTGAAATGTATGTACAGATATTGATGTAACTTGGTATGGTTATAGTTAGTTTTTTGACATCTATTTGATGGAAACAGATTAGACAGAGGAAAAATACAAACGATGAATACCTCAGCTCGCCAATTAAATTTGATTAAAATTAGAGATAACATAATTGATTGCTTTCTATCAGTCTAATCTATATACTTAGATTTATCATGGATAATCCGATTTTCTATGATTATTCTATCTTCTTCTACTATATAAAAATAAGTCGGGTTTTCGTTCCTGACGCTATAACTCCAGAACGCACGAACCGATTTCCACGGTTTTGCATTCGTTGGAAAGGTCTCGGGCTCCGTGAGGTTTATAGCAAAGAAAATTCAGGAAAAATTCAGGACAAACCAACATTTTAAGTAGATGGCGCCGGTGCGTGATACATTGTTTTTCGTATATTATAAAATGTTTAATAAATAAACGTCCACCCGAGCGAAGCCGGGACGGGCCGCTAGTAATCTATATATTTTAACTATGACTCAACATCAACATATTTGTTACAATTAGTCAATGTTTTCTGTATTAATTATTAAAAGAAAACAACAAGCATTCTTACCCACACTAATCCATGCCATTATTATAAATCTAAAATAGTCATTACTTCTCCATAGAGTTAGGGCTCAACTATTGATTCGATTGTGCTGAAGCACAGCAATAGCTGACAATAGACATGGATAAATAAAAATGACCAAAACATTTATTTATTCCAAAAAGAGAGATCTTTTAAATAGTAAAAACCATGTGTGAAACTGCTGAGTGTAGCATGTCTCAGATTGAATAGACAAGAACAATGTTATTTTTGTTTTGTTTTGGCTCCACACTTTTGTGTAATTAGCCAGTGTCAAGTAATTGATAATTTCTCTAGTTAATTAATATTATATAATGTGTCAAGTCAAGTCACAGTCCAAGCCATCAAGTCAAGTCATAATCTACTCTTGTCAAGGCATACTCCTAGTAAAGTGGTGGCAAAATTACCAGAAGCTACGATGGAGTTTTGCAAACAACACGAAAAAAAAAAGTTTCACCATCATTATACCACTTTCCCACACTCATGCCTATAATCCAGCACTTAACAAATATAATGGCACCAATTTTACGCACTAACACTGAAAATAACACAAGTTTTGGAAAATAATACAATGCGGCGACGCGATCTTGTTCGTTTTCCCGCCAAAACTCAGAACAAAGTTTTTCCCACCCACAGGTTTTACTGCAAGGTCACGTGGGCATCAACAGGGCAGTTGACGGGGATATCGTGGCAATTGAGATATTGCCTGAGGAAGAGTGGCGGAGGCCGAGCGACATAGTGCTCGAAGACAAGGCGGAAGAAGACCCCGGGGATGTTTTGCAGGTGGGTATTGTAGTAATCAAAATCAGAAAAAAGAAACTGAAAAATTAGCTTCGACTACGTCAAAAGCAGTATATGTCATACCCATATATCATATATATATACTAGCGGCCCGCCCCGGCTTCGCACGGGTATTTAATATATATCTATTATAGATTGAGATATAAACTATCCTATCTCTCAAGTTGGATCGAACTGCACATGGTGTGCGAATTTTATTATAATCGGTTAAGTGGTTTAGGAGTCCATTGAGGACAAACATTGTGACACGAGATTTATAAATATATACATAATCTATTCAATTTCACCTGCATTATTCACGAGCAGAGCGATCGCGTGTGCAATACTTCTCGAGTTAGGAATTGGCCCTCACCTTTAAAATGATGCCGTAACCGTTGAGTGTGCGTCGACAGATTCCTATCTTAACATTACAAATGTTCAACAAAAAACATATCACTTCAAAGAATATTACTTTTTTTAATCGAAATTCTCGATCAAGATAGATGACGCAGGTATCGTGGACTAGCGTAATAAAGTAGATATTAGATAGATAACCACTTGAAAACACCAAATTACAGGAAAAATCAGTAATAAAAGCTAAGTAATTATTGGTTGTTGTTTTTATAAAGCGTGTAATTAGTTGTTCCGCGAACATTAGACCTCGCGAGCACTAACTTATTTGCAATAATTGTTGTTGTGTACCTGAACTCAGACTTCACGATCTACATCTTGATGACCTCTTTGACCGTTTTGCTACTTTCCATAGGGTCCACTTCTCTAGTGGACGTAGTCTTCTCGATCCTCTTATCCCGGCAGCGGCCCTAGCCGAGACTCGCACTTGGGTGCCCTTGAGCTAGTTGCATTCTACTTTTTACAGCTGGGCGCTAAACTCCTGTCCTCCCGCCCGGTGACGCTGTAAATAAGAGCATAAGCCCGTTAAAAAAAAACCAATTTGGCTCATATTTGAAACTTTCTTTGACAGCCTCTGTGGTGTGGTGGTTTAGCAGTTCGGCTCATAACCCGGAAGCGGCTGGTTCGATTCCCGCGACAGGACAAGTATTTGTGGCACGAAAAAAAAGCGCAAATACTTGTTCTGTGTCTGGGTGTTGTAGGACCATGATCCTCGTAGTTCCTGGTTCCCTAGACACAGGGAATCCTAGTTAGGATCCAGGATCTGTGTGTGATCGTTGGGCGTTATTATTATTATTTCTTTACCAAATATTCGGCTAAATAGAGCCGGCCGCCGCCAACTTTCCCCCCTTTTTGAAGAAAATATGCGTCCTATCAAAAATGTATAACAACAAAAATCTATCAAACATGTCAGGTTTTATCAAGTTTCGTCAGGATTAGTTGAAAAATACGCTAGCACCTACACCCGGACAGGTGAAAGCAAATTTCGCGAGTTGAGCAGAGACTTCCCTCGCTCAGTCAATTATACTTATCTATTCTATTCTTTATGCCAAACACATGCCAGATACTATTTGCCAGGAGGAAGCTGTACTTCTGAGCACCGTGAAGCCGGTAGACCCTAACGATGACGAGGTAACGCCAACTGGCAAGGTGGTCGGCATTATACGAAGGAAATGGCGGCAGTATTGTGGAATACTCGTGCCTAGCAAGTTCCCCGGTGAGTTCAATATTAAAGTTGACACCATTGGCTCGAAAGACGATTGAATGAAAGAATTAATAACAAACCAGTAAACAAAAAAGCAACTGTGCCTCAGCTTGTGAGACTTTAACTTTAAAACCTCTATGGTTCAATCTAGCTCGGCCCCGCATTGATAATAACATAACTTTTTTTTTTTTTTTTTTGCGGAATCGGTACTCGCTCTAACGATGAAGAAGAAAACATTGTGAAATAACCGGCCTGTTCAACTTTCACTACATGATACATCTACCATTTTGCCCATGGCTGGCGAGATGGATTAAAGCTGTCGATTACTTTATGTCTCTAAAGGTCTCTCAATCTAATAGCTAGTTCTCAATCCAGGCGCAATGATGTGCCAATTTCGACCATATTGTTACTCAACATAAGATAAAGTGTGGTCAAACGATAACCGGGCTTAGTGTCAATTCTTACTTGGTGGCTTTTGCGACAATTTTCCACATTTTTGCCAATAGCTATTATAGACCATTAAACTTTTGAATTGTTCATTGGTTATAAAAACGAGTGTTTTAGACCACACGACTGAAGTAAAAATTCTTTAACTCCATCTATCGGCCGGCTTAACTTTGTTTTTGTTTAACGTCAATGTCGCCATCTTGACAATTGTAAATTGACATTTTATCGGACATACCAACATAATAATACAAATTTTAAGTAATTTTTAACTTTGTTATGTTGACAATGGAGATCTATGTTAACCACAACTTTCAACGTTCGTTCGTCTCGTCACGCGTTCACCAGCTTACTCCCCTAGTCAAGAAAATAAGATACTTTAAAAAGAATGTCATAAAGTTCATATATTTCAGGTGCAACACGCCACCTTTTCACGCCGGCCGAAAAGCGCATCCCTCGAGTGCGCATAGAGACCCGACAGAGCGAACTGCTTGTTTCGCAAAGAATAGTCGTTGCGTTAGACTCCTGGCCAAGGAACAGTCGCTACCCTTTAGGACATTTTGTCAGAGCTCTGGGACCCATAGGTATGTATCATAATACTCACATAATTAAAAAGATCTGCTGTTTCAGTGTTTCAACAGAAATCACAAAAATAATCTAGAAATAACATAAAACAAGAATACGACATTCTGTACAATGAAATGTTTTTCGGTATTTTATGAATAACTACCATATTATTAAAGAAACTTGATTGGGTAATTGGAAATCATAATTTGTATATATTGTAAGCCATATAGCCAAAACTATCGCCCTGGTCGAGAGTCGGTGCAAGGCATTACAATGGACCTTAGAATGAAAATTGTGCACCCGATGGCAAAGGGCCTAACAAACAATACTGTGTTAAAAAACTGTATAAGAGGTCTGTTCTGTATAATCTTCTAAACTAAAATATACGTCCTCTTCACACCTTTTCGAAAAAAAACTTTTTTTTAATGACTACCAAATAGAAAGGGGCGGAGCACACGTAACTGCTACCTACTTAGTAAAGAATATTCGCATAAACAACGATTGATTTCAGGTGACAAAGACGCAGAAAACGAGGTTATATTACTGGAACACGACGTGCCACACGCGCGGTTTAGTGAGGCCGTTCTCGCCTGCTTACCGCCAAGTGACTGGGTCATTCCTAAAGAGGTCAGGATTTTTTCAACATACCGGTTATTTACAATTTTCACACAGATTTCCTTTTACAAACCTATCTCTTACGACGTCAGCACAACTGTCCTCTTACAACCCGATCTCTTACGACGTCAGCACAACTGTCCTCTTACGACGTCAGCACAACTGTCCTCTTACGACGTCAGCACAACTGTCCTCTTACAACCCGCCCTTTTACAACTTCAGCACAACTGTACTCTTACACAATCTCTTACATCATAAACCGATATATTCCCAGGAGCGTGCAAAACGCGTGGACCTCCGTGACATAACAATCTGCTCAGTAGACCCGCCCGGTTGTACCGACATCGACGACGCGTTACACGCGCGCGTTTTAAACGCTGACGATAAAAAAGGTATCAAACGGTACGAAGTGGGCGTTCATATAGCTGACGTCACGTACTTCGTGCGACCTAACACGCCGCTCGATAAGGAAGCCGCTTCGAGATCTACTACTGTGTATCTGGTTGACAGGAGGATCGATATGGTGCCAGGTAAGATTTATAATTATGTTTCTGCAACTAAAAATAGAAAATCATTTATTTGTTTTCACATAATCGGAATGGTTGATAGTTGTTGTACACGGCACAGTTAATAGTAGCTCTGCCTTCTGAATTTACTAGGTGGTAGGACTTTTCTGCAAAGTTCGTCTAGATAGGTACCACCGCTTTGCCAGTTATTCGGCCGCCAAGCAGTAGTGTGCAAGCACTATTGTGTTCCGGTTTGAAGGGCACTGTAGCTAGTGAAATTGCTGGGCAGTTGAGACTTTATCATCTGATCTCACAGTCGCGTAATGTTATTACCAGACTGTGCTGATGTGCGCAGTACAGTGTCACGCGAAACTTTATATTTTTGTGTTCTGAGTGACACTGTTCTGCTATGAGCGGTGATGTCGCTTAACAACAGGTGAACGACTAGCTCGTGAGCATTCATGAACATAAAAAAAAAATTGTAGGTCGTGGGTTGGATTTCCACTCAGGACAAACATTTGTGTAATAAACTTAGTATTTTTTGTTTTATTTTGTATTCTAAGAATGTATTTACAAACAGAAATGTGTATAAGTGTTTAATCAGTTCTCTGATCCCTTAGTAAAAGCATTGATTAGTTTTCTTTTCAAATTGTTTCAGACCTACTCAGCTCGAACCTTTGTTCGTTGCGTGGTGGAGAAGAGAGGTTGGCATTCTCTTGTATTTGGGAAATCGATGAAAACGCCAACGTCATCTCTACTAAATTCCACAAGAGTGTTATTAAAGTATGTTATCTACTGGAAATGTAATTACGTAACGGCGATTAACCCAAGTCTTATCGTTTACTAATCTAAAGTTCTAAATCTAAGAAATACATTTTGACGTTTCGAGGGTTGCCACTTAAGGGTTTCCCCCTTTTGGACGCGAAAAAATCGGAATGGAATTTTTGAAGTGATCATATTCTTAGGGGTATAAACCCCCTAAGGGGAACAATTTGAATGATTTACCACGCAAATGAAGTGTGTTATAAGTTTGACGTGTGTTATTGTGTTTGTGTGTTCTGTCTGTGGCATGTAGATCTAAAAAGGAGAAACCGGTTAAATATTTTTCTTTCAGAAGTGATTTGATCGAGAATTTTCTAAGCACTGCTATTATTATATATTTTTCAGGGTTTCTAGATTTCAATTTAAGCTGTATTTTTTTAATTCCAGTCGGCAGCGGCGATGACGTACGAAGAGGCACAGATCACAATAGACGACGCGTCTCGTGACGACGCGGTCACCGAATCGCTCCGCATTTTGAACTCGCTCGCTAAGAAACTCAAGCGTAGGAGAATGGACAACGGAGCTCTGTTGCTCGCCTCGCCTGAGATACGCTTTCAGGTGACCATTGCATCTGCACCAAAGTGTGACAGCTTATATTTCGCACTATCTCTGTAGCCGTTTTTCGTACTTTTGTCAAACTCGTGTTAAGTCAACACACCAAATACTGTACCTTCATTGGTTGAAATAGCCGATGATAAATAGGCAATCAAGTTGATATGAATTAAACGTACCGGGGAATAGTGTTGGTAAGCTAAGTTGTATTTTAATAGACTTGAGTGCACACGGGCATATATTTTTCTTTTTTTTTGTAATTGTTTGATCTACATTTTGTTTTGGTAGAGTTATGTCATAAATGGGTAGCTCATGTTACAGTAGCGAATATTAATGGTTCTCATGCATAGAATAACTCGTGTAAGTGAATTAACCTTTACAGTTTTTTAAAGAATAATAGAAACTATTACACACTGATTTGAAAAAAAAATGATGAAGATCTGAGAATACAAACATGAAAAAAAAATGCAACCGAATTATGCACCTCCGTCTTTTAAATTCAATTCTTTATTTGCTTGAACATAGGTACATACAAAAATAACAACAATAATAATTTATGTATTTAGAAATGGCATGCAAAATTATTTACCTAACATTAATCACATTTCATACCTTAAATAATTAATAATATTTAATTAATATCCCATTGGGTTTTTTATTATTTTATAACCCTTATTTGTTTGTTTTTAATATCTGAAATGTTTTGTGTGGTAGTTGTAATTGATGTTTTCGTGTTTATCACAATAAATTAATTAATTAATCAAACACTTAAATAAAAAATAAAATCATTATGAAATTAAAAATATCCCAAGAAATGTATAAGTTTTTATTTTATTTTTATGTTGGTTGGAAATGTGTGACCCCAGGTGGATTCAGAGACCCACGATCCAATAGAAGTGCAAGCCAAGAAGATAGTGGACACCAACTCGATGGTGGAAGAGTTCATGTTGCTGGCCAACATCAGCGTGGCCGAGAAGCTAGCTACCGAGTACCCGCAGTGCGCGCTGTTGAGGCGTCACCCTTCGCCGCCACCTAACTACTTCGTCACCTTCTTGAAAGCTGCCAAACAACAGGTATACTAATGTCAGATTCATTTTTAATGTAAAGGAAATTTTTTAATCACAAGCGGAATTTCAACCCCCAGCCATGCAACCCTAAAGCCGGGACATGCTTTACAGCTATCGTGACAAGACACACACACACGCACTTACGCACGCACGCACGCATGCACGCACGCAAGCACGCATGCACGCAAGCATGTATGCACGCACTCACGCACGCATATATAACATACTTATGCACACGTGGGCACTTATAGATAAAACACAGCGACAGCTCAGTTGGTAGTATCCCTGCCTTCTGAACTGTCGGTTGTGGGTTCGATTCCCACTCATGACAAACATTTGTGTGATGAACATAGGTGTTTGTTCTGGTGTCTGAGTGTTATATTGCATTCCATGTATGTATTTACAAACAAAAGGTATCTAAGTATTGGATCAATCATCTGGTTCCAATAGTACAAGCTTTGCTTAATTTGGGGCTACATGGCTGTGTGAAATGTCCACATAGTTAAAAAAATATATCTATACTTTTTTTTATACTTTGAATTAAAATTAAATGAATACATAATTACGTATATAAGTCAAAGGATGGGAGAAGCATTCATTGGCTTTTGAAATACACGGTTCTCACTAGTTCGGGAGCCTATGGACTCATTAACACGTGGTCAGTTTTGCTACAAACCGGTAGATTAAAAGTTCGTAGGTATATACATACATCAGGTTCGTGCGATAAGAAGTCTATCGGGAAGATTCCGGTAAAATGAAGAGAACTACTTGATGATGATAATAAAAAAACTTAATGGATTCGTAAAATGATGTTATATTTTAAAAGTAGAGAATTATGCAAAAAGAATTACAAGCAACTTCGTAGGTGAAAAATCAAAGATCAACTATGAAAACCTAATAATAATAATAACGCCCAACGATTACATACATAGATCCTGGGCACTAACTAAGATTCCGTGTCTAGGACCCGGGAACTACGTGGACCATTGTCCCACAACACCCTAATGCTAAAGAATATAATATAGTTTTTAAATTTTGAACTAAATTAATAATATACTTATAAACAGGTTTTATATAAAAACAAAGAATTTTTTTTGGTGAGACATGATGAAACAAACAAAAACTTTAATTTTTTGATTTGTTTAATGCAGCTTATCCGTATCTGATCTCACAATCGTGTAATCTTATTACTAGACTGTACTGATGTCTCAGGATGAAGAGCGCAGTGCATTGTCACGAGAAACTTTATATTTTGGAGTTCCGAGCGACACTGTTCTGTTATGGGCAACCTTGTCGCTTAACATCAGGTGAACGACTAGCTCGTCAAATCATCCACCAACATAAAAAAATGGATATTAACAAGGTATTTTTTTCAATATTTCCTTTTTCCCAGGGCTTCGAACTTGACGTATCAACAAACAAGTCGTTCTCCAAATCCCTCGACACGGCCGTCATCCCCTCCCGGCCTTACTTCAACACCCTCCTCCGTATAATGGCGACGCGGTGTATGCAACAAGCGGTTTATTTCTCCAGCGGGACGAAGGCGAGGGATGAATTCTATCACTACGGGCTTGCGTGCCCTATTTACACGCATTTCACTTCACCGATAAGAAGGTTAGTACGAATCCCTTCTAGACTTGACTTCTTATAGAAACTGACGTGAGTAGTACTCATAACTACAACTATTACACGGCTAACACTCACGAGATACAGTCGAATAACACTCACGAGATACAGTCGAATAACTCGACCGGTGTTCGGGCAATATAGATGCCCATCCTCAAGGAGTACGCGCCGTCTGTCACCCCGTCGTCGCCGCCCGAGACACGTCTTGAGCGACCCGGATGATCCTAAAGCAGCCGTAGTATCGGCTGCGCTAGGATCACCGGACCCTAGCCCTTCTGGCTCAGGTACCGCGCCCGGTACCGGTATAGGATACCAGCGTAACACAATCAGACACCGACCCCGCCGGCGAGGTCGACGTACTCCCCGTAGGTTAGTTAGAACGGTCGCGACTTTCAATAGGGTCCACTCTTGCAGTGGACATAGGTCTTCTCGATCCTCTTATCCCGGCAACGGCCCAGGCCGAGGCTCGCACCCTAGGGGTGCCCTTGAGCTAGTTGCCTCCCACTTTTGACGGCTGGGCGCCTTAAGCGCCCGCCCTCCTGCCCGGTGACGCTGTAAAGGTCGATAGAGACCAACAGCATTAGCTCGTTAATAAAAAAAAAGGAGTACGCGCGGCGGCGGGGGCGGCTCGGCGCTGGTCAGCGCTGGTCAGTTCAGTCAGGAACACCGGTCGAGTTATTCGACTGCATCTCGTGAGTTCTAGCCGTGTAATAGTTGTAGTTACTTGACTTCTTGGTTTACGGCTCCTGTGTCTTGTTGTCACAATTCCATTTATCAGTTATTCTGCCGCCAAGCAGTAGTGCGCGAGTACTACTGTGTTTTGGTTTAAAGGGCACTAGTGAAATTACTGAGCAAATGAAATTTTATGACCTGATCTCACAGTCTAGCAATCTTATTACTAGATTGTGGTGAGGTCTCGGGATGAAAATGTTTTGACATTTGTTAGCTGTCAATTCGCGAATCGCGGACACTGGTCGTGATTTACCAGGTGGTAGGACTTTTCTGCAAAGTTCGTCTAGGTAGGTACCACCGCTTTGCCAGTTATTCTGCCGCCAAGCAGTAGTGTGCAAGCACTACTGTCTTTCGGTTTGAAGGGTACTGTAGTTAGTAAAATTACTGGGCAAATGAGACTTTATGATCTGATCTCATAGTCGAGTAATCTTATTAGGGGCATAGCCCCTAGCATAGCTAGCGTTAAAGTTTAAAAATGTTGCTATATAATAATAGTTATATAGCAGCATTGACTGGCCCGATAGCTCAGTTGGTAGTGACCCTGCCTTCTGAACTGCGGGTTGTGGGTTCGATTCCCACCCAGGACAAACATTTGTGTGATGAACATCGATGTTTGTTCTGTGTCTGGGTGTTATATTGTATTCTATGTATGTATTTACAAACAAAAAGTATCTAAGTATTGTATCAGTTATCTGGTTCCCATAGTACAAGCTTTGCTTAGTTTGGGGCTAGATGGCGTTGTGTGAGATGTCCACACATAATATATACACATAATATATAATAATATATATAATATATAATATATATATATATAAATATAATAATATATATATATATATATATATATATATATATATAACATTTTTAAACCTTAACGCTTCCCCTTTAGGTACGCCGATGTGATGGTCCACCGCCTGCTGGCTGCGTGTATCGGACGCGACGCGACGCACCCCTCCCTACTGGACACCAAGTTCGCGGACTCGCTGTGCGACAACCTCAACTATCGCCACAGGCAAGCGCAGCACGCCGGCCGCGCCTCTGTCGCACTCAACACGCACGTACGTATTGTAATACAAGCCGTGGTTCGTGAAGTTTTAGCTGAGAACGGTTGATTACCGATACTCAAAACTTCTAGAGTAGTTAGCAACTGATTAATAAAATATTGTTTTCATCAGGCATCGCATCCTTAGTTCCCTGTCACGGAAATCGGTGAACATACCTAAAAAATTTATCCAAATGAACATATAAATACCTCGTCTTTTTTTAAAATCGGTTTAAAATAGTTACAATACCGGATAATGTGTGAATTTTTTAAATATAATAAATATTTTTGTTAACTTTTCTTTATTACACTGTTTTTTTTTGTTTTATTTATACTTTTGCACAAAATAATGTACAAGGAGGATTTAATGCTATGAAGAATTTATTGAACATTATTCGCCATTCCCCATTTTACTCTATTCTCAAAAGAAAACATAGCTAGTTACATACATACACATAAATATCACACTAATAGGTACGGAAAGCTACTTAAATATAGCTTAAACAAACTTTAACAAACTTTAGCTTCGGATTTTACCCTCAGTTGACAAATTAACTTTTGACAGCCTCTGTGGTATGTTGGTTGAGCTGGTCGGCTCATAACCCGGAGGCGGCGGGTTCGATTCCCGCGGCAGGACAAGTATTTGTGCCACGAAAAAAGCGCAAATACTTGTTCTGTGTCTGGGTGTTGTGAGACCATGGTCCTCGTAGTTCCTGGGTCCCTAGACACAGGGAATCCTAGTTAGGGTGCAGGATCTATGTATGTGATCGATAGGCTTTATTATAATAATTATTATTACCCGTGTGTAATATTATTATCCCATCGCAAGAATAGAACCACCCCAATATCTCTTCCTGTGGGTGCCGCAAGAACCGGCTAAGATTATATCCAAAGAGCGGAGTACCATTCTTCCCGAACAGCATTATACTCGTAATCTTATACGATCACCAGGACGTGGTGTGTTTTTTATATGTTAGTGAATGATGTGACGAGCTAGTCGTTCGCCCGATATTAAGCGCCACGGCCGCCCATAACAGAACAGTGTCGCTCGGAACTCTAAAACATAGTTTCGCGCGACACTGCACTGCGCACATCATCCTGAGACATCAGTACAGTCTGGTAATAAGATTACTCGACTATAAGATCAGATCATAAAGTCTCAATTGCCCAGTAATTTCACTAGCTACTTCAAACTGCTGCTACTAATTCAAACCGGAACACAGTAGTAGCACACTATTGCTTGGCGGCAGAATAACTGGCAAAGCGGTGGTACCTACCTAGACGAACTTGGCAACAAGTCCTACCACCTAGATTATGGCAAACTTCCCCATTAAGCGTCCAAAGTGACGTTTTATGGGAGAGGCCTGTGTTCAGAAGACGTTCTTCCGGCTGAAGATTTGATATTATAAAAATGATTAAAACTGTTTACAGATATTATTCAAGAATCGCGTAGAAATCGAATCAGCGGTAGTTTTGACTGTGAAAAGGAACGCTTTGCAAGTGCTCATACCGAAATATGGGCTTGAAGGGCCGATATATCTGCCCCCCGACAAGTTTACCTACAACGAAGAGGTAAGAATTTTTGCAGAGATGTAGCTTACGGATTGTGGAAGGACCAAGATATATTCTGCGTGGTCCTGGCGGTGTGAGAATAGGATCAACCCTATGTCTTAAAATAAAATAAAATGAAATTTATTTCACACTAGTTGCACCCCGCGGATTTACCCGCGGATAAAAAGCATTTTAATTATTTGCTCATCCCACGGGAACATTTCACTTTTCCGGGATAAAATGTTGCCTATATGTTAATCCAGTGTATAAGCTATCTTGGTACGGAATTTCATCCAAATCCGTTCAGCCGAATGAGCGTGAAGCAGTAACAAACATACACACATATACACGTACACATACAAACTTTCGCGTTTATAATATTAGTGTGATAAATGGAGATAGATGTAGGTGTCAGGTTTTAGTAGGTAGTTCTTCCATTTAGCCCATACTTGTGACAGGTGGAAATTATTTTAAAGTTTAGGTCAATACAACACATATTTACACATGTAACAATACAATATTTTCAAATAAACTAAAATAATTCTATTGGCACTCTTTTCATGGGTTATGTATGAACTGGCTAAGGGGATATCCAGAGAGCGCAGCAGTATTCTCCTCCTTCTTCTCCTCGATACAACGCTTCACCGGCATCCGTATTTCCCGAAAACTACCACCTTGGAGTCTTCAAATCGAGAGTGAACAGGTGTCTTCTAGGCAAGCGTGTTGCATCCTAGACCGCATCGTCACTTACTATCAAGTGAGAGTGGTCAAACGCAAACCTATCAAACAATAAAAAAAATAACATTAACATGGTGATTATAGCAAAATAATAGATGACCTTAGGTAGGCTAATAAACTAGACGAAGCTGTAGTTCTAGTATACACTCCATTAAAATACTAATATATAATATATTATGAATTAGTATTTTTTATTGTACTGGCCCGATAGCTCAGTTGGTAGTAATCCTGCTTTCTGAACTGTGGGTTGTGGGTTCGATCCCCACCCAGGACAAACATTTGTGTGATGAACATCGATGTTTGTTCTGTGTCTGGGTGTTATATTGTATTCTATGTATGTATTTACAAAGAAAAAGTATCTAAGTATTGTATCAGTTATCTGGTTCCCATACTACAAGCTTTGCTTAGTTTGGGACTAGATGGCGCTGTGTGAAATGTCTACAGATATGTGTTTATTAACTTAATTGAAGTACTTATGAAAATGTCGATGTTTTCTTCACAGGAACACGTACAGAAATGTGGGGACGTCGTGCTAAAGACTTTCGACGAGCTAACAGTTCACCTCAGCCTGGACAGTTCCAATCTCCAACACAGGAAGCTGGTCTTCCAACTCATCAAACCTCACATTCCCGGCTTTAGTTTCGTACCAGAAGGAACTCCAGAAGAAATGGAAGTGGATCAGGTTAGAACAAAAGATAAGAAGAGAAAGGAAGCAGAACCCAAGACCACTAAGAAGAAAAGTAAGAGAAAGTGACAGTATGTATGAATAAATATTTTTGTACTATAGAATTTATTTTATTTATATGTCAGTTGATGTAGGAAACGTTTGTTGTGCTTGATTAAGAAAGTTGTAAAATATAGCTATCTTATTCCCACCACGCAAAAGTGTAGTGGGAGGAAGAAAACAATAGATCGTTCGTTTTGGGTCTTTTATTGGCTCAAGTTTTATGTGGCATTAATAAAATCGAAACGTACTGATTTTTTATTTTTATATTTTTATAAATAGTCAATTGGTTATATCACAATATTACCACTCAAATAACGTCACTGCTTAATCTTTAAATAATCTTTATCTACATCTACAACTATCTTACAACAATCGTAACTTCGTCGTCGATACATATATCGATACATCAAACACTCATTTTCTATATGAAATAGATTACACATTGATTTTAGTACAAGAAATACAAAATCATTCTTTTTACAAAACTTAAATAGTATCGTGAAGAAAACGGTCCAATCATCAAAATATTTCACGTGACATTTGCAGCCGCCCCTAAATGAGGTCTTACTTTTAAAAGTACACAATTAATGACGAAATGTAGCATGACGTCCATTGTTTCGAATTATGCTTGAAAACATTTTAATCGATAATAGTTAAACATTATATCTCGATGATTTAAAAAAAAGTCGCAATTATCAGAAATTAGTCTTAAATCTGCTAATGTTGTGAGATACCTCGTCTCATAGGTGGTGGACTAACAATCGTTAATTGCGGCGGTCTTAACGCACTCGATTCGCTACTTTCCAAAACAGGAGCATTATAGGCATCTCTATTTGGTTGTGCTATCGTGGGCGGAATGTTCGTTTGAGCGGCTATTCTGGCGATTTCCTGGTCGACTTTGGAAACTAGTTGGTCAACTGCGACGGGCCATCGTGTAGCCGGGATTGTGTGGGAGGGAGACAGACGCGCGTCTGTCATTACAGACAGACGGACCGTGTCTGCGTACTGAATCACTGTTAAGGACATGCCTGGAACAAAGTGGAAAATTTTAATTATTTTCATTAAATAAACCTAAAAAGAAACGCCACCAATTTTATACACTAACACTGAAAATAATACAATGCGGCCACGCGATCACTTTTGCCGCCAAAAAAAAAAAACAAATAAACTTACTAATATTAGCTTGTGGCGGTCTCCAATAAATAACAGCATCGATTGTATGTCCCCACAAAGTAGACCGTGGCAACGCGTCAGCCGGAGCGTCTATCTCAGCGTAAGACACGGCATATCTTCTCGACAGCATGTTTAGAGTGAGTCTAGCGAGTGGCGAAGGCACCGCCCTTGTTAGGGCTCCGTATCGGGCTTGTGCGGCCCAGACGCCTGCTAGCGCGCCCTGTCTGCTACAAGCTTCTTCCACTACTGATGCTATACGTCTTGGTGTCGCGCCGACCGGTAAGGAAAGGCAGATCATACCTTGAAATCACGAGAAAGGGAGTTCTAAGTTAATTAAAATAGGCTTCATTCTAGAATAATGCCAAAAAGGCGACTTATGTTGTAATAAATAATTGTTTATTATTTTCATGTCTTCGGTTAGGATTTTGCTCTGAATAAATAAGCTTGTTCTTTTTCATCGGAATAATCAGGTAAAACTTAGATTTATTTGAAAACAGGTTGACGCCAAACCATCTGAACAAGCCTGATCTTCAAAGATAATCCTTCAATTAACAATAACAAAAATTTTGTGTAATAAATAAAATTCTTCATTATATAAAATACAGTCATCATACCTCCAGTCTGAGACTTTTTATAAGTCTTCCCCTGTCCTTCGGCAAAAGCAAACAGAAATTCTTCCGACGCGGCCCGAGCCGTCGTCAGTATAAAGTCGGGAGTGGCCGTGTGAGCGTTCTCTAGGAAAGCTCGTAATGCTTCCGTGGCTGCGTAGAGAGCCACGTCCGTGCTCGACACGCCGAGAGCGCGAGCTGCGCGTTCGATTCCCGCCCGTGGTACTGGTCTCGACCATGCTGCCACCTAGAAATATATACAGATAATGCCGATTAAATTACCAAGCAAGCCAAGCAGTAGTGTGCAAGCACTACTGAGTTCCTGTTTGAAGGGCACTGTAGCTAGTAAAACTACTAGGCAAATGATATTTTATGACTTGATCTCAAAGACTAAGTAATCTTATTAATACACCTAAATTGCTTCACCAATAAGGAATTATGGTCTATGATTTTATAGACTGTGTTGATGTCTCAGAATGACGTGCGCAGTGCAGTGCCACGCGAATCTCTAGTTTCGAGTGATACTGCTATTATTATGGGCGGCCGAGTCGCTTTACAACAGCCGACCGACTAACTCATCGTGTCATTAATTTAACATAACAAAATGAATACAAATTTAATACAAAGTTCTTGAAAGAGGTCTGAACCTAGTGACTAAAACTCAGTCGTGAACGGCAGGTAGTACTTCTGCACCGTGGGCTTTGTACTACGCCTATTATCTGTCATAATCAGTAATCATACTAAACATGTAAAGGTGGCAAAAAACTAAGCAGCAGCTGACTAGCCGCGACGCCACTGGTTTCTATGTCGTTCTATGAAATATTTTCCGTAGCTAGCGACATGCCTGAAGGTATTTCATAGAGAAACGATAGAAAATACTGTCGCGACGACACGTCGCCTGCGGCTGCTGCGTGGAGTCTGCTACGAAATCTTTAAATAATCTTTCGCAAAGATGAATTTCGTTTTATTTACTTACTTTCCTTCCGCACAAAGACACCGTTTGCAACGCGTGCCTTTGCCCATCATCGACTCCTACAGTATCGGTCCACAGTTGTCCCGGAGCTCTATACACCTCTACAGCTCCTCGCCACGCTTCTGCCGTCGCACGCACACATAGTTGAGCCAACTCTGCATACTTCCACGTCAGTGTGTGAGTGAGCTTCACGTGACCTGTGTTCTTTAGTTCGAGTAAAGCCCGCAGTTCGTCGCGAATTCTTAGCGGCAGCTTGAAGAATATGCAAGTGGATGCCAATGCGGCTCCAAAGGTTCGCTTCGGCCATTTTCTTGGATCCACCGTAACCAATGGGGAGAATATTATCTGAAATGTATACAGAACTGTTTAGAGGCTCCCTGAAATGCTGAAATATGTCTGAGACTAGATATTGTTATTTAATGAAAGTATGCGATATATTGCGTCGAAGTTTTTCTATACAATCTACCGCAATCGAGCTGGTCTAACAAAGTTCACAATTACAAATGCATTATTGTTTATCATTAAAAATATGATTCATATATTGATAATGGTCATACAGCTATCAAATGTTCATTTTATTCAAAAGGTTATAGTGTCATGCGGTTTATCTTATTATTCTATTAAACACACGCAAAAACTACCACTTGCAATATCAACATATAATAGGTAATTAAATTAAAATACCTTTGGTATTGTTAAATTCCTTCTCTTGCATTCCCTTTGAACAGCAGCTAATAGCGTAGTCGCTGTCAAAGGTGCAGACCCGTTCCTTCCATTAGACTTTTTTGTCAGCTCTCTCAATGCACTAACTCCAGATATCAAAATCAGCCCAGCAACGTGAAAAGCCCCAGGCAACGTCTTCATAGCCCGCGGACTTTCCACCGGATCATATTCGGATACATATTCGTTCCAAGCGTTTGATAGATTCTCGTTAACCTTCTCCCATAGCTCTGGTATAGCAGATGACGTGTGGAAGAGTTTTGTCAAAGGGCTTTGTTGGGTATAGTTTTGAGATGGGACCCTCTGGTTCGGATACAGTTGTTCGACCAGTAACAAGTCACCGATGTTGAGGGATTTCTCACCGCTTAGTAAGAGGTGGTGCACTCGAACTAGGATGTAGTATTTCGGTTCTGTCGACACGCATGGGATGATGATGTACTGCCACGGAGGCTGGTCCGTTGGGAAGTATTTCGATACTATATCGCTGACATATTCCTGAAAACGATGACAATAACGGGTCTTTATCGTGTAGATACTGTAAGTTAACACTATCCTAACATTGAATCAACTGTTTACCAACATAAGTAAAGGAAAAATGGCTGGTGTTACAGACTTTAAGGAACGGTACTTACTACCAGGTGGGCGATTTGCTTGTTTGCCATTTATAATATAAGAAATAACTGTAAAAGATTTAATAGTCCGCCTTTCAAGACTGCAATCGGTACTGGAAGGGACCGCGCTACATAGAAAATATGCTCATGAACAAACACCACCAATATATAGGATACCTATATGTATGGACCTTCCAGCACTGGCAGCGTGATCTGCAGAAATTGATATATTATGTGGTTTCTACAGCTCATGTTACTGTGCTGTTTCCATTTCAACTAATTAAGGGTTACACAAACCTGTATATTATTTTCCCCGACGGGTCTTCCTCTATACACCGCATTGGCCACCATGATATGGTTTTCGGACCGAAAGGCAATATTGGCCTCCCACGCATAGTTGCCCCAGCATGAGACCAGCAGCTGGCGTAGTCTTGGGAACATGAGCTCGCCATTCCTGTCCCGCTTCTCCACGACATGTTGGATTAGCACGTTCTTGATACGCTCAGAATCTAGGGTTCCTGAGAATTTAGTGCAAGTTTTTAAGATCGTAAAATACAGTTAAAGTTCATTTCTATTAGATAACGAGATATTGTCTATCACAGTAGGCATCCTGTAACTGCCCTGTGTCCTATAACCCTCGAAAGCTCTTGAAAGATTCATGACAGAACAACATCAAGTTTTGGGATTTAGGTACGAATAACTCCATGATATCCCTAAAATGCAAGTATTCGATAGTCGATACGTAGAAGTCGTGCTTTACTCATTTATGTCGTGAATTCACTTACTAATTTCGCATGATTTTTTGGGAGAATTATATAATTATTGAAAATATTGGAATTAGAAAATTGTAATGTCACTTTGGTTTGGACTTTGGACCAACCGCTCAAGACAATTTCCAGCATGTCTCTTACATCGTCTAATTAATTCCAATAAATATTAATAATTGACTCGGCTAATTGAGGCGGTGGGTTCGATTTCCACGGCAGGACAAGTAATTGTGCACAGAAAAAAAGTGCAAATACTTGTTCTGAGTCTGTGTGTTGTATCTGTCCATGGTCCTCCTAGACACCGGGAATCTTTAGGGTCCAGGATCTATGTGCTCGTAGTGTGTTATTATTCATTTATTCATTCGCACTTACCGTTAATAGAGAGAAGGACGTTGATAATGCCCTGGTTTCTGTGCGTGTCGAGAAGCAACCGCACCGTGTCCGTCTTAATGAACTCCAGGTGAGGGTAGCGGCTGGACAGCAGTCGCAGCCACAGGTGCTTGCTCAGTCGCACCACTGAAATATTCCAATAAAAACCTCATAACCTCACAGCGCAGTTGCTATAGTCCGCGCAAGATATGTCTGCGCGCGGTGAAAATCGGAACTAAACGCAGTATTGCCGATTTGTAGTTGAACATCGACAGATAATATGATTACTGAATCATGTTATATTCGTTCTAAAATCTAAAAATAAGATATACAGGAATCTGTTTTATCTAACCATCGAACACCTTATATCGTTGTTGGTAATTCGACGGCAGCGCCATCAGTTATGCGCAGACTTTCTTGCGCGGACTCTACTAGCTCTGCCTATGTGGATTCGACCCACACAGGAAAAACATTTGTGTTATGAACATTGGTGTTTGTTCTGTGTTTGGTTGGTATATTGTATTCTAAGTATGTATTTACAATTATACAACCTAGTATTTTTGTTAATTTATACTACTTAGTAACTTTGTTATATTGGAGCTAGATGGCGCTGTGTGAAATGTCTACAAATATTCATTTAAAACTGCTAGAAATGGATTCAAAGTGCTCCACGGGATCACTCAAGCGAGTACCTGGCATCGAGCATTTACAATCAAATGTTTCAGTTTTCCAGCAGAAGCTAGCACTACAAAATAGCATAAGTATTTACGTACTCCAGTGATAATATTTTATGAATACTTTAATGTAACATGACAGGCGCTTTTAGCATCGAAAATATCCAATTATTTTAGGATACCTAATTGCTGGAGTGGTCCACTAATGTATTGATTGAAATTCTTTTTATCACAGATTAAATTTTGCCCATGTTTACAGAGTTTAACTTACAAGAGCAACAGCATTATTTTATAGCAACTGAAAAGTATCGTCGACGAAACTTAATGGCCCGTCTTAATGTAGATTTGTATTGTTAGCTAACAATGAGTCATAAAAAAAACGAAACATAGAAATGCCACAGTCTAGGTAGGTATGATTTCTAAACTGTGCGAATATTCTACAAAAAGTATTTGTATAGGTACTTATCTACTTTACTATAAACATAAGTATTTTCTATTGACAATGGTGTCGATTCTGTGTCGCATTCTCTAAAATTAAACTTAAAGTATGGCGGTACTTTTCTAATAAAGGGGAAATGAAAAAGACGGAAATATGTTGATTTCGTTTAGCTTTAGAGAATGCGTCACAGAATAAATAAAAGTACAATTAAAAAGACCATGGAAGATCTCTGAGCCACCTTCACAATATAGGTACTTTGGTGTGGGCTGTACGTTGTCTGACGCTCAGGACAAAGCCTTTTTTAACATTAGCACTGAAACATATCTTCCGACACCATGTAAAGAAACTACTTTATATCAGAAGATAGATTTCTTTAATTACAAAGTGGCACATTTTTTATATTCATGAAAATCAGTTGGCCAAACCAAAGAGTAAGTATTGCTACATGAGAACACAGACTATATACTTAAATACACTAAAACAATAATCATTCATATAACGTTCAGACACAACTCAAGTATGTATAATAATTTGGAAACAAGCACTTACCAACATAAGATATAGCCAGCGCAGGCAAAGCTGACACGGCTATCCAAAAAGCGCAATAAGTGTACAACTCCTGAGCCAGCCTCGACCGACGCTCGCCTTTCCTATGTGAAGTCACCATTGCTACTGCACCTTCTCTATCACCCGACAGTCACTTACGCCCTTTTCCCGCTCCTATGCGGATAAAAAAAAATTTGGGGTCAATGAAACTTTATTTATGAGTAACTAGAGTGAAGCATATCGAACTGATATGATAGGCTCGCTTTTGTTTTGTTTTGGTCACCAAGCGGAATTTTCAATGATTAATCAATTTTATGACCAATAATATCACTCAGTACCTCTCACTTTATTTATTTTATTATAAAATCTGCTATCGATTGTTAAATAAATTATTCGGCTGACATGTTATTGCTTTCCAGCGACCTAGTATAATAAAATTGGACGATGCACCTATTGCATTTATTGCATAAGTCGGATTTACTGGCCTCAATTATCTACTTACGAGTAGTTATTAAACAAACTGCATAGTTTGTGAATGCTATACCTATCGTTGTTACGTTGACAGGTAAATTTAGTATTATTATATACTTACCTTGGCTATTTTACTAGGTGGTAGGACTTTTCTGCAAAGTTCGTCTAGGTAGGTACCATCGCATTGCCAGTTTTTCGGCCGCCAAGCAGTAGTGTGCAAACACTATTGTGTTCCGGTTTGAAGGGCAATGTAGCTAGTGAAATGACTGGGCAAATGAGACTATGATCTGATCTCACAGTCGAGTAATCTTATCACCAGACTGTGCTGATGTCTCAGGATGATGTGCGCAGTGCAGTATCATGCGAAACTTTATATTTTGGAGTTGCGAGTGACACTGTTCTATTATGGGCGGCCGTGTCGCTTAACACCAGGTAAACGACTAGCTCGTCACATCATTCACTAACATAAAAAAACCTAAAAGCAGATTCTAAAATTTTCATTCATGCTAGGCTTATTAAAGAGTTAATTGGAATTCGTCAGGTAGCATAGAACGCATATTTTACATTATTACAATGTTCTACCATGATAACAAAATGCTACGATCATTAGGTCAGCAGATATATATAGGTATACCTATATACTTGCCAACGAAAATAGATAAACATTACACAACATTTATCAGTGTTAAACTACTAAATAACTGTTAGGTCTGTTGGCAAGGTTATTACTTATCTTCCCAACAAACAACAAACTTGAAGTCCTTCACATTAACAAAGTAACATATTAATAACACATTAGTTAATAGAAAACTATCTAGTAGCTGCTGGTCGGCTGAGAGATATTATTAAATATTATTATGTAAATTTTCTGAGTTAACTTTCACCGTTGCGCGGTGCAGTGATTCGTGTTTGCGTTGCGTTCATTGTGGCCGAAGTTCTTCTGACCGAACACAAAAAGAAGCTGTTTTGCATATTATTAACATTACCAAGACGTTTTCCGAGGATCGATATATATAGGATCACAAGGAGTGACAATGTTCTGTTATGGGTGGCCGTATCGCTTAACATCAGGCGAGCGACTTGCTCGTCACATCATTCAATAACATGAAAAAAAAAAACTATTTCTGCATTTTTCTTAGCTCATCAACCAGTCTTTTCTTGAGTTGGAAGACTGCGGAGTTCCTAACATTTTGCATCCATCCATCAGTCCGTTCATATGTACTACGAACATCACGTCACTTCAAAGCCTGTCCATTGCCAGTGTTTCTATGATTTATCGCAGTCGGGAGAGAGACTATTATGATTGACAATTATTAGACGAAAGTATGTAGAGCAATGATTGCAAGCCGGCTCGTTATCGGCGGGTGTCCAGTCTTGACTCCGGGTATCAGACACGACCCGCGATATCGTCATACTGTCCCGCGTATAATATCGCCTTTGTCGGGCAAACAAAACGTGTGAAAGTTTTGGACAACCGTCGAAATGTAAGCGACTATCACCATTAGCTTTAGCAAAGAACATTTGCAGCAGTGACTGGACGGTCAAATCACCTAAATGCAGTATCACAATTCATGCAAGAGCCTGTATATGCATGTAATGTTATTTTTTAAGTTTTTTATCAAACCATATAAAAAACCTTGATATTCTGGATGTCAGTTTAATAAAGAGCATCTATCAGTTAAGCAAAAAACTATTTGGGATTTTGGTATTAAGTGTAATGATGAATTTGCATTGCCCAAAATACATTTACACTTCGGTCACTTTAGCTTAAGAGCACAATCAATTGAACTGGTGTTTCTTCCATGTTGTTTCTTGTTATTATGTAAACTTTACATTCACTTTAAATTAACATGAAAATGAAAAACATATCTACAGAAAATTACTTTGTTCTTTTACACATCGTTTTAAACTATTAGGTATCCCCTTAAAATGATAATTGTGAATATAATTTTAATAATTTAATTTTAGTCGTTTTTATTCACTTCTGTAGTTATAATTATCTACTTTGTACAAAACTTCATATCAAAAAAAACATAACGAGCACCTACTTAATTTTATCGACTGTAGAAGCGGATAAAGTGCCGATACGGAAACTATTCGAATAATTATTTTAGTAGATACTTACAAAATTTATTGAACTAAGCATTTTTAATTACTGCACATAACATATTTAAACAAAATGCTGTACTTACCATTAAATTAAAACGCATGTCTAAACAAAACAAACACTCCACCCACCTTTAAGTATCTCGGCGTCCAGTCATCGGGTTACATGCACCTTTATTAGTGTATTCACTAACAAAACAATCGACTATATCACCATGTAATGTACAAGACCGAGAAATAGGTATGTATGTATACAGTATGCGCGCACGTATGATCCCTCTAAGAGGCACGAGCTGAGAGTGGCGCCCATGCGAGTCCACGGTTATCGACTGGCCAAGGTCCAATACTGTAATTAGTTGGTATATAGAGAAGCTATAGTTTAGATAGGCAATTATACAATTAGCGTTATTTTCCCGTAGGCTCTTACTCTCTATATTTTATAGCCTACGAGCTTCTGCCCGCAGCTTCGCCCGCGTGGCCTATGGGAAAATAATTCAACCACCCATTTCACCCTCTTATGGGTGGAATTTTGAAAAATCCTTTCTTAGCGGATGCCTACGTTATAACATCTACCTGCATGCCAAATTTCAGCCCGATCCGTCCAGTGGTTTGGGCTGTGCGTTGATAGATCACTATGTCAGTCAGTCACCTTTGAGTTATATATATTTAGAGAGAGATACTGGTAACAGTTTGTGGTTGTCTCGACCACTGCTTTCGGAAAGTGGTATCTGGCCGATGCGTTCCAAATCTTCGCTAGTGCATTAGTGAAAGTCCGCCTAGTACTTAGTTTTGTGTGATGCAAGCATCAAATTTTGACAGCACACGTTGACAGCTTTTCCGTAGCAAAGTCGCCAAGCGATGTGTTCCAGCAGTCCTCTAGAAGCCAGTGTGATCAACTAAAGTATACTTGATAAAATTGCTTTAACGTTTCATAAAACACTAAGTAGGGGTTTTTGTTGCAGCTTTACTTATAAAAGACATTTAGAATTAATCAATGATTGAAATGTCTATGTTGGACCATGAGTCCTTACAAGGGGCAGTTGATCAACTTAAAAAAATTTTGGACCACAAGACCTTTTCAGAGTTCCGTTGTCCAATTAATAAAACAATAATATGTAGACACCAAATCACGCCACAACCGTAACAAACAGAATGTGCTAAATTATTAGCTGTTTCAAAAGAATGAAGTACCAGGAGAACAGAAATCTTAGATCAAGTTTTCCTACTGAATTATTTTTAGTTTTAATTTTAATAGTGTTATATTACGTCTTTTTTGGTAATTTAAAATTAAGTTTTGATTATACCATTAAATTTTAATTAATATTATGATCATGAATGTAAGTAGGTAGCAATATTTTAATTTCTACCTAGTAGGTATTAACCAATATATCTGCAATCTAATTATATAATTATGTTCTGAAGTAAGTATAGTCTCTAGGATGTTGTTATAACTTGTTTTGATGTATTTGGTTTTCGCGTGCCGATACCTGGCACGGCGATACCTAACCGTGTCTTTATTTTCACAATATTATTCACCCGTGATACCGACATGACTCTCAATAAATTTATCAATGTTTACTCTTAATAAATAATCAAGAGACAGACGGAGACATTACAATGAAAGTAGACTAATCAAAATTAAAATTATTTATTAAAACAACTTCAATGTTTAAATTAAATATAAATTTTCACTAAAGCTAGTGGGATCCGGCTTATAACTAACATAGGAAAGCGCAATGAATAAAGATAAAGTAGCCATAAGTTTAATAATACGTTAAATGTTTACAATTATCATATTAGGTATCAATATAGGATACTTGAAACTTTAGGCTTTGTAGAATATAACATTTTCCTATTTTTATTAACACTAAGTTACAATACAACGACAAAATGCTTTAAAATGACGTCTGGATTAGTTCGAAATGCCTTAAAGCGAGTGATCTTTGTACCTATTTGATACCTACAAAATCTGACTCTAAACAACTCGAACAAGCAAACAAATTACTAAAAGGTTTTGTTGATTTTGATTATTTTTATATTATGATACATATATCGATATTTTACAATCTCGTACTATGGTTTTGTTGTAATTCCGTACGTTGATACACTTGATTGCTGGTTTGTAACCGATTGAAGTAGAATTTTGGATTTGTTTGTTTCAATATGCAGTCAAAGAAAATGATTATTTTTTTTTCCCTCTTTTTAAGTGTACCTACTACATTAAATACGTATAAAGTTTTTTTTATATAAATTGGAAGAGACTGAATTCCACGACACAGGTCATCCTAGTGTGGGATCCAGGGATCAACCCTAGACTATGTTTCTTTTTTTTAATGTTTGAATAAATAAATTATTATTATTATTATTATAATTAGTGATTACAATAACAATAGGGAAGATACAAGGATAAATTAAAAAGATACGTTCTTACAGCCACTCTTATCACATATTACAGCTCTATCTAAACTACCAGTTTCTCTACCATAGAAAATCTAAGATATATTTTATCGCCTGTATATAAATTTGTAAATAAAATCTACAAAATCGGTTCCTAATCAGGTTAATCTATAACAGTTACAAATGAGGTCAAATTCGTTTAAACAATAGAAAAAAATGCACTAAGCGATCAATTAGAAACTTTACAATTTCATGTCAAATTGATAATTATTGTAGAGATCGATATGCCGAGAAACTTTTAATTTGAGAACACAAACTAAACTTCATCTTCAAACTACATTACTTGTATAATCTGACAGCGCAGTCAAAAAAAATTAGGTAATGCTTAAAAACATGAAACAGGAATTTTTTGAATTCGGTCAAGAATCGCAAAAAAAGACTAGTCTAAGGTCCGTATTACAGAACGTTGCTCAGTCATCGATCGGTGCTCAAGCAGAGATTTCATTCATAAAGTGATTAATTAGTGAATGAAATCTCTGCTTGAGCACCGATCGATGACTGAGCAACGTTCTGTGATACGGATCTGAAATCACAGATCAAAAGTTTCCCAGCCATAGAGTATTTAAATACATCATAACTATAATGTCCAATGAAATTATTGATTATAATTTGGCATCGATTAACTAAACGTAGCTTAATTAACTGATTAGCCTCACGTCGCGGCGGCGTCGAGAAATGATAAATGCGAACAAGCGTTGCTTAGCGACACGCACACTGTGACAATACGGGGACCACAGAACAAACAAACATATACACTAGTGTTATAGTACCAAAAAATCGTTCAATCAGTAAAAAAAAACAGCAAAACATCTTTTGTAAAGAAACAGTTGCAGGTGCGGTTGAAATCTTAAAGCTGTTTTGGACCATTTTTACATGTTGCAAACATCTTAATTCATCCATCAGAGATGCGTTAGTTAGGCTGTTGAGTTTCGCTGCGATTGCTCATTATACTTGGTGTATTTTATCTGTGACACTATAGAGAAATGGCATCGTTAGTTACAATTTTGAACACCAAATTACTTTGGTACTGTAACACTTGCCGTTAGTATTTGAATGTGGTAGGATGGCACAGATACTCAAACACACCACATTGAATTTGGAATCTCTATTGAGAAATCGTTTTGCCACCGTAATCGCTTTCATAGATAGAATGAAGATTTATCACTCACATAATCAAAAACTTCAATTTGCTGCCAAATTGAAAGCAATTTTGATTGCAAAAACGTTTCGCAATTCGGCAGTCATTGACACTTTTTACACAACCAAGCGAAGGATTGTCAATTAAATACCGGTTAATTGAACAAGGTCTTGGCTAGCCAAGAAGTTTAGTTATATATAAGTTTAGTTATGTATAAAGGCTCGTGTAAAATATGCCAGTAACAAAAAAACTACTCATTCGAAACTATCACAAATGCTCTCACACAATGTTCAGATGGCGCTCGCTTTAACGTGTTTTGTGGATATGAATTTTTGTTCGATGGACCTCCTGGGGATGCCACTCACCTTTTTAGGAGAACTGATGTTGCAATTTATAGAAGATGGTAGCGATTTGTACCCTCCGTCAGAGCTATAGTCTGTGTCCGTCGATTGTCCGTTGAGACTCGGACTGTGTCTGTTACCATTGACGCTTTCTTTACTACTGATCCTGCCGTTGTAAAGGTCTCCATAAGACGTGTGATGATGCCTAATCACAGGGGTTTCTTCAATTAGGGCGTTTTTAGCGAGCGGAGGCTCTGTCAAGTAAGTCTGCTGTTGAAAATTTTCTATCGATTTTGATCTTGCCGAGTACATCATTTTCCTATCAGTTTTCTCTCCGACCGATGAGTCCCGTTTGATGTAGCGTCTGTTTTCAGTGTTGCCAGCAACAGCTTGTAAGTATTTGGTGCCGACACGGCTGTTGGGTCTGAGGTGTACGGCGTCTGTCCGCTTGTCTGTCTGTTCGTCGTTCGCTATTCCGTTCACTTTCCTAGCACCGCACTGACATGTTTTGGTTACACTCCCGTTGGTGACAGGTCTCTTAGTCTTTTGTGCTTCACTATATGACGGCAGCTTCCTCGTGCTCGCTTGCTCATTCCAACTGTCAAAAAAATATTTAAATTATTAGTTTTAGGGAAAAATAGCTGTGTCTTCTAGCTATTTACAATATTTACATGCCTGAAATTATTCTGTACATTTATGAAAGTATGAGTACTTATTGACAATTAAAAATATGTGTTCTTTTGAAGTTTCTATTAATTGAATTCAGTGTTTTTAACTTTACATAAAATGTGTATGATTCGAAACTTTCAAGATGGGTGATATGTTTTCGCTAGATCGCCTCACCTTTACGTTCTGACGAGGCAGCGTGTAACAGACAAAAGTTTCACAATCAAAGTACACAAACCACAGCTCGACTCAAACATTCGGAACGCACACGACTACCAACACAATCAACTACTCTCGTCAAGATAAGCCAATCAATCGTTTATCGTGCATATATCGTGCCAGTGCATTGTTAAAGTGATCCTAGACAAAATGTCCACAATTTTTTTCAAACATTTACTAAATTTAGTAATTATAAAATGATATAAGGCAAAACGAAATAAGTATACTACGTTAAACCGTAAACGAAATATTATATATATTATATTTTTTTTTTACAAAATAAGAAATATGATAGAAAAAAAAATTAAATACATATTGTAAAAATATTAACTAAGTTTTCGTAGAAACTTGTAAAATACTGAAACATTGTTTGAAAAGTCTAAAATAATTATCTTGAAAAAAAAACCATGCCGTGGGCAAATATTAGCACCCATAAATAAACACCCTGCATATTTTTAACAAAATCTACAGGGAAAAGGCACTTTATTAGATCTAATAAATGAACCACGCCAAAACGTGACATAAAAAAATATTTATTCACAAATAAAAAGCTATTTTTTATTAAATGTTAAAATTAACTGAATTTCACGTAACAGACGTAGTTCACCACTTACACCCAATATTAGAAGGCCGAGCGATATCGTAAATGATGCAGTTAAAAGTTATTTAAACAACGTTAATTTATGAAACATTTCAGCCATCCTAGTCCAACAGGTCATCCTAGTGTGGGATCCAGGGATCAACCCTAGACTATGTTTCTTTTTTAAATGTTTGAATAAATAAATTATTATTATTATTATTTAAAAAGGCTTAGAGCCTCATTTACTTCTGAACACGTACCAATACTAGTATTTTATTGGAGAATCTTGCTTAACATTGTGTATTATGGTCAAATCAAATGCTATCGTTTGATGTAGTAGAAATATGTTGGATGTCTGATTAAATGCTTACTATCGTGACTTGTATTGTGAGAACTAAAAATAAGATTCAAAATCGCGATCGAATAAATATTTATTAGCAAATAATGGCACTGAACACTAACCATTGAGCACCAATCGGACGGCCGTTATATAGGCATTAGTGAATTAGTTCTTGACCAATAGACGTGAGAGGCATGCATAAATCAAACAATCGCTTTAGAAAATTTCGGCCACTATGGAAAACCACCAGTCACTTGGGCGAATATGTGGCAGTGATCGTCGACGTCTCTATCGATGCGGTCGTTGGTACCGCGATACAAGAGATGCAGTAAGCACAACACATTGACGGAACACAAGAGGCAAACAGCGAGCAAGCAGTCCAGCCACGCTACCTGTTCCGACGGACGAACCCTCGAGCCCAAGTGGAAACTGCACCGTCCATGTCAACGATCGAATATAAAGCAGCATGTGAGGAATTAACAATCGAATGAACATTATTGAAGAAAATGATAATGACAGTGGTAATGACAATGATAAATGCTTGGTCACTGAGTTGATCAGCAAATCTATATGTACAATGGATATGGGCGCCGCTTAAGAAATGCCCAATGCATAAAAACATGCACGTTACATTGAGTCTGTCAGGTTCAAATAAATATGCAAGCTACTCTTAGCACTTGTCTTGATTGTGCAGAGAATGGTTTAATTCGTAAACGATGCGATTTATAGTAAAAAAATAGATATTTAATAACAAAACATTTTAAACAACTTGACCTTGTTCAGATACATTTTTAGTGTATACTGAAATTGAAACACTAATTAGCAGCGCCCACACAACGTTAAACATCATTAAATATTAAATGAAAATGCCAGTGAAATAGGGAGAAATCGAAAGTGTGATCCGACACATTGATGTTGGAGCAAAAGTCATCTTTTTGTTCATGTACTCCCTAAAAACTACAATCCAATGCGGAGTTTTAAAGTTAGACACTATACGATTACACTGCTCTTTGCATTGTGAAAAATAATGAGACGAATATATTGGTGCAATGTATAATATTGATATAGATGTGTGCACTGTTTCGATAATTGATTCTAGCGATGCGTAGATAAACCTAAAACAATAAATAAGTAATTATAAACAAATACATAAATATAATATAGTTGAAATAAATGTTTAAAGCAACTTTGATGTGTTTGTAAAAGCAAATGATCATACGTAGATACAAAATGAAAGTGATGACAATGTGTGAGGGGTAGAAATAGAAAGTGTGAGACATAACATGTCTACAGATGTTATTAAAAGTGAATATAATTGTGTAATTAACGCCGGTAATTGTAGATACAGTGCCGTGTTGGTAGAAGCAATTATTGCAAAGGATATGGTTACCTCACTAATCCTGAATTGTCAGAACTCGTTAGCGACGTGTTCATAGGCGGCCGCAACTGAAATGTAAAAAATCATTCTTTTGAGGTACAACAATAATAAAAATAAACATCATGCACAGAGCGTATACGATATGTTTTACAGGCTTAAATAAAAAAAAAACTACTGCGCGAAGCTACTTTTCTATTATCTTGTTTTAGGTAGTTGTAAAATAAAAACAAAACCATTCGCTTTTCAACTAAATTTTGAATATAAATGGACCAGTGAAACCATGATAGATGAAGTAGTAAAACATGTACCTACCCATTGTGTCTTATACTTAAATATTATATTTTTCATCCAGATGTTATTTATTCTTATATTTCTAAAGTGGAATGATTTTATGAATTCAAATAAAAGTTCATGAATAATAAACTTGATGTTTAAGCAAATTTAAAATGTCTAACATAGACATTAATTACATTATGACATGGTCTGTTGATTTTGATTTCAATATTAACTTTATGTATAAATTTGACACAACCCAACTACGGATAACAGAAAAAAAAAATTAAGTATCAATATCTTGATATCGATGCAATAAATAAAACATCTGATAATATTATATTACATTTTAGCTAGTGGATGTTGTAGAATTTTATTTTAATACGAATTTCATATTTGCTAAATTTGAAAAACGCGTTTTTGAGATGGTTGAAATTAACACTTAGATAAACATTTTAGGAAATACTCATTATTTTTATAGATAACTAGTTGCGCCCGCGGTTTCACCCGCGGAATTTTAATTATTTGCTCATCCCACGGGAAAATTTCACTTTTCCGGAATAGTAGCCTGTAATGTAGCCTATATGTTAATCCAGTGTATAAGCTATCCTGGTACCGAATTTCACCCAAATCCATTCAGCCGTTTGAGCGTGAAGGAGTAACAAACATACACCCATACAAACTTTCGCCTTTATAATATTTATTTTTATAGATAATAAATATCTAACACTAAGATTAAAAAGAGCTGCAGCAAGCTCACCGCCATCACTAGTCCGTCGCTCTCTAGTCAATACCCACTGTGACAAGGTTCCTCCCCCATTTAAATCGCGTGGAGCAGTTACCATGTCGGTCTGTATGACAACACTGGCAACGTTTCAGGTAGGTACTCGTGGTTCTTCGCCATTTGCAACATCTCTTACTGCCACATTCTCAAAGTCATTGTGACAAAGTTTCTTGAAAAAACAATAAACTGCATATAAAACAGCAATAATTACCCTATCGGTCTGCGTAGCAACGTTGCAGGTATCGTCCGCGCGCGGCTCGTGGTTCCCCGCCATGCGCAACATCTGTTGCTGCAACACGCGTACCAGACGATCGCGCTCTTCCAACTGACCCTGGAATACACATAATTTTTATGTTAAGGAATGACGTGACGAGCTAGCCGTTCGCCTGATGTTAAACGACACGTCTGCCCAAATCAGCTGCAGTGTCACTCGGAACTCTAATGTATAGAGGTAATAATAGAGGTTCGCGTGACACTGCACTGCGCACGTCATCCAGAGACATCAGCACAATCTAGTAATAAGATTACTAAACTGTGAGATCAGATCATAAAGTCTCATTTGCCCAGTAATTTCACTAGCTACAGTGCCCTTCAAACCGGAACACAGCAGTGCTTGCGCACTACTGCTTGGCGGCAGAATAACTGGCAAAGCGGTGGTACCTACCTAGACGAACTTTGCAGTAAAGTCCTACCACCTAGTACGATACGACTTTAGAAAAGAGATTTAAATCAATTTTGAATTCAACGTTGGTATTCTATTAGGTTGTAACTTTTAAATGATGATGTCGATTTTTGTACGGGAAAGGTTAATCAGCTGGTCAAACGTAACTCGATTGCATACAATAGAAACACAAATTTGTATGGATTTGAGTGTGAATACGCAGTTAATGAAATGAAAAAAATTAAATTAAATGAAAATTTATTGGCAAAAAAAATCATAGAGGGGTGGAGCACCTGTTTCCCGTACTAGGCTCAAGACCCGTGACACAGGAACCAGGACTCTTCCGTCGGAGACATAATAAGTGTAACGTTGATTAATAATAACAAAGGTGTTAAAATAACGTTGCATAATATTTATTCTGTTATAACAGAAGATAATACTTATATAATTAAAAATATGTATGCATAAAACCCTTACACACCCCTTGGTGTGTAATGTGCATAGTTAGTATGGAAATTTCTCTTGTTGCATTGCAATCAAAGTTTCGTGATCACCCCCCAGGTAGTGCCTTTTTATTTACGGCAATGAAATCTTTATAACTATCAACTCCACAATTTCTTGACTGTAACCTGTACCTAAGTACTTTATATTTTAGTATATCTCGTAGTCGGTATATCTCGTATTTTCAGTCTACAGAGGGTTACGGACGTAGATACCCATAGGACTTGATTCTTCAAGGTATTTCAAACATTTTGCTTCACATTCTAAAAAGTAGCTTCACATGCTCAAAACTGTTTGACACATTCGGTAAAGGCGTTCAGGACACTCCCTTATTGGAAACGTTAGATAAATAACGCGTAACTGATGATTCTAATGACACATAACAATGCTTTATGTAGGTGGAAAACGTACCTGCAGGTATAGTATCTGCCTGCGCATCTCTGCGCATGCGTCGGGGTGCAACGGCGAGGCGGGGGGGCGGCGCCCGTTGCCGCGCGCGGGGCTCTCCGCGCACGCCGCCAGCAACGGGTCGAGAGTTTCGCTCTGTACAATCACAAAATGTTCAGGTTATTGACAGTTTTCACTTTGTGTGACCACTGTGGTGTACAGGTTCTCGAGCGTTACGCTTTGTATGACTACAAATGTACAGGTTAAAGAGTCTCGCACTGTATGATCACAAATGTACAGGTTATCAAAACTCGCTCCGTATGACTACAATTAATGTAATAGATATAGAGAGTTTCGTAAAATATATTATAATAAATGACGCCCAACGATCCCCTGACTAGGATCCTCTAAATGGGAGAACCATGTTCCCACAACACTCAGACTCAGAACAAGAAAAATCAAATCAAGATACTTAAATAATTTTATTATAATTTATAAGACTGGTACGACGTTTCATTCGAGATAAATTAATGTGAACTTAAAAAATACCATCCTTGTTCATCATTCAAAGATCATGATTAAAAATTTAGTAAGTAAAAAATAATAATATTTTTATATTAACGCAAAAGTTTTGTGATCGAGTAAACAAGTCGTCAACAGAGAACTCATTAACCTTTAAAGCTAATCAGAAAAAAAAGAGCAGTACAAAGCGACTTGAAATTAAATATTTTTATCATATTACATAACACACTAACAATAAATTGGCCCGATAGTTCAGTTGGTAGTAGCTCTTCTGAACTGAAAGTGGTGGGTTCGATTCCCACCCAGGACCAACATTTTTGTGATAAATATAGATGTTGGTCTGTGTCTGGATGTTATATTATATTCTTCGCATGTATATATATAGTATTCTATCAGATATCTGCATGGTATCCATAGTACAAGCTTTACTTAGTTTGGAACAAGATGGCGTTCTGTGAAATGTCCACAAATATTGAATATTAATAAAGTGTATTGCAAATTCATAGTTGTGTAATAATTATGTGTTTCTTCCAAAATCCACGCACGTGTTTAGTTTGTCTTTGATATCTGGGAAATATTTGGCCTTCTCATGTGTTCATTATTTTAATCTCAAGATGTAATCACAACCGATTATAATCGTATGTTATGCTCGTTTTCATAAACGCAGTTTCTCGCAAAACCACATGCACGCGATGGCACGTTTTTCATGTTGGTTTCGTTTCGTATAGATCTTACGATTTATCTTAGATTGGACACAAATTACAGTATTTTTGCGTAAACTATAATGCTGCTTATTAAATTTATTAGTACTTAGCTACCTACTACATTATAGTTATTGCGGTTACGCCATTTACTTGTGACACTACTTGTGTTGTGATGAAATGTTTCCTTTTGTTTGTTTTCATCGTTATTGTTTTGCTTATCCCTAAAGTATTTTGTTTGAATCACGCCTTCCGTGGCTTTATTTACCAGTCAACAGTTTTATGTCCATCTGTATTACAGTCTATTAAAATACGTAATAAGTAACATTTTCTCCCGATTTCTCGTATACGTTTTTTAAATTCGTGTCATCTTAGCAGGCCAAATTCTGGACGCTCATTGGTTGCCTGTTGATCATCGGCTTTTTCAATCAGTGAGCGTACAGTATTTAGCATGTTGACTTAACACGAATTTGATGAACGTATAAAAAACCGGGGGCATTAATCATTTTCATTGTATTAGTGGTAAAAAAATTACATGGAAGATTTTTAGATTTTGAAGATTGGAAGATTGGAAGGTTCTTCTCTAGTCATTTATTCTAAGTATATCTACCTATTATACCGTAAACTTTTTATAATGCTTCTAAAATGCTTAGATCACCGGTTTCTACTGCATTTCTAGTACATTGGTATCGTATTTATAATCTCCACTCTCATATTCATAAAAAAACTGAATTAACTATACTAGCCTACTCGTTAGCTCCTTACCGAGTCTAACTGCAAGCATTGGCAACAACGTTTCTATTTATGTAAATGTGGTTTAATTACACATACCCAGTAACACAACAAGCGTGTAAGTGCAGGAAAATCTACTTGATTCACCTAATACAGCCACACTGCAACTGCTTGTCTCGTATGGACTGTGCCATCACTTGTTTTCTCTGTTTATGGCTAGGGTCTTGTATTTTCTAATTGTTAAACATTTTAATTGAATTTGTTTTTAACTGTTTGCATACTTTTTATGGTTTGTACATCTTGCCCGCTCAAAGTTTTGTCAGCGGGTGAAAATTCCACTTTTAAAAATGATTCGCCAAAACATATTAGGTACACAACGGGCCAGCTGTTCCTCTCGTAATATTAATGGCCGAATCTGACCATAGTCATTTCAAAAAGGGAAATTCTGTTCTGGGCGGATATGCCCATAGCCAATTCTAAAAGTTGTCATTTCGCCCGTAAGCGATATTTTGAGAGGCCGAGATGTAGCCTTACTCTTTATGTTAGGCTAACTCCTACTCGAGCTTGTTTTGTTGATATGTGATGGTAAACCGTCTTGCCACAAATCATCATCCTCTTTCATTGTTCCAATTGACGCAGTATGTTCTTTTTCATTCGTATCAGCCCTTACAAAATCGTCTTCTTCAATCGTCTTTTCCGTCCGGTAAAATTTTTGCCATTCAGAACATTGAATTTAAAAGTTCCCTGCAGTACATTTTACTTTGTGGAAAAAGAAAAGGTATCCATAACAAAATAGCGCCATTATGAATACTAATAGCCAGTTAATGTGAACTCTAGGTAACACCAGCCGTTATGGTCCTACGTTAATTGATCAAGCTATATTAAGGCAATCGGTATATCTAAGCCAAAATGGACTAATGCCATTTTCTCTTCACGTTTACGACTGAATCGTTAAATAAGTTATTCTTGCGTCTATTTACTTAGTTTCTTATAACCCTCCTTTTATGACACCCGCAATCCCAGTCTTCTATGTCAGTACTTTATTTCTTAGTGAATTGAACGTAAAGTTGATTAACATATCAGATATGTAGAAGTTTTCAGCTACACATCTCACAACTTTGCATTAAACCAGAATTTTAAGCTGACCCAAAAGATGTGAAACCCACGACAGTTTTTTATAAGTTTCAAAAATGCGAAGTTTCGCCGCATTCGTTCCACCCCAACAAGATCATAATCATTTGCGTACGGCACATGCAAATCAACGTATGAGATGTAACAGCTTGTTGAAATATGTAATGTGTGTGTGCAAATAAGCATAAAACAGGCACCAGTGCATAATCGCACACTACATTTACAGACCAGTAGAGTACATTCAACATTTCCTGGCGTTAGATTTGAGAAGAATGATGCTACGATGCTACAGAAATCAGTAATAGTAATTCCAATATGACTAACTGATGAAGAGGATGACATACAAATCTAATATTGAGAGATGATTTACCAGCACTTGATCAAGTCAATATTACTGCAGTTAACTGTTAGAATGCGAAACAAATATTTAACGATGATCAAATAAGAAACTTGGTAAGCAAAGCTTGTGACAATGAAGCTAAAGCCATTGTTGAATTACCTACTGGTCTTTAAATGTAGAAATATGATTGCGAAGGCTTACTTACACTCATCGAATGTCGCTCCTCCCCGGGCTGCGTGCGGCAAACAAGGCGATGCAACCAAATAAACATACACGTTACACATACACGCGAACAAAGTCCTATGTGCTAACAAGCGAAAAAACTTGGTTACTGTGTGAATAAGAAACATCAACAAATGCAAAACGACATGGGCAGGTTTCATTTCATTGAAAAGAAACTTTAACTTCAATAACAACAACTTCTTTCGTTTTATACTTAAACAAGATATCTTCAAATTGTAATAATATGCAAATAAGTTTAATAAGAAGTTATTTGACATTGATTTTGATCTGTTTCATGTTACAGCTTTGTTATTGTAATATAGATACAAAATACTGAAACACTGTAAAGTCAAAAGAAAGGATTGCGAATGTAAATCTACTTATAACAGATCTAAATAAAGTAGATGCCTTTCTAATTTCTATATTGGTATGTCATGGGAATGGTAACTATAAACCGGTAGATATATATGTCTCGATTATATGTGCGTGAAGGTAGGCGCATGCCACATTCGCACAAACCATTAGACGAAGGGGAAAATATATCTTCTTTCACTAAGTAATTACTACATACATATAAACAAGTCGTTCATGCTCGGACGTTATGCACACTAAACAAAATGATACGGGGAAATGTAAATAGGTAGATGCAGGTATATTATTTACAAATATATTACTGATAGGTGCTAGTGAGATTACGAGATCTAATCTAAATTCTATTAGTGATAAAACAAAACCATTACGAAAATAACACTTGGTAATGAAAAAAGTAAATTGGTGATGACTGGTTGAACAGAGAACATATTGATGCTCAGTACTCGATTTTCTTTCTAAATAACTAAAATAAAAATTTTTTCATAACTTTCTAAAAAAGTTGCTGATTAATATTAGACCTAATATCTAATAAAAACAATAAGCGTTGTAACTACATAACACCGCGCGCGTAGAAATAGTTGCATAGGCTCGCGTCGTTTGTTTTTTTTTCTATTGTCAAGTGAGACAGCTTGATGTGTCCATACTTTCCGAGTCTTAGCACATTATTTTAATTAAGGTTTTCTTTGTAATTTATTGGAATTTTATTGATTATTGTTTTTCTATTATTGGATTACAATTTATGTGACCATGAATTATAATATCCTTGTGTATTTTCTCTGTGTAACCATTCACCCCGTATAATAAACACCTATTTATTCTGACTACTAAATGTTAATGATAGCTTCAGACATTCAATAATTGTGAATATTATACTGGTTTTACTAGTTGATAGTTTAGGGATCTAGAGACAAATTCAATTATATAATGAAACTACCATGACACTACGTTAGATATAACATCAATATAACTGCTCCACTTTAGAACTGACCTCCTGTAGGACCCGCTTGAGCTGTAGCAGCAGTGTCTTGATATCGACCACATCTTGGAGCAGCGTGGCGGGCGCTGGCGACGCGGTGCCGTCGCTGACAGCGTCCGATGGCGTCTGCGTCCGCGACCGCTGGAGCAGTCGCGCGGTGCGGACTGGCAAGCTGGCCCTGCAAAGGAAACAACACCTTTGTGAAAACAAAGTCTTGAACATCGTGAGATAATTTTGATTGGGAACATCTAGGAAAGATAAGTCATTTCGATGGCTTCTTTTTTAGACATCATCGCACCTACATTCTGCTTTTCTGACTTTATTTATAATTTTCAATATTAGGTGGGTACTTTATGGTGGACTAGTATATTTTTTTGCCCGATAGTGTGTAAGTTTAGAAATAGGAAATCTATCGACAACAAGGGGAAAAAATATCAGGATTCTTCAGAATCACAATAATGTCTGTGAAGATTGAAAGATCCATCAGTTACTTGTGCGAAACCTTACATGTGTAGAATGATGAAATTCAAAACTCAATAGCGCTGTCATGACTCAAGACCGAGAAGGCATGATAAGAATTTCGCGATCAGTTGTTGCTTCTTAGAGATTTTTTGTCTGACTGATGATTTGTCTGATTGAACAGCTACTAAGTACGTAATAATAATTATGTAAATAAATCCGGATAAGTGACCTTTCAAGAAAGTCACCTTCTAGATCTAGAATAATGTCACGTGGCATCGAATACAGTAAAACTCGAAACACAAAATGATGTCATTAGATCGAAACACTATAGGAAACGATTGGCTGTACCTAAACTAAAAAAACAGGTTATAGGTGCAGCATATACGTAATTAATGACGATTATATTTTTATTTTAGTTAGATTTTTAAAGGGTTAAATCTTAAGATATTCACTCTCTCATGTCGTCGACAAAGAGGTACAACATTGGACATTTCGATCGTAGGCCAATGTTGAGCCTCGTCGTTTCGTGAACCTATTTCTACGTTATATAAGCGTAATCCCTTAAACTAATAGCATTGTGATGGTTTGCTGATTCCATTTAAGCCGGAATAGGCTGTTGGCAGGGTGGGCGTGCAAATGACTCATCAGCCACAAATTAATTAGCGAAATAGGAACGAGGCTTCATGTTACCAGGGTGGAATGACACCGTAAATAAATAACGGCGTCTGAATTAACTTAATTCAAGCTTTCGAGCCATTGTGTATCATTTTATGTAGGTAGTAGTTATTATAATATTTTTTCTCCATTGTTATGTGCACGCTTTCTGAAACCTTAGCTCGAGACGTCACCAGAGTGAATGGTCGGCATCCTTGATACATATAAAATTATGCATCGAGGCGAGACGTAAAACAAATCTAATTTTCAAAACCGCTAGGATTTTACCTACGATCTAATCTAGAATTACTAAATAATCGAGGTGTAACCTTAACAAGATCAGGTTCCAACGTCATTCGACTATCAGTTTTCATCTGAATTTTTAAATTGTTCTTCAGTAACATAGTTCGTCGAGTACCATGGGCTAGTTAGCAATTAACTTCTAAAAAGTTACCCTATTGGAAAATACAACAATGATGTCCGGTTACGAAATGAGCTGCCAATGGAGCGTGTAAGAAAGGTATAAAATGAAACTTGTGCAGGTGAACATTACGCAAATGTTCTGAAGTGCGTTTTAGGTAGGCGTTTTATAGAAATTAGTCTTGGTTCAATAAAGTTTTTCCTGTATACGAAGTCAGCAATTATGCTCTACGGAAACGCATGTAGGTAGCCTTGATATATTTTTGTATGTTGTTCATTTTTTGTGAAATATCAACTGCGGTGTTTAGAGTTAGTTTAGATCTGGCAACTCACTCTCGTAAGACCTTGCATTTTTTCCAAATTAGTCATTCGGCGTTTCTTTGCACGAACCAACTTAGTATTAAGTCGGTCAAGTTAAAATTTAGATCAAACATTTCGTTTTGATTGCAAAAAAGCCATAAACGTTAGCTACAATTATACCCAGACTCTTGTTGATTCAAAGCCAAGCCAAGTAGATATTTTAGTTGATGTAGTCTTCACTGCAAAGTTAAAAGTCAAGTAAATATATCCAATAATGGAATTGGCGGCGTAATGATCTCTTTTTAGGACACCGTATCCCAAAACATACAATTATTTCCAGGGGTATTCGTTAAGTAGGTACATACTCTGTCCTATATTATGTGCTCAATTTGTGTATCCTGTTTGAAACGTGGCTAGTAAACATTATAACTAATACGCAGGTACTTACACGATATAAACACTAGCTCGATACGGTTAGATAACACACCAGATAAAATATGATACGATATCAAAAAATACAAATTTAATTTTATTGAAATAGTTACGTACAAGAACATATACATTTAGAAAGTGAACTCTAAAATATCTCTGTTGGTGCGGGCATCACGCAACATCATCAGTTGTTATTGTTCGGTAAGTGTGGTGGTGCACCTGTATTGCTTGGCCCGCTGGCTGCGCAGGCTGGGCGCCGGGCTGGCGGAGCGCGCGGCGGCGGGCTCGGCCACGTGCAGGTCGGTCTTCTGTCGGCGCGCGCCCAGCAGGTGCGAGGCGGGGCCAGCGCCCGAGGCGCCGCTCGCGGACCGCATGCCGCGCGGGACACTAGCACGGCGCGCACGCACGCGCCCAACTGAACACGGCGCGCGCCCGCTATCGGCGCCTCCACCGACTCCACCGCGACCGTCAGCGTCGACGTCGCCACTCCGGAAAAATCGGATCTCGCGCCGGCGACCCCGTCCATTCAAGCCGAACGGATCACCATCGCACAGTTTTCTTTTCGCACTCTATTTAAAACCGCTATAAACGTACGGACCGTGAGGATGGCACGGTTTCGATTGTATATTCACTTGCATCGTCGATGCTGCGGCCGATGCGAGGGTGCGTGACGAGGCGAAGGCGCGCGTCAGAGGCCGCTGACATCTCGTTCGACAACAGGGCATGGCGAATGGTGCAGCGAGGTGAATCGGAAGCGGAGAAGCTGAGCGGTTCTAATGTCCACGTCGCCGTCACAGTTACCGTCACGCTCGGTGACCGCGCACCGACATCACAACCACTTTCTTTAACACGTGATTATGTTTGTTTTAGATTAGGCTCGCCGGTCGGATTATGTTACACTCAAAATGACATTCGTATCACAATTCAATACTACAATAATAAAATAGGACGATAAAATCAGGATGGATTATTCAAAGAATCAGCTGTGAGTCAGCGTGCAAATTCAAAGGCGTTTGTTTATTTTGTACGGACTCGCAGACAGCCCCTGTGGCATCTGCGAGCGGACAAAGCGCATGCGCGAGCCCGTTCGATATCCTCCCCTCGCCCAGCTGATTTATTTCAAGACCATGAATTACTCCGGCTATATTATGTTACGCATATAAAAGGCCACCTGGTTACAGAAGCCTTTTGTAAAATGATCACAAAAATATCCATTCATGACAACATGAAAGTGAATTAATAAATAATGCGCTTATTCAAGGAGAATAGTATATTCAGTGTTAATTAGTTTGAGGCTGTTCAAGATAATGTACTTACAGAAAATAATTTTAGTAGGAAAATTCTCATTTTAAAAAATATATATTTCCGACTCACGAATGGAATGATCGATGTGACGAGCTCGTCACATCGATCGATGTTGTTAAGCGATACGGCCGCCGATAATAGAACAGTGTCACTCGGAATTCCAAGATACAAAGCTTCGCGCGACACTGAACTGCGCACATCATCCTTGGACATTAGCACAGTCTGGTAATAAGATTACTCGACTGTGAGATTAGAACATAAAGTCTCAATTGCCCAGTAATTTCACTAGCTACAATGAAAGAAGAAAGAAAGAAAGAAACACTTTATTTGCAAGAACTGTACACAACATTCGTAATTACACTAAAAAAAAAACAAAACATAATCTAGTGAAATTTAAAACTAACTTATAACAATGCACTATTTGCCTGCAGAATAACTGGCAAAGCGGTAGTACCTACCTAGACGAACTTTGCAGAAAAGTCCTACCACCTAGTGTGTCGATTTCTCGACTTTCGAGCAGATCCGATTTTCTTCCTCAGGATGAGAGTTATCGCAGCGAGAACGTGGCGAGAACAAGATTGAAAAATTGACACACTCTTTGCGAGTAAGTACCTATACTATATTTACAGAAAATATGTTTCTAAATTACAAACCTATAATAAAAGTTTCCTAGTCTAAACAGCTAAAATGTGTTCTTAATTTCGCGAAAATCTTATGCGACAGACTCAATCTTACAAAAGTAAACAAGGACGGTTCCTGTAGATGCGAATGACAGTAATACAGATAACGGTTTATCTACCCACATGGAGATTTTTCTAAAAGAGACTTGGAAATCATTTCATTTTAATTGTGTAGCTCTTTCGAGGTTGCCAATGGCATCGGTCACGGTATACAGCACGGCCACATTAAATTTAGTCGGCTAACGCTGCCGGCATCCGACCGAATCGCAATTACCTATCACTGCTCGGTAAGTCACAATTTCATAGACCCGCTGGAAGCGAAAAACAAAATTGCTGCAATTCCTTGCTAAACTGTACATTGCGACTGCTTTTTCTTCCGTTCGGCATGAGTCGTGAGAGTAGCGGATTCAGTGATTATCTTCGTAATGTTCTAAACTGTACTGGAGTTACTGTACCTACTACAATTTCTTGATGACAAACCATAAAATTTGATCTCTGATCTTTATGGTATTGGGGAATTTTGACAGTTTTATTCGTCTCATTAACACAGTACGCAGAGGCCCAGTAGTTTAACCATTAATTGCTGAGTGTCAGCTCCCGACAGTCTTATATTAACTTCCTACACTTTATCTTTAAAATGCGTCGATTTTTAATGAAGCAAGCGTCATTAATTCAGGATCCATATTTCTGATAGATCCTCCAAAATCTGGGAATCTCATAACTAAATACAGCTATACGAAAGATACAAACGCCAGACACGAAGTGCTTAATGAATGTTAAGTTTAACAGAGCGCTACTAAAGTGACTTCACATGTTCCCTTAGTAACTTAAGGGGGCTAAGTGGTTGGGGGAACGCCCGCATAAGTGTCTACCTACCAAAGCGCGTTACACTTTAGACTTAGTTACGTCAAATAATGGCAAAAAGCTACAGTTTAATAATAATAACGCCCAACAATCACATACATAGATCCTGGACCCTAACTAGGATTCCCTGTGTCTAGGGACCCAGGACTACAAGGACCATAGTCCCACAACACCCAGACACAGAAAAAGTATTTGCGCTTTTTTTTTCTGTGCAAATATACTTGTCCTGCTGCGGGAATCGAACCCACCGCCTCCGGGTTATGAGCCGACCTGCTCAACCACCACACCACGGAGGCTGTCAAAGTTAAGAAAACTAAGTATAGACTGTTGTCTATTACTTAGTTTTCTTAACTGTCGAACCAAACCCCGTAAACTAGTTGTAAAAGGTGATGGATAAATTTGGACATGAGATAATTTTTCCATCAAAGTATCGCTCATCGGTAAGAACTTCGTCATGGTGTAATAGGTCACAAAATTAAGCATATTTTTCATCTTTTTTTTGTATTGTTCCTGTAAAATTAAGCACTTCATTTAATTTATTTTTATTTCATTTGTACTAAACTAAACTTTTTGACTTATTCCACACTGCAAATGTTATCGAGTTCTAAATCTTAAGTTTATTCTGATGCTTTGTGACTTAGCATCTTATAAATATGTGGTAGTAACATTATAAAAGTTTACCTACCTGCCGTAAAAACTGGCCGTCGACCTTGAATCCCTTCCAAAGTGAAATATGAAACTTAAAGCAGCTTTTTACCAGGTAATCAAGTAACCATGGCTTACTTTGTTAATTGATAGCCACATTGTTTGCAGAATCCAAACAGAATACACACCAACTTACTCCCATTGTCTATGTCACGGTATTGTGCTATTATATATTGCATTTCAACCCAACCTACATATTGTTTGTTCAGTTTTGTGAATGGTTTTCCAATGTTTTTTCTCGGTGATGGTCGATTGTTTTTCTTATAATGTATTTGCTGGTTCATTAATCCATTTTATTTCATTGCTCACTTTTCATTAATGTAGCTAAAGCTTTTTACTTCATTATTTCTTGACACAAAAAATAAAGAAGCCGTACCATAATATTATTACCGTTTGCTGAACAATTCATCTAATGAAATTTAATAAAATAATCATTCGCTTGTTCTTGCCAAATTTTTTGAGGGTTGCTCCTGCACATAACTTGTTAATAAACATAAACATATATAAACAACCTCACATATTTAGTAAATACGTGAACGTTCAAACTTAATTCACCATTTAAGAAGAGAACTTGATACAAAAACAAGGGTTTTGTCCACTTCTGAAAAGCTACTGCAGAAAAATGAAAAATGTAATAAGTTAAATCAATTAATTAATTAAATTATTAATAACTTAAATCGTTTAAAATCTTTTGTTCTACAGTGTTTAGTAAATTTCTATTGAATAGTTTAATGGTGACAGATGTATGAGTTGGAGATTACTTTCACATGCAGAATTCGTATTTCGAGGCAAACATTAACTTCTCGCTAATGTTTAATTTATTGTTCTCATTCCCTATTTCGATATATATAATACCACTAACAGTTGTACACGAACTCATTACAATTACAAGTGAATTTCAACTTGCTAATATTGCTGAAAAGGTCAGGGTATTCAAATTTCTCATGGGAATGAAAAGACATGCGGAATCTGCAAAAGCGAAAGTCATGTCCAATCATAAAGCGACTTTTAACAAACATCAATGCGAACCTCTAGTTTCATCGGAGATAAGCTTTAAGTGCTTTAATTCAAAGCAAGTAGTAGTTTACAAATCAGAGAAGAATCAGTTATTAAGTACTAACGTAACATCAGATAGCATGACCAGCTAGCTGATGCTGTTTAAACGGCAGGAGTAGTGGGCGTAAGTGTCGATACTGAACCAAAATCGTAGCCCACCTAGAGCCTTGATTCCATTTTAAATGTCACAGCTTTATAGATGTTTTTAACAGTTATGATTATCACGTCCATCTGACTAAAGAAATAGGGCATCTAGATAATAAATAAAATAAGTAAACGCGATGATGTCATTGACATATTGGAAAGTAGCATTACATCTCGTCGACACAAACATTATTACGTGAAGTATTAGTTGGCAGTATCTACTTATGGTGTCAGAAAAAAATAATGAATACGACACCGATTTTGTTCAAACAACATTATTCGTCTTGCATAATGATAGGAAGTCGATGCATGATTACAATTAATTATAGGTTTATTTAACACCTTATAAGTTTACGTAACGCTGTAGTATGTATAGGTAATAAAGGTATAAGCCTATATGCAACTAGTAAATGTGCTATTGGGAAGTAACTAATACCTACTGATACTGGTATAATAAGTACCATAATTTTAATTATAGTATATCTATACGATAGGTTCGTGTTTTGGGAATATTCACCGAACCACTTAATGTTTTGTTATAGTCATTGCTACCGGGCTGCTATGGGCTCTGAGAAGGACCCGTCCGGCGCTCTCTGCTTGTGTAGCCTCCCGCCGACTTGCTGTTCCTTATATTCAAAGCTAAGCATAAACTTGCCTGATATTCTCATTTTAGTAAGTTTATAAACTGACCACAATATTACACCTTCTAGAATAAGATCCAAACAAAGATGTTCTCCTTGTTACTTTGTACTTATTAAAACAAACGTTCTCTTTGAACCAACTTTGGTGTCTAAGGTGGCTTGAAGGCAATTACAAGCACGTAGAATACCCATGTTTATGATAACACCTTGAAATGAGGATATTTTTACATTTATTTAATACAATGCATAGAAACATTCCTTTCCCTCGTTCATGCCTTCCAACTTCCAAAGCTCTCAAGCACTTAATATCGACGCAAAAGTCGAGGTCGCAGACAAAAAAAAATCTCCATCCCTTCGCAGAACTTGTTAAATGGGTTAGCAAGTAGTGTTTTTTTTGGTTTTGGCGGGAAAACGAAAATGATCGCGTCGCCGCATTGTATTATTTTCCAAAACTTGTGTTATTTTCAGTGTTAGTGCATAAAATTGACGGCGTTTTATTAGTCAAGTGCTGGATTACAGGCATGAGTGTGGGAAAGTGGTATAATGATGGTGAAACGTTTTTTTTTCGTGTTTTTTCCAAAACTCCATAGAAGCTTCAAGTTGTCACCACTTTACTAGGAGTATGACTTTGACTAGACTATGACTTGACTTGATGACTTCGACTGTGACTTGACACATATTTGCGTAAATATCATTAACTTGAAAAATTATCAATTACTTAGTGTCAAGTAATTATAAAAATATAGGCTGAATACACAAAAGTGTGGTGCCAAAACATATATAAAAAAGTAGTGTTTTGTTTACACGAGCCTTTATTTTTTTAGTAATTACGTCGGGTCAGAAATATTACACTTCAAAAGTTTCTACGATAGCTCTGATATCCGCAATTATCTATATTGCCTGCACATGTTATGGCGGGAGCGAGTGAGGCATAAAGAATCATGTTTAACAATGTACTTTTAAATTGTCGTTCCATCACAACTCCATATTACAATTAAATTATTATGCCGCAGCAATTGTATTGGTAATTTTATCTGACGTACTATCTTTTCCGTTACAGACTTGATAAAACTATTCTCAGTCACAATACATATAACATACCTAGATATAAAATAAAGTAACACTTCTTGCGAAGTTATGTAGGTATAGCTGATTGCGAAAACAATCTGATAATTTCATAAACTAAATGAAATCACAAAGTGGTTTAACATTGTAATCATGTAATGTAATTAATATAATGCAAAATGAAATGCTGAAGCGATTCTTAAAACATTCGATTAACGTAAAATAAAGTTGGCAGTTTTATCAATCCGCGATCTGTTACGAAACAGTTTCCGAGATCCGAACGAAAATGCGTCCACGATCATAATTTTTAATGTATTAACATTAAGTTAAATGTATTTTTTTTACCGGCAAATTGCCATTATTCTTTCAACGAAATAGGTACTACAATGATATAATACTAAAAACTGCCTACTACAACAAAAAACATGTGTGTACTCAGACCATGCTATAAAATATTATACAAGATCCAATTTAAAAAATATGATTTTGTTTTTGTATTCAGTGCCTCTTAAAATAACTGCATGACAGCCGAAATGTCTATTTAATGGTACACACAGCGCGGGCACCAGTTCATTTTCATTTTTTCATTTTTCATTTAGTTATATGGGAGAGCATTCTATAGCATGGACTGAATACATACATTAAAGGAAAAGAACGAATTAAATTCCACCTTGTATACTGGCCGCGATGACCTATAGACAGTCCAAATGCTCCAGCCAACTAGTAAGTTGCGTTCCCAACATGCCGGCAGCATTGCCCCGTTGAATTGCAATGCTGATTCGTTGTGCCAAATGCACGCACGCAAATTGTATTTAAATAGCACCACTTAAATCATTCATTATATTGGCTATGTAAATAGATTACAACATTACAACATTCGTAACCTTAAAACAGATTCAAAATAGTTACCGTAGGTATGTAAAAAAATGTAATGACCCATATCATGATAATAATATTTAAATAATAATAATAATATTTGTGGACATTTTACATAGCGCCATCTAGCCCCTCAGCAAAGCTTGTACTATGATAATGCATCTAAATTCTATAAAACATTATAGTACGTACCTCTGTGCTTGACCATTGAGCATGGTGACCACCTGCGCCACAATGCCTTTGACTGGCGCATCCTTATCCTGCATCACTTTTGGCTTTTCCATCGTCATCACTTCAGTCTTCGTTTTCACAATCATTAAGTACAACACAGCGTTTTAGTTCATAGTCTTTGGCATCGATTATAGATCACTGTTAATAAATTGAATGTTTTCTTCCACGTTACTTAGTTTGATTAGATTTTTTCTTCGGTATTTTTATAATCGGTAAATGTAACATACACATGTACACATAATGTACATTTCACATTACATTTACCAATGTGCTGACTGAGGATAAATTTGTCGTAAGCTGCATGGGAAAGTAACTAACTGTCGAATTTTTTTAACCTACATAATTAACTTACTTACATCTGCATTATTTTTATTTAAAATATGGTTTTTGAACCATTGACTGTTATGTTCTGAAACCGCAAATATGGCATACCCTAATGCATTCTTCGTAAAGCACAAGAAAACGGAGAAGAGAAATAACTGTTGTCCATATTGGTGCCACAAAAATTATTTAATGAATTACAAAGTTTCCTTAATTTTTATGTAACATCTTGCATGACCAATGGAAACGTACATCGGATACGCTTTCTGCTAAGCTTCTAAAATTCTAAATACGCCAATTAATGCCACATAACTAGCCCTCGACTGGGGTATACGGTATATTGTAACAGGTTTTAAAAGTAACAAGTACTATGTAAGATATAAATCTCTTCATATTAAAATTAACGTGTTGAACAGGTGTACCAAATTATAAAAACACCGTTTACTGTAATTAAGTACAGCTATGTAATAACTAATATCGTGTCAGTCGCCCACTAAATGTTGCAAAATCGTAACATACTTTTACAGATAAATAAAACGTTTGGCATTAAAACATCCGGGAATGGTCTTATCGGAAAGCAAATTAACAAATACTGTATGTATTTGACAATAAAAAATAGATTATTTAACAACCGAAATAAAGGCAGTTTTTTGAGGTATAAAAATGAGGGAACGTTATTTTAATTCGTATATCATGTAAACTGAAGGTGGACTCTGCTGGATAGTCATGGTAACTTGTTATTATAAACACATATGTTTGTTAGGGCAACTATATTTTACCCTGCTAAAATAAAAATGTTCAATCTTTCAAAACTTTTTATTATTACCTACATCACTGTAAATTGGTTGATTGTGTAAAGAGACATGATTGGTTGTCCATATCTATGATTTTTTCCTAACTAGTATGTGCAACGTAAGCCTCTTTACCATTATCGTTAACCAAATATAGTAAAATTTAAAACACAAATATCCAAAATGTAAGAACATCAGATCTGAATTCGATAACATTTTATAAAATTACAGCAGTAGGCACGTTTCAACTATAAATAACTGATTAACCACTGAATATAAAATACTATGTATATCAAATATAAATAACCTAACAGAGTATTTGGCCGCTCAAATACCTTTTTTACGCTTTCACAGGACGTTAGTTGAAATTGTTTATTGTTTATGTACCGTAACAATATTTTGTCACTTATTTAGCCATTATGTAGAAAGTTGGAAGCATACAAAGCTGATGGGCAGATTTTGCGGTGAGGTCAGGTTTAGTATTAGTATGCATCATTATTACGTTACAGTAGAGGTGGATTTAGGGTTTAGAAAGAGATTTAATGACAGGCCACTGAGAAGCCAGCAGATACTCATGAAAATGTTTTATAAATCAGTATATCTGTTCCTATAGAAAGGCGCATGCAAAATAACAAGTATGTAGATGATGTTTACAGTGAAATTGTGTTTACCTAGATGATCCTATGCAGGAAATGAGAAAAAAATTGTACTATAAGCAGCGAATTATAGCACATTATATATCATACACACATATATATCATCATAAGGTGGCCTCTAGCCAGCGTCATAAAAACATGGCTATGATCATGTTGTTTAAAAATCTACTATGCATAACTTTATTTACGTTAAGAAACTCACGAGTCTTTTTGATTTTCACACTCATCATTATTAGAAGACATTAAGGACATAGTATTTATATTTTAACGTGTTAGCAAAAGCTTCGCCCGTCCATTCTGTGGGCTGGTACTGTCTAAAAAGTTAGTGATGTCTGCAAAGCTATTCAATGTTGCTATGGTAACCAATTTCGACAACAATAGACCATATTCTATTGCATTAGATCAATGAACCATACTTTAGGAATTAACTGAAGTTACTGTCGACAAAAGCTGTTCATTTAGTTGATAAAACGATGAATTTAAAAATCGTCAACGCAACGATAGAGGATAGGTAAGTTTTCTTGAGTTATATTATGACTCTTCAAATCATTTAACGTGAACCTTTTATAAAATATTGATAAGATAAGGCTAAAAACTGCGTAGCGTACCTACGCGCTATATACCCATAGCGCGACATTTTATAAATCTAGTCCATCAATCCATCAAGCTTAAAACTGTTTTAGTAAAGTTTCAACTTGAAATTAAACTGTTTAACTTTATCTCAGTTAGTACTAGTATAGTATTAGGGGTAGCTTAAACATTTGTTTGTGTGGGTAGGGAAATATTGTTAAGAGTGATTTTGTCGGTCATAATTTAAATTCGGTTCCTTATTCTGATCATTTAAACATGGTTGTTTATCAAAGCATGTATAAAATATTTTTCGTCTAAATAATTAATCACTAAAGAGGAAACTTGGTAAATGCAAAATTATTTTTTAAAAAAACTATAGGGAAATGAAATCGAAAATATTCACGCGTGTTTTTCTTAACCAATTTCATATTGTCAATTATAAAACTGAGCTGCCAAAAGTCGTTTAAAGGAGTGCCTCATCATGTATTTATTATCAAAGCTTATCAACTTTAATGATACATTGCTGTCCAACAAAGGAAACGCATTAATAGGATAGCTGGTGATAAGTTAATTGCTGTCAACGACCAACAACATAATACTAAGCAAACAGCTGAATTGGCTCAACTGCAATAAATAGTTAACGATACGCGGTATTTGTTTTGGTGATGACATTGTTTCGGTATTTGTAATCAAGCGACCATCAACACAATCCCGCTTAGATACATTTTGATTTAGATAAGAAGATTTATCTCCTTTCGAAATGTCTCGAAGATATGTATTTTCCCATTCAATTTCAAATCAAATGCTATTGATGTCACATAAACCACTTTTGCACTAATTAAATTATCCGCATCAGGTTTCTACTCGAGTCTCATGTAACCGATATCCAGTACAGCATGCAACAACTTCCGCGTGATAATACCTTTTTGAATTCACACTAAGTTATAAACACAATAAATTATTGATGGTACAAAGCTAACGTCAAAACTGAAACTTGTGAAGCTTTCGGAAGCTCGGAATTCATTCGATTCGATTGGAGCGTTCAGTGACCCGTGCAATTGCCGTATCGAATGATCACGATGTCGATAGGATTGTGGTAAAGATGCGAGGTCACAGGCTCACTGGCGACCACAACACGTGTTGCGATAGAGTTTCATGCGGGAGCGTACGTCCCGGCGCGCGACGAGTCACAGACTAACCCGAGAGCCGCGCGAACCACCGGCCCCGGCGCAGCACGCCGTGATGCTCGACTCAAAGCCATCGAAATCTCAGCCCAGCTGCGCTCGCTTTATCTGATTACCTCATGGAGCAAGGACCTTTCGACACAGAAAGCTCGTCGTAAAATCCACCATGAAAAACTGTCCGTACCTACTGCGAAATTTCATCTTGCGAAATTCACTCGTTAACTATGACAGTTTGATGCGGTTTTGTAATTTCGTTGATTAGTTTTTGGACAACAGTTAAGGTTTTATTGAGAAACTTAGCATTTTGTGTTTATTGTAAAGCGCTCTGATGAGCATCGACAAGCTTAAAGAATTTTATAAATTAAAAGTTAACAGCCGTGGAATGGAATAATAATCTAAAATGAAATATAATGTTATAACCAAAATGAAATAGTCTTAGGCACGTTGTTACCGACGAGTCACGACTATACGAGCACGTCTTTAAATCTGAGACAAAAAAAGTCAAAGGAACCGAAGCTGAGCACATATTAAAATTCGCATAAGACCCACAGTGCCAAGACGTTAGGAACCGTTTCCTATTGTTGAATACATCTATTGTCGTACCGTACGTATCATAGCTTGCTCTTGGAGGTCACCACTATATATGTTGGTACAATCGTCTCCTAGATCGTGATTTACCACTGTTCGACCGATTTTAACTTTTAACACAACGGACTAAAGTACTTAAATAATAAAAATGAATTTCCCAGCACACTACTCACATAATCTCATGAATTGATGTAGAAACGGTGCTTCGACATTGTTTAATTTTTTTGTGGAAACCATTGTGCAAAATATGCAAGATTATTACATATGACATGCCCTGACAGATGCGTACATACTAGAATGACTTTTATTACACAGGTCCTAAAGGTAAAATCCTGAATCACGCTATTCCCAAAAAACGTTTAACGTTAAACGCTTCATAAAATACTTGGTACATCTTCATCTAGATATCTTAGTTTGACGATGTTTGTGTGAAGTAACATGAAAATCCTCTGTAAGTAAAAACAATCACGCACAAGACCTTGATACTCAGGCATTGAAAAGTAAGCTGTGATTGACCTGACCTTACACTTTAAATGTAGAACGGTAGCAAAGAATTAAGCCCAACAATTGGTAGGTGTAAGATAGTTGGATCAATTAAGGAAATAGTTGAAGTAGTTGTTTGTACTTTTTTTGGAGCAGTTAATGTCACCCGTGGTCATTTAATAGTTCAAGGAAAATACTTTAAAAAGTATTGGGTAGGTAAGGTCGTCTATGTAATACATAGATAAACCAAAATTCGCTAAAGGCACTAGTATTTTGAGAGATACTTTTGAAGTCTATATAAGTATTAACGAAGGAGATGGATGGTCTTTGATAGACGGTTAGCCAGCAATTTTCCCGTACAGTACGGGAAAAATACGGAAATTATATATTTATAATTATACTATAGGGAATTATAATTATACGGGAAAAATGAAAAAGCTAGATAAACTTACTGATAGTTATTTGTTACATTAGGTTTTTATTTAACGGGTGCAAGTAGTGTAAATAAAACCGTTAATTATGAACCTTATAAAAACCTAATTACGTTTTCAAATAGCTGCGCATTATTTCCATGAAGTCAAATCAACCAATAATTTTCTAATTATTTTGACTCAATTAACGAATCTTAGGTTTTTTTCTCCCTTCTCTTGAGGATGATTTTTCTATTGCTATATGGTATGGCTACATTAATGTATCTGCGTATGTCTTCCAAAGGTGTATTATATGATAAATCCAATCTACCTGCCTGTATCAATAATCTCGAAGACAACTCTCAACAAGTTTACCTGTACTATTATATTACTATTGAACTTAAAATGGGAGCAGATTGCCTTGAGCCGATTCACAGCGAAGTAGGTAATTCTAGGTATTCACAATACTGTGGACTGTTGATTCAATTCTTAACATCCCTCTGTCTGTTTACTGTTATTGTCAACAGCTGCTTTTGTTCGATTGTATTGAAGTGTGTTGAGAGAGGACAATACTGATAATCGATATGGCATCATGGTAAGTGTGATGCAGACATTTCCTCGAAAATTATAAATCTAAATCCATTCCTACTGTTACCTTCATCTTAATCTATTGAAAATGTCTATAAAATGACAGGAAAAATCGATACCCATCGAGGTAAATAAAAATAATAATAATAACGCCCAGCGATCACATACATAGATCCTGGGACTCTAACTAGGATTACCTGTGTCTAGGGACCCAGGACCTACGAGGATCATGGTCTCACAACACCCAGACTCAGAACAAGTAGGTGTTCGCGCTTTTATTTTTTTGTGCACAAATACTTGTCCTGCCGCGGAAATCGAACCCGCCGCCTTCGGGTTATGAGGCGACCTGCTCTAAAAGAGGCTGTTTGTGTGAAATGCTTTATTCTTCTATCTTTGGACTCCATTATTTTTATTAAAATACTAGGTACCGCCAGATTATAAACACTCACGAGAAAACCGTAGAACTAATATAATAATAATAATAATACGTGTGGACATTCTCACACAACGCCATCTAGCCCCAAACTAAGCAAAGCTTGTACTATGGGAACCAGATAACTGATACAATACTTGAATACTTTTTTTTTGTAAATACATACATAGAATACAATATAACACCCAGACACAGAACAAACATCGATGTTAATCACACAAATGTTTGTCCTGGGTGGGAATCGAACCCACAACCCGCAGTTCAGAAGGCAGGGTCACTACCAACTGAGCTATTGGGTCAGTCGAAACTGGTATGGATCTATAGGTTACTGATGGTGATTGCGACTTAATCAATTATTTGTTAGTGATAATATTTATGTATTATCATTATGAAATTATTGATAATAATTGATAATGTGTCAACAGTAGAAAAAAATAGAAAGGTATAGAGTTGACAGATCATTAACACTATCTAGAAGTGAAGTCATACAACTTGTAAACATGTTGACCATCCTTTTATTTCTTCAGAGGCGTTTTATATTCATATTCATATTCATATTCATTTATTTGCATTCATGTACAATTTATATATCATGTCAGGTCTTAACAACTAGTTTAGTAGGTACATGAACCCTGTAAGGGCGCTTGCAACTTTTTAGAGAATCAATAGGCACCTACCGTAGGATTGGAGATAGTTTGTATTTTGTAATTATCGCCAATTTAATTTATTAAGTATGTTAGTATCAGTATCACAGTATGCTGTTAAAAATCCCAGTTGTTTCGTTTAGCACGTATAAAAATTATAGAATGATTTTATAACTAGGGTTTGCAAATAATATGGACATTGGATATCGCCAGGTATCAAGTATATATTTGTTCTCGTTGGTATAAAATTACGTTAGAAGGTACCTGTTAAAAGTTGTTATATTGCTGCCATAGAGCAGAATGCTGAGATCATTCAATAAAATACGACATTCCTTATTGGAATACCATTTATATGGAAACGAGCTTTTGCCCGCAGCTTCGCCCTGCGGCGTGGCCTATGTGAATTTAATTCAACCACCCATTTCACCCTCTTAAGGGTGAAATTTCGAAAAATCCTTTCTTAGCGGATGCCTACGTCATAACATCTACCTGCATGCCAAATTTCAGCACGACCCGTCCAGTGGTTTGGGCTGTGCGTTGATAGATCACTATGTCAGTCAGTCAGTCACCTTTGAGTTATATATATTTAGATTAAAGATAATTAGGTACCTATATAATTTAGTACACTACATGAAAAAAAAAAAAACACTCACCCAATACTGGCAAGACTGTTGTTGCTGGCAGTAAGCGAGTCAGCGCCTTTGCCCTGCGCCATGGCAGCCAGTTGTCGGTCCAGGAAGTTGTTCTGTTCCAGTAACTGGCTCCATTGGCGGATCGCTGTCTTTGATGAGGACAGCTCTTGATGCAGTTGTCTCTCGTCTAATGAGTTGAGGCCGCTGCGTAGTGAACTGTCCAACCTACAGACAAATGTCGACCATATAGGTATTGTTACACATTTGAATCAACTAAAATTTGAAGTAACCTAAACGTCGGTGAAGCTGTAATAATGGTACATTACCAGTATGGCACCATAATAAAGACTTCCTATTACAATAGGGACTATTACAATAGGGAGATTTTTTTGTTATTCTTTTACTCATTAGATAACTTAAAGGGAAAATAATTACTACGCACGTATATATATAGTCCATAGGCACGTATATATAGTCCATACAATACAAAATTTCTTTATTGTACACCAGAATAAAAAACACAGATGATGAAACTTAAAGCTATAAGTACAATGGGCAGACTAATCGCTAAAAGTGATCTCTTCCAGTCTACCTTTAGATGGATAGGATTACGTAGGTAACGTCGATTATATTGTTTTTTGTTAAAAAATTTTAAGGATAAAATAACGATTGTACTGAATGATTGCTCGAGCTGTCCAGCACACTTGACGATTGTGTATACCTTACCGCCTATTTTATGATGCCACTCTCGGCAATAAGTCGATGTAAGTTCTTACATATAAGTAAATAAATTACCTTTCAATGTAATCGTCGACGCTTTGCAAGCTTGTGATGGACTGCGCCAAGTCGTTATCCATCATCATGAGGTCATCGGAGGCGAGGCTCGACAGAGTGTCGAGGGATGGAGTCCTTTCGCCAGCATTACGCGCTATAGACAAAAAGTTTCATTTTCTTAATAACACATACTTATATGGTTATTATTTTATACTCGTTATGTTATTACAAGAAAAAGATTATTCCACAGTCCCCACAGTAGCTAGTTATTGCCGGTTCTGGAACACCTAAGTAAAGTTTCGCGTGACATTGCACTGCTCACGTAATCCTGAGACATAAGTACAGTTTTGTATCAGATCACAAAGTCGCATTGCCCTGTAATTTCACTAGCTACAGTGCCCTTCAAACCGGAACACAGTGTTTGCACACTACTGCTTGGCGGCAGAATAACTGACAAAGCGGTGGTACCCAGATGAACTTGGTAAAACCTACCGTACTGTATATTTAAAATAAATAATTAAGTACTTAGTATTTATTTTTAATTTACTCACTTTTTCGGTTCCTCTGAGCCAAAGGGCTTGATGTAATTCGTTCTCTGGACCTTCGCAGGTGTTTGCTAGCTTCCGAATCAATGGTTTTAGATGACTGGCTACCATCGGCGTTTTCTAAGAAGTTAATATTTTTAATATAAAAAAATATAAATAAATAAAGCAGTCGAAGAAAACTAATTAAATTACTGACACAATCCATTTTAAATCGATAAAAGCCCTACATCTGATAATAATTATGACTATGATGTTGATGATGATCATAACAAAAATATTGCGACCGGTCGAACATTTGGAAGCTACGAAGCCACAGATTGCCTGGCCCGATAGCTCGGTAGTACTAGTAACCCTGCCTTATAAGCTATAGGATACATGTGGGTTCAATTCCCACCCAGGACAGACAATTGTGTGATGCACATGGATGTTTGTTCTGTGTCTGGACAAACAAAAAGCATCTAAGTATTCTATCAGTTATCTGGTTCCCACAGTATAAGCTTGAGCTAGTTTGAGGCTAGATGGCACGGTGGGAAATGTCTACAAATATTTATTCATTTATTTATTATAGACTTAAAACTTAGAATATCCCCCGTTTCTGTCTGTCTGGGGTAAAATAAGCTTACTTCTGAAGAGGAGAGCAGGTTGGTCGGCAATCTCATCATCGAAGAAGTCCCGTCCATCGGAGAGTGACAGCGATCCAGACGCGTGCGTCGGTGTTCCAGGAGACTCCGGGGTCACATTCTTACTGCTCTCCCCGCTTTCCTCTCGCAGTTGGTTACTGGATATAAAAGCAACGTTAAAAACCTCCTCTCTCCATGTATCTGTTCTTTTCACTCTTAACGTGAATGGCCAAAATGTAAAGGCCCATAAAGGAGAACCCGCCGATGTAACTAGTTTAATAGTGAAAGACTGCACCAAATGTGCGAATGCAAAGTGTACTAAGCCTGATAGAACTAGCATCTAGCATGATCAGAAAGACATGCTGTGATTATTATAATGAGTAGGTAACTTTAATAGTTGCTAAACGCGTCGGCTTATAATTTTCTAATTTCCTTCTCCATAGTTTTACTCTAACTCCGAACGCAAACGCTAGTTTAAAAGGTAGCAAACAGACACTGATAAGTAAAAACGGATTAATTCCGAAGTTATAGTGTTTAATTTGGATACAATAGAAGACCCTGCGTCCTGTACACTCCGTGCTCTTCCAGTAGGTAATACTTAGATCATGTGAGATGTGAGCTTGGCGATTACTGTAATTGTAGTAGGCATCTAACTACATATAGGTATATAGACCAAGCAACCAAGCATTAACAAGGTCGCCGCACTATAGATCGAAAAGTACGTCAAGTCAATATTATAATATGGTCCTCCATGTGTTTATGATAAACTGAAGACTTTTAAGAAGTAAGGATTATGAATGTAGTGGCCACAGTAGCTCTATAATAGTGAATAGAATCATTGTTAACCATAAGCTAATAGACGGCTGAGGGTTCGATTCGAGTCTGGTGATTGCCGCTTGTACGCGTCGAAATAGGCACTATTGTACCACCATAGTAAAAGAAAAAGATATTCTATGAAAAAGGTCGCATGGTTTTAATTTACTCATAAAGATACTCACTTAATTTCCTTCACAGGCTGCAGAACCTCTCCATCTACACGATCACTTTCTTCAAACTGCATTCTACCAATTGGCTCCGGCGACTTGGTCTTTGTATTAGCCGTCTGATATGCGGAGGATATAGAAGGAGCTTCCCTTTCTACATGGAGCTCGTTATTAGAGTCACTGGTACTGGTCGAGGAGATCAGGCTGTCTGCTGGTGAAGTCTCGTCGTCCAGCAGGCTTTGTGTGGAGGTCTCTAGGGCAGACATGTCGAATTTGGACTCCTCTAGGGTGAGGGTCAAGTTATGATGGTCACCGCTCTGGTTTGTGCATGTGCTAGTGGTGCTGTAGTTAGAACTTGTCATTGAACCTGTTAAAAGATAGAGGTCTTTAAACTATGAATGCTTCTGCTAAAACCAACATAGAAATACAAAAACTCTTTTAATTGATTGCACTTTCTATTGTGACGTCTACCTAGTGTTTGTAGATAGACAAAAAAATATTCGATTTTCACGCTTGCGTGATAGTTATTTGAAACAGGTACCTCGACATCTAACCGTTTAAAATTACTGAACCGCGATTATACTATGTTATTATCTTTGGTAATTTTAACAAGCGTGTCTCGTACACAAATTTCATTCATAAATCCATTGATATTCTGTACCTACGCGCTGACACTCCATTTTGACTTTTTATCCTTTTTATAAGCTACAAATCTTGGGTAAATCGTTTTTTCCAGTCTGCCTGCAATTCATTGTTATAAATTCACTATTGCCATACATTTTTTTATTAGTTTGAAAACTATCTCGAGTATAACAACTTTTATAAAATTAATAACTCACGTCAATTAAGAATAAATTACTCTGACCAGGTTTTGAGTAATTTCCACTTTTTAATTAACTTGAGTTTAGTCTTTATTAATTTTATAAAATTTGGTGCTTTACTGGTTGTATCTTCAACTCACCCATCATAGGACCTCGCAACGAGTCATGCTGACTCAACGTCAGTGATTTCATCAGCAAGGGATGTGGTGGTAAGGGCTCATCAAGGATTACAATAGTCTTCTTTGGAATATCTATTTCAGGAACTTTTTGTATCTCCTTATTCTCATACTTGGATTTGTCGTCTTCACAACTGGACACGCTGAGTGCAATGGACACATCATCCTGTGATCTGAGAGCAGATAAATTGTAAGATTTGTATTTTTTTACATTCTTGGCACAAAAATCAGCGTTGCTATTTAACAATACAAGCCAAATTAGCATTGGGCTGCAGCCAGGCCAATCACTAGTGCTCAATAGGTATATTAGTTTACAATAGGTATGTGAATGAATTAGCTAGCAATTGCCGCAGTATGTGATAACGGATGACAGATGACAGTCCTCAGAGGATTTTTGTCTGAGCTTTATAGCATAACGCACACGGAAGAGTTAAAGTACGGCGTAACTGCGGATTCTAGCAATCTCAGAAAAGAAGTTGGGATCCGTATAAAAATTTAACTAATGGGTCAAATCGATTTTAGTTCACTTTCTTATAACTTCTTGAGGGAAATGATTGAATTATTGTGTTGTTCGCGTATACATTGCGCAAGGCAGTTTTGCATTCCGAAAAAAATAATCATCGTCTGCATCGGCCCGCCCTATAGAGATAATCTATAAAGATTTTTGTTTACCTGTTAGCCATAGCCTCTCCAGCGGCGTGGGACTGCCAGGCAACACTGTTCCCGAAGTGACTCTCCTCGCTTTTGCACGACGGGCTCGACTCCTTGCTCGAATCCATTGTTTGCGGGGACGCTACTCCGCTTGATGACTTTATGAACGAGTTCTACAAACAGAGAAATATTTTTTGAGATGAAGAAATGTTGAATGAATGACTTTAACTGCCGCGCCTACGTTTAATAAGTAACTTTTTTCTTTTACAGTAAGAAGAAGAAGAAGAAGAATAGTGAGGAGGGTATAAAAAAAAGTTTAAATAGAAAAAAAGTAAAAATAAAAGAAAATGAAGGGGGTACAGAAATCTCTATCCTTGCTTGGTAATCTTATATAGAATCAAAACGTTGTCTGGCCGTTGGCACGTTTGTTTGTGTGGCTTTCAGATCAAAACGGCTGAATAAAATTAGATGAAATTTTTCTCATGGATGGCTTATATTAACGGGATAACACGGTAGGCTTTTATCCTGAAAAATTCAGAGCTCCTGCAAGAAAACGAGTTTCTAGTGAAACCGTCGCCTTTAATAACCAAATATTTCTCCAAGGTTCACTCCGTTTGGTTATGTACAATTCTTTTGAAGCTAACATAATTACTTTTCTACAATGGGTGACACTTTTATTTTATTAGCATCATTTTGATCACAAAAGTATAAGATCTTTGGACGAATGTTTGAAAAAATATTGTTGCGTTAATGAAACGTCCAATTCATATTTCTCTGGCCCTAGTCTGACTCTAGTTGCAAGGCGAGTAGAAGGTACCTGGATAACTATGACTACCTCACCTGCTTGTTCAACTTCTCAGGCTGCGCCCGATCCAGCACAAATTTCTCCTCATCCGTGCTGCTTTGAATCCTGGTCGGTCGACTTCTGTTCCTGTATCGATCCAAGGTGGACATCGGAGACCGTTGGGCGGACTCCACCGGAGACGGCTTGGGAAGGACGGGTGAAGGAGGACGATAAGTAGGGGTAGGGGACACATCGTAGTCAGGAGATAGGGTGTCGTCGAATGAGGAAGGTAGCTTTGGTAACGGGATCACGGTGTGCCCGGTAACTACTGCGTCATCTGGGAAATAATGGAACCGTTAAAGATGACATGATGACATTTAGGTAAACTATAAAGTATTGATTTCCAAATTCAATCAGTGTTTTCTTGATATTAAGTAGTATGTTCATCCATAGGAAGTTATTGAAGCCCATTAGGGACTTGCTTAAAGTGATCAGCTAGGGTTTCACGTGTTCAGCATTACAGTGGTCGCGATTGCTGATAAAACAGAATTAAAATGTCGCGGGCTCCCCTCTCTAAGCATAAACAAACGCACCAACGCCAAGAAGCTTGTTTAGTCCTAACTTAATTTATATATCAAAATCCATCATAATTATCCGGAAAACATCCTCTGCTAAACACGCAATGTTCATCCAACGGATTCCCCCAACTTTACGTACACAACACATTACATTACTTTATTTATAGGTCATCTGCGTAGCACTCATAGGTACAAATAGACATCTTAAGGAGTAGAATTTAAATAAAAATGTTTGGAGCAAGAGCAAATAATAATAAAAATAACATAACAACGCCCAACAAATACATACATAGATCCTGGACCCTAACTAGGATTCCTTGTCTACGGACCCAGGAACTACAAGGACCATGGTACTACAACAGTCCCATACTCAGAACGAGTATTTGCGTTTCTGTGCACAAATACTTGTCCTGCCGCGGGAATCGAACCCGCCGCCTCTGGTTTATGAGCCGACCTGCTCAACCACCACACCACAGAAGCAGTCAAATGACTTTTAAGCAGGCTAATGTTTAAAATAGTTCTTACCCATGATATCAAGGTCAGAGTCTTGCAGCTCTCTCAAGTGGAAGTTGTGAGATCCTCGCATCACCATCTCCAGGTTACGAGGGCGGTGCCGCGAGTGCGGAGACACGTCCCCTCCCGCCCCGCCTTCACCCCCTGTCCACACCCCGGAATCAGTGGACACTGCTGACCCTGCGCCTGATGAAATATTAATACTGGTCAATGATAACAAAACAAGGTCTGTGATTTTGTCCTCATCTATATTTAAGAGGACGCCGTGTATATGAGGATCTCACATCACATCACATCTCTTCCCGCGGATGCCATAAGAGTCGGCTCAGGGAATACCCAGGGAATGGGCAGCAGCATTCTACTTGGTACATTCAAATCTTCTGCGATCATCAAGTAAGCTTTATATTATGTATCCTACTATCCTACTAACATTATAAATGTGAAAGTTTGTGAGTATGGATGTATAGATGTATGTTTGTTATTCTTTCACGTAAAATCTATTGAACGGATTGGGATGAAATTTTGCACACATTTACTAGTTGCGCCCCTCGGTTTCACCCACTCATCTCACGGGAAAATTTCACTTTTCCGGGATAAAATGTAGCCTATATGTTAATCTAGTGTATAAGCTATGTTGATACAGAATTTTATCCAAATCCATTCAACCGTTTGAGCGTTAATGAGTAACAAACATACACACATACAAACTTTCGCCTTTATAATACTAGTGTGATAACCTGGATTAACGCATAGGATACTTTTTATCAACTCGTATTAAGAAAAATTGGCGTTTTATGGGGGAAGCCCATACATATCGTTCAGCAGTGTATATCTTCCGGTTGATCATGTGTACTTAAGAAACAGGGTAATAAGCAAGTCTTTAGTCATTTGCTAATTTTACCCTATTTAAAAGTAAGACATTGTCATTGTTGACAGCCTCTGGGGTGTGGTGGTTGAGCAGGTCGGCTCATAACCTGGACGCGGCGGGTTCGATTCTCGTGGCAGGACAAGTATTTGTGCACAGAAAAAAAGCGCAAATACTTGTTCTGAGTCGTGGTGTTTAGGAACATGGTCCTCGTAGTTCCTGGCTCCTTAGACACAGGGAATCTTAGTTAGGGTCAAGGATTTATGTATATGATCGTTGGGTGCTATTATTATTATTGTCAGATTACTTATTTATTACTTATTTTCACACAAAACGGCTGAGTTGAATTTGATAAAATTTTGCATTCAGATTCAGAAGGCGCGAGGGCCATGCTCTTTTCTTATTCTTGGGGTGTGATACCTAATTAATAGAAATTTGATTTATGTTCAAGAGGATACGGGTATGTATTTTCACCCATAAACAGGAAAATAGGTAAAATTAGGTGAACCTAAATATTGTTCCATCGATTACACACAATATCTACTTGAACAAATCGCCCGCCGAGTCAATTAATAAGAATTTTGTGGCTATAACCACAACCAAGTTTTTCATGTAGCACGCAAGCAGGTAACGAAGACAAAGCGAACCTTGGAAACAAATATTTCCGGCGCTTTCTGCACAATTTTAACAGACGTCTTTCAAATTATCAGCCATTTTTAATATTACTAAATTCACTAGCCACTCGAAATAAATTACGTACCTTCTCTCCAGCCATCCGAGGCGCTCGCCTTCCGGGTGTTGTTTACAGCCTGGAAGAAACAAACACTTATTAGTTACCACCACACATTCACCTTTCACTAACACTAGACCAAGTTACGTAAAGGGAATATTGACCAATTTGACCATGCTGCACCAGTTCTACCAGTCAAAGTGCATAACGCTGAATGACGCAGGGCACGGAACCCTACGCGAAACGACAACCTATGTCGAAATGTCCCGTAGTTCAAGCTTCAGTTAACTACTACAAAAATAAACAACTTTTCCTACACGTAGAATCGTCGCTCGAGACGTATCTCGAGATAAATTGCTCTACTCACTTAACACGGCGTTCAGTTTAGTGAAATCTCTGTTAACACTTTTGCTTTTAAAACTAAGTAACTAAACAAATAAAAAGACTAGTGCTACTTTATAGAATACGTTCCACAAACAAGCACGTCATGTTACGGTCTAAGACGATGTGAAAATGCCCGTATAATTAATTTGTTCTAATTAGGTGCATTGCTAATAGTTAGACATGTGTGTGTGCATTTTATAGGCTTGTAACGAAAGGCGGTAAAGTCAATGTCTTCACACCTCGTGATGTTACCTATGAGAAGAATTTGGTTCGCTTAAATTAGTAGAATTTAATTACTGTGATGTTTTTAACAATCCAATTTCTTTCAAACGAAACTGTACTTCACAAATGAAGGTCAGTTTTTATATGATACAGGATACGTTTTCTCATGACCCACATAAACGTATCAAGTCCTTTATTGAAAAGTTTTTATAATCTAGTTTTCTGTTTATCCGCCTGTATGTCATAGAAAGATGAGGTTATGTCTGTCTGTTCGGTATAAATGCAGATTTTATACTTCCAGAGGAGCTAATAAAAATAAACTTTAAAACATACATCATGTGTCATCTCTTAACACATTTTTCAATAATGAATGAATAATTTAGGTTCAATGAATTACTTTGTCTCGGATTTTAAAATCCTACGGGAGTAGTCTCGTGTGTACCAGACACGTCGAGTCGAGTAGTTGCATTCTGCACTAGGGATATTTCGGGCACACATCGACCGGCTTCTAAAGCGTCAATACTGAAATAGATGTAGTGTGACCTACATCGCAGAACAAACAAAACTATACGCTCTCGAGTAAAAATAAGACAGTATTTTCAATGGCAAGTTAATTAAAAATATTGTGTAATCTACATTTTTAAGCTATTAAAATGAAGGAGCGAATAAACGTGTCATTAGTCTTGGTTTAAAAAGATTTAGATACTACTCATGAAAAGATTTATATATTTTTATAACCAGTAATTAAATTAACATATTTGGTGTCGAAACATTTAGACGGCTTTAGATATGCTTAACTTATTAACTCTCCTAAAGTCATTAATTAAACTTATACTTTTTTAGTTTTACAAATACCTCCTAAATTGAATAACGTATTCTTCTATCTTATGGTTCTGAATAACCTATGACAAACTATATCTACAGCGCATCAATAATCCGAAGAGAAATCTTGTAGGTTCTTTCCAGTCACACATTAGGACCTGATAACTAAGATAAGATCATAATAATTAAGTGCTCTTTACCTGCTTAGCAGTTTTGGAGTCTATGTTTTTAACGGCAGGGTACTGTGGCCGAGGCAGCTGGTTCGTCTGGAAGGTGTACTTCCCCGGAGGCCGCTCGTTTGACGGCTGGACTCGGGTGGTTGATGTTCCTCGGCTGACGGGTTCGACCCTAGCTGCGATTTTACGTCCATCCTGCTGCAATGGTAGTAATTTAAACTTTATAGTCGAAGAGTAGAAAACTTATTGATGATGACACCATGGAATCTTCTTCAAATTCATATACCTACAGTTCTAAGTATTTTCCCATATATTTGTAAATCTTGCCACTCCTCGCTTTCACTTTCATCATCATTAACAAAAGCCTATACACCTCCTCCATCCAGTTTCTACCATTCGTTTCTGTGAATCGTCACTCAACCTGGCCTCCGGGTAAAGAACGCTTGCCTAAACGTGGTCTTCATCGGACTCGTCTACTCCACTACGCCACATACTCCAGGACGACTTTTCTACCTACGCTGTGACTCCAGCAGTTGGCAGTTCTTCGAGAGGCCAGTCCACTGCCACTACGCTACTGCTACTAATTATTCTTTAAGTTCGGATACTTTAGTTCTCTAGAATCATTTCGTTAATCACAGTCTACTGTAAAACCTCTCATAGACTAAAGTGGATTGCGCTCACCTGGGAATACTGCTGCGGCTGATAGGTAAGTATGACCGTCTGCTTGGTCACTGGCTTGGGGACACCTCCCGCGCCGATGATGGTTGTGACGCCGGTGGATGTCACCTGCGTCGGTACCAGCCCTAGCTGGTTACTGTATGGTGAATTTGTACTTTTCTTATCTGTAACAAGAGGATATTCAAATGTCAAGTACAAAATTTGAGGCAGTGCAAGGGTCTCATAATATTATGTCCAGTAAGTAATGTTCATATTGTTTATAACTACCAACTATACACGTGGTTAACAGAGTTAAATAAAATTATACAAAAATGGTTTGGGTCAAATCAAATTTATAGCCTGTATAAAACATTTAGGCAGGTACCCACCCTACTACCCTATACAGTGTATCTTTTAGACTTTGGGAAGGGATATAAAAGAAGCCCACCAATGGAATGAATTGAATGAAAACCAGCGGTCTACTATAATGTCACGTAACGACTTCGTCCAGGGTCCTAGGATGCCTAAATTATCCTGATCCTACCTAATTAGATCCTGGAGGTTACGGCGACATGAAAGGAGAATGGAGCTGGAAAGAAAGACACCTCAAATATTCACAATGTAATAAAAATGAATAACAAACAGATACAAAAATAGAAATAAAATAAATAATAATATGTGTGGACATCTCACACAACGCCATCTAGCCCCAAACTAAACAAAGCTTGTATTATGCGAACCAGATAACTGATGCAATACTTAGATGGACATTTCAGGATGAAACTTTCAGATGGAGACGGAGATAACGGACTTGACTTGTAAAAGTGCTAAAATTAGCCTATTTGCAATAAATCTTTTGACTTTGACTTTGTCTAAAACCAAATTTTAAAAAACCACAGGTTAAAATACGTATCTCAATATCCGACACGGAGGTTTGACTATATTTAATGTTCATCAGGTGAACGTAGCGGTTCAACACGAGCTAGTGCTCGTCAGGTAATACATTCATAATTATATATGTTCTCCAATTCCATTCTATAACCAAATCTCGCAATCACTCCTTATTTACAACTTCCTTGAATTGTCAACACCTAATATTAAGTACTAAACTCACCAAGTGCATTATTGTTAATGTGCGTTTCCTTATCCTTATGTGGTGGTCCGAAAGCGTGTTCCGCTGCCACGCTCACGTCACCCACCCGCGCCGTCTTCGCATGCTGCTGCCTGAAACCGAACCTGAACAATTCAGACAACTTCTGTAGGTGATCGCTTTGGGATCAAAGATGATGAAAAGATGAGACGGTAGCTTAGGCTGACCAAATGGTATGAAATGTTTTGCTAATGATTTAACAACAGGCGTTAAACGCCTGACAGCTTCTAATAAAATCAGCTTTTCATGATAATAATAAAACATTTCGTAAAAAGTAAAAATCATTGAGATCAAATTAATTGAGTATTATCCTACTCATTTCGTTTTGTGACTTTTCGCCTTACGTATACATTGAAGCAACGATTTTTTTGGAGCTGTGAACTTTGCTACGCAATTTAGTCTGCAATTTTAAAAGCAACTTTAAAAATTACAGACTAGCTTTTGGTTAAACAAGGCGCACCGAAATAAAATAATTCTGTACGCGTAAGTTCCGAGAACTTAGTAGCTTTAATATAATAGGAAAGTAGACTTTTACGAACAAAGTTAATATATTCAAATATGTTGATCCAAACATTGCCACAAGGCTACAACGCCTTCACGGTAATATCGAGTCGTGTTGTCGATAATGAAGGTTTACTTTTGTCTACATTTCATATTAAAACTGCAAAATTGTTCCGTTAAATCAAATTTTATGTATACCACCTCACTGTAACAATTCCGAGTGAGAATGTCTCAGGAGTATCTAAGTTTGTTGTTCTAGGGTGCCTGGTAAAAATTGTAACTAATGTTACTAGATTATTTAGTATTACAATTTTTTCAGGCGTTTGAAAAGAATTTATGTTATGTAGTCCATATCGTGGATGCATCCATCATCCATGTCATTATTATTCATAAGACTTTCATATTCATACAGCTCACCAAAAAAAAAACGGCTAATTTTATGTTCAAATGCTTGCAAAATCGGTGATTCTCGTATGATTCTGACGATTTAGGTTTTTCTATTTTATTCTGCTTTCCAATTCTAACGCTCGAGGGCGAAAGAGCTATTACAAATCTGCCGAAGTACCTGTTAGTTCGTAGCGGTTGGCCCGCAGTCTCCTTGCGTGGGCGGGCGAGAGGAGTTGACCTCCCTGATAGCACCTCCTCCGGCCGAAGATCTTCTGTCGAACCTGAAAAGAGGCGCTGTTGAAATTATTTGTAGATGACAAAGTGAAGAACCTTTAGTCTCTATGTTATAAGCCTTTTTGCGGCCACTTAAAAATGATAAATGATAGACCTAAGTAAATAGTGTCGACGTAAAAACAGCAAGAACACTATTAGGATAAATAATTATCTTGTGCCAGATAATCATCTGACTGAACCTAAACGACGACGCGCGGCATTTGCTAAGATGTTTTGTAAAGTTCTCTTCGACGACGCGACGGATTCCAACTAAGTATTACCTATTTACTGAAAAAAAAACTTCTTTACGCATGCTTGACTTGGGGAGTAAGATGGTCAATGCGTAGCGAGACGAACGGAAGTTGATTCATGTGGATCTCCATTGCCAACACAACAAAGTTATAAATTTGTATTATTATGTTGGTATATCCGGTAAAATGACAATTTACATGACGGCGACATCCCAAAACAAAGTTATATCGGCCGATAGATGGAGCTAAACTAAATAAATTTTACTGCACTCGTGTGGTCGTGTGGTGGGTAAGCACACTCGTTTTTTTTTCGATCTTTTACCTCCATTTCCATTCTTGTCATGCGACGCCTGCTTCTGCTTCCGCCTTGCGTTGTCGTCGGCGCGTGAGGTGCTTGCCGGCCGACGGCGGAAGCCGAAGGACGTCGCGACCCCACGGCTGGGCTTGCCGTTACCGTTCCCACTTGCGCTCTTGTCCCGCTTCTTGGCCCCCTTCGACTCAGAGTGGCCCTGGAAATTATTGAAATTATTAATTTTATACAGCAGTTAATGTTTTACGTAAGATGTTTAACTATTGTATGAATTAGGAATTGTACGAAGGTTGTGGTGTGATTGTTGAGCAGGTCGGCTCATAACGCGGAGACGGCGGGTTCGATTCCCGCGGCAGAACAAGTATTTGTGCATTAAAAAAAAGAGCAAATACTTGTTCTGAGTCTAAGTGTTGTGGGACCATGGTCCTCGTAGTTCCTGGGTCCCTATAGAAACAGGGTATCCTAGTTAGGGTCCAGGACCTATGTCCAGTCTGTGATCGTTGGGCGTTATTATTATTATTTATTGTACAAGTTCATGCCGAAAAATGTGTGAACCATTAATGTTTTTCAATTCCACGAATTAGGAATTGTACGAGTTGTCCGCAAAGGTATCCTAAACCACCAACACAGACAATGAAAAAAAAATTGTGGTAACTGAGGTATAGTGGAGGAATTTTATTATAACTACACATCTAGTTAATTAATATTAATGTTTGCAGTTGCTTCAATTATTTTGTTATGAACACTGATGGCCTTAAGATATTCTTAATGATTTCCTTAAACTTTTTTCTGAATGACAAAGGATGCTAATGTACGTTTTTGCTATAGATTACTCACGCGTCTGTGATGCCAAATCTTCATCAATCATATAATTTAATTCGAACTCATTATTATTGGGGTACTTACCAGTACATTACCTTAGCAAAACATAACTGATATAATCTATTTTAAAAAAATATTATTTTAAAAAATGCACACTTCACACAACGCCATCTAGTCCCAAACTAAGCCAAGCTCGTGCTATGGAAACCAGATAACTCATAGAATACATAGATAATTTTTGTTTGTAAATACATACATAGAATACAAAATAATAAACACAGAATAAACATCAATGTTCATCACACAAATGTTTATCCTAGATGGGAATCGAAACCATAATCTACAGGTGAGAAGGCAGAGCTACTACCAACTGAGCTATCAGGTAAACGTGATATGACGATACTAACTAATTTATTTGTGTACCGAATCGCTTTTGGTATGGATTATGCAATTATGCATAGTTATGGTACCACCGGATGCTGCTCCATACATTAGTAGATACTATTGGGTGTGAATGAATTAATGATCGTTCATTTATAAGTATACAACAATAACATTGTAAAATATAGACGTTATACATAAATGAATAGTTGAATTCTCTACCGCTTTCGGTGTCTAAATATTTTACATGCAAGTTGTCGAAAGTAGCCTATGTATACAAAATTATAAAATTAAATATCAATATGGATTATTAACTATTATGCCGCAAATAAATCTAAATCTAAATCTCGGTAGCGGTTACATATTTGAGCCGTTTGGTGTTGTGTGAGACTCTGGGTCCGTGGGGCCTGGGAGTTCATTGCGTTTTCAAAAGTTTATCAGAGCGCCTGGTCGATGCTACGCGTGATCAAAATGCCGGCATTTATTTGGCACGAAGAATCAGCATTGCAATTCAACGGGGCAATGCTGTCAGCATGTTGGATACGATACCTACTGCTAATGGGCTGGAGCATTTGGACTGTCTATAGGTCATCGCGGCCAGTATATAGTCCAATTTTTTTTTTGTAGCAGGTAGTGTTAAGTGTTAGTTATTATATGGATTATTTGATTATTTCATATATGTTAGTTTTAGTACAAATTTATTTAAAATTGATGCTCCAGAAATTCCTAAGTTGAGTAAAAGCATTCACGACAAGGTAAAAACTGGTTTCTAGTTATAATTCAACAAGTCAATGGTTATTAGACTATCTATCACAGCTTGTGTTGACACCAATGCATCAGATCAGGTGGAACAATAAACGTGGGCTGTGTACCTGTACCTACTATTATTTATACTGTGGTCGTGGGTCGGATATATCGAACGTTACAAGATCTTTACAAGTAAATATTGTCTCCGTTACTAATAAACACTGCAATACAATGGATATTCAGAGTAAATATAAATATATAAAAATAGGTATTCAGAGTTTTATCTTTACACATTTCAAACTTAAAGGACAAAAGCAAAATCTATAACTATTCCTCCGTTTTATTTTTAGTACATATCTACGAACTTTGCCATTTCAATGAGCATTCACACAGAATTACATAAGCTATATTATACGAGTAACTCTATGGTCCAACATTCAACTCTGGATATTTTTGACTACATTTATTCAAATGAAGAACAGGAAGTTGGCTTTTAGCAATTATTAGATCCATTGTCCGTAGTTCAACTGCGTAGTTCTACCGATAGACTATGGGCATGTTTGCTTCGTCAATCAGTAGGACTACGAACAACGTTGCGTTAATTCCGTCTGGTGCATCCATCCCTCCCAAAGTATCCCTACATGGTAGGGACAAGAGGAAAAAATCCCTTTAGTGATTGTGATTTCAACTCACAGCAGGTAAAATACTTTATTTTTCTCATTTTTATCTTCTTGTAAACTTGTGAACTTGTCTTTGTTGTTAACTCTACGCTGTTAGAACAATAATGGTAGTACTTACTATGATGCAAGTAAGGCGGATGCGGAGACAACAATAGCTTTGTTGGTACTTCTAACTTGTAGCCTCTGGGCTCAATGACGCTATCACGACATATTCGGCTTTAGTGTTTCCTTCCTCAGTTCAAATGGCCGGTAGGTAGTACGCTACCTACCGACCATACGTGTTGGCAGCCATTAGTTTAAATAATAAAAGTAGAAAACATTTTCAAAAAATATGCTTAAGAAAAAGTAGTTATGTAAATAGAAATCTAGATCCGCTATTATAAAAAGGTGTCTAGATAACAGAAGTTTTGCAGTTTTACGAAATTTGCATACCTTTCTCTATTAAATATATTTTAGTTCTAAATTCTAGAAAAACAATGTAATAAATTTTATTTTCTTATTGCTAATAAACAACGTGGCAAGTGATACGAGTTTATAGGTACTTAGATACATTGATTACTTACTATTGCATATGAACACACTTTAGCTTTTCCACGAAGCAGGCACATTATGGCTTGTTGAAGCCACTTCATTTCTCGCAGTTATTTACTATCCAACAAATTTGTGAAACTACGAGTTCATTATAGAGGTTTACGTTTACGAATAAGGTTTTACGTACAAACCCACCTAAGGAAGTACTCTTTTTATGCACCTGCACATTCCACGCAGTCATTTTTTTTATAAATTTTCTTATATCTTACCTACCCCTATTTTTAAGCCTCCGGAGTCTGTCTGTGTGTATAATAATTGGCTGTATCTTTTATGTAGTCAGCTTTTTTTTATATTGTTAGATAGGCTTGCGTTTGACCACTATCGCATCTGATGGTAAGTAACGATGCGGTCTAGGACACGCTTGCCTAAATTTTCACAGGATATTCATTTAACGGCGTACTAATAAAAGTTACGAAAAGGAAAGAAATTAAGGGGTCCCCCCATTCACAGCATCAGTGGTGCGGTGGTTTAACAGGTCAGCTCATAGCCAGAGGCGTCGGGTTCGATTCCCGCGACATAACAAGTAAACGTGTATAAAAAAAAGCGCAAATACTTGTATCTGGTTGTTGTGGGACCATGGCGTTAGTTAGGATCCAGGATTTATGTACGTGCTCGTTGGGCGCAATTTATTTATTTAGCTATTTTGTTTAGCCATATCACAAATGTAATACATGTGTTTGGGACCCTCCAACTAGCGTTGGGCTGGCTTTACGGCTAACTTACATTTTCACCCTGATTCCATCCTCCAACCGCTTTTTAACTGAAACGGGACATACATTATACGAAAACATAATCCGTAGATGGCTTAGAGAATTTAGAGTTCGATATTTCGTAAAACGTACAAATGTATCTAGTACCTATTGTTTCTCCACGCATGGCAGTTTATCTCAATTATTTATCTCCATTGTAACTAAATATAACCCATCTAAATATATATAAGGTTTATTTCTCATGAATAAATTATATGCTGCAAGATCAATTCAATGTTAATGTATCCCGTCTATCCCACATTACCTTATTACGAAACTAGGCACTTTGTTTGAAACAAGACTAACCTGTCGGTGACTTGGTAATAGGCGTGGAGTATAAAAAACTTGGGATTCAAGAGCGATCACTGGACAGGTTTTGCTTTGAATAGGTAGGTTTATTGAAGCTTCTTATCAACTAAAAATATACAAGTCATAAGTATAGGTACCCAAAGAACTGTTCAAGAGTGTAAAAAGTAAGATGATGAAATATCTACCCTCGAAAATTGCAGCTGTAATTTCACTCTAGTGTTCGAAAAGAAATGCGGTCTTTAGTTACTGAGTAAGGAGATAGATACAGAGGCCTTATGAAACAAAGCATTCCTTCACTTAGCACTACACCTGCTGATAAAATAGATATTATGGATACTTACAACAATAACCGTCGAAACTTTCACAGCTCTAGATTCAATCGGCGTATGGGAATAACCGATATTCAATGAGATCGTAAGAATCTATTGAATTTGCTTTTTCTTATTTAGGCTTTGCCGCTTTATGTCACACAATAGACGTGTCGTGAATTGGTGCAGTAAAAGTTGTAGTCTGAGAGCCGTGTTTTATTTCGAAAGTGATAATTTTATAACAACACACGTAGAAGAGATTGTTAAAAATACAAATTTTATACAAAATACACTTGTTTGATTATTCATTCTGTGATATACGAATCATTTATTATATAAAAAATCAAACCAGTAATTAAAGTTTTGTGTAGGCAGCTGTTCCCAGTAGTATTACAAGTCATTAGTAATTAAAAGTTGGTAGTCCAAAAGTCAAAACTCCATAGAAGCTTCAAGTAAAGTGGCCACCACTTTACTAGGAGTATGACTTTGACTGGACTATGACTTGACTATGACTTGACTTGATGACTTCGACTGTGTCTTGACACATTTGCGTGAAATATTAACTTGATAAATTATTAATTACTTGACACTGGCTAAATACACAAAAGTGTGGAGCCAAAACATAAAAAAAAGTATTTTGTATGTATATCATAAAATGTTTGTGCCTTAATAAAATAAAATAAAAATAAAATCAATAAGTTTACAGTAACGTATTGAAACACGAGTTTGACAAACGTACGAGAAACTTGGGGCTAGAGAGATAAGTGCGAACTTTCAAAGCTGTCAAAATTTAGTGCAGATGGGCACGATATTATTGAACTAGGCACATAAAGCATGAAATTGTATTTCCCCATAATTACTATGTACACTTTACATGAACTTGTTATTATTATTTATCAAATCAAGAAAGTATTTTATTTCGACTCAAGCTCTCCACCTAACATAGCCGGATCGCTGTATATCGAAACTCACCATCAGTATCGTGGCGCTAAATTGGATAACTCTAGATCAAGACTGATGGCCATCGTAATATTTTATATCAGACGTTGAAAGGCGACAGAAAAGCGTAAAAGTAAAGTAAAACGTACTTATTACAAATTTGATCCTTCATATCTATTACAAATTCTTTTGCACCTCGAGATTGATGGCATACTTAGGCAGGGTTGCACCATAACATTTGTACCAGTTAAATGTTCCACTTCACTTAAATTTCATCAGCTTATTTATCTATTATTGTACTTATACTATTATATTTAGGTAATCGTTATTAGTGGACTTTTCTGTTTAATTAAATAAATAAATAAATATGTGTGGACATTTCACACAGCGCTATCTAACCCCAAACTAAGCAAACCTACAATGGGAACCATATAACTGATACAATACTTATACATATTTTTTGTAAATACATAGAATATAATATATAACACCCAGACATAGAACAAACATCGACGTACATCACACAAATGTTTGTCTTGGGTGGGAATCGAACCCACAACCTAAAGTTCAGAAGACAGGGCTACTGAGCTATTGGGCCAGTCAATTAGAATTTTAGCTATAGTACTGTAAGATGATAATATAGATGGTTCAACACAGCTTTAGCTTTTCAATTCTGTTTCTACACGGAAGAGCATTCACACCAAGCTCATTATCATAGAGGTGCCGATTAAATTTAATGTATGCAAAGACAGCGATGCCATAACATTATTACTGTCAGCCACAAAGCCGCAGACAAATGAGGTGGCAACCACAACTTGCGTTCGATCCACCGTTAGCAGGCGACCGGTTGTTGAGATACCCTGGCCAGTAGGTGTATTGCCTGATGCATTCTAGATCGGCTCCGTAGAAACTACTTTTATGACCGGCTAGCAAAGCCTATAAATTACTAGTATCATTAGAATATGTCTGCGCAAAGATTCTTGGTACACTAAAACTGAAAAGTATGACGTGTTACATATGTAACTTAAGGGTCAGAATCAAGGTTCATCACCAAGACTGCTCCACAATAAACACAATCAATCAAGAACTTAAAAAAAACAAGAGAAAGCAGCTTATTCTTATTCCTGTACAACGATAATCTAATGAAAATTGTTGCCACTTCATCCATAATTATCCGGTTTTCTTATGAAGATTTAATTTTCCGGGATAAAATAGCCTGTTAAATCTAGATGTTGGAATTGTGCTAAGTCTAACGATTACCTACTTGGACAAATTAAAAGTTAAATAAGGGCGAGCAAAAGCGGCGTTATCTTAGCGCAATAAAATTGAATGATGAAATTCAATTTGGATCAACGGTCTGGCGTTAAAGCCAACGAAACAAAAAAAAGGATAACGTTTTGCGTTTGTACGCAAAACGTTATCCTTTTTTTTTTTTTCGGGATTAATATTTTTACCTAAACAACTGACGTGTCTCGTCATTCGCCGGATGTTAAGCGTACCACAAACACCACAAACAGTTGCGTTGCCATTCAGAACCCCATAAATTATAAAGTTTAGCGTGACATGCACGGCTGATAGGTAATTTTACTACAAACCACAAAGTTCTATTAAAATCGAGTAAATACGTTTTATTTATAGTGTCTTTCTCTACCTACTTTATACGAGACCAGCTTCTGCCCGCGGCTTCGCCCGCGTGGCCAATAGGAAACGAAGAAAATTTTTCATATATATAATTCAACCACCCATTTCACCTCTTAGGGAGAGAATTTCGAAAAACTCTTTCTTAGTGGATACCTACATTTTACAAAGTACACAAGCTCCAAATTTCAAGTCTCTATAGGACCAGCGTTTTAGGCTGTGCGTTGATATATAAGTCAGTCAGTCTGCAGGACTTTGAATTTTATATGTCCAGATTGGATTCGTTTTCACTGGAAACTCAGCTCGCTGTAGGATTTGAGTTATGTATGACCTTTGTTTCAGGCCGCAACATCCTATATACTAATGAGCAAACTTGAATAGTTCACGAACGTTTAAATAAACGGGCTGGTACATCATTGGTTAATATCTCTAGATTCCACTGTTTTAGTACAACATTAAGATTTTTCAAATTATTCCAGACGTTCCTTACACAAAAAAGCAATTTACTCCGCTATTCCAGCTCTAATGCAAAAGATTGCCAATAAAAGCACACCCAAAGTCGTAAAATGAAACGTAAAGCGCTGCAGTGAGCCCGGTAGCGAGTGGTACTGTAAAGAGCCCAGACGCAATCGATAGTGCATTTACCTTCACTGCCAAGGTTTTGGACATAAATCATTAATGAAAGCTAAAAGTGCGTCTTTGCTACTACATTCCTTGACGTTTGTCATTTTGGTCTGCATTGTGTCAACAAAACGCAGATGAAAAACAGCCGTTCTTGGCATTCTAAGGCCATATTACGATGGGTTATTATGTCATGACCTGAGAGCCTAGTCCAAGTTTATTTAATAGTTTTCACGTCTCACAGTGAAGGATGAGAGATGCATTTTTGTATGGTGTCACGATAAGCGCCTCTAGTGGGCGAATTGTGAACCTCAGAATGCAAGTCTGAGTTATTTGTAAAACGATGAGGCAAGGTCCGTGAGTTCCTCGTTACCGACAACTCACGAGTCGTTGTGAAGCGTTCGAAATGTCGAGTAAACTCATAGGTTCTCACCTATTTTTTGCCATTTAGCTAGTCCGAGTTACAAATTTGACTGATGACATGCTCGAAATTCGATTACACCCATCGAATGCGAGCTATTCGCCCGTCACTTGTGTTTTTGACAGTGAAAGTATTGAAATACTCAGTGTGCTGTGTGACTAGCACCACGTTTGTATCTAATTATCAATAATTAAGTGACTTTTGAAAGAATGTCTGCGAGATACTATTTCGGTTTGCAATTATTGGAAGAAGAACGGACCCAACACCGACGTAGCCAGTTTCTTCAGCTCATGAGAATGCGGGCCCAGCTCCGAGAGCTTTTCAACCCTGTGGAAGATCTCCCGGAGTCTGAATTTAGACTTAGATTGCTTAAAAGCAGCTTTCCACTTTTTATGTGAAGAGCTGCGACGTTACACGGACCTACGATCTACGCAGCGTGTGACCCTTGAGATGAAAGTGAGTACCAACCTATTTACCAAAGTACAACAGTGTACAAAGATTTTAGTCCCAATTTCATTGCAATCTATTATACAGATATATATAGGTACATATATATGATCTACTGAACCAAGGTTTATAAGTATTAATAATATGACTGGCCCGATAGCTCAGTTGGTAGTAGCCCTGCCTTCTGAACTGTGGGTTGTGGGTTCGATTCCCACTCAGGACAAACATTTGTGTGATGAACATAGGTGCTTGTTCTGTGTCTGGGTGTTATATTGTATTTTATGTATGTATTTACAAACAAAAAGTATCTAAGTATTGTATCAGTTATCTGGTTCCCATAGCACAAGCTTTGCTTAGTTTGGGGCTAAATGGCGTTGTGTGAGATGTCCACACATATTATTATTATTATTATAATATAATTTAGTTATTGTATAAATAGTATTGTTTGTGTTTTACTCACATCTCCATTTACATAACGAGCGTTTGAAATTGAGACGCACTAGTTCGCATTTTGGAGTTTCAATTAAAGTTTGAATAGTATTGAATCTTAGCAGCTTCAGCGTAAATTGTACCACATGGCCAAAATTCAAAAATCAGTCAAAAAATAACGGGAGACCAAATAAATACCAAAAATGACATTGACTTTGACAGTTTTAAAATATTAACAATGACACTGACAGCTGTCCAACACAAATTCCATAGAGAATAGTGTTATGTTTTTGATTTCGCCAACCTTCTAAAATAAAATTTTTTCACACCGTCGCAAGTGACCAGTGAGCAGTCGATCGGCCGACAAATGGTTCTCACGGCATGTGTTTCAAACTTGGACTCGTCCGAGAATCGTCACGTACACGTCTCGCAATTCGATTGCGAGCGCTCGATCGTGAGCTCGTCACTTTTCGATGGTTTTTACTGCAAAACTCGGACTAGGCTCTCTGGCGCAGAAATGCAGTTTTAATATTTGGCTTAGTGCCACACGAACAAAAAATAAATAAAAAAGAGCATCCCTTTGATACGCTATTTGCGTTTATCCAGCCAATATATAGTATACCAAACCTATAGGTATTGTAATTTGTTCTCTTGATACTTGTACCATATTATGGCCACGAAAGAGAAAAAGGATAAGGAAATAGGAAAGCAAATACTGCCTGCCTGTAATATTCGCTTAACTTAAAATTTATTATAACCCATAAGTTTGTTAGCTAGCTCGGTTCCCATCTAGCTGACCCTTCACTCCATCATCGACCTGCGAGCCATACTAACGGTATACTTGTGTATTCTTAACTGTAATAAACGGATGCCCAGCAATGGCTCACAAATTGTTCTCAGCAAATTATAGCTAGGGTCTGGTATATGCATTGATTACAGAGCTGACGCGGCTTTTGTTGAGGCACAATATAAGGTATTTTTATTATATGATTTTGCCGGTTGTTGTAAAATAGGTATTCGGCTACTTATCTAGATTTTAGTCTTCCAGTCTCCATTATTTTGTGCTTACAAAATGGATTAGCTAGAGTAGATCACCTACGTGCTACGTGCGTGTTATTTGTTACTTTACTTATAAACTAGACGGACTTAAATGCGGCTACAGTATTTGATTAATAATAACAATAATACTCGTAACAATAACGCCCAATGATCGCATACATAGATTCTAGATCCTAACTAGGATTCCCCGTGTCTAATGACCAAGGAACTATGAGGACCATGTTCTCACAACACTCAGACTCAGAACGAGTATTTGCGTTTTTATTCTGTGCACAAATAGTGCACTACTTGTCCTGCCGCAGGAATTGAACCCGCCCGCCTCCGGGTTATGAGCCGACCTGTTCCACCGCACCACAGAAGCTGTCAAATATGTCTATTAATATGTGTCAACTCTAAACTTGATATATTTTTATGCTGAATGTGCGGGCTATGGGTATATTACGAGTATATTCCACTATTGCCAGTGGTTGACGAAATAATTGTATCCTGTTCTCTTCGTGCAATTAGTTGCAGGCAAATGCTAGTTATTAAAAAACATAAAATATTATGACTTAATACGGTAAACGTTTGGTGCTAAAAGCGTCTACCTGTTGTATTGTACAGTTTCATAGGTAACGGAATTATCGTAAAATTGAAGCTAAATGGATTGAAGATAAATTCTGAAGTGGCTCGCTAAAAGCTTTGTTAGCATAGCAATAAAGAATAATGTACTCGTATACGCGTATAGGTAGTCAATCCTCTCATATAGATTTAAGTAAACCTAGGAGGGTACTTAGGTTATAGGTATGCTTTCTATCGGGACGGGTAAAGTGGAAACGAGCACTTCAACTTCGGGCGTAGGCACTTTTCAGGCTCCGGTTTTCTTTAGATCCGTCCTTTCTTTAGATTTTATAGTATCTTATAAATATGAATTAGGACCGTAGTGCTAAAAGGCTCTTATTTTTTTTAGGCCTTTTTGTACGGAACGTTATTAAACTTATAAATTTTCTGAAAGCGCATCTTTGTACTGTTGCTGAATAGATATTTATTATGTGAAGCACGCGTCTGCTTATGAAAAGATTACCTACTAATAAGTAGGTAAACTTTTTTGTTTCTGCTGTCTTGATTAAATAGCTTGATTAAATCTCTTGCGTTATTCATAAGGTCATATAAAATTACATAATTTCATTTTAGTATTCCTAGTTAGAAGTCCATGTAGGAACTTATGCACTCCTACATTTGGCATTGGGGCCACAGGTTTTGTTGCCTTTAGGTATCTTTTGCGTGATTAGTTACCTACTAATGTCATATAAAATTACACAACATCATCTATGTATTCCTTCTCGTCCTTAGAAGTCCATTTAAATACTACGCGTTGGGGCCTCACCTATTTTTAGGCGATGGCAATAATGAGGCACTCACAATCAACCTTATTGTGGTGGTTGTACTTTTGTTAAGTTTGTTTATTTAGTTTTTAATGATTTATGATACGTTTTAGTTTATCTTGTACATTCCCGATTTGCACGAGATTCAAATGTAGTTCGATCCCGGCTGGTTGCATTGGCAACGTTTCGCATTGACAAATGGGATCTATCACAAACTCGACAATCATAGCTTATTTAGAGACAATGCCATGCAACAGCCGTCCATAATACATGTGTAACAACTGTCATGCGCGGTCGTGTACCCCGTCGTCGGATCCGCTCACCATCGCTTATCTTACATCGAAATATAAAGTACTGGGTGTACTTCTGAGCCCTATTTGCATGAGGTACTCGTCTCTGGAAGTATTAGGGTTATCGCCTTTGTGTCTCTGTCTGCTCTGTATCGATTAAAATTTTCCTAAAGCCTGAACATTGTTAAGTAGACACCTACTTATTATATGTATTTTGTTCATTAATCATGGGGTTAATAACTAAATTTGTAAAAACATATTGTACGCTAATCCCAAACAAATAAATTTACTAGAAGATATAGAGTAGGTAGGTATCAGCCCTACCATAATAAAATAGTTACAGAGTTGCTCGTACTAACTTGAGAAACATCTGTTCAAACTAAACATTCCTTCTGCCAGACAATGCAGTCAAACTACTCTTTAGTTTGAGATTAGATGCACTATTGATGACGTGTGAACGTAAATTCAATAACATGGTTGATACTTAAGTAACATGATTATTTTAACGTTGTTTTACAAAACAAACAACAGTAGGAAGATTTGTAGTTACTGCCAAAATGCACGCTATCTAAAATCAAGCATTAAATAACGTGAAACCTTGAAACATTTCACAATCTCAAGCACGTGAATTGAATTATATTTAATTTAAAACTATGGAATTATTACTTAACTCGATGTCTTAATCTTTCGGTTAATCGAAATTTTGAATTTCGGTTTAGTGGACTCGGAATCACCGATCCGCAGAGATTATAATAGAGATGGATATTCTTAGTAATAACATAGTAACTGTAGAGAACAATAAAACTGCGGTTTCATCACTGGAGACGGACGATTGCCGCTATGTTATAGAAGATGGCTATAAAATGTTATTGATTGTAGTGGATTAGGATTTTATATTTTTGGTAGAGCTTGTAATTGAATTGGATGGTTTATGAGTCTCGGGTCCGCTCAAATTGGTTTGCCTGCTTCACCGGTAAGTAGTTCCGCTCAAAAAGCTCCATGACCTTAGGAGAACATGAGTGTGAATCTACTGCAAATTTTTATCTTATATCGTTATTCAAAATGGACTCATCAGAACTTTAATATTGAAGTCGTGCAGAGTTATCCAGATGTACACAGAAAGTAATCATCAGAGACACCATCACGTGAACGTTGAAGCAATCCAGCAGCTCGATCACATAGATATATGTAATTAGAAGATTATTTTTTTCACGGCAAATTGCCTTTAAATACATACTACAATGAATATAATAACTAATACTAAAAACTACCTACTGCTACAAAAAAATACATTTGGACTATACTGGCCGCGATGACCTATAGAAAGTCCAAATACTCCAGCCCACTATCAGTAGGTTGCGTACCCAACATGCTGGCGGCATTGCCCCGTTGAATTGCAATGCTTATTCGTTGTGCCAAATAAGTGCCAGCATTTTAGTCACGCGCCTGGTAGATGTACCAGGCGCTCTAATAAACTTTTGAAAAAGCGATGAGCTCTAGGCTCCCAAATTAAATGATTAAAAAGGTTAAAACCATTTGAGTTAGCGGAGTGTGTATTAAATGTGTTATAAAGTAATGTAGTGCAGTGCAAGTAAGTGCTTCCTACCTTAAATGAAGACACGAACCAAGTGTCTTTGTCTTAATAGAGTCAATAAGAAAAATGTCATTGGACATATCCTAACCTATAAAGGTTTAAGTCGAAAGTAAATTACATTCTTTTTAATATTAGTAGAGTACTCAAACAGGCATTCTATAAAATAAATAAAAAATAGATCGTTCTTGCACAACTGCCAATATAGCGAGCCACTCAGTTCCGAGCCAACTTTGAATCGCGATAAGAGATTACGATAGGCCTCCATACACCTGTAAAATATTATGCACTTTATTTATTAGTAAAATAGAATTATGTTATTAAAGGAATTTTGTGTAATTACGTTAAGAGCATCATCGATGCACATATTTACTTACACTTTGAATGCACACCGCACGTCGGTTACCTATCCATACACATTGTATAACATTAGGCACTAACTACCTATGGTTAATCTGTCTAGGTAGCGACAAACAGTTGAAATTAATGAAGCAACTTTAGCCAATTGTTTGGTTTCCAATTTTTAGCTCTTCATACTTCAAAAGTTGGGCGACTGGTCATTTGCCAAGGCTATGACCTCATGAATAGTCTTGCTTGTAATAAGTAGGTAGGTACCTATCTTTTTTCTTTTTATTTATTTTATGTATTGTTAATCCACATGTTTGAATGATTCATAGATTCTCGGCTAGCCATTGCAACAAGTGTACTGTTAAATAATGTACCTAATTGAGGATTGTTTGTACGCCGATATTACTTACTTATAATGTAACCCTGAAATGTTTCTGTTGAGATCGAGGAAATGCGGCACCAGCAACATAAGGGGAATATGTTCGCAGAGAAGAAAAACCTCATTATATCTATGAGATAAAAGATAAATTCAATATACTCCTAAATATTTTATCAGGTACCATAATATTATGGCCAAGAAATTAATCTCGTAACAGCTCTTATTAATGAGACCGGCCCTACAAAATATGCAAAAGCAGGCGTAAACCTGTAATTTATAGGCCTGTTAACATTTTTCTAAGCCAATCTAAGCATCTACACTTCCTGTGATGTAAATTGTGATCTTGTAATGGAAAATTCAAACCATTAGAGCCAGTTTTCATCAACGACCGGCTATACTCACCAAGTCTCACGAACAAGAATTCTTGATTATTCATTAATTACATGAACCCGTGGGTTGAGATCTCAAGCATTCTTGACATGATGATGATGTATCTCTTCCAACTTACACATCCATTGTCTACTTTCACTTGAGCGCAACAATCAGTCAGACAAAATGCTCATTGATTAATTTTAATTGTTTTGGTTACCGTTAACATTCACGTCTGTAATGGTGTAAATTAGTAATGCAATTTCTAATACTCTCTTTCGTCGCTAAGGCTATCTTGAAATGAAAAAGTTAGTATTTAGGTATACCTAAAGCTTCGAAAATGAAATTAGAAAAAATGAAAATGTCACTACCGTAAGATTCTTCCGAATGATCATCAAACACAATGAATGTAACAGAATTAAAGTAATAATACTGGATTTGTGGCAATTAACAAAGTAATTGGGAAGTGGTGGGAAGCAAGAGCCCAATTATCAACTAGTATCCCACAGAGTCATACTTCTGTTATGCATCACCTTATCTTTTGGTTGATACCTAACATACACGGTTTTGCTTTTACGGTACAACTTTGCCTTAACGGTAACCTACTCCAAAACAGGTGAATAGTTTTTCTTCGTAAAATGTTTACCTTTAGTAGTTATTTCACTGTTATTATTGTAAAAGTCGGCTTTGGAACTGTGTGTGCGATCACGAACACTATCATTAGTCTGTTTAACAATATCAACAACCGTTGTTATATTGCAGCAAACTGTATAATCAAATCATCATTCTTTCTCTTGCATTGCAATTTGCAATTACATTACCGCGCAGGTATTGTGCCAGTTATTTCATTACATCTCTACCTTTGTGTAGGTTTCTCCAAGGTCGCGTCTAAAATGTCGACTTTATCATTAAAATCAATTGTATGTGTTGCTTAGCTTGCATCGTCGTCCGTAAGGCCACGCGGAACAATTACGAAATTGATCGGATATGGGCACCATGTTGCATCACTGCAAATATCGTCCATTTTGTACAAACATTTTGCAAACTGCTTCCGTATTATATAACACCGTAAATCACAAATTACACGTAGGTCGTTTCCAAGCTAAATCAGCAGCGATATATATTGTTTAGTTCTTGACAAAGGTTTATGTCAAGGTCAAGCGCACGTACCATATCGCACTGAGCTTCGGCGTCGTCGTCATAGAAGATAGTGTCGCAGTCGTCCATCCTGCGGCTGGTCTCCTCACTCCTCAGCGGGCCCCGGCTGCCCCGTCATCAAGCGCGTGCGGCCGGGCCAGCGGCATCCGAGACACCACTAGTCACCGACACAACACTGACTCTTCCGAGACACTATTGTAACAAATTGGACGATCGAATTCTCCGGGATAATCCGATGAGTCACGCGATACGCAGCCGACTTGGTGCAAGACTGCTCAAGTGCCGCGACACCGTTGGAAGGTGTGGGTGTCGTTAACTAACCGAATCAAACGTAACCTCGCGTCGGAAGCGGTACGTTCTTGGTTTTTTGGTAGATTAATTGGCGAGGATTTTATTGTGAGTTTTTACAGTTTCAGGGTGAATTTAGCGAGCTAGAGTGTCGCGGCTGGTGTTTTTGTGGCGAACTGCGTAGATGGCCGCGGCCGGGGCGAGGGTGGCGCGCGCACCCCTCTACGAGGTGCATTGATCGGATCTCCATTGCGCATGTGCCCTCTTGAGAATTTCTCGACTGTTTTGACGTTTGCTTAGGGATACTTTATTGTGAATTCTACCGCCTACGCCTACGTCTGCGATGGAGCTATACGAACTATGCTGCGTATGCCTGTCCTATAATTTTATAGAATCTCGTTTGTATTCCTGTAGCAACAGTTTTTCTTTTCTTTCATGAGTGTATGTAAACTAACTTGACGTCTTCATTTTTGTTATCAATTATGAAACAATTAACAATTAAGCACGATACAAAAACATTGGAGATATTCTCACAATAATTTACTATATTCAGTCACACACACATTTTTAAGTTTCTCACACCATAAAGTAGGTAATCAAACTCTGATTAAAATTATTTTCTCAGGTTCTAAGTTCATCATTTCCAATTTTACAATTGGTTTCGAAACTCTCACTTATATGATGTCATGCAAAAAAATATTGCAAAGAATGTTTGCAGATTCAACAAAATTAAGTTCCAACTAATCTGTTTAGCTATAATAACGACCATTAGTTAAAACGCACACCCATAAATCAACATTAGTTTTTCATAGGTAATATACCAAGAGTGGTATATTTAATCAAACTATATGTTATTATTATTGTAAGAACTATGTATAATCTGCTTTATTGTGTTTGGATTATTACAATGACTGTACCCATGTAGATTGTAGTAAAATATTTAGTCATCTTCTCAATATATAAGTATAACTCAAATGTGACTGACTGATTGACTGACTGACATAGTGATCAATCAACGCACAGTCCAAACCACTGGACGGATCGGGCTGAAATTTGGCATGCAGGTAGATGTTATGACGTAGGCATCCGCTAAGAAAGGATTTTTCGAAATTCCACCCTTAAGAGGGTGAAATGGGTGGTTGAATTATTTTCCCATAGGCCACGCCGCGGGCGAAGCTGCGGGCAGAAGCTCGTCTGTTATATAGAATTATTTCTTTTTTATGTTAGTAAATGGTATGACCAGCTAGTCGTTCGCCTGATGTTAAGCAAGACGGCCGCCCATAATAGTTGTAGTATCACTCGGAACTCAAATAAGTATTCTATACAAGCTACGCCCCGCGGTATCATCCGCGTGGTGAAAATTTTCCATTTTTTCGCTCAACTTTCTTAATTTTTTCTTTCATAGGAACATTTTCCTGACAGTAATAAACTCAACAAAATATGAATTAGCGAAAATGTTCCATCCGTTCTCGGGTGATGCGATGACCAAGGGAAATAGGGATTCATTTTTTTTTAAATGTTTCTTGTGACAATGCACTGCGCACATAATGCTGAGAAATCAGTACGTCTATGATCATTACTATTTTGAATATTTTTAATGATTTTGATTTCACATTAAAAATTAATTCAAAAGCAGCTGATTGATACACGAGTTGCAAGCTACAAGTAGAATGCAAACAAGCAGCAGGTGTATGACTTGTACTCTAGTTAAACCTAAGTTAGTACCGCAGAATAAACAATAGTTTCTGTGGACCGGAACTATGTCAAGGCACTCGGGACATGCGGGCATTCACTAGGTACCTGTAAGGCTATAAAACTTACTACGGGCTAGATATCATTTATACCACGTTCTCACTGGCGCATACGTATAAGCTAAGACTTACAGGTAACATTACCTTTGCCTACGCACAGGTGCTGGTGAATAGAGTGCAATGAACGCTGTTAATAATAATAAAATATGTGTGGATATAAGTCCGACAAAAACGGATAAATATTGCCCACAAATGTATGTTTCCTATAAATCATCTTGAAAAGCGAGGATCTTATAGAGCAATCGTGAGCTCGTGATACCAATTGGAAAATGTCAAGGAAATTACGTTTTATTGCTACAACACTCAGCCGTGACTTCAACGCGGCGAACGCTTCAATCGTGCGAAAGACATTCGTTTATTTTATTAATTTGGCAATAACGGTGGAAATGCCAATTCAATTTTATCAAGAATATTGCGTCGATGAAGTGAATGACAATAATTACCGTGTTGTAATCAACCACCAAGATTGGGACTACAGTATTGCGACGATTTTCCAGAACTGCACATACGACTATAATACCAGCTACTTTAGCACTGGAAAGAAAACAGCCGTAGCCGGTTCATCGCCGAATCAATTTCTAGTGCTAAGATATATTTCTTATTAAAAAATCTTATATTGTACTACTCATTCTGTAGTCACGAAATGCTACTTTCGTCGAATGGCTGAAGGGGACTCATCGTAGTCCCAAGATTTTTCATTATAGGTATTTTGATTCTATTTTAAATGGGCCACATTGCATAACCAATGGGGAAGAAATGTTCTCAAGTGACGATCACGAACCGGAACACGCAGAGTAGGTCTTTTATTTTTTTAATTTTAATGAATGACCTGACGAGCTAAATGTTCGCCTGATGTTAAGCAATACAGCTGCCCATATCAGTTGCAGTGTCACTCAGGAACTCTAAAATATAGAGTTTCACGTGAAACTGCACTTCGCACGTCATCCTGAGACATCAGTACAATCTATTAAGATCACTAGACAGTGTGATCTTTTTTTATGTTAAGGAATGCTGTAACGAGTTAACCGTTCGCCTGATGTTAAGCGACACAGTTACCCATATCAGTGTCAGGTCACTGGAAACTCTAAATTATTTTTCGCGTGACTCCGCACTGCGCACGTCATCCTGAGACATCAGCACAATATAGTAATAAGATTACTAGACGGTGTGATTAGGTCAAAATCTCAATTGGCCAGTAATTTCACTAGCTACAGTGCCTTTCAGACCGGAACACGGCAGTGCTTGCGCACTTCTGTTTGGCGGCAGGATAACTGGCAAAGTGGTGGTACCTACCTAGACGAACTTTGCAGAAAAATACGCTACCACCTAGTAGATAACGACGGGAAGCCGTTGGGTGCAAGAAACAATTAGCTGGTCAAAGTGGCTTTTTATGAAAAGGCCTATGTTCAGCAGTGGATGTCTTCCGGCTGATGATGATGAATGGGACGCCGGTATACTTCTATATTTTCTAGAGGTAAAACCTCACAAAAATATTAAGTAGTTAAGTAACATCAATGCCACTCAATAACAATAAAGTTTCGTTTATAATCACCCCAAGGCAAAAACGTTTGAATTATTTGAATGTAACTCAAACTTATACACAATAAACTCATTAGCTGTATAATAACAATGCCGATTTATCTTATGGATTGGCCAATGACAGGCGATCGATATTTATCAATTGATTGAACTGAGTATCTATTAACCAGCCATCAAATTATTGTTGGAAATAGAAACAAGTGGTTAGCACAGAATGACTGAAAAAACGGTTTTTATTGTATTTGGAATAAAAACAGTTTTCTATAAAACAGTAGATCTTCTAAGACTAGTAAGTAGTTCCTCTAAAATTTTACACTTGACCTTTCCACAACAGTAAAATAGTATCTTAAATTCTCAACAAAATCCAAATCTTTTATTGTTTATTTAAAAAGTGTTACGCCGCTGCACCATCGCTAGTTAGCTCCATAATTCTATTTTAATTATCACATAATCTCGACGTGCAATTTCCTGTCGTGTGTCATGTCATTGTCTACAAACAATGCCGGTTACATAAAAGACAACCTGAATTACTTGGACCGTGTAAACTGTACACAAAGCTCCGATTTCACCATCCTCTGATACTCATACCAAGTAAGTACCAAGTGCATCGTTATGGTGATAAATGAAGTTGTCTACGTAATAATTACTACAAATTACACGGTGTTTTGAAAGCTTCATGTTGTAAAACGACCTCACCGTGAGTAAAAAGAAAACAATTCGAATGAATGTTGGGCGTTGCAATTATATGACATCACATTACACGTGATTATGTACAAGTACCTACTTACATCACACTAATATTATAAAGGCGAAATTTTGTATGTGTGTATATTTGTTACTCCTTCACACTCAAACGGCTGAATGGATTTGGATGAAATTCGGTACCAAGATAGCTTATACACTAGATTAACATATAGGCTACATTTTATCCCAGAAAAGTGAAATTTTCCCGTGGGATGAGCAAATAATTAAAATACTTTTTATTTGCGGGTGAAACCGCGGGGCGCAACTAGTGAATAAATAAAGCAATAGTAACGAAACACAAAGGATTTGAGAATTGTCTTCATTCGATTAAAGATTTATAGTTACAATATTCTAAAAATTCGTAAATATAAGCGTGTAGATAGCCGTGTTATTTGTGCATTTTGGGATCGAGACCTCAATAACTGCTGGCGTAGAGACAGTAAAATAACTCGCAAACCACATACTAAGAGTGATGATACATAATCCAATGTTTTCAAAGATCTCTTTCATCTGCTAGCACGTGACGCAAATGCTAATCTCTTTTTACCTAGTTCGTGGGTTAAGCATTGCCATTCAGCGGGGCCGTTCAAGTATTACTTAAGCAGATTTATTACAATTATTTACACCCCATCCCCCTTGTCAGCAAAAGTAAGCAAAGCTCTTACCCCCTCCCCCCATTCTTACGTAAACATTTGCCAATTAATGTTTTTTTGTATATTATAATTATAATGTTATGTTTTAAGCAAAGACAATGTGAGGGTTGCTATTCGTGTAAAAAGGTAAATAACTACCGATGATGTAGTCATCATCTAGACTCCCCTACCTCCCATGTCATCAAAAATATGCAAAGCAAAGACCCCCCGTCCCCCCATAGTGCTTACGTAATACTTCAACGACCCCAGCGTGGCAATAATGCTGCCACTATTTTGGACACTTAGCGTTTGGATTAAACTATCGTTAATAGTTTTGGCTTTCATTATGCTGTTTTAGTATTGGGCTACCGAACATGTATGAATAGTCAATGTTTAATTATAAAATTATGGTAATTGATAACAGTTGGCTAATGGGTACCAGCGGGTAATCTATCTGTTGGTTAATTTTTATTAGAATAGTGAATAAACGGCTCAAACGTTTCAGTTTTATTTATAGTGTCGAACATTTCCCTCCGGATTATGAAAGTTATAAGTTTAGTGCTCAGTTTCACTTTTACTAGTGTAAATGAAGTAATTATCATAAATTGCGTTAAGCGACTAGTGTAGATATGTGAGTGGCATTTTGTTCACGCCATTATGGATAATCTAGTATTATATCTTAGATAGCGTACTCAGAATTCTTACCGCGGTAGGTATTAGGTATACTTATACGTCGTAGGATGTAGCTGAGATAATTTGTAAAGGTAGAATTTGTAATCGAACGTATAAGATGGAGTGGTACGTGTAGAAGGATTTCTAATATATAAGGTGTACAATGTGGTGCAATGCCGAATTTTGAGTTTATTTCTTGACAGTCTGTGGTGTGGTGGTTGAGAAGGTTGGTTCATATCCCGGAGGCGGCGGATTCGAATCCCGCGACAGGACAAGTATACGCGCATAGAAAATTAAGCGCAATTACTTGTTCTCTGTGTTGTGGGACCATGGTCCTCGTAGTTCCTGGGTCCCTAGACATAGGGAATTCTAGTTTAGGTTTAGTTTAGGGTCCAGGATATTTATTATGTGTGTGATCGTTGGGCGTTATTATTATTATTTTATTTATTTTTTTGTGATAATAATAATTGATAGATAGGTAAACTGTATTAATTATATGTTAATATGGGCTTATACATATAAGTAGCTACTTATTTACCTATGCATTATTGTTATATAACAAATTCCTACAATAAATTAATCCAGTTTGACCTCGAGGAAAATCTACTTACATAGAATCGACAAATAATTTTGTAGTACTTGAAGTTAATAAACTTTGACTACATTTTAACGTACTCCAATAAAATTACTTATGCTGTCTCCAAAACCTCTCTATTAATTCTCTAGTTATATAGTTGCAGCAGGTACCCCCGAGGGACGTTAAAATAAAAGTCATTAAATAAACTACATAAGCTGATAGTAATAAAGATTAGAGGCTACAAGCATACAGCCAGTTCCCTGCGGCACCACATTATACACGCAACACCTAGGCTATGTCACTTGCCTGTGACTAGAGGTCGAATAAATTATTTCCTGCTAACGTCACTGAGGCCTCATCATACGCAACACTCAACTAGTAGTCAATCTGTGGCCAGGTCTCCCAGGAATGCAGCTACGCAGGAATCGGTCAATGACCGCTGGCATCTCGCGACTCAGTGCATGTAGATTATGTTGCTGTTGCCAATGATTTGTCGGGATTCGTAGACACTTTTGGTCGATGCGCTGTGGAATGTTATTTCAATATAGAGTACTTATAAAGCGATGTTCGGCAACCAAAAGCGCAAACTTGACGTTTGTTACTAAAATCAGATTTTAATGCGATCCAACATATACAGCCTTATTAATAAACACGAATTCATATTTTGTTGAACATCTTTTGTCTCTTTCGATCTAGCTAAATATTCCAGTAGCAAAAAATGGACAAAAGCTGAAGTAACTAACCCGAGACTAATACCCGTTTATTAATAAGGCTTTTTAGGTTTATCCAAAATGTACTCCAATCCTATTGTTATTCGAGTTCTCCAATTTTGCAGAGTAGGATTATGGTATCAGTTACAGTTTTATAATTGTCTCCTGTAATGAATGTCGCATGCACGGTATTGGGAGCCGAACGATGATAGCTACCTAGGCCTTAAATACCTTCACAAAATATGGTTTTTAATGAAAACACCGAGCTAATAGCATCTAAATCAAAGGTACTTACAAAAGATCGCAGATGCAGCGTCGAGAGTTAAGTAAATGTCATTGATACACGTCAGTCACGATCACGAATCATTTTATAATTTAATTTGATTCCCAATCTCCAATGGCGACAGTCGAAACTAGGGATGTACGGAGTTGGTTTTATCGGAACCCAAGTCGGATTCAGAGGTTTCAAATTTGGTTTGTCGGAGTCGGAATCGGAATCGGAATCGAAGTCGGAGTCGGAGTCGGAGTTGGAAGCGGAGGCAGAGGCGGAAGAAAGACGAGCTGGTTAAGGGCAGATCTAATAAAATATTCCAAACATTAATCAGCCTCTTTCATTATAATTGCTTAGTAAATTGTTTCCATCGCCGTGCTTCAACCTCCGATATAACCTCCGTTTCGAAAGTATCGGAACCGAAGTGGAAGTCGGAGGTGTAATATCAATCGGAAGCTCTGACTTTGTGGAATCGGATTCGAAGCTCCGTCATCCCTGTTCTAAACATCGATATTCTGGCATTCAATTTGATGCTACATTATAGCGTCCACGCGATCACGTAACTATATTTGCTTTGGCACTTTATCCAGCATTCAATCTTCTACATTTGCGAGACCACAGATTATGAAATACTATGCGAGGCTAACATTTGGTAACTGTTTCAACATCAGTAAAATATTATGTATGTAGTAGGTACAGTACGTATATTTAAAGGTACTAATAGATACGGCATGTAGGATTATAATTAGGTATAACGGGAATTCAATAAAAATTCAATTAGCTCACAATTAAATAGGTAATTAAAGTATAGGTACCTACTTAGCAAGAAAGCATATTGCACAGACTTTTAGCTATAGTAGTAATATAGGTACACCTCCAAAAAAGAAAATAGGATACGCCAACCGCTCGGATCCTATAAAACCTTGCCTTTACGATAGATATTCTCAATAAAGAGGATTTTAAAACTAAACTAAAAAATCCTTACCTCATTTTTCTTGATTTTGAATCAACAATTTTGTATTTTCAATTGGATTCTTTACGATGGATTTGAATCGGTTTACGGAACAGATATAAGTTGGTAGTTTGCAGATGACTGGCGCAGAAAGTAGAGAAACTTACTTCAGAACCTATAAACATTTCTATGATTTCAGTTGAAACAGAAAATAGTTAAATTTAGGCAATGTTTGTATCATACGCGTTACGTAAACCAAGGGCATACAAGTTCTGCCGTTTTAATTAATTAATTAGTCGTTTGACTCGCACCGCAAACAGCGCCAAGACGCGTAAACAAAACTTACACAACAACAGTAACATGAAATAATTAAATGAACAAACAGAACGAAAAAATTCAAGAAATTATAACTTTGTCCAGATACGTTTATAGTATCTACTGTATTTATTATCTGGACACCGAGTAGTGTGCCGTTCATACCCGACTAGCTTCTGCCCGCGTCTTCACCCGCGTGGCCTATAGGAAACGAAGAAGAAATTTTTTCATAGATAATTCAACCACTCACTTCACCCCTTTAGGGATGGAATTTCGACACTTTATAAAAAACACACCCTCCAAATTTCAAGTCTCTAGGATCAGCGGTTTAGGCTGTGCGTTGTCAGTCAGTCAGTCAGTGAATCAGGACTTTGAATTTTATATGTATAGATGACGATAAAACGAGATCATGATCGAGACTTCAATAATGTTATCTTGTGTACATACATCAAGTTACTGTGTACGACCATTTTAAGATGGTAATTTTTAATACGTACCCATTAAGTCCTGTGCATTTTTTATCGTGCGGTAAATTTATATTTAAACGAATTATTTTCCATACAAGTTACTCATTTTTATGTTGAATTGATATGAAATTATAAATCTTTCAGATTGAAGCAGCACGAAAACCAGGTAATAATAGCGGTCGACAGATGGCTTCATTGGGGGAAGTACTGCTTCACTCTAGAAGTCTAACGTCCGTATTACAGAAGGATGCTCAGTCATCGATCGGTGCTCAAGCAGAGATTTCATTCATAAAGAGATCAATTAGTGAATGAAATCTCTGCTTAAGCACTGATCGATGACTGAGCATCGTTCTGTAATACGGACCTAAGTTTACGATATTGTTAAAAACAGTCAGTGTTGACCTAACCACCAAGTGATAAACAAGTATCCTCTCCCTGGTCTATGGAGATAAATAATGTTTAATATAAATAAATAGTGTTTAATATAAGGTTGTAAATATAGTTACACGTGATTTGTACTTACAGTTTGTTTTCTTGGTCCGCAAGGGCTAACACTTGAAATCCCTTCCCTATCTCATTGGGGTTTACAAATCTACATACAAAATCTGGCGAAAATTTTTGAAGCGATGCTAGTGCTGGTAATGGATGAAATTCACACAATGTGTACTATGTATTGATGAATGTGTCTTAGCTCTATAGTTATACCCGAAAAACCGTAGCGTGGATCTTCACAGAATTTAATTTTAAAGGTTAATGCCTTCGTAATTGGTTTACTGTAAGTATAGCCAGGTTATGCAATCGCAGAGATCGTAATGCAAGTGCCATTCCGTTTCCTACGAAGGCCCTTTTTACTTTTTACACTTACGAATATTTATCTATCTACGTAACTGTATATAGAGATATTGAAAATATCCCCTCTTCTTGGCTATTTGTAATAGCACTTATGGTAGTTACTCGTAGTTGCAAGCATGCCTGTTGTGTGTTGATCATTTTAACTAAAGCATAACAGGGGTTATAATGCACACAAAGTCTATAATAAATGAGTATATATAAATTCCAAAAATCGCAGTTTACTGTGTGTAAACTTCTTATGCTCCAACGCTGGAAGCGTTGGAGCATAAGAAGCTTCCAGCAACAAACAAAAACAATTGATAGACAAAACAAAAAAAACCGTCAAAGAACTTTGAAAAAAGAAAACAGCAAGTCGTTTGGCTTGCCCCGCCTTTAACCCTGATACACAGAAGATTTAATTGTAAGTACAGGTACTATGCGATTCGATCTAGCAAGCTATAAAAAGTTATTGCCCTCCATTTATCAAGATTTCTGGGGGCCATATTCATTACAGCGGAGATCTGCACCGACGATCTGTGTACTCTAAAGAGTTCTGGGGATAGGACAGTGAAAGGGTTCTCGAAAGTGCTGCGTGAAACCTGAACTGCGCCCCGCGACGTTGCAATAATTTAATGGAGGTGTCCAATCCACCTGCCTTCATCGTTGAAGATATCAAAGGAGATAACTTGAGATAAGATATATAAGATGAAAAAGCTTTAGGATTTACTTAAGGTTAATAGGGTTAATAGGGTGGCGTGATCGGTAAGCGGTCAGTTCCAAACTTAAAGTTGACATTTAAAAATACCTAATCAACATAATTTAAGTTCTACATAATAACATAACCATAGAAATATATTTTGTAGCCATAATTGTTTAAATGGAAGAGAACATATAAAATCCATAACAAACTCGATAGTATCAGGGTTGGCCTCACGAAACTTTACAGGAATACAAATCTAGGTAGTAGCGAAACTCCGCTAAAAACAAATAAAAAGGTTACTTTTTGGTCATTTCTGGATTTTCATTTGTTTCTCGTGTGTTTGTACTGGAAATCTAGCACTTTTTTTACTTTGGCCCCCTTTGGTAGTAGTAGAGTTCAAGATGGTATTATTTTAAAATTACGCTCAAGTCTAGTCTAGTTACGGTCAGGTCAAAATCAAGCTATAGACTATGAACATGCATGCCTGTCAATCTGACTTTTTAAAGAATAACCATTGCATGTCGTTATCTTAGATATCTCGTTATTTTAGATATCTCAGTTTGACTTGTGAAAAAGCTAAAAATAGCCTATTTGCAATAAAATCCTTTGACTTTGACTTTATGACCAGTCTCCAGGCAACGGATGTCAGCGACTCCAGGACAAGCGTTGCTTTCAATTAACTGAACTAGTTTTCTCATCCGAGTGGTGTCGTTTATGGTGATGAAGTGCGTAAGTGGTAAATGGAGAAGAGGAAACGGTAAATGGATAGAATACACGGATTTGTGGGATTCCGTATGGAGGTACAAAAATAATTGAGATGATTTTTTATAAATTAGTTGAGTTGAGGGATATCGAGAAAGAGTCATAGATATGTAAAATTAACGGCCGCTTTCATATTTATTGCGTTAGTAACTGGCTCCCAGAAGAAATACATCGAAAACCTGGAAATTCGTCCGAAACCTGATCGGAGTAAATTCAATTTTTTAATTGACTTGAACTTAGCCGTTATTAAATCTGAATATATATAACTCAAAGGTGACAGACTGACTGACTCAACTGACTGACATAGTGATCTATCAACGCACAGCCCAAACCACTGGACGGATCGGGTTGAAATTTGGCATGCAGGTAGATGTAGACGTAGGCATCCGCTAGGAAAGGATTTTTCGAAATTCCACCCTTAAGAGGGTGAAATGGGTGGTTGAATTATTTTCCCATAGGCCACGCCGCGGGCGAAGCTGCGGGCAGAAGCTCGTTTCTATATAAAACTTAATTAAAGATTTAATGATGAACGTAGCAAACGGCCGATCAACAGAAATTTTAAACGATTGATATGTAGCAAGTCTTAAAGTTTCCGTCTAACATCAGTTAGAGGAGGAAGGACCCATTTTTATTATTACCGCATAAATAACTTATTATTTGTTCAACAACCAACTCGGTAAACATGAGTATGTATAAAAGTTATTACGAGAAGGTAGGCATACAGAAACTGATAATAGCATTACCCTCAATATACGCAGGTAAGTTGAAGTACAGAATAAAAAATAGTTGGGGGTAGAGTGCGCTTGTCGCAGAATTTTTTATACGACCTTGTCACATTAAGTATTAGTGTGTAATTTGACTTTCACTCTCATATAAGTAATCCTTGGTAGTCAAGTAGCCACTATTATTCCACCTCTATTCTCAATTCCCTTGCCTACGCACTACCATGTAGAGTAGAGACATATAAACAGGGCTCAGTTCGATGGCATGTGGTCCGTTATTCTATGATAAAATGATTTATGTGAAAATCCCACGCGTGTGTAAAGCATTTAATAGAAAGTTGTTTTGACTACCTTCAATGGAAGCAAAAACATTATAGCTACATTATTAGGACTTGTTATATGCGGTACGTCAAAGCTCAATTTCAATTTAAGTATTGATTTTTTATAAAAGGCTATAAGTACTTGAGCACAATTTAAACGGCAACCCCTTTATTGTATAAGATAAGAGAGCAATATTTTCGCAAGACGCCGTCGAAAAAGAAATCACGTCCAAAAGTTTGAGGAATGAAGAAACACTGATAATATTCAAATGTAGCTTCTACAAACCTAGCTGTATCTTCCAACATTCCCAAGAGTGGTCATTAAGCTTCAGATGCACTGCAATCGAGTAGTAATGAAGGCAGTTTGCTGGCGCCATTACCTCGGGAACAATCTTCGTTAATCGCTCGACGACGACGTTCGAATAGGAAGCTCCAGCATCGGTCGATGCAATTCCACTGTTTGTAACAATGCGACTTATCGAGAACAATGCACCATTGTAAACACACCTGCCTTGATTATAGAGAAAGTTTTCTAGCTAACAGTTTATTGGAGTAGATGTTTATCTAAACTGAGATGGATGCCATTTTATAATACAATGCCCAAACACATAAACTGTGCAAATCAAACCACAAAATTGTCCGAAAATTTATTTGCGTTCCATAGTATCTTAATAGTATCTTAGGTCATATAAATCTTAACTTTAGTTTTTTATAAAAAAAAAACTATAGTTCGTTTTTCAGGCAATAAATATGAAACAATCTTGTTTAAAAAATCGATCTTCCAGGTCGCATTACAATTTTTACTTGTAATTATTTATAAGTATGGTGATAGACATCCACACTTTTGCAGGTCTTATATAAAAGTAAAGTAGAAATGGTTAGTACATCCCGGCCGGAGACACTGTAAAGGTAGGTAGAGACCAACAGCATTAGCCCGTTAAAAAAACGGTTAGTACGTATGTGGTACATCGACCATAACATGGTGGCGCTTAGCCGAACCCCAGATGGTTCTAGGTATACTGGAAGCCTTTAATTCTTGGAGAAATTAGATTCTGTAGTTCACGTGCACACTCTCCGTAGTGCAATCTATATAATATCGATAGACTAGAGACTTCGTGATGACGTCTTTGTGACCGACGTGATATTCGTTATCGTGACATAAATTAAATTACATATATAGGCTCAGGTGTTATCCATGGGTTGCAAAATTTAGAAATATAAGGCTTCAACATTCGCACCGAGCCGTGTCCGGAGCAAGAATGATCCGTAGTACACCGAGTGCTTCCTTTTATAGCCAGATGGGTGGGGAAGCGATGACAGCTACCGGTGTTGCCACTGTAATAAATTTAAATGCTACCATAGGGTGAATTACGGTACTGCCCTCTGCGCATAGAGTTTATAACTGGACCTTGCCGCCGTCACATATTTATCCCGATCGTGAAAAATTAATACACATTAAAATTATCTATTGATTACGCTAACCAAGCTATACTGCTATAAACCATATGTCTTTGGGTACTTTTTATCCTGGAAAGTTAATAGTTCCTGCGGGAAAATGGGTAAGTCGCGGGTGAAGCTGTGACGCCTCTGGTACAGTATATAATTCAGTAATTGACCTGGAAACCTGTAACTAGATCCAGCGTATGTCTGATGACCCGCATTAGCTTCTCGGTTACCGGAGCACCCTGTAGTTGATCCACCTGTTGCATGTTTTCTACTCTACGCGTTATTATATTTTTATGTCTATGTAGTTGATATACTTAAAACTAAACTACTAGAAAACTAATACAATAAGTTGGAAAAAAGAGAAAAATGAAGCGCAATTGTTCTGAGCCTGGGTGTTGCTGGACCATGGTCCTATTAGTTCCTGGGTTCCTAGACACAGGGAATCCTAGTTAGGGTCCAGCATATATACTAACGCCCAACGATCATATACATAGATCCTGGACCCTAACTAGATTCCCTGTGTCTAGGGAGCCAGGGACTTCGAGGACTATGGTCCCCCAACACCCAGACTCAAAACAAGTATTTGTGCTTATTTTTCTGTGCACATAACTTGTCCTGTCGCGGGAATCGAACCCGACGCCTCCGGGTAATAAGCCGACCTGTTCAACTACCACACCACTAAGGCTGTCAAAACTACCTATTTAAATATACTAATAAATACTAATTTTAGTTATTGTTCTAAGCAAAAAATTACAAAGCTACAAGCTTTTTATATTAAACATAGATCTAAAATATTTTCACGATAAATGAGTTTGAAAAATGAATTTAAAATATTATGTTTCTTAGTACTGGTGCCTCTCAATGCCATTATGTTGAAATTCTAAAATAGTTATGGAAATAGAAAACCTATACTTAAGAAATAAAAACCTAATATGGACCCGGTTTCAAATAATTTGGTTGTGCCATTGTATAATCTAAGTAAGTATCCCAAAGGACAAAACAAATATTGGCTCAAACCTGGTACTGTATTGAAAGGTTTAGTTCCCTTTTGAAAAAAGGGTGCTACTTTCCATTGTTAACCAAATTATAACTAAGTTATTTACTTAATATGAGAGAAGAATTTAAAAGAAGATAAGAAAACCCACGTGGCTCATGTTTTCCCTAGCATACAAAACGATTAACGCAACAAAATCAATTTCTCTAAGGCAGGAAATCATTACGTTCGTCTATAAATTTACGCGGTTCTAACCTGGGTAAGCCACGACCTCTGTAACCTTTAATTTACTACAGACTACTCACCGTGCAATATTCATAAGATAATTTCTCTTTCATACTAAATTACTACACTAGTGGGTTGAGGTAAGACAACGTATGGGCGGTCTATAAGTAAAGTGCGTAAAGAAAGCATACTTTATTGACCAAGACGCGAGTCGTCACCGAATAAAAAAGGCCACAATCGTACAACTTAGTTTCCGTATCCGTATTATAAAGCGCTATCACATAAGGCGATGCTAAGTACGTGATCTGAACACGAAAGCAGCAGGAAACGATTGGGAATTACTGCGCAAATTAATATTACGCTTCGGAGATATTAAGCCGTAGGGTTAAGTCTTCCTGCTTACGCTAAGGAAAAATTCTCAGATTTTATTCTACAGCCGGGCGCCGCCACTAAAACCCCTGTATTATTGTCCAACTTGACCCTATACAACTTTCACCTTAAGCCAAAATTTCGTCGAACTCTTTGGAAATATTCCATACTAACATATTCCGACACACGTTTACAATATCCTAAACGTTTTATTAGTCGTAAAGCGGCGTCACGAGGTAGGATAGTCGTGCCGGACAGTTGATAGAGGAAAGCAACTGAATAAAAATATACGTACCATTTGCCACGATAACTTTATTGTTCACCATTTCGTGTCGTGCTCGTGACGAAGAGCACTCACAAATGGCTAAGAGAGTCGGGAACTACACTAAAACGATGGGAAGCTAGATAGCCAAGCGTCTATTAGACTCTGCCAAGTTTATGAGCCCGTAGATTCTAGAGAGAGTGATTTGTCTGTAGATCAGGATTAAAAAGCTCTTAACTTTTTTTACAAAACGTTATAGGTATCTATTGGTATAGATAGACTACCGAATTTAAAAATAGAATAAATTCGAGGAGAATTATTTTATTTTTATATTCGGTAGTCTATACCATATCTATGAAGATTTACCTAACTTCATACTTTGTTTTGTCAAGTTTGAGCCCAGCTTTATACTTTAGGTAAAGAATTTCGCTAAGTAGGTAATCAATAAGTGCATGTTTATATTTTTACATAGAAATCTGAATACTTAATGCTTTTTTATTGTAGGTTTGTTTACTATAGTATTCCAATATATTGGAATAGTGTGGGGCCTTACCGCGTAAGTCTGGTAGATGGTATGGATGGTCGTGTTCTCTCTTGCTCGCACTCGTGTACTTGTTAATTGGCGCGCGCAGGATGGCAGGCGAAGCCGATTTCCAGAACAGTTACGCGATAGGGGTGCAGTTACGCGATAGAGGTGCTGATCTTGATGAAATTTTTATTTAGGTAATTGCTTAAAGATAAGTTAGAAGGAAAAGGAGATGGGACTTTTATTATAGAATTAAATCTTCTTCACACACGCTTGACTCCTCAGTAATCTGATAAATTGCGAGACAAACGGAAGTTGAAGTTGGTTCACATAGATCTCCATTGTCAACATAACAAAGTTAAAAATTTATATTATTATGTTGGCATGTTAGGTAAAATGACAATTTTCCATTGTCAACATGGCGACATTAAACAAAGCAAAAACATAGTTATACCGACCGATAAATGAAGCCAAAGAAGTTTTACTTCAGTCGTGTGGTCTAAAGCACACTCGTTTTTTGTTATACATGAACTAGTAGGTAGCAACTGGAATGTTACGCCTGTTACTTACAACTGCAATGAAGTCATTCTGACTCACTATGCAATGTCAACGTCGCAGAATCCATAATATCAAGTTATCAAAACCGCAACCGACCACTCCCATAACTGTCACTGACTGTGTGAAAGTATAAAACACAAGTCACAATAATATCTAGTCTAAAGCTAATCCGTCGTATTTTAAATGTATGTAAATGTAACTCGATACGAGGAAATAAAACTTTCACATCTCTATTTTTATGTTATTAATAATTTATTGTCAATTAAGTACTATTATTTTTATGAAACTTGTTTTTAGAGATGATCAAAATTATTTTTAACGGACGTAAAAATAACTTGATTACAAAATTGATTGTTAAAAGTATTGACTAATAATTTTATGGGGCAACGCTTGTCTTTTTCGTAATTAAAGGTTCACTATCTGGTTAACTAGGTATTTGATTTCACCATTACTGTACATACTGTGAAATAGGCCGATATACTTTTTACCAACGTAAAAAATCAATTGATTTTCGTGAAAATAACGCAATCTCTTTCTTGCTCAAAACATTTTGTATGTATGTAATAGGTACAGGTTGTTACATCATAAGCCGGAAAACATAAACATAAGTCTCCCCCATTAGAGGGAGGGGCGCGAGGAGGGTTTGCTACGATGACCACGCTTGGCAGACCTCTTGGTGATCGCAGCAGATCTTACGTGCTGACGTGATCTTACGATCAGCACCTATGGCTTACAGGTATACAAAATTACTCGCGGATCCATTCATGGGTCGTCACACACGCAGCGGATCCAAAGGTAGGTAAAGAATTGAATACTTGCTGCCTGCTATCAGATAGTTGATCACGTAACTTGATTGCAACCGATAGAATTACAAATTTGTACAGCTTATGAACATAGTTATTAGGAAATTTTAAAATTAGGAATGAAATATTTTTCATTCCTAAATTGCAATCAAAGATTTGTGATCACCCTCTGGAGAAACCCACATGAACGCCTGAAGCTGTACTTTTATTTATTAATTCTGTGATGTAACAGAGAACGTAACCGTACCACTTGCCAGCATGTTTTTTGGCAGTGTCCGGTGTTAATACATCTGCAATATGCAATACAGGTTCACCAACATTTTGCGAAATGGTTCGACTTTAACATGCCCTTTTACAGTGCTTTATGTAATTAAAAAAATTTATTACTGCTCACCATCCGTCGGATTGTAGAAAACTTTCTTTATGACCGGCTGGAGTTGCTCGTGCATGACTTAATGAAATTTTTTGACATTACATTTACTTAACCGCATTGATCTTATTGTGTCGGCGAACAGAATAATGTATTGAAGTCACAGAGTTGCAGCCAGACCATTGCAATGATTAATTATTATGGAAAAAGAAAAGTAACAGTGGATCGTGCAAGGTTTACCTACTTTATTTTATGGTCGCTTGGTTATCTATTTATTAATTAATATAATTTGTTGGCAGCCAAGGGCTGTGATTAGTGAAGCATTCTAATTGTAACTTTTTTATTATGGAAACTAACGTGGTTTTCACACATTTTGTATTGATTGATCACCTTGAGGAAGGCTGCCAAACGCAGTCGAAACTATAGTCGGATAGTCCGGCCAATTATAACGTGAGTAAATCCCGTACAATCAATACAAAAATCTAATTGTAACTGTCTCGATAGTTCAGTTGGTATTAACCTTGCCTTCTGAACTGCAGGTTTGAGTTCGATTCCCACTCAGAACAAACATTTGTGTGATGAACGTTTATGTTCAGGTGTTATTTTGTATGTATATATTTAGAAACAAAAGTATTTAAATATTCTATCAGTTATCTGGTTCCCATACCTTTGCTTAGTTTGGGGCTAGAATGCGCTGTGTGAAATGTATAATGTATGTCCACAAATATTTATTATTATTATTATTAGTATTAAGTTCAAAAAACGAGTCGGGAAGTTAAAAGTATACTATGTATACTGTATGTATACTGGCTATACAAGACTCGTAATACTCTTGGATCTTGAGTATATAGCGACCGCAAGTGACCGAGCATGAGGTGAATACAAGACAAGAATAATAAAATGCAGCCACGAGTCCATAGAGGTGAAATCAGACCCAGGCTGGTTGTGGTATGGGATAACGAAAGGAAGGCTTGTAGGTTCTATGGTGGACATAGTCAACTGTTATAGTATAGTCCGAGTTCGCGTTAAGGACAAGAAAGATCAAGTGATTTAAGTCATTAGGTTCAATAAAAAAAATCGTTTAATACTATAGTAATAATAATAATAACGCCTAAAGATCACTTACGTAGGTCCTGGACCCTAACTAGGATTCCCTGCGTCTAGGGACCCAGGAACAACGATGACCATGGTCCCACAACACCAAGACTCAGAACAAGTATTTGCGCTTTTTTTTTTCTGGGCACAAATACTTGTCCTGTCGCGGGAATTGAACCCACCGCTTCTTAGTTATGAGCCAACCAGCTCAACCACCACGCCACAGAGGCTATCAGAGGCTATAATTTAGTTAGCCACTTTATGCAAAGCACATTCCCGATCGCAAAGGTTCAAGGCCTCGTAGCGACTTTTACAAAACTATTACAATTTACAATGCAAAATTCCACAATTATGTACCAACACGAAAGCTGATTCTTCCACCTATATAGTTATTACATAGTCAATTAGCACATAGTACCCTGTTACACTGTGCACCGAGTTGGAAACTCTCGCTGGTGAATCCGAAGCGATGGTGAAAACGCAATTACAATCTTAGCAGCTTGTCGAGTAATTATAGGGCAATCATTGTCTGTAGCTAAGGAGGAATGTTGGGCTAGAATGGTTCCTTGTGAAGTGTATGCTCAATTGTTTTCTGTTGAATCTTAAGCAAGATTTATGACGAATGATATGAGTTTAGCAGTAAAATTTCTTTACGCACATTTGAGTTGGGGAGTAAGCTGGTGAATGTGTGACATGGCGAAAGGAAGTTGAGAGGGAAATAAAAGTTAGTTGAAAAGAATAGAATAGAAAGACATTAAAAGACGTCAACTTGCCTAAAATTAAAGTATAAAAATATAACAAAAAAACCAAAAAAATAATAATACAATGTACATAACGAATAAAAAAACAAGTATCGAAGTAGTGAACGTAGATCTCAATTTTCAACATAACACAGTAAAAAAATTGCATTATTATGTTGGTATGTCCGGTAAAATGACAATTTACATTTGTCAAGATGGCGATATTAACATAAAACAAAGCAAAAACAAAGTTATATCGGCCGATAGATGGAGCTAACGTGTGGTATAAAGCACACTCACTGTTTTGCTACTGTGCAGGTCACACATATTATGGTGTGGTGGTGCCTCGCCCGCGAACTCAACTTGTTTGCGAACTACCAAGGATTGCAAAAGAGAAGGCGTCACCGGTTTTTACGCTGAAAGTACCTACGGCAATTCACGAATACTCGCTTGTATACGCGATAAGATTACCTTCTGAACTTTTACGTTACTTTTTCTCTTATTGTATGTTTCATCGATTAACTTTCATTTTCTCGCAAATAAAAGTACTAAGGTATACCTTTAGTGGGTTTTGTGTGTGTTTAATATAAAATACCGTTAGAGCGAGAACGCTTCCTGAGGGTATTCATTGACCCAGGCTCAATTACTTTATAGTAGACCATCGGTATACAACTTATAATATACGCGTAATAACGTTGGTTAGTTAAGTTGGTTTCCCTGAGACTGGAACGGGAAATTCAATTAGAGGGGTAGGTAGCCTCAAAGGCGAGCGGAAATTGACTTCGTAGACATTGCTAAGTAAAGATAGCATTTTGCTCCCACAAAACAAAGTAGGTTGAGATTAGACAGCCTCTGTAGTGTGGTGGTTGAGCAGGTCTGCTCATAACCCGGAGGCAGCTGGCTCGATTCCCGAAGCAAGAAAAGTATTTCTGCACAGAAAAAAAAGTGCAAGTACTTGTTCTGAGTCTGGGTGTTGTGGGCATGGTCCTCGTAGTTCCTGGGTCCCTAGACACAGGGAATCCTAGTAAGGGTCTAGGATTTATGTATGTGATCGTTGGGCGTTATTATTATCATTATTAGATATCATACGGGGAGTCTGAATCTTTCATAAATAATAGTAATAGTAAATAATAGTAAAGTGAAACGTTTGACTTTTTTAACGAGTGATTTTCACGGCGAAACGGTAGAGCCGATTGGGATGAAATTTTGCACACAAATACCGACGACAACTAATAATTGTAGTTTAAATCCAGTAAAAATAAGGTATTAGGTTTGCGTGAGAACGGGGAAATCACGGGAAAAATACAATGCTATTCTAGTATCTAAGCAATCATCCGTAATTGGAAGCAAATATGAACCCAATAACTGGAGCAAATGGCTCAAAGGTACGTCCTGCACTGGCTGAGTTAGATAGAGTGGAAATCAGTGGTAAAACGGTGAACCGTCCAACGGTCGAGGTGGTAAAGCCAGAAAAGTATTTTCTTTTTTCGGCCCTAATGATTTTAGTAAGTAGAAGTAAAATGATTGAATTATAGGTACACGCGTATACTGTACATCATATTATACCTGTCTCGATGACACAAACATGTAAGTAACCAATGATTTTGATGAACATGTCACTTCTTAGATTATCAGTTTTTAATGCAAAGTTCGTACACCATAGAAACTTACGTACGTTAGAAATTTATTGTATTTTCGGATCATGAGTACTAATATTAAAAGTAAGTTTTCAATCAATGTTAGGCATTTCTTAATGACACCATTTCTTTCTAGTTCCTGGTTCTTATCGGTCAAGTTTTCTACGACCTTATCATAACTATAAATATCTATTCCATGGGTGTTCATTATAACATCAACGGACGAGTCACAGGCAAGGTTTTTTGTTTACAACTTCACAGTTCATCGACCTCCGTATTAGATGGGTAACAATACCACGTGAAATGGTAAGTATTAGTAAATAGATCCCTGATGATCACTTGGCCTACTTCACAAATTTTTCTATGCTTCATAAACTGGGTAAACCATATTTGGGCTTATATTTTTAATAATAAAAGGTCCTGTTTTACTTTTATGGTAAGCCATTGAATTAATGTAACCTAGCAAAAACCTGCTCATCTAGAATTATTATCTGGATCACAGAATAAATAATATCTAGTAATAAGCACCTATAAATACCAACTACAAGTTCTCAATCATTGAATACTTAATAGGTATATACTGCAGGTACAGCTAAGGTACGCGTACGACGCGCGCATAGCGTCGTTTGTATTCGAGAGCTTCCCAATATAATTTTTCTGAATTTTGAAACTGTCAAGATTTTAATGTGAGCTTTACCCACTGTTTTACGGTGGTGTTTCATTTTATTTATTTAATCTAAATTTCATATGATCTGAAACATGATGGTTTCATGTTTTCAGTCAGGCAGCTCGTTCTGACACATCACTTCACACCAATATTGTGGTAAATCTGAGTCTATATGGGCACTATAAAAGACCACTCGCTACCAAGAGCCGCAAACTGCGATCGCAAACCGCAACGATATGAAACCAAATCGTGTTTACTAATTATGTGTAATTATATATATTCCAAGGGTTGAGCTTTCAAAAACACCTTTCTTAGCACACCCCTACGCCATTCCTTAATGGCGTAGGGGTGTGCTAAGAAGAAAAACAACCTTCAAATTTCAAGTCGCTAACGGTTGAGGCTGTACGTTGACTGTCAGTCAGTCACTCAGTACAAGCCTTTAATTATTGGATATATATCTAATTATATCACCGAAGGGGGGCCATGATTCATTGAAAATGTCGCACAACACAGTTGGTAGTGACTCTGCCTTCTGAACTGTAGATTGTAGATTCGGTTCCCACCCAGAACAAACATTTGTGTGAGGAAAATCGATGCTTTTTGTGTCTGGATGTTATACCTATTGTATTATATTCTAAGTATGTATTTACAAAACAAAAAACATACCTATATACCTAAAATTCAAAAATGTACTCATTGCAAACAAATTTTTAGTTCAACTTTGTGAATAAATAAGAGTATGCATTATTTTGGAATCACTGCATTATTCAAAACCACTAAGATTTTTTCCATACAATGTTGTTAGTTTACGTTAGTGCATAAGCACGAGCTCAAACACATTAGAAAATGCAAGTAAAATGATGAGGTGCCTTTACAACCGATTGAATCAAAGATCAACAAAAGATTGGATCGAGGAAGGTTCTTCTATGATATTATGGCAAGGTATTTTTGGTCAAGGATGTATAAATATTAATACCTACCTATTTTGTATTACCTACCTTACCATGTCGTTGTATACTTTTTTCAACCAGCTTTGCTTACCTTCTTTGCGCCTCCAACACTGCTAGCAATGCTCTCAGCGTCGTAGTGCCGGGAGAAGTTGTACGGGTCCGGATGACCCCGGGACACGCATTGCCCCATATGCCCAATCCACAAACAAACTCTATGTCACATTCATCACTTTTTATCGATCAACTTATCGAACATGGCTCATCACTAGCACTTGTAGTTCTTTTCTTTTAATTCACTAGGTTTTTTAATGTCAGTAGCACGAAAAGATACGAAAAAGTTCTCACGAAAAAGATCCTCTGCAAAATTAAAAGTGAGTCATTTATATGGGCCTGCGGTAGATAAACGTTAGTCAGAATTTTAATAACACCCACGCCATGCATTCCAAATTAAATCGAGCCTTTTAAACACAATTATGTGATGGGAATAGAAGCTTTTTTGCAAAGCTTTAAAGTCCTTTCTTGTTGCTTTTTATCTATTTTTAAAAATGATCTGCGGTTACAATATCTATTATTATATAGACCTGTGTAAGACAAATTGCTCTTTTATATGATGAAATTTAAAAAAGCATAGTAGGATGTCAACAAAAATACTAAGTTTAACAAGAGCTTATCATTAAACAATCTCTAATCAGATTATAAGGAAGAATGAACTTTTTCAGGATTATCACTTCAGTAAATTAGAGTCAACCGACCCTTGGCGCATCGCATGACCTAATGTGCTACAATATTTACAAATTTTTAATGTGTAGTCTTTTGTCTTGTGTCACATCACGATCGTGTTTAATTTCGTGAGGCACTTCGCGGCGGTAGGGATGGGCGCGTAGCGCGCGCTGCGCCCGGTGTCCGACTGGCTGGCTGGCAATGTGATGCGGCGCCCGCGCAGCCTTCGCATTGGAGACAGACGGATGAGTCAACTCGTGTGGACTACGGACTCCGTACTTCTACCATGCGAATTAATTTATCAACGGATGAACGACAAAAATTGCAGCATCTATCATAAGGTTTATCACCGTTAGTTGTTAAGTAGAGGTATTGATGGTAGGTAGGTTTCTGTAGCTAATTAGTCCGTTGAATTTATTTATCGCTGTTACAGAATACATAATAGTTACTTCCTCTGGAGAGCCAATCAAGAAAGTGATGGAAGGTTGCATTCCTCATTTTACTCGCTTCATTGATTTTTATTTAATTAAGTAGTTACTTCGTTATGCTGTGAGGATTTTTTAGTTTTATTTTAGTAGGCACCTATAGATGCTTATTACCTACCTATTATTGATGCTCAAAATGTAGATAGGTAATAAAGCCGTAAACAGCTACCTAGGTTTACATCTAAATCTATCAACATGTCTGTCTGCCTCATTCCAACTTCCAAGGTTTACCTGCAGTCAAGGTTAACTGTCGAATAAAGTCAGTTACCTAACAATACCTACCTACCTAAATTGATCCATTACTTGAAAGCTGAAAGTTTGTTATCAAGCTTTAGTTTGGTAGATTGAGTCTTAGAATTATTTAGGTAGAGCTAGCAATAACAATGTTTTGTGCTTTTTACAGAGTCTTGGATCTTGGAGCTTAGCTATCCAATGAGGTAAGAAATGTACAATATTCAATATTTACCATTTTAGTCTAGGCCTAGGCGTAGTTTATATTAAAATTTAATTAAAACCTCTTAATAACATTTCTTAGATGTACATGTGTAGCTCGAGAGATTATATTAAATAACGTTTTTTTTTTAAATAGAAAAACAAAAATGTCTAGTTTGGGTTGGTCAATAGGTAGTAAACACGTATAATTTGATATGCATTTAGATGATTTTCCCTTTGTGATTCCGATTTTTTGGTAGTGTACAACCGATTCCAGATTTACTATATACTTACCTAAAATACAATAGACTCTGGAAATACATTCTTATAAGTTTTTAAAGTATCTGCATGCGTAATGTACCTTTTTTTTTGAGGGAGGAAATGCGTTCACACTTCCTTGCCACCACGGCGTGGTAAGGTTGGGTATGGACTCAAACCCACTAAAACCCCCCCGCGGTGAGCCGTCTTCCGCCGTGCTGAGGCGAGAAGGCCAACTCACCCCCGATGCGTAATGTATCCTTTATCTATTTACTAAATAGTGATATTTAAAAAAAAACATTTTATGAAAAGAGACCAATGATCAGAATTTGAAAGGTTTCCATGTCCCATTGTAAAGTTATCTATCACTGGCAGTTTTTATTGTTGAGGGTTCACTGTAATATCTGTAACGTAAAATAATTTTAAATTTTAGGCTACGACTGTTTATTTTATTTTTATTTTTAATACCGTGCATAACTTTTATTATATACGGGGTTCGTAGGCAGTGGATAAAATAAAATTTCAATAAAAAGATGTTGCTCCTTGTTTTCAAAACCAGTCACAATATTCTTTAAAATTCGCATATATTCCGTATTCATATGCCCCAATCTTTTTTTTTTTTTGTTTTGGTATGGCTCCACACTTTTGTGTATTTAGCCAGTGTCAAGTAATTGATAATTTTTCGAGTTAAGTAATATATATGTATGTCAAGTCAAGTCAAGTCACAGTCCAAGTCATCAAGTCAAGTCATCAAGTCAAGTCATAGTCTAGTCTAGTCAAGTCATACTCCTTGTAAAGTGGTGGCGACTTTACTAGAAGCTTCTATGGAGTTTTAGAAACAACACGAAAAGATACGTTCCACCATCACTATACCACTTTCCCACACTCATGCCTGTGATCCAGCACTTAACGAATAAAATGCCACCAATTTTATGCACTAAAACTGAAAATAACACAAGTTTTGGAAAATAATACAATGCGGTGACACGATCTTTTTCGTTTTCCCGCCAAAACTCCTGCCCCAATCTTCTATGCCAATCTTGATTTGACAATGTAAGATTGCATGTCGGTGACTTGTCATTTTCTTTTAATTTATAAATCCCGTTGACGTTTTGACCAGTTGCCACGATGTCGTTCAACGAGTTTTTAATGCTACAACCCTCTTTGCTAAAATTAACAGAAAATCCCTTATCTACAAGTTTGCTCACCGATAATAAATTCATAGTCAATTCCGGAATATGCAGAAAATTGCTCAATGAGCATTCTATGCTTTCATTGCTTTTCAGATGTATTTTACCTTTGCCTCGTACCGGTAACTCTTCTCCATTGGCGATTTTTACCTTCAAACCACTTCTGTCGGTTCTATAATCCTCCAATGCTTCCAAATTGTTGGTCATGTGGTTCGAGCAACAACTATCAACGTACCAATTGTCATTTGTCTTTTCCAACTCCTGTGCTCCACAACATATATTAGCTTGGATCTTTTTCTTACATTCTGAGGCCTTATGCCCCATTTTATGGCATTTAAAGCACTTGAATACCTTCTCTTTCTTTTCAATATTCTTTTTAACAACAAGTGCATTTTCAGAACTTGTTCTGCTTCACAATCACGTCGGCGATTATTTTCTTGAAGAAGTTTAGCTTTGATCTGCTCGAGTTTCATTACCTGTCCGCTGTTGTCGATTGCCATGATCATGGGACCATATTCGGCAGTCAGTCCGCTTAGCAATATGGAGATTATCCAGTCTTCTGAAATTTTTGCGTCAATATCAGCTAGCTGCTGCGATAAAAACATAATTTTTGATATGTATTTCTCCATAGACTCAAAATTTTCAAGCTTGCATTGCCAAAGCATGCGTTGTAATGAAATCCATCTTCCCCAGCCTTTGTCTTCATATGCCTTCTGTAAGTTAGTCCAAGTCTCCTTCGCTGTTTTTGCACCATATACATGCGTAAAGCACTCAGCTTCCAGCAACAAGCAGATTGTGGTTCTAGCTTTGCGATCGATGTCCTCATTTTTTACTATCACATCGTCATCATTGCACTCAATGATTCGCCACCAATTTCTGTTCTCTAACAAATTTCTTACTTGAAATTTCCAATCTGGGTAGTCGGACGTACCTTTCAATTTTCTTATCCCGCTGAGTCCACACAGGTCTTCAGCCATTGTGCATACGTCCCGTTATATCGGCTCCCGATCAAAGAAAACACGAAATCCCGCAATCGTTATTTTTTCTTGAAAATTATAGTTTCGCGCTGCCTAAAATTAATAGAAATTAATTTTCTATCAAAAACCCCACAGGCCCATAACCTTTTATTATATACGGGGCTCGTAGGCAGTGAATAAAATAAAATTTCAATAAAAAGATGTTGCTCCTTTGGCGTGTATATTAGTAGTCAAGATAAACAACGAATGTCATTACAAAAATATAAACTATTATAAAAGTGCCAGTAATATAGATTATTACAAAAAGGCTTCTTACAACAATAACTTATTAAATATGAATATTTCTTGAATGGGTACACTTTTACCCTGTCTCACAGAATACTATTACTCCTAGCGGAGCCCTGTCTACCCAAGGGTGATTCGATACCTAGTGATCTGTAACACCTCTAAACGGGACCGTGCCTACCATGTTTCCATTATCCCTGTGTTAGTGTATTTATAATGTATCGTATGTAGGTTACAAACGAATAAGTAGTTAGAGTATTTATTCTTATTGGTATTTGATTTTATGGCTTAGTTTGGGCCGATGGAGGGCGCTATGTAAATATCTAAGTATTTATTTGCTCATCATCCCCGGTGGCGTGAAAAGGACACTGATGAGATCAATTTAAAACAAATTACATAATTATTTCTGATATAGTAGTACATATTCCATGCACCAAAAATATACGAAATAAATAATAATAATAATAACGCCCAAAGATTACATACATAGAAATATCTGTCCTTTGCCTAAGAGTATAATTAATGACTACGTTCTACCGTGCACTACCCAGTACCCACCCGCACCGTGAAATGCTTCTACGATAATTATAACTACTGCTTATTGCTCTGAGGCTTAATACAAATCGCTTGGAGCCAAATACAGGTATAAAAAAGACGTCGTTGTCAATTATTATTTCATTCAATGTCAAATTAATTTCAGTGTTATTGTCAAAGCTAAACCTCTCCACAAAGGCCATTTACAAAGAGTTGAAGTTGAAGTCAAAGCTAAAATTGACAATTGACACATATCAAAAATGTCAACCGGTGGATTTGTTGTTTTGATTCGTTTATTTACGAAATAACCACTTTATTTAATTTCTCGAACAGTTGTAGCAATTTTACTTGATTAAATTGCCCATGTCAGGAATGCTAACAAGAGCGGGCTTGCGAGCTTTCTCGACGGCAAATTTAAATGTTGTGAACAATGTTGCTAAGCAACACTTTACGTTATCCATGCATGGCGGTAAGCATTATTAGTACTCTCCTCTACGGAATTTTGGTCTAGCTGGTTAAGGTCTAGCATTTTTTAAATACAATTAACTTGTAGTCATTAATGTATACAGATTTTAATGTACTGTACTTAAATACTATTTCTTTTTTCAATTGTAGCAGAAGCTGTGTTAGAATATGAGCAAAGAGGAAATAACATAACATTCATCCATACAAACGTACCACCACAATTTCAAGGAAAAGGTGCAGGGAAGATTCTAGCTGATGTGAGTATACATTTTTCATTAAATATTTAAAGTAAACAATATATTCACTTCTTCAGCAAGAGTAATGCAAAGCTATACTACTTCCTACTCATATCCAATACTCAATTGCATCTAAACAATATAATTATTATTTTTTGTTTCTCTAACAGTATGCATTCAAATATGCTCAAGAAAACAAGTTAGATGTGATATGCCAGTGTCACTTTCTCTGCCATTATTATAGGAACAATAAGGCAAAATACACGCCTCTGAAAGTAAGTTTTGATGAAAAAGATTAAATAAAAATGGAAGTAGCATGGATTAGATGTAACATTCATTATTATTTACGTGAAAAATGTTATGGTAATGCAAAAAATATAGTTAAACAAGTTTCAATACAGTTCGGTGATAATGCAGAATTTTCATTTTACTATGGACTGGCAAGTCTACTAGAAGGGCAGGTTCAAAATGGAATCAATGAACTTACTCCTCTTCAAACCGAGAGAGATATAGAATTGGCTGTTGTTATGGCACTCGTATTTGCCCACAAGTTAACAAATACTGCAGAAAAGGAGGCAATCTACAGTTTGGAGTCAAAATTAAAGGAAGAAAAGAAATTGGCTAATTCTATGTCACTCTACTATGCAGGATTGTTCCTATCTTTAGCAGAGAAGTATGAAAAAGCTTCAGAGTATATTAATAAAGCTCTTAGAAAGGACTCAAACAATTTAGATGCTATTATCTTGAAGGGATGGAATGACATGTTTATGAATTTGGGTGAAATGCAAGTGTCAATTTTGGACTGTCTGGAACTAGCTCTCAGTAAAAGTGATAAGAATGTGGAAGCATTACTTGGACTTGCAAAATTCAAATATTTTGCTAAAGACTATGAAGCTTCAAATCTGACACTTGACAGATTGATTGTAACTGGCCCAGGACAGGTAGTACCTCTTATAGAAAAGATGAAAAATGAATTTGCTATGCAGAAATGGGATGCAGTTTTGGATACCATGGAAAGAGTTTTCTCCCTTGATCCTAACAACATAGAAGCCCTGAGAGTGAAGATATTTCTTGCTCTGTGTAAAAATGCTGATCACATTGAAGCTGCTGATCAATTGAACAGATTTTTTTCTGTGTTAGAGAGCAATGAAACTCATAATGGATATCAATTTTGCTACACTACACAGATATTTTCAAAGATATCCAGTAGATCAAGTGCAGTTTTGTCACAAGTTTACAGGTTTGCTCAGTATGCTTCTGAAATGTATCCAAACAATGTGGACTACTTGAGTGAAGTTGGAAACCAGTGCATCCTACAAGGAAAATATAAGGAAGCACTGAATTTCTTCAAGGCAGCTAGCAAATTAGACAGCAATTCTATCACTGCCCTCTGTGGCTTGACCAATTGTCAAATGTATGAAAATGGCCCTACAGAGCAAATAGCACAGCAAGTTGAGCTATTATTTGAAATGCAAGGTGCAACAAAACTCCCAGTTTTGTACCATCTGTCAGCTCAGTTGAATGCGAAGAGTTCCAATGCTGCCATGTCATTTCTAAATACAGCATATGATACTAAACTATCCATTGCTAATCGCAATCCTTTCAGTTTGGAGTACATTAAAGATCTGGACCCTGATTTCATATTGGAAGTTTACAAAGAGTACAAGAAGCACTTACCCAAAAAACCCTATGTTGTTGTCGGCTATCTGCTGTACACCCAAGATGGAAATGATTCCTCAGTTGCACACTGTTTTAAAATGCTGAATACAATATGTGAGAGTTGTCCTGGACTAATTGCAGCTTTGTATGAATTGGCCAAGTTGAAGTTTCTATTTGGATTTGCAAGTGATGCCCAAAGGTTGTGCCAACAGGTGAACGAGTTGGATAGCACACACGCTGGTTGCCAGATACTTTCAGCTCAAATACTGATTCAGCAGGGTGCTTTTGCCAAAGCTGGTCAGAGCTTAGAAATGTGTCTTAGTTACAATTTCAAGGTGAGAGATAGTGTCATGTACCATTTTCTGAATGGTGTAATACTGAAGAGTGTTGGCCAACTCCTAGAGGCGCTGTCTAGTTTTTCAACAAGCCTGCAAATAGTAACAAGCAAGAGCAGTATGAGCAGGATGTATGAGTCAGATTTGAATATCATTGATAAGGCCACATTGTACCTGCAGATCATTGAAACTCACTCTGCATTGGGACAGTTTGCTGAAGCAGGGAAAACAATGCAGGTAATGCCACTACCAATTATTTCCTTACCTTATTTATAATTACAAACTGCAGCATGTCGCTATGGATGCGTGGACTTATATTAAATCATGAAATGTTGCTCTCCTAAGACTTAGGCTTAATTCTATTAGAAATCAATTATTTAAAAAAAAGTATACAAACAAAAACATAAATAGCCACTATGAAGTATTTCATGGAAATTAATGGGACTGAAGTGCTGTGCTGACGATTTGACTTTTTATGCACCGCATTTAAAGCGCGGAGTAAGGTTTTTACCAAATTTCCTTAATGGTAATGGAAATTGGTAATTTAAACATTGGTTCAAACTATTAGTTGTGTAAATGTATCAAACAGTGTGCTTTTTTCAGGAAGCGATACAAGAATTCTCATACACTTCAGAAGAAGGCCGACTACATATCGCTCGAGCTGACCTAGCCCTCGAAAAAGGAGATGTAGACAGTGCTATAGACATCCTGAATGAGATAAAGCCCGGCCAGCCTTACTACTTCCAAGCTCATAGCAAGATGGCGCATATTTATCTGAAAGAGAAAAAAGATCGGGCGATGTTCACTTCGTGTTTTAAAGAGATTGTCAGTAACCATCCCATGGCTGATGCTCATACTATGATGGGAGATGCTTTCATGTCTATTTATGGTAAGTTTATAATCACTTCATCATCATCAGACTGAACATGTCCGCTGTTGAACATTTGCCTCTCCTATAGAGCTCTTGAGCAACTGCTTGCGTCTTGCATCTATCGGGTTCCCGGGGTTTTGACCTTGGCTAGGCAATCACGTAACTCGATTGCAACAGATATAATCACAAATTTGTATGAATTTGACAATTTCGATATGCAGCCTATGTGCATAGTTGGTATGGAAATTATGAAATTATGAATGGAATTTCTCCTGTTATATTTTTATGATCACGAGGCAGGTCGTTTTCCACTGAGTGCATAACTACGTCCTCGGAAATATACTTTCATATATAGCGTAAACCCTGGTGTGGTGATCTACATCAGCTTGATGGATTAATGGTGAATCATCTCCCTGTGAAAGAAAAAGCACCCCAGGTTTGGGAATATAGTGGGCTGATGATAAAGATATCTCAACTAACTAGAGTTGAACCTACATCTGCGAGACGTTGACTCTTTGTGACAGATGACACTTCTGGGGAATGATCACGGAACTTTGATAGCAATGCAACAAGCAATGAACAATTTTATTCGTAATTTGAAAATGTCCATAGTGAGTATGTACATAAACAACGAATTGAAACTGTCAAATATATACATACTATACAAAGGTCTGTTTCTGTCGGTTGCAATTGAGTTCCATGATCGCCTAGCTGAGCTATGTTTGCAACTTTTTTGTAGTTTTGGTACATCTTAAAAGTAGGTAGAAAATGGGATCTGTTTCGTCCTAAGAATTGTTACATTATTACTAGCTGCTGCCTGCGTCTTTGCACTCGTATATCACAGTTATTGCGTACCGCAATTTAATAAGTATCCCAATACACTAAACTGTATCAAGATCGGTTCAGCCGTATATCCGTGAGAGGGTAGCGAATAAACAGTTCTTTACGAATGGTTCTTTTTTTTGTATACATAATCTACGTAAATTGAAAAACATGCTAATTCACGTTCGGTCTTGAATGAGATGCGCATGCACCGCGCTCTGTCAAACGAGTCGGTCGTTGTACTTCACCGCGCTCGCACCGCATCTAAGTTTCCCTCAAAAGTTACGCTGGAAACCTTTGAATTTAAGGGTTGATATAGCCCTTCCCCCGCACCGCGACACCCGCTTTCTTTTAAGACATTACTAAAAACAATCCGCTGTGAAATATAAGTGCAGTGAAGTGTAAAGACTGTGCGCCCCCGCCGCAACCGCGGCGTATATATTTGTTAAGGACTGTACCTAGGCACTCTGGAATCTCTGCAGGACGACGCTGTGTTGGTATGTACAATTTGCCTAGATTTTTGTGTCCAGATTGAGAACCAATCCTTCGTCAGGTCTTCCAGGAATTTCTTACGCTTACCTCTGTCATCCGCACACCATCAAAGAATTTGGATTCAAACCAGCCCCCCGCATCCCGCGCGGTAGGAAATATCTTTTTTCCCCCAACGAATATATTGTATTTTTACTTCTGAGTACTTCTGAGTTAGAGTAAAAGTGAACACTATTTTAAGACTGTAATTCATTTTTAATCATCATTTTTACAGAGCCAATCCAAGCAGCGGAATCTTACGGAACGGCTCTAAAAGGGAACCCGAAAGACCTTCAACTGATCAGGAAGCTTGGAACAGCTTTAGTGATGATGCATGAGTACGATAAAGCGACACAGCATTACGAAAATGCTATCAAACTGTTGAACGACCATGACTTGAGATTCGAATATTTGGAGCTACTTATTAAGGTGAGTTTTTTTTTACGTGTTATGTTGGCTTTTCATAATAAAAATCAATTTTTGTATCTAATTTTCCAATCATTTTAATACTTACGGCACTATTGATTAATTATCTCTGTATTCATATTTTCTAATTTTTAGACTGTCACGAAATGAGGAGCTTAATTTATAATACATTTCTTATTGTTTTTAAATGTCTGACAAGCTCGATTTTCGTTCCTTGTTTATTCGGTGCTCTCGGTCCATTGCATATAAATAAAAGTAATTTACAATGATCGAGAAAATCCGTTTTTTTTTTCATATAATTATGGCCATTGTGCACCATATTGACTCAACACCAACGAAGCTCAAAGTAGAGCATCAAAATCATATGACCCTTAAAATCTAGTAGTACGGGAGCCAATGAAGGCCCACTTAATTTCAAAACCCAAAACCTCGTGAAATCTTGCAGATAAATAAAGTATAGAAAAAACATAATGGAAGTTGTAATAATAATAATTAAAACACACTTGCATTATTGTCTATGGTACTAGTAGCATAAACCCGCGAAATTTAAAATGTTTCGTTTAATCATAACTGTATTTTTTTTAAAGTGGGCTATCCTAGGACCCGGGCCATCTTCGGCGACACTACTTATCCCATTTTAGCCGTCGCAGACGACACGCGAATCGTCCGTTACCGAAGAATCGTTCACTTGTAGGTCAATTTGTAAAACAAAAGCTACATGGGAATAGAACGTAAAAGTCACATGTAGTTTGGTGTTGAGTTGGTATTTTGAGTCGATATGGTCTGTGATGTAAACTTCATGACTAAAAAACTTGATTTGTTAGTCATTAAAATCCAATAGCTGACTAACTACTACTTATAACTTTTCATCGACAGCTCAAAAACTACGAAAAGGTCGACTCTATAATATCACAAGAGTTGAACCTGATGTACAACAAGAATAAGGACATTAACACCCTCAAGAGGAGAGTCCAGCTACTGCTTCTGCAGACAAGGGCACGAGAACTTAAGAATCCCACCGCTGGGAATGTGCACCTTCTACTGGCAGAGGCTAAAGATGTCCAGACTGCTATTGTAAAGAGAATTGAAATAGGTATTTTACACTATTTTTATGGTTCTCTTACTCAAATAACTATCATTCCATGTTCATCAGGTTTTGATCCTTGCTATCTAGCAATTTGATCCTATAAGCATATAAGGGTTCCAGGGCAAACCACGTGTCCAGTACAAATAATAATACTTACAATACTATACAATAATACTTTATTTGTATAAAACTTTATTGAACACCAACTAATACATAACAATGCACCTTAAAAAGAATGGTAGAACAAAGGGAAGAACTTTGCCACTAAGCGATTTCTTCCATTTCATTTCATCTTTTTTTTCTTTTACTTACATTGTGTTCTTTTTTTTTATCTGCATTTCCACAGACACCTGGGTCCGTGCTTTTTGTCAAATTATTTTTATATTTATAAATTTAGCTTATTATTAACATGAACATATTACACAATACAGGTAGGACAATTCATATATAATGTTTTTGTTATAGGCCAATAACAAAAACATAAGTACTTATTTCTAATTGTGCATTGTGTTCCATATACCACAGATTCAAGAGGCGACTTGCAAGAAGAGAAGCAGCAGCTATCAGAAGTCCTTTGTTCGTTGGCGCGTGTCAAGTCTTCTAGAGAGCCGACGGTCGCCGTCAATCTGTATTCTGAAGCCTTGGTTCAGGTGCCTAGGGAACCAACCACTTTATTGGCCTTAGCCAAGTTGTATGCACAGGTAAGCATTTTTTAGTCTTACTACTTCTTTTTTGTTTAATGGCCTTCTATCGCTTTTTAGCGATAATTCTGCCAATGTCAAGTAAGGAACTTTTGTATGGTTATGTCATGTCAAAGTCTTATTTTGTCAGTTAAAATGCCACAGTAAACAAGCCACGATGCGTAAGATTTAAAGTACCACGAGCTACCGCTGAGTCATTGCACTCAGGATTTAACAATTACCTGCTTTTTAAATTAATTTTGCCGTTGCAGATGAATAATCCGGAGAAGTGTGAGCAAACGTGCGCAGTACTACTAAATGCTGATCCCAACAATGAATCTGCAGCTGTCATGATGGCGGATCTTGCTTTTCGGAGGGTAAAATATTAATATATTTGATTAAATATCAATGATTGATATATAATGACGCATTAATAGAGTCATAAGGAACCCGATACTTTATCACTAGCATTACATTTTCATAACCAATGAAAAAAAGGAACTTAGATGACAAATGTTACTATTTTCTTTAAACAACTTTTAAATTTTTAACCATAAAGTCTGCTACAAAAAAGGAACTACTCTGACACGAAGCAAATTAAAATCGAATAGATTTATCATTCAAATAAAATATCAAGCAAAAATTTATCAGAACGCCTAGTCGACATTACCGTGACCAAAATGCTGGCATTTGGCATGACAAATCAGCAATGCTGATAGCATGTTGGATACAGTACATACTGGTAGAGGGCTGAAGCATTTAGACTGTATATAGGTCATCGCGGCTAGTATACAGTCCCAATGTAGTAGCTAGTATATTTAGCCCGTTTAAAAAATAAAAGTAAAATATATCTTTTCTGCCATGAAACAAACCCATCTCTCGCTCTCACACGTACAACAAACCACTCCGTGTAGTAAGTCCGTCTTCCTCATTTCAAACTTTTCATCTGTCTTTATCTCTTTCTAAATTTTCTACCGCCGCGTCGTTTAACTTCTTTATCTTGTAGGTGGATTTAGAATCAGCGCAGCGTCATTTAGTGCAAACTCTATCAGTGAAACCGACCAGCTGGGAAGCTTTAGCGCAGCTGATTGAAGTACAATGGCGGCGAGGGATGCTCTCTGAGGCCGAGCAGGCTTTGGACGCAGCTAAAATTGCCCTGGGAGACCAGGAGGACACAGGTAAAGCTTTTAAAACCTAGAATATACTCTTATGCAGAGTCATCATATCGCACAAATTGACCTAGCGAGCACGAAGCGTCTCGATCTTAACTTGGGCATAAATGATTTCGTATGTTCGATGGATATCCGGCTGTCTGGCTGTTCTCTGGTCGAATTTCTCAACCGATTCTCGTGAAATTGTATTGAATTTTGTTGTCGATATAATATTTGTATAGGATGTCGGCAAAACCGGACTACACCCCCTAAAAAGAAACGATACGTCATGTTTGTTTCTTATAAATTAAGATATTCGTGTAATATTATTGGTTTTTTAAATATTAATAATAATTTATAAAGCTGGCAATTAAAAATAAGTATCGTTCATTTTCTACATAGGTTTCAGTTGTATGAAATCCGAATACCCGTTTTTGTATGTTTTTTTTAAATGTTTGTGATGTGACGAGCTAGTCGTTCACCTGATGCTAAGCGACACGGCCGCCCATAACATTACAGCGTCACTCGGAACTCCAAAATATAAAGTTTCGCGTGACACTGCACTGCGCATATCATCCTGAGACATCACAGCTTAGTAATAAGATTACTCGACTGTGAGATCAGATCATAAAGTCTCAATTGCCCAGTAATTTCACAAGCTACAGTGCCCCTCAAACCGGAACACAGTAGTGCTTGCACACTACTGCTTAGCGGCAGAATAACTGGCAAAGCGGTGGTACCTACCTAGACGAACTTTGCAGCAAAATCCTACCACCTAGTTAAACTAGTTAGTTATCTCTGGTGTTCCATTTTGTGCATTAATTCATTCATCATTATTCATTTGTATTTAACCACGAACAATTTAAACAATGAATGAATGATTATGAACGAATGAATGAATATATATATAATTATGTAAAAATAATAATCACACAACGCCATCTAGCCCCAAACTAAGCAAAGCTTGTATTATGCGAACCAGATAACTGATACAATACTTAGATACTTTTTGTTTGTAAATACATACCTACATATAATATAATATAACACCCAGACACAGAACAAACACCTATGTTCATCACACAAATATTTGACCTCAGTGAGAATCGAACTCACAACCCACAGTTCAGATGGCAGTGTTATTACCAACTGAGGTATCGGGCCACTCAAAATGGCCCTATAGCAGCCTAGTACAGATATTTGAATGATTTATTTGTGAAAAACTTAGCATAACACACTTGACGTCTGTCTAAACCTTGTTTATATATTTGTGGTAGGTAAAAGTGTATGGTTTCATTAAATGTTTTTATCCTCTAGTTTACTTCGTATCTTCAGGTTACAGCTACTGCGCGGGCGTATGTTCGATGTATGGCGGTAAGACGACCGCTGCGCTTCGTCAGCTGAACGTGGCGCGTCGGTCCGCGAGGTGGGGACAAAACGCGGCCAGACTCATGGTGCTGTTGTGTCTGTCGCAGAACGCTGCGGCAGCTGTGGAACCGAACACCACCCGGAATGATGACACGTAAGTCAAATAAATAAATAAAATAGCCTTTATTGCCCTTATTTAACAAAAATGTGTTACAGCTTGAACTAAAGCTAATTAAAATTATAAATGATTATTACTCATATAAATAAATTTTTGATTGGGCACCCAAGTATGGATGTAGGCCTCCTCCGCGTAAGTTACTTTACATCTTTATGTCGAATACTTTTCATGTGTCAAATTAAAAAAAAAAGGAGGAGGTTCACAATTTATATGTTTGACGGCGGCAACGTCCAGTTGTAAACTCTATGCGCAGCGGGCAGTACCGTAATTTACTCTGTGGTAGCATTTAAATTTATTAGACAACCCGTTTCAGCCTATATGTTTATGTTTTTTTTGTTTATTGACTCCACATTTTTGTGTTTATAGCCAGTGTCAAGTAATTGATAATTTATCAATATTATTTCAATATTATTACTTATTTTATTTTATTTATTTATTTATATATTTTATATGAGCTTTTAAAAAAATAGTATCGAAATGGTTTTAGAATTTCGGTACCTTCAACTTTACTTTACCGGAAATATTGTCTATTCACGTCCCGACTTATTACAGCGACACGCGTCTTCTAGCGCTTCGTACAGCAGAAAAACTGCTCGTCGAGGTGTCTCCGTCCGACCGCAAGCCGCTACAAGCGCTGTTACAGTTAGCCAACAAGCAGAAGGCGCAAGCAGAGCGAGTGTTGCAAGACTTGCTTCCGTTGGCAACCGAAGACGCGTACCAGGACGACCCGTATCTGATACTGGCCATTGCTGAGGCGTGAGTTGAATATAATAAATATTAGGTCTTTACCTATGAAATTGCCGTTTTATTTGAAAAAAGTTAAAGTATTTTTTTTTCGAACTTATTTATTTCTTTTATTCAAAGTAATCACCCCTGCAATCAATGCATCTTTGCCAACGCTGTGGCAGTTTATGGATGCCCTTCTTGAAAAAATCAGCAGGACGGGAGACAACAAACTCTTCAAAGGCGTTTTGTACTGCCTCTCGGGAATTGAATTTTTTTCCCGCTAAAAAGTTGTCCAAATTTTGGAAAAAGTAATAGTCGGTAGGCGCAAGATCTGGTGAATATGGCGGATGAGGGAGAGCTTCCAAACCCAACTCATGCAGCTTAGAGACGGTCTGTTGTGCAGTATGGGGTCGCGCGTTGTCGTGAAGTAGCAGTGGAGACGACCGATTGACCAAAGCTGGTTGCAGACGTGCGAGTTTCGCCATCATTGTGGTCAGTTCTTCAATGTACACATCTGCAGTAATGCTCTCGTCGTTTTGTAAAAAGCTATGATGAATCACACCATCACTAGACCACCAAACTGTGACCATCACCTTTCTAGGGGTCATTTTTCGTTTTGCACATTGCTTTGGTACCGAACCAGGATCTAACCAACTTGCTGAGCGCTTTTGATTGTCAAAAAGAATCCATTTTTCGTCGCACGTAACAATTCGGTTCAAAATTCTTTCATTTCTGTGCCTATTAAGCAGCGCAAGGCAAGTCTCGACGCGTACGTTGCGCTGGCGATCGTTAAGTTCGTGGGGCACCCATCTATCAAGTTTTTTTATCTTGCCAATCTGTCGCAAATGGACCAATATTGTTTTGATGCTAAGATCAAAAGCTGCTGCCAGCTCAGCTGTAGATTGAGATTCATCAGCTTCCACAATCGCCTTTAATTCATCATTGTTGACCAAAGTTTCCTGACGACCACGAGGTTCATTTTTCAAGTCAAAATTCCCAGAACGGAATCGAGCAAACCAATAACGGGTTGTACGTTCGTTTGTACAGTTCTCTCCGTAAACGTCGTTGATGTTACGTGTCGTTTGTGCCGCGTTGGTGCCACGACGGAACTCATATTCCATAATTACACGAAATTTCAAAGTATCCATTATGAGGAAAAATGTTGAAATGTAATGAAAATACAACGCTAATCAATAAACAAAAGACTTATATTGTAAATAGAATGTCATATTTTTAAAACAAAATTAATTTGAATTTAGAATTCATAGCCAATCAAAACTTTTTTTTGTTTGAAAAAGTCTGTACTCCAATACGGCAATTTCATAGGTAAAGACCTATTATTAATTTCTGACAAAATGCACATAACAACAATGGTGTAATATTTTATGTAATATAGATAATGTGTTGTTTGCCCGTTGACACTTGCTAACTCGTATTAGCTGTTATACAATAAATAAAAATGATATACTATTCTTTAGTGAGCGTATCTATTGACTCCCGTTTTTTTTTAAATGTGCGTAATGGTTTAAATTATGTTTTTATGGATAAATAAATAGGATGAAAATTTTAAAAAATTGATTAATACCTGTCCCATTTTTATATGGGCTTTTTTGAGTGGGATGTATGGACGCAAGAAAATTAAAAATAGGTCTAAAGATTTATGATTTGTAGCAGTATCGCTTGCTGTCAAAAATCATAAATATTTAGAGCTATTTTTATTTATATTTTAATGAAAAGGTGATTTAATCTGTTCTAGATTTAAATTTTTGCTTTACATTTAAAGTAACCTGAAGACAAGGCCAATCGGATCAGCTAGTTTATAATAGATAGATATTTGGATTTGGCTACCGCGTCAATAACAGCCGCCATTATATTTCAGGTACAACATAATCAAGCAACCAACTCGAGCTAAGAATATATTGAAGAGAACCATTTCGTCAATACCTTGGACACCTGAAAAAGCTGATGGCTTAGAAAGGTACTTACACTTATCGTAACCTACTAATATTATAAATGCGAAAGTTTGTGAGTATGGATGTATTGATTAATAATAATAATATAATAATAATAAATTTATTTGTTCACATAAAATAAAGCACACAGAATTATGCATCTAAGAATATTATGGACTAAAGAAGCTAATAACAAAAATAATGCTGAACACTGAATCCCACACTAGGACGACCTGTGTCGTGAGATTCAGTTTCTAAATGTAGGGTAGTTTATCACTGTTTATTAGAGTAGACATATAAAATTGCACTTAAGTATCTATTTTATGGTAATGTTCATTAGTATCTAGGTATGTAATTTTCCATACAATAACAGGATTTGTGTTATACAATTATATCTATCAATTAAAAATTTTGTAAGCAGAGAAAATGAGTATCGAATGCAAGAAAATGAGTATCCAATGCAGAAAATGAGTATCGAATGATTAATGATTGTTACTCTTTCACGCAAAAACTACTAAACGAATTTGGATGAAATTTGGAACACATTATAGATTATGACCTGGATTAACACAGGATACTTTTTATCCCGATAGTACGTTCCCGTGGGCCAATTATTGATCACCACGAGGGCGATGCCGCGGGCTTATTACGCAAAATCTACTGAACGGAAAAATAAAAAAACCTACACTTGGGGGGGGGGGGGGTTTCACCCGCGGATAAGCCTGTAGTATAAAAATAAAGCGCTAGCGCTAAATAAGGCGCGGCTAGTATAAAAATAAATGACTGCATGGTATATATTATACACAAGCCATCAAAAAAACTTATTAGAATGTGACGTTTTCACATTTTGTAATATTTCATTTTAATTAAATTGACGTGAATTTAGCCGTTATTTATCTTACAAAACGAGTCATACTCGTGAGTTTTCAAACTAAAAAAAGTTTCGACACAGTTAAGTATAAAAATGAGAGAACTATATTTTTCATTTTTCGTTAGTATTGCTTTTTGCGCGCGATTGTACTAGTGAATATTGAAAAGCTAATACATTTTGTTACAGGTGTTGGTTGGAAGTGGCCGACAGTCAAGTCAGTTCCGGAAGAAACGACGCGGCAAAAGAATTGCTTACGAAAATTTTGAACCATAACAATTCATGCGCCGCGGCTTACCAGTATCTCGGTAAGTTAATTAAAATACTGCCATTGTTTAGTACAAAATTAATAGGAATGCAATAACATTTTTGATACTGATAATATTTTTGGTACAAAAAGGTCTACAGGGCGGGCACATGAATCTAGGTCTACGATTTGTTTAAACAAATTTTTAAGGAGATTTTATGTTTTTTAATTATATCTAGGAAACTAGGTTCTATAAAAATTCTGGGGATAAACGATATACATAGAGTGAACAACATGCTATTCCAATGAGACTTCTTCTCGTGTAGGTCAGCTCGGCCGGAATGAGACGATCATAAGTATAGTTATTGTTTGTCGCGGTTGGTTTCATGCATTTTTTCAAGGGCAACATTGAATGTATTTAATGAAAAATGGTGAGTGGCCAACAAGCAGTCAGTCCACCTGATGGTAAGCGATCTACGCCGGACATGGTCATCAGCGACACCAAAGGCGCCCCCCGTCGATGCGTTGTCGGCCTTTGAGGAGTCTTGTTCTTTCCGGGTATAAACAAACTGCTAGCCAGAAAATGACAATAAATTTTAAGGTCATGCGTTGACCTTAATCTCATGATGAGTCGGGACCTGGTCACGACATCACACAACGTTACATCTGTTAATTTGTCTATTCTTTGTTTCTCGGTTATACTGTATTCTCGTATAATGTAATGTAATGTTGTGTTATGTCCTGGATAAATATTTACTTTCAAATTTTACCCGCCAAATTATATCTGACGTCTTGAAGTAACTTCCATAGCCCGGTACCGTTAGTTGTAACAGCACTTATTGATCACCCATCCATGTTGGTAGTAACCACATTGAATGTTGCGTAACTTAATCGATTGTTAAGAATGGCTGGTTGAGCTACGCTATATACTGACTGTGCCTAATTTTTATCCGTTAGGTTACCTAGCCGAAAAGGAACAGAATTATAAAAGTGCAGCGCATAACTACGATAATGCTTGGAGTTACGGAGGGAAAATAGATTTGTCCGTTGGATACAAGCTGGCGCACGCGCATCTCAAGCTCAAGAAATACCCAGAGTGTATTGTGGTCTGCCGGCACATCTTGAAAATACATCCGGACTACCCGAAGATCAAAAAGGAGATTTTGGAGAAGGCAAAGACTAATCTGAGGACTTAATTTACGCTGCAACTTTCTGAGACTGATTTGGTTGTTAAATTTGAGTCCGAGATATCATTAACTCGGCCGCTGGGACAGTAACCTGGAAATTTGTAGATATTCAAAAATTTTATTATGCGCCTTACCGCCATTTCATTTAGCTTTGGGTGTTATGACCAATTATTACAGTCTTATATTTGGTTAAATATATTTGAAATGGCCAAAGAAAATTAATAAGACAGAGAGGCACTTTAAAAAATTGCAAGAAAAAAACTAAGGATATATTTATAAGGATATATTTTAATGTATAAAAGCACCTTTTTTGGAGTTCTATAGCGAAAAGATTCTGTACATAAATATGATGGGGACTCCCATCTTGTCTGCGATGTATCGCGTGGCACATTTTGGCACTTAGCTTACTTTAAATTGGAATTAGTAAACCGAATAAAACCACAAATAAAACAGGCTATAAATTATGTATTTCAATTATTTCGTCTACATTAAAATAATTATAATTATTGTGACCTTTTCACTTCAAAAATCAAGTCGAAAAAATACTGTATTATCTATGCTACAAACCACAGAGGGACATTTCTGGTACTTAATATAATTTACATTAAAAGCAATTCACGAGCGAAACTGCGTGTGAAGGGTGCGTACAATATCTTTGTAAACGCACATTCAGAATGAATTTCTCACAAATTCTGGTTATAAGACCGTAGTCATATTGATGTATTCGCCGAAACCAAGGGTAAAGACAAAGTATGGTTATACATATTATAACGATACTGATGTCGACCAATCAGAGTAAGAAAAGCACACGCGTTTATTCGAGTTTTAAGCGAGGAAATTCCTCAATATGAAGAGCTATATGCCGATCTCAAATGAATTTAATCGACGAGCAATAGAGGTGGTTTTTGTTTGCGCTCGTGAGTGCATTTTACTCTATGTAGTCTAGTCTTCCTTGTTTTCCTCTTCAGCGAGGATCGTCTTGAAGCAGAACGGCTGGAAGATGTAGCCGAGACCGCTGTAGAATTTACTCATGAACTCCACCCTGAAATAGATAATTGTGGTTATAATCTTGAATAATCAATGCTGTGTGACACCTATCACTTGCTCCCTTGTAGGAATGTCCTGAAAAGAGCAGACATTCTATTGCTGTCTCACACACACTACACTCTTAGACATATTTGTGACACCTATATACTATACAGGTAGCCAGAATATTACAGTCTAATTTAAAGAAAACATTTCTTAATTTAAACAATAAAAATAACTGCTTTCAAAGGAGTTTTAACGTACCAGTGCAAACGCAGCGTGTGAAGGAAAGCGGAGAGCCCCTCCATCATGACCAAGATGGCGAGAGTGAAGAGCGCCCAGAAACAGAACGCCACGTACAGTTTGATGGCGCCGATGTAGTCGTGGTCCTTCAGACCGAATGTTAGCACCATGCTCCATAGTACTTCCGACAGTTCTGCAATTGGAAACAGGATATCAGATGGTCAAACGTTTACTTGCGTCGCTAACATAGACGGCTGAAATATTAAGTTTCCATTGCTAGAACACGGACCTTTTCTAACTGGGAAAGTATAGTGTTGAAGTAATGATGCTACTGAGCAATACGCTATTATGGATAATTTGAAAGGCTGCAATTTTATTTATTTCATAAGCCGGTCATTCTGTGAAATGTCGAAATGCCAATGGATTACGCCTTCGAAGCAAAACGTTTATATCCATAGGTCGCTGGTTCATATCCGGCTCGAAGGACCAAAAAATCTTGCGTCCCAGTTAAGGTACACAACAGTTTAATGGTAAAGTAGTAAAAGTTGTAGTAAAAAGTTTCTAAGTTAAATTAAAGTTTAATAGATACAAAAAATTACAGCTGTTAGTTTAGCCGATTCCCCCACTCGCGCGTGTATCTGTCGCGGCGTGTAAAAGCGCACTGTTTTGAGTGTATATAATAGTGAGTTGAATGTGCAGAGTTGCAAAATCGTATTGTGCTTCGTACACGGGTATTAGTCTCAGATTAGTTACTTCAGCTTTTGTCCTTTTTTTGCTACTGGAATATTTAGCTGGATCGAAAGAGACAAAAGATGGTGTAACTAGTCTAAAGCTAGTTCGTGTTTATTAATAAGGCAGTTAGGCAATATAATCCTATGCGCTGGCAATCTGGTTTAGTGGACGAGACGTGCTCAAATTTTGTGATGAACAGGCTGGTTTCCTTACGAGGCTTTCATTCACCGTTGTTAGCGAGTGCACAAATTATAAATAATGTTTAATTAACAAAAAATATTGAAACTTTATGCCTCTCTAACCATATAATCTAATGTTTGACAGTTCACACTTATTCCTCTGTGATAAGTGCGAACTTAGGAGCTGTCAAAATTTAATACAGACGGGCACAAGATTAGTATAAATAAATCACCTAACTAATTACAGGCTTACAAAATTATGTATAGTCCATGAAGAGACGTTAGCAACGGTATGTAATCCTGATTTTAGAGTTCAGTTTTATTTGTTAATAATTTTGATATATTTACCTGCGTGAGCGAGCGACAAAGCCCACAGTCGGAGATACGAAGCTGTGTGAGAGATGGTACTGAGCACATATTCGATGGTGTGGATGGCCTGGTGGATCATGATCTCGCTGAACGGCTCGTCGTCATGGTCGTGGCTTGCCTTCGCCTCGGGCTTGGGCGCATCGGTGACGTCAGTTTGCTCTTGCATCTCGATGCCTGGGTTTACTGAGCCGTTGGAATTTTCAGCCTAGGTTAATCAGAAAAAGCTGTTTAGTGCAGTTTTCTTGTAAAATGACTATACGTCGCGTGAGACGACCACTCAACATTTATTCATCAATTATAAGTTTGAAACTAATAAAAAACGAGTGTGATTTAGACCACACGACGAAGTAAAACTTTTCAGTTTAGGTCCATCTATCGGCCAGTATAACTTTGTTTAATGTTAATGTCGTCATTTTGACAATTGCAAATTGTCATTTTACCGGACATACAAACATAATATACACATTTTTAACTTCAACTTCCTTTCGCCTCGTATTCACTAACTTACTCCCCAAGTCAAGCGTGCGTAAAGAAGTTTTACTTCAACCAGAGCGTACATGGAGTACAAGCTTCGGCTTAATAATCTTTGCCAAGAGATGATTGGAAACATCACATCTACTGGAGTTGACCATATGGAAAGTCGTGAATATTTTAGCTAACCTATTAGGGTTACGGCAAACTCAATAACGATGTTAGTGTCGGATTGTTTATAACCACTGCCAAAAATGTTTATAGACTGGAAGGGCTAGATGGATCTGGTGATTCTAATCATTCGGATACACAATAAGAGATGTGCAACACTGTGATGCGAATAACAGTCGAGCGCCTAGTACACTTGCTTCCGAATCGCATAAAATTAACCACATCTGAGAATACAATGGGCTATTTGCCTACTATTAAAATAAACAAGTAAATATTATTTTTATAGTGTAGCTTAAAATGAATATAGTAACTGCAAAAATAGAGTACCACAGCTTAGTAATGAGGTACTATGGAGAACTGGTAACTGACGCCACTATGTTTTTCAGCTGTCTCTTTCTATACCTTTATTTTAAAATACATTATGCAAGTAACAGTCACTTTTTGAGATATTAAATTTTTGTTTTCACGTATGTCTCTTTTTTGAGGTACATTATTTATTTATGCAATAAATATACAGTAGTCAAATACACAAGTATACACACCTTGGCCTGATTCTTCTTCTTGCTGGCTGAGAGCAGGTACAGGGGCTTTCCCAGCAGCATGACCGGGATACAGCATAAGCCCACCAATACAAACACCCTCTGCAGCTGACCCTGGCCTTCGAACATGTATTCCTTGCAACCATCCTCTGGCTCTTGTGATGAGAACAGCATCATGTTGATGAACAGGATCAGGACGGATGGTGCGCATCCTTGGGAGTATGCTTGGTCTGGAATAAACGATAAACCTGTTGTAACTGCCTTTCAGTATTACCTATTCTAAGCAAAATGAAAAAGCAGAATAAGTAAAATATATCCCTTGATAAATAAAAAATACGAGAATTGTGATCAAATAACGTCCAACGACCACAGCATACAAAGATATAGGACCCTAACTAGGCTTCCCTTTATCAAGGGATCCAGGAACTACGAGGACCATTGGTCCCACAACACCTTTTTTTGTACACAAGTATTTGTGTACACGTGTCTGTACACGGAACAATACTCGTTCCGTGTCTGGGTGTACAAAAAAAGCGCAACCCACAGGGGTTGCGCTTTTTTTGTACACAAATACTTGTCCTGTCGCGGGAATCGAACCCATCACCTCCGGCTTATAAGTCCACCTGCTTGCTTGGAGAAACCCTCTCTTCTAATTCATGCCAGCCGGCAATAGCGTAAAGGGGCTGGCTGAAATCATGTGAAGAGTGTTTCGTCCATTCCATTGCCTTGGCCAAACAGTAAAACGAATAAAACGTTCAATATTCCTAGCTTTTAGGCTGGGCTATTTTGTGTCGTATGTATAATCTTACCTTGAGACATAGTGCTGTAATTGACCCACTTGTAGAACATCATGAACACCATGTACAAGAACAGAAGGCAAAGGAACACGACCTGGGGTAGAAACTCGAGGAAGATGGAGTAGCGGCGCTTGAAGAAGCTGAAAATATTAGCATTTGTTAGAATAGGACAAGAAAACAAAAGAAATAAGATAAAAGTATAGTAGAATAATATTTATTGGCACAATAATTAATGTGTAACCGATAGACGAAACGTCGTCCGTATTTCTGGAAAACTATAATTTCGGAGTCTTCTAGGCAAGCGTGTTACATCCTAGACCACATCGTAACGTACCATCAGGTGCGATAGTGGACCAACACAAGCCTATCAAATATAAATAGAAAATTACGCAATTAACAATAATCAATAATTAGTGTTTATTTATTTTACGCTATATCTGTTACATAAAGTATATAGAAACACTTTGATGTTATACAAATACAAACATTCAGAAACTGTTAACCACTGAAGGAGGTAGTGCAAAGTTCGTCTTAGGTAGGTACCACCGCTTTGCCAGTTATTCTGCCGCCAAGCATTAATGCGCAGGCATTGCTGTTACGGTTTGAAGGGCACTGGAGCTAGTGAAATTACTGGGCAAATGAGACTTGATCTCACAGTCTAGTATGAATAGATTTTGCTGATGTCTCAGGATGACGTGCGCAGTGCAGTGTCACACGAAACTGTATACTTTAGAGTTCCGAGTGACACTGCAACTGATATGGGCAGCCGTGTCGCTTAACATCAGACGAACGGTTAGATCGTCAAGTCATTCCTTGGCATAAAAAAAACTTATCCACTCAAGTGATCTGATTAATGGCAATAATAAATGGTTATATGGCTGCATTATGATTGGATTAGTGTCACATACTTGGCGAAACGCTTAATTTGTGATCATAAAATAGAAAAACGTTGCGATATTTACTTGTAGTTGACCACACTCATGCAGACACCGAAGATCATGTGAACGACGCCGAAGATAATGGACAGTTTCATTTTGTAGGAGTTGAGGAAGATGATCTTGTTATCAGCAGTCTGCAAGAAATGTCAAATCAAAAACAACTGGATTGTTTGTCGATCTAATTATTAATTGCTCTGAGATCTAATCTAATGGAGGAATTAAAATAAAAATAAAAACTGGTCAAGAAACAAATAATGCAACAAAATTATTTGTGAAAATAAGAAGTTATATCCGCTTCGACTTCAAATACTATATTTCATAATTGAAAAGTACCGCGCAGGGTAAAATCGGTGAACACAAAAATATTGGTCCTTCGCTCTTTGTGAGCAGTTTTAATAAAGGTAATATAAAGCTAGCTAGTTACATAGGTAGGTTACCTGCCAAATGGGATCAATTCCAATGAAGTAGGGTTTGTCAATGTACGAGTCCTTAGGGTCCAAAGTCAAAGCAGCATTCTGTATCATAGTCTCATTATCATACGGCACAAACCACGACGACCCAAATATATTCATAGATTTCGAGAATATATCGTTATACACCAACCCAGTGTACATTGAAAAGCATCCCATGAGAAGAATAATGTAACGACCAGCGAAGAAAATGTTCCAGATTTCGTTGTTAGATTTCTTTTGAGCGAGCGACACTTCTTTGGCGACCATCCACCCTCCGAACAAGGCCATGATGGCACCGTGGCCGAGATCTCCGAACATCACGGCAAATAGGAACGGGAATGTGATGATAGTGTACAAAGCTGGAAAGAAACGTTTCATATAATTGTGAACAAAAGTGGTTTCTGTAGTTTTCTTTGCTTAAATAACAGCTTGAAATAATAAGTTCAGGGAAACTTTGATTGCAATGCAACAGGAGAAATTGCCACACTAATTATGCATATAAGCTGCGTATTCAAACTGTCAAATCCATACAAATTCGTGTTTCTATCGGTTGCAATCTAGTTACATGATTGCCCAGCTGATGTACTTACCAGGGTTACATTCCCTGTATGAGGCAACGCCGTACGAGTCGATAAGGTTTTGGAAACCGCGCGTGAAGCGGTTAGTGCGGTTGAAAGTAGGCGGTTCCTCGTCCGTTTCAATGCAGTTCAGGAACGACGGAATGGAACTGCCGCACGCATTCTAAAAATGAAGTTAATTTTTATCAAAATTATTATGATTCTCATTTTTAAATAACAGCCGGTAATTCAATAATAAAAAAAGTTAGTTTTGATTAAAAATTGTCTAGTCATAATAGTAAAGCCTACATAATGTTGGTCGAGCTAAGGCGAGCGCCAATAACCAAACTAAAAGAACGCAAGAAGTGTCCTGAACGACAGTTCAAAATCGTTAAGGAAACAGGAAAGGCAATCTGTTTGCTATCTAGCCTTCAAGCATTTTGCTCGAAGTATCTAGCTGACATTTAATAGGTTAAAACCCGTTTTAATTTGATAGAATTTCACAGCGCTATTATTATTATGATTATGAAACTCACAGATCCATCAGCCAACGCTTTCTGGACATTTGGCAGATCAGCTGTAGGCACCCAGCATTCACCGATCAGGCACTTCTTAGTCACGTCCATGTTGAACAAGTTAAGCGTGTGGTAGATGGCCTTCATCTTGCGGACCATGATGGTCCAGCTCGCCAGTTCCTTGGCCACGCTGGCTAGCACGCGTTGGCGGTGGTCGCGGGTTTGGTTCAACACCTGGACAAGTAGGGAAATTTTGAAATCTTACCATACGCCTCTAAACAAGGTTAGAGCAGTTTGCTCATGTTAATAAAATTGTTCTTGAGATGAATTAAGTCTTTGTAATTTTTTGCGCCCATCGATCACATACATAAGTCCTGGACCCTCACTAGGATTCCCTGTCTCTAGGCACCCAGGAACTACGAAGACCATGGTCTCACAACACCCAGAATCAGAACAAGTATTTGCGCTTTTTTTTCTTTGCACAAATACTTATATTTTACTGCAGCGGGAATCGAACCCGCCGCCTCCACACTATGAGCCAACCTGCTCAACCACCACACTACAGAGGCTATGAATTACAGTTCGATTGTAACTTTGATAAGAAAGCAACAGACAAAATTGTAGTGTAAACTGTTATTCAACACAAAAAGAGTGCTTAACTAAACGTCCTTGTAACGGGAAAAAGTTATATAATATATAATCGTATATAGTGATGTAAATGTATCGCGTATGTGTCGCGGTCACCCATCTAATTAATGACTGAAAAACTATTTTGAAAACATCGGCCAAACGGAACGGAAAAACTATGAATGGTCAATGTTCAGCAGCAAATAAATAAATATCTGTGGACATTTCAAACAGCCCCATCTAGCCCCAAACTAAGCAAAGCTTGTACTATGGGAACCAGATAACTGATACAATACATAGATACTTTTTGTCTGTAAATACATACATAGAATACAATATAACACCCAGACACAGGACAAACATCGATGTTCATCGCACAAATGGTTGTCCTGTGGAATCGAACAAACACTACACTACACTGCCGCGCTCGACCAATAGCGCCACACCGATACGAACTCGTAAAAAAAGAATTTGAAAATATGATTGAACAGGGTCTCTGCCGTCCAAGCAAAAGTCCCTGGTCATCTCCACTACACGTCGTACCAAAGAAAAACGGAGATCTACGAGTATGTGGCGACTACAGACGACTTAACGCTGTCACGATACCTGACCGCTATCCAATACCTAGAATCAAAGATTTCACATTCCAATTATCAGACAAGACTATCTACTCTACAATCGATCTCAACCGAGCTTACCAACAACTGAAGATCCGAGAAGAAGATATAGAAAAAACTGCAATCATAACACCGATGGGTTTATTCGAATTTCCGCGAATGTGCCCAGGACTTATGAACGCAGGACAAACATTCCAACGATTTATTCACGAAGTACTGCGTGGTCTCGATTACGCCTACGCGTTTATTGATGATATTTTGATCGCAAGCCCGTGCGAAACTTCACACAGAAAACATCTTCGTGAAGTACTAAGAAGACTAGAAGAAAATGGCATCACTATTAACCCTGCCAAATGCGTGTTCGGCCAACCGGAAGTCAAGTTTCTCGGCTATACCGTCAGTAAAGACGGAATCAAGCCGCCTGTTGAAAAAGTCGCTGCAATTCAAGATTTTCCGAAACCAACGACAATCGAAGAATTAAGACGTTTTCTCGGAATGATCAATTTCTACCGTGACCACCTACCTAAAGCAGCCGAAATGCAAGCACCACTTCATGCATTTCTTCATAACACGAAAAAAAAGGATAAAACATTAATCCAATGGAATGACGAAGCACTTGAAGCATTTGAAGCTTGTAAAGTTGCGATTCAAAATGCAGCTTTGCTCGCTCATCCTGTACATGACGCTGCCCTCGCAGTATTCACTGACGCATCAGACCAATGTGCTGGAGCCGTCCTACAACAATTCATCGATGGAAAATGGCAACCACTTGGCTATTTTTCAAAGAAGTTTTCCGACACTCAACGCAACTACAGTACTTTCGACAGAGAGCTACTCGCAATCTACATGGCAATAAAGTACTTCCGGAAAACATTTGAAGGACGCCACCTCATTGTATTCACTGACCACAAGCCACTGACCTATGTGCTGCAAAAGCCACCGTCAGTGACTGAAACACCTCGCCGTGCAAGACAACTTATCTTCATAAGCGAATTCACAACAGATATTCGTCACATCTCTGGGGATCAAAATCAAGTCGCCGACGCCCTCAGCCGAACAAACGTAGACAGTATCACATGCCCAACGTCACTCAACTATCAAAAAATTGCTGAAGCGCAAGAAAGAGACAGCAATATCATCCAGCAACTCGCACAACAAAGTAACTTAACAATAAAAAAAGTTACTATGCCCGACGCACATACTTCAATCTACTGCGAAACATCGACGTCACACATGCGACCCTACCTACCTGAAGAATTCCGACGACTCGCATTCGACGCTGTACATAACATAAGCCACCCGGGTGTACGCACAACACGCAGGCTTATGACTCAAAAGTATTTCTGGCCTTCAATGAATACCGATGTTGGAAAATGGGCAAAACATTGCATACGCTGTCAACAATGCAAAGTTCAACGACATACAATGAGTAGCGTATCAACTTTTCCACCTACTTTGGAAAGATTCAGCCACCTACACCTAGATCTGGTTGGACCTCTCAGCACCACTCCTCAAGGTTATCGCTATCTGGTAACCATGATCGACCGAGTAACGAGATGGCCTGAAGCAATACCTACTGACGACATATCCGCTGAAGCCGTCGCGAAAATAGTCTATGAACATTGGATTACTCGCTTCGGTATATGCAAATACTTAACAACAGACCAAGGCAGAACTTTCGAGAGTAAACTATTTGCCAAACTCACCAATGCTATGGGAATCAAGCGCATTCACACGACACCGTATCACCCTCAATCGAACGGTATGATTGAAAGATGGCACCGATCGCTCAAGACAGCATTGAAAACTCGTCTATCGGAACATAAAACGTGGATCGACGAGCTACCAACCGTCTTAATGGGCCTACGTGCAGCTGTGCGCACCGATAATGGCGTAAGTGCCGCCGAACTTACCTACGGGCAAAGTTTACGTCTCCCAGGAGATTTTTTCAACGCCCCACTTGAGTCGAACAGTGACTCCGGTTATGATTACGTAAACAAGCTGCGTGAGACCATAAACACTTTGAAGCCCACCCAAACATCAAGCCACGGAAACAAACGACCCTTGTTCGTGCATCAAGATCTTCAGAAGTGTGAATATGTTTTTCTACGAAATGACGCAGTAAAGAAGCCACTTCAACCTCTCTACGATGGTCCTTACAAAGTACTACAGCGAAACGATAAGACTTTTGTACTACAGCTACCAGAACGACGCACAGTGGTCCCATTTTGAAAAAAGGTGGACTTAGGACCGAAAGTCGGAATTTCGGGCTGTTTTTTTTTTATAGAATAGGTCTTAACTATCCTAACAACATCTATTCTATAAAGAAAATCCGTAGGATGCATAGTTTTCGAGAAAAAAAATAATCTTTTTTTTCTTGTATGGAGAAAAACATACTTTATTATTTTTCTCAAGTTGGGTTAAATAGTGACGGCTTTTGTTGATATTTTATGAAAGCCCTAGTGGTATTGTATCCAGAAAAAAATAAAACCAATGCGGTCACCTGCGGCCGCGGGAATAATCAGATGTCAAAAATTGCTTAATTTTTTTGCGTATTTTGCAAACATTGTTCATTTCTGGCCAATTATTTATGTATTTTAGGTTAGTGCTCCATACTTTAATTCGAACTATTATATAACATTTCAAAAACATTAATCAAAATCGAGTTATTTTTTTTATAATTGCTGTTTTATTCATGAAAATGCACGCATACATGGTTAATTCAAAATGCAAATCCTATATTACTCAGTATAATGTACAAAATAAACATGCACGTACCTAAAACGTAAAAAAAAATATTTTAGATTTTCGTTTATGCTTACTAAAAGTCACCGGTAATGGTTACCGACATTACTTACCTACCACTGGCGGGCATTATCTGCATAATCGATTTCTTGCTTTGTATTTTCAAAACTGGTTTTGCGACAGCATTTTCACAACCGCGGTTGTTGAATGCGAGGCAGGATATAAACAAACGAGTCACATCTGATACTAGCTGTGACTGGTCGCTAGCTGGTCGCTTTGTTCCTGACAAATCCTGACAACAGGATAACTCGTATATGCATGCAAGTAACTACCCCCTAAACATAAAAGTGATATAGCTACATCAATAATAATTGGCGTATGTTATACACCAATAATGTTTGTTATTGGTGTGTGTTTTAATCTTATGTAGTTGTGTACGTATGATTTTCTACCAGAAACATAAGATAAATGTGTAGCCTTGAAAAGGGCTGTTTTATATGTAGTTTTTTAAAGGATAAAATAAATAAAAAATTATAGCATTGGATCTGGTATATTTTCATTTTCTACTCTTCTACCACGTATACGCACTCCGAGTCTATTTCGAGCAACTGAATTGCCTCAGGAAGCATCTCTAGATGATTAGGCTTTGAAAATTTTGGTCGAAGCCATGATATGTGGGGGTCTGAACTTATTAAAAGCCCGTGTAGTATGTCCTCGTTTGTTTGGATCCTTCCTGTCTTTCTCGTGTTCTTCTCTCTTACGTTCCGGAAGTCTTTATTACGAGCCTCGGAAGCTTCCTCCGACAAGGACCCTAAAAATAATAAAAAATATGCTATTATTATACGTTGAAGTTGACATTGAAACTATTATTTTAGTATTTAGAGATTTACAGTTAGTTAACTGCTTTATATTTCATTTGTCTTGATCTATTATTACTTACCAATAGGCAGAACTGAAAAATGACTGCAAATATCTGCTCCGTGCATCAGAAGTTTGTGGACACTAACAGGCATGTAGTACCACGGATAGAGATGCACATACAGTTCTGCTGTTTCTTTGCAATAACTTCTGAAGTTCGCAATATTGACGTTCTTTCCTGAAGATATAACTTGCAGAATGACAGAAAATCGGAGTAACAAATCTTCATCAACTCCAGTGATTCTCGATGATCTTTTATAATCTCGGAAAAAACGTCTTGCAGTGTTTCCATCGTTACTTGTTCCAAAGCCCTGCAAACAAGAAATTAAGTTAGTAGGGCATACAAAAACAGACGAGTATATAATATAAAGGAAGCAAAGTAAAGGAAAAATTACCTGTTTTACAATATCGATGAGTATTCCAGTCTGTTCCCTAAACTCTTGTTGTGTGGCATTTTTCTTTGCTTGCTTCAATTCCTTGTGATCGCCACGAGCACTCCAGCGCTGGAAGTCCATATTATAAGATATATGAAGTAGACACTCCATACATCTTATCTTCATATGTAACGATGAAATTCCATATTGGTACAAATCCTGTCGAAGCGGTCTCGTGGCCAAAAGCTCCAAGTTATTCATTTCACTTGGTTTCGCCAAGCAAATGGGGCACGTTGCTGATGAAGGTACATCTGCAATAATATTCGCCACTTTCCCATCGATCATAGTCATGTGCAGTTCGTGGGCTATCTCCACATCACCACAATTTGTTGGTACCAATTTTGTAATTTCGCGCTGCATTTCTAAGTGTTCCCCTTTTATGAACTCCGCAGTCTCTGAGTAAACGTGAATTTCACTGGCCGACAGTAATGTGGTGAGCAAGGATTTGGGTTTTCCCAAATAATCATTTCTCCCCCATCAACTAGTCGGAGTGGGACGATGCTGATCAATACAACAGAGGAATCGTCAAACTCAGGAGCTGAGACTTGTTTGTAATTACTCTGTGACGATGCTCCGTCAAGGCCCCATTTCCATATCAACTTCAGTCCTTCGTTGGTGGAACTTGTGATTGGTCTTAAGTCTAGCAAAATTCTTTCCACTGTGTGGTTAAGAAGTCCTTGCAACCTGAAAAATAAAATAAATTAATAAAAGTAAGCTAATGAAGCTTAAAAATTTTAAAACAACATATAGTATAATTTTATAAATACCTTATGCGAGCTCCCATTTCCGTTACTTCCACGTGTTCTTCAGATGGGTAACATCTCTTTTTAGCGTCAAGTAACTTGTGATAAGACGGAAAGGCAGCTGAACAATTTTCATCCTTCAGAAACATTCTCAAGGATAAGTATTGCCATTTGGATAGGCTAAGGGCTGTGTACAAAGCCAAAGATGTATCCTCTGCTATACTGACTACTTTTTCTTCCTTGAAAAGGAGTTTTGTTACATCTGATACAACTTCGGGAGTCTCGCACAGATATTCCACAATCTTCGCTAAAGCATATTTTCCATTTTCTTTTAACTTGGAAATAAAATAATACTGTAGTTCTTCTTCAGAGTTATCGTTAACAAAGACACTGGAACGTCTTTTCTTCTGTTTGTTGCCCAAATCGGCAAAGGGCACTCTAACTTCTTTTACAGTAGAAGTACCTGCTTCCGTAGTGCAGACAGATGGAATAGCAACCGGCAGTAATTCGGGCTCTTCAACTAAGTCCTCTGGCATTCTCATTGTAGTAACAAGATCAACCGTATTGCAAGTAGGCCAATTAATATTGGTCTCTAACCACTTGCGGTTGTTTTCCCGATTCATAAATGTCTTCAAGTTTCTGCTTGCATCTTTCCACTTCTTAGTTACAAGATTGGTGAATAGCCGACAAAACTCCTTAATTGTTTGATGGTCATCTTCAGATATTTCACATGGTATTTTGGAAACTATAAATTCACACAATTTATTGTAATCCTTAAGATTTCCACTATCTTTAAGAATCAAGAACATATCAAAATATGTGCCTAAGCCAGCCATTGCAAATTCAAAATAGTAAATTTTAGTACTTCACAGTTAGCGATGAATCAATTTAAATTAACATTGCTCTGTATTTAATACGCCATAACAGATAGGTCATTAGTCACTATGTGCAAGAGCAAGGTAATAGTAAACGACCAATCACAGCCATTTATCAAAAATGACTCATTTGTTTGTATAGATAAAGTCCGCCAATGGGAGCTAAGTAACGTGTAATAAGTAATCAGGAATCTGCACAAACAAATAAGTCATTTTTTCTGGTAGAAAATCATACGTATACAGATGACAGAAAGATTAAAACACACCAATAACAAACATTATTGGTGTATAACATACGCCAATTATTATTGATGTAGCTATATCACTTTTATTTTTAGGGGGTAGTTACTTGCATGCATATACGAGTTATCCTGTTGTCAGGATTTGTCAGGAACAAAGCGACCAGCTAGCGACCAGTCACAGCTAGTATCAGATGTGACTCGTTTGTTTATATCCTGCCTCGCATTCAACAACCGCGGTTGTGAAAATGCTGTCGCAAAACCAGTTTTGAAAATACAAAGCAAGAAATCGATTATGCAGATAATGCCCGCCAGTGGTAGGTAAGTAATGTCGGTAACCATTACCGGTGACTTTTAGTAAGCATAAACGAAAATCTAAAATATTTTTTTTTACGTTTTAGGTACGTGCATGTTTATTTTGTACATTATACTGAGTAATATAGGATTTGCATTTTGAATTAACCATGTATGCGTGCAATTTCATGAGTAAAACAGCAATTATAAAAAAAAATTACTTGATTTTGATTAACTTTTTTGAAATGTTATATAATAGTTCGAATTAAAGTATGGAGCACTAACCTAAAATACATAAATAATTGGCCAGAAACGAACAATGTTTGCAAAATACGCAAAAAAAATTAATCAATTTTTGACATCTGATTATTCCCGCGGCCGCAGGTGACCGCATTGGTTTTATTTTTTTCTGGATACAATACCACTAGGGCTTTCATAAAATATCAACAAAAGCCGTCACTATTTCACCCAACTTGAGAAAAATAATAAAGTATGTTTTTCTCCATACAAGAAAAAAAAGATTTTTTTTTTTCTCGAAAACTATGCATCCTACGGATTTTCTTTATAGAATAGATGTTGTTAGGATAGTTAAGACCTATTCTATAAAAAAAAAACAGCCCGAAATTCCGACTTTCGGTCCTAAGTCCACCTTTTTTCAAAATGGGACCACTGTGCGACGGTCATCTACTATTTCTATCGACCGACTCAAGCCTGCCTATATCATAAACAAAGACGAAGATAATTCATTCAACTTACCATCATCAGTACCGGACAAGCAAATTACCTCATCACCACCTGTTACCTCGTCATCAGACTACAGTATTACTTCATTTTTTTTTTTTTTTTTTTTTTTTGAACGAGCTAATGCTGTTGGTCTCTATCGACCTTTACAGCGTCACCGGGCGGGAGGGCGGGCGCTTAGGGCGCCCAGCCGTCAAAAGTGGGAGGCAACTAGCTCAAGGGCACCCCTGGGGTGCGAGCCTCGGCTTGGGCCGTTGCCGGGATAAGAGGATCGAGAAGGCTACGTCCACTGGAAGAGTGGACCCTATTGAAAGTCGCGACCGTTCTAGCTAACCTACGGGGGGTACGTCGACCTCGCCGGCGGGGTCGGTGTCTGATTGTGTTACGCTGGTATCCTATACCGGTGCCGAAAGCGGTACCTGAGCCAGAAGGGCTAGACTGGTCCGGTGATCCTAGCGCAGCCGATACTACGGCTGCTATAGGATCATCCGGGTCGCTCAAGACGTGTCTCGGGCGGCGACGACGGGGTGGCGAGTCTGTCGTGTCTGTACATATCACAGTATACAGTATTACTTCACCAAATCAACAAGATGTTTTACCAAAGCCAATACTGAAGACGCGACGGGGGCGCACCGTGAAACTGCCGGTACGCTTTCGCTAGGGGGTGAATCATGTAGCGCCTGCGTCGCAACAGTTAACAATACTTACTTCTGCACATACCATACCTCAAAACAATTACCAGATTACCGAGATACCAAAAGAACCACATTTACCTCAATACCATTACCAGGATTACCAGGATAACCAGAAGAAACAAGACACACTCAATTCAACATTTATTGAAGCCTGAATCCGATTGTTTATCTGTCACATGAAACAATGAAGACTATCGCCAGAGAAACTAAGATGTCGCCCTGAAAAGGGCGGTTCCAATTGGGATAAATATTCGCTCTGAAAAGAGCGAATATTAATCGTATCACCAGCACCTCATCGCAGCTCCGAACAGCATCAGTCAGCACCAGTACAGAACACCGATAACGTTACGCAGAGACGACTGCACAGTTCGTTGCCCCCGGCGTTATGAAAGAGAGAGCTCGATGCCACCTATATTTAAGGGAAACAGCGCGCCATGCTCACCTGTCCTAGGAGAGAACGGGACAGCATAATCGCCGGGAATTTAACAACACACGCAATGTAAACACTAGAACGTTATCTCATTGGTCAATTAATCACGTGAAACAATTGGTGTAATTTTATAATCTTATTTTCTTATTGGACAATCCTAGGTTAAGCTTTGTATAAATATAGGCATTTTTCTTTAATAAATATATTCCGCTACGCTTGTTCTACTGTTACACTTCAAATCGAGTTTTATTAACGTCCTCGTTATAATAACCTACAACAACGCCAAACTGGTACCAACGTTAAACCCGAGGACCTTAACGGTGACAACACCATTAAATAGGTGACCATCGCCGTTAAAATCTGCAGTTCAGAAGGCAGGGATACTACCAACTGAGCTAACGGGCCAGTCACACAGTGGACTTTTGATTATGATGGATTTCTAGCTTCTTACTTACCATGTTAAGATCTTCAAGTCTGGTGCGCACTCCCTTCACCATGTCTTGACGTTCTGTGTTTGAAGGCGGGCACGGGTAGAGAGACGCATGGAACCCGGTGCAGACCTTCTTGATGCGAGACTTCAGCTGTTCTCCTTGGAAGAATGCCACAAACACCGTCTTGTAGATTTCGTTACCCTGAAAATTTTGGAGGAGTTGAAGTTTCTCTTCGGTCGGCCCCTTAGTAATGAGATTTAACTGATTATGGCAGACAAGCAAATGGCTCGTTTGACGGAATGCGGAGGACCACAGTTCAAGGGGTGAGATCAAAAAGGGCTTAACTGTCAAATTGATAGTTTCGAGAAAATTTACTTTAAACTTCACCAGCTTCATTTTAGTGTAGAGTGCTTATTAAGTAATAGAAAAGGTTTATGTACGTTTCAGTTGCTTGAAAATGTGTTAATTAAATATGTATATAATCAAAATATACTGCTAATTTGTACAATTACTGTAAAAATATGATATAATATAGTTTTTATGCTACGGGAACTGTATTCCTGTGTCATATAAACCGTTTTTAGACTGACAATCTCGTGTATTAAAATCTATTACTGTAAATAATTTCAAGCTGAATCCAACGATACCCATAAGTCATTTTGTGGAAAAAGTCAGTTAAACCCTCCTTGATCTCATGCCTTCATTATTATTATCTATATATTTACTTTGACTTTTTCGATTGGCAACACTGACTGGCACGCGATTGGACGAAAGGGGAGAGTCCAGCGTTAGTGTGGCGGACTAGTAAAAATGTACAATGTATATTGAAGAATCAAGAATAAACAAAAGAAGAGTGTTCCTAATTTTATTTACATTAAAATAAAATTCAACATGTTTTGACTTTTCACACAGCGCCATCTAGCTCCAAACTAAGCATAGCTTCTATGGGAACCATATAACTCATAGATTACTTAAATACTTTTTGTTTGTAAATACATACATAGAATACAATATAACACCCAGACACAGACAAACACCTATAATCATCACTCAAATGTTTGTCCTGGGTGAGAATCAAACCTACAACCTATATTTTAGTTTGAAAACTATCGTGAGTATGACACATTTTGTAAGATAAATAACGGCTAAAACTCACGTCAATTAAATTAAATTAAACCTGGTCGGAGTAATTTCGACTTTTAATTGACGTGAGTTTTAGCCGTTATTTATCTACAACCTATAGTTCAGAAGGCAGTTACCAACTGAGCTATCAGGCCAGTCCAATAGTAGTTACTGCGTATATATCTACTCACAGTGGCTGGGTCCTCCAGTGGTTTGTCAAGCTCAGCGCGGCGTAAGAATACGTTTCCGCGTGAGATGCGCCACAGCATCCGTTCGAAGGCCGGCACTCGCTCTCGGTTGACCACACCAGCTACGAAGCCGAGCCGGCCGCGGGCCGCGGCCTGTTGGCCCGTCTCGTCGGATATTAACGACCTGGATGGGTAACGGATGGTAGTAAGTGTTGGATATCCTATTCATGCAATGTGTGCCCTACATCCTCTCTAGCAGCCTTATTAATAAACGGGTATTAGTCTCGGATTAGTTACTTCAGCTTTTGTCTTTTTTTTGCTACTGGAATATTTAGCTGGATCGAAAGAGACAAAAGATGGTGTAACTAGTCTAAAGCTAGTTCGTGATTATTAATAAGGCTGCTACTGTATAGTTAATCTATGAAATGTAAGGAGAACTTGCCTATTGATGCATCAATGTACTTTTTCTATGCTTTCTCTTTGTACTCGTCTGCCTATGTTAATGTTGCTCGTAAACGTTTTTCTATATAATAATAATCGCATAATGGAGTACTGTAGCCATCTGTGGGATGGCTCGGCCCGATACCAGCTTGCGACTTTGGACACAATTGAGCGGCGTGCTAAGAAGCTTATCAACGATGAGACACTAATTAAAGGGAAAGTTCAAAGCCTGGAACACAGACGCAAGGTCGCCGGTCTGTCAGTCTTCTATAGGCTACGTTTTGGAGAGTGTGCGCATGCCCTTCATCAACTCATTCCTTCATCTCCTTTCCATCATAGAACTACAAGACTTGGTGATTCGTCACACCCTTACGTTGTTAGTGTACCCCAAGTCCGCACTAAGCGTTTTGCTGACTCATTTATAGTCCGAACGGCCAAGGAATGGAATACTCTCCCAAAAACAGTGTTTCCTTCAAGATATAACCTAGGTCTTTTTAAGTCAAGAGTGAATGGGCATCTCATGGGCAAGCGTGCTCCACCTTAGACAACTTCGTCACTTACCATCAGGTGAGTTGTTGTCAAACGCATGCCCATTTAAATTCATTTCATTCAAAAAAAAAATATATATATATATCTTGGCAAATCGTTATAACTATTCTGTTGTGTTTAATAAGAATAAAAACAATTGAAGACAGGATACTGGAGCGAAGCACTGAATAAGAGCACATCTTTTAGAAACCCAAACGTTACAGATAATTATAAACTCTAAATTTATTATATCTCGGATTTTGCTTTGCCGACTCTCTTATAGATATAGAATTAGTTTGTTCCAGGGAATTGAACTTAACTGTAACAAGGTTACGTATAAAATGTGGTAGTTACCTTGTTACAGATGAATTGATAATATCCTTTAAAAAGGAGTTATACAGACTGAAAACTTCTTAATTTATACTAAAATGATTTTTCATTTATTTTGATTTAATTCCCAACTACTGAACCGATTTTGACCGATTTCTATGGGACCAATCTGAAAGTTTATTTGTTTATAAAAAGAAAATAATGTTCCAAAGCGGTTAATAAATATCGGAGCTCTGAGTTGACACACATTTTACATTTATTAGATTCACTATTTAAATGTACTCACTTGGTAAGAGAATCCATTCCGATTTCCTCCTGAGCGTTGAAAAAGGCCTCGGTCTTCTCAAGGACGTGCCTCAATTCAGTCAACTCAAGAAAATTCTGTTTCAGGTTGACGGCGTTGTGAGACAGCTCCAGAATCTCGTTCTCTGTCTTTTCCAAGTGAGCCTAGTGGGTAAAAGTATTACTTTGTTAGTGATCAAGACGATTTCCTTTAAAAAGTTAAATTGTAAGTCAAAGTTTTTAATTCCAAATTAAAAACGTTCTATAATTTCATTAATTCTCAGTTATTCACTTTATACAAACAACGTACTTATTAAGAAGAGAAAAGTCAGTGTATTAAGGCTAATTTTATTTTATTCAATTGATGAATATGTCATCGTTAATTTTTTGTTCGATCATTACCCACGGCGCCACGAAGCTGCACTACCAGTGTAGTGTAGTGTGTGGTAGCGTCGCAGTGTATATTTTTTGAGACAAATATAACTCAATGTTCAACTTTTCAACAGGCAAAGCAGTGTCGCCGCCAGAGCCCAGGGGTCTTGTCAGGGCTTATGTTCTCAAACTATTGCATGCCTATACTAAAATATTTTTTCGGTATGCTGCGAGTTGACGTAGAAAAGTACTATAACTCTATAAAACTAACAAATCATCTATATAGGGAAATCCTAATCTATCTAGTACAATCCGTATTGTACACCCGCATGCAGCCCTCATTGCTGAACCATTCCATTGGAAAACCAATACATAATCGTACATAAATCATTATGTAGACGATATTTTAGAGAAGCGTTCAAAACAATTTAAAAGTGTTGTTCAAACAAACCATTCAGAAATAAACTTTGCACGCACACCCACGCAAAGCGACTAACGCAAGCACCTTTTTCCTAAACTGTCTACACACTTCTAAGCTCTTTTACAACAGAAGCGCTATTGGAAATATTGCACATAACCTGCTAATGCTAATCATATCTAAATACTGCATTCTTTCGCACTTTGCTCATTGTTTTTTTAAGTCGTTTATCTAAATTCAATTAATATAAACGTTTTCCCTTGAACCTTCTTAATATCGGTTATTCTGACAAAAATAACTCTTTCACTAGTATACAAAAACAGTCTTAAATCACTGGTTTTAGATACTCTTGGCTATTCTTATTACTACTTGACAGAAAAAATGGATCTATAAGACAAAAAGCAGACTCCAAATTTTTCTTTTCTGTAGTAGGTATTTGGTGCTCTACCTCGTGTGAGAGCTAAATAGACCACCCAGTGTCTAGACCAAGCTCGTACTTGAGAATTTTCTTACCTCAAGATCAATAATCTCCCTCGGGTTGGGTGCCCTAGGAGCCTCTTTGACCGATGGAATATGGACTCCATCCTTATGGACCTCAGCCTCGATGTACCGTAGCTTCCTCTCCATCTCATCGCAGCGGCGAACTTCGTTGACGAACTTGCGTTGGAACGCGTTTACGTCAGCGTTTAACTGCAAATTAGACATTTCCGTTAGTACCGAAATAACAACGAATTAATTTCGGACAACTCAATCTAGTTCGGTAAATTGCTTCAAGTTTATGACAGGCGTTTGCTATCCATTGTAAGCTGATTGACCGTCGACCGTTGACATAAATTATCTAGCCTTTACTTCGGTACCTTAAGGTAAATCATCGTCATAATTATATCAATTTATTTACATCATCGATCTATTTTTATTTAAGCCTTACCTAGTAACAAGTTAGCTTTCACAGAAATCGGAACACACTGCATTATTTCTGCGAAAGCATTATGAGGGGCTTTACTTGGTGAAGAATATCTATTCGTTTAGTTTGTAAAATAAAGCCCGTGTGCATAATGCTTTCGCAGAAATAATGCAGTGTGCATTATTCCGATTTCTGTGTTCCGTCTTTTCAGAAAAAAGCATTAAGTAAAGATAAAAATAACTGCTTTAATAGTCAAGCAATCAACATTCCTAATTAATAATTGCCATTCCATTTTATAGAATGTCGACAATTTTAACTGAAATTATTCCCGAATGAGGAAGTATACCGACGTAATTACCAGAATTACCTCATCTCGTTACTACGTCATATTCTTACGGTATGAATAATTTGTGTGTGCGATCATCACCTAACCACCTACCGATTGATATTGAATAAACAATAGGTTGTGAGTAATTTACAAAGTCATCACGTCTGCTGCTTCCACTATAGCATATACAACAAGTAATCAAGTATGCACTCTAACCGTAGAATAATGTTAATGATGCCAGTCTGAACTAGTTTGACAGCTCTTAAGTTCGCAACTTCGCACTAATATCCCTAGATCCCGGTCTCTCGTACGTTTGTCAATCACGTGTCAAGTCAACATGCCAAATACTGTACACTCATTGGTTGAGACAGCCCATGATCAACAGGCAACCAATGAGCGTTCAGTATTTGGTCTGCAAGTTTATCACGAATTTAACAAACGTATACGAGAACCATGGTGTTGTTCGAGTTTTGGCGGGAAAACGAAAAAGATCGCGTCGACGCATTGTATAATTTTTCAAAACTTGTGTTATTTTCAGTGTTAGTACATAAAATTGGTGGCATTTTATTCGTTAAGTGCTGGATTACAGGCATGAGTGTGGGAAAGTGGTGTAATGATGGTGAAACGTTTCTTTTCGTGTTGTTTCCAAAACTCCATAGAAGCTTCAAGTAAAGTGGCCACCACTTTACTAGGAGTATAACTTTGACTAGACTATGACTTGACTATGACTTGACTTGATGACTATGACTTGACACATATTTGCGTGAAATATCATTAACTTGATAAATTATCAATTACTTGACACTGGCTAAATACACAAAAGTGTGAAGCCAAAACATAAAAAAGCGTTGTTCAGCTAAGTTGTATTTTAATAGACTTTAGTATATAGTCATTAGAATTCCAATAAGCACTCGTGATAAAGGTTCAAACAATGAATTCAGAAGGCAATTATTACACTACAATGTACCTCAGCAAATTAAGACGTTAATACCTTCGTTAGTGGTGACTAAATATTTAGGTAATTAGGTGATTATAACGTCAATAGACTATGCAGTGACACATAATTGATAAAATTATTAATCCGCACACCAACGTATCCACTTAAACATTATCACAGCACATTGTGACAGCCTCTGTGGTGTGGTGGTTAAGCAAGTCGGCTCATAACCCGGAGACGGCGGGTTCAATTCCCGTGGCAGGACAAGTATTTACTGCACAGAAAAAAAGCGCAATTACTTGTTCCGAGTCGCGGTGTTGTGGGACCATGGTCCTCGTAGTTCCTGGGTCCCTAGACGGAATCCTAGTTAGGGTCCAGGATCTATGCGTGTGATCGTTGGGCGTTATTATTATTTTGTGTATGCCGTCAAGATTTCTAAGGGATTAATCATTGCTTTTGTGATATTTTTTTTATCTGCAATAGATTCACGCTTGACCACCAACTCGCCTGATGGTAAGCGACGGTGCAGCCGAAGATGGAGCTCGTAAATCTAGAAGTTCTTATCCAACGAGAACCGGGGTTGACCACTATATTATGCTTTTGTAAAGCAACCACATAGGTAATACATGTAAATTTTCATTTCTTTCAAAATATAGAATGTAAATCCGATTTTGGCTGTAGGTTTAGCATGTAGGTAAATTAAAAACTTTGTTAATTAAAGGCTGTGGATTTTGTATAATAAATAAAATAAAATACATATGTATTATACCTAAACCTAAGCTTATTTCTTTATGACTTGTAATTGTGTTAACACTTAACACAATAATAAAATATCACGTGAATTTTACAATAAGCACCTACTTGAAACGTCGACATCATCGTCCATGATTCATACGATGCCTGCGGTACAGAAACAATAACCAACGGTCTACTTTATGACTGCTTATTAATGACGCAAGAAAATAATATCAATTTGTAATGTTTCAACTCATCCAATCATCACCGTCAATTGCATTTCTAATAGATATGTGAAGATGAAGATATTATGACATTTAACGATGTCATAATATGTAATCAGTATAATCAGTATATAGAAACGCATACATAACGATGGTTTCTATATACTGATTAACATAAATTACCATGAGTTGCCTACATTAGCATCGCACACACACACACACACACACACACACACACACACACACACACACACACACACACACACACACACACACACACACACACACACACACACACACACACACGCGCGTTGTATCATTATATATACCATGAGTTGTCTATCTTAGCATCACACACCCACGTAGGTACATACACACACTCCGATAAGGCGATGTCTATGGTATGGTATGGCATAGCATAATGATGTATCATTATGTTATACCATGAGTTGCCTGTATTAGCATCACACACACACTCTGACAACGCGGAATGTTGTATCATATAATTGTTATGTTGTGTGCATGTTATAATTTTTATTATGTATCTTGCTTTACAACAAAATATAAAGTGCTAATGAAAATTACAAATTCGTTCCTTTTTAGAGTTCCATCGATCTTTCAAAATATGTTTCCAAATTATCTATACCTGTTCGGCCATGGCATTAAGACCGGCACACAAAAGGCAGCAGTTTCAATAAGCAAGTATCCACTGCGTTATTTTGTTTCTACAGACACATAAATCAGCTTGCACGTGAAGGTCTGGAGAACCGGTCTAGCTGGATGCGGGACGTTGTAAGGATTACAAGTTTCATACAATGTAAATACCTAGATACTTACAGTCCTATTATATTCGTTCATGATCATCAATGTCTTCCTACCATAGCTGATTAACAATGTCTATACCTACCTATCAAGTGAAGAGTTTTATCATAACTTACGGAAAGTGTCCTAAAATACCTTTCTAAACTCCACATAGGTATTTGTAGAAGTACTCGTACCTAATGTACCAACTACCAATCTACTCCTAAGCGTTTAGTTTGACATGACTGTGTGTTTTACGAGGTTTGTCTTGCAGATACGCACTACGCATGCTTTCATAAGTAGCTTTAGCTATGTCTTTACTTTCGCTTTCAAAGAGATCTCGCATATTTTAAAATAATGCTTCACGTGTTTCTGTAACTTGCGAGGAGAAATTTTTGTATTTTATCTGTATAACAAAAAAAAATGCATGATGTAACCATTGACTGATAATCATTCGTATCATTTTTAAACAACTGTTTATACGCATAGCGCGATTATTATGGTACTAAATTTGTATTGTACCATTAAATTTAAATACAGTGCTCTTATGATGAAAATACAATTCCCCTTACTGAGATATGGTTGCTTGCCTTGCCGTACATTCACGTTATACTGTTTAACCAGTTCATCACTGACAACTATCTTATTGTGTCAAGGCATAAAACTGATAATGAAAAATTATTCTCAAAACACAGATTTTACCATTCATTGAGTTATAGCGGCGGGCTGAGTTGGCGGCCTTGCGGAACGCCTTTGCAGACCTCCCAATTACTATCTTGATAACCTTTGATTTGGCGTGACTGATCAATCAAGCTCACTTACACCGACTATCAGTACCGTGAACATAAATAACATTTTAGTGCGCTATCGTAATAATTATATTTCAAGTGTCTATAAGGGGTACAGGCACTAGCAATGTTGGTAAAATGACAAGGTTCTACGACGCCAACTTTTAGTTTGTTAGTTGCTACGTGAATAGAACGTGCTGCGCCACTTATTCTTGTTGACATAAGTGTAAGCTACCTACTATTCTTGTAAAGTAAACAATGGAAACGCAATGTTTGAATAGGATAAAATGTAACAACAGGTTGTACCTACCCATGTACTACAAAAATATACAAAGGTGTATTCTATACGTGTAACACTTTCGTACCTGTGACTTCATTCCTATGCCATTGTCCGGCCTAATAGATGGTACCTACTAGCGATATAGAGTCACTAGTACTAGTACTATTGATGGTACTATCCAATGCTACTACTTAAAGATGAAGTCTAATTATGATAATGAATCTATAACATGTTAAATAAAGCCTTTACCTTGTACAGTTATCCTGTTTACAGCAAGGACCATCAATTGAATTGGTAGTCTGCAATCGGCATAGCATACTGATTGATAAAAGATAAAACACGCGAAGGAATAACTTTGACTCTTAAGAGTGTTCACTAACGTCAGCCATGGCCTTATTTTGTTCAGTGAGTGTTGTTTCAGATTTGAACTGGAGTGATTCGAGAAAAAATTGCCTCAGCGGATTGATTTCTCATACAATAAAACCACTTCTTTCATACTGAGAGTTAAACCTAAACATTTTTGTCATACTGAAGTTAAATCAGTTAAATCTGAAGTTAAACCTTAATAATAAAATCTTGACTTAGCGTTCACAACTGAGGGTTGCTCTGTATTACGAGCTGATATATGATATAATGATGCTAAATATTATGCTATCTTTTTCCACAGTATCTTCCCATTAGGAGAGTCGTATGCTTGTTTGTCACCTGTATAGTATAAAAAAAATTGGGGTTGTGGGAAAGCGGTACTTAGTTACTTACATCTCTGAACTGCACGGTACCAGCCTCGCCCAGCTCTGAGACGGAGGTATATGCCGCCTCAGGCTGTATGAAGAGCTGGCACAAGGCCATCTCCTCGCTCCGGAACATCGCCCCCATGTTGGTGGTTATTTATGCTCCTCTGGTTCTGTTGTTAGAGAGATACAGTCAGTTATCAAAATCAATTTAAAACATTTATTACAGATCTACGATTCGTCATCAGCCCAATGCGTTCCCACTGCTGGGACATGGGCCTTCTCTCACAAAGTGTAGGCCATAATCCACATCACTGGGCAAGTGCGGATTAATGGAAGAAACAAGGTCTCGAATTTTGTGATTCTTGAACGTGCCGGTTTCCTCTCCTCACGATACCTATTTCCTTTACAGTAGTATGAGCAAGTGCAAATTCTATAATTGAATATTCAACGATTTATTTAAGAAGACAGGCAAGCTTTATGTGTAACATAATGTGGGTTAAAATAAGTGTCCGCACCAGTAAACATGCCTTTAGAAAAGTCTGTGGCCTTGCGTTATAGAATTACTATAGGTACGAGCAACGTGCTTGCAGAATTCTTTAAATTCCTTTTCATTTTTGTTACACATGTGGAGTATTATCGTATTGTGTCGGCCTTACTTTATTGCACCTGTAATGTTGCAGATGTCAACGTTTTATAATGTAAACACCACAGACGTGTAAGATAATAGAACACCGACACGTTTCGTAGGTACATTTACATTTTACATTTTTAAAACATTAATGATATATCTATTCAGAATAATTTCCACAAGAAAACTTTTAGACTTCAGAGCTTGCGGAAATAAACATGTAGATACTTTAGCTTATTACATGTTTACTTTTGTATTTCAAGAAGAAAATATTTTTTAAGGTTTACTTTTATAGATGTGTTAATAAATCGCATTAAACACTCAGTTTGAAGAGTCAGTTTATCATAGCGGACTGCTATTTACTATTAGGACTAATTGACTTTAATATTAGGTACCTACTCAGGTATTAAGCATAGTGTAAAAACTAAATAAGCTTTCTACATGCTCGATGCTTGGATTCATTCGGGGACGGGGATATTGTAGACTTTACGGGTCAGTTTGAATCGTTATTTTTGCAACTAAAACGATATTTATTGCGACTCTGCCTTTTCATTTTGGTTTCGACATGTTGATCTCATCCCCCCTTAGATTTTAAACATAAATGATTTCACCGAGGTGGCGCATTTTATTAATAAGTAATAAAACATTGACTTTAACGACTGTACACTTGGGTTCGCGTCGCGGCCACATCTGATTGAAATGGGAGCAAGTTATATCAAGTCTTCGCTCAAGGTTGCTTCTTGATTGCTTATTGCGGAATGTTATCAATTGACACCCATGCTCATATTGGTCGTATCAGAGAGCTGTTTGAGATATTTTATCATGGGTTAGTTGATGGAAGACTATAAAATTTTTTCACTTAAATATTTTTCTAAGAAATTGCCCATTTTACTTACAAAGGTTAGCGTTTGAATAACTCGGTAAAAATAAAATTTAAATAAGATGAAGACGAAAATATACCTACACTTTAAATAAAAATGCTGATTCTAGGTTCTTGTGTGTTAGTGACCATTTCAACTTCCCAATAGATTTATGGCTTTTTAAGTATTTTTCCTAATTATATTATCGTAATCAGCCAATAAAAGTCAATTTGATAATACCAGCTGGTATCTACTTGTTCTCGTACCTTCAAAGTCAAAGATACCATACTTAAATAGATCAACAAGGAAAATCCTGTTTGTTTGGATAATACCTACTCGGTACCTACTGCTTCAAATACCATTGCGTGGGGCAGTTAAGTAAATGAGTATTTTAATGTGTGCTTCTTTTCTGACAATGGTTACAAAAACCTGGAGATTCCCATCCCATCAATGAGAAAAACCAGATAGTTGCTCAACTGCTCACCCAGAGTCCAACAATTTTACAACAACACCAAAGAGTTGTCTCCAAGCCGACGAACCATGTCGAATATTGGTCACGCTCGCCGCAGAATAATCCTCAGTTATTATATCACGCCCATTCATGCATGACAATGGTAAACATTGTTTGCAATACGGTCTAATCATCTAGTGAGGTTGGTAGAGTGGAAAATGCTTTAATTAATTTCAGTCACGATATTATTTAACTGGCGCAGTACATGTTATTAGTTATTGTTTGGCTGTGAACTTGAGCTGATACATAATATGGATAGAGGTGATGGCAAGTAATGTAAGGTGCAAGGAGTGGCTAAGCAAGCGGAGCAGAGTGTTGGTCAATTGATCGTCCAGTGGAAAGATGTATTGACTCGAAATCAGATTCCCTTTGTTCGTATCCTACCGACTGCGCCATGTAAAACTATGAGGGACGAGGGAGCGAATTAAGACTACCGAGTGCCATGCATAAACTGATTTATTTTCTCCTACCTTCACATCATGTACATTATTCTTACACTTGAACTACATCTACCTACACCTACATATCTATATAGTTATAAACACCGCGTATAGGTACGTGGTTTTTATGATGAAACCTGTACATTAATAATAGTCTAATGGTCTAATGCGAGAGACAAGTAGAAGCGCCAAACACTAACAATGGATGCTGTTTGACAACATGCTGACGACCTAATGCTTTGCGCTTGCGACCATTGTCGACTTTAATCTCCTGACATAATAGCGAGATTATAACATTCAGATTAAATGAATTGTATAAAAACTGTAGCATTATTGCGTTCCCATCCAGTGAAGCAGGAATTAAAGTTCTTGGTCACTATACAAGGCCAACCGTTTTTGCTGCAAACAATGCCCGCGTTTTTCTGTAAACCTGATCTTTCTCTGTGATGCTTGTTTCTTTACAAATAGCTACTTCCTAAACAGTTTTGCAGGTATCTAGTGGGTAAAAAATGCTTAGTAGAGCAATCGCGCATATGTCTCCACTTTACAATACTACCTATGTAGATAACTTAGACTTTTCATTCATGCGTAAACTCCGCAGATTCCAGAATTTTGGAAGAAAGTTTAAGTAAAAAAAGCATTCGGGCATGCCAACTCTTTTTTACGCAAATTTTAAGATAACAGAATTTCTATTCGGACATGTTTTCACTATTCGCCTCCCAACTAAGAGGTAAAACAAGGTACCTATCATAAATTAAGAACTCTTTCTGAACCACTAACAAAATTGTCGTGCTCTTAAAATTTATCTTGTGTGATTTAATAAGCAAGTAGTTGTAGGTACTACACTAATGATTTAGATAAAATTTGAACGTGGTCATTAGAGAATTGTGGTGATTAGAGAATCGTATCCATACTCGAGGCTGAGACAATAACTGACAAGGTTGTTAAATAATTAGTAACGTTTGACAGAAACATACAGGTACACGCGTTGAGTTTTTGTTTCTCAAGATCTACAAGTACCTATTTCAGCGAACATTTCGGTTACGCCTTTTACCACATATCCGTCATATAAGTAGCCATTGTTTTATTTGAGTATGAATAATTATTAAAATCACGTAAAATTTAAACTCGCTTTACGATCGCATTATTGTTTGTAGAGTCTCGTTTGTTTCGGTCTTCCGTTGGGATATTTGCACTCACATTAAGCAAGTATTTTTATCAGCTAACTCTGCGTAACTACATGGCCGATAAGGTACATTTTATGTTGAAATTAAACTGGTGTGAACTTGGAGAATACGTATGACTAAACATCGAGACTAATGGCACCGATTAAATGACAACTCTACTGTAGTAACACGGGCAACAAAAGTTATTATATCCTAATATTAATGGTTCGAAGGTTGATTAATCAACGAAAAACATCTTTAAGTCATGATGATAAGGCTTAAAAAAGAACTTATCAATGGCTTCGGGTATTCCTAATTTCCTGTCTACCTGTGGTTGGTCGAGAATCAACCGTTTCCGGTCCACAGTCCACATGCAGCTTCCGACTAAATGGCCTTTAAACCACGGAAGGATCTAGATAAATATAGAAATGTATGAACGATTCATTTACATTAAATGTCACAGCATACGAGTAATCACGTGTGATAAAGACACAAGTATTTGTTTCATGGACAGCAATGCTGGTAACGTAATATTTCTAGAAATGCAATTACTGCAACATTGAGTGACAAAATAAGTATGAAATGAATTACTTTGGATATCAGTTCCTCTTATGATAAAAGAAATATTTAAACTAACCTAATTATGACCGGCAAACAGGTTTATCAGTACCTACCGGCTAAGTCTTGTTTTTTGTAAGGACGAAAACCCAAATTAACAGAACACAATAATTATAATTCTAAACGAACTTTCATATAAATCTCATAAATAATATTATGAGTAATTCGCAGTATAGGCACTTATTTACATTTGAAAATAAACGGCATACTGTATATATCTTGAGTAAACTACGTAGTAGAAAGATGAGTTATAGTTTACGAGCTAAATAACATTGTAGCAGGGTATGTACTTATCTGCTAAAAGTTATAAATATATCGATGTTAAGGATTAGTTCCTTTGTATATTTTCCGTACAGCGTGCTTTAGCCAAAGTCATGGAAGCTGTATCTATTCATCAAAGTAGGGATGGACTGAATTTATCGATATAATTATCGATAAAAGCATTTCAACACCTTTGATACCGTATTGAAATCGACTCCGCTTTATTCCTTTAATCTAAATATATTAACTCAAAGGTGACTGACTGACATAGTGATCTATCAACGCACAGCCCAAACCACTGGACGGATTGGGCTGAAATTTGGCATGCAGGTAGATGTTATGGCTTAGGCATCAGCTAATAAAAGATTTTTCGAAATTTCACCCTTAAGAGGATGAAATGGGTGGGTGAATTATTTTTATTATATTAAAAGACTATACTATTGATAAATAATAATAATACTATTAATAAATATTAAGGTTCAGCGAAATCTGTGGCACATAAAAACATTTGGTATGCTCTATCATCAATGAATTTAAAAATAGAACTTTGTTACCTAATACGTCACTCTACCGTTAATAGTGCGTGCTTTTTGTTTTAAGCAACCCGTTAATTTATGTTACATTTTGATTATTCTTTGCACTAACGTGCTATCAGTAATTGTCAGGCTTATAGAAGGATCACTATATTATTACTTATGTAAATAATTTAGTTAAACAAATAGTTGAGCTATGTGCTATACTTATATTTTTACGTAATCAAAATTATCCAAAAATATCGATAATTGTTACAAAAAGCGTTCCATTGCATCCCTACTCCATGCCTGCTTTAAAGTGAGACGTAACCGATATTAGTAACCAGCAGCCAAACAATTGAAACATTACCGCAACGAAAGAGATAAACAACTAAATAATAGGTCTTTACCTATGAAATTGCCGTTTTGCAGTACAGAATTTTTCAAACAAAAAAAAGTTTTGATTGGCTATGAATTCTAAATTCAAATTAATTTTGTTTTAATAATATGACATTCTATTTACAATATAAGTCTTTTGTTTATTGATTAGCGTTGTATTTTCATTACATTTCAACATTTTTCCTCATAATGGATACTTTGAAATTTCGTGTAATTATGGAATATGAGTTCCGTCGTGGCACCAACGCGGCACAAACGACACGTAACATCAACGACGTTTACGGAGAGAACTGTACAAACGAACGTACAACCCGTTATTGGTTTGCTCGGTTCCGTTCTGGGAATTTTGACTTGAAAAATGAACCTCGTGGTCGTCCGGAAACTTTGGTCAACAATGATGAATTAAAGGCGATTGTGGAAGCTGATGAATCTCAATCTACAGCTGAGCTGGCAGCAGCTTTTGATGTTAGCATCAAAACAATATTGGTCCATTTGCGACAGATTGGCAAGATAAAAAAGCTTGATAGATGGGTGCCCCACGAACTTAACGATCGCCAGCGCAACGTACGCGTCGAGAATTGCGTTGCGCTGCTTAACAGGCACAGAAATGAAGGAATTTTGAACCGAATTCTTACGTGCGACGAAAGATGGATTCTTTTTGACAATCGAAAGCGCTCAGCAAGTTGGTTAGATCCTGTTTCGGTACCAAAGCAATGTGCAAAACGAAAAATGACCCCTAGAAAGGTGATGGTCACAGTTTGGTGGTCTAGTGCTGGTGTGATTCATCATAGCTTTTTACAAAACGGCGAGAGCATTACTGCAGATGTGTACATTGAAAAACTGACCACAATGATGGTGAAACTCGCACGTCTGCAACCAGCTTTGGTCAATCGGTCGTCTCCACTGCTACTTCACGACAACGCGCGACCCCATACTGCACAACAGACCGTCTCTAAGCTGCATGAGTTGGGTTTGGAAGCTCTCCCTCATCCGCCATACTCACCAGATCTTGCGCCTACCGACTATTACTTTTTCCAAAATTTGGACAACTTTTTAGCGGGAAAAAAATTCAATTCCCGAGAGGCAGTACAAAACGCCTTTGAAGAGTTTGTTGTCTCCCGTCCTGCTGATTTTTTCAAGAAGGGCATCCATAAACTGCCACAGCGTTGGCAAAGATGCATTGATTGCAGGGGTGATTACTTTGAATAAAAGAAATAAATAACTTCGAAAAAAAAATACTTTAACTTTTTTCAAACAAAACGGCAATTTCATAGGTAAAGACCTAATATAAAGCAAAGAGAACCAGAACACCGTAGCTAAATATCCCTTGCAAATATTACAAATTTAAATGTCTGTTGTTATTGTTACCTCCTCGATCAAGCTACTACAGCAGATATTTTGTTTTAAGAAGTAAACCAATGTATGTAAGAATTATAAAGAAAACGACACACTCTACAACAGTATTAAATCCAGATAACAGTAGGCAGGTACGGACAAAAATTATGATCTTACGAAAAGAGTTGTGAAAGCAGAAAACAAAAAAATATGTGCGTTCATAAATTCATAACACATAATAAGTAACTGAGGATACTTGAAACAAAAGTATTAAACCCGAATTGCCGTCACTAACAAGTTTACGAGAGGCGAATCGATTTAAATTGGTAATATTTTTGATTTATTGTTTGTTGTTTACACAATAGTTTAAATAGTTAAGACTTATATTTAGAACGTTGTTTTGAACGACTACAAAAGATAAATGTTGTTTAAAGACTTGTTTTCTCTGGTGCTGTACTTCTAGTCACTAACTTCTGCAGACTATACATCGTCGGCGGCGTGTTATTATAGATAACTCTACCTATATCATACTTCTACTTTCACGCTAAACATAAAATAGCTGTCTTCTATTCGTGAATAGAAGCATTGTTTGCAGCGAACGCATAGCAGTTAAAGAGTTAGCGTGGCGTTGACCCGAATCTGAATTTATGTTTTTGGTGTTCATTCATTGTTGACATAACAAAAATCACCTATACTCATCCCACTTAAAGGAATTAGGTACAAGCACGGTCAAGAATTTAAATAAAAAACTTTTTTTTTTTTTTTTTTTTTTTTATGGTACGAAATGACATGACGAGCAAGCCGCTCGCCTGATGTTAAGCGACACGACTGCCCATATCAGTTGCAGTGACACTTGAAACACTAAATTATAGTTTCGCGTGACACTGCACTGCGCATGTCATTCTGAGACATCACAGTCTGGTAATAAGATTACATAACTGTGAGATTAGGTCATAAAGTCTCATTTGCCCAGTAATTTCACTAGCTACAGTGCCCTTCAAACCGGAACACAGTAGTGCTTGCGCACTACTGCTTGGCGGCAGAATAACTGGCAAAGCGGTGGTACCTACCTAGACGAACTTTGCAGAAAAGTCCTACCACCTAGTAAACTAGTGTGTTTTATACCACACGACTGAAGTAAAACTTCTTTACATCTATCGGCTGGTATAACTTTGTTTTAGCTTTGTTTAATGTTAATGTCGCCATCTTGATGATTTTTTTTTAATGTTTTGGCTCCACACTATTGTGTATTTAGCCAGTGTCAAGTAATTAATAACTTATCAAGTTATCGATATTTCACGCAAATATGTGTCAAGTCACAGTCAAAGTCAGTCTAGTCAAGTCAGTCTAGTCAAAGTCATACTCCTCGTAAAGTGGTGGCAACTTTACTTGAAGCTTCTATGGAGTTTTGGAAACAACACGAAAAGAAACGTATCACCATCATTATACCATTTTCCCACACTCACGCCTGTAATCCAGCACTTAACGAATAAAATTCCACCAATTTTATGCACTAATACTGAAAATAACACAAGGTTTGGAAAATAATATGATGCGGTGACGCAATCTTTTTCGCTTTCCCGCCAAAAAACCTCATCTTGTTGATTATTGTGAATTGTCATTTACCGGACATACCAACATATAATACCAATTTTAATTTTTTTTTCGACTGTTGTCGATAACTATCTCATCCATCGATAGGTTTAGACGATGTATTACAAGTTATATGTATTGAAGTTTTCAGTTGTAATGTAAATATTTTGCAGGAGCCATTATTCAATTGCAAACAATGAATGAATGCTTTTATTGGACTGAGACTGGCTATTGTATAATAATATGAACCTAGTAGAATCTAACTACTCTAAAGCAAAGTTATGAATTAAGTACCGCATTTTTTTTGGCGGGAAAACGAAAAGATCGCGTCACCGCGTTGTATTATTTTCAGTGTTAGTGCATAAAATTGGTGGCATTTTATTCGTTAAGTGCTGAATTACAGGCATGAATGTAGGAAGGTGGTATAATGATGGTAATACGTTTATTTTCGTGTTGTTTCCAAAACTCAAACATAACAAAAAACATAGAAGCTTCTGGTAAAGTTGCCACCACTTTACTAGGAGTATGACTAGACTAGACTATGACTTTAATTTTAAATTAACTTGATGACTTGGACTGTGACTTGCCTTGACACATTATATGATATTCATTAACTTGAGATATTATCAATTACTTGACACTGGCTAAATACACAAAAGTGTGGAGCCAAAACAAAAAAAAATACCGCATGTGAGCCAACATGTGTTTTGGTACTCTACGAACGGGTGCGGTAATGTTGATCTAATCGTTGCGTTACGTTACAGGGTGAGACCAAATCCGAACACATCTGATAGCATTTAGATTACTAATGGTTCCTTTTATCTGGGAAGTTTATTATGATCATTCATTTCAGTGACAAAAACAAAACGAACAGCCAAAGAGTGGAACGCTTTACCGGCGTCCTTATTTCCCGATAACTACAACCTGGGAGTCTTCAAATCCAGAGTGAACAGGTATCTTCTAGGCAAGCGTGTTACATCCAAGACCGCATCGTTACTTACCATCAGGGGCGATAGTGGTCAAACGCAAGCCTATCAAACAATAAAAAAAAACGTCTTTCGATTATTTTATGCAAATTTTTAGTTTAAAAAAAAAACTATTTTTATTCAGGCTGCATAGTGCATCGTTATGGACGTATACCTACCTAATGTATAAATAGACGATATCGAGGTTGGTAATCAGTGCAAAATTAAAACTTTTATAGAAGGATTAACATTGTTCTTCCTTCAGCTTTAATAAACAGAGACACTTGAAATTTCCATTGGCACTTTTCTAAACACAAAATTGTTATCTCGTATGAGAAGTCTCCTACAACAATATTATCTATGTGATAAAGTTCAAGTTGTCACAGATTACATGAGAGTAACGTAAGTATTTCTAGTAAGATGTCACTAGAACCTTATCTCAATGTTGAAATACAGATTCTTTATCAGTACTCGTGACTACTTGTGTTTTAATTACTCAAGAAAATACACCTACCTAAGTTGACGAGGACAACACAAGCTGTTTAATTTTTTTATCGGACTTATTATTTTATCGTTAACCATTGCATAATGGGAAATGGAAAGCGACTAAATATAAAGGAATCTGATTCATCATGATCTGACTAACAATTTGTAGAAGTTAACGACTCCCGATGGAGTATCTCTCTATACTATATACTTGGTTAAATTTAAGTTTTCACTTTATTAGTTTGAATTTTATTGGTCCCTGTTGTAAAATTGTATCAGTTCTAAGAACCTAGTCACAGGCTGAATATTTTAACAGAAAGTAAATATTCTTACATAACTCTATCACACAAGCGAAAGTTTGTATGTGTGTGTTTGATACTCCTTCACGCTCAAACGGCTGAATGGATTTGGATGGAATTCGGTACCAAGATAGCTTATACACTGGATTAACATATTACATTTTATCCCGGAAAAGTAAAATGCTCCCGTGGGATGAACAAATAATTAAAATACTTTTTATCCGCGGGTGAAACCGCGGGACGCAACTAGTAAGTAGTACATAATAAATAAGTAAACGTGCTAAGGTTTTTTATTGATGATGTTAAGCAATGACCTGTGCTAAGATGGGGCATGCTTGCCTAAAAGATAGGTTCACTCAATATGTGGTAAATGAAATGAATTATAATAAGTAAAATTGATATGCATACGTATATGAAAGCGCACTTATGATTTCGTGTCTGCATATTAAAAAAACTATTAACCATGTGTTAACACAGCTCTAATATAATGTCAATCTAATTGTGCTAAAAATCCTAAACTTTAATTTGAGAGATCAAAAAAGATTGCTGTCCCATTCACACAGGTCGAAAGGACAAAGACTGAAATAGTTTTAAGACTGTCAAATTAATTTTAGAGTTTCGAACGACAGAACCTATATCGACACTAAATAAGTTTTACAACAGCCTGACATAATCCTGCATCAAGCGAGGCCCAAATGATTTATGAGCTGGCGACTCCCTGTCTCCAGCTCATACGTAATGCTTAACAAATTTTTTATTTTTCTTTTATGTTTTTTTCTTTGTTGGTTCGTCTTTTATAAATGTGTATGTATAGTTAGGGTACAATGGGGCTGGCATAAACTTTGTTTAAAAGCCCCTTAAAAATAGATTAAAAAAAAAAAAAAGCCATGGTTGGATTGAATAAACCGACTGTAGCAGTACATAAAAAGGCAAGAACAAAATACTTAACTTTATAACAAGACATAAAATTAATTGTTTTCCAAAAACATAATAACTATACAAAAAAATGTAAAGGTCGTAAGATGAGACGAGCCTTTCTTTATCGCAAGTAAAAAACGGTTGTAACACAATTTAAATCAAACTTGTTGAGAATAATTTACATTTATAAACCTGTTGGAATTCTGTTATCTCAACCGATATCGTTATTAGCAGGGAAAAAATCACATGCGTTAAATTTACTTTTAATTCAAAGTTGAACGAGCTAAGTTATGACTTACTTTATGAAATGAATGAAGTTAAACACAACACTGAAACTGCAGTAAAACGCAACTGAACAATAACTAAGTAAGATCCAAGGAATTTTACTTAGCTTCATGAATTTTTAACGTTCAAAATGCAGAAAGCATTCGATCAACTCATCGCATATTTAACTCGTGCGACGCTCGATTCGTGGTACGTTTATCGCTGTTGTATTCAATGCAATTACAGAGGAATTTTGTTAATCAAATACGCGGTTATGGTCCTTATTTCTACGTGATTAGGGTGATGGTGATAAAGGTTGTGGACGCACCAGTGATCGTGTTTCTCGAAGTAAATGCGGCGCGGTGATACGTGTGCCGCGACGGACGCGCGGTGGTAAACTGGTGGCGGATATTGTTTCTATGTTGGCTGTGCCGGCATGTGACCAACTTCGTGATGTGGTCGTTTAAGTTATTTCATACGGAATCATACATTTTGTAGGCACCGGGTGGTGTAATTTAGGGCTGCGTCGCGCGTCGCTTGATCTGCGCCGGCGCACCCGAAGAATGTTTAGGGCCAGGCGCTATGGAGTTCTCTGATTGTAACTACTATCTAATCTGTAGTATTGAGTCCAATTATAAATTGTGACGAATTCTTTGGTAGGTACTTTCCAATAATAATTTTAACGTTTTCTGCTAAACTAAGTACCTAGGCAGATATTTATTTATACGAGTTTGGTTTTTGTGTAATATATCAATACCCCCAAAATTACATCGGGCGCATCAATAATAATAATATGTGTGGACATCTCACACGCCATCTAGCCCCAAACTAAGCAAAGCTTGTATTATGGGAACCAGATAACTGATACAATTATTTAGACACTTTTAATATAAAATATCTTGTTGCCATTAGTTACCAATTAACTAACTATGATGTATCTGCTAGCTAATGCTATTCAATTAGCTATAATTACATTACATTGTTACTTAATAAAAGGTATGATGGTACTTAACAAAAGCAAAAATACTCACATATAATCAGACTCAGATCCAAAGTTACCACACAATCGAACGTTCAAACCGTGGTTCGGCTATTTCCACCAGGCATCAGCTGATGATAAGGAAGATGAGTGATATCTCGTGATCTGTCCGTTTTGTTGGCAGCACTGCTCCCGCGCAGCCTCCGCGACCTTGTTACCGACTCATCATCGCTTCGTACCAACCTTGTAAACGTAACATTCGATTACCACTCTAAGGCCGACGTAATAAGAGCTGATAGGACTGTAAACGTGCTTACGAATAGGTACTTTATTTTTAACGCAAACCCTTACATATAAACGAAAATCTACTTTAATTAAATGGTATTTAAGTATATATTGCAAACATCTAATTTTTCAGACTAAATACAATTTAGATAATCCGTTTTAAATAAATTAACATTTCTTTCTGTAGTTTTGTTTATGGATTCAGGTTAATTACTCACTTATATAGTTTGCATGTTGCACAATTTGCCTGTCAGTCCTTATTCTATGGCATGTAAATTGTAGGTATTTGGTATGCATACCAAAAGAAACATTAAACGTGATGAAAAATATATTTATTTTAAACACAAATCAATAAAATTGGTAAGTATTGGTTAAAGCATTATTTATGATCCTACACCATAATTAATTTATAAAAATAAACCCAAACTTTTAATACTAAGGAACAATAAAAAAAAAATATATTATAAAAATATTATAATATAGGTAATACCTAAATAAAAATGCAGAACAGGGTAAAATGAGGTAGTAAAACTATTCTAGTTTGTCAGTAAAGTATAATTACGGAATCACACAAAACAATACCAGCCTTATTAATAAACGGGTATTAGACTCGGACTAGTTACTTCAGCTTTTGTCCTTTTTTTGCTACTGGAATATTTAGCTGGATCGAAAGAGACAAAAGATGTTGTAACTTGTCTAAAGCTAGTTCGTGTTTATTAATAAGGCTGTAGGTGTTTCAGGAGTTTGGTTAAGCCAAGGGCGCCTCTATCGGGCAGCTGTTGAACTAATGCAACAGAAATAACAATGCCTTACGGGCAGGGTTGGAATCAGAACCTCAAAAAATATTGTACGTTGAAAACAAAATTATACTATTTGTCCAAAATTATACCACGTTTGAGGTTTCCTGTTTTTTTATATCGTATATGTTTCGATTATCGATACTATAGGCGTTTTTTTTTAAGTGTTCTCGTGTGGTCTTAGTGATATTTCGTTTTTATCACAAATATTCACGAAATCTTAAGGAAAATCAAGTAAGAAATTCCCGATATTGTAAGGTAAATATTAAAAAGTTAATGGGTTCACTCTTAATACAAGTCGGTCAACCTGAAGATAAAATTATGGTATTTTCGCGTCGTATAGTGGCATTACGATACTACATACTACATACTACACACTATGAAATAATGGTACAAATAGTATAATTATACTACGAAATCCAACCCTGCTTACGGGCGCTCTTACAAAAACAGTGGTGACGATTCTGAGTCGCATACTCTAAAGCTAAACGAACTTAACATATTTCCGCCTTTTACATTTCCCCTTTATCAGAAGAGTACCGCCATCCTTTAAGTTTACTTTAGTTTTAGAGAATGCGACACAGAATCGACACCAGTGCCTACCTTACTTTTTATAAGTCTGCCTTCTTAAGTATAAATTTGACTCGAAATATAATTAATATTAATAAATAGGTAATTAACGTAATGTATTATTAACAAAATTAAAACTCGCCTGTGATGTGTTCGTTTCATGTTTGTCATATTCAAGTCTATTTGTACCTATAAAAATGTAGCTCAAACCCGTTTTACTTTTATGTGCTCTTTCTAATTTACATAAAAATGATGGCTTGGAGGAATTTGGGAATCCATGTGTGAATATCTTTGGATTATACTACTTCCATATACCTACTTCTTTACGCACGCTTGACTTGAGGAGGCGAACGGAAGTAGAAATTTGTTGGTTCACGTAGATCTCCATTGTCAAGATTACAATGTTAAAAATGTATTATTATATTGCTATGTCCGGTAAGATGACAATTTACATTAGTCAAGATGAGGACATTAACATTAAACAAAGTTATACCGACCGATAGATGGAGCTAAACTAAAGAAATTTTACTTCAATCGTGTGGTCTAAAGTACACTCGTTTTTTTTTTCTAAATTATCTTCTACGTACAGATTTAACTTTGGTCAGTTTTATTATAAGTAGAGAACATCTGGAAGACCAGCCTTGTCCATAATCATAGAATAACAATAGGATTTATTCGTGATATCGACCACGGGAATCCAAAGATTAACAAAAAATTAGGCGCATTATTTAGAAACGCCTCTTCAAGTTTAAAACTTTAAAAAAAAAGTTTAAAACTTAACATTGATTTAAATTAATTTAAGCAGTAATAAGGCCGCTGCCGTAGATATACCATACAAGGTAATTAAAAAATAAATAGATGTTTAAGTAGGACAATAACTAAATATATTGCTCTACCTAAAATTCTTCTAATATATTTACCTAGTTGAGGAATTCCATACAATGTAAGTACAAACACGTCACACATAACAATTTTGCCTGTCACTGAAGATAATAATCATAAGTATCCGCTTAGTGTTGTTCCTTGTGGTACATTTTAGGTGCACTGAACTCTAAACCTACCCCTGCATTTAATAATAATAATAACGCCCAACGATCACATACATAGATCCTGGACCCTAACTAGGATTCCCTGTGTCTAGAGACCCAGGAACTACGAGGACCATGGTCCCACAACACCCAGACTCCGAACAATTATTTGCACTTTTTATTCTGTGCACAAATACTTGCCCTGCCGCGGGAATCGAACCCGCCACCTCCGGGTTATGAGCCGACCTGCTCAACCACCACACCACAGAGGCTGGCATTTGCACCGCTTATTAATAAACATATTTACATACACAAACAAACTTTGTAAATATTGTAACTAGCCGACACGCCTCGGTTTAGCGCAGGTTGATGAATCTTTTAGGACGTAGCGTAGGAAACTAGTTTCACAACACAATTAAACATGGCCTATGATCTTCAGGGATACTGTAGCTTTGTATCGGTGAAAGAATTTATAAAATCTGCACCCCTACCGCGTAACTGCTGGGGCCTTACCGGGTAAGTCTGGTGGAGAACGTAATCGTGTTCTCTCTTGCTCGCACTCGTGGACACACTTGTTAATTTCCGCGTGCGGGATGGCAGGCGAAGCCGATTCCCAGAACGGTTACGCGGTAGGGGTGCTGTTCTGGGAATCGGCTTCGCCTGCCTTCCTGCACGCGCCAATTAACAAGTCCACGAGTGCGAGTAAGAGAGAACACGATTACGATCTTCACCAGACTTACGCGGTAAGGCCCGATCTGTGTAGTTCCTGAGTTTAGCGCGTGCATGCCGCACAAACGTTCCTCTTCGTTATAATAATTATAGTAGATAGATAGTAGGAAGTATGACCGTCCGCCCAAAAACTGATAAAATTATTATCTACCAGTCTAAACCCTATAGATATGACATTGAAACCAGTGAACGCACGTATTAGGTACTACATAAATACTTTAACAATTTTTTTACAAATAATTTGTTCTTTGTTTGGCGATACTTCTAAATACGTGTAACACATTTCTTGACGTGCTTATGGATTTTAAAAAGCAACATACAAACTTTAACAATAAGCGTACATTACGTAGACTGTAGACGTTTTTAACTTTACGTCATAATGTTCCTGAAACAATACATTGTATTCATTTGTACTTTGAAAAGAACACCAACAATTCAAATCTAACTCCACTCAAATTAACCATTGAAATAAAAGCTTGAAACTTTTACCGATATAAAAACATGGCAGACTATAACTTAAGTACGCTTAATCTGAAATCGGGTCTCAAGACGAGGCAATAAGGGTAGAACATAATCGAAAAGTGTGGGTGCGATGATAGAAACTATACACGGTGGAATTGAATTCGCTCTTTTCCTTAAACGTATGTACTCAGACTATGCTATAGAATTTTCGTACAAGGTCCAATTTAAAAAAATGTTTTTTTTTTAGTATTTAGTGCCTCTTAAAATAACTGCATGACAGCCGAAATGTCTATTTAACGCTACACACAGCGCGGGCACCGGCGGACTGCTTTGTAAATGTTTCGTAGGCAATAAAACACCTGCTTTGTTCAATGCCGCAAGGCTATTCTTTAGAATTTAAATTTACAGTAATTTGATAATACCTAGATTTAAGTTTTATTTCATAAGTACTTTTTTTATTTAGTTATATGGGAGCGTTCTATAGCATGGGCTGAATACATACATTAAAAGAAAAGAACAAATTAAACTCTACCTTAAATATTGTTCGCCAATGGTATTTTTTTCACCTACTGCATTTGCTTAATCTTTTGTCAGCACTAAAATATCTCAGTGTGTATTTCCCTTTCCAATTTAGTTTATGGTCTGTGAAATTGTGAATGATGACTGAACGATCCGTGTCGTGAACAATCACAGTAAGTTTATTACACCAACTTACTATCACTAATTCAAGGAGTGTCGGACGAACGACGACATTTAGAACTGTACGCGACTGAGCCGAGCAGCGATTCGCGGCTGTGGCCTACAGTTTTTTTTTTTTTTTTTTTTTTTTTTTTTTAGTGAATGATGTTACGAGCTAGTCGTTTACCTGATGTTAAGCAACACGGCCGCCCATAACAGAACAGTGTCACTCGGAACCCCAAAAGATAGTTTCACGCGACACTGCACTGCGCACATCATCCTGAGACTTCAGCACAGACTGGTAATAAAATTACTCGACTGTGACATCAGATCATAAAGTCTCATTTGCCCAGTAATTTCGCTAGCTACAGTGCCCTTCAAACCGGAACACAGTAGTGCTTGCACACTACTGCTTGGCGGCAGAATAACTGGCAAAGCGGTGGTACCTACCTAGACGAACTTTGCAACAAAGTCCTACCACCTAGTGAAAGCTTCAAAGAAACCCGGGTTCAGTGGCATACATGGAAAAGGCCTACTCCAACTGATGATGCTATGTGCATGACGGCAAGTTTGTTTGTCGTAAAATGTGCTGTATGTAACGTTGTTAAAACTCACATTTCAATTCTAGAGCAAGTCAGAAATGAATTGTCGTTTAGCAAGACTTACTCAGTAGTTATTTGTTTATTGACTTACTTGCTAAACTGGGTATTTTCATAGACCATAATAGTGTGTGACTGCATTTAATTTTTACTTTATCTGAACCGCTAAAAGTATTTGAAGTACTGACTAGCTCTCCAAACTTCAATGGTTGATTATCTGAAAATGAATATACTATAAGTAAAAATGTAAAACAGAAATAGGGAAAATTTATGAATTCTTTGTGAATTTGAGTTATTGCTTACAATACTCATAAAGAATGCACGATGCTCTTTAATAATGCCTTTCATAAATTATAGTTTCAGTAGATATACCAAACAAAAATAAAAAAACGAGATTTTTGTCCGTTATTCTCGCATTTAAAAATGTTATTTTGTATTTTCACTTGCAAGTTAATATGATTCTTTTAGTGAAAATAAATATCTTAAACCTAAACCTAACAGAAATAAAAAAGTCCAATCAAAACTATATACTAAAGCAATATATACGAAATATAACAGTATATACTAAAATAGATTTCTTGACTTAGTGGACTCTTGTAACATGCAAGAGTTGCAAGGTTGGTTCTTGTAGTGGGAAAACATATGTGTTAATCAAATAGTACCAAATCCACGAAAGATCAATAATTATTAAAAATGTAGCAAAGAACTTTCATTTTAATTTCTTAGTACAGATGTAGTTACTTACCTAAATTCCATTTCAATCCACTTGAAGTGACACTTTCACAGGTCTGCCCAACTGGCACAAGTGAACACCAAGACCTCTTATGCATCCTCGTATCTTCAGGGATTGTGATCACGTGATCTCCGGGGTACAGCAGCCAGGATAGTGTATCGTCACTCATGATGTAAAGTTTCGTGTTCGGATGGAGCAGGCAGTGTTCTTTGTTCAGATATAATGTTTGAATGTTGCCCAGTATTTGGTCTATGCGGCCTGAATTCTGCCCTAACGCTATCACATGGTCCATCTGAAAGAAAACGTAGGATTAAAATAGTACCTAACGAGTATGAAATATTTTATAGGCTTTTTTGTCCACAGTTTAACAAAGTTACAGTTTCTATTTGAAGATATTTTCTATACTTAGAACTTAGAAAAATACTAGATATCTACTAACCTTCAATTCATGCTGCTGGCAATATGAGTTGAGTTCCATCAATGCTTTCGTAAAATCTGTACGGTTTTGATCTGGTGTGTACACTACCTTAAAGAAAAAGTTTGCTCCATTAGGCCTGATACATCTAGTTACCATTTGGGCTAGCAAACCAAAAGTACATGGTAAAGATTGAGGAATGGGAATGAGAATGCAAAATGTACAGACCACTGGTGGTCCTTGGAAGCATCCCAAGTGATGGAGCCATCCTGAGGTCAGTCCCATATGTAACTGTGATGTGAATTCATCATAAAAAATTAAAATACTGAGGGCTTTGAATTATTTTATGAGTGTTTTATTAATAAATAGATAGAAGAACCCTTTATTTATTCACATGTTGATACTGTATATTACTTCCAAACCAATAAACTAATTCAGAATTTTTTTCAAAATGGCCCCTCATGATTAAGGTCAAGAAGTAGCTAGAAATATGTATAAAAACATGTTATAGCATTGAATTATTTTTTTTTTATTAAAAAAAATTTTCTAATGTTTTTCATTTATTTATTAAGAACATCTTTTTGTGGTAATGTGTATTAAAATTTTATTATGTAGCTGTAATATTAGTGTAGATTTGTATACATCTGAAAAATTTAATTTGATAATTGAAATAATAAGTCTACCAATGAAATTGGCGCTGTGTAGTACTGGCACAATGACACTGACAATATTTTTAGTTCAGCTAAGAATTATAATTTCAAATTTATTTATTAAAAATAAAACCATGGTTTCCTTTAAGAATTAGTAATTTGTTTATTGATTAGCATTATGTTTTCATTGCATTTGAATCATATATATATTTTTAATTAAATTTATTAAATTTGTAACATATCCATATGTTAAAAATTAAGGAATAGTTGTGGAACCGTCGTGGCAGCAACGCGGCACAAGCGGCTAGCAAAGTCAACGAGGTTTACAGAGGCAAACACTACAAAAGAATGCACCACCTGCTAATGGTTAGCCCACATCCATTTTAGAAATTACAACCTGAATAATGAACCCCATGGTCGTCTGAAAACTTTGATCAACAATAACGAATTTTAATTCCCTTAGACAATCGCAAACGATCTAGAAAGCATAACATAATTTGTTGCCTCCCATCAAGCTGATTCCTTCAAGAAGGGCATCAATAAACTGCCCCTACATTTGAAAAGATTATAGAAATAATAAAAACTAGAAAATAAATATATAGTAATAATAAAAAATTGCAATATATTATATATATGCAATATATTAGGTAAAGACCTAATATATTGCTATCTCTTTCATATAAGTAATGGCATATTGAAATGGCAAGACTACATTCAGAAGTGGTAATCACATCTGGAACAGCACTGATTGTTTTGTTGAATCTGAGGCTGGAAAATAAATACTAGTAAGCATCAATAAGTCTCGACAGCAGATGTGAGATAAATGTCAGTGTTACCCATCGATTTTGATATTGTTTAGCATAAAAATAATAATCAAGTTCACCTTACAACCTTTGTTTTTGTATTTTTCTAATATTTCTTTGGTGATGGAGTCAAAGTCCCCTGTGATTAGTGTTGAAAGCTTCAATGATTTCTGAA